>JAVMKO010000009.1:38027500-39277500 GCA_032164245.1 Sternotherus odoratus | reverse complement strand
TGACCAGGCCTCTTCCGTCTGCATTACATGGGCTAAGAGCAATTTATTCATACTGGGTTCTTGGCAGCACAGCCGTCCCCCTGTGTTGCCCCAATAATTGCAATGGGGCACGTCTGCGATTAAGGTGTTGGGGGTGTGGTTTTCAATCTGAACAATCCATGCTAAGGAACGGGGAGGAGGCAGAGGAGAAGGTGTAAAGCCGCCTGCAGAAATAACAGGGCTCCTTCTTGGAATTTTTTGATGGGCAGCAAGCTTGTGGCTTGATATTGTGGCACCAGCTAGTGAACCTGGATCCTCCCGTGGGCCTTTTGGGCTCGATAAAGAGGCATCATAACAATTTTTTTGAATATTTACCCCTGGTTGTGCCCTACTTTGCTGTTCCTGCCATTTGATGAAGGGGGCCAGGTGCTCATTTATTTAGTCAGAAAAGTGGGAGCCTTTTTTCTGCAGTTCGTTCAGCGGTTGTTGTACTCTGACTCTCCACTGACCTGGAAGTCCCTTGCCTTCTCTCTCCTCCATTGTGCTGGGGGGATGGGCTTTGACACTCACCTAGTTTTGATGGCACCTGGTCGATTACAGCCTCTAGATTTGCCCCCATTCTGTAATGGTATTTTAATGCCTGATGACTTCTGCAAAGTGCCTGGCTGGACCAGACAGTTTCCAGTTTATGGCTTGTGGAAGTCGAGCCGCTGTTTTTTAACCCACTTTTTCCTGCTGAAGCTTCTCCTCCAGGAACCTGTTTTCTGCCTTTACTCAGGCTGTGTTGCCCAGGCTGGCTTACCTGATTGTTCCTAGTTGGGCATGCTGGAGGGCAGCAAGAGGTGTTGCTGCTCGGGCCAGAAGCCCCTCTCTACATTTGTTGGAGAAGGTGGCTCTCCCTCAGTGAGCTGCTCAGTATTTGCAGAAAGTTATTGCAGGGATTGCTCGGCCAGGCAGAATCCTGTGTTCCCCTCACTAGCTGTTTCTCCTTCTGTGGGTGAGATCCTTGTTCAGCCAGGCAGATTATTGTCCTGGGAGAGTTTAGTGAATGTTCCTTTTGCAGCCATGGCCAAGAAGCTGCTCTGTGGTGTGTGTGCCGAGGTGCAGCATTATGCCATCCTCTGGGATCTCCCTAATACAGCCGGAGGATGTCCCCGGCCCTGGGTGACTCTTTTGTTCGGCTTCAGACAGAGTGTTTCATTTTTTCCTACATTGTCCCTGTTTGATTCCTTTTTTAATAATTGTTTTTCAGTGGTTTGGGGCTGGTTTTCGCTGACCCCTGTTTGTTCTAGGAGCGAGATACCGTGCTCACGTTCAGCAAGCTTCCTGCCTAACTAACTTTTTGCTGGGTCAGGCACAAACTAGCCATTTTGAAATCTTATCAGAACAGAATTGCCAGGGTACAGTGATGTGATGTGATGTGCTAGGGCACTGACTGTGGCCTGGCAGCAAATTGATTACACCTTTTATAAATGGACTCATAAGCTGGGCACTTTTTGGTTGACTTGGTGTGTTAATAATCGTTTGAATTTGGTGATGACGAGGCTTTAAATGAGCCATGTTTAATGTTTATTTAAGATGTGTGTTGCTTTATTTTGTTCATATCTTTTGGTGTATATATTGTAATTGTATAACATTTTAAATAGTTTTAATGTGATTTTATGTGAATAAAGGTGTTTTTATTGTCATCTCTGTCTGTCTGTGTCTCTCTCTGTTTCACTTTCTCCAGCTACCTTGCTCCCTGACTTCCTGATACAGATTTAAAGATACAGTACATGGATATCCTATTGCTTCACTTGTTCTCTAGATACACACAGGACTTCAGTTTCACATTCTACTGATCTGACATTGTGAATGAACATAAGCACTGCATTAATTCATACCAAGTCACCATTGCAGCAAGTGTTTTTGCCCTCTAATAATACAACATTTTCCATCATTTTTTGCTAGGGAGGGGCCTGAACCTGATCACTCTCAGCTGACACTGAGTTGAGTGGGAGTTCTGGATGTACCTGGACTGTAGGGTTCATCCCTAGCTTTGTATCAAGTGAATTTTGAGCATCTGCTCTGATAGCAGGACTACATGCAACAGGAAATAAATGACACCATGTGTGAGCAGTTCATAAACAGGCCAGAATCTGTGACTCTGCACACCAAGTGAAGCTGAAGTCAGGGGTGTAAGGGACCGGGGCATGGATGGTCTTGCTGAGTGGTCACAGCCGGGCTGAGGTCTGCCCATCAGGGACAGCATTCACCAGGCCAGAGAAGGAGTTGCAAAGGCAGATCCTGTAAACAAGAGTCAGGGTCAGAGTCAGGCCAGGACCAGAGATCAGCGCCAGGTTAGAATCAAGGGGCAAAAATCGAGATCATAGTCAAGCTGGAGTCAGAAACCAGAGATCAGGAGATGAGGCGAAGTCTGGTGCTACAGCAGGCCAAGGTCTGGGTGGTTGTCCATACAATTTCCTGGGGAAACCCCTGGGGTTAAGTAGAGACCCTTGACCAATTAGAGGATGGCAAGGTACTGTCACTCTGGATTTTATGGGCAGGACTACCTGTGGCCTACTCCTCACAGTGCTCCCTGGCCATGTCTCTGCCTGGCCTCCTGGTGGCAGTGTGGAAATATCAGCCTCCCCAGGCCCTGCATACCTGGAGACTAGTACTTACACTAATGCAGTAGCATATTTGCAGCATTCTGGGAACTCAGCTTGCTGACGATATGAGAGATGCTAGAGTTCCACCCAACACTGCCCATCTCCAACATGCCACCCATGTCCAAAAACAGCATAGGGGAAAGGGCTGGACTGTCCCATGTTTACATGTGAACTTACAGTTGGTGAAAGGTACCAGACAGACTCAAATCCTCTATTAGCTGAACATACACAATGTCAGGACAGCTTGTTCAGCTCAGCCTGACAGCAGTACTCCCCCCCTCTTCTTAAGGGAAATTCACTGTCCATGCTTATTCAGTCCTTGGACTCTCTGCTGAGAGTGCCCTTGAGGAGCTGCTGTGTCACCTTTCCCTCCATCCTCTTCCATGTTCTGTCAGTGTAGATGTATGGCTGCAGATCCATCTAGCTGATTAGAACTTTAACTTGGTCAGTTCTTGCGTTCCTTGTGGCATTGCTGTTGTCACTGACGTCAGGAGCAGTTTCTGCTTTGCAGAGAATGCACGGCCAGGTCCCTCATGAGCACTTTGCAGATAGAGAGAGAGAGAGAGGACTGTGTATGTACTGGCAGCAATTTTGTCATTCTAACTAACAATTGTATTGTAACCTGCATTGTGCCAATTCCTGCAGCCTCCCATGAGACCTGAACCAATGGGACTTTCTGGTACTAAGGACTGTGGGACTTGGCTTATTGTTATAGATGCAAGGTTGTTGAACTCATCTGTTTGATTAAAAACTGGTGACTGGAAATTATGGGCCCAATCCTGTGAAGTGCTGCGTTATGCGAGAGCAGAATTGGGTCCTCAGTCTTCAGAAAGTCAAGATCTAGTCAGTATGCAAAGCTGCAAAACTTATATATATGAAAGTGAGATTAATTTATTTTGCTAAAGATAGATTTAATGAAACTTTTATATTTAAAAAAAATTGATTTCACCCTGACTTACTTGTTACCACAGAAAACTTGCCACAAGTGATTCTCTTAGGGAATGAAGAGTTAAGACGTAGTAAGTACTGCAACTTTAAAGCTGAGAAATTACCCACGCTGAAGACAGGAAATTGTAAATTTATCTCTGCACCTCTTGTGCATTACCATATAGTTTTTAATTATCCAGTCCCATGCTATTTCTCAAATACTAACACAAAAAGTATTTTCTAAAATGTTAGACACCATGGATCCTGTTTTATATGCACATACATCTAGAGTACTTACGTCCTTTTCTTAGTAAGCAGTATGTCTTCAGTAATACTGACTTCCTTAACCTCATAAGTTCTCTTCTCCATTGTGTATTTAAATAGTAATTTTGATTGTGCAATTTAGGGCCTGATTTTGTGCTGTGGTTGAGATCTGTTCAATATAGCAGATAGGGAGGGGAATGTATTTAGGGGATTTGTTATTGTTTCCTTATTTTCTGTCTGGCTTCAGCCCCGGGTAAAGGAGCCCTTCAGTACATGGAGTGGGGGACTTAACCTGGCTCATGCTATGGTGATGTGCGCACACACATGTTATCTTTGTTCTCAGGAATTCTGAAGCCAACAACATGTTCTGTAATGACATATTTACCATTTTTCAAAATGAACTTACTTTGCAGAAGAAATAAATACAGACATGTCATTTAAAATATCCACAGAGGAGCAGATAACAGTGACCTCCAACAGTTTTGCTAGTTCCATTATTGCCAATACCACATACTCAGAAAATTGTGTCAGGTCCTGAAAAAATCATGATAGGCCTAAAAATCAGGAGATTTTAAAAATAATGAAGTTGGGTTTCTTTTTATTTGCCTTCTGGTGTTTGAGTGTAAGCTTCAAGTTTTCAAGCTTTTCTCTGCAGCCATGAGGACTAGAAACTTTTTTTAAGGCAGCTGAGATTCCCATTTAATCACATGGCTCCAGGAGCTGGAGCATTAAGTGAACCAGTAAATATTGTGAGACAAACAAAAAGGTGGTTTTAGAAGGGCTAAGACTGGAAGTGGGTTTCAAAAGAGTCCAGGACACTCAAAAACTTATACTTTATTATATAAAAACCTACCCAAAGATTAGGCTGTCTGCAAATAAACAGTTAAAGAATCAACTAATTCCACGCTGCCAAAGAATCCTTGCTCACACACTGTCCACTCATCTGGTTTACACCATACACTCAAATATAACACCACTCCCTTGTTTTGTTCTGTAACGGTAATATACTGCCAGAAGTATATTGATTTTATATCTCGTTCATTAAATGTGTAAAACTGTTAAGAGAAATCCAGTCTCAGAGAACATTATGGTTATGTTGGAGTTCTGTAAGTTTTGTCATAGTGCAATGTGTTGGTGGAGTAGAGGAACATCTTAATGAATAGAATTAGAATGATTGATCTGTTTGGTATTATAGAATGTGCTGATTACATAATATTGTAGAATAGCAAAAATACCCGGCGTTGCTCGGGTCCGTCGGAGGTGGGGAGGGGGCAGAGAGCAAACCTGACACCCCCACCTCACCCCCCCGACCAAACCCGATACCCCCACCTCACTTACCCCTCGACCAACCCCGACTCACATTTTCACCCCCCCACCCAAACCCAACACCCCCACGTCACCCCCTACCAACCCCAACACCCCCTGACCAACACCCACACCTCACCCCCCCGTAGATCAAACCTGACACACCCACCTCACTTTCCCCCCCAACCAAACCCGACACCCCTATCTACCACCACAAACAAACCCGACACCCACACCTCACTTACCCCTTGACCAACCCCGACCCCCTCCTCACCCCCCCAACCAAACCCAACACCCCCACCTTACCCCCCCCACCAAACCCAACACCCCCTGACCAACCCCAACCCCCACACCTCACCCCCAACCCACCCCGACACCTTCCCACCCACCCCAGACCAAACCCAACACCCCTGGCTCACTTACCCCCCGACCAAACCCTACACCCCCACCTCACCCCCCAACCAAACCCGACACCCCTACCTCACTTACCCTCCGACCAAACCCAACTCGGGTCCGTCGGAGGTGGGGAGGGGGCAGAGAGCTGAGCGAGTGCGGGGTCCGTTGGAGGGGGAGGGGGCAGAGAGCTGAGCGAGTGCGGGGTCCGTTGGAGGGGGAGGGGGCAGAGAGCTGAGCGAGTGCGGGGTCCGTTGGAGGGGGGAGGGGGCAGAGAGCTGAGCGAGTGCGGGGTCCGTTGGAGGGGGGAGGGGGCAGAGAGCTGAGCGAGTGCGGGGTCCGTTGGAGGGGGGAGGGGGCAGAGAGCTGAGCGAGTGCGGGGTCCATTGGAGGGGGGAGGGGGCAGAGAGCTGAGTGAGTGCAGGGTCCGTTGGAGGGGGGTATTATGACATCATAACTATGTCACAGAGAACAGCAGCTGCCCAGCTGATGTGATTGGCCTTTAAATAATTTCACCCCTGGGGGGCGTCAGAGGTGAGATTTGAAAAATTTTCGACTCTTACCCTGATTAGGACCCTAAGACCTATAACTGTACCAAATTTCAAGTCTCTAGCTCAAACGGTGTGGAAGGAGTAAGGGAACGTACATACACGCATACATACACGCATACACCATTTGACTTTTATATATATAGATCTATGTAACCATATGTAGACCTTGCCAGTTTGTATTTTTAAATATATTAACTAGATGTCTAGTAATTATCATATGGCTTTATAGTGAGCATTGTGCTATAGCATACCAGAACTGGGTCCCTGAAATAGGAAATTTGTAATTTGTTATTTTGACATTTGCTTATATTTTGGCAAATTTTAGACAGAGAATATATATTGAGAGGGATGGTAGTATAAAGACGGGTAAATATTACTTTGGGGCGTTAGTTGAACTTCTCTGAAACCTTAAGGCCTTTCACAAGAAGACTTTACTTTGGAAATTGCCCAATTCTGCTACGTCTTACAAGGGCCTATAAAGAGGATATTAACAAGTCCTTTGGAGGTGGCAGGATGAGGAATATGAGGAATAATGGAGACGAAGATTTTCAACAACCTGATTTTCAGAAGTGCTGAACAACTGGCCTCTGAAAATCAGGCCCTTTTAAGGAGACTCAGTCTCTTGAAAAATTAGGCCCAAGTGCTTAAAGTTCCATATTTAGCAAATGTTGATCATTTAAAGTTTGCATGGCTAAAAGACTCGGTCTTTCCAAATGGTGGAAATTATGCTTTTGGGACTGGATTGTGAAAACGAGATCAGGGAAGAGTTTAGATCTCAATACGGACTTGCACACTTCAGGTCTAAGATGCAGTTTGGATCCATAGCTACATTCAGATCTAGCCTTCGCCCATAATTTGGAATGCTGTGAGATGCATGTATTTGGATCTGGGCTCATCGCTAACTAAAATGAATTATTTCCAGCAATTATTTGATACAGCTGGCTTCAAACACACACACTTAGGTATTCTTCAACTAGGTAAGTGAATGTTGAACCTGCTCAATTGCTTCATTAGAGCCATGTGAAAAGCAGAGCAGAATGCTCTCTCATTGAGCATAAACTCTTTTCTATAAGAAGATATGAAGCATGGTAACAATGACAAACATTCACATACAATATGTCTCCAAGTCAAGCTTGCTCTTCAATGAATGAAACGGCTGGTAGGGCCAATAAGTGTCCTTCACTTACTTTCTAATGAGCTGGATGGAATTTTTCTTGCATTGACAGTGTGGTTGCTTGTCTTTTTTAGTTTATATCCTTTGTGTAGTGATATGTACATCCAATTTCCATTCACTTTGGCCTTCAGAAGAGCTAAAAGTAATTTTTTTTAAGTTATACACTGACTTTTCTATAGATTATTATAATTCCTTATTCCTGTTGGCCAATAATTGCTTCTTCCAAACCTTATGAAGTCAAATTTTCATGCTCCTAATTTAGTAGTGATTAACTTCCAACATTTTAGTCTCAAATCTCACATAGAAAAAGGCATTAGATCAAACTCAGCTTTGAATAAGCCACCTTTGCAGTTTCAGGACCAAACCATTCATGAAGTGTGTCATGAATAGTGTTCATTCAGCTTCCATGCTTTAGAAATGGCATGGGCCATTCACCTTGAACTTGCTCCCCTCTTCCCCCAAAATTTTCTCCAAGGGCCACAGGCTCCATCATTAACCTCTTCATGTCTCATTCTTCCCCTCCCCTGATTCTGGCTTCCATATAACCCCCCAAACCACCATCCATTCTCTTCATTTCAGGGCACCCTAAAATCCACACCCCAGGCAGAAGCCTCTATATAGTTCCCCAGGAAGAAGCCTCTATATAGTTCCCAGACAGCAGTAATTAAAAAGGTTCCTCACCTAAACTGCTCCTGAGTTGGAGGCTGTCACTCAATTCCACACCCCTGAGCGATGTAATTATAGTGATGTAAGTCTGGAGTGTAGACCACACCTTAGATAAAGCATTTATCAAGCATCTATGAGACACTAACTTCAATTCCTGAAGCAAACATCAATGCTTGTTTGAATGAGATGCAAAAGGCTGCTTGAGAAATGTCTAATAAGCTGCTTAGTGTCACCTGGCTAATTTAGTATGTTTTAAGCCAACATTTTCCAAACCAGGTGCCCAAAAGTAAGTAAGCTTCTCCCAGTAATACTTTAGCACCTCAGTGAAAGTAGCCTGATTTTCAGCTTGCACCAAGGCTGCAAGTTCTCCTCTACTTTGAAAATCAGGCTACTCTTGAGGCACCAAGCTTAGAAAAAGTTACCCTTAAGCAATATAATAAGATGCTCAGTTTCCCAGTTCCTCCTTGCTGACTGGCCTGGGTTTATGGAGCGAGAACACTTCCCCTTTCTCTCAGGGCCCCAGTCTTCCTGTGCTTTCTATTTCACAGAATCATAGAATATCAGGCTTGGAAGGGACCTCAGGAGATCCAACCCTCTGCTTGGATGACTTAGTTGGGGATTGGTCCAATCCCCAACTAGGTCATCCAAGCCAGGGCTTTGTCAAGCCTGAGTTTAAAAACCTGTAAGGAAGGAGATTCCACCACCTCCCTGGGTAACCCATTCCAGTGCTTCACCACCATTTTATAGCACTGCTGTAAAGATTATGGTTGCTAACCCACCAGGCCTGTCCTGAAGCCTCCAGGAAATAAAGATTAATCTTTAATTGAAGTTTATGTCATGTGATGAAACCTCCAGGAATATATCCAACCAAAATTCACAACTTCAGTAGAGCACCCCTAGTTAGCCCCTTCTGTGCCCAGCTTGTATTGGATTCTTATATACGAAAAGCTGTTTTCCTTACATGTCTTCATAATCCCTTCACTAATCTCTTCAGAAATACTAAAAGACACTTCTCAGTAAGGCTAGTTTCAGGAGCCTCTTAGCCAAGCCATTTTGGTGGCACCGGCAAGCTTAGGTTTCTCAGAGAGAAGATGAGGGGAGGGGTCTAAGGCCAGGGCCCTGTGAGATGTTCACAGAGAAGGGGCCTGGCAGGAGGAAAGAGGAACTGTGAAAAATGCTGTTGAAGAAACAGTCAGAGAGATTGGAGAACCAAGAGAGGACAGGATGTCGAAGAGGAAGAAATGAGCAGCAGTGTTAGAGCTCCCTTGATGCAGATGAGGTTAAAATACGGACCATGAGATTTAGCGAGGAACAAGTCATTAGAGACTTTAGTTTCCGTAGCGTGGAAACAACAGAAGCTGCAATAGAGTGTATGGCAGTACAGTTAATGCCCTCCTCTCTGTAGTGCCAGAGTGTATACGAGGGAGTCTGCTTCCTTTGACTCCAAGATCCAGGTGTGACTAGAGACTGTAGTTATAAGCAGTTGTTCAGTGAGAGGAGAGGGGAGATAAGACAGCATCTGAAAAGACATGTAGGACAGAGAGTCCTCCTTTTTTGGAGGATGAGAGATACCAGAAGATGTCTGTAGGAAGAGGGAGGGAAAACAAGGGTAAAGAAGGCCAAGACGGTCTGGAGCCAAAGGGACAGATGGGGGGTGGGGGGGTGGAGGTGGTTAAAAGTAGGTGAGAGACCTCCAAGTGTGTGTCTGGGAAGAAGGAGGAAAGAGTTTTGGAAGGAGGGATGAAAAGAAAAGTCATATCGGTTTGTATTGATCTTCTTCTTGAAGAAGCTAGCACAATCCTGGGCAAGGAGGGAACAGTGGTAGGGTTTGAAGAGGGAGTCACAGGTGGTGAACATCAGTTTGAATCTGCCTAATAAACTGTGTGTGTATATAGGAGCGGGGAGAAGAGGTGCATGCGCCCATGCTAAAAATAAGAACTCGTGCATCTCAGCCACAGTCCCATCTTGTTTTCGCTGCTGTAGATCACCCACTTCTGCTTGCATGGCCCGTTTTCATTTCTGTTCCTCATTTCAAAAACCAGAGCAGATGTGTATGAAGTTAATATTTCTCTCTGTCTGGCCCTGTTCTCCCATGGAGAGAACAGCTCTGTTCTCCCATGGAGGTTTGTTCAAAGGGTAAAGTCGCTTTTTTTTCTAATGCTTTTTGGAGCCCAGATGCTGAGAGACTTAGTGCCATGAGTACATTATTTTATATTCTTCTGCTTTTTCTCTCCAACCTGTGATTCTTTCCCACAAATTCAAGTGTGACTTGAAACATCATCTGTCCCAGCAATATGTTGGTTTCCTTGCCCTTTGGCAGTGGGAGTTGTTAGTCCAGCCTTCAGATGAGCCTCTCTAGAATCCTGAACACGAGACTGAATATAGCTACAGATTGCATAATGCTTTCTTTATTTTTTAATCTGTGACATTACTTACTCTTCAGTTCTGGAGTTCTCTAACACAGCCCCAGTCTATCAGCAACAGACCAGTGTCTATGGGGCTACTCAGTATCCCAGCAGGACAGGGAGCTGAATTATAGGCCTTCTATTCTGTTTGATTTAGGTTCTTATATATCCACCACTATAGTATCTGAGTGCCTTCAAGTAATGCATCAAATGACATGACTAGAAGTGTGTGCAGAGGAATGTCTTGGTTTGGTAGGGATTCTTTTTAACATATGCACCTGTTGTGATGTACAATATAACCTTGATTTTACAAACACCTGTCTTATGAATGCCCAATTCTAGGAATGATTTTTCCTGAGAAGGAAAAAAAAAATCACATAATGAAAGTCCTGTCAATGAAGAATAAGTTGACATCCCCTTGTGTTCCAGTACCATCAGTGTATGGGAAATCAGTTTGTGGTGGTTTGCACAATGAGAAGAAAGCAATTCAGTACTCTATACTGCAACTGATGTACCATACCCAGGGTCATTTTGGGATATTCTATGTTATGAACCCTCAATCCCCAATTAGTTGATAAAATAGGGGTTCTACAGAATTGATGAGAGAGAAGGCAGGTCAAATAAATGTGTCTTGGATTTGGAGTGGAATGTGAGGAGGTTTGGTCCTTATTTCCGGGGGGGGCTGAGCTTTACCCCCAGCGTAGCGTTCCTTTGTGCCAGAGGAGCAATGTTGTTGACCACGGTCTTCGTCCTTTTAAAGTATTTGCAAATAATATTGCTCCTTAAATGGTAAAACTGATACGTGGCAGTTTGGGGGGGATTCTGCAGTGGTGGCGGTTTTCTTCGCTCTGGGGTGGATTGGAGCCGACTGTTGTGACTGGCTGCTGTGCAGGCTGTTTCCCCAGCCCCTCGTTTGTGGTTGGACAATGGGCAGCCCACAGGCTCCAGTCCCTCCGGTTCCCCTTTTTCTTGCTATAGTTTTTGCTGTCTCTTTTCAGATGTTCAGGCCAGATGTTTAGCTCTCTGCAGAAGTCTTGCTATAAAACTGGTGGTGTGTGCTCCAGGCACTGCCCTCCTCTCTATAGTGCCAGAGTGCATAGTAGGGACCCTGTTTCCTTTGACTTTGAGCACTGAGGGGTTTGGCCAGGGTCTGTCAGTGCAGCCCTTGTGGAGGGCTGAGGAATTACCAGAAAAGTGAGTGTACTCTTTGGAGGTGAGGGGTGGGTCTGTTGGATGATATTAGCATGCCCTCCTGCACACCAGCGCAAGGGGCAGCATGGATTTTGGGTGTCAGGTCAGTAGATGTGACCGAACACAGTCAGGTCCCCTTTTTGATCAGACTTTCCGGTCAAAAACTGGATACCTAGACACCCTACTGCTGAGTGCTTTCTGTGCTTCTCGTTTAGACTAGGAAGTGTTGAGGAAGTGACCCACACTTGGCAGCAGGAGGAGCTAAATTCAGCCCTTCCTCTTTCAATATTCCACACCTGGATTTGGCTCAGAGAGAGCAGCCCCTGGGAAGAGAGCTTTGCAGGGTCCAGTTTACTCCTTGAAACACTGAGATGCCAAGGACCAGGGAATCTGATGGAGCTGAAGGGCAGAAGATAGTGCTTGGGGAAGTCAGGGTGGAGAGGAGGGAAGAGATTGCACAGGGGAGGCAAAGGATGTAAGCGAGAGATGAAAAGTTCTAGGACAAGCTGTGGAGCAGCGGAGAGCTAGGCAGATCCCAAGTGTTGAGGGAGAGGATGGGGAAACTACAAGATCATTTAGAGGAGATATAGGGCACAATAGAAGATCATTTAGAGGAGATGTAGTGCAGGTCAGGACTTGTGAGAAAGTGGAGTGGGGAAGGACAGGAGTAAGCTTGAGGGAACATGAAGAATGAGAGAGATGAGAGAGAACTTGGATGGCAAAGCATCTCCGTGGAAGGAGAGGATGGCAAACCTTGGCCCTCCTGCGAGGATCAGTGCTGTTTCCTGTTTAATCTCTCTAATTTATCCTCTTGCTCTCTGATGATCCTGATGTCACTATGCTACTCCAATCCTCCAAGGTAATTGGAGTAGGCCTAAAGAAGTTGATACTAGTTACTTGTCTACAGTAGCTTGCTACCACCCGTGACACAGGATCTGCAGTAGTGCAACAGTGAGGAACTGGAAGAATAATAATAGTGTAGGTCAAGGGAAAAAGGGCAGGAATGGGGACCTGACTCCCCAGCACTGCTGGCTGGGAGTAAGAAAAAATCGGGACTGTCCCTATAAAATCAGGACATCTGGTCACCCTAATTACAACCAGTCAGTGTCAACCACTGTAAAATGGTTGGGATGGATGCATATGGCCAAGTACTGTTTGCATTTCCACTGGTGCAAAACCTGAGTAACTCTTGAAATCAGTGCAACTGAGAGCAGAATTTGACCTGCAGAAGTTGCAAACTCTAGATATTCCAACCAGTAGTTTGTTGCAACCCCTTTTACCTGGTGTAGTAATGGCCTTACATAAATATTGTTATGTGTGAGCCTGGGTACTATGATTTATGCTGAAAGTGACACTCTCCACAGTATTCTGGTAATAACTATTGCAGAATGCAGGAACACCCTTGTGCACAGATCTTTCGCACCTGATAATGTTTTGTGTAAAAGTTTCCTTTCATGCTTTTTAAAAGACATTTATGTACACTAGGAATAATATGTCCTGATCACTTTTCCACAGGCAGCCAAACCTTCAGATGTGTTTGCTCGTTATTGAAAACATTGCTCCCCTGGTTTCTAGTCTGTGGTCTCATTCTCTCAGGAATCAAGATGAGACCTTGTTGTGCCTGGGATTCTCTAAAGGCCTTTCAGAAACAGTGCTTTTGCCGCACAGATGTGGGCATAAGTAATCTCCCCGCTCTCCCTGCCCCAGGGATGGGAGCTGAGCTGGTATGGAGATGCCTGCCATATAGCAGGTATTTCTTTGGCTCTGTAGACCTTTAAGGGGCAACACTTGTTCTCCAACAAGACAGACAAAGAGCTATTCTGCCTGTTGGGGTTTGTACCATTGTTTCTCATGTTCAGGCTCTTGATTTGCCTGTGTTTGACTCTTGCTTGGTCCTACATGTTTAAGTTTGTTCTTGATTTAATATAACCTAGTGCCTCTTCAACAAAATACATATGTAGATAAGGATCTGAAGCTGAGCAAACCCAAATGGGTCTGCTAAAGGCCACACATACAGTTAATGATAAGGATTTGTTAAAACTTGTATGGAAAGCTCATGTAAGTTAATAACAATAAATGCAAAAGTTTGGCAACTAGATTAATGTGCCGCAACCACCACCAATCTGAGACTGTCCAGACTGAGACTCTGTAGCAATTTATTTCAAAGGTAGGTAAAGTCCTACTAGTTAAAGAATAAATGGTGTGAAATCTAGGGCGGATCAGACAGAATAGCTCTTCTAGTCTTGCCTCCTGCTAGCACCGTCTGCTGTTGATATTGAGTGCTTACTGGGACTGTTGACAAATGTGTGTTGCTCATGGTCCCCTTCAAGCCAGTAGAAAGTAACCTGATGGAGCTGGAAATCATCTACACACCGGCTACTCAGGCCCTGCTGCGTGTATGTGTGTGTGCTTGTTATGATTTCAGACAGCCCAGGATCTGTCACCGCTGTACTACAGGACAAACGAGTACTGTATTTCCACCAGAAAGAATAGACCATGAAAAGCATTTGGATTGGCACTTAAAATCTGATAATCCTGGAGTGCAACTGTAGAGGAAGCTGCTGACACAGGTGTCTCCTTTTTATCCTTTCTTGCTACCTGTATAGGGTGGTAGAGGATTGTGAATCTGTGTACTGCCACAGTGAGCCAATCATTTTATATCACTAGGTCTCAATGTGGAGGCAAAATGTTGGGACCACATGAATGGCAGCTACTGTACCTTGCGGGATCTGACATTCCTGAATTCATTGATCTCTGTGCTTGAAGCTGCCAATCAATGGCTATTAGCAAGGATGGTGTCTCTAGCCTCTGTTTGCCAGAAGCTGGGAATAGACAACAGGTCAATATTTGATGATTACCTGTTTTATTAATTCCCTCTGGGGCATCTGGCATTGACCACTGTCAGTAGACAGCATACCGGGCTAGATGGATCTTTGGTCTGACCCAGTATGGCTGTTTTTATGATCTGATTGTTCTGTAGCTTTTCCTCTAAAAACCCCAGAACTCTTGCTATCTCTAAAGATATGTTTTCAGACATAAGGGCGAGCATTGAACTTTTTCCAGAGTTACAACCAGCAAGTGATCTTCTTGAAAAGTGACCTTAGCCAAAATGGTGAATAAGTGCATTATGAAATACACTGTGTCCACGGTGCCTGGATTTCCTTAAGGATGCTTCTAACACAGGCTCTATCAGCTCATGACTCTCTTTGTGTAACACACGCTGAATAGGTGATGGCAAAATGAGATGTGTGGTCATTCTGGGTTGTTATTCAGGTCTTGCCTTAATAACCCAGTTTTGTGGACACCATTCTGTAGTATCTGACAGGCATCAGTCAGAGCTTGAAATCACTTTCATCTTTGTGGGACTTGACATGTTAACTTTGCTTTCCAAATAAAATCAGATTCTTTTAAAAACCGGAATAATACTTTTGGAGTCCCAGCTGACAAGCCCTAGGTTGTGGTTGATGCTCCTCTGAAAATCAGGTCACTTGATTTAAATTCCTAAATATGGACTTTGGAAAACTAACTCAAGTGTCAACATTTTTACCTTAAAACTTTTTACATTTCAATGGTTTGCTGGCCCATTTATTTGAGCCTAGTTATGAGCCTAACTGAGCCTAGTTATGCTTATTTATTTGAATACTGGAAGGGTATTTGACTGTGTTTCTCTTGCAATCCAAAAAGTGAGGGGAGATTCCTACTAGATACAACCAAAATAAAATGTTGTCCGTGCTCCTTGCTCTCAGTAAGTATGAGAATTGATCCTATCAATACTCCTGCTTTTATAGATTTTTGTCACTTTGAAGCCAAACATACTTTAAAATGAAATGGCCACAGAAGTGGGAGCTCTTCCACCTGGCTTCACTGAATCTTTGAGGTTGCTGTTTTTGCTGATGCTGGTGAGGGCATGTGTGCATATCTGTTTGTGTTTATACTGTCTGAGCTGTTCTGCACGGAAGCCTGTGGTCAGGTAGATGTTGAAAGCTGGGCTGCCTTCCTCTGGACAGTGGTCAAGGAGTGCCTCCCCACTCTAAACTCTAGAGTAAAGATGTGGGGACCCGCATGAAGAAAGAAATAACCCTCCCAAGCTTATTTTACCAGCTTAGGTTAAAACTTTCCCCCAGAACACAAACTTCTCCTGTGTCTGGGCTTGGAATTGCTGCCACCACCAATTTAAGCCCCCAAAACAATGAGTTAGGGTAAATTGGAACCCCTCTTATATATACCCCACAAATCTCCCTTCACCTGGGATAGGCTTGAGAAACAAGAAGATAAACCCTCACTTTCTGTGAGACGTGCCCGAGCCAAACCAGGATCTATCCAATGGAAACAAGCAGTCAGAGTCTTCAAAGAAGATTTTAATTAAAGAAAAAGAAAAAGCATAAATCCCTTGTACAGAAATCAATAGAAAAAACTCCTTGCATCACACAGCCTTACTGATCCCTCCCTGGGAATTCTTCCTCTGCTAAAGCTTAACAGTATAAGAACACCGTGGATCAATTATCAAGTGATACAGTTCAAGCATACAATTCACTTACTACTGAACTTGACTTGTTAGAAGATTATATATAGGTAAAATAAAGACATAGGTGTGGTTCATCCCATAGCCGGGGCAAACAGCAAGAGAGCGAGATAAACCAAAACTAAAAACTCTCTTTTGTCTCTGAGGCTGATTAGCATCTCTGCTTCGTCATCCCCTCTCAGGTTACCCCTTTACAGGTAAAAAGTAATTCTAGGTTACTTTCTACTTATGACAACAGTAGTAGCCGATTTTTTTTTTCTCTTTCTTTGCTTTGCCTCCAGTGAGGAGTGACATTTCTGTGGTAGGAAGGAGCCGCAGCAATGTTTGCCAATGTCTGTGTTCTGTGGGTTGTTTCAGGCGTCGGAAGGTGTCCCGGTGAAGTACTTTGACAACTTGGATGAACTGATAGAGTTTTACAAGAAGGAGAACATGGGTCTGGTATGGCACTTGAAATATCCTGTCCAACGGGAAGAGGAGGAGCCAGCTGATGAACCAGAGGAGGATGCGGGTAAGAAATCCAGGGGAAAGGTGGATGGTTCGGACCCTGGAATGAAAGACTTGATGTGTGCTGGAGATGATGGGAGTGGTGGCAGGAGCTTTTTTGGAGTTTCTCTGCTTGATTCTCAGCAGTGCTATGTGCCCGCGACTCCTATTGACTCTATTCGGGAGTATGAGTGCTCAGGGCCTCTGAAAATCAGGCCCCTTTGGGTATGTCTATACAACAGCAGTTCTCAAACTGTGGGTCAGGACCTCAAAGTGGGTTACAACCCTGTTTTAATGGGGTCACCAGGGCTTGCTGGGGCCCAGGGCCAAAGCCAAAGGGTGTCAGCCCTGGGCAGTAGGGCTGAGGTGACAGCCCGACAGCCTGGGACTGAGGCCTCTGGGTTTGGCCCCTCCTACCCGGAGTGGTGTGACTTGTCCTTTGCCCCCCTCCTCTGGATGACAGGGCTCAGGCGGGTTCAGGTTTCGGTCCCGCTACTGGGGTCATGGAGTAGTTTTTGTTGTCAGAAGAGAGTCGCAATGCAGTGAGCTTGAGAACCTCTGTGTAGCGAAGCGAAGACTCACTAGCATGGCGCTTCCTTCTGGTAGTCTTGGGAATTAGCTCTTTTCAGCCTTGGAGCACCTCCTTCTGGTGTCTCGCCTCCTGCTGGCCCCTGGGTCTCTCCCGGACCTGAGTGTCCTTTTACCTTGGGGTGCTGCCCTAGCAGTACCTCACGCTCTGGGTCTCCCCTCCCAGGCGAGCCCCCAACCCTCTAAACCCACCTTGCCTCAGTGCTACTGCCACTCATCATCTAGCCTCTGCTCACTGGAGCAGAGTACAGTTAATGGCCACTCATCATCAGCAAGGAGGTTTGACCAGCTGCCTCTGTCTATTCCCGGGCTGCCCCTCTGTAGCCCCAGTACCTTTGGGGGCCTTTGACAAGGCCTGCAGCCTTGGGGTTTTACCAGGCTGGAGCTGCCCAGCTCCCTTGCCCTATTCCCCAGCACTGCTCCAGTTCAGGTACCTTCCTCCCAGGAAGCTGGGTCCTTCTCTTTCCACTGCTAGAGAGAGACTCTTGTAGCTTCTGGCCCAGCCTTCTTATCAGGGCCACCTGGGCCCTAACTGAGCTGGCCACACCTGTGGTCAGCTATTCACTCAGCTGCTCACACTCCTTCTCAGCTGCAGCCCTCTCCAGGGCTGCTTTTATCCTCTGTTCTGCCCCACTACACTCTGCTATACAGCAGTGTAAGCTCGGGCTTGAGCCTAGGCTCAAGCCTAACTCCCCTTGCATCCACACACCAGTTGTGTTAACCTAGGGCTTGAATCTAAGGGCTCAGGGCCCTGCAGGGCTAGAGGGTCTCTAGCCCTCTCTGTTAAGCTGAAACCTAGCGTCTGAGTCCTGTTGCTTTCCTGTGTGCATGGCCCCAGCATGACTCAGGTCCTGGAAGTCCTCTGGAGGTATCTCTTAGTCCTCGCTATGCCAACAATCTGTGGTGCAGTCTATTGCACTCTATTGCAAATGGAAGCCACTCCTCTCTTTTGCAAATGGCAGCACCTCAGATCAGCCTTAAGCCATTGTCTGGTGAACACCGGTCTGTAAGCACACCATCAGAGAGCCTGCAGGGTTTGCAATGGAGAATGATCAAAATAAGCTTTTTGCAAAGTAAGCTGCTTCCTGGACACAAGAGCACAGCCAGAATGCAGGCAGTAGAGTTTTCCCATAGTGCACCACACTTGTAGGGCTAGAGTGTCAACACTTATGGTGGGGTGGGAGGTGCACTTGGCACTCAGAGAGGATGACTGTGACTCAGGTCTGTGCTCTGCAATGTGGATGCCAGAGCCCTAGGTTCTCAATTATGAGCTTGTCCAGGACCACTTCGATACCACACTGATGGTTCCTTTACTACACGGATGGGGAACCTCCGGCCCGGGGGCCTTATACGGCCCGCCAAAGCCTTCCATCCAGCCTGCGCGCGTCCCTGGCCGGCGGCTCCCCGAGGCGCTTCCCGGCCCCTTCGCCGAACGCAGAGCCCCCCCCCCCCCCGGCCCGGGGCGGCGCCGCGCTCGGCAAAGAGGCCGGGAAGCGCCTCTGGGAGCCGCCGGCCAGGGACGGGCGGGGGCAGCTCTCCGAGGCGCTTCCCGGCCCCTTCGCCGAACGCGGAGCCGCCCCCGCCTGGCGGCCCGGTGCGGCTCCGCGCTCCGCGAAGAGGCCGGGAAGCGCCTCGGGGAGCCGCCGGCCAGAGACGCACGCAGGCCGCCAGGCGGGGGGGGGGGGGGGGAATGGGCTTCCTGCGGGGGTGGGATGGGCTTCCTGCGGGGGGGGGGAGGGGAGGAGCGGCCCCCAAATGACATTGTAAATCTCCAAATGGTCCTTGGCAGGAAAAAGGTTCCCCACCCCTGCTTTACTACTACCTCATAGACAGCTAGGTGAGAAGGTCCTGGCTGGACCTAGCACTCACCTCCCGGTTTGGCATTTCCATCACCAGGCCCGTAGCATCAGTGGTGGATTTTCTGAAGTAACATGGCTCGAGGGGCCTTCTGTCGGATTTCCTTCTGACTGAGGATGGGGAAACAGGTAGCATGAGGATGGCTGACATCAGTTTGTCAGGTGTAAGAAAGAAAGGAAACTATGGACTCCACCTGTGTCTATACCACAACATTGCACTGTTACAAGTTGCAGCAGTGCAGGGCATCCTTGCTAGCTGCTTTGTTTTGCATGCACACATTGCACTGGGTCCATTTACAAGACCCTCTGCGAGCATTGTAGGGCAGGTGGATTGGTGCACCTACTCCATGGAGCTGGGGGCAGAAGATCTATGATATAGAATATCTGTGACTCTTAGTCTCATTTTTGGTTTGTTCTGTCAGCTGCTGCAAATGGTTCTGTCCTGCACTAAGAGCAGAATCAAGCAGTGGGTTATATTGGCTGCCCCCATCTTCTACACATGCCCCCGGAATGAGCCACATTCTGTGCAGAGGTACATTAGCTGCCCTTTCTGCTGTGTCTGGAAGATTCATGTTCCATACCACTAGGACAAGATTGTGGCTTCACAGGCCAGTTTGAGCCTGAATCTTTGATGTTTGCCATCACAGGTCAGTCCCTCAGGAGGACTTTGGTTTTGGCCCAGTGCTCTAAGTGAAGAGCAGTCCTGGAGGTTTGGAGAGAGATTACTGCAATGCTTCATGGGCTTCTCCCCTCCAAAAGAGACAGGAAAGTGAGGTTTCTGGTGCCGAGACCATAGTAGTGTTCTCTATAGAGCTGATCAGAAACATTTTGACTAGCCATTATTTTTATTAGAATGTGCTGATTCTTCATAATCTAAATATTGCATGGGATTATGTTATTTTGATGAAATACCACCAGAAACCAGACAGGGTTCCAATGGAAAACCTCCCGGCTTCCTTGCCAGCCTGCCCACACAGCTCCTGAGCAGCCAGAGCGCCATAGGAAGGACTCAAACCCAGGGTGCCTGAGACCTAGGCTAGTGCTGTAATCAGTGGCCTCCTTTCTCTCCTCTTGTTTCTCTGTCTAGAAATGCTGAGCATGACCATGACCCTGATTATCTTCAGGATCAAACCTCTTTGACAAAGCCTTCCCATCGCGCGTACACACACACACACACACACTCACAATCTAACTGATTTCGTGAGGGCTGGAAAATATTGACAAGAATGAAATTTCAATGAGAAACTGACACCATTTTTTGAAAAGCTGTTCGTTATTTTCTCATTTTCCAGCCAGGTCTGTTAATCTCCCAGCTCTCAGAATGGGGGAGAGCAGTACAGGAAGAAGAATAAACAGAGGGGCAGGAAGTTGAAAAAAGTTCTTGTTGCCACTCTGCTTTCCTCTGGCTAGTGGTTCTCAACCGTTTGTACTGGTGACCTCATTCACAGAGCAAACCTCTGAGTGCAATTCTCCTTATAAATTAAAAACACTTTACAATATATTTAATACCAATTTAAATGGTGGAGGCAAAGTGGGACTTGGGGTGGAGGCTGACAGTTTGCGATCCCCCCATGTAATAACCACGTGACCCACCAGTTTGAGAACCCCTGGAGAGGGAGAGAAGTGAAAATGTGATCTTTTAGTATGGCCAGTCACCCCCACAATTCAGTTTTGTAAAGTGCTTAGGTACCTTCATTCTGGAGCGATATGAAAGCCTAGAGGATGTCTTTGTCATATACATTGTTAAGTCTCCTATCCCTGGGTATCTAAACATGGAGGTATTGATCCAACTGCAGCACCAATCAATCATGCTGTTGCTCATTATTTCTTTCTCTCTGTGAGTCACAATGTGCACAGGAGCTATGGACCATTCTTTTGGGGAAAATAAGTACCACTCTCTTATTTTTAAGACCAACCAAGTACTATACGCATTACAAAGTGATGGGGGATTGTTAACAAGGGTGAATGTTATTGGGTTAAATGCAGCCATAGCCACTTCCCACCAAAGAGACAGAGTGCTGTCGAATTGAATGGCATGGCTTTGGGGGGCCCGAAACAGGAGAGTGGAGGGAGTTTTCAGCCATGATGAATGCACTGAATGCCCCTGTGACAAGGGAGGCTACTCAGGTTGCAGTACTGTATTAAATGGAAGGGGTTTATTTGCACTTAGCATTCATTAGTATTTCCTTTCTCTGGACATATTTATTAATTTTAGCTGCCTATTATCAGCCTCTTTGTGCTCTCCCCAACCTGCTTCTCCTTGCACTGTGCCCGCCATGGAGATGTAGGACCTCAAATACTGGAGTTCTGTGGCTGGAGAAGCTGCTAGTCATGTCTGTGCCTAGCACATTTTTTGTTATGAACAAATGGGGACTAGGATGGAGAGCGCTAACCCCACTTAACTTGAATTAGGTTCAGTTACTGTGGACTGAAGTTAAATCTGTGTGTCTATCTGTCCTTATTTGGTGGAGATGTAGCCCCTTATACATCTTCCTCCCCCATATAGCTCCTGGACACCATCCCACTCCACTGACGACCCATAATAACAATGATGGTATCTAGCCATGATATAGCACATGCACATTTTCAAATCACTGCACAAATATTAATCAATAATCACAATGACTGGGAAATTTAAGTAAAGTGACTTGACCATGTCTAGTCAATAAATCAGTGCCAGAGCCCAGGATTATTGTGTATGCGTTTTGGGTTCACAGCTCTCGATTCAGCCCACTTCACCACCCCATTGAGTTCACTGGGAACACGATTGGGCCCTTATCAATATCAAGGTATGATCTGATGAAGTTCGGATCTTTTCAGTTCAGCGATTGCAGGCCAGTTAATATGGATGGATTTTGCACTGACTGCCACTGTGATGCAGACGATATTGTGGGTCAGAGTGGGAGGCAAGTGGTCTAGGCGTGTTGCCAAAATTGCTTTGTTTCCCTTCCTTCATGTCAGACCCTGTACCAACCCCACCCATATTACCCCCACGACCCTACCTGGTGGCCCTCCCACCAAGCGAGATGAAAGAAGTGTCTCTTCTGAATGAAAATTCCAAGGTGGCAGAAGTCAGCAAACTGTCCCTTTCTGAGACGCTACTTCAGCGGCTGCAGTCCCAGGACACCAGCAGGTGAGCTCTGGTCATTCACTGTCCCCAGAAACGGAGATAGCTGGGCAATAACCAGGAGAATAGAATCAACACCAAAGCCCTCTTGGGAGTTGGCAAGGCACTGCGTCTGGGCAAGGGGTCAGTGATATCACAGCTATGTCAGTGCACTCTATTGTGGGAGGGGGATGTGGGGCCTGCCTCTAATCTCACACTCATTTTACCCCAGTGTAACTCCATGGGCTTCAGGGGAGTTACTCCTGATTTACACAATTAAAGGGAAGTCAGAATCAGGTCCACTCTCTCTTAGACATTAAAGTAACACGTTGACTACTCCTTAAGGTAGCGCTCATGCTCTGGCATGGAAGAAATGTTCTCCTGAAGTATAAATCAATATACTGACCTCCCCCATGGAGAGATTTCCTAATGTACGATAAGATAATATCGGAGAGAGGCTAGAAAAGTAACCATCTGCCTAAACCATAGAGATCGGGGCCCAGATCCTTAACGTGCAAATTGGCAAGTCTTCCCTGGTTTCAATGGAGTTACACTGATTTATTCCAGTTGAGAGTCTGGCCCCATCTAAGTATGTGGCTGTCTAAATACATCACGGACCGTAGCCTGTTGAATCTGGACACCCATTCATGCATCAGAGGAAGCTGGTGCTATCTAGGGTGATGAGATCCTCAGAGTTAAAAATCAGGACACGTGGACCAGGGCTGGGGGAGCAAGTTACAGCAGAGGGAAGCTAGTTTGGTGTTTTATCAGGGAGGTAGGATGTCTGACTGGCAGGCTGGGAAGGTGACAGGCTAGGAGATACCAATTTTGATTGGCTGCCTTCACTGTTCCATCTGGAAAAGAGCAGCAAGTCAGAACTTTCTGCACTTGCTGAGGGATGAAACTGCCATTAAACTCTGACTGCTTCATCCCTCGGCATGGGTAGAGGTGCCAGTACCCACCCATCAAGGACCCAACTGGAGCCTCCAGTCCAGCCTCTGCTTTCAGCTTCTAATCAGACTTTGTCTGAGGCAGAAGCTTTGAAGAAGGAGTCAGCCATGGAGACATGAGTAAAAATCCATGGCTCCCACAAGACTTCCAGGCTGCCAGTCCCCAGCCTGTTCACCACATCCCAACCCTACAGAGCCCCACTAATCATCCCCCACCATGGCTTCTTCTCAGTCATGATTGCAACTCCTTATCTCTTACACCAGGGCAGCATTCATCCTATTGCAGTGGGGAATCCTCAGGCAAAGTCTAAGAATTCCATCCCCCTGCCCACCACCACTGCCACCACTTAGGAGGGAATATTGACATTGAAAAACAAGGCAAGCCACACAGGAATATGTCTTAACTGAGGAGGTTTCTGCTTCAGACAAAACTCAGCTGCCGGATGGTTGGGGACAATAGAGGGGAAGCTGGTTTCCTTACCTATGTCACTCTTTTTCACAGTGTTTCTGAGGAACACCTAAAGTTAATCCAGGATTATCTGCGAGTTCACATCACCAGTGACTTTGAAATGGTGCAGATGGGCTCCAGCAGTCTCCCCCAGCTGAAGAAACTTCTCACAGTGCTCTGCAAAGGGCTCTTCAGGTAACTGGAGCCTAATTTTCAAAAAAGCCAATATAATGTCATGACACTGTCAAAAGGCAGGTGCCATTTGAATTTTGAACCCATATTTCCAGTACAGCAAAACTGCTTCTCCTTAAAAATGGGTAGTAAGACAACAGTCTCATGTCCTATGGGGTCAAGGGCCAGGAACCAGATGCTCCAGTGAGGTTCAGATAATTTATGCCACCTGAGATTCTGGCCTGGGGACATTAAATCTGCCTAAGAGACACAGCAGTAGCAGGTTGGTTTTTTTCTGGGGGTGGTTTCAATTAATAGAGTATTATTTATTTTATATTTTGTTTAGAAAGAAACAAAGCCAAAATGCATTAAAGGATTAGCTGAATAGCTTAGGAACAGATATAAATAGCACCTCCAGAATCATCAAGTAAAAGTCTTATATAAAAAAACCATGTACAGGGCTGTCCTTACCATGAGGCAAACTGAGGCAGCCACCTCAGATGCGAGACTGGGGGCAGGGAGGACCACAAGGACCCAGAGTGTAGAAAATTGTGTCTGCTGCTGGTGCATATCTATCCTCTCTGCTCTAGATGCACAGGGATGGTGGAGTGCTGTTCTGAAGGAAGGAGGCCACAAGAGACACAACAGGCAGTCAGGAGAACTGGTGAGAGGGAATAACAGAAAGAGCAGGAGCTGCAGGGAGAGAGAGGAGGAGGAGCCTCTTCTGTACCTCTCTAGTACCCTCAGGAGCCTGGACTGATTAACACCAGCTTCTCAGGGAGCTTCCTGTTTCCTGCTGCTTCCCTGAACCCACTTGAGGAGAACAGGCAGTCAACTGAAGTAGTAGGAGCCAGTAAGGCCCTTAGGACGCTGATATCTTCCCTCAATCAGGCTCTACTACCAGCCTGCTTATTTGTCCCCTTCATCTGAGTGTTGAGAGCATTATACCTGGCACAGAACAGCAGTCTTGAGTGAAAGAGGAAAATGCCCCTCTGGGGCAGCATTCAGAAAAAGAAAGAAAGCAAAAGAAGCTTTTCTATCTAAGCAGGAAGGAACTCTCCTGAGACACATAGACACAAATGTTCATGGTGAGCCTTCCAGCCCCAATGAGAATGTGCGTGGTGAGAAGATGCCTGATCTTCCAGTTAGAGTGCAGGTGACCTGGCAGCTACTGCAGCATCCATATCTCCATCTCAAATGGATGTAACCATACACATCCCTGAAGAAAAGTGTAGATCAGAGAAGAGTGTTGTGGAGGCGCAAGAAACAGCTGCTGCTGATTAGTTCCTTAAGTCCCTAGATGATCCAAGACTGTGGACCCATTTGAGCAGCAGCCCGAGGGACTAAACTTCATTTTCCCCAAAGACAATGAAAATAGAAGATTCCATCCAACACATTACTGGCGTGAAATGCCCAATGGTGACAAAGTGGAGAAGCCATGACTTATGTACTCAAAAACCCAGAATGCTGCATACTGGTTTTGTTGCAAACTCTTCCAGTCTAATGTTCCAGCTACCTGAACAAAGGACTGGAAAAATCTGGCTAGAAATCTGGCATGCCATGAGAAGGCAACAAATCACCAGAGAGCGTTCCATAGGTGGAAAGAGCTTGAGATGAGACTAAGGTCAAATGCCACCATAGATGATCAGCATCAAGAGAAGATTGCATCAGAGTCTCTTTACTGGAAAAATGTTCTGCAAAGGTTCATTGCCATTGTGAGAACATTTGCTACCCAAAACCTAGCACTGCGTGACACTTCAGATCAGCTGTACATGCCAAACAATGGAAACTTCCTTAAAATTGTGGAGCTGATGGTTGAGTTTGATGCTGTACTCCAGAAGCATCTAAGAGTCACCACCCAAGAAATGTACACAGACCACTAACAATTCAAAATGAGATCATAAAGTTACTGGCAACAAAAGTCAAACAGAAGATTGTGGCAGATCTGAAGTCAGCAAGATAGTACTCTGTTATTCTGGACTGCACACCTGACATCAGCCATATGGAACAAATGACTTTAATAACAACAACAGAACCCAGTGAAAATGTCTCTGCAATGGTGACTGTCAGAGCATTTTCTAGAATTTATTGACATTGATGATACTACAGGAGCTGGTATGACAAATGTGCTTCTTAAAAGCTGGAAGATACGGAACTTGTGATAGCTGACATGAGAGGTCAGAGTATGATAATGGTGCCAACATGAGAGGAAAGAACAGAGGAGGTTAGACATGGATCTGAGAGTTAAACCCTTGAGCTTTTTTTTGTCTCATGACTTGGTGGTCAGTGATGCAGCATCAGCGTCTAGTGAGGCTGCTGAATTTTTTAATGTAATTCAAAGTATCTATGTATTTTTCTCTGCATCAACTCATCAATGGCAAATTTTGAAGCAACATCTGGGAACATCCTCTCTGATCCTGAAACCACTGAGTGCCACACGATGGGAAAGTCGGGTGGAGGTGATAAAGCTTACCAAGCACCAAATTGTGAAGATACATGATGCCATAGTTGCCATTATGGACGATAACGCTATGGCAGGAACTGTTCATGGGAGAACAGTGGCAGAGGGAAATGGAATCACCAGAAACATACATAACTTCAAATCTCTGTGTGGCTTAGTGCTGTGGCATGACATATTGTTTGAAATAAATGTTGTAAGCAAGAGACTCCAAGGTGTTGACCTTGATATATCTGGAGCAATGGAAGTAACCAGACAAAGCAAAGTCATACCTGCAGTCTTACTGGTCAGATGAGGGATTTCAAAATGTTCTGAAGAGTGCACAGAAGTTGACAGAGGAACTTCACACTGAAGCTATTTTCCCACCCATTCAAGAATACAAGAGTCACCGAAGAAGAAGACATTTTGATTATGAGGCACAGGATAATCCTATAAGAAACCCCAAGCAACAACTCAAAGTTGAATTATTTAACCAGGTGCAAGATTGTGCAATACAGTCAGTTTAAGAACTTTTCATGCAGCTCAAGGAACACAACAATATATTTGGGATGTTTTATGATATTCCAAAATTCCTCACTATATACCTGAAGAATCATAGAGGTAGCCGTGTTAGTCTGGAATAGCAGAGGTAACAAAGAGTCCTGTGGCACCTTAAAGACTAACTAAAGTATTGAAGCATAAGCTTTCGTGGGCTAATACCCACTTTGTCGGATGAAGTGGGTATTAGCCCACGAAAGCTTATGCTTCAATACTTTAGTTAGTCTTTAAGGTGCCACGGGACTCTTTGTTATATACCTGAAGAAGACCTACACCAGCAGTGCAAGACCCTAGAGACAGTATTGATACACAATGACATGCGCAATATTGATGCGAGTGATTTAGGTGATGAACTGAAAGCCTTTTCAAGATACATTTCTGCAGGTTCAACTCCAAAGGCTGTTCTGGAATGTATGTGCATAAATAAGATGACCACCCTCTTTCCAAATGCTTTTGTTGCTCTGCACATACTTCTAACATTACCGGGCCAAATTCTCTATTGTTGAAAGTCCATTGACGTCAGTGGAGTTGCACTAACAGACAATTAGCCCCACCTTCCACCCCTTGATTAGCGGCATATATTTATGGATTAATCTGTTGTTATCCTGGGAACTAATGCCATCTTAATATAATTAGTCTAACCTGGCAGATTTTCAAAGACCTGTGTGATAGGTCAGGTGTACCAAATGCAATTGTTTTCATGGGCAATCACCCACAGCATGGAGATGGCTAATTTTATGTATAATTGCCCAATTTGCATATGCAATTTCCCACATGGAAATGCAGGATTCTTTCATATGGAGCGGACCTGATCTAAAATCCACTGATTTCAATGGGCTTTGGGTCATGTACTTAGTTTGCTTTGCTCAAGTAATAAGAGACTTTCATGATCAGTGAATTAAGATGACTTGCTGTGTGAAAATGGAATGGATTTGATGTATCCCATCCAATTCCTTCTCCCTCCTGCAATTTCCTGCCAAAATCTATACCAATAATCTCAGTATCATTTCATTTAAATGGATTTGCCTTCTCAATTCTCTTGTGAACTCCTAATAATATTTCTCCTTCCCTGTCTTCCATATCAGTCAGCCTTCCCTAATAAACCTTTCTCCTGCAGATCAGATTTTCTCAGGATTGTGTGCATTCCAGCCATAGAACCTAATGTTCTCCCTGTAATTTACTAATTTTCAAATACATGGGCATTTAATTGCTTTATGTAACTCCCTTAATCTCTGCTATCGCTTGCAGCCTCTCTAGCTGAATCCCCCTATCAAGATGCTGAAATGTAATTTATTCAGTGACATTACCTAATTTTAGGTTTCATTCACCTCAGCTTCTTTCCCAGCTGCATTGAGGGATTCAGCCTGAAATCTGCAGCTAGTTCTCAGACATCTGTGTTTTCTTTTTCTTAACTGGATTCAGTTCCTTTTATTATTTTCACAAATCCTTGGGGAGGGGAAAAATTGCAAATTGCAGACTCAATTGGCACTAGTGCTCCATCTTTAGTTGTATAATGTCCCTCCCTAGCCCCCTCTAATCTCACATATCTTAGGGATGGGTGAGATGATATCTTTTCCTACACCATCTTATTTTGGTGAAAGAGACAAGCTTATGAGCTGACACAAAGCTCTTCTTAAAGTCTTCAGGTCACCTGAAGAACACTGCACGTGGCCCAGGGATAGCCAGGGGACATTCAGTGTAAAGACTGAGAACTTTTCTTTGATGCCCACTAGTTGATATATGTCTGTGCTGGCATCAGACTGTGGGTAACATGTGACTGCAAATGTTAGCAAGGGAAAGGGGATGTTTTCTGGAACTGCATGTCCGCATTTGGGGTGGGCGTAAGATGGTTGCTTACAGCTCAGTAATGGGCAGAGCTGGTTTAACTGTTCAAAGGGACCAATTTACTGGAGACCATAGGCCAGAGATTCCCATAGTCAGGGGAAATCCTTGGGGGGCTAGAGGGCTGGGGAAAGCTTTAGGGGGAACTTTAGGGGAATTTTGTGCCAGCACAGCCATGGATCTGCCTGCAGATGTATGGGGAGCTGTTCCTCATTCAGAATTCCTTAAAGGGTTTGGATGGACATATTTCACAGTGCGAGTTATGTGTGAGCTGTTCAGCTTGACTGTTTCAGGCAATCACTTCATCATTCCCTACATGATCAGTCACCTAAATTACATGGTATTATTTCTGCTCTCTGATTGCATGACACCCACAAGGAGCTTTTAAGATGGCTGCTCAAACACTTCTGGTGCCAATACTTATGCAAATACAGATGGACAGAAGTGTTTGTGACACTTCCTCTGAAGATTCTCATGAATAAAATTTTACTCACAGAGAGGTTCAAAGGAAGAAAATGAAAGAGGAGTGAACGCAATTAAAACCACTTTGTGGTTTGGTTGAGCACAAATGCCAGTAAATACCTTTCAGTATTCTTCCGCAAGCCTGACCTGTGTGTTACATTAAGCTGCACTTTATGGTAAAGAGCCTTAGAGAGGGACATTGTCACAGAAGAAACAGCCAAGCGGCAGGTTTTTTTGTGGTTGCTGTTGTTCAGAACTGTACTATCTGTGCCGCACATTACTTCAAAGTAGATATATTGTAATTGTTTCCGGGTGGTTTGTCTAGTAGAACTTCTCCCCGTACTTCTAATACCACCTCTTTTCTGATAGGGCCTGAACCAAAGTCCACTGATGTTAATGGGAGTCTTAGGGAGGTTAGGATAGGGGACCAGATAGCAACTGTGAAAAAATGGGACAGAGGGGGTGGGAGGCAATAGATGCCTATACAAGAAAAAGTCCCAAAAAACGGGACCGTCCCTTTCAAAATGGGACATCTGGTCACCCTAGGTTAGGATAACATAAAAGGTTCAAAACAGAACAGTTTTGTGACACAGAACTGAGAGCCTAGGAGGGCTGGGCTCCCAGTTCTGCCACAGACTTCCTGCATGACCTTGGCAAGTCACCTAGTTTGAAATTTCAAATGTGTGTGCTTAGTTAGGACATTGAATACACATTTAAGCACCTAAATAAGTAGCTTGATTTTCAGAGACCGCAGGTGCATGCTCACTGTAGCACCTTTTTCAGAGAACTAGATGGAGCAACCGGTGTATTCGTGCCTATAAAAGTCCGGGGACTTGTTAGTACTGGCTACTAATTAGGCACAATGCTGCATTGTTCTCCATGTTCACCTTGGCCTGCAGGACCTAGCAGCTCTGTCAGTACTAAGTCTGGCCATTAGCAGAGAATGTCATTTGTGCCAAGTTCATACAAAGATTTTGTGATGGACAAGCATCCTCTGGGCTCAGTAAATTCATTTAATTTGTAACCTACCCTTGATTTGAATTCAGGAAATTAAAGGTTGGTTCATTTTACATCCACAGTTCCATTTGTCCAATTAGTGCATTTGCTGAAAAACAGATCTATGTATTTCCTCCTTCACTGGTGGTACTGTGCTGCCCCAGCTTCCGGAGATGAAGGAGTTCTGTTCAAATGAGTTGTTGCTGGTTCATTAGCTGCCATCCTAACCCTACTGCGCTGTCCTGATCTTTCAGGGCTGGCACTGACCTCACTGTGTGTATGTCTACACTGCAATCAGAGGTGTGACTGCAGCTCAGGTTGGCATACCCACCCTAGCTTTAATCTAACTCGCATGTCTTTGAAGACCAGCATAGGTGCAGTGGCAAGCAAGCTTTAGGAGCTTGCTGGGCAGCTTGTGGATATACTCAGGTTGAAGCCCATGCCACTGTGTCTTCACTGCTATTCTTAGCTGTGCTAGCTAGATTAAAACTCACAAGGTTCTTTCTACCCATGCCACATTCACCCCCCAATGCAGTGCAACACCCACATTGACTCCATACTGATTATGCATCATTAACTGGTTTTGTGCTTTATCCTTCTTTTGTTGCCCCATGTGAATTTGCCCCAGGTTTCCCACACAAACCCTGCAGTGACCTTTGCTATGTCTTTGTATTCTCAGTGAGGCGTCTCGGACTCTCCCTTCCCTGGAGTCCATCCAGAAGGTTTTTGACCAGCAGCTGCCCCCTGGTATCCATCAACGTTCTCAAGTAAGTTCTACTGGAAGAAGTGGGGAAAGGTGGCTGAGGAGGAGCGAGAATGTCTGTCAGGCACAGACAAGGGGGAGGGAAGACTTTCTGAGCGTGGGACACAACAATGACCATGAATTTAGATGATTGGTTAACACTTTTGTTCTCTTTAGCCTGTTCCTGGCGGCAGTGCTCTAGGCACACAGTGAGTTGTTTAACCACAGATTCAGCTAGCTCATAGTCTTCTCCACCCTCTCCCATACCCCTGTCCCAAAGAGAGAGTTTAGCAAAGTGCCTCAGTTGTTTGTACTTCCAATCTTGATCAGCCTGTGACCCAGAATTGCAAATTTGTCCTTCCATCAGCTTAACTCCTCTGGATGGTCAGTGTCTTTTTGTGACAAATGCTTTTCTCCTTCCATCAAGCCACCTCAATCCCATGTCCAACCTCTACCGTCCCATGGTCCAGAAAAACAGAAGTCCAATCTGCATATTCAACACATAGCCCAGAAATACAAATCTGCTTTTCTGTCATCAACCATCCAACCTCTCTGTGTGCCCAGCCTCCTCTGACCTACGTACCAGGTTGACAAGGTTGTCCTAACACCAGTCCAGCTTTCCTGCATGTTTAGTCACATTCTGTGCCTCTGGGCTTCACGTTACAGATTAAACTTGGATGACATAAAACACACTGCTGCTAACAGCTGTTTCTGGAAGGTGGTGGGAACTCTGAGCTGCTTTGGTTCTGATTCTCATGGTTCTCTCTTTCTTTTTTCTTTTTTTTAATGCTGTTGTTACCAGTTGCTTGGGGAAGCCAGTCCAGTCAATGTTGTGTTGAAGCTCAATCAACTGATCTCTTTGCTGTCCTCAGCTGAAGAAAAGGTAGAGATGTATAATTATCTCGTGTTCCCATCTTCTTCTGGCTTTATTTATGCTCCTTTCATCATCAGTGAAATCCATCTCTGTAATGAGAATTCTCCTGAAATGCCATTATTACTCCCTTCTCTGATCCCCCTCAAGTGAAGTGTAGAGTCACCAAATAGATACCCATATGCATTCATTTTTACAGGTGAAAACACTGTTGATTGAAGGTCCTGATTCAACACATCGGCGTTCTCTCATCCCTCCTGTAACCTTTGAGGTAAATAGACTTCGTCAGCAATGCTTATCGTACTACTACAGAAGAACACAAGACATGTAGCAATGCATTGGTGTCTTAAGTTTCTGGATACTATGCTCTGCTACAGTAGAGATAATACAGTTATATCTCATTGCCCAGAGTCCATGGGTGCTCTATGGTACTGTAGAGGTGTCATATCTTTTTGGAGTGATGTAGGTGAGTCAGGCCATGAAGATGTTTCTCTGTGCATTGATTTAGGTATTGCTTTTCCTAGTACAATTGACTGAGGTTTAGAAAAATGGCTTATGAAAAATGTCTCCCTTTTCCAACAGGTGAAAGCAGATTCTCTAGGAATTTCCCAGAAAATACACCTCAAAGTTGATGTGGAGATGGGGAAATTGATTATCAAGAAAGCCAAGGATGGTCCTGAAGACAAGTTCTATACCCATAAGAAAAGTAAGTTGCCCTGAGTCGGTGGTTAGTCCTCTAGATCCCAATGGGAATTTTGTCATTGACTTCAGTGGGAGCAAGGTTTGGCCCAATGTGTATATTAGTCTGTTATACTGAGAGTTTGGTTCTACTGCAAGGCACCAGTAAACCTAGATCACTTGTCTCCAAGGCAGTTTTCAGTGAATGGGAAGTCAATGCAGTGGTAAATGGCTCTTTCTGAGAGTTAGTTTACAGTCCCATGGCTTTCAGTTAAGTTAAGACAAGGAAAACAGCGCCCCTTGATCAAAGGTATTTCCAATTTCTGCCTAGTATGGATCAAGGAGGTAAGCCCCAAAGATATAAACATCTCAAAGATATTAGGCCAAAACTAGTGTGAGTCCATTTCTTCCCAAGGTACCCACAAAAGGGTCTGTTTGGAAAAATGAGGTCTTGAGAAGGCATTAGTGTCCTTGCTCTCGAGACCAGTGCTCAGCCAGTGGCTGTTTGTACTGCTGTCATGTTTGTTACTTTGGCCTGGTCTGAACAATTTAGGTCAACATTGCTATGGTACTCAGGGTGTGAAAAATCCACACCCCAGAGTGTTGTAACTAGACCCACCTAATCCCTGGTGTAGATGCAGCTAGGTTGGCAGAAGAATGCTTCAGATGACCTAGCTGCTGTTACTCGGGGAGGTAGAGTTCCTACTGTGATAGAAAATCCTCTTTGGTCACTGTAATCTACACAATGCCATAACTGTGCCGCTGTAGCACCTGCCGTGTAGCCATGGTGTTAGTATGATTAGAGGAGAGAAGTGGTAATTGTTTGTTTGCTGTGAAGGCCCATTTAAAATGGTTCTCTTTATCCCTGGTTAGGTCCCTGCTTAAACAATTGGTGAAAGATTTTTATTAAGGAAAAGTTATTTTTCTAATTCCTCCCTAGCCTCTACTCCAAATACTGCAGAGATTAGCAGAGGCAGAACTATCAACTCAGGCTCCATCATCACTAGGAAAATGACCCATTGCTGACCATAGTTTCGAGCTAAACCTCCACTGCTGATTTTCCCGAGCTGGAGTTCAGAATTGCTTAGCTGCTGATGTGCATGGGACCGAACCATCTTCACCATCAGATCAGCTTTCACCTTCCCTTCCACAGATGCTCAGAGGAAGGAGTATAAATTGTCTGCTTGGGATGCAGAAAGGGCACGAGGCTGGATTGAAAACCTGGCAAAAGGAGCTATTTATGACTCTTGATTTCAGGGGATAAATGTAATACCTGGAGGAAAGTCCCTTGCTGACTGCACCTGCAGGTTATTTCTGCTGAGTCATTCCAACAGCTCTCTGAGAGCACTACCCTGACAGCTGAACAGAACTAATCAAAACACTGAGACATGGCCAGACTTAAAGGACCAGATTGTCCCTGGTGCAGGGACAAGGAGCTCTCCTCCTTCCCCATGGCCTAGCAACAATTGCAGTCCCTGCACATCAGGAACAGTTGTTAGAGCTTTTGTACTGTCAGTGGGTCTCAGTGCTGAAGCCACTGAAACCATCTTTGCCATGTTTTTGGTTCCAGGCTCTGCATAAAACCCTTTTTTAGAGGAATATGTGCTCAGTGGGGGTCTCCCAATGCAGGGCAAAGAGAGCCTCAGATTTCAGAATGAGTGATCTCTGGCCATGTGCTGCTTCCTGCAGCCAGTTCTAGTGAGCAGAGGAGGATTTCTCTGGGACCCTAGTTTCTGCAGCTGACACCCAGCCTCTGCTTAGTCCTGCAGCTCATCAAGTCCCAGAAGTTCCCTAACAAACTGGTGATCGTACTGGAGACCGAAAAAGAGAAAACCCAGCGGAAAGAATATGTTTTCGCTGACTCTAAGGTACATGACAATGTCTTTCCTCACTTTATCCCAGGAGCACTGGGATGGGCCTGAGGGCAGAGGACTAACTAGGGCATTTATGGGATTTTAATCTGCTCTGCATATGTGAGATTGATCATAGAATGTGGGAGCATCCAGCGAATGCAGGACGTGGGCAGCAACAGTGCAGTAATAACCCCTGCAATACCGCTGAGGGTCTGGGAAAGGGAAGGAAGCTGATTAGGACTGTGACATTCATTGGGTGCTCAGTGGCTGGCAAAGGCAGGAGTCAGCCGCGGAGCATTTACACCAGAATAGACTAGGATATCAGGGTGTGATGTAACACATGCTAGCTTTCGTGTTTGGAAACTCCAGTGTAGACAAAGCACAGTGCCTTTACCGTGTGCTAGGCTTTAACCTGACCACTTTAACATGTGTCAGAGTAAGACACTGCCTTGTCTACACTAGGCCTTTAGAACACGCTAGTTAACACATACTAACAACACACCTCTTCTCCTAAGAAGGCACCATAAACAAAGCAACCTCCCTTCAGACTAGTAGAGATGAGCCCGATCTGCCCTTAGATATTCTGGGCACTTCCCTATTCAATTAGTTCTTCTTTCAGAAGGGGCTGAGATTCTGGTTACCGAAACAACCATCTCATTAGCTGTCTCTCTCTTCCTCTGGGTGTAGAAAAGAGAAGGGTTCTGCCAGCTTCTGCAGCAGATGAAGAATAAACACTCTGAGCAGCCAGAGCCTGACATGATCACCATCTTCATTGGGACCTGGAACATGGGTATGTGCTGCCTTGGCTCTAGTCCTTTGTACGTTCCTCCAGGCACTTATCTCCACCTTGACTTTGGCCTGCTTCCACGTGGGAACTTTTGGACTCCACATTTCCTATTCACTCAGTCAGGGACTCGCTCACAGGGACCACGTTCCACTGGGGCAGGAGAGAAATTGAGTCTCTAGGCCAGATTTTCACATGTACCGTGGCCCCTTTGCATTGCTCCAGTGTAAAGGGGCCATAATGCCAATGTGACCATGGTGGGGGAAAAGGGGGTGTCCAGTCACTGCACTCCAGCTATTTCTGCATGTGATTAGGAAAAACCACCTGCCTTGGGATTGAAAAGAGAATTTAACAGCAGGGCTCTTTGTCTGGGGAACCCCAAATGAATCTGTTTTCCCCATTTTGGGAATGTGTGTTGTTCTGAAGGATGTGAGCTGATAGGTTAATGCCATTAGCCTCCCAGTCCCTGATCCACAGCTGCAGCCACAATGAACTCAGGGCAGCTGACAGCTGGGAGCAAAGGCAAGTTTTATGCCACCCTTGCAGCCCCCCCAGCCTTGGAGCTGTCTTTGGAACATCCCAGCCTCGAGCTGAATAGCTAGTGACAGCTGGCTGCCAGTGGCTTCAATGGGTAGCTCCAACAGAGGGGAATTGTCAGAGCACAGAGATGCTCCTGCCAAAGCCTCCTTTTCCCCAGGGTGAGGTGGCATAGCACCTACTCCATCACCTAGGACTTCCCCTCTGCCAGGCACAAAGCAGGATCTGGCCCATAGTACGTCATTTGGGTATAAAGCCTGTCGTCTCCCCCTGCAGGTGTGCATAGCTCTGGGGATTCGTGTGCCTTTTTATCCCCCTGCTGTGTGTAGCCTCGAGATTTGGACTGCAAGTGTTTTGACTCATTGTGGTTTTGGATTTGCTGCTAAAGGTGCTGCTCCTGCCCCAAAGAAGATCACATCCTGGTTTCTCTCCAAGGGGCAGGGAAAGACTCGGGATGACTCCGCTGACTACATCCCCCATGACATTTATGTCATTGGCACCCAGGAGGACCCCCAAGGGGAGAAGGAATGGCTGGAAGTTCTGAGACAATCCTTGCAGGAAATCACCAGTATCAGCTTTAAAGTGGTGAGGAATCATGTCAGCTCAGAGCAAAGTGAGGGTAGCACACTCCCCTAGCAGCTAGGAGAGACACAGGAACAATCAGCCCCCAGGCCCACGCCTCCCTGCTCTCGAAGCGCCACATTGCTGGGACCATCCTGCTGACAGAGCAGGGACTGAACATGTCTATGTACTCCATTACTCTTGAATCAGCTAGATGGACAGCTCCCAACAATGCCCTACGCTGAGTCTGAGCACAAAGCCAGCCCCAGTGCTCCCAGTGCCTTCCACCTGGGGCATGAAGAAAGGATCGTGGCCTTGGATCCACCCCCTCCCCGACAGTAGCACACTTAACGTGCAATTAGGCCACTGTGCCATGGGAACGTCCCTCTTAGAGGAGAACATTTTCAAATTATTGGCGTATCTTTTGAGACTGCTCTGCCCTCGCTCTCTCTTTCTGTGGGCTCTGGCACTTTTTATTCCAGGTTCTAATAAACATTAGGACTGACCAAACTGGGTTAGAACCGTGTTCAACCACTCCTGAGTTTCCGTGAGGGTGAGGAACAATTTAATCCTATCTGAATGGTCACTGTGTATGCAGCCCCTAAGTGGCTCTTAGAATTTGCCTGTGAACAAATGAAGTTGTCTGTTGTGTAACCAAGGTGATCTATGGATTAATGTGAGCATATCTGCATGCTAGGAATTGCGCATGTTCTCCCCACCCACACAATGTAAGAAAATGGTTCCATTGCTCAAAGAAAAATCTCAGTCAGTGAGTCCAAATAGGTTGGGAAAGCCTTGGTTGGAAAGCTGTGTCCAGTATCTCTGTGCCATGATATAACCATCAGTTTCCCACCCCCTGACAGATAGCAATCCATACGCTCTGGAACATCAGGATTGTTGTCCTGGCCAAGCCAGAACATGAGAACCGGATAAGCCACATCTGCACAGACAACGTGAAGACAGGAATCGCAAACACACTGGGTAAGGAGAGAGAAGCAAATCTAATCAGAGTGTCATCCACTCTGCCCACAGGGACTCTTAAAATGAACAGTTCTTGCTCAGCAAAGTCATTCTGGGTCACGCTGAAGTGACCTTGGGCTTCCCCAACCAGGCATATATGAATCCCAGCATAGGCACCCAGATGTCCTCTGTTCAAAGCCCTGCCCCCATTCCACTCCTTCCTCCAAGCCCCATCCCTCCTCTTCCCACCCCCTGCCTCTTCCTAACCTCTGTCTGCCCCTCTCCTGAGAGTGCCCTGTCCCCCGCTCCTCCCCTCCCTCCCAGAGCCTCCTGCACACCGTGAAACAGCTGATTGCAGGAAGCAGAAGGGGCTGGGAGGACAGGGGAGGAGCTGATCAACAGGGCTGCTGGTGGGCAAGAGGCGCTGGGGGAGGGATATTAGCTGCCAGTGGGTACTAAACCCTCACTAATTTTTTTTGTGGGTGTTCCATCCGTGGAGAATGTGAATCCCACCCTGTGAATCCAAGCCCTGCTTAGATAGACTTGCCTCCACCAACATGGACACCAGTTTACCCGGGAGTGGGTGGTGGGAGGGAAAAATTGTCTTTCTCCTCAGTCCTGGGCTCATAAATTTCCCCACTAAAGACTTCAGCCTGAGTGGGAGGGATCCCCCTTCCTGGGTTGCAGATGGAAATTAAATTAGCTTTTTAAAAATTTATTTATTTTGCCTTCTTCAGAAAAACTTTCCCTGAACATTGTTTTATACATGATCATTCTTCCTGCACTGATTAAATCTGCCTCTCCCTCTACCCCATGCCCCACTTCACTTAAGAAGTGTTCTGTTCTTCATTATCTTTCTACTGCTCAGCCTGGAGAAGGATTGATTTCTTGATGTTTTTTGCTTCTTGTTTTTCCCAGGCAATAAAGGAGCTGTGGGAGTGTCATTTATGTTTAATGGAACCTCCTTTGGGTTTGTTAACAGCCATTTGACTTCAGGAAGTGAAAAGAAACACAGGTGAAATATGTCATTGCCTTTCAAGTGCAGGTGTTGATGTCCACAGTCAACCTGTGGAACTCATTTCCAGGGGATGTTGTGAAGGCTAAAAGTATCACTGCATCAAAAAAAAATGAGATAAGTTCATGGAGGATAGGTCCATTAGTGGCTATTAGCCAAGATGATCATGGATGCAACCCCATGCTCTGGATGTCCCTAAACCTCTGGCTGCCAGAAGATGGGACTGGACAACACTCAATAATTGCCCTGTTTTGTTCATTCCCTCTGGAGCAGCTGGCACTGACCACTGTCAGAAACAGGATACTGGGCTAGATGGACTCTTGGTCTGACCCAGTCTGGCTGTTCTCATGTTAGGAATTGCTGGTTGATGTTCTCTGGCCTGTGCTATGGAGGAGGTCAGATTAAATGATCATCTTGGTCACTTCTGGCCTTAAAATCTATTATATCTTCACTGTGAATGCGGCTTTGGCTCACCAGAATAGATGGTGCCGAGTACCCCAGTCAGTGCCTAAGTTCACTCTAAGCTGCGTGGCCACGCAGCTGCCTATTAAGCACCACACAGGTGCTCAGGGCTGTGGCACAGAGAGAGGCCTCTCCTCAAGCCCCAGACCTGCCGCAGCACCCCGCCCCCAGTCCCAACCTGGCCCAACCCTGAACCTGCTGCAGCTGTGGGACAGGTGCCCCTCCACTGGCTGCAACTCAGCCCAGCCTGGACCTGCCACAGCTGGGGGAGAGGTGCCTCTTCCCCCAAGCCCAGGGGCTGCTGGAGGGAGTCCTCTCTCCACACCATAGCCTCAGGGAGCTGCACTGCACCCTAAATCCCTCATTCCCAGCCCACCTGAGAGCTCACAACCCCAGACAGAGCCCTAACCCTCCCACTCCCCAAACCTCCGCCCCAGGCCTGAGCTCCCTCAGTGCCTGCACCAGGGGCATTCTCCCTCACCTGGCAATGGGTCTCTGATTGCTGAAACAGCACAGTGCTGGTCCCGCCACATGAATTTTGTTGTGTGCACCAATACGGAGGTGATGTATCACACATCACCTTCATATTGGTGCAATAACAAAATTCAATCTGCATGTGGGTTGGAAAAAATTAGAGAGAACGCTGGTCAGTGCATCACCACTTGGTCAGTAACCCCAGCTTTGCCAGAAGTAGAAGCTGCTGGCATCTGCAAGCGGGGAGAGGAAATAGATAGAAAGCTGTTCTGAGAGCTGTGGAGAGATATCCCCCTATCTTACCCAAAGCAATGTTGGCATGGCCCAGCTGGCCTAGCCTGAGGAGCTGCTACTGTATGTCGTGGAAACATCTTGATGATTTGCACTGTCTAGAGAGAAACTGGGAGGATTTTCTGTATAAGCACAATATGGAGAGTGTAAATATTTCTCTAGTGCCAGCAGGAGGCCCCTTCTCCTTTATGAGCTGAGGTACAGTGAGAGAGGGCCGGGAGGGTGGAGAGTGGAGGTCCACTCAAGGTATCATCATGGGCCAATCCTCCCAGGCTGAGGGACATCACAGGGAACAGTGGGAGAGGGAGTGTGGAGCAGAGAAATGTGTCTCTGGAAGGTAATCGCATTCCCCACGCTGTTACATTATCAATAGAGAGAGACGGAGCTTGCGGTCTGGCCACGCAGTGTGCTGCACAACAGCCAAGGGACTGTGGCTTTGTAACCGTGGGGCCTGTCCAGTCCCTGGTGTAAGTCGGAGAAGCCTGAAGAAGCCAATTGGGCAGCTAAGAGTAGCTGGGATGAAGAGATGTGTTGATCATGCTGCCTCTCTCCTGGGAACATCCCCTGCATCAGGTCTAGGTCAAGCAAGGGGGTGCCATAGAATTGCTGTTCAGGATCTCTGCCAACCAGGGCTTCACTTGCCATTAAGGAAATTACCAGGTGCCTGGAGTGGTTGCCAGAATCGAACCAAGAACCTTTTTATTTCTTGCCTTGTTTAAAAATGATGGGTAAGAGTCTGTGCCGGGCCGCCACGAGGCGCAGTACAGAAAAGCACAGCCCTGCGGAGGGATCAAGGGCGGCATTCGACCAGCTTTTGCACCGTTTGATTTTAGGCTTCTCTGAAAACAGAAACAGCCTCAAAACAGAGCAGCCAGGAGCTGCTCTAAATTACTGTGCCTCCCCCATCAGGCTGCCATGCAACGCCTGAGACTCACCATAGCTGCATATGAGATAAAGTCCACTCCTGTTCGCTACTCCAGGACTTGCTGAGGTTGCCAGTGTAGTACCTGCACCAGGGGCATTCTCCCTCACCTGGCAATGGGTCTCTGATTGTTGTAGCAGCACAGTGCTGGTTTCTTTTTATCATTTGTTTCCCTTTCCCAAGGAAGGTGCAGTGATAATGCACTAATTACTGACAACTTCTTCAATTGCCAGTGTCCAAATTTCCTCATCAGGGCATCCCTGAGCATTCAGGGGCTACGTAGCTGTCACCGGGGTCTTTGTGAAATGGAAGTGTGGGGTTCTCTAAAGAATGATGGTGAAAAACCTGATCTTTCTTGTACTTTGAGCCTAACTGGCTCCAGAATGCTAGAGCAGCAGTCAGTCTCTGTCAGCCCCTAGCACTGAGGAACCCAATGGCAACAGAGTATGACAGACAATCTTTGCTTGTTTTGTTAGGCGAAACCAGAACTACATGAACATTCTGCGCTTCCTGACATTGGGAGATAAGAAACTGAGTCCATTTAACATCACTCACCGCTTTACTCATCTCTTCTGGCTGGGAGACTTGAACTACCGAGTGGAACTACCTACAACGGTTAGCGGCCCCTCTTGATTCCTTTCTGTTTAGAAAAACAGAGACAAGAATGCCTGAAGTGGCAAACACTGTTAAAGGTGTTGTCAACTTCTGATATAGAGGAACATGGAAAAGAGAGAGAGGGGTGGGAGAAGGGGCCCGAAACTAACTGTACCTTGCAAAAAGACAATAGAGAGACACTGGAAGAGAGCTGAAGTTGTCACCATATCCCTTCTCCAGAGATTAATGAGCCATTAGCCTACTAGTGATGTCATCTGACATATCATCATTCTCCAGTTCTCCCCAATGACAACCATTCCCAAAACAGCACCAACCCTGCTGCCAACAAGAGAGAATGCACGACCCAGGAGAACATCCGTCTGCTCATTCATTCTACCCCTCAATTTGTTCTAAAATGGCCCAGACCTAGTCAGAACCAGTGTTCAGATACTTAGGAAACAGGCAAGCCTTATAGAAACTTTGGTAGATCCTTGATGGGCACGAGACTTGGTGATACTATAGAAACGTCTGGTGCTGATGGGAATCAGGTGTTCAGGTTTACATTCATCTTTTGTTTGTTGGTCGTTTGATGGACAAGTGCCCCGTGTTACAGCCACCCACTAGCAAGACAGTGTTTGTAATCAGGTGGAGTGCATTTCTTCAACTCTGACATTTCCTTGTTTCCAGGAAGCAGAGAATATTATCCAGAAGATCAAACAGCAGCAGTATCCAGAGTTGCTGGGTTTTGACCAGCTTCTCATGGAGAAAAAGGACCAAAAGGTGTTTCTGCAATTTGGTAAGATTCTGACCTTTTCTACTCTTAACTCTACCCTTCTCTTAACTTAACTCAATGACTCTGCCAGATCAATGTTGCAAAGATGAGACGAGGGAGTACTGAGCATCTTACGTAGCTTAGAGCTTTCCTAAAGCCAGAACAATAACCAGCTCTCTCTCTGTTCCAGAGGAAGAAGACATCACTTTTGCTCCAACTTATCGTTTTGAAAGAAATACCCGGGAGAAGTATGTATACACCAAGCAGAAAGCAACAGGGGTAGGTGGTAACTAAAATATAATCCTCTCCAGTCAAAAATATATGCTAGTGTAGGGAAAATAGCATCCAAAGATAAAAGTGACCAAAAAATTGCTCTCCATTTCCTGCACAAATTTGGATTAAAATTTGTAATGTTTTACAAGGAGCCAAATAATGGACAACAATACTTTGGAACAAACACACGGCCCTTTGGCAAGTGATTTCTCTCCTCTTCTTAAGAAGAACTTGTCCTTTCCCTTCTTCTTGACCTCAGTTCTCCTTTGGTTTGCAGATGAAATTCAATTTGCCGTCCTGGTGTGATCGAGTGCTTTGGAAATCATACCCCATGGTGCACGTGGTGTGTCAATCCTATGGTGGGTAGATAATAGATTGTAGATAGCAAAGCAATTGGTCTGAAACAGAAATGATTCACAGGGGCGTCTCCTTGCACTGCCAGGCTCTCAGCACAGGAGAGACATGGTAATAAACCATGCAATTCGGAGTTACGTCTCTCTGATTAGCACAGTATATGACTGGAAAATGAAGTCTGTTGTACATTTATATGCAGAATACAGTTGAGATGGCTGCAGCACAAATGCTCCTTCCTTGGCATGATTTGCTTTTCCAGTTTATGGCCACACTGTAGGGTTTGTTATGACACCATCTAGCTAGTAGACTGTAAGGCCAGAAGAGATCATCGTGAACATCTAGTCTGACCTCCTGTCCATTGCAGGCCACAGAACCTCACCCACCCACTCCTGCAATAAAGACTTCAAGTTACAGAGAATCCAGCATTTACTGTAGTTCAAACCAGCAAATGACCCATGCCCCATACTCCAGAGGAAGGTAAAAACCCTTAGGGTCTCTGCCAATCTGACCTAGGGGGAAATTCCTTCCTGGCCCCAAATATGGTGATCAGTTAGACCATGAGCTAATGGGTGAGACCCATCAGCCAGACTCCTGGGAAAGAATTCGCTATAGTAACTTGGAGCCCTCCCCTCTAGTGTCCCATCTTCAGCAGTTGGAGATACTTGCTACTATCGGTCGCAGATGGGGTATGTGCTATTGTAGGAAACCTCCCATACCATCTCCTCAATAAACTTATCAAGCTCAGTTTTAAAACAAGTTAGGTTTTTTGACCCCACTACTCCCCTTGGAAGGCTGTTCCAGAACTTCACTCCTCTGATAGTTAGAAACCTTCATCTAATTTGTAGCCTAAACTCATTGGCTGCCAATTTATATCCTTTTTTTCTTGGGCCAACATTGGCCCTTAACTTAAATAACTCCTCTCCTTCCCTGGTGTTTGTCCCTTGGATGTATTTAGAGAGTAATCATATCTATCCTCAGCCTTCATTTTGTTAAGCTAAACAAGCCAAGTTCCTTAAGTCTTCTCTTGTAAGGTAGGGTCTCCATTCCTCTTATCATCTTAGTAGGCCTTCTCTGCACTTGTTCCAGTTTGAATTCATCTTTCTTAAACACGGGAGACCAGAATTGCACACAGTATTCCAGGTGAGGTCTCACTAGGGCCTTGTATAATGGTCATGACACTTCCCTGTCTCTACTGGAAATACCTTGCCTGATGCATCCTAGGATTGCAATAGCCTTTTTCACAGCCACATCACATTGGTTACTCAGCCATCCTGTGATCAACCAATACACCTAAGTCTTTCTCCTCCTCTTTTGCTCCCAACTGATATATCCCAACTTATAGCAAAATTCATGTTGTTAGTCCCTAAGACCATGCATGACCTTGCACTTTGCACTATTAAATTTCATCACATTTCTATTACTCCAGTTTTCAAGGTTGACTAAATCTTGTGTGTTATTCCAGACCTCCTTCCTATTGGCAATACCTCCCAGCTTTGTGTCATCTGCAGATTTTATTAGCATACTCCCACTTTTTCTGCCATAGTCATTAATGAAAATGTTAAATAAGGTTGGTTCCAAAGCTAGTAACTTCCCTCCAGCATGACCTGTTGTAATCTTCCCTTTAACCAGTTCTTTACCCAACTTTCAATTCTCATAGTAATACCCATCTTCCCCAATTTAACGAATAATTTCCCATGTGGAACTGTACCAAATGCTTTACTGAATCCAGGTAGATTAGATCTACTGCCTTTTCTTTGTCTTGAAAATCAATTATCTTCTCAAAGAAAGAGATCAGTTGGTACCTTTCATGAGTCTCCCAAAAGTCATTAAAAACTAGTCCAGCCAGTCTTGTGTCTACTGCCAGCATGTTGTATTTCCACTCAGTAGACCCACAAGCGCTGGGGAGTTCCTTACATCGCTCTTGAATTCCTCTCTGAGCTGATGCTAAGAGCAGGGCTGATGGGTTTCCAACCTTTCTTGGCTAGAACAAGGTTCACTGTGGTATGGGGAGAAATGAAGGGCATCCTAGAAGAGCCCTTAAAAACCCCTGGATATTGGGCACTGGGGTCTCATTGATCACACCCAGATCCAACCATCTGAATACAGTGCTAATATACCCTCTATGCAGGTGAGAAGAAGGCATGCTCAGAAATCTCATCTGACAAAGTGGGCTGGTGTGACCATGAGGGCAAATTATACGCAGATAATTCAGTGAGTGGCTTTGGGAAATGAAGTTACTTTGGAAAAATTGGCATCTGGGCTCCTTGTGTTCCAACTACTGTATTTGTTGAATATTAGTGTAACCTAAGAACATAAAGCCAACACCCCTCAGCTACAGACAGGTGTAGTAGATGCAGTTCAGAATCCCTTGCCATGAGTTGTACTCTAATGGGGAATAACAGAGCTGTGTTCCTACATCATTTTCCTCATTAGATTTGCTCTTCAGGTATGCTGCTTATATCAAAGATGAACCAGGGATACTGTAATATACCAAGGTACAATCCAGACTAATGAGCAGCTGTGTCACCCCAGCCCTCCAACTTTGGGTGCCTTACAATGCCTTGATGAACTAGCTCCCACCTGGGCCACTCACAAACAGCTTTCCAGCATACAAGATACACCCTGAGTATTTGTGTGTAGCTGCAGCCTGCCAGCAATACAGAGGTTACACTCTGGCCCTCACCAGCCTTGGTTATACTGCAGGTTGTACCCCAATATACCCCAGTCCCAGATTTTCCCCAGAAATGTATGTCCTGTACCACACAATCCTCTCCTGCACAATACAAAATATTGTAAGTCCATTATTCCTTAAACGGAATAATATGTCAGATCATTATCTCAAATAGTTCTTCAGACACTTCAGTTTAAACACACTAGATTAGAGAAAACAGTAAAATCCTATATAATAAAAGGCCAGAGGATGTTTGTCCGAAGCCGTCATGCGCAGTAGAGACAGCCCGGACAAACAGCATGCTGGGAGTTGTAGTTTCGGCAGCACAAAATGGCCACCACACATGCGCCGCCGCGAGCCATAGAGACGGCCTGGACAAACAGCCTGCTGGGAGTTGTAGTTCGGCGGCACAAAATGGCCGCCGTGTGTGCGCTGCCGCAAGCTGTAGAGACGGCCTGGACAAACAGCATTAAGCACTTTGGCCCGTGTACACGGGCTGTTACACTAGTAAATTTATAAACTATTAGGAGAGATTTTAACAGAGTAGAAGTAATGAGGCATAAAAGTCAGAAATGTTTACAAGCAAAACAAAGATAAAAATGTATTAATGGCTAACATAACAAACTATATCAGATTCAAGCAAAGTTTCTCACCATATGCTTTCAGCAGTTTTATTGCCCAACCCAAACCCCGTAGGTCAGGACCGCTCCCTTACAGTCCAATGAATGCTTCCTTTTTCATGTCTGGTGCAGTGAATGCAATGGGCAGGAGAAGAGAGAGAGGTCCTTTGAGTGTTTGCCTCTCTTTTTTATAGTTTCAGTCCCCCTCTTGAAAAACATTTTCAGCTGGGCACTAGGAGTCTATGTGGACAGATGTTCCCTGCTGGATTTTTCCCACCTCTTTGAGCTTTCTTTGTTTCCATCCCCACTTGATGGCTCTGTTTACTGCTTAAATGCAAATTAAGAAAAGCACACATTCCTTTATCTAGGAGAGACCTTTTTGCCAACCTCAGTTTGGGCAGGGCTGTGGAGTTTGGAACATGTGTTAATAACATCAGGGAGGGAAATCGTATAATATACATTTTATCAGGACAATTCTGACCAGCATTGCTACTCTTACTTCTGCCGTGCTGCTGGTGGTGGTTCTGCCTTCAAAGCTGGGCGGCTGGAGAGCAGTGGCTGCTGGCTGGGACATTCATGTTGTTTGCAATGCAGGAGGACTATTTTTAAAATTCTGCTCCTGTCTCGTCCCCGCAATACCCACTCTACTTTTATCCTGCTCACACTATTTATGGCAGTGAGTGCTGAGGAACCTGCGGGATCCCAATTTCTTTGTGCTCCCCACGAGAACCTCTTGTGCTCCCCCAACCCCCCAGTTTGCACACCACTGGTTTACATAACTGTGTTTGATGCCTAGATTCCAAGATGAGGAGACTTAGAAATACCACAGATTAGAAAAGACAGTTACAACAGTTACACAATTATGTTTTTCTGGAAAGCTACTGAATGACGATGATATTACGGCCACCTCTTTGGGTCAGAACAGAAACCCATGGCATTAACTGCCTTTCCTCTCTCGTTGTCAGGTTGCACCAGTGACATTATGACCAGTGACCACAGCCCTGTCTTTGCTACATTTGAAGTTGGAGTCACCTCACAGTTTGTCTCAAAGAATGGTTAGTAAGGCTAGTGCATGCAAGAAATATGTAGATTTGTATAAATGTGTTGCATACATTGAACAGGAAACCTGGCTCCAAGAGTCTTGTTGAAACTGTGCAAGCTTTAGTGTTCTTTTGGAACTGACTGGGCGTCCTTCCCTTTTCTAGATTCCAAGTACACAGAATCCCAGGGACAGATAGAATTCCTGCGCTGCTGTGCCACTCTGAAGACCAAGTCCCAGACCAAATTCTACATTGAGTTCCACTCCAGCTGCTTAGAAAGTAACGTTCTCCCTGTCTCCTCCTCTGTTCTTTACAAATTTCTCTGCTTATTTTGATCGTCTCCCTTTGATCAAAATAAATGGGCCATGTAGGTTATTTGTGTGACTGCAGAAAGGGGGCAGTGGATGTTACAGGGATGTTGAGATTTGTATGTCGCTCTATATTGTTACTGACAACATCTGAGCAATGCAGCCATTTAGTTGTAATAATGTGTTATCGACAAGGATCTTCCTTGTGCTCTTTCTTCAGTCTTATTTGGAAATCTGCTCGTCTCTTTTAACGAGAGAACTTTGGTATTCTCGCTTGTCAGCTAGGAAAATCTTTGGGTAGCGAACACTCCATTAATTATATTTCCAGTCATGCTGTTGTAAGTAATTGTGTGCCTTCAAAATAAAGGGATTAAACTTTGTGCTACTCTCAGTAAAAAAAAAAATTAATTAATTAAATTAATTGGTTCCTATAGTTTCAAGAGAATAAATCAGAGGATCAAATGAAAGTGAAAGGAACTCCACTGAGATGATTCTGTGAATAGTTCTGCATTTCAGTGCTGAAAATTGTATCCTATATTCTACAGCTACAGAGCTATGGTCTCAGCTGTGTATGTAATGTGAGACCACACGCCCATGCTATGTTTGTCATGCTATTCCCCGTCACCGGGTCGGTCCTGTAAGTGGGACAGCATGCCTCGGATGTACACTTCATCACGTTATCCTCATATCAGAGAGCTGTGTCAAAGACAGTTCCAGAAAAGATTATTTTTTGGCTGCATGAAAATTTGCATAAATTTCTATGGAAACAGCGTATTACCAGGCTTAAATTAGAATTTCAAAAGTGTGCTATCTTGAGTGGCGTGGGAAGAGCTGTCATGTTCTTACCTTCCTGTCCATGCCTGTACTGAGTCTTTTAATGCCAAGTTTGACTGTAAAAGAAAATCACTTAACGATTACACAGTAAGGTCATTTGCAAATTTACTAGGGAAGCATTCCCTCAAGGTCCAGCCCTCAGGCAACCCAGAGCTTTCAAAATCTTCTGCCCAAAGAGGAAAAATCAGAGCAGGTCCTTTTGGGATCCAGCATCTGAAGGCGTCTTTGCTATGAGTTCTTGCTGTTGGTGGGGGTCTCTTTCTCACCTGGCCAACGCTCTCCTTTTGCATCACTCTTCGCAGGCTTTGTAAAGAGCCAGGAAGGGGAAAATGAGGATGGGAATGAAGGGGAACTGGTGGTGAAGTTCATTGAGGCTCTCCCCAAGGTAAGTGGAAAATATTTTTTCACACCCATTTCAGAGAAATGATAAACAGCAACCAAACCTTTTGTTCATATAAAAATTGGTTTCAAGTGTGAGGCTCCGTTTTGGAAAGCAGCATGGAGATTAACAGTTTCCATGTTTTCTTTGTCCTGCTAGTCAGTGATTGCTCTTGGCATTCTTGAAAAAGGCCCAGGCATTCAGATTGGGAAAGTGCTTTATTCAATGCAGGTTAAATGCCCCACTCTTCCAAAGTGGAACTCTTACCAACACAGGGAGGAAATGGCCTCGTAACAAAAAGAAGGTGCATATAGTAGAATATAGTTACCTGTTTCTAAACCAGAGGGAAAGCCTATGTTAAAAGAACCATCAACAGGCCAGCACTAGTATTCTGTGTTATTATTGGAGACCCAAATTCAGTTATTGGGCTAATCGCTGTTCCTCTGCTCCCTGCACTGGCAGGGGCTGGAGAAGCTGCAGCAGTGGCACTCTTGGACTGGGCAAGACTGAGCCTTTAACTACCCTTGTGGATAATCCAAGAGGAATTGTAGGGTTCGAGAAGGTTGGCCTGGCCAGGTAGTTTGTAGAATGCTCTGCAGGGCCTTGCAGGGCAACCCTCATGAGTTTAAAGTAAGTGAACAGAGTGATAGCCACATAGCCCAGGTACAAAGGGAGAACTTTCTTTCTGTGTGCTTTCTTCTCCACTGTGTTGACCCCTGTGGGCTTGTCCTTGCAGCTGACTCCGATTATTTCAGACCCGGAGTACTTGCTGGACCAGCACATCCTGATCAGCATTAAGTCTTCAGACAGTGATGAATCTTATGGTAAGTGCCTAGCTCTAACGCAGGGGATGAGTCAAGCTCTCCTTAGATTGTTCCAAATCACCGGAAGAGTGGGAGAGAACAGCAGTGATTATTCCAACCTGAAGGTGTTACGGGGCTCTGTATGCTGATGTAGAGCTTAATACATATGACACGCAGGCCGTGTGCAACATTCAGTGCTAATGAGGATTAAAAGACTCAGCACTATAGACATCATCTGTGCAAACTGGATCAGTCTGAAAATGACAGGGATTTAAAGGAAATGTGCCCTGCTGGGATTAGAGCCGTGCTCATTCTTTGTCATATTGGTTTTATCCAGGATTTGTAAATACTGCTTCACTTGCATACTCTGTATCTTATGGATAAGAGACCACTTTTTCCAGGCCCGAGAAAAATTCAATCAGTGCTCAGCCAAATTCACTATCACACTCTGCTCAGCCAAAGGATTGCAGTCCTGATTTGGAGAGAGCCACTCTGTTGGCATCCACTTCGTTCAGATGAGGGTCACAAACTAATCTGAACAATAATGGAAGTTCAGAGAGCCAAAGTCATGAATGGTGTCTGAAGTGTCCTGTACAAATCCTTATCGGGTACCTGAAAAAGGGAAGTGAATGCGTCTTACCCCTCTGAGTTTGCAGATAGCACATAATCCATGTTGTGATTTAAAGAGCGATTCTCTTTCCAGTCATGTTTGAAGGTCCTTTGTTCTGTTTGTACAGAGATAATAGATGACTGAAGTGACAGAGAGAGAGGACTAGTCATTTCTCAGCTCCAGACTTCCTCCCTGTCTTCTAGGTGAGGGCTGCATTGCCCTGAGAATAGAAGCTACAGAATCGCTAGTCCCCTTCCATACTGTGCTAACACACCATGGTGAGAGAACAGGGGTCTTCCAAGGTGATATCAAGTTACAGACATCGCAAGGAAAGCAGAGAGAGAAACTGTATGGTAAGAGCCTGGCCCTTGGAGGGCTCACTCCAGATTACTGCAATCTTATCCAGAAGACTTGATCCGATTCCTGTCAAAGACTGGGTTTTATTTTAGAAACATTCTTAAATTTGTAACAGCCAATACTTTTCGATGGTGGGATCCAAAGATGATCAATCTCTTCCTAGGGACTGTACTTGAGCAATTCCAGAAAAACACAGCCCTCACATTCAGGTCCTCCTCTTCCTTCTGCATGTGAATTAACAGACTGAGGGAGCCCTCTACCTGTCTCTCAGTAATGCAGACTTTGTTGAATTATATTACTGCTTTTCCACTTGTGATGGCTGTATAACAGGGAGACAGATTTGCCTCTGGTCCAGACACCTGTATGTACATGGAAAAAGGCACTAAGGACTCTCAAACTGTAGTTGCTCAACTAAAGGAAAATGAACCTCCTTTTCTAGCTTGCTCGGTGGTGTCCTCTTAATCCCACAGCAGCACGCTTCAGAACACAAAAGTTACCATGTATTTTCATTAGTAATAAAAACTGCACTGTGGATATCTGTAGTGCAGCTCAGCTGGACACCTGCCATGCCCAGAATGTGGCTACTGCAGTCTCTAAAGAGGATAGAAAAATATTAAATTCCTTTCCTAAGAATAAATTACTATTGCTGTTTGCTTAGGAGAAAATAATACACAGGCTCATGCTTCAAAACCGTAATAAATAGTAGGTAGCAGCAGCCACAAAGGCTCAACCATCTATATTGTGTGACAACAGTAGTATGCTCAAGCCAACTACTGGAGAAAAGAGATGCTGCTAAACATCATCCTCAAACACCTGCTGCTGTAGGATTTTACATTTTGAAAGCCCTTTACAAACATTGTTTAATTCCCTCAGCACCCCTCCGAGGTAGGACACATGTATGCACATGCTTCATTTTACACATCGGGAGTCCTACTAAATTCACTGGAATTATCACTGTGAGTAAAATTTTGCAGATGCATAAGTGTGTCTAGGATCAGGGCCTTTGGTTGCAAGTGTTTTGGGGCAGGCACTTTTGTCTTCTACTTGTCAGTAAAGCACAGTGTGCATCGATGGCACTACAGTAATAATAGCTGCGCTATTAAAATCTAAGAAGATATGTGTCCTGGCCATCCAGTCCTGACTGGATAAGACAGCACAGCTTCCTTTTGGAAGACCTCCTTCCTTCCTGCACCGACATTCTGATAGACTAAGGTATCTAGTTATATACAGGTATTAATACAGCATAGCTCAGAGCCCTGGGATTTGAAATCGTAATCTGAGGCTGTGACCCACTCAGGTGCTCTTTCATGCCTCTTCTTTGCCTCCAGACTTTGTGAAGATTGAACGGGATGAGACTGCTGGGCAGAAACCAAAGGGCATCAGCAGCCTGGATCTCACCAAAGAGTGGGAGCAATCTATCAGGTAAAGAGCCAACCGATAATTCAGACCCCCAGCAGTGGTCAGCCTGCAGTTCAGAGTGGAGTGCAGGAGTGGCTCTCGCTGGAGGTTGTGATTATATTACACAAGAGATCTGATAGGAGCTGGACAACTGCCTCTGTGCCCCTCTTACAACTACCAGTCTTCTTGGTTTTGCTGGTAACAGCTACAGAGTCAAGATCTCCCCCCTTGTCTTTCCAAGTAAAGGAGTGGGATGATGGTAGGCTTCTGTGCACAGGAGGGTGGAACCAGGGATAAACTGTTTGACACGACAGTACATGACAATGGATTCGTTAGGCTGTGGTCCCATCCGTGTCCTAAAAAGGGCCCTTTCCTCCCACAGAAAATCAAAACCTACTCACTTGATGGCTAAAGAAGCAGCAGCTGTTGCTCGCTTTCGGGGAAATGCTTCCTCTCCGCCAGACGCACAGGGCAAGGACGACATGTTACGGTAACCTCGCTACTTTAACTCTGCCAGCTTGGGCTTGGGAGCTGAACTCAGACTGCCTGCCTTTCCCAGCAAGTCGCTGGACACTTCAGATTGACTCCAAGGAAGGAGTCTTACTGCTTCAGTTTCTACATTTCACGGGACCCATTTTCTGTCTAGGCAGTTGGCTGCCTTCCCCTCCGAGTCCATAGAGAGAGGCACTGGCTTGCACACTGCTATGCAGCATTATGAACTGCTCATTACTTTGTATATCTCTGCTGAGGTGCCAGCTGAACTACAGGGCCCAGAGGCCCTTCCAAAGACTTCTGGGCCCTATAAACAGCTACAGAGCAGTGTGTAGACTACTTCACTCATCCCCTACTGGGCTCCTGTAGTGTGGTGATCCTGACCGGGCAGCCCCCTCTGCAAAGGTCCTGGGGAGGGAGCAGCCAACAAGACTCCCACGTTATCTTCTCCTCCTAAACAAAAACAAAAAAAGGTCCCAGTCAGTGGGCATTAGGCTCTTTCCTTAGAAGCTCTATGTTCATGAGAGCTTTTGGCAGGGAACAGTGTATTTTCCTCTGACCATTCCTGTTTTTCAGCAGCTCCACCCCCACGGACATCAGCAACCCCAACTACATGGGGGTGGTTGCTTTCTCTCAGCAACTCTCTGCCCCAGGCCAGCTTAAGCAGAGCCCTTCATCAGACCAGCCATCTGCCTTCTGGACCTATGACCAGCAGCCTAAAGAGAACGCCCCTGTGCTGGGACAGCGGGAGTCTACCTCCACGCCTTCCTCCCAGTCCCCCCTGTCTCCAAAACCATCCATTCAGCCTACGACAAACCGAAGTTCTGGCCCCAGGAGTCAAGAGCATGTGTGAGTCTCTGCCCTGGCACTGGTGCTCTGCGGGTCTCCCCCGTTCCCCACCCCACAGTCACGGTTTTATCTGTGTGGTGGGGTGGAGATGCAGAGAGTTACTCCATTGGCCCTGACCTCTAGAGGCAGAAAGAGAAAATGAGTGAGATGGGTGTTGGCCCCACACATGCTAAGGGAAACTAGTAGGACAACTCCTCAGGCCTGTGCTCCAGCCCAAAGTCAAAGCTCCATGGGTCATTCTTTCCCAACCTCGATTGCGGGGAGGGGGGAGAGAAAGGGTGGAGAAGTCCCCCAGCCACCCAGAAGTGAAGGGGAGAGTGTAGGATAGCTCCCTCCCATCGGGCAGAAGGAGCGTTCCCTCATGTTTGCACCCCAGGCTTTCGGCTGCACTTCTGTGCAGTTCAGCCAATTCTAAGTTGTTTCAGAATTTAGTGCCCAAGTGTCAGAGTAATCACCAGCCTTGATGCAGAATTTAAATCCATCCATCATATATATCCCTTGTGTGCCAGGCTTCTCAGTGATTGGGTTACACTGCATGCATGTAACCCTTGTCCTTGTTCCATTTGTTCTAATGGAGCCATTGTGATGGGTTTTTACTGGGGACTGGGGTGCAGTTTCCTTTGCCACCCTACAAAATTGGAGTTAACAGGAGCCTCCCCTCTCCCAAGCACTAGCCCCCTCTTCTGTGGTACATTCCTTACTGCTTCTTCCCTTGCCTTTCTCCACCGCTCCGCTGCCCTGCACAGAATGCCACTTCATCGTCCAAGGAAGGCATCCGGAATGAGGAATGGATTTCACTCACAATCTCCTTGAACATGTGCCCTTGCTCCCCCACTCCACTCTGTCCAACAAGAGCAGAGTTGCCCTTTCAGTGTCAAGCTGTCGTGTGATCACCTGGTGAAAGCCTCACCAATGCAGCACCCACATCCCATTCTACAGCAACTCTCAGTCAGGCCTGAGGTTCCAATAATTTTAATTCAAGGGGTTGCAGGCGCCACAGAACACAAAGTAACCCTTTCACCCCTGCAATACACAGTTATTAGATATTGTGCAGCTGGATGCTTCGAGGGATGCTTTATTCCTTTCCCTGAACCACCTGGGATTGGTAGCAAGAGGAGATTGGTTGTAATGGCCTAACTGTGACATTGGTGTGGTGGGAGTTTTGATGCTAACATTCTAGAGACCTCTACTCCACTCCCATCCCCTCCACCATAGGTGAAGAGATCTAGTAATTCAATCAGATTGGTGCTCTTCTCAAAACCATCACAGCACTCGGCACAATTGGGCTCCGTTGCTAATCTCTGTTTAAAAAACCCCCCAAGTTTTGTCAGAACTGAGGTCTGGGGGGGTGGGAGTTTGCCCAGCACCAGGCCTACCCATTCTCAGCTCTCCTCTCAATAAAGCTTATACAAAGCAAAAAACCTGCATCATTCTGTTTTGTCCTCCCTGGTTTCACTGGTATTCTGTTATCTCTCTGCACCTTCTTTTTCCCTCTGCACAGCCAGTGTCATCCTCTCATGGTCACTTTTCTATTCACTCTCCCTTCTTGAAGTCACTCACTGACCACTCCTAATTACACCTCTCATTTTCATATTGGCTTGATGGTTGTAGGTCAGCTGACATGGGAAAAAGTGTGGCGGAGCCTTTGCTACAAGAGGAAGTTCAGCAGAAGCCCGAGATGTTTGACAACCCACTGTATGGCGCTATGAGCTCTAAGGGGAAGGTGGCATCCAAGAAGGAACAGGACTACGCCCCAGTCTTGCGAAAGGAGCACCCCGTTATTACGAATCATGGCTCCCTTCTCACTAAGCCACAAGATGCCGACAGCAGCAAGTCTTCCAACAAGCAGCCGTCCCCTCCTTTCCTGACCCCAACGCCCAGATTCCGGTCCTACACCTGCTCCAGCCAATCTGAGGAAAAGACTATAAGTGAAAAAGCTCAGGGCAAGCAGAAGCCCCCTGCCGCCTCAGAAAACCCAGCACCACTGAAAAAACCAGTCAAGCCCTCAAGGTCTGAAGTGGCTCCAAGCAGTCAGGGACAGTTCAGCAAACCACCTCTTCCTACAAAGAGCCGGGCAGTACTAGACATGCAGACTACCAAGGGTCGAGACTACCGGGAGAGTTCAGAGCTCCCACATCAGGGAAAGCATCGAACCGAAGAGGGGCCAGTTGGTAGGACAGCCACACCGGTATGTTGCTTGTGGGAGTTGGAGGGATGGAGGAGAAAGTATATTAGTTTCACCTGTAATTATTTTCACACTGTTTGAACCAGGTGTGCTGGGGTAAAAAACTTCAGATGCTTTAATGCTCACCTAACTCAAATAGCTTTACTCCAGAAGATCAAAACTTGGCCTGTCAAGGGTAATTTTGCTTTGCTTGGTTAATAAAAAAGGGGTCAAGGTACTGATCAGTTGAAAATACTTACCAATCTAGGCAGTGCTGTTGTCTAGAAATACACATCAAGCTTCCACTTGAAATAATAACTAAAGCTCCATCTAAGTGCATGTATTTAATTGGACAGCCTTTGAGTTTTTCCTATGATCTTGTGTGCTCATGTCTCTGGTAAGTTATCCAGCACATAGAGGCAGCAGTAGATAAGCTGAGGGACTGGTGTCTTTTCTTGTCTCCACAGTGACTGCAACATGACAGATGGCATCCTTGAAGGAACCCTAAAGGGAAGAAACAAGATTACCACTTCATTCACATTACTATCCTCTGGTCTGGTGTGGAAAGGACTGGGGTGTTTTATTTTTGAGAGTGTCTCTCTCTCTCTTTATCATTATAAAAGTCTTCTAGTTGAGAAATTTAGCACAAGTTGTTCAGATGAAGAAGAGACAGAACAACAATGACAAATGCAAGAGGACAAGGTTCCCAGTTAGCCTTCTGCAGTGTCACTTTGGTACTTAGTCTAGGAGGCAAGGAGTTAAATATCTTCGTATTCTTTTGGAGAAGAGGAAGGACATAAGGACAAAGACATGGGGTGGGTGGATGGAAAGAGCCCCTGCACAAACAAACTAAAACCTTTATCTCAAGTTCCAAAATCCCAATCCTGAGTGATAGTTACTCCAAAGGAAACATCTTGAAAGCGGTACAGCTCCCAGAGCAGGTCACCCCAATGGAGCAAGGAGTCAGGGGAGGCTGGGAAAGAGTTTGAACAATGGACGTTGAAGAGTGTCACATCATCGTATAGGGTTTCAGCCTTGTCTTTTGTGGGGACCCCAAGCTGTGTACAGGCATCCACAGAGAATATGCGGATTTGTTCCCTGGCACTGCAGCTCTTGTTTTTAGCAGCTAGTGCTGCTCCTCCTTCACAGAAACATCCCAGGCAAGAGTGAAAGGGCAGAACTACACGCAGGAATGGGAGTGGTAGATTGAGCCCACATAAGGTCTATAAATGTAGACCTGAGGGGAAATCAGTCATTCCAGCCATTTTATTTTTGTTTTCATGGGAGTACTCTACTTTGAAGGACATTTGGCTGGTTGGTTTAGTAGCATCCTATTAGATTCATGCTGACCTTATTGTATTTTTGATCGTTGCCCGAGAACTAATCATGTTAACATATTTGTAATTTCTAGATCGATGTTAAGTACTAGTGCAGTGGTTTACAGTGATGCTGGGCCTATTTGTGACTTGATCCTTGCTACTGTTCCCTGTTCATTCTAAAAAAATTAAAATTAGACACATTTCTAATCATCCCTTATTGAAAATTTAGAATTACTATCACCTGTCTTGTTTACTTTGTATTAGTTCAGTGCTGTACAGCTCACTAAATGAAAATAGTTCCTGGCCAGAGTCACTTATTCTGAGACACCAGAAAAGTTCAAATACACTAGGAAGGCCAGAAAGGAGTAACTTGGAAGATTTGATATTGTTGATTTGTTATCCTCTCCTCTACAAAGCATCTGCATTAGGGTGATTTCTCCCCAGTAGCAACATAGCTGTATTTGTGTGCGTAGGACTCAGGTTTGTACCCACTTTTTGCAGAACAGGTTTTATGACTGGCAAAAATGCTTGAACCCAATCTGCATTCATGCTTAATAGGTGATAATGGCACTTGCTGAAAGATAGGCCTGCATTTTCCTCAAGCAGCCCCCACCTAGCACAGATTTGGGGAGGTGGGTGAGGGAGAGTGGGCCATGCATACAAAATTCTTCCCAGGACTGATTTCTCTGCAGTGGGTATGTTTTCTCTGAAGCATCTGATCCCCTACACTCACAAAAATTTTAACCCTCCCTTTTGTTTATTTAATAGTCTTCCCTGTAGAAACCTAGAAATTTGCTGGAGATTCAATGGACAAGGCTTTTTTTTCTCTAGGGAGCATTTCACTTCTCCATTTCAGACTCCAGGGAATTCATACACCCCCTGACCTCAGTCTACCCAGTTCTCTTATTTTATAATTCTCAAGATTAGCTCCATTCCCTTACTGTGTTAATTTCCAAGGAGCTCCAGCTGTCAGAAATGCTTCAAGTTTTCAGCTACAGTATGTGATATTGTGGAATACCATAAGTTGTTAAAAGCCTGGTTCTTGTCCAAGACTAAAGTCTCCAAAACAAGCTTACCTGACCTCCCCAGTATAGAATGAGAGTTGGTAGGTGCAAGAGCTATTGCCAGTATTATAGTAAGGCAGTATTGTTCCCTTCATGTAAGAGCAATGTTGTATAAAAATGTCTAGAAGAAAGAGTTGAGTCTAGGAAGAAAAAAGAAACCAGGAGAGACTTAAGGACTATAAAAAAGCAGGTGGACAATGTCCACATAACCATACTAATTAGAACCCAGATGACCTGATGCTAAGTGCTGGTCTTGACTCTGCCATTTTATTCACTAACTAGTGTAAAAGCCCGTGTACACGGGCCAACAGTAACGGCTCGCGCCCCCCCCCCAACTCGCTCAGCTCTCTTCCCCCCCCCCAACATCCCCCTCCCACTCGCTCAGCTCTCTGCCTCTCTGCCCCTCCCAGCTCTCTGCCTCCTCCCCCCCCCCTCGCTCGGCTCTCTGCCTCCTCCCCCCCTCCCCCTCGCTCGGCTCTCTGCCTCCTCCCCCCCTCCCCCTCGCTCGGCTCTCTGCCTCCTCCCCCCCTTCCCCCTCGCTCGGCTCTCTGCCTCCTCCCCCCCTTCCCCCTCGCTCGGCTCTCTGCCTCCTCCCTCCCCTCCCCCTCGCTCGGCTCCCTGCCTCCTCCCCCCCCTCTCCCTCGCTCGGCTCCCTGCCTCCTCCCCCCCCTCTCCCTCGCTCGGCTCCCTGCCTCCTCCCCCCCCTCCCCCTCGCTCGGCTCCCTGCCTCCTCCCCCCCCTCCCCCTCGCTCGGCTCCCTGCCTCCTCCCCCCCCCCCCGCTCGGCTCTCTGCCTCCTCCCCCCCTCCCCCTCGCTCGGCTCTCTGCCTCCTCCCCCCCCCTCGCTCGGCTCTCTGCCTCCTCCCCCCCCCCTCGCTCGGCTCTCTGCCTCCTCCCCCCCCCTCGCTCGGCTCTCTGCCTCCTCCCCCCCCCTCACTCGGCTCTCTGCCTCCTCCCCCCCCCCACTCGGCTCTCTGCCTCCCCCCCCCCCACTCGGCTCTCTGCCTCCTCCCCCCCCTCACTCGGCTCTCTGCCTCCTCCCCCCTCCCCCGACTCTCTACCTCCTCCCCCCTCCCCCTCGCTCGGCTCTCTGCCTCCTCCCCCCTCCCCCTCGCTCGGCTCTCTGCTGGGCACAGCTGGCCGGGCCGGGCCCGGGCGCCTCCGCCCCGCCGGCCCAGCGCCCCCTTCCCGCGCCCCGCCCAGCCAGAGCCCCCTGCCCGCGCCTCCTGCGCCCAGCCACCCTCGTGCCAGAGCCCCTGATCCTGACCCTGCTTCCCCATCTTGTGCTGCCGAACTACACCTCCCAGCATGCCGTTCGTCTGGGCCGTCTCTACTGCGCATGACGGCTTCACACACACTTCTCTAGTCTTTTATTAAATAGGATGACTTCATGCAGGTCAGTTAACCTCTGGGCTTCAGTTTATCTTTACAGTGCAAGGTTAATACCTAGCTTTCTAAAACACTTTGAGATGTTTCCACACAAGGTGTATTTTCTGGGGGCTCAGCTATCTGTGTGTGACAAGATGTAGAATGGTAGGGACATCTAACTAGCCAAGCTGACCAAGGACTATCTGCAGATCTCTTCATGTTGGACAAAGGACGTGAGGCTACCACGCGTGGTGATGCAAGTCTTAGTTGATTATTGTGGCTAGGCTGTTTATGCAGGATGGACAGGCAAAGTCCATGATGCCAAAAAAAAAATTATTTGCCTCTCTTATCTGCTCCTGAGAAGTCCACACTCACCACCCCACAATATGAATATTCAACAGGTCTTCATCCCTTTCATAAGTCTCAAAGAATCTGCACAGATGCTTCTTCCCTAAGTCATGAAACCAAACTACAGAATCAGCAGGTGCAGAATCGTGGATTGTACATTTGGATGGCTTATATTGCAAGGTAAAGGGGGCGTGCCAGCCTGCAGTAACACTGCCATCTACAATGTGGTCTACTGCCTCCCAGTTGTGTTCTGCATAATATTTGTTACAGCCAGGGTCAAATAATAAATTGTACAAGGAATGACCCAGTATGCTATGTGCAGCTGAATGAGCAGTGAAATGCAGCTGGGACAGTATCACATTATGTCAGCTGTTCACACCTGCAACCCCAATGGCAGTGTGAACACCTATGCATTCCTGCTAGCAATTCTGGATGTGGACATGTTATATGAGTGCTAAGGTTCCAAACAGGTGCTGAGCATGCCACAGTTCTCCAGTGTAGAGAAAGTGTAAGATGCAGAGGAACAAGATGTTATTTTCTATATATGTAAGCAATTGCCAGCCTATTATTCATACCATTTGTTTGGTATATGAAAAAATCTGTTATCCATTTCCTCTGTTGCCTGTGTTAGGTTTTTTTTTTCTTTTTTTCATATAGGGCTGTTAACAGAACCATTTTAGAACAGGTTCTGTTAAGGATATTGAACTGATTGGTAGCATTACATGATGTGAAGTCAAAACTTTCCCACTGTACAGAGGCATTTTGGTACAGTCCAACCCCGGATGGCAGAAGAAGTGTTTAGGTCCAACTGTAATTAACCATATATTTCCACATGTACATCATGCTGAAATAGAACACAAAATGAACCCTGAGTACAAAATTGCTGTGAATCTTTGCTCTCAGTTCATTGCCATTATTCTGTTTTATTCATTTTATTTACAGCTCCTCTTTGCACCAGCTCCCAAGGGCAGCAAAACAAAAGCTGTGAGATACACTCAGTGCAGGAGTTGGTTCACCCACGCAGAATTACCTGCTGATTTAGAATGTGATGTGCATGAATCTGTTCTTAATTACCGCTTTGCTTATTTCCTGCTCAGTTTAGCTGAATTTGATTTCAGCTACTAAAGATGAACAAAAGCCAGTTTTTCCCAAAGAAACTCAACCGCTACAATCAAAAGAACACGCTAAAAGCAATGGGTCAAGCTGGATGCTAAGGTGGTGCTGACTGATGCTGTACCAAAAGGTGTATTTAGAGAACTGTAGTCAAGGCTCCAGTCTCAATAACCCCTTATACAGAAGACACCAGCAGAGCTGTGTAAATGAGCTCGCCAAACCTAGATTTCAAGAATATCAAGATTTTATTCAAGTTATGGAATTTTGCTAAACGTGTAGGTCAGGGGTAGGCAGCCTATGGCATGGGTGCCAAAGGCAGCACGTAAGCTGATTTTCAGTGGCACTCACACTACCTGGGTCCTGGCCACCACTTGTGGGGGGGGGGGAGAGCTCTGCATTTTAATTTAATTGTAAATGAAGCGTCTTAAACATTTTAAAAATCTTATTTACTTTACATACAACAATAGTTTAGTTCTATGTTGTAGACTTATAGAAAGAGACCTTTTAAAAACATTAAGACGTATTACTGGCATATGAAACCTTAAATTAGAGTGACTAAATGAAGACTTGGCACACCACTCCTGAAAGGATGCAGACTCCTGGTGTAGGTGATGATTATTTTGACTGCAGTGGTATCCGGAGACCCTAACCAAGCTCTGGGCTCTACTTTGCTAGACACTCCACATATATGTATGCATCATAAGATGACAGCCTGCAGTTACCGACCCATTCAAAGTGATGTGCAATGGTAGCCATTTTGGGAATGGGTGCTGTGCTTCAGAAGCAGGGAGGAAATGGGTGGGAGTGGAGGGGAAGAGGTGGCCAAGAAAGAAAAGTGGAGAAGAAACTTAGGGAGGGGAGTCTAAAATTATGTCTACACTATGTGATAAGAGTGAGTCCCAGCTTGTGTAGACACTCAATGAGAGCTGGTGCAAAGATAAATAGCAATATATCTGCGGTGGCATGGGACGCAGAGGCACAGTTTAGTCCTGCCAAGTACAAATCCACTTGAAGTATGTATGTACATATGTGCCACCGCTGGCACTACCTGTGCTACTGCAGCTGCAGTGTTGATACTTGCACTTGTTGAGTTAGCGTATGTGTATATGAGTTGGGATTCACACCCCTAGCTAGCAGTGTAGAGGCAGTGACGTGAGAGGCAGACCAGCAGAATGGATAAGAGTAAGAGGGGTCTCCAACCGAGAGAGCGAAAAAGAGGGAAACCAAGAGGATGAACAAGAGATGGAGGCTCAAGTTGAATTGGGAGAGGGTGGGTGGGAGAAGGTGATGGATACAGTGCTAGCTTAGATGGAGTAGTACTGCCTGACGGTTCTTTGCAGTACCTGTCCCCTCTCACCGTGAACATGCCCAGGGGGCAGGCAGTCTGGCCCATTGTCTTGCTCAGTGCTGCGCCTATTCTTAGCACTTCACAAATAGTGACGCCCCTGCTCGCTCCTCTCCTCCCCTCTCCCTCCCCACATCACTCAGGGAGGACTTTTAAGTGATGGGGCAATGGCTCTCAGTTCTGGCACCCTGGGTTTGTCTCCTCCCCCTGGCAGTTCATTGTGGAGTTAGTCAGCCTCTGAGCACCCCAGTGGGATGGGCCCTGCACATGAGTCAGGCGGCTAAATGCCTATCTCCCCCCCCCCCCCACACACACACACCGACCCTATTCCTCGATTGCTCTGGGGCTCAGGCAGGAGATTCGTGACCCCTAGAGGGAGGCAGCCATGTGAATGGCCAGAGGCCAAAACATAGGTGCTTGGGAATTTTTACAGCAGAAATTTAAGCACCAAGAGAGTTTAAGCACTACACAGTTGGCAGCAGCCCAGTTGGGGTTTTGTGGATCACAGTGGCACCAGGTTAGGCACTTAAGTACCTTTGTGGATCCAGGCCAGGCTCAGGGAATCTTGAGAGACATTCATTTAACCTTTCCTTTTTGGAGCATTCAGCATATAACCCTTCAGCTAGTATACAGATTTTCAATAGCTATTTGCATGAACTTGTCTCATATGCATTAATCATCTTGCTTAAAAATAAAATGTGAAGGCATGCAAATTACCGAGAGTGTCACAGCAAACAAACTAGGGCACATGCTCCATGACACACATGCACTGATTATTTATTTCATCCAAACCCCATTAAAGTGTCATGCACTTCTTGGCTTTGTGGAAAAACAACAAAGCTTTTGTTTTGTTCTTGGGGAACCTATTTATATACACTCTGAATCATGCTTGTTGAAATGTTTGGTTTCCCCCCCCCCCCCACTGCCTATTAAAAATTAGAAGTACCAATAGTTGCTCCCAATGACTCTGTGCCCTCTCATTGCCTGCTGAAAAGGATAAGTTTTAATTGTTTCAAATATCCTTATTTTGAGTTTACGTGAGTTCCCGACTTTTAAAAGCCTGAGTCACGCACAGAAGGAATGAGAGCTGAGAAGTCTCAAGAGGAATAGGCCAAGATTTTTAAAGACTGGGTGACCAAATTTGGAGCCTAAAGAAGGGACCTGATTTTTAGAAGAGCTGATCATTCAGTAGTCCCCCGTTGAAGTAAATTACTTCAGAGGGAGCTGTTCAGTGCTTTCAAAGAATAGCTCACTTTTTTAGGATCCTAAATCTTCACACATGTGCTTAAGTTTAGGTACTCATGTATTGGAAAATCTTGGTCACATTGTAGAATTGTACTTGTAGGGTCCCTGCTGTCTCAAGTGGAGGGGGGGGGCATTATTATTGTAGCACACTGAAGCCCTAATCATGAACCAGGAGCCCACTGGGCCAAGTGCTGTACAAACACAGAACAAAAGGATAGTTCCCTACCCCAGAAAGACATTCAGGGGAGTAAACAATTAGATGATAATAGTCAGCAAGATAGGCACACGAGCACCCTCAGTACTGTCTTCCCACCGTTTCCAAGGATATGGAAGGGAAAAGTATGAGCTACCACCAGCCTCCCCTATAATCCTGTTGAATGGCAGATAATCCTGCTCCTGTCTGTCTATACAGCCCTGTATTGTGGTTTGTCTGTGACTTCCTGCCATAAACATGCAGTGTCTGGCAGTGGGCAGTGTTGTGATAATTGAGTCTATAATTTTACCCACTTTGTGAGTGCAATTGTGAAGTATATGAAAGATCATGAAATGTTACAATACTACAATTCATATGTATTATAAATAAAATTGCTTCCAATAATGAACATTACAAACAGGTGCAAGAGAACTGGATGGAGAGACTAAGTTAGTCCAAAAAAGGGGGGGGGGGGCACATTAATATAATTCAAGGACTATGCTGAAATAATGCCTGGTAAAAAACAGAAGATAGGGAATCAGAAATTAATGAACCAAAGTTGGTATGCTGAATATTAGGCCTAATTGGTGGACAAAAATAATGAGGGGATAGGCTATTCCAGCCACCATTTCCTTTGTGAGTCCTTAAAGAGAAAGACTGGTGGAGGGAGAGGGGGATTACAGAACAAATGAAGGCTTACTGGATCGAGCTTCACCATTCCCTGAGCTGCCTTCATCCTAATCCTGAGAGAGCATGACCAGAGAGGGCCAAAGAGCATGACCACATGTGATGAAATGAGACCAAACTTTAATAACAACAGTTCCAACTCATTCCAACTAACTTGTCCCAAAAATTATTACTATTTTTGAAATCATCTAGGAAACTGACAAACAAGGGAGTTTTCCTTTTAAAAACTCTCTCCAGCTGAAGGGAAAGAGAGAAAGAAATGCTTACTTAATGAAAACCTTACTTAATGCTTCACATGTCAAATGCTTTAACTGTTTTTCTTCTCTGTATCTTTAATAAATGTTTTAAAAGATGTTTGATGGTATATTTGATATAGTATGAAACAGGCAGAGGTCTCTGTATACCAAACTCCAGATCTTGTTTAACACTGTTTAATGTTGGACAGGAAATGGATTATGTTAATATACGTGCCCCATTTATTCTATCTAAATTAACACAACAGAAGCCACTCCAGCATAGAGAGGTGACCCATGCTATCTCCTCTGTACTTCATTCTAGGTTCAGAGAGGTAGCCATGTTAGTTTGGAATAGCAGAGGTAACAAAGTCCTGTGGCACCTTAAAGACTAACTATAAAGTTTTGAAGCATAAGCTTTCGTGGGCTAATACCCACTTCGTCGGATGCAAGCAGTGGAAGTGTCCAGAGGCAGGTATAGAAAAGTAGGCAAGAACCAGGTGGGAGGTAAAAAGGTTAGTCCAATTAGGCTGAAGCAGCTTGTTATCTCCGATCAGGGAGGGTGGGTTATTCTTCTAGCATTTGAATGGGGGGGGGGGGGTGAACATGGAGAGAGGAGAAACTATTTCTGTAATTAGCGAGCCATTGTAGGTCTTTGTTCAATCCGAGATTGTTTGTGTTGAATTTGCAAATGAATTGTAGCTCTGCAGTTTCCCTTTGCAGTCTGGACTTGAAGTTTTTTTGCTGCAGTATGGTGACTTTTAAATCTGTAATTGTGTGTCCAGGCAGGTTGAAGTGTTCTCCTACAGGTTTTTGTATATTGCCATTCCTAATATCTGATTTGTGTGCATTTATCCTTTTCCGTAGGGACTGTCCAGTTTGGCCGATGTACATCGCAGAGGGACACTGGTGGCATATGATGGCATATATGACATTGGTAGATGTGCAGGTGAATGAACCAGTGATGGTATGGTTGATCTGGTTAGGTCCTGTGATGGTGTTGCTGGTGTAGATATGTGGGCAGAGTTGGCATCGAGGTTTGTTGCATGGATTGGTTCCTGAGTTGGAGTTATTGTGGTGCAGTGTGCTGTTGCTGGTGAGAATTTGTTTAAGGTTGGCAGGTTGTCTGTATGCCAGGACTGGCCTTCCTCCCAAGGCCTGTGAAAGTGAGGGATTATTGTCCAGGATGGGTTGTAGGTCACTGATGATGTGTTGCAGAGGTTTTAACTGAGGACTGTAGGTGATGGCCAGTGGTGTTCTGTTGTTTTCTTTCTTGGGCTTGTCTTGCAGCAGCAGGCTTCTGGGTACACGTCTGGCTCTGTTGATCTGTGTCCTTATTTCCTTGTGCGGGTATTGTAGTTTTGAGAAAGCTTGGTGGAGATCTCGTAGGTGTTGGTCTCTGTCTGAGGGGTTGGAGCAAATCCGATTGTACCTCAGTGCTTGGCTGTAGACAATGGATCGTGTGGTATGTCCGGGATGGAAGCTGGTGGCATGAAGGTAGGCATAGCTGTCGGTAGGTTTTTGGTATAGGGTGGTGTTGATGTGGCCGTCATTAATTTTCACTGTGGTGTCTAGGAAGTGGACTTCCTGTGTGGACTGGTCCAGACTGAGATGGATGTTGGGGTGGAAGCTGTTGAAGTCATGGTTGAATTCTTCCAGAGTTTCTTTCCCATGGGTCCAGATGATGAAGATGTCATCAATGTAGCGTAGATAGAGAAGGGGTGTGAGTGGACGAGAGTTGAGGAAGCGTTGTTCCAGGTCAGCCTTAAAGATGTTGGCATACTGTGGGGCCATGCGGGTGCCCATAGCAGTGCCGCTGGTCTGGAGGTATATATTGTCACCAAATTTGAAATAGTTGTGTGTGAGGATAGAGTCACAGAGCTCAGCAACCACCTGTGTGTGCTGTGGCATCATTAGGGATACTATTCCGGACAGCTTGTATTCCATCTTTGTGTGGGATGTTTGTGTAGAGAGCCTCTACATCCATGGTGGCTAGGATGGTGTTTTCTGGAAGGTCACCAATGCATTGTAGTTTCCTCAGGAAGTCAGTGGTATCACGGAGATAGCTGGGAGTGCTGGTGGCATAGGGTCTGAGTAGAGAGTCTACATATCCAGATAGTCCTTCAGTGAGAGTGCCAATGCCCGAGATGATGGGGCGTCCAGGGTTTCCAGGTTTGTGGATCTTGGGTAGCAGATAGAATAACCCCGGTCGGGGCTCTAAGGGTATATTAATTTGTTCCTGTGTTAGTGCAGGGAGAGTCCTGAGTAGATGGTGCAGTTTCTTAGTATATTCCTCAGTGGGATCGGAGGGAAGTGGCCTGTAGAAATTGGTATTGGAGAGTTGTCTGGTAGCCTCCTTTTGGTAGTCTGACCTGTCCATGATGACAACAGCACCTCCTTTATCAGCCTCTTTGATAATGATGTCAGGGTTGTTTCTGAGGCTGTGGGTAGCATTGCGTTCTGCACGATTTAGGTTGTGAGGCAGGCGATGTTGTTTTTCCACAATTTCTGCCTGTGCACGTTGGCGGAAGCATTCTATGTATAGGTCCAGACTGTCATTTCGACCCTCAGGAGGAGTCCATGTGGAGTTCTTGCTAATTACAGAAATAGTTTCTCCTCTCTCCATGTTCACACCCCCCATTCAAATGCTAGAAGAATAACCCACCCTCCCTGATCGGAGATAACAAGCTGCTTCAGCCTAATTGGACTAACCTTTTTACCTCCCACCTGGTTCTTGCCTACTTTTCTATACCTGCCTCTGGACACTTCCACTGCTTGCATCCGACGAAGTGGGTATTAGCCCACGAAAGCTTATGCTTCAAAACTTTATACTCATTCTAGGTTGCTTTCCCTCCGAGCTCTTTACTGCGTGACAATTGTGAGATATATTTTTTTATCAGCATCTTTCTCTTCCAACATCAGCCATCCATTCTCACCTAACCAGGTCCATACTAGAAAGGCTTTGCCTGCATACCTATAGCTGCAAACCCTCCCAGTGGAGACGCAGCTTATAGCAGCGAAAAAGTGTTTTTGGTGGAAGAGCTGATACTGGTTCCCCCAGGAAACCGAGCTAGTCAACCGATATAACTGTGCCTGCACTAGGAGGATTGCTAAGGTTATGTCGACACCAGGGGTTTTCAAACTGTGGTCCAGGGATATTTCCTTCTGAGGTGCATGCCTGGAGAGACGCACACAAGAGAGAGGAGGATCACTGGACAGGAGTGGCTCCACTAATTAGGTTCCCGGAGAAGACCCCTGTGTAAGGTGAGGTGGTGGCCTTGGGGGGAATAGTGGGTAGGTGGGAGAGGACAGTGGGGCCACAAGACGGGGGATGTGGCCAGGCGAATGTGGGACACGCAGACCCGCTACGGCCAGAGAGAGTCAACTTTCCCCACTCCATGATGGCAGCTACTGGGGAGAGACCCCCCTCCTCCTTCCCAGCCCCACCTCAGGGGCTGCAGCAGTGGGGGGAAGGGCACATCCCTTGCTTTGTAAAGGTAAATCCAGTGATATTAAAATGTAAGCTGGATGCGGTTCCCTAACGGGCGGAGTCTCTGCGGTGAAATCTCCGTCCCGTTTCTCTGCTGCTTTCGGCGCCACCCCCAAGATGGCGGCGACCTTCCCTCTTTGTGCCACCTTCAAGATGGAGGCGCGGCAAGAGCCCGTCTATCGGTTCCGCCTCTAAAATGGCGGCCCAGGGAGCACCCCCTCCCCTGGCCATTTTCCGCCGAGGACCCGAGGTGACCAGCTTGTTCGCCGGATAGCGATTGCGACTCGCCTGCAGCGAGCCCAGGGAAAGTGCCGCCCATGATGAAAGAGCCTGCGGTGTCCGCTAGGGCCCTGACTGGAGGCGGGAGGGGGCTGCAGTCCGGGCCCGGCGGCGGCGAAGGCAGCCGACAACGGCTTTACTGTGCGACGCGGAGCGCTCAGGCCCCCGGTGATGTGCGGCCCGGGAGAATGGCGCCGATGGGGCTCGGCCGAGCGGGACAGTGGCTGTGGCCAGGCTAGGGAGTGGTGGTGAGAGGCCCCCGCCTGTCAGACCCATCCGGGGAGCCGGGCCCTGCCGCTCCCGGCCCGTCCCCAGGCCCCTTCCGAGTCTGTCCTCTTCGCCGCGCCCTGTTGCCAGGTGCCCTCTGCCTCGCCCAGGCAGCGCGCCCCGTAACCGGTGCCCTGTCCCCGCACCCTGCTGGTAGCTGACCACTTCCACCCTCCCCTCGCTGTGCCCCCTGCTGCCCCGCTCCAGCTGTGCGCCCCGCTGCTAACTGCCCCACCCCCAGTCAGCCTGTCCTGCCCTTACTCAACCCACCCCCTTTACATTTCTCTTCCCTGCCCCGGAGTGTCCGTGCCCCCGCCCGACTGTATTTCCCTGCTCGCTCCCCACGACAGTGCGCCTGGTCCGGTCTGCGCCTCTCTCTGCCTGTGCGCCCTTCTTCGGGCCACTTCTGAAACCACGAGGTTCTGAGCACAGGGAAGTGGCGAGGCTCTGCCGGCGAAGGTGTTTGGGGCAGGGAGTCACTTGCTTAGCCTGGTGTCGCTCAGCTCAGTAGAAAACCGGGTCGCTGAAGCCGGTGCTGGTGAGATGACTTCTGGGCTCAGAGCTGCGAGTTTCCCCACGTGGAAACGTCACATTGCAGAGGAGCTGAGGCGCCGGGACCGGCTGCAGAGACAGGCCTTTGAAGAGATCATTCTCCAGTGTAAGTGTGTATAACAACCACAGTTTTGCTCTGCAGCGTCAGTAGCATGCTTCTCAACTATTGCAGTGTCTGTGCCCTCTGCATCCCACAGTTCCCAAAGTTGTTAACGTTATAAGCATCTGAAAATGGGGGTATAATTAAAAGTGTTGGGCAAGCTTAACCAGGATTGTTATTGTTGCTCTGTATATAATGAAAGACCAAAGCACTGGTTTGTTGTTTGTGCTTAAGTGTAGTAGAGTATTTCACATTAATATGAGAGAAAAGCTGGTTTCAGTTCAGTTTGCACTGTGGATGGTGTGAGAAGTATCTTTTCATCTTTTAAGGTACTTTCTCTAGGGCATTGTTCAGATATTTGTTGGAGTGAAGACAGCATTAGTGTTGCCTATATTGACTTTTAGTTGGGGGTGTTAAGTCTCTAGTGTTGATATTGTCCAGTATAGTTGGCTTTTCCTTTGATCTTGTTTTTTGGCCATCACTTACCTGTAGTTGCAACATGAGCAAATAGAAGCAAATGACTGCTCCCCAACTGTTGTGCTACCATGCTAACCCTAATGTGTTATTTTTTTTCCTGTAGCGTATAATAGTCTTCTGTAGCTACAAATATTAGAGGATTGGTTGTGTTATACAGGCTGCGCTTTGGTTGCTTTTGCCTAAGTTCGAAGATGGATTCTTCAAACCTATATTCACTTGAGAAGTCCCGCATATATCAATAGCAGTACATTTGAGTAAGAACTACAGTAAACCCTCGATTTAACGGACCTCGATTTAACGGACTTCGGATGCAACGGACAAAATTTCTAAGCAAGTCTGATGCATCCGAAATCCATTTGTCGAGGGCTGGCTGCTGGCTCCCGGCTGCCGCCCGGCTCCCGGCTGCCGCCCAGCTCCCGCCTGCCAGCGGGCGGGCTGGCTGCCGGCTCCCGCCTGCCAGCGGGCGGGCTGGCTGCCGGCTCCCGGCTGCCACCCGGGTCCTGGCAGCGGGCGGGCTGCGGAGCTGCCGCCCCGGGCCTGTGGCGGGCGGGCTGCTGCTCCGACAGCTCGTTGTTTTTTTTAATTATTAAATAACGGACTTTCTGATTTAACGGACACCCCGTCGCCCGAATTAGTCCGTTAAATCGAGGTTTTACTGTACTTCTGAATAAAACTTTGCAGAATTGGTCCCTACTGTCTGTTTCTGAGAGGTTATCTAAGCTTGAGTAGAAGTAAAACCACTGTCTACCAAAGTTAAAAGAGGGTGTGTGTATTAGTGTGACATAGTGTCATGTGATGAGTTGGTGTAGGGATAATGACAAGATCCTGAAAGTTTATAAAATGAGAAAGCTGGTTTTGCTTCTTACGTGTTTTTAATTGCACTTTCTTTCCCTGTTAGATAACAAGCTGCTAGAGAAGACTGATCTCCATGCTGTGCTGGCTGATAAGCTGCAAGCAGAAAAGTATGACTTGCAAAGCAGACATGAGATCAGGTACTTGGAATTCTTTTTCAATCAGAATTGGGAGATGAACATTTCAGTCAGCTGTCTCTCATATGGTAAAATGTCATGCATATACATCCAGTCTCTATAGGTTACTACTACAGTAACTTGGAACCAAATATTCCAATATCTCCTGATAATCCTAGATTAGGTTGTAGACTACTTCATTATAAGGTCTTGCAGTTGTTACCTAGTTTAAGTCCATTCTTTTGGAAAGTTATCTTTCAAATAGATATTCAGACAGATAATGCTTTATTTGGTCATTTGTAACAGTATTTGATATGGCCTAAATTGGACTGTTATGCTATTGGAGCTATTTGCCCCATAACTCTCATACTACTTCTCATTGTTGGCTTACAATACTACTTCAGTCATGACTTTGTCCAATTTCATAAACTCGGTTGGGAAAGACTAGGTCTGTACTTAAGGCAGAGGTTTTCAAACTTGGTGACTTCATGGTCTTGAGTCATGAAAACTTCCTTAGGGAGAAAAATGAAGTGGTAGAGTGCATTCTCTTCTTTCTCCCCCTCACACCCTCCTCCCCCATGCCAAAAACAAAAGAAAACAAAAGCCAGGTGGCTATTAGCTTCAAAAAGTTGTATTGCTGTAGGAAAGACCCAGTTATAGTTCCTAGCATTGACAGCATGTGAACAGTAACTGATCAGGACTGATATTGCAATAAGGGCACATTGTATGCTTCAATATTCATGACAATTATAAAGTTGATGTATACGAATTACTTCACCCCCCAATGAAGTGCAGCTACCTCTAGAGTGAAAAACATGTTGTATAAAACCACTCTATACTGTTGAGGATAGGAAATGAACAATACTGTGTCCTACATAAACTGCAAGTGAAACAGGCAAGTAGAATGTAATTAGTTGAAATAGAATTTGGCTGGCTGGTACTATGGTACATCTAAAACAAAGACTTAAAAGTAAAATCCTAAGCCTTACTCTGGAAGTGCCCTCAGTATACTCTTGTATATGTTAATAGGGAGTGAATCCCACAACCATGGGTCTGTGAGAGACTGTCTTTACTGCCCTAAAGGCTTGGGTGGGGAATGTCTGGTTCCTCCTGAACTGACTTCCATAGCCATGGTAAGTCATAGGATAGCAAAAGTTCCCTCAGGACCTTTTACACTATCTTTGGACATGCATATGTCTGGTAATGCATTGCTTTCTATTACCGTATTGGACCACTGAGTCAGTGCTACCTAGGTAGGAAGAATAAATTATCAGCATCGCTTCCTAAAAACCTAGACCTCCTGTTCTGTTGGTGACCTGGTTTGAGCCTACAGTTTGCAGGCAAACTAGAAATATTTATTATTTTGTAAATGTAAACTAAAGTGAGAGAGGGAAGTTTGAGATGACCACATACTAGTGTTCCTCTTGCATTCATTTCCTTTCAGCACACTAATCTGTCACTCTCACTCCTTTCTGTTTTTATAGTCTTCAGAGCAGATTAGCTAGGTCGTCCCATCTCTCCCTCCTTTTTCCTCCCCCTGAGTACCAAACATAGAATGATCACACAAACAGATACTGCACGTCTCCTTCTTATACTACTTAGGGTTATTAGTATGTCTATTTTTTCTGATTTTTATTGTTTTAGAAAAATTGGGGTTTGGTTTTTTCAACTTCTAAAGAAGTTGTTGATTTGCTTGAATTATATCTTTTAAAAATTGACCTCGGTGTCCCTGTGTGTGAACTTCCAAAAGTCTAGAAGATTTTGGTTATTGTGAGGGGTAGCATATTGTTTATATTAGTTTCTACTGGCTCCATTCAACCTGATCAGGACCCTACTGTGCTGTACAATTAGAATAGGACAGTGTCAGTCCCCAAGTATGTTACAACTTCCATAAAGAAAATAGACTGTGTGGGAGAAGAAAAAGAGGCACAGAGAGGGCAAATGACTTGCCCAAGATGTTACAACAGATGGGTAGCAGATCAGGGAATAGAACTCGGGTCCCCTGATTCTCAGTCCATTGCCCTATTCCCTGGAACAGCTGCCTCTGAAGAACTCTAGATTCCATCACCTCCCTCCACAAATCACTTTAAATGCACCAAAACTTGCAGTTTTTGCAGTCCTTGCAGCATTGTATAAAAAAAACCCCCTCATCTTGCTTCTGTTTTATCCTAAAACCAGGAACTCTTTATAATACCTGGGTCTAAGTTCTGTTTTGTAGGCGATAAGAGAGTGAACTCAATCCGTGGAAAATCAAGGAACCCTTCCAAACTACATAAAATGGTGCTGGGAGGAGAGGGCATTATGGAACTACTTTTCAATCTGTTTTTTATAGCCCAGTCTATTAATGCAGGGGATAGGGCCCATAAGTGCTGTGACAACTTGTAAGTTAAAAGTAATGCAATTAGTAACTGGCAACATTTGGTTTACGGTGTGCTGTAAGATTTGTGTTCACCCTAGGCTAGGACTCGGCTTGTGTAGTATCTTTATGCACTTCCCCAAATCCTTTGAAGAAAAATTAAATGTTTATAAAGTAACAATAGAACAGGAGAGAAATTAAAAATGTACCATGTACAGGAAAGAGCTAAATTATTTTAATCTAAGACTTGGGAAGAGGCAAAAAGATGGAGGTAAGATATTCTAGATATAAGAAGCTGTAGAAGAAAAAACATTCTCACAAAGAGATGAGTATGTGGAGGAGACCAGAGCTAAATGAACTGAGGAAGGCAAGGTCCATGAGGAGGAGGTCCAAAGAGGAAGGTTTTGTTGTATAACCTCAAATGCATGTGGAAGTCAGTGGAATTCTTGGAATATTAAGACAATGTCAGAAGGCAGGCAGCAGTAGTTCGGCATGTCCTGTGGTGGGGAGATCAAGTTTAGGGAGGTGCAAGAAGAGATGAAGTCATTGATGAAGGATAGTCAAGGAAATGGTGTCAGGAGGTGATGGTATATCTGAAGGTATACAATTGAGAGAGGAAAAAGTAGAATTACGTGACAGGGATGGGAACAACAACATGACAGGAAAAGGTGAGTCTGGGACAAGAATGAACCCCTCTACTCCAATCCTCATGAGGGACAAAGAACCAAAAACCCTTAAGAAACAAACTGAAAGTCTGAGCTGAGATTATGGAATAGTACTTGAGAGAAGTACTCTTGACCAAAAGAGCAACTTCTGTCCTTAAGACCTGTAGTTGAAGGGAGTTAACGCACATATTTGTTCGCCCGAGGAAAGCAGTGTGTGTCCCTTCTTCTAGGATGAAAAGACCTCAGATATTTTTTTTTATACTGTAGACTTCTTGACAGGGAGTTTCAAGAGGGTTATTGAAGGCTACTTTTAAATGATGTTTTAAATGCCATGCCTGACTAGGTCTGGCTGTTTTAATGAGGGGATAATGGGATGTATAGACAAACTATGAAGAATTTACAAATATGCATGAGGTTTCCTTTCAACATAAGTTTCAATAGAGGGTGGTTGTTTGGAGCATTTGAACTCTACCTTAATGTTTGAATGTAGTTATGCAAATTTGAAATGGCAGGAGATGCTATTATGAGCCTAACTAGGCAGAGGCTCAGAAGCAATCAACTTCTGTCTTGTGACATCTCTCCTCTAAAATTCCAGTCCGGGGCATGATGGCACAAGGAGTGAAGCTCAATTGCAGGAAATGGCCCAGCTGAGGATTAAACATCAAGAGGAGCTGACAGAGCTGCATAAGAAGCGTGGTGAGGTTAGAAAGTCCTCTTTCATGTATTTTGTGTTCCTTTGTGAGCATGGTGTCTGTGTGGTAATTGTCTACAGCTATTGGATTCTGATACTTTTTCATTATCTTTGCTATTGTCAAATTTAAACTTCTGATAGGTTTATCCCTTGATGCTTAGTTGCAGAACATGCAACCCGTTCATGTGATTGACTTGTAGTATTAATTGTTATAGTTCAAAGGATTTGCTTTTCCTGCATAAGTGAATCTTCTGGTTGCTACTTTATTTCAGTGCTTTTTGTGATACTTGAAAAAAATGAATATTTCTTCCTCATATGCACCCTTAACGTTTGATGTGGCTGTGTCCAAAGGAGCCTTTCTGTCTGACAGGGCTGAGATACTAAGGGATAGTAACAGTGATGGCTACTACTCCTAAGTAGTAGACTTCCCAGTCTGATACTGTCTGCTAGTACTGTGTCCAGAACTGTTTGCTGTCTTTGAAGAAGAGGAATTTCTGATAAAGTCGGACTGATTCATTCTAACTAGGAGCCAATGAATGGCTGGTATACCGGTGGCATCCCTGCATTTTTTGTAATTTTTTTCTCTCCCTAGTTGGCCCAATCAGTGATTGATTTGAATAACCAAATGCAGCAGAAGGACCGAGAGATGCAGCTGAATGAAGCAAAGTGAGTAGGAACAATTTCTTCTTTGTGATATAGGGCATGAGATCCACATTTTTGGTCAGGTGTTTGTTTTTATTTCAATGGTGCCTAGGAGCCCCAGCCATGGGCAGGACCTGTTGTGCTAGCACTGTATAAACACAGACCAAAAAGATAGTCTCTGCCCCCAAAGAGTGTTTTTCATTGTGTTTCTTATGCTGTTGTTCTTCCAGGATTACAGAATACATGCAAAAGATCTCTGAGCTGGAAACAGAGTGCCAGGAACTGCGCAGCAAGCTGCAAGAACTTGAGCGAGCCAATCAAACACTGAAGGATGAGTATGATGCTCTCCAGATCACCTTCACTGCTCTAGAAGAGAAACTTAGGAAAACTACTGAAGACAACCAAGAGCTGGTCACACGTTGGATGGCAGAGAAGGCTCAGGAAGCTAATCGGCTCAATGCAGAGAATGAGAAGGACTCAAGGTGAAATGTTGACCATATATTTGGTAAAATAAGTGTGGTTTGAGTACACCAGCCTTAGAGGGACCATTATCTCCTAGAGTCTTCTGTCTACTCTGAAAACCTAGACACTCAAGGCAGAAAAGATACTGGAACTTCATGTTCATCCTGTGGGCTCCACAAAGGAAATTCTATTCTCCAGGGATTTGTCTAATTGTAAATGACTAAAGTAATGACTTTTCCACTACTTCCTCAGGAAACTATTCTAGTCTAACAGATCAAACAGTTGAAATCTGTCTTCTGATTTTACCGTGGTTGTATTACATATGGTTAGTCCTAGTTTTACCTCCTTGGACTAACCTAAACAATTTCTTAATTTTCTGTATCCCATTAACTTAGTTGCTATTTGACCAAGCGATGCATTAACTTGAATCAGTTCCTCATAAGTTGTGGTTAACAGCCATGCGTGCAGTCTTCAAACTGTGCTCTTTCCAAATGCAGCTTACATACTTGCCTCCTTGGCATGTGATGCCTGTTTGTTAGCATCATATAATCTCACGAGATTTCTTTGCTGGCGTATCATTATAAGGTTGTGCTTTATGTAAAGAAGTTTGTTTTTCCCCTCCAGGAGACGACAAGCCAAGTTGCAGAAAGAGCTAGCAGAAGCTGCCAAGGAACCGCTGCCAGTTGAACAGTAAGTAACTCTAATTTCAGGCAGTGGAGGCATGCCGAAACTGAGGTCTGGGAAATAAATCTGTTCTGTTTCTCCGGTCCGGTGTGAAAGATGTCTCTTTCTCATCACCATGCATGAATGTATTTTTATTAAGGCTGTCAAGCAATTAAACAAATTAATCACGGGATTAAACAATATTAGAATACCATTTATTTAAATATTTTGGATGTTTTCTACATTTTCAAATATATTAATTTCAATTACAATACAGAATACAAAGTGTACAGTAATCACTTTATATTTTTATTACAAATATTTGCACTGTAAAAAACAAAAGAAATAGTATTTCAATTCACCTAATACAAGTACTGCAATGCAATCTCTTTATCATGAAAGTTGAACTTTGAGATGTAGAATTATATACAAAAAAACCCTGCATTCAAAAATAAAACCATGTAAAAATGTAGAGCCTAAACAGTCAGTCAATCCTACTTCAGCCAATCACTCAGACAAACAAGAATCCGAGAGGTAGCCATGTTAGTCTGGAATAGCAGAGGTAACAAAGAGTCCTGTGGCACCTTAAAACTAAAGTATTGAAGCATAAGCTTTTGTGGGCTAATACCCACTTCGTCGGATGCAAGCCAAACAAGTTTCGTTACAATTTGCAGGAGATAATGCCCACTTCTTGTTTACAATGTCATCTAAAAATGAGAACAGGTGTTCACATGGCACTGTTATAATTGGCATCCCAAGAAATTTATGTGCCAGATGCGCTAAAGATTCATATGTCCCTTCATGCTTCAGCCATCATTCCAGAGGACGTGCCCATGCTGGTGGTGTGTTCTGCTCGATAACGATCCAAAGCAGAGCTGACTGACATGTTCATTTTCATCATCTGAGTCAGATACCACCAGCAGAAGGTTGATTTTTCTGTTTTGGTGTTTTGGTTTTTGTAATTTCCACATCTGAGGGTTTCTCCTTTAAGACTTCTCAAAACATGCTCCACGCCTCATCCCTCCCAGATCTTGGACAGCCCTTCAGATTCTTAAACCTTGGGTTGTGTGCTCTAGGTATTTTTAGAAATCTCACATTGGTACCTTCTTTGCGTTTTTGTCAAATCTGCCGTGAAAGTGTTCTTAAAACAAACATGTGCTGGGTCATCATCCGAGACTGCTATAACATAAAATATATCGCAGAATGTGAGTAAAACAGAACAGGAGACCAACAATTCTCCCCGCAAGGAGTTCAGTCACAAATTTAATTAACACACTTTTTTAAACAAGTATTATCAGCATGGAAGCATGTCCTCTGGAATGGTGGCCGAAGCACAACGGGTCATATGAATGTGTAGCACATTTGGCATGTAAATACATTGCAACAGCAGCTATAAAAGTGCCCTGTGAACGCCTAGTCTCCCTTTCAGGTGATGTTGTAAATACGAAGTAGGCATCAGTAGCTCCTGTCAATGTAAACAAACTTTTGTCTTAGTGATTGGCTGAACAAGGAGTAGGACTGAGTGGACTTATAGGCGCTAAAGTTTTACGTTGTTTTGTTTTTGAGTGCAGTTATGTAACAAAAAAAAATCTGCATTTTAAGTTACACTTTCACTTCAAGAGATTGCACTACAGTACTTGTCTGAGGTGAATTGAAAAATAGTATTTCTTTTGTTTCACTTTACAGTGCAAATATTTGTAATAAAAATAATTTAAAGTGTGCACTGTGCACTTCGTATTCTGTGTTGTAATAGAAACTAGCAAAAATACCCGGCGTTGCTCTGGGTATTTGTAATTGGAAACTGGGATGTAAAAAGACTACAATGTTTTTTATTAATACAAATTTTGTTCAGAAGTCTCATTTTGTCTAAGTAATTTCATTCTCTTGCATTTAGATGTGGTTTCTCTGATACATTTTCGCTTTTTACGCGGCGTAACGAATAGGGTCCTTTTTAAGAAAAAAACAGTGTATTTAATTATGCTTGCGCTACACAACACTAAGCTCTCTGGTTATCTGTATTATTACATCATAACTACATCACAGACAACAGCATGTGTCAACCTTCTGCCCAGATGATATGTGAGCTGTGTAGTTGATGTTAATGAGCTTTAAAGAATTTCACCCCTAGGGGGTGTAAGAGGTGAGATTTTAAAAATTTTCAATTCTTACCCTGATTAGGACCCTAAAGCCTATAACTGTACCAAATTTCAAGTCTCTAGCTGAAATGGTGTGGAAGTAGTAAGGGAACATACATACACGCATAAACCATTTGACTTTTTTTTATATATATATAGATATTTGAGCATGTGGAAAAATATCAATAAATGCATTTCAGTTGGCAGTCTAACAGTGAGATTAATCGTGATTAATTTTTTTATCGTGATTTTTTTTACTTAATCACATGAGTTATCTGTGATTGACAGCCCTAATTTTTATAGAGAACTAGCAAAAATACCCGGCGTTGCTCAGATCCGTCGGAGAGGGGGAGGGGGGTGGGTGAGCGAGTGCGGGGTCTGTCGGAGGGGGGAGAAAGCTGAGCGAGTGGGGGGGGGCGTTGGAGTGGGGGGACGGGGGTGAGATTTTAAAAAATTTCGATTCTTACCTGAGGGGGGAGAGAGCTGAGCGAGTGCGGGGGCCATTGGAGGGGGAAGAGAGCTAAGCGAGTGGGGGGGCTGTTGGAGGGGGAGGGGGGAGAGAGCTGAGCGAGTGCGGGGGCCATTGGAGGCGGAGAGGGGGGTGAGATTTTAAAAATTTTCGATTCTTACCTGGGGGGGGAGAGCTGAGCGAGTGGAGGGTGCGTTGGAGGGGCGAGAGAGCTGAGCGAGTGTGGGGTCCGTTGGAGGGGGGGAGAGAGCTGAGCGAGTGGGGGGCCATTGGAGTGGGGGGAGTGGGGTGAGATTTTAAACATTTTCGATTCTTACCTGAGGGGGGAGAGAGCTGAGCGAGTGCAGGGGCCATTGGAGGGGGGAGGGGGGAGAGAGCTGAGCAAGTGCGGGGGCCATTGGAGGGGGGAGGGGGGAGAGAGCTGAGCAAGTGCGGGGGCCGTTGGAGGGGGGGAGGGGGGAGAGAGCTGAGTGAGTGCGGGGGCCGTTGGAGGGGGGGAGGGGGGAGAGAGCTGAGTGAGTGCGGGGGCCATTGGGGGGGGAGGGGGGAGAGAGCTGAGTGAGTGCGGGGGCCGTTGGGGGGGGGCAGGGGGGAGAGAGCTGAGCGAGTGCGGGGGCCGTTGGAGGGGGGAGAGAGCTGAGCGAGTGCGGGGGCCGGGGGAGGGGGGAGGGGGGAGAGAGCTGAGCGAGTGCGGGGGCCGGGGGAGGGGGGAGGGGGGAGAGAGCTGAGCGAGTGCGGGGGCCGGGGGAGGGGGGAGGGGGGAGAGAGCTGAGCGAGTGCGGGGGCCGGGGGAGGGGGGAGGGGGAGAGAGCTGAGCGAGTGCGGGGGCCGGGGGAGGGGGGAGGGGGGAGAGAGCTGAGCGAGTGCGGGGGAGGGGGGAGAGAGCTGAGCGAGTGCGGGGGAGGGGGGAGAGAGCTGAGCGAGTGCGGGGGAGGGGGGAGGGGGGAGAGAGCTGAGCGAGTGCGGGGGCCGGGGGAGGGGGGAGAGAGCTGAGCGAGTGCGGGGGCCGTTGGAGGGGGGGGAGAGCTGAGCGAGTGCGGGGGCCGTTGGAGGGGGGAGAGAGCTGAGCGAGTGCGGGGGCCGTTGGAGGGGGGTATTATTACATCATAACTATGTCACAGAGAATAGCAGGTGTTAACCTGCCCAGCTGATGTGAATGGGCTTTAAAGAATTTCACCCCTAGGGGGTGTCAGAGGTGAGATTTGAAAAATTTTCGATCCTTACCCTGATTAGGACCCTAAAGCCTATAACTGTACCAAATTTCGAGTCTCTAGCTCAAACAGTGTGGAAGGAGTAAGGCAGCATACATACACGCACGCACACACACACACGCATACACCATTTGACTTTTTTATATATATAGATTAGGGCAATTAACATTAAGTGTTAGAGGAGTGTTAAAACTTGAAAAGTCGGTTTAAAATCAGAAATATGCAGTAAATTTCCTTATTTGTATGTTTGTAGAATGAGGAACTCTGCTGTGACTAAGAATATCAACTCAAGTTTGAAAGTCCTAAAACAGGTTCATTCAGTGAATTTGAACTCGTATCTCAACAGAATACAATTTCTGTGATGCATCTTTTTGGCAGTTGGAATAGTTCTCTTGATCCAGGAGTGAGGACCACTGGACACACTTATGTTTGGAAAAAGTTGGGACTACATACAACAATATAATAGTGTTTCATGTGAGAGCAGAGATTGTACTGATTAGAAAAATAATATTAATTACGTCCGTGCTGCAATGGATATATGCCTAGATTCTGCTTTTCTTGCTCACTTACTGCCTTAGCGGTATGGTAACTTCATACTTAAGTTACCAACTACAGTAGACTCTCGATTATCCAGGATTGGATTAACCAGGATGTGGATTAACCTGGATGTCAAAAAAAGTATGCGCAACTCGCAGGGCTGGCTCTGACTTTGCTGCCGCCCCAAGTGTACACACACAAAAAAACCCTACCAGGGCGCAGGGCAGCCAGTGAACAAACACCCCCTCCCCCCGGTGCAGGATGGCTGGAGAATCAACCCCCACTCCCCATATTTCCTATGGATGGTGATTATCCAGGATTTTATTAACTAGTTATTTTTTTCCCTATCATCCTGGATAATCGAGAGTCTACTGTAGATAATATGCAGATTAACTGTAAACCAATGTGGGAACTGGAGAGGTTGTGTGTGGGGGGGAATATTCATTCACTGTATTGCTGAATAGAGTTTCTGCCTTTGGGGTTTGGCAAATGGAGTGGATTACAACGGGCCTTATTTGGCTGATTCAAAAGGAGGCATATTCCCATACTTCTCCAGGGATGATGATATTGAAGTGCTTGCGGATGAAACTTCTGACCCAGCTGAAGAGACTTCCCCAGTGCGAGCTATCAGCCGGACATCCAGGTATGTAGACTGATATTCCTGTACCTTTTTTAAGGTGCCTTTTGAAATGTCTGTATAACCTAAGAAGAATGGGTAGCAGTTAACGAAAACTGTTGAAAAGCTACTTGACTCCCTTCCCACCTAGACTTAACACACACATTTCTTCCTACAACATAGCAGCAGGGGTGGATAGAACTGTATAAACAACCCCCAACTGTGAGAATAGGGGTCAATGAGTGATTGAGAAGTCTAAAGAGTTTCAAATTGCTTAAACCCAATGAAGAAAGTCCTTTCTCAAAATTTTATAAGGTCCTTAACCGTACCTCCAATTATATATTCCAAGCTGTTATTAATGGTGACCTGCATGTGCTGCTGCTCCCTGTGGGGTCTTCCCTTCTCAGCTTGGGTCTTAAAGGGAAAGCCTCTTTTCCCAGATCCCTGGTGTTGTGAACTGTATTTATTGATCTTCATTTGAACAATCTGTTCATAAGGCTTAAACCTGTCCTCCCCTCCTCTTTAGTAAGCGACTGTCCCAGCCAGCTGGAGGCCTTCTGGACTCTATCACTAATATTTTTGGGTAGGTTAGAACACCTTCACCTTTTCTTGTTTATATCTTGGTTTCAACGTACACCAGAATTTCAGTGATGTAAGGAATACAGATGTCCTAATGTCAGCCTTTCTTCTAGTTTCTGTTTTTTTTTTCCTTTTTGTTCTCAACTTCCTGTTTCTTCCATCTTGCCGTATGCTGACCTCTGACCTTTCCCTCCAGTCTGTCTGAGTCTTCCCTTTTGGGACATCACTCTTCTGATGCTGCCAGGTGAAAACATTATCCACTCTTAGTCCAGCATGTGACTATATGACACTGAAGTAACGTGGAACCCAGCTTCACTACCCTGATTAGGCTTCAGATGTTCATAACACTGGCTAGAAACTTTCCAGTTAATGATTCAGGCAGTCCTTCTGAGTGGAGCAGTATGTGGATTTGGTTCTTTTTAATGACAGTGTTGTAGTCAGCACTTCATTAGCTGGGGTCTCTTCCCCAGTGACTTGCTGTAGTCACTCCTAAGTGGAATCCTGCATTAGGTGGAAGGTCTTTCTTTAAGACAGTGTTGGAATCTGGGCTTTCAAATTGGGTATTCCACTGGCTGGGATCTTCTCACAGCCACAATAGTGCAGTTTGAACTAGAGACGATGGTGGGGTTGCAGTCTGTCCCTCTAAACCAGTTGTGATATTTACATTGTTTGACTCCTTAGTACAAGAAAGGATGACTGCTCAGACATTGGGCTGGCAGAGAATTTGATAGTGTGGGAGCAAACAAAGGTTAAGCTAGGTAAGAGAAGGTGCAGGCTTGAACTGATGCATACTGCCATGTGAGAGAAAGCAGTTTATCAGATTACATTGTAGTCTTGCAAGGAGGGGGGAAAGAAGGAAGTAAGGTTTTTGGCCCCATCTCTCATCCACCCCACAGTGATAGCCGGGCCCTGCCACTTTGAGAGAAACTGTGTGCACTATTTAACATAGTTTTCTGTGTCCCCCATCGCAGGAGGCGCTCTCTGTCCTCATTTCCCGCTCCCCAGGAAAATGTAGATGTACATCCAGGTTCCGGTAAAGAAGTGAGAGTGCCCACTACTGCAGTGTATGTTTTTGTAAGTATATCCAGGAACAACAAGTTTCTTCAGATTCTGCCTGCCTAAGAGGAGGAGAATTTGACCTTTGAGTAGCAAATGCTATTTGGAATAATATGGCTATGCTTGTTTAAACTGCTCCAGGGAATTTTTTAAATCTAGAAGATGACTCATGAATTGGCAAGGCAGCTAGATCCATTTAATCCATATTGACTTTACTCTCAGCCTAGATAGCCACCTAAAACAAAAATTCACTCAAGTGCATGCATCCTTCACGCTTTTAATGTTCCTCTTTTGTGGTCATAGTTAAGTTAATGTACGTCTTGCTGAGGTCGATGATGACTAGTAAAAGGTCTGAGTGCACAAGAGAATTGCACTCCCATTACCCTTTCAGCTCCCAACAGTCTCTCTCTGTCCCATCGTGTTATAGCAGTGCTGCGATTGGGGGAGAGGCTGCTGACAATGAAGGATAAGTTCAGTGCCTGTTATCCACAGTGTAAGGAAGCATGGTCCTGAATGTCATCCAACAAGAACCCATTAAGGAGTTTAGGGTGTTGGGGTGTCTTGATTTGTGGTTTGCGTGATCTCAAGTTTTCAAGCTGAGACCTCTTGTATATGTTATGGAATGGCGAGGCCATTTTTGAGTCTATGCAAGGCAACTCTACATTATTCATTTATAGCTGGAAAATACTGGAGCAAACTCTTGTGAACCGGTCACTTGTTTTGAATGCTCATGTAATAGAGATGGCTGCTGCATGGCTAAAGAAATCCCAGAGATTTCCTATACCTGTCCTAGTACCTGGGTAATTCACCTGAGTTTTTGTGGCATTCTGATTTGTTTAATATAGGCTTTGCTAATTTTATGTAGTATGGGCCTTCTGCATATGAAAAATGATCACATTTGGGCTAGATCACAACTGCGTGCAGCCTACTCTTCAGCAAGCTCTGTATTGTGCTACAGACTGACCGTTCTGTTTGGTGCTGATGTCATTTGGGGTGGCTGTGATTGTGTTTTTGCTCACTCTCCCCCAAGGATGCACATGATGGAGAAGTGAACGCAGTGCAGTTCAGTCCTGCTTCCCGGTTACTAGCAACAGGAGGCATGGATCGGAGAGTTAAACTCTGGGAAGTCTTTGGAGGTAAGCGTCTGCTCTGAGTTATTGTGTGAAGAGACACAGGCCATAAAGAATTCTTTGTGTCTTGACAAAATTTAGGATCCCATTCAGTTGGCTCGTGCAAAATGGATTGTCTCCTAAAGTTTTTGACTCGGTTGCTGGTGTTTTTAAGTTGATCAACCTGTTCTGCAGTTCTAGACAAACACTATATAAGTGTGAAGCAGTTATGTTAGATCAGCTGAAATACTGCTCTGAACTGGGGAGTAAAGCAAGGCTCAAGGAAAATGATCAAAAGCCAGTGACACTATGTAATTCATTTTTGTGTTGCTGTGGTAACTCTCCCAGTGTTTTGGCCAAAGGGAGCTAACACGGAAGTTCAGATCTTTCCCAGTATTTGTATCCAAACCATTGCTTAATTGTTTCTTTCTGCATACAGATAGGTGCGAGCTGAAAAGTGCTCTCTCTGGCAGTAATGCAGGGATTACGAGTATCGAATTTGACAGTGCTGTGAGTATTTGTGTAATACCCATTGTCTATTTGGGAAGAAATTAATTGCAGTAGCTTGTGCTCGGCTACCAGTTTCACCCATATGCTTTGAAATATATCCACAAAGAAATGAGTTAAAATACTTGTAGGAATACCTGACAAACATTTTAAAATGTAGTACAAAACTTTTTTCTACAGTAGGCTGAACTCTAGTTTTAAATGGACACTTCAGTGAATTAAGCTTAAACCAAATTAAGGCCACTGTATTATGAAAAGGGGTATGTCTGCACTTAAAACACTATAGCAGCACTGCTGTAGCACTTCAGCATGGACAGACACTACAGCAGAAGTGGGCAAATGGCAGCCCGAGGGCCACATCCAGCCCGTGGGACCCTCCTCCTCAGCCCTTGAGCTCCTAGCTGGGGAGGCTAGCTCCTGGCCCCACCCCTATTGTCCCCGCTCCTCTGCAGCCTCAGCTCACATTGCCACCAGCGCTCTGGGCTGGCAGGCAGCGTGGCTGCAAGTGCCGCCGGTCTGCCCCGGTGCTCTAGACTGCGCAGTGGCATGGCTGGCTCCAGTGAGTGGCACAGCTGCCAGTCCTGGTGCTCTGAGTGGCATGGTAAGGGAGCGAGGAGGTTGGATAAGGGGCAGGGAGTCCCGGGGGCAGTCCGGGGACAGGGAGCAAGGGGTGGTTGGATGGGATGGAGGTTCTTGGGGGCCGGGGAGGTGGTCAGGGGATGGGGAACCGGGGGGTTGGATAGGGAATCCTGGAGGGGCTGTTGGAGGTGTGGATAGGGGTTGGGGCAGTCAGGGACAAGGAGCAGAGGGAGTTGGATGGGTGGGAGGCTCTGAGGACGGGTGGGAAGTCTGAGGGGGCAGGGGCCAGGCTGTTTGGGGAGGCACAGGCTTCCCTACCAAGCCTCTATACAGTTTCAGAACCCCAGTGTGGCCCTCGGGCCAAAAAGTTTGCCCACCCCTGCATTACAGCAATGGGAGGGGTTCTAGTTAATCCACCTCCCCAAGAGGCAGTAGCTAAATCAATGGAAGAATTGTTCTGTCTACACTAGAGGTTAGATCATCATAGCTTCATCTCGAGGTGTTGATTTTTCACAACCCTTAGAATCATAGCTATGCCAATGTAAGTTCCTAGTGTAGACCAGCCCTAGGAATGTCCACGTGGGTTTAGTGCAGTTTAATTTATCTACTTCAAATTCATACCTGTAGCTAATTTAGATTAACTTTCCTGAGTGTCATTCCCCTCTTTCTTTCTCTCCCCCCCATCCCCACCCCCAATAGACAAGCCCTAAAACTCTGATCTGCACTTCACTTTTCAGAAGATAAAATCCAGTCATCTGGGCTGTTGGGGATTTTAAAATGAGCTAGGTCTTACCCAGAATTTCCACTGCTGCCTTATGAGGTCCTTGAAACTACTAGAGTTGTATGTATCTGCTCCTGCTTCATTCACTGAGAAATTTATATAACTTGGTGGTGAGGATTAAATGCCTCACTGAGGTCTGTGATGAATAGTAAAAGGTCTGACTGCCTGGAGAACTACACCTCCATCACCCTTTCAACTTCCAGCAATTTCTCACCCATCATACCCCAGCAATGCTGTGACTGGGGGAGTGTTTGCTGACAAATTGTGATGTGTTCAGTTCGTGTTCCCTAGAGCGTCACAGGCACAATTCTGATCTGCATCCAACAGAACCAGTCCAAGGAGTATGGGGTTTTGGAGGTGTATATCTGGGTACATGATCTCAGACTTCCTTACTGAGACCTTTGTCACCATGTATGAACCGAGGCCAAGTTTGATGCCATCTTTACAGCTTAGCATTTCCGTGCTTTCGCATCACTGATATACTTCCAAAAACATCTTATGTAGGTCTTCACCAGAGTCCCCAAACTGTGGGGCACCTCCCTGGGGGGTGCAGAAGAATGTCAAGGAGGGCACAGCAGGCCAGGGAGGGAGCACATGCCATGAAGCCCTGCTCTATCCCCAATTCCGCTGTGGCCCCAGTCCTAGCCGCCCAGGTACTAGAAGTCTGGGTGCTGGCAGTAACCGGTCTCCACTCCTGGAGGGTGGGAAGAGCAGTTACTGCTGCTGGAGGAGCTCTCAGGCGGCTACAGCGAGAGAGGTACTGGCGAATTTCTCCTCCTGCCCTGAGCGCAGCTCTCCCCCCTCCCCCCCATCATACCACACTAAACCCTGACTCGGGGGGCGGGGGGGTGTTGTGGACTGGACAAGGGGGACTATGACTCAGAGAGTTTGCGGACCACTGCACTAGAGGGTTGGTTGGTGTTGCTAACCTGCCGGGAGAAACTTGTTCTGATGTAGGTGGCTTGATCACATTGCAGATCTTGTCAGTTGGAACTCAGAATGCATCCGTTCTATGATATATTTTTTCTGAATTAGTGAATCACCGGAGACCGACAGACACTTGTCCCCTTGTCCTTCTGGGATGCTTCCTGAGAAATAACTTTGCCATACAGTGTCTTGAAATATGATCGCTGTCTAGAGTGAAATGAAGGAGCCACCACCCTCAGGATACCTATATATCCATTTGTCCATCTCCTGACCAGAACTTATGTAGTTTTTATTACCTCTGTTGAGAACCCAGTAGATCGGAGTGAAATTGACAAGAATCAGGCCAGTCACACACTGCAGTTCGGATCAGCTAAGACCAAAAGCAGAGGCAGATGCTGGAGCTATTTGTGCGGAAGAAAAGCCAAAAAATAGAGGCTGGGTAAAGGCAGACTAGTAGAAACCCCCACCATCCTTGCAACAGCAAAGAGGTTATGAGTAGAAATGGGCTGGAAAGAATGTCCCTCCCTTCCAGCACTGTGGCCACTATTCCTTTTATAGCCAGTTGTTTTGGGAATCTGTGGATGTAGCTCATGGAGAAAATTACATCTTTGTTGAAAATGTCTTGAAAATCTTCCTCGTCCAAACTTAATTGCTGCCCCCCTCCCCCAGTTGCTTTCTTAGCAGTATGGCAGCAAAGTGAGCCCTGTGGATTGTCGGTTCTAATGACTAGTATCGAGACTTTCTGGAAATACTTGCAGGGTGTGGTAGTTTATTTCTCTCAATCACTGTGGGAAATTGACTTAAATTCCTCCTGTTTCCACAGGGCTCGTACCTCTTAGCAGCTTCAAATGACTTTGCCAGCAGAATCTGGACTGTAGATGACTATCGGTTACGGGTAAGTCTCCTGCAGAAGGCAAGTAATGTGTAGGCTGTTTCTGCCCAGTATTCCTATTTGTGTTCTTATGACGGACACTGGAAAATTGTGGATTCCACTGGTTTAGGATCTTGCCAAAGTCTCTTTTTCTCTCTTGCAATCAAAGACTTTGTCCCTGTTAAGCTGCTGAATGGCAAGCTCAGAGCCATGAGGACAGGAAGCAATCGTAGCTGAAACTGCTCATTTACACCATGTAAATCTTCTCTCCCCAGCACACACTGACAGGCCACAGTGGGAAGGTTCTGTCAGCCAAGTTCTTGCTGGATAACGCACGCATCGTGTCAGGGAGTCATGACCGGACCCTCAAGCTCTGGGACCTGCGCAGCAAAGTTTGTAAGGAAACCATTTCCACCCCAGCACCAACACCCTTCTGTCTTTCGCACTGCCTCTTATCCACTGTAGTGGATGTAAATGAAAGTTTTACTTCAGCTTCAGTGTTGTTTTTCTCTTAGTGTCCAAAAAGCAGAAAATTGCAGCCATGCTGCTTTTTGATGATATTCTGATCTTCGGTATTGCAAGCTAAGCAGAAACATTTGTCTTAAAATATTTTCCTGGTTTCTATAGTATAACGTGGCACAGTCCTACACCCTTGTTTGTGTGTAAAAGGGAGCGTGTCATGTTGCTCGTCCATGACTTGTCTGACTAATGAAGTGGTGGTAAAACAACTGTTCTTGACAGTTGTAGTGCTGTTGGGCATGGTAGTCAAGTGGTTCAGAGGAACAATGTGCTGGTGGGGATTTTGGATCCTCAGTAATCAGTTTCTTGTAAGACAGGGCTTACCTGTCCCCACTCCACTCCCCTCCCAGTGACGCCAAACTCCTCACGGGGCAGTAGTTTCAATGCAGCTACAGAATTTTGATGTTTGCTGTTGTGACTTTTAAATACAGCTATCAACTTGTACAGCACAATGGGATTGGGACTGTGTTGTTAGTGACTCCCCCTCCCTTTTTCTCCCAAGGTATAAAAACCGTATTTGCAGGATCAAGCTGCAATGATATTGTGTGCACAGAACAGTGTGTGATGAGTGGACATTTTGACAAGAAGATTCGCTTCTGGGACATCAGGTAAGACTCTCATCTGACACAGGTTAGATTCTCTAGCAATTATTTAATGCTAAAGAACATAAGATGAATCTGTGAATGGTGACCCTCCCATTCTTTGAGTTCTCCATTGCTTGGAATATTTATTACAGGAATATGAGGAAGTCACCAAGGATAAATAACCTTTCTATTAGTAGCATGTTGTGTTCTCTATTGACAGAAAATTAGCCCCTGAGTAAGGAAATATCGTGCATTGTTCTCTCTCTATTTTTCTGGCTAGTTTTAAGTATCCCTAGCTGGTTCTGAAGGAAATTCTGAACAGTCCTTGGTTAGGGACAAAATATCCACAATGTGTGACTTTAGTTGGGAAATAAGAAAAATGTTGAAGTGGATAATGAACAAATAGTGGATACCTAGTCTCCTATCCCCATGTACCGGGACAAGTGTAGGGATACAGATCTTGATGCTCATGTGACAGGATCTACTCCTGAGGTAATTCTGTGCTTGACAAATAAAATATACAGATTTTTTATTTTTTAATACATAAATGTGAAGGCTCCAGCATGACAGTGGGGAGCACAGGCACTGGCTGCACGGAGGTGAGAGATCACCCTGCTCTGGGAGCCTGAAATGATGCGCCTGGGCTGCTGGGGAGGAGCACTTGACCCCCTCTTGTGGTTTCCTTTTGCTTTCCTGTCAGAGTCCTTTTTCTGCGGGGAAGCAAAGAAATCTGCAGGGGGTGGAAATTCTGGTTGCACACAGTGGCGCAGGGTTCCTCCAGGAGTAAGGATCCTTGATACCCAGTTACACATTCTATTTTCTGTCTTCAGGAGTGAGAGCATAGTGCAGGAGTTGGAACTGTTTGGGAGGATCACAGCTTTAGACCTGAACCCAGAGAGAACAGAGCTCTTGACCTGTTCCCGAGATGACCTGCTAAAGATCATTGATTTGCGAGTCAATGCTGTCAAACAGACTTTCAGGTGAGTGTGATCCCAGTAAGGTATGTGGCAAGTGACTGGATTCTGTGGCATAATTGTAACTTTGGTGTTGCCCTTGTCCTTTGAGAATGAAAGCTTCCAATTAGTCCCTCAGTGGGGAGGTGAAAGCCTTGAAGCCCTGTCTCTGATGATGTAATTTGCACATTGTCCATGGTTTGACAACAAAGATCGATTTTTGTCTCCACCTCTTTGAAGGAGGCAGCTTGACCCCCTCACTGGGGAGAAAAGTCCTACAAATTAGGTTGGAAAGAGAGGTGGCTTGTGTTAAACAGAATGTAGAATTTATCCCAGTCAATACAATAATCCTTGCTTAGTCCTTGAGGAGGAGCTAGCTTTCCACGAGTCATATTAGAAATACTAACAACTACCTGATTCCAACTTGTTTCAGTGCCCAGGGATTCAAATGCGGATCTGACTGGACCAGAGTCGTGTTCAGGTAAGAGGCCAAAGTGGGGAGACTGAGTGGAGTTTGGGATGGGAGTGGGGGCCAGCTATTTGTACTGCAAATTCTGCAGTGACATTTGAGGGCAAAGTTCCAAACCAACATACACTGTCAAGCTTATTACCAATCAGCAGCATTTGTTGATTGCTTCTTGATCACTTGTGCTACAACGCAAGCAGTAGGGTAGCCATTAACACTATTCATAAGACTAAAGGGGACACGTAGCACTGGGCAGTCAGCAAAACTGTTTTCAGACTTGGGCATCTACAATTAGACACCAAAAGAGCTCACCATTTGTAAAAATCAGGCAGAGTTCCATATAGTTTGCACACACACTATATTAAAACAAAGTTAATGTTGGAAAATCAAGCCTTAAAAAGCAAGAAAATGTCAGAATTAGTTGTCCATGGAGCCTTAATTTGGTCCCCAATGCATATTTCTTATATCTTATTACAGTCTCCTTCCACCTTTGGCTTGTCAGCCAATCTGTCTCCTCCTCCTCTTCCTCCCCACCCCCTCCTAATCCCTCTGTGCCAGTCTCCTGGCTCAGCCTGTTCTTGGGTCTTCCTTCTGCTTTTGAGTTAGGCTACTTCCTCCTCCACACTTCCTGGACACCACCAGCAAGGGCATTGAGAGCAAAAGAGGGATAGTCACCTGGCTGTCAGTTGTGGTGCCCAATGTCCTAGTAGTAGGGAAAAGCAGTTGCAGAGAATTCCTGTTCAGCCCCTGTGATGCTGGGCTGGAACATTCCACTATAGATGGAATCTTCGGTGAATTTAGCTTGCAAGTGCTAATAAGCAACTATTGAGCATCTATGAACTGCAGTTTTTCAGAGGCTTTAATTTGTCCGAATCTGGGTTGCTTTTCATGGGAACAAGAAAAGGCACATCGCTGAAGCCTGGGTGAGAACCCTTCCCATAGACTATATGTTCTTATTCCAAAGAGTGCAGGTGATAGAGCTTCTCAATGAAATGTAAGAATTGTTATAATATGGAAACAACATTTTTCTAATATCCTTCTCAAATGATTGAACCATTTTTGCTGAAATTCAAGTAAAAATAGTCAGTCTGGGATAGACGGCTGACTAGGAAAACTTCAGTCCAAATGATTAAAGTTTGGCAAAGTTATAAGTAAATGAAAATAGGGTCTTTTAGCAGGAATTGTTGGGGAACCTTAAGTATAGGTGCTACCGGTTCTGCTGATTTTAAAAAACAAAAAAACCCAACATTAAGATTTTTAAATATGACTGACAGCGATTAAATATAAAACTAAAATAGGTTAAGATCTAAACAACGGAACAGGTAAGGGTTTAAGGGTTAAATACTTAAAGCAATGAGAAAAGCCACAGCTAAATTTAGTGTATATACATGGCTTATCCTAACCACTTTGCTTAGGTTTAAGTATCGATCTTCCCTATCGTCTCCTTCCCTCCTCCTCCCCCCCCCCTCCCCCTTGTAGGTTACAAACTTTTGTGGGGAGGAACTGTTTTATGCCTTTAAGGTACCTACCACATAGGAGACTTTGGTTGCTATTACAACACTTTTTTAGGTGCCTAATGTTAGGAATTGAATAGAATAATATACCTAGCTTATATAGCACATCTTATTCATTGATCTCAAAGTGCTTTACAAAGGAGGTAACCATCATTATCCCCATTTGAGGCACAGAGGGGAAGTGACTTTTGGCCTAAGTAGATTTCACAAGAACCAACATCTGTCTTTAAGAGCCAGCCACCCGGCTGTTGCATCATCATGTGATCTGGAAACTTCTTGATCTTGCTAATCAGTATGAATAAGAGCTGGTGAAACTTTAATATTTGCTAGTGCAGACCACTAATGTCAATTTGTTTGTTTGGGAAACTCTAGAGATTAGCATGGGGAGAAAAGCTGCTAATTTAAAAAAAAAATGTTTTTTTCTTCTGCACCTAATATGTGTTTCAACAGCCCTGATGGTAGTTATGTGGCAGGTGGTTCAGCTGATGGGGTCCTGTACATCTGGAATGTGCTCACTGGGAAAGTGGAGAGAACTCTCGCAAAGCATCACAGGTGAGACAGGAAGCTTGCAGACTAAACTGGTGCAGGATCTGAGCTATGGCTCACATAGGACCTGTGGTGAGGAGATGTGGGATTGCAAATGCGGAGTTCCATTCCCATACCAGTGTGCATGGGATAGTTATATGCAGCTTCTCTGTGGATTCATGGGAATAACCGGTAAAATGGGAATTAAGACTACGAAATTTGTGCTTTGTTGTCCGATCCAGGCATTAAGTGTAATCTACTCCAAATATCCCTGGGAGGCTGTTACAAATGTGGGATATCATTAATAAAGAATGAATGAGCGTTGGAAATTAGGGAGTTTAATTCCTCCTATCCTAAATGCTGCTTGAAATTCGAAATTGACACCTGGCTTCCTTTCAGCTCCTCTATCAATGCAGTGGCTTGGTCTCCAGCCGGTGCCCATGTGGTCAGTGTGGACAAAGGAAACAAGGCTGTCCTGTGGTCTGAATTTTGACTGGAAGGAGATGAAAGACGGTTTCAAATGTCTCTCACTGGGAGGATGCTGGTCCCGGGCTGGACAGAATGGAGGCCCAAGCCTAGATTCGTCCTTCATGCATTTGGGCTTCATCCAATGGGCTTCATTTCTCAGAGGAGAGCTCTAATGAGGCAATCAAGGACGAGGAGCTGGAGGCAGAGCCCTTTACTGCCTGTAAGCACGCTGCTGGCGCAAAGGGTCAGCTGATTTGGATGGTGAATATTACTAGTCATGCCTTGACATGCACTATCTATGCACTGGATGGAGCCGAAGGTACTAGCCAGTTTCTCTCACCGGACAGCTGTGCCAAATACCCTATTATACAAATGTATGTGCAACACTTCTGACGTGGAAGTGTTGGAAAGACGTTTACCATGAATTCTGACCTCATGCATGTCCTGTTTCCTGTGTTCTGTTCCCATGGAGTAGCTTAGGCATGGGGTGAGGGCATTCTGAAACATGGATGGGTGGGTCCTAGTCTATAAAGAGATGGAACAGCTGTAAACTAATTTAAATGTTTCTGTCGCTCTGGCAGTTCTGCCCCTGTGGTGTTGGCTGAGTTTGGGGCTTCTCCAATTCTGACATGGTCCCTTTGGCAGTTTTGTAATCTTAGAACTCCCTGCATCATTTTGATCTGTATTTCAGGGAAATGTCCATTCTTCAGAGTTGAAGCATCTTTGTTAAAACTCCCTCCAATAACTCCTATAGCAGAACTACTAAAAAGTGGGGAAAGGAGAATTTTAATTCGAACCAATATATTTCAGTTTGGTTGGGGTGGGGTGCGGGGGGGGGGGGGGGGGAGAAGAACATCTGTAGGGAGTGGTGGTGCTGCTGTGATGAGGAATGTATCCATACCAAGACTTCCAGTACCAGAAAATAAATGTATAGTCTCTTCTGCTGTCCATCCAGCCTTCTCTACTAGAGGCTGTTGGTGGAGCATGGGGGAGCAGTGGGATTCAATCCTGAATGTAATGCTCTGGTATTGGCAATCCCAGGCCACTTGCCCCCTTTCTGAGCACATGTGCAATATTCTCCTTTGTGCTTGAGCCCTTCCTGTGCCATCGAACAGGATTTACACCCTGTATCCTCAGGCATCTAAATATGTGAGGTGGTTGGAAGAGAACTAACTGTGACGTTTTGTAACTTTTATCCAGCCAAGCTTTTCCACCTCAGCCGGGCCTCAAGACAAGCCACCAGCGTTCTGTCGCCTTTTTATTTGCACTTTATTTTGCTTCCTTCCTGAGCTTGTTTTCTAAGGAAGTGTTTTGACAGGTTAGGAAAGAGGGTTGTTCCTAGGACAGAGGTCTCTCTCTAACCCAGCCTTTCATTCAGACAACTCTGTGGAGGGAAGTTGAGAGCATACAGGGCAAATCTTCTTTTTTTTTATTCAGCTGCCCACCAGAACTTGATTGTAAATAAACCTGTGTTCTGCTTTTAAAACCCACAATGTTTCTCCTCATTTGTTTGTGTTTCTTCTTGCCCTGAAAGAAAGGGGAACCAATATCACATTTCTTCTCTTCTGTCTTTGCCATTTCAATGGACTAATGTTAGGTTTGGGTCTGGTGGTGGTGGGGTACTTGACAGCATGGGCTCTGACTCATAGGTGCTTTGGGGCTCCAGGGGGGAAGAAAAAAAAAGGGATGTTTAGCAATCACCAGTCACAGCTATTGGATGGGACCTCAGGAGGAGAGCTGAAGGGGGATTGGGGACAAGTGGAGTGAGGAGGGGCCTCATGGAAGGGGGTGGGACCTTGGGGCAGAGTGGGGGTGGAGCACCTACCTGAAAAAAAAGTCAGCACCTGTGCTTGATAGCTATCTCCAGTGCGTGTCCATTGTCCTACAGACAAATTTACCTCGTCTCGTATCAAGAATGTTGTCATGAATCTCAAGTTAAAGGAGCCAGCATCACATTGTTCAAAGCTCCTAGCATTGGGGACTTTGGCCCACGTTTTGAGGCTGGAAAGGTTGATCTATACTTGGCGTGGGATGAATTCAAGAACTCCCCATCAATTATTAGTTTCTCAGACGCTTTTTGCTGTGAAATGTCTGTTCTTCCCTTATTGCCTGGACTGTTACATTGCCTCAGTCTCCCAACACGGTCTTAAAAATGTGGATAAAGACTGTCTATACTGGGGTGGCCAACCTGTGGCTCCAGAGTCACGTGCGGCTCTTCCAAAGTTAATATGCGGCTCCTTGTATAGACACCGACTCTGGGGCTGGAGCTACAGGCGCCAACTTTCCAATGTGCCAGGGCATGCTCACTGCTCAACCCCTGGCTCTGCCACAGGCCCTGCCCCCACTCCATCCCTTCCCGCCCATGAGCCTGCCATGCTCTCGCTCCTCTCCCTACCCCCCAGAGCCTCCCTGCTGCCATGAAACAGCTGATCAGTAGGTGCGTGGGGGTCTGATCGGCGAGGCTGCTGATGGGTGGGAGGCACTGGGAGCAGGGGGAGCTGATGGTGGGCTGTTGACATATTACCTTGGCTCTTCTGCAATGTACACTGGTAAATTCTGGCTCCTTCTCAGACTCACGTTGGCCACCCCTGGCTATACACTGAACACTAAGTCCCTCTGCCAACACTGGAGTAATGGAGCAAAGCCTTCCCCTCCTTTGGTTACATTGGCAAACTACTTGTACAGTTAAGAAGCTTCCTTGGCCAATCACCTCCTGTTTTGGTGTGGCAAAAAACTCAGCTGATGGTCCTTGCTCCCAAAGGCAGAGAAAAGATGACAAAAACAGAGTTACAGTTATACTGACAATTAAAGTAAAAAACCCTTTGGATTTTCTTCTTCTTATCCTCTTCACTCCTGGTGGAGCATAAGGCGCCAACCATTCTCCATTCGCTGAAGATTTGGTTGATGTTTCTGTAGCATTCGTTTTTTACATGGTGGGTTGCTAGCCCAATGCAAAACCCTCCTCCTTTCACATCTTGGGCTTGGGACCAAGCAATGGCGGCGTTCCTTTGGATTTTAGAGGCACATTTTTCTTTGTCTGTTGTCCGCTCCCGAAGCTTCCTGCAGTAAAGTGCATCTCCAGCTCCTTCTAAGAGGGCACCTGCCTAGTGCCCTGCTGACCTCAGGGGTATTGTAGATAAAGCAGAATGCTAAGTGATGAGTCAGTGGGATGAAAGATTATCAGGGGACTAACTCTACCCTAATAAGAACTGTGCAGGCTGAGGGAGGGGTGGGGGGAGGGAGGATCAGGAAGGGTTTAAGATGTTATAATTTAAGTTGGCATATTTGTATTTTTCTACAACATAAACAGTAATCTGGGTTTGAGGTTCTGATGCCAGAAAATGTTTTGCTTGTTGGATACTACTCAGCAAATTAACATTGAACCCATATAAAATGGGAGGAAAGAATAGGTCAAAACATCTAAAATCATAAAAATATATGTAGTTGGTTATGAATCCGAGAGATAGGCATGTTAGTCTGGAATAGCAGAGGTAACAAAGAGTCCTGTGGCACCTTAGAGACTAAAGTATTGAAGCATAAGCTTTCGTGGGCTAATACCCACTTCTTCGGATGCAAGCAGTATCCAACGAAGTGGGTATTAGCCCACGAAAGCTTATGCTTCAGTACTTTAGTTAGTCTTTAAGGTGCCACAGGACTCTTTATTACCTATAGTTGGTTATGAGAAAGGTATGTATCTGTAAATCAAGTGACCAACTCCACTCTTCTGCAATCCCCTGTGTGCAAGTCCTGTTTAATTAGTTGAGGTTGTCCATCTGCTTTCTATGTAGTGTGCACTCAGTTATCTTCCAAAAAACTATTTCCAAAGATAAGACAAGAATTCTGGTCCAGTGAAGCAGACCTGACCGGGACAGTGACTGCTAATCGCCTCTCGTGTAGCAGCTACACTTTCAGTTAACTCGGGAACAGAGAATTTGCCCTTTCTTTTCATTTTAGGGGGCTCCTAAGTGAATTTTTCACCACTCTTAATATGGTGGCTTTAAGGAGCAGGATGTAGTGGGGTCTACTTTGCTTTCTTGGAGAAATTTGTCATCTTCCAATTCATACTGAAGACCAGGGAGGAACCATTTCACATTCCTCTGAGAAGGCAACTGCAGTTTTCTGGAGTCCTTTTGGAGGCTTAATGTCCTCTTGCCTCTCTATGTGGGAGTCAGGTGAGTCTGACTATGGACCCAGTTGGAAAAGAAAAAATGCATATCAAATGAACAGCTCCCCTAGCCTGTATCCCATTGCTGTAATGCCATGTTAGAAGAGGCAGCATCTTCTGCAGAAGTAACAGGGAGCGGAGAGGTGAAGAGAATCTTAAGTGGCAGAGTTGCTGGAAAGGGCGGGAAATTGGGTCCTCCTGTCACTGGGATTAATTGATACTGCTGCTCGCCTTGCCTTTATCATCCTCTTTAGCAAGAAGTAAAGGAGCTAGACGGGGTTCAGTAGAATTCTAGTTCTGCCTCCTTGCCAAAAGGGGATGACTTAGCTCCATGGTGTCCTCTTTCCCAAGAGCCTTGTTGGGGAGGCAGTAGAGGAGAAAGGAGAACAAAATGAAGTACAGTAGACTCTTGATTATCCAGAATGATAGGGAAAAAATTAATCCTGGTTGTTAAAATCCTGGATAATCACCATCCATGGGAAATATGGGGGGAGGGGTTGGTTCACCAGCCACCCTGCACCAGGGGGAGGGGGTGTTGGTTCACTGACTACCCTGTGCCCTGGGAGGTGGGGGAGGTGTTTGTTCTTGGGGAAGCAACAAAGCCAGAGCCGGCCTAGTGAGTTACGCATATTTTTTTTGACATCCTGGTTAACCCAAATCCTGGTTAACCCAATCCTGGATAATCGAGAGTCTACTGTACTTGCTGGGGAGAGTTGCCTGATGCTCTGTTCTAGAAGGTGAGAGGGTCTTCCCAGAGGTTCTGACTGCAGACTGGTGTTGCACTCCCTGAAATGAATCCACAGGCTCTGAGAAACACTGCAGGAACACAGCTACCAGTGAGGTCCACTCCTCCCTGTCTTTTTGGTTGAATAGGCTTTTCTGGAGGGTAGTTGCCTCTTCAGCTTGAGTGAAATGTCTGCTCTGGCAAGGGCAAAGCATCCAGCTTTAAACAGAAACAAATAGCTGCAAGCCACACCACACCACTAGAAATAAACAGCTGGCTCTGCCTTACTGGCAGTTATGGAAGATTGCCTCCCTGGAATAGCTCTCTGCTCTCTTCAGACATACATGCTCCTAGAAGTATGGGGAGGAAGGGTGGAGTCACCGCGGAGCTATTCCTAAAAGGCCCATCATTGCAGTAGTGTCACAGGTCTCATTCAGTGTCAGGGCCTTGTGCTAGCTACTCCACAAAAGTCAATGAAGACCCTGTCTCTGTTGTGAAGTGCTGGTGATCATTTCCCCACTCCACCCCTAGTGCTGACCAACAAGCGTAGCTTGTTTCCAGCCTATTCTGTGACAGAGCGGTGAGTACTAGACCTGGGGGAACACCTCTGATCTCCATCCTTTAAATGTTTGCTCAAATAAAATGGAATTGAGGGATGCAGGCATTTTTACTTTCCCGAAATATTCTTGTCAAGGTCTTATGGACGAGGGGGTGGGATTTTTCAAAAGAATCTAAAGGATTTAGTGGCACGGCCTCATATAAACCTCTTGGGCACTTGTGAAAATCCCACCTGTGGATGTTTGCAGCCGCTACTAACTCTAAGCAAATGTTGGTGAATATTCACAATTTTTGACCTTTTGAGTGCTTACTGGAACCCTGATTGCAAGAGTTTAATTCAGTTGGGGAATGGAAAGAATGCTAAGGGATCTCTCCAGTGCAAACTAACATGTCCCACCAAAGCATCAAACACAGCTGTTTTTGAAATGTTTACAAGCCATGAATTACCCACAAATTATTGTGTGAACAAAATCAAATTGAAATTCAAAAAAAGCAAAAGCTATTTTCAGGCCATTCATGAGCAGAAAGAAGCTAAATTGATCAAATTGCTCATCTCTATTGTACATCTTTAAACACATATTGAGTATGTGAAATTTCCTCTTTTTAAACTAATTGAAGAAAACAGTGGGCGGACCACCAATATAAACTATTGTACAATGTGCCCGAGGGATGTCCGTGGCACAACAGTAGATAAGCTTTGTGTTAACTCTACAGTTCATCGATTGTGAAAATAATATATCTATTGATAATGTACTTGCAACTCTTAGAACAAATTTCTAAATACAGGCTATTCTAATGCTTCCAAGTTCAACATCTCACACATAGCTCTTTGTTTAGCTCCTTATTAGGCTACATGATTTGCAGCCCCAATAGAAAAAGAGATGAAGAAAGAGCTTTAGAATAAAGCTGCTTTCCATAACCCTTCTGCTCCATATAAATCTGTACTGTCTTTACATCCAATGAATCTGGTAGGATGGCACTGTAGACTTTTGAAGATCTGGGGGTCCCTTAAGTAATACCCAGCACTGCTGACCTTGCCAATCTGTTCTTAATCCAGGTACAATATTTGCTGCTTGAAGGGGATTGGTTCTTGAAAATGTACGCAGGAAGAACTAGAAATCCATTTTCAATTTGGGCTACAAATTGCCCTCCTTTTTCACCAGCAGGCTAGTGAGTCACTCCCACAGACAGGGAAGATCTGCAGGACCTGTCTGCCTGGAAAATTCACAATTGGTCATTGGTTTAGCAGAAGTTATCATTTTATTGCTCTGGGAACTTTCTCCTCTGGTGGCTGCTGTGGAATTTGGAGCACTGTAAGGTATTTAAAGATACTGCTATTTCTTTCCCTAGTTTCCTCTTTCTCAAGTCCTCTGGCTCATGCATTCCACCAAGGAATTCCATACTGATCTTGGAAAAGCTGATCCCACTTTGGCAAATGGGGGGGGAATGTTTTAATTTTTCTCTCTTTAATCATGGCCTTCCAAAATACTTCAATGAACTGAATCCAAAGGTAAAGTGAAGGACCACGTTTTTCTAGAAGTGAATTAGAAGCTAATTTCAGAGTGTCTGGGTTGTAAGTTCCTAATCAATGCCATGCCATATTGTAAAGATTCATAGAGTAATGTAAGAAGCAGAAGTGGATGAAATCTGCAAACATTTTCATTGTCTTCTGTAATGCCCAATTTAATTTTCAAAAGGATTTTTTTAAAACTAAACTTTTTGAGAAGTTGAAAGCTTTACATTTTTGAAATAAATAATTCTATCATGTGACTAAAATGATCAATCAAAATAGGCAATACCGAAAAAAGGAAAACTGAACCCAACCATGCACTACAGAACAATCAAAAGGCTAAATCATTTTGCTTTGAGTTTTCTAACAAACTTTTGAAAAATGGAAACTGCTGTTTTTTCTCACTAATGTTTGTGTTTGAGTTTGTGTGGTTTTTTTTAAAATCCAATCTGGGTTAAAAGGTCAAATTAAAAAAAATCTGATCAGGTGTTTGGCCTGCCTCTGCTTGTGCTTATTTATCTTACTCTCCACCTCTCCCCCTCCCCCCAGCCATCTGTGTGATAATTTAGCTTCGTAACACCTTTTGGCAGCTTGAAAATTGAACTTTGCATTAACTTTGGAAGCTTAAATGAAGAGGGAAAGGATAAAATAAAAAGGAAACCATCCCCCAGCACCAGAGTGACTTGAGTTTTCAGAGGGATAGTCTGTTTTAATGTACTACATTGGTTGGTTAAGATTTTGGATCCTATTCAACATAACTATAATCTCATTCATCATCTCTTCTTGACACTTGTCCAAGGATCTCTTGCTGCAGGAAGGCTTTGTTCTTTCCCAGTCTCCCACCCACCCGTGGAAATGAGCTGTGCTGAGGCTCATAAGGTGGCTACTCTTTCCTCAATTTCTCTGAAGAACGTCAGTCCCCCTCAGTCACATGTTGTCTACAAGAAGGTGTCCCGTGATAAGGCTGTAAGTTGCACAGTAATTGGCATACATACCCACCAGTTTGTGTTATGGGTGGACAGGGCCACTGTCTCGCTTACCTGGGGATTTAGTTATGGGTAATTTGTCTTCAACCCACTTCTTTTGAAAATGTGATTTATACTCCACACCACGCCCTAGTGGTTGGCTGTGTTACAGAACTGATAAAGTGGGCTACTTGCATGTTAACATAATGACCAGTCTTACATAGGGTGGCAATGCCTCTCTCCACCACCTCATTGACATGTCTCTGTTAGCTGCCCAGATGTCTAAATCAAGGCTGACTCGCCATCTTTCTAATTTGAAGCAAAAGTCCTTTACTGTACAATTCCTGTGCCGCAGACATAAGGAATTGTGTGGTGCATTTGGAGCAACATTCTGAACCCTCTACCCTGATCCAGTTAAATACTGAAGCTTCTGAATAGTCCTGATGATTTTAATGGGAACAACTCATGTACTTAACTTTTTTAAGCGTGTACTTAAGTTATTTTGCTCAGTTGGGCTACAGTGCTCAGCTGTTGACAGATTGATGCCCTGGCTGGTCTTGCACCATCTGCATTGCCTCCTTCCTACAGGTGACTATCTACCTGGGAAAACGAGACTTCATTGACCACATAGATGGTGTGGAACCTGTAGGTAAGTCCAGACACAAGCTCTTCTTATAGGTTTTTTTGACTTAATAAACCCCAATTATTTTTTTGCCCACACTGCTTAACATTTACTGTTTTCTATTTCTTCTGTCTAGATGGTGTCTTGTTAGTGGATCCCGACATCGTCAAGGGGAAGAAGGGTTTGATGTTTTAAATGATTTCAGGATTTGCTAGCTCTTCAGTGATCTCTCACTGCAAAGCAAGGCTCTCTCCTGCTTTCAGGGCTCTAGTTGGCTTGTGCAAAATTAACCCCATCCTGGTGAGAGAACCTCCGGTCATTGGACAGGCTGTTTGAATATGGTCCAAGACTTCAGTCTCGTTACAAAACAATCTTAAGATCTTTGCTATATTATGAATTGGAGCCAGGGCTGTGGGGGGACGGGGTGGGGAGAGACACAACAGTGTTATAACTGTCTTCCTGGACTCTGTAATTGTAACACAGATGGTCTCTAAGTCTCAGAATCGGCTGCTCAATGAATGTGTAATCTACTGTGAATGTTCTTTCCAGTATATGTGACTCTGACCTGTGCTTTCCGGTATGGCCAAGAAGACATTGATGTGATGGGTCTGACCTTCCGAAAGGATCTTTTTTTCTCTAGGATACAGTTGTACCCACCAGTGGAGAAACGGGAATCCCTCTCCCATTTGCAGGAATGTCTGATGAAGAAGCTGGGGAACAATGCTTACCCTTTTGTTTTTACAGTAAGTGCCTCACATGAGCCTCTGACCCACTTCTCCTTGACCCTCCTTATCCAGCCTGTCAGCACTCCATGATAATCTGAAGAGGAGATTAATAATTAATCCGTTACCTAAAACTTTAACCTTGAGTCAGAGGTTAGATGGCAACCATTATTTCCCACCCCAAGTGTGCTAGGGATTTATCAAACTGGAGGGGTCCTGACTGCGTACAAAACAATTCCTTATGAAGGGAACCATCATGACTTTATGACAATAAAAGCCCTTAGTGTTTCCACCTCTCTCTCTCGCTCTCCTGTTGACAGAATATTTGCTTGTACTACTGCCTTGTGTACTCCGGCTGTGTCTGTGCCTTGTTGTGGAATTGATTTGCAAAAAACCCTCTGTTTTGCTGGAATAAATATTAAAATAGGTTAATACAATTATTGCTTATATTTGTGTAGCACCCAAAAGCCCAGCTGGCTTTAGTGGACCCATTATGCTGGGCATTGTATAAGCACAGATCAGAGTCAGCCCCTGCGGTCTTACAGTTTAAAGACACCCATGACCAAGAACAGGGGATGTGGATACAACACAGAAGCAAATGAATCTGGTGGCAAATTGGCCCTGCTTTATTAGTTACAATAGTTGCAAATATTTTACTGGGGTGGGATATGAGAGACAGGAAGGAAAGAAGGGAAGTGACCACTGGATACCTGCGTGGCTTTAGGCAGCGGGCTGGTGGGGAGCTTTTCCTGTGAATAAGGGGCAGCACTTGAAAAAGCATGAGATGTTCCAAGAAGTTGGCTGGTGGAGGAAAAGGCTGGGAATGCTTGGAGAGGGAGGGTAAGGGTTGGCAGTGTGGTAGGTTTCTAGTTCTGTAAAGTGGGGTCAGACTGTGTTATGAAGAAGTTACAAGAAGTTTGTATTTGATGTGGAGGTGAGTCAGAGATGGGCCTCAGAGGGCTGAAGTGATGTGGGCTTGGACAAGAGTTTTGTCTGTGTGGCGAAGAGGAGGGGCTGGAGTTTGAAGATGCTGTGTGGAGAAGGCAGTCGGATGTAGAAACAGCCTGAAGGTTGCTCCGGTGAGAGAGCAGAGTCGAAGGTGACACCTAGGTTATAGACTTCAGTGGCAGTCAGATATTTAACCTGACTGCTACCATTTCTGTGGCCATTTTTCAGGATGCCTGGCTCCTTCCCTCTGCCTAGTCTGTCGGCACCTCTACCCTAGCCCTTATCCTCCCACCTGCTAGCTCCCAAGGCACCATGGCTAGCCTGCTCGCACATGTCTGGCCCAGAGACTCCATGCAGTCCCCTCAGAATGTCACTGTGTAAATCTTCTTCTACCAACGTGTCTAGATGCTTACACTGGCGCCTGTCCCTGTATCATCAGGACTGCTTAGATACCACTTTGATAGGTGTTATAGAAACACTAACATGAGTAGATCTACAGCCCATATGTCTGCTTCCCCTTCCTACCCCAGACACATCCCATCTCCACCTTAGAGACCATAGTATCTAGTGGGATCCAGATTTAGAATCTGCCATATACTGATATTGTAGCAAATAAGCTTTCAGTTGCCTCTGCAAAGTCTAGGCTTGTGACCATTCAGATACAAAATGGAGACCTTCACCAAGCTCAGACTGTTGGGATTTCTAGTGTGGCACAGGTGGTAGAACTCCACAAGTGGCTCTTCCAGGCCATGTCATTCCAGCGGGGCAGAGCTGGAGCCTTTCATCACAAGCTCACATCCTGCCCAGGCCAGAAGTGACTGAGTGCTCTTACTCTCTGCTGGCTGTTCTAGTGATCTCAGTCCAGTTCCCTGTGGACAGATGGCCTCAAACACTACCCTTGGCCTCATTAGTTCAATCTCTATGCCCTTTGACCTTTACATGAATCTACTATCTTTCACTCACTCCCCTGAAAGGGAAGCAGAACCATCCCCTGGGTAGGGCACTGGACTGGATGTCAGGAGTCCTGGGTTCTAATCCTGGGGCTCTGCTACCAACTTGTTGTCTGACTTTGGGCAGTCATGTCCTCTGGTCCTTTGTTTCTCCTCCCACCCTTTGTCTTATCTATTTACATTAGAAGTCCCTGCCCCAAGGAGCTTACATGTGTGGCAGTGTCTAGAACAATGGGGCTTCTCTCTCAGCTGGGCTTTCTAAGCACTGTTGGAATACAATTAACAATGTCAGTGGTCCCTCCCGTGACTGGTTGGGGCACTTAGGCAGGGTAGTATGGGGACCCTTGCCTTGATGCTGCCCAGGCTGGTCTTTTATGGAGAACTAACAGTGTGTGCTGTCTCAGGCTGTCCTTCAGGCACCTTTCATAAGTGCTGTATCATTTTAAGAGCAATAGAGGTGGGGCTCTGGATAACTTTTCTGTGTTTTTTTCTTCTCAGTTTCCAGACTATCTGCCCTGTTCAGTCTGCCTGCAACCAGCCCCTCGTGATGTTGGGAAGGTGAGACCAACAGGGTTTCATATATTCAGTACTTCTACTGGGGAAGACATTCACAGGAAAGGGCAAGAGATGCATATCTGGTTCAAATGTTTTGAGAGCAAGAGCTAGGTAAAACAGAAGTTACTGTACTTTCCATCACCGGAGATGTGGCATAGTGCCATCTTGTGAACCACCCAACAGGAAACAAGCTAGAGAGTGGGATGGAGTCAGAGACATTTTGAGTACCCAATTTCATTTAGTAACAGATGAATAGCAGCATAACAGATGCGGGGGTGGGGGGAAGCATTTCACTGAAACCTGAGACTCCATTTCCTCCAGAATACTACAGGAGGTGTGGGTTGGCCACAAATGAAATAAGTGTGCTGATGTCAGACAAGCTTGTGTTAAATATTCACTCACATCACACACACTCAAGTGTCTGAAACCTAATGCCTTTTTTTAAGACCAATTAATTTAAAACATATGTGGAAGAAACTTTTGTTATATGATTGAGTAAAAAAACCAAACATTAAGAGTAGCTAGATAACAAAAGCTGTTCCTCAAGGATAATGCATTTTAAAATATTGGATAATTGTCCAGACAACTAGACTGGACTTATGAAAAAGTGATGCAGAAGGTGTTGGGCAGACACTGGAGGTCACAGGGATACATGGTATGTCTGCTTAACAATAAAAAATATCTTAGCTAAAGGTTTTACAAGTCTTTAAAGAGAGAACGAAATGGGACTTGGCCAAATGTCCTGTAGAAGAAGTTTCCAATGTGCACATGATCTTGCAGGGACAGCAGTCCGCTCTGATTGCAGTGTTATTCTCCGACTCCAGGTGGTGAAAAAGGAAGGTTCAGTCTGTGGAGGAATTCCACATCTCACGTGCTAACACATAGACTAACACAGGACAGGCTGGCTAAGCTTTAAGAAACATGGGGCATGTTGCTCAGAGTGAGTCTATAGCACTTGCCTCACAAGGAACCATAATAGGCTTGGAGGTGTCAGTTGTCAAGTTCAGGTAGATTTTCCAAACTCTGGGCATTACAGCTACAGAGTTCCTTGTATAGGAAGGCTGCTAACCACTTAACACATTTCATAGCTTCTCCCTCTCCCTCTCTCTCTCTGGCAGTGCTGCGGGGTGGACTTTGAGGTGAAAGCTTTCTGTACAGAGAACGTGGAAGAGCGAATTCCCAAAAGGTAACAGAGTGTGTGTGGAATCAGGACAGTCTCTTGGAGCTTGTTCAGCTCCAGGTATCGGTGTTCAGATCCTTCCATCGGAAATGTTCCCCAGGGGATGTGAATGCAGGTGACCACTCCAGTGAAGTAGGAGGTTCTGCTCCGTGTAACTGCAGTTCTGTTTGTCGCTCCTCAGGAACTTTGTGCGCCTGTTGATCCGTAAAGTGCAGTATGCCCCAGAAGAACCAGGACCCCAACCTCAAGCTGAGACCACCTGGCAGTTTTTCATGTCCAGCAAACCACTGCACCTGAGAGCGCGTCTGAGTAAAGAGGTGAGCAGTCTTCCCCAGAGAGCTCCATCTGCTCATTGCGCAGAAGCAAATGCCTGCTTCACTGCCCCAAGACCCCCTCCCTGAGATGTTCGCACCTGGATTCTGTTTGTTCTAACTTGCCCTAACATTCAGGTGTTCTGACCCCATTTCTCACAGTAGCTGGGAATGGAATACATGAGCTGCTTCACTGGTGCTGTGCTACACAATTCAGTAGTGACTGACTACTGAAGTCAGTGGAAGGATTCCCTTTGGCTTCAGAGGGCTTTGGGTCAGGCCGTAGGAGTGGAGGCTGAATGTACCTGGAGTAGTTGATGCCCCATCATCAGTCCACAGGAGTTTCTGCTGCAAATGCCTGGGACTAGAACTGTATTTTTTAGGTTGTACAAGCCCTTCTGCTAGGTTGTGCACCATGTGCTGAGCCCGTCTGACTCTTCCAGGTGTTTTACCATGGCGAGCCCATTCCTGTCACTGTCACCGTGACCAACAATACAGAAAAAACAGTGAAGAAGATCAAAGTGCTGGGTATGTTTTTACTGTTGTCCTTAATCCCATGAGGGCTAAGCAGGGTGGGGGTTTGTGTTTCATCCTGAGCTGTAACCTCTTAGTGTCCCTTGCTTAAACAGACCAGGGGTCACCCTGCTCCATCCCATCACCCTGTCAGCGTCCCTACGCTGCTCCATTGCCTCTGCTGTCCTTCAGGAGATGGGACTCTCCAGAGCTGTCCCTCCATTGCCCTCTGCTAGGAATTGTGGCTGTGACAGCTCTAGAGGTGCTTTCAAAGTGTGCGTGATTTTGCGATGCTTTTCAGCCCATTGCTGTGACAAGCGAAATGACAGCTGGCAAGAGAGTTCTTGTTATGGGAGACTGCCCATCTTAGAGCACGGAAGGGGTTCCCCCCTTCTCCCTGAGGAAGGTCAAGGGCAGGGTTTGGAGTTCAGTTCCAGTACTGCTTGGCTTTCATTTGTATTATGGTAACACCTAAAGGGCACAACTAAGATTAAAATCCCATTGTATTAGGCCATCTACGAAGACCTAGCGAGAGAGAGACACAAAGGGTAGGAGGGGAAACAAAGGCACAAGGAGGGCAAATGACTTGCCCAGGGCCAGGCAACGGGTCAGTAACAGAGCTGGCAGTAGAAAGCAGGTCTCCAGAGTCTCACTCCAGTGCTCTAAAAATCATGTTGCCTCCTGTGTGAGAAGGTGATGGGCTTAAATTTGTGGGATGCAGAGGTTGAGTGAGCAGCAGGACACTTTGTAGTTTTCAACAGGGAATTATCATTGAATGTGGTTATTTCTAGTGAGATTCTGTAGGGCTCAGTTCTGGGCCTGGCACTGTTCAATGTATTTATCAGTGATCTGGAAGTATATATAATGTTACCACTGACAAAATTGCAGACAACACACAGGTTAGCAGAATGGTAAATGATGCAGACAGGACCGTCTTACAGAGTGACTTGGTAAGCTGGCCATTCAAACAAAATGTGTTTTCATACAGACAAATGCCAGGTCATTCATCAAGGAACAAAGAATTCAGGCCATACCTACCGAATAGGGGACTATGTCCAGGGAAGAAGTGATTCTGTAAAGGAGTTTAGGGGTCATAGTGGACAGACAACTCAGTGTGATCTCCCAGTGCGATAATGTGACAAAAAGGATGAATCCGATCCTTGACTATATAAACGGGATGAGGAAATTGGAGAAGGGTGGTGATTTTACCCCTGCATACAGCACTGGGGAGACTGATACTGGAACACTGCATCCACTTCTGGTGTCACATTTTAAAGAGGATGTTGAAAAATTGGGGAGGGGGCAGAAGATAGACACAACTGATATGAGATCTGGGTAGAAAATTCCTTACAGTGAAAGACTTAAAGAACTCAATCTGTTTGTTATCCAAAAGATCAAGAGGTGGTTGATTGTGATTTCCACAGGGAGAAAATACAATTTGTCTAAAGCCAGACAAATTCAAATTAGAAATAAGGACCCAGTGACTTTCTGGAAAATATGTTTTGGTCAAACACACATTATTGAACTCAATATGGAGGTAACTGGGTAAAATTCTAGAGCTTGTGTTATATGGGAGGTCTGTGAATTGTGTGGGCCCTACCTGCTGTCCCTGTTTGTTCCTTCTTGAGAAGTAAAGGAGGCTCCACCAGAGTCCTGACTGGCTTCATAGGGAGTAGTTCCAGAGCATTTACATTGTTTATATGCTGTGTCTGTATAATTGATTCCGTCCCTTCACTTCTCTTTTTGTTCTCTCTCTCTCAGTGGAGCAAGTTGCCAATGTGGTTTTGTACTCGAGTGATTATTACACAAAGACGGTAGCAATGGAGGAGGTGCAGTGAGTATCTGATTGTCCTGCTTTCCCTTCCCTACCCTACTCAGTCATTTCCTTCACTCCTCTTTTAAGTGCCTTCTCACACCAGAAATTAGAGGCTCTCAACTATGGTCTGGAGCTAGTTTCCAGGTGCAGCCCCTCAGGCTAAGGGGATGCTGACAGAAGTGAGCTGTCATGTTTTTGATGATCAACCCCATTCTCTCTCTCTCTCCACCCCATGCTCTGGGTGAAAACGGTTCAAAACAGTTCACCTGATACACCAAGAATTCTCTTGCCATTGTAGGAGATCCGCTCTTCACCCCCATGTCACACAGGCAGGAGACTCTTTTCTGGCTTCAACAGTGCTCTTTATTCACAGTGCCAACCCCACCACCGAAATACAGCTTCACAGTGTAGCTGAGCCCCAGCCCTCAACCTGGCTGGTCTCCGGAAGCAGTCAGCTCTCCCAGGCCCCTAGCCTCAGCTCTACTTCCTTCCCTGTACCTTGTACCTTCTCTTTCTTTCTCTCTCTCTCTCACTCCACACACCACCACCCTGGGCTTCCTGCCTGGCCGGCTTTTATCCCTGAGGAGGCTGCCAGGTGCAACTAATAACCCTGAGCCCTCTGCAGCCCAGGTGGCTGATTAGCCTTCCCTCGCAGGGGGGTTTGCAGAGGTTCTGCTCCCTCTTAAAGGGCCGGCAGGGCTGGCTCAGGCACTCCTGGCCAGCACCCTGCCACACCATCTGTAATTTCGTTTGGAACAATGGAAAAGACATGAGATGTGGGTCTCCTCTCCCACCCAGCCAGGGGCTGCCCTAGCCCTCCACTCAGGGATCTGAAAGGTGGTATATTCTAATTCATAATGTAACAGATCGCCTCTCCCCCCTCCTCCCCCCGTCACAAACAGGCAGGAGACTCTCTTCTGTGGCTCCCAACAGTGCTCTTTATTCACAGTGCAGCTTATGCAACCCCACCACCTACTATACACAGCTCTATACACAGCTCTACAGCTTAGCTCCTTTACAGCTCTACAGTTCAGCTCCTCTACACACCACCATACCACCACCCTGGCCTTCCTGCCTGGCAGGCTTTTATCCCCCTGAGGAGGCTTCCAGGTGCAACCCATCCAGGCTGATTGCTCTGCAGCCCAGGTGGCTGATTAGGCTTCTCTGCAGGGAGGTTTGCAGAGGGCTTTTCTCCCTCTTAAAGGGGTGGCAGGCTGGGTCAGGCCCACCCTGCCACAATAAGAACAGCCATAGTGGGTTAGACCAATGGTCCATCTGTCACGGAGTCACCAGGTGATGCTCTGGAACTACTCCCTATGAAGCCAGTCAGGACTCTGGTGGAGCCTCCTTTACTGAGCAGTGTCTCCAGGGCAAGAAGCTTCCACAGCTTCAACCTTCCTGGGTCTGACCTCAGACCATTCAGCATCCCTTGCCTCACTATGCATTTCCCATAGCAAGTCCACCCGGGCGGGGCTCCTGGGGAAGCCAGTGGGTCCTGCACCCGAACTCCACAGTCAGACGTGACTCTCAGCCAGCTGGGAAAACAGAAGGTTTATTAGACGACAGGAACACAGTCCAAAACAGAGCTTGTAGGTACAGGAAACAGGACCCCTAAGTTGGGTGCATCTTGGGGCCAGGGAGGCCAGACCCCAGGTCTGGGCTCCCTCTCTTTCCCCAGCCAGCTCCAAACTGAAACTCCCCCCACCTCCTCCTCTGGCCTTTGTCTCTTTCCCAGGCCAGGAGGCCACCTGATCTTTTTGTTCTCCAACACCTTCAGTTGGCACCTTGCAGGGGAGGAGGGGCCCAGGCCATCAGTTGCTAGGAGACAGGGTGTTGGCCATTCTCTGTGCAGACAGCATCAAACTGGCCCTCTAGGGCTCTGCAACAATCACACACCCTTATCCCACCACCTAGATACTTAAGAAAGGCATAGGGGAAACTGAGACACACACACAGGATTCAGAGAAAACATTAAGAACATTCCCACCTCGTCACACCATCTAGCCCAGTGTCCTGTCTTCCAACAGTGACCAGTGCCAGGTGCTTCAGAGGGAATAAACAGAATTGGTAATCATCACATGACCAATCTCCAGCTTCTGGCAAACAGAAGCGAGGGACACTCAGAGCATGGGGTTGCTCCCCTGCCCAGTTGTTGCTATTGATGGACCTATCCTCCAGGAACTTCGCTAGTTCTTTTTTTAACCCTTTTATAGTTTTGGCCTTCACAACATTTCCTGGGAACGAGTTCCACAGGTTGACTGTGATAAGACCATAAATCCATCCCATCCATCTTTAAAGGAATTTCAAAATGATGACTTCTAATGTCAGACCAGGCTATGGTTGGCTTACAGAGCACTCTTGTGCGAGTCACAAAAGCTATGTCACATCCTGCACTGAAACCGCCAGACAATCCCATTCAAGGGGGCTATTTTATTTTATTAAATTAGTTATAGGCTTTCAAAACTGTGGAGCACATCTCCAAAATACTTGCTTAACTGAATAACTTTAATTGAGCCATTGGAATTGAGTGTCAGGTCAATGAAACACATCTCTTAAAATACTAGTCTGTATATATTTACCCGATTTTCAATGAGTAGTTAAGATCACAGTGGCTGTGTAGCTATTTCTAGTGAGTCAGCCTTTATTATTTCAACTGTTGAGTAATAAAATACTAGCCTGAGCTAACTATAAAACAGTCCCTTCTAGTGGTGGGTGAGTTTCCAGGAGAACAGGACTTGATTCTGCCTTTGGTTATGAATGTAGTTCCCAGAGAAGGCAGAAATGGGCACACAGCTGCTACGTATATTGAGCTGTACCTTTGTTTTTTATTCCATATCTATTATTTGTATATCTATTGTTTAAAAAGAAAACCACTATGTTCGTGTCTTCTACATAATTTTAAAATTCCCAAACCCAGTGATCTGCATCAAGTCCACCAGTGTATCCTTGCCAGATAGCCCAGATAAAGTAACCAACTGGATCCTGGCGCACAGCCTGCCAACCTACCTAAATGCCAGTCCTTGGTCTGCTGCCCACTCATCGTGCTTGATGGGGGGAAAATGAACTTTGCAGTCCTGAGTTAGTGCTCCACTCTACATAGAACAGACTAACACATGAATCGTGTGATGCTCTAGGCTATAAGCCTAAATGGTCTATTCAGTAATGTAGATGGGGCTGGTACCAAGCGGGTAGAGGGCTGAGTAATTAAAGAGAAAAGTAGAGTAGTTGCCTTGAGTGACTTATCGATTTGATCTGAGATCAAGTACTGTAACTTATTTTGCTGATATTCCATTCACACTGAGAGCTTGTTTGTGGTTACTTGACATGATTGTGAGACTTAAGAAATTCAGTTCACTTATCCAATAGGTGACTTGTTGATGGCTTACATGGGGAGTGGTAGAAGGATCTCTAGTCTAGCTGAAAACCTACGGCAGAGAGCATGAGTTCAGGTCAGCTGACTCAGACTAGTGCTACAGGGCTCAAAATAGCAGCGTAGACCTTCCAACTAGGGTTGGAGCCTGGGATATGAACCCACCTCCCTCGCTAGGTTCCAGCACAAGTGGGAATAACTACACCGCTATTTTTTAGCCCCATAGCACAACTCGGAGAGATGGAGTCAGTTGACCCAAACTCATACTGACACTCACTGCTGCAGGATTTTTGTGGTTTTGTTTTTGCAGTGTAGTTGTACACCTTGCTCCACAAGTTGCACTGGCTGGAAGTGGAAGCTAAACAAATTCAGGCTAGAAATAAAGATGCAAAATTTGAACAGTGAGAGTAACTAACCCTTGGAACAACTTGCCAAGGAGGATGGAGAATCCTCCTTCGCCTGAAGTCTTTAAATCAAGATTGGATGCGTTTCTAAAAGATATTGAGGAGTGCAACCAGAAATCAAGGGCTTGAAAATTAATTGGATTAAATTGAATTTCTTTTGTGTGGCCAGAGATTAGGCTAGAAGACTAGATCATAATGGTCCCTTCTGGCCTTAATGTGTGACAACCAGTTACATGATTATGGTATTGAAACCACTTGCTCCATTTTTAGGAATGCTTTGAAGTTTACTTTGCTAGTATGGATAGAGCCTGGCCTGAAATGTTGGATTTTTTTGCTCTTGGTTGTAGATCAAGCCAGATATAGCTTTGTTTTTAAAGGCATATCCCCCCAGAAAGTACTGGACAGTTGGTGCCCGGCTCTGCAATCTGTTCTGAAATTCCCAAAACCAGATCTGTACTTAAACTGAATGTGTTTCTCTTTCTCTCCCTCTCTCCCTTCCTCCCTCCCATCCCCAACACCCTCCCCAATCCACTCAAAGGGAGAAAGTGCAGCCAAATAGTACCATCACCAAGACATTGATACTTCTGCCCTTACTGGCAAATAACCGTGAGAAACGGGGCATAGCATTGGATGGAAAGTTAAAGGATGAAGACACCAACTTGGCTTCCAGTACCACGTGAGTCCAATTCTGAAGGGTACCAACTGGTAGAAGGTACAAAAGAGGAAGGGAGGGTAGAGAGAGAATCTCCTATAATATCACATTAAGTTTTGCATATAGGCCGCAGTGGAAGAGTGACCTATATTCATTCAGGCTGGGATCTGTTTCACCTTGGTATGCCCCCCAGGATATATTTCCAGGTGTGGAAGGGTATCAGCTGTCCAAAGGTCTCTCTCAATATGTTTAATACCTGAGAATGGGATGTGCTCACTTGGCTGCTTGACTCTAGCCATCTGCCGATAGTGCATTGTGTAGTTCCCACTTTGTTTTTCCTTTTTCTTTCCTGTAGTATTAAGGATGGGATAGACAAGACAGTACTGGGGATTCTGGTTGCCTACAAGGTGAAGGTGAAGCTCATTGTCTCAGGGTAAGAGCAATACACTTGATACCTGTATAGAATAGAGATGGAAAATGTGCCTGTTTTGTAGAGGAATACTCGGTACAGTCCATAGTTAGGAGAAAGGAGGTGCAGTTTAGAACATGCTGACTTGAGGTTGGAAGCCTCTAGGCAATGTCATCTCACTTGGCCAGCCCTAAATTCTCCCCAGTCTGTAAGGGGAGAACCTTCCTCAGATACTAGATATCCATGCAGCTCAATTCTGAGTGTAACCTCCTCTCTGATTTTAAAAATGTGGTGTTGTTTTTTAATGCTGCCAGAGTATAAATAAAGCTTCAATCAAAAATGTATCTCCAAGTCCTCACTTGCCTACTGTACAAGGCTGAGATGCACACCCTAGGGCCCAAACATGCTGTAGTCCAGACCTTCTACCCACTGAACTTTCTGGGGAGAGCTGGTGTTATTCCCCACTGCTTTGCTCCATGGGGGAAGTTCAGATTCCTGATATCACTGGCAATATGGAAGGGGACAAGAATAACTCTCAGCTGGTGGGAAGTGTTGATTTGCACTTGCATTCAGCATCACTGGGTTCTCTGTGTCTCTATCCTGTTATAGTCTAAAATAGGGGCAATGGTTCGGCTTGTACTTGTGATAAAATAACTATTGCCTTGCATGGTCTCCTAGCTTGTGTTTTAATCCACTCAGTGGATTTAGGGGGCAGCTATGAATGGAGTCATGTGAACATTTGCTGTTTGAGGTTCAGAACCCCCTTCCCTCCATCCACAGGATGGATTTGACAAAGTAACACTTATAAATATCACCTAATCTGATTCTTTAGTCTGATTTCTTATTCTTGCTTGCTTAGTTCTTTGAAGCAGAGATGTTTATAGTTGAGCATTGCATTGAGCAGAAGAGAGAAAAGTCATGGGGGTGTGTGGGGAAAGGACCAGTGGGAACTGAATTCAGTGGAGATGCTGCTATAACCCAGTAGTTCAGAAACTTATAAAACTACTAAAGATCTGATGGACAACTCTGCTCCCAGCCACCCATTCCAAATCCCACTGCCCCTTTCCTTTACCTACTACAGCACTTGATTATACCCCCACCCCACTCCAAAAAAAATACTGAGACCATGTTAAGAGGCTGAGGAAAATGAACTCACTGTAATATAATAGGATGAGGCTTCCTGGTGTGTGCTTTTTCTTTTGATAGGATTTTATGTTAATATGGAATCTTTTTTCCATGCCTGCAGCCCTTACTGCTCTAATTTCTCTAGCTCTCTTTGATTCACTCATGTGTTTGGTTCAAGAATAGCAACCGTGTTAGTCTGTATCCATAAAGAAAGCAAGGAATACTTGTAGCACCTTAGAGACTAACTAGTTTATTGCAGCATAAGCTTTCGTGGGCTATAGCTCACTTCATCGGATGCATAGAATGGAACAGAAGTAAGATGCAAAATGCATCTTACTTCTGTTCCATTCTATGCATCCGATGAAGTGAGCTATAGCCCACGAAAGCTTATGCTGCAATAAACTAGTTAGTCTCTAAGGTGCTACAAGTATTCCTCGCTTTCTTTACTCATGTGTTTGTTATCCCAAATTTTGGTGTCCTCTGCAGAATTAATCATAGCTGAATTTACATGGAAGAAACGCCCAGCAAAAATAGACATTAAGTGACAATGTAGGGTGCGGAGATGGACTTTGGGTTTCTCTAATTTTATTGGCCTAAAAAACCTCTTGAAAGCCTGAGCGTCCTGGACTGTGCTCCAGCGAGCAGGAAATATCTGTGTGGAAGCCTGGCAGATGGGCCACCTGGAAGTGCTCTAGAGTGACCATCAGAGCCCCACTGTCTGAGAGCCATTGTGCTAGAATGCTAGATGACTGAAGATAGAATAGGGCATGGGTGGGTAGCTCGAGGCTTTGTCCTGTATTCATGGACCAAAGGGCACATTACAAGCACTTTTTGTTTTTCTGTTTACCTAGCATGCTGGGAGATCTCACCTCCAGGTAAAGCTGCTATGTTTTTGCCTTTCCAAACCACACAATCATGGCCATGACACTTTTCCTTCTCTCCCCACCCCCCACCCCCTTCATAAATTAAAAACCCTTAGTCTGTTAGATCAAAGGACTCTGAATACTCCAGTGTGATAAAGATGTCCATGCTTTAGTTATGTGCATGGTCTCTAGAAAGGAGCAAAATGAGTAACTCAGGACTAAGCGCAGACCTTGCGCTAGGACCGATGGTAGAGGGCAGCAATGGCTGCAGTTGGGTTTGAGCAAGCAAATGTGAACTTGGTGGTCTTGGTTTTTGTTGAGGCAGGGAGCTTTGAATGTAGCTGAGTTTTAGGGATGGGTGGAACTGGACTTCGCATCTAGTAAACATGGGCAGATCATACTGGGGAAGTGTAGGCTTGACGGGAACAGGAGTTAATGGGCACGTAGGTATGATGCATTCTCTTCTCTCCCCCAAGTGAAGTCAGCACAGAGCTGCCATTTCGTCTCATGCACCCCAAGCCTGAAGAACCAAACATAAGAGGTCAGTAATGCCACATTTCCTGCTTTCACTACTTATACCATGAGTCGGAGTCTCCCGCATATTAGGATGTTTCTCATTCTAGATTTCCCTTTGATGGGAATCTTAAACTGCATGATAGAAGGAAACAATGCCACACCGAATTCATAGGCAGAACTGTAACTAGCGAGACACCTAGTGGCCATAAAGTATATGGCAGGATATGTTGAATAAATAAGATCAGGGAGCTCAATATTATATCTTCATGATAAGAAGTTGAGCCACCAAATCAAAACAAAAAACTAAAGCACTTGAACTAACTGCTTGCTCCGTAGCAGTGTTAAGGAGACAAATGGCTCCACAAAGATGTGAGAAACACAAACTCCAGGCTTCGCACATTGACTTCGGGGGAGGGAATGAATAACAAATGGTTTGTTACTCCTCAAGCAAGCAGATTAAAGAAGACAGTGTTGCCAACTGTTGTGACTTTATCATCATGAGTGTTGTCATGTTTCGGAGTCTTTCTTAAAAGCCTCAATGGCTGGAATCAAGAGCACATGACAATCTCACCTTTCATTTACAATATTTCTAACTCTCATGGCTGTAGAGGAAAGCTTGAAAATATTAGTGAGTACAACATGAGGGCTCAAAGCAGAAGGTAAATCAAAAAAACCCAAAATCTCATGGATATTTTTTTTTAATTGCATGACTTTTTGTGTGTGGGATGGTGTGATTTTTTTTATTCTATATTATTTTATTTTATTTTATTTTTGATCCCTTTCTGACACCAAAGCCCTCTTCTACCTCCCCACACTTCGGGCAGATAATTTTGGCAGTAGATGTAGTATCAGGAGAAATGGAGGGCAGGCAGATATCTCCTCTAATTAGATGCAGAATTCTTCAAATTAAGACCACTTCCACATTTTCAAGAAGTTGTGTGGGGTTTTTTAGTTCACTATGTTCCTTTTAATTATTCCCCAAACACATTTCCACAACTAAGGGTTTGTCTTCACTGCAGTGTTGGGTCAAGATACAACTTGTTACCCCAATCTGCTTCCTGTCCACAAATACATCTGAATACATCACGTTTTTTAGTTCACTATGTTCCTTTTAATTATTCCCCAAACACATTTCCACAACTAAGGGTTTGTCTTCACTGCAGTGTTGGGTCAAGATACAACTTGTTACCCCAACCTGCTTCCTGTCCACAAATACATCACGTTAAAGGGTACTTTAAACTCAAGCTAGATGGCCCATCTGGGTGTGGGTTGAAGTTTGAGTGCTGCTGATATTCAAGCTAATAGTGCAGTGACCAGCTACAGGCTCCAGCTACTGTTTGCACAACTTTGCAGATGCTAATCCAGTTGCTTTATGTAGCTTGCCTGTCATTTTGCAGTGTGGCTACTCTTACTTGAGGTAGGCTAACTTGACTGTACTAATTCAGGCTAGGTGTTGAAGTGAAGAGGAGTGTAACAAACAGTGCGCACATCTGTATGTACACCATGGCTAACACTGGGAATCGAATCTGATTTGTTACAAAATAGCACTCTAGATGGACTTAACTCCTGTGGACTCAGATACTTGGGGCTAGTTTATCCACCTGGGAGAGTGTAATACTTTGTCCTACTGTGCATGAGCTTTGGACCTGATCCCAGCAAAGATGTTTCTTTCTTGATACCTAAATGTTACTCCTGTTATAGAATGGGAACTGAAGATTACAGGTTTGGTTGACGCTGACAGCTATGGTGTCTGTTTGTACCTACAGTTCATTACATAAGTATCTGTGTGCACATGCCCGCATATTCACACACTCAGCAATCTAACAATGGAAGTAGACCTGGTGCCTCTGGGAATACACTAATGCCAGAGCCATGGGGTCTTCCTCTTACTTCAGTCCAGTCTCAGCCAGAGTATAGATCTTTTTTTCTCGGCCTTAGAAAGGATACATTGGAAATTCAGGATTGCAAACCATCCCTCTCAAACACTTCTCCGCCACATCCTCTTACCAAAAAGACAGCCCACATATCATTTGCTAAATCACAGTAATCTCTAACAGTTCATTTTTAGGTTATCATACAGATGAAAATAGCAGATTTCCTATAACTTAATAACAGGACAGACTTGCCAGTAATTGTGTGTGGAACCCTAAAAGCAGTTAATTGGGGAAAGAAATGCCTTCACTTCAAAAAGGAAAACACAATGAACAAAATAAAATCCCTTTGAAACCTGCATAGCAGATTTAGAAACACAACATGCATGTGTTTTAGGGTCCCAAAATAGAGAATAAAACCTACAAATTAAGATGGTAAACTGAAAATCTTTCCAGATCCTGCAGTTTCTGGCTTCCTGTGTTATCTCTAATCACTATTCCTGTTAGTGAGTTCATACTTTTGATTTGTGATACTGATGCCACCCATTTTTCACTGCACTCTGGGGAAAAAAAGATGTGCTTCGTTAGTTCCAAATTAGATGTTATTTCATTAAGTGGATCAAAAGTTAATTGCAGAGACTGAGCTGCAGCAAACAGTGTTTAGGGAATCTAGAAGCACCAGGAGATAGAAGTTGCACAATCAGCGAAAATAATTAGTCTAAGAGGGATAGATAAAGACGTTTATGTGTGGGGACTTTGAGAGCAGTTGTCATCCTCATCTTTTCTGTTCTCTTCATTATTGCTGATGAGCTAAAAGTTACCAGTTTGTCAGTTGTGCCTCCCGACTTACTTTGCTGTCTCTTTTGCATGGGGAGGATGCAGTTGCAAAAGAGGAAGGAGATCATCTTATAAAGCCAAAAAATATAGTGGGATTAAAATGTCTGGGGAGAAAACCATATTAAGGTGCCATCAGTGGGCTGCTTCCACCTCTGTTTCTCCATCACCACTCAAAAAACCCACCCAGGATTATATAGGGTCAGAGTAAATATATAGGTGTGACGGTGCTGTTCAATGATCTGTATGATCCCAAATAATTACAGTAACGTGACAATAGGGTCAGAGTAAATATCCAGTATCAGCATGTTTACTTGTGCAGGGATGAGTTGAGCCATGGGAATCTCAAACAGACGAGCAAAATGTGAAGCAGAGGAAGCAATCAAGGATTTGGTCTCTTTTCTCTCACTACATTTTCTTCTGGTCCATCCTGGCATAGCTCCATTGTAATAAATGGAGCTGTGCTGAGTTGCATCAGCAGATTTTGTCCCTTAAATGTGTTTATAAATGATCTTCGAGCTGTTTTGAAAGTTAAACGCTTACATGCAGAAATGGAGGGCTGTTGCTAACTATTTTCTCCTTTTTTATTTCTAAAATTTGTGAAGACTTAAAAATACACTTGGAAAAAACATAGGTAAACATGCTCCGCCACCTCCCCCCAAAAGCGAGGAGAGGATAAAATCAGGCTTATGATAGAAATTACCATCTGTCCCAATTTCAATTCTGTAGATTCACTGCTCTGATTGCATAATGCAAGCTTATAGAAAACTTTCCACACACTATGTGATGAAATACTGTTTATGTCCTGCGAGACCACCCTTCCCCCCCCCCCCCCCCGCAAAATGGGAAAGGCCAAGTTGTATTTATTTATATGTTGGATAGTTGCAAGAAATTGAAGAGCTTTGTTCAGGCTCTTGAGAACTTTAGCTACATGATCATTGTACATGAATTATGAGGCAGAGAGAGACGTTGCATCGGGGCAAGAATCTGGCCCAAGTCCTGCTAGAGAGTGTTGGCCTTTAGCTAATGAGCCTGTGGGAAGCAAAGGCTGCTTTAAGCTAAAATTAGTATAATTGCATCTTTCGGAGCATAATCTTACCTAGCACCGTGTCATGGGCGTTATAGTGCTGCGTATGCACAGTACCTACCTATGTAACTCGTCTCCTGACAAACTCTAAATCTGACTAAAACAGTCTGTGTTTCCCCCTGCCCATTATATAACATTGACTGCACTTGTGGATGCCACTAAGCTTCGCCCACATCACTGATGTCATTGTTTCCTTAGTAACTATCAGACTTCAAATGGGAAAAAAGGCAAAAAGACTGTATTTAAAGAGAAAATTTTAACACCATTGATTCAAAAGCAAAATGGTGTGTGATGGCAGTTTGAAAAGTATTGCTCTAAATATTTAATTTCTGGCTCATTTGAATTGAGCATGGACCACTGGGTGAGATTCGTACATCCCAGATTTCTTAATGGCATCAGTGAGTGCAGTAAATGATTCTCTGAGTAGGAAATACAAACACAGACCCATGCTTTCAAAAAGGATCCACTAATTGGAGGTGGTTTTGTTTATGACTGCTGGGTCTGACGCACTTTAAAAGCCTGGTTTTCAGAAGTGCTGAGAATCATCCATTCATTGACTTCAGATGGAGTTGTGGGTGCTTAACACCACTGGGAGTCTAGGGCTCGGTGTCCTGAGTTTGGCACCAAGTTACTAAGACGCCCCAGAAACACTGACCACTTCTGGGACAGTCTGGCCTAGCTGGCTGCAATTAGGCTCAGGAGGAGGGGTCGGTGATGCAGCTTTCACTGGGTGAGCTAAAGTGACCAGAAAAGCAGATCGCAACACCCCATCCCCCTCCGCCACCACAACACAGTACACTCTGCTTAATCACTGCTTTATGGAGACCCCTCCCAGAGCACCAAGTTAGCCAAAGGGAAGCGAGCGGCAATGAATGCTGCCTCACTGGGAAAGCGTGGGCTAAAATCCCATTATGTGAATGCATTCAGCTAGTGCCAAAGGGTTAAGTGTAAGAAAGATTTAAACAAGTATAAAAGTCTGAGCTCTGCTCTCTAAAATAAAAGCTGCCAAATAATAATAATAAAAATAAAGCTGAAATGTGGTCCCTACCACTTTGTCTTCTTCTGTTCAGCCTTTGATTTAATTGACTTAACGCTTATTAATGGCTTCTTCCCCGTTCAGGCTGGCTACTTAAATAAGAGTGACAGACCAATTAAGAGGAACACCATGTCACAAAGCAATATCACCTCTGCTTGGTGCTAATAGGTGAGCACACAGACGCCTTTCACAACAGTTGTTCCTAGCAAGCCAGCGTGGAAAGTTCTTTTTAGCTCCTTAGCCTCTTTGATGTCTGAGCTGTGCTGATGGAATATATTTCCACTAAGAGCTTTAGTTCCATATTACTCTGTTTCAAGTAATTATACCGGAACAAAGTCTCTTATTCCAGACCGAGGGCAGGTCTATATTAAGGGGCACAGTTGATCTAAGTTACACAACTCTAGCTATGTGAGTAGCTTAGGTTGACTTTTTGCGGTGTCTGCACTGCGCTGGGTCGATGCCCGATGACTTGCCTTATGCTTCTCATTCCGGTGGAGTACTGGAGTCGATGGGAGAGCGAGCGGTGGTCAATTTAGAGGGTCTTTGGCCCCTAGTGGATCGATCACTGCACGTCAATCCCCCAGTAAGTGGAGACAAGCCCTGAGCATCCATGTGGGGAGCTATACTGGTAAAGCCATAGCTATGGTATAGTTACCCTGCTACAGCTATGCCAGTCACTTTCCACATGTAGACAGGCCCTAAAATGATTTAATTTTGCTTCCTCCAGGCACCATTATTTAATGCACCGAGATAAAGTTTATGACCTAAGGCTTTTCTGGGTTGCGCCTCAAGCTCTGGGAAAAACCACCACTTCCGAAACCAGTTATCTTTTTGTCACTTCTTATTTTGTGAGATTCCTGTTTAGCTTTAGAGTAAACTCTGTTCTAACCCTCTGCTGTGTCTCCTCTTTCCTCTTTTATGCATGCTGGTAATTACAGGGATGGAGAGGTATGAAGCTTCTTTTTAATATTGTCCTGCTGGTCATTCTAGCTCCTGGTGAATTAACGCATCTGAAATTCCCCTAATCTTGTCCAGAAACGTAATGTAGAATGAGCAGGATGAGACTGACTAATTCTAGTAGTCTGTAAAGGCCCTTCCATTTCCAAGCTGTCCAGCTGGAGATGCTATTCAGCAGGGAAGGACATGTTACAGCATTTAGTAAACTTCCATGGCTACTATCCTGACTGGTGTAGAAAACAGCTGCTGACTGCTGTCCTAGCTGGCTCAACGGGGCGGGCTGTTGGCATGTGATCCAAAGCCCACTGAAGTCAGTGGAAAGACACCCATTGATTTCAAGGAGCTGTGGTTCAGGACTTAAGGCACCACTGGTGAAGTCATAGGGCATTGCACGTAAGGGGAAGTGAGAAGTGAATATGGAGGGCTCCAAGTGGAAAACTGAGCTCAGTATGAAGAGGGTATGCCATTTTGAAAGGCCCGTCTTTCCTTCATTTCAGTGCCCAGGATGAAGACCTGGTATTTGAGGAGTTTTCTCGTCAACAGCTGCAAGATTTGGATGAAGATGAGAACAAGGCTGTTTTTCCAAATGATGAGTGACTGTGAGAACAGGCTTCTGGAGGAGCTCCAGGGTCTGATGGTAGTTACAACACATTAGGATGTAGTTTTTTGTTTTTATTAAACTGCCAGGTCTTGCTGTTTGTAATGTGATAGCTCTAGGTGCACTTTCAGCATCAGGGATCAAACTCTGGAGCAATGGATCTAAGGCATGATCCTCTCCTGCCTGAACTAAAATACCTTTATTTATACCTGCCCCTGGAGATTTCCACAACATTCATCTGATGAAGTGAGTCTTAGCCCACGAAAGCTCATGATCCCTAAGATCTGTTAGTCTATAAGATGCTACAAGACTGTCGCTTTTGCAGATCCAGACTAACACAGCTACGCCTCTGATACTAAAATACCTTTGTTAGCCAAAGAATGTAGCAGACTCAAACCTCTGTGGTTCAGCCACTAGAGGTGAACAAAGAGGCTAATGGGTCAATGTTTATTTACTATGCTACCAAATAAAAAGGTTAGATGATTCCACCACTTATTAAAGCCAAGCTGATGATGTGTCTGTAGCGTCTGAATTTTCTCGTAGTTTGCTTAGCCTAAGGTTAGATCAAAGAGCCACTGACTCAAAAGTTCTGGTTATCTTGACCAACAAACTGCTTGTGTAATCGAGCATGGGGAGGAATGGTTTGAAGGGTTACCTAGCCAGTCCTTGGTGATCTGCAAGAGCTCCTCAATGACTTACAAGAAGCTGCTGGGTGTTTTTTTCCTTTGATCCATTTTGCATCTAAATTCTGTCAAGGTCATTATTTGCATTATGAGTCCAGCCCCTGCCATAAAGGATGCAATTTACTCCCCTTCCTGAAGGATGCGACCTAGCACTAGCAAAATCTGATAATGTTTTGTAATCACCTAACCCCACTTATGAAGAAAGCACACATTAGCAGGGGTTACTTGATTCCTCTGGAAAGAGCAGCAAGAAGAAGCCAGGCTGCTAGTCCTGCACAGTGAGTTTGTTCCCAGGAAGAACAGAGTGGCGGATAGAAGCTGCTGGTGTGAGTAGGCATCAGCAGAGAACCCTGGGGAGTGAGACGCAGGCACGGAAATGGACTTGAGAACTGTATGTTGAATGTTTTGTTAATTTAACAAACCAGAACCCAAGAAGGGCGATGAAGGGATGAAGGGTTTGTGATTTACTGAAAAAGCCCCTTGAAGGGGGAAACTGAGGTAAGGGGCCATCTCAGAGGCTAGGTAGGAGGTGTGTGGGAGACCATCCCAATGACAGTCCCTAATTTAATTTTTCCCTCCCCCATCTCCTGCATGGTGATATCAAATTCACTAATGTGAATCTGTGCTTCCCATTTCAGGCATGGGAAGATGTGATTAAGCAGTTTCTTATGTGGATCTTAGTTCAGCTAACGTGAGAGGACCCTGTGGAACAGGAGTGGAAACCAGGGACACAGAAACTGTTGAAGTCCTTTTCCTCATCAATGGATGGTATTTTTCATGAAAGGCAGCTCTCAGTAGGTGTCATGCTCAACCTGGTCCAAATACACTGTGCAGGCTGGATGAGGTCAAAGCTGCTCTCTTCCTGGTTTGACTTTCTGTGGTAATGGTAACAGAGCATCCACCTCAGCTTTCTCCCCAAGCTAGGCTGTTCCTAGGGCTTCCTGTGTGGCCTCCTTCCATCTTCCCTTAGCTCATTGCGCAGAGGCTGCTGCCATTACTCAGCTGGATTCTGGTGGAGTTCACAAGTCAGTTTATCGCAGCCGCTCACAAAAGATCAGAGCAGCGTTGTGCAGGGGTTCTAATGATCCCTAATGGGCTGGGTTAAAAGAAGAGCCCAGATACTCCCTCTACCCCAATCAAAGTAGGTCCACACTCCCTGCAGCTTCTGGTGGCATATAGCTCACATATGTCTGTAGGTCTCTAGCATGGGTATAAATAGCAGTGTAGCTGTGAGGCATGGCTTAGGGGAGTAAAGACAGGCCTGAAGAGTGGGGGGGGAGGGTGGGGAGTATGAGCCATACATGCTCTCTGATTGTTTAAGCCAGGCATCCCCATCTGCATTGCTATTAGCAGTGTAGTGTCCCGTTGCCTCCCTGCTGCAAGAGACTTCCCAATGGGGAAAGGCTCTGACAGCGGGGAAAGGCCTAAACCTTTCCCCCTGCTGGAACCTTTCCCTCTTACATACAGCTACACACTGCTTTTCACCGTGGCATGTATCCACACTTACCCTTCGCGCTGCCTGCAGGGGTAAACAGCTTCAGAGAGAACTAGCTGGTTTATCATTGCTAAGACTTAGGCATACGCAGCATACCTGCTCCATAGGGCACCAAATTGCCCCAAATTTCATGGTGCCCTAGGCAGCTGTGTGCTGCATAAACAGCAGCACCAACCCCAGCGACCAGCCCTATCCCTCAACCAGCCCCCCCCCTCCTCCCCCAATGGGCTGCACCCACTTCAAGGGGCGGAGTCCTTACTAGGGGAAGTGTGGGGCCCCGGACAACTCCCATCTCTTACCCATACCCTCTGCTCTGCCCCCATTCCACCTCTTCCCTCAGCGACCCCACACTCATCGGCAGTGGTGGGAAGCGGAGCAATCCGGCCCCAGACTGCTCCACTCGCCCAGCTCCCAACTGTGGTGCTCCGCTTCCTGCCACTGGTGAGTGCGGGGAAAGGATCGCTCTTCACACTCACCAGCAGCGGGAAGCAGAGTGCAATAGCCCCAGCCCGCTCCGCTTCCCTTGCCCTGGCCCCAGCCATGTCGCTTGGGTTGGGGAAAGGACCACACCCAGCTCTCACCGGCAGTGGGGAGCTGGTAGCTGTTGGAGTAGAGTGGGTTAGGGCCAGGCTGTTCTGCTTCCTGCTGCTTCCAGTGAGTGTGGGGCTGTGGTTGGGGTGAGGGAAGTGGAGTAGGATCCTCCTGGCCCTCCGCTAATCCCCTGGCCACTCTGGGCCAAAAGTGATTCCACTCCCTTCCCCAAGCGCACCCCATCCCCGCTCCTCCTCCTCCCTCACAGCACCTCCTGTACACTACCGAACAGCTGTTCCCTGGCATGCAGGAGGCACTGGGAGGAGTTGATCAGCAAGGCTGACAGACTCCCTGGAGTATGGGGTCTACAGACCCCAGGTTGAGAAACGCTGTACTAGAGAAATATATACAAAGGCCTAAATCAAAATCGGGATCCTTGGGTTGCTAAAGCTCTAGTATTTTTTGTAATTCAAGGGAAGAAGATATGGGCAAGTTTAGCAGAAGGTTGATAGCATCTCCAACTTTTACAATGGTTAACCAAGCCTGTTTTACAGAGATGGTCCAACATCCTGTGAACTCTGTTTATGATAGTCTTGAAAAAATTAACTGGCTGTATTTCTGACATTCTTCCTAGTCTTTTTTTCAAGCATGAGTTAGATAACGCAGCTTCCCACTTATCTTTTAACTCCAGCTGCAATGACAGAGCTGAGCTTTTTGTATATCTGACCTGCAAGGTGTCCTGAGGTTCCTTACAAAATCGTCCACCGCAGAAAACTTCTGGAAGTTCAATGTAGCACTAAGTAATAATGCACAGTGCTGTGAATGAGGCAGGCATGAACTTGCACAAAACAATGATTAGTAAGGCTAAAATTTAGTCACAGATATTTTTGGTAAAAGTCGCAGACAGGTCATGGGCAATAAATAAAAATTAATGGCCCGTGACCTGTCCATCAGCTTTACCAAAAATACATGTGACTAAAACTCTACTTCTGGGGCCTGATGATCTGGGGGGGCCCTGCTGAGGTGGGGGGTCTCTCCTTCAGTGCCTGGGGTTTATTGCCCTCTGGCCGCTGCTCCTGTGAACTTCTCTCCAAACAGCTTCCGGGTCGCTGCTTCAGCCACCCCAGGACAGCTGCCGCTTCAGTGGTCCTGAGGGCACCCCCAGGACCTCTGCTTGGGTGCCCCTGGAGCCAGCCATGCCGGCTGCTGTTCTGGCGTCCCTGGAGCAGAGACCAGTGTGGCTGGCCCCAGGACAGCCCCATGGACCTCTGCTCGAAGCTCCCAAAGGGACTTCCCCAGGACCGCAGTTTGGGCGGTCCCTTGGACCAGCCACACTGGCCGCTGCTCGCGCAGTCCCTGGAGCCAGTGGCCCAGGTCTCCTGAGCAGCAACTGGTTTGACTGGCCCCAGGTCACTCCAGTAGTGGCCGGAACGGCTGGGCATGCGGCACCCGAGCACCTGGCCCAGGGGGAAGTCACGGAATCCGTGACTTCCACAATCTCCATGAAAGAATCGCAGCCTTAATGATTAGTATCATTAATGATTAGTATCTGTTTTCTCAGGTTGGCCTAGAAAAATATTTTAAGACTTTCAGCAACTAACTTTGTATTAGCACTTTTAACTGTCTTACAGGGAGGGAGGAGAATTCAGCTTTTTCAGTCTGCTCATTAGCTCCCAGCAAGTGAAGTTGAACTTTCTTGTCCCTTGACCAAAAGATGCTGACCTTTGTCTTTAGTTTCAGGCTGATTAGCCTTTTATCTTTCATGTATTTTGGTTCTGAGGTTACACTGTCTTCTGAGAAATCAAACGGTTAGACTGCTAGTCAGATGTTTACAGCTGTAATAGAATAATGATAATCCAACTATCTTTGATCTAGTTGGGTTTTCATTCTAGTTTCTCAGCTGATGCCCTCTCCTCATTTCGAATTAGTTTAAGCTTATTGTAGCATTCCCTCATTGGAAGTTTTTTAAAAGCAAGGTTAACAAACTCCTGTCAGGGACATGGTCAAGGTTTACTTGGTCCTGCTACAGTATAGGGGGTTGGATTTGATGACTTCTTGAGGTACCTCCTAGCCTTACATTTCTATGATTGTCAGAGTTCTTGATGATTTTTCTGTCGTTTCCAGTGTGTTCTCCCTTCAGAGGCTTTCTGAGCTACACTTTTGCTGTAGCAAAAATGAGATAAGAGTGGCAGGAACCTAAAATGAAGTTAATACACTTTTTTTTTAATGAACCTTGCTAACGGACCATTTACAGGAGAGATTCCCACAACTCTATATTCTTATATAGACATTATGATAGCTTTAAAGTTTCCTAATGCAAGTGTATATGAAGCTGCCTGCTTTGAACATAGGATTCCATAAACCGCTAAACAGTCAGGAAAATTTAGTTGATTTAAGGAACGAATTTTACCCTGGTGACAAGTGTTCTTTTCCTCTATCCCATCTCCTTCACATGAAAGTCCTGAATGGCAGTCTGGAAAAACCTTTACTGATACACCAGCCATCTAGGCATTATATAGGCAGGCTTTCCTGAGGCCTCTTGGGAGATTGCTGGAGAGTGTGTTTCAGTGCAGGGTTGTCTAATGCTAAGAGCACAACTAAAGGGTGGTTTGTGGAAAGACTGAGACAGAAAAGCATAGTTTTAGACTGAAAAATACAGTGCAATTTGTTGTCAGGAATCAGCTGTCACCCTGAGAATTGGTGGGAGAGAAGAAAAGCAAACTCTTTGCTATTCTTTAGTAGTGTCTGATTAAAAGGATGCTGATGTCAGAGATGAAGGGAGGGCAGGAGACTAAAAGGTTGCAAAATAAAGCAGGTGGAAAATACCTATGGCAGGTAGCTTCTACCATTGCTACCTTAGAAGAAAAGAAGAAACAATTGTTAACCCGTGTTGTTGTGCCTAAAATTCAGTTAGATTGAGTCGAAGAGTTTAGGAGTGGAAATGGCTGCCAGGGAATGACAAAGGTAGGTGGCAATCTTACTTATTTTTCAGTTAAAATGTGTCTGACCACAGGCAGAAGGCTGAATAGATGAGCACTTCATCCTTCCCTGAAGGACAACACTTTGATGTGTTGGACTAAGAGGAGAAATACATTCTAGAGGAAAGAGTGTACTGAGCGTGCTGTGTCTCCTCCCTCTCCTGGGAGACTGAACTCTAGTCTGAGGACTGCTACTATGTATGCACCAGCTGACCTCTATAGTTGGAATGGTGTAGAAGCAGAGAGAAGCTTTCTAAGATAGCCCAGACACTACCCCTCTAGGGGGCTACAGATCAAAGTCAACCCTTTGAGCTGTACGCAGGAGAAAATCAGTCAATGCTGCTAGCACAGCACACATGTAATCAACACAATGAGCAGTCTACCCTAGCTGAAGCTTAATTGCTTGTTGTTAATTGCTGATGATGCACATGGTGCTTTCTGGAAAGAGCTAATGAGTTGTTCCAAGGGAATTTTCAAACATACCTCCATAGAGAATGGAGTGTGATATTCCATTCTTGAGGGCACACAGGAATGGAGAGTTTGGCCTATGTGAGTAAACACTTCTGGTTACTGCAGCTACCTGGAAACCAGGGCCAATTCTGGCATACCTTGGTGACAACTTGTATGTGCATTCATTAACAAGCAAGAACTGATCTCTTCCTTGTCGTATCCTCTAGAGCAGGGGTCTCAAACTCAAATGACCACGAGGGCCGCATGAGGACTAGTGCACTGGCTCGAGGGCTGCACCACTGACACACACACACCCTCGCTGCCCCGGCTGTGCCCCCACTCCACCCCTTCCATGAGGACTAGTGCACTGGCCCGAGGGCCGCACCACTGACCCCGCCCTTGCTGCCCCGGCTCTGCCCCCACTCCACCCCTTCCAAGAGGTCCCACCCCTGCCCCACCTCCTCCTCTGAGCACGCAGCTCCCCATTCCCTCTTGGAAAGCATTAGGCACCGCCAACAGCTGTTTGGCAAACAAAGCAAGAGCAATCTAGGAAGTCCAGAGCTAGAAACACACGCGGCCTAGCCAGGCAGCAGAGAAGCCTCCACTTCTGGCCCCTCCGTCCTGCAAACTGCTATGGGGGTAAAGGGGAGGAGAGGGGGGCGCCAGGAAGCTTGGCGGGCCGCAGGGAAGGGCTTTGCGGGCCACATGTTTGAGACCCCTGCTCTAGAGATTGCTGCTCCTTCAAGCCCAGCACTTCCTCACCCTTATCTGAAATTATCTTCAGTCAATTCCCTTTCCTCTATAAGAAGCAGGATCAAAGAGACCCAGTTGCTATCTCTGGCTCTGCGACTGACCTGCTGTGTGACCTTCTTCACCTTTCTGTGCCTCTGTTTCCCCTCCCCTGTTTGCTCATCTTGTCTGTTTAGACTATAAGCCTTTAAGGGGAGGGACAATCTTTTACTCTGTGTCTGAACACAATGGAGCTCTGTTCTCACTTGGGGCCTCTAGGTGTTACTGTATAATAAATATTAATTTATGCCCATCTTAGTCACATGCTGTGTAAGCAAAAGTACCATTCCAGCTCAGTCTGATAAAGGAGCTGAGTAGTATCAATACACTACTTGTGTTGAAGACCACACAGTCTTGCAAGAGAGAGGCAAGCTCCTTGCAGAAACCTACACACAAGCTAGCATCTCACACATCAGTCAAGTAACTGTATTGCCCAGTCTACCTGTGGAATTTCTCAAAGGAAAGAACAAAGCCACCATAACTGTCCTACGTACTTCCCTCTCTCCCCCCCAAAACCTGCAAACTATCAAAAATCCTGAATAATCTCATTTGATTGTTTAATTTTTCCCCAAAGTCATTCATGCAGCCAAGTTACGGAGCCAATCTCTTTTAGGCGGCAGCAATTCTTTGTTCCAATACATTATTAATAAGAATCAGAGAGATAGCCGTGTTAGTCTGGAATAGTAGAGGTAACAAAGAGTCCTGTGGCACCTTAAAGACTAACTAAAGTATTGAAGCATAAGCTCTCGTGGGCTAATACCCACTTCGTCGGATGCAAAATAAAGTTTTGCATCTGACGAAGTGGGTATTAGCCCACAAAAGCTTATGCTTCAATACTTTAGTTAGTCTTTAAGGTTCCACAGGACTCTTTGTCATTATTAATAAGGCTGATTTAAAAAACGCTGAAAGCTTGATGCCCCATTATTTTGAGCAAAACCGTATTTTGTAATCGTGCATTTAAATTTAATGTTTTAAAACCATTCAGAACCCAGCCCAGGTTACTCTCCCATCTTTGAATATATTGGAAATATAAATAGTCAAATTAGTGAAAAATCATGCAGGAGTCTTGTTCAATAGGCTATAAAGATTGTGACCATGTTATGGAGGAAAATGCCCCTAAAGGTCAGCAGTTTTGTCTCAAGTTAGGGGTGAGACAAATGTATGCCCCTATTCATTAAGCATGCCATGCCAATAGCGCGTAACCTAATGAATGTCCCTTGATGTCTGTTCAAGCTTTGTGTGGATGAGTGAAGGGCTGAGACGGCAGGCTGAGCATGCTCTCTCAGTTTCTCTTGGCAATTGCTGACAACCCAGTGCTTTATTCCCAACCAGACGCTTGTAGGTACTCCATTGGAACTGGAAAGAGTAAAGTCTCCCTGGCCACCAGTGTTGGGTGGAAGCTGTAGGGAGGGTGAGAAATGTCGAAGCAGAAGTTTAAATCATAATGGGAGAATATGCTGTTTATTGGGTTAGTGATAGGGTGACCAGACAGCAAATGTGAAAAATTGGAACAGGGTGTGGGGGTAATAGGAGCCTATATAAGAAAAAGACCCTAAAATTGGAACTGTCCCTATAAAATCGGGATATCTGGTAACCCTAGTTAGTGAGTCACAACACTGCCAACCTGATCAGCTTGGAAGCAACAGATCTCAAGGCAATTTCTTGCTTCATCAGCCAACCCACCCTTTTCTTCTTCGATTCCCATCTGTCAGCACAATGGCAACAGTGGGGCCAAATGAAGGTTTTCCACCACTTTCTACCTTGTACCTGCTTCACAGCTTCATTCATCTTCTGTTCTGTCACTCCAAACCACTGATGGGACCTTACTGGTCTTCACCATACATCTATCCTTTGTCTAAAAGATACAGTTCTCTAAAAAGTGCTTAAACTTGGTTTCACTTTCTATTGTGTAGTGTTTCCCCTTCCAACTCATGTGATTTAATGTAAGTTACATCATTTGGTGATTTTTGCAGCACCTCAGTTCCTAGAATCCTCTGAGTGGGTAAAAATCTTTTGTTTAAAAAAAAATTCTAGCCCCCATGCTTATGGAGAAAAGCTTGAAAACCGGAAAGCTAATTAAACCCCCATATTATTTTTTAAAATATCTCATGAGCTTTAAGCCAATCATTGTATGTTAGGACCTGGCTCATGATTTTTGACTACTTAAGGCTGGCAATAGGGTCATGGACTCCAGAAGTTAAAAAAACATTATAGACCCCCAACATGAGGGTTTTAAAAGATACTGTGCTTTTTGATCTAGTTTGATTTTCTAACCTTCCTCTGCCCGCCCATGTGTGTGTGACTGTTAGTGTTGTCCACTTTCCCAAATGTACAGAGTGTGGTGATTCTGGGCCTTGAAGAGTCTCCTCTTCCCTTTGCAGGCTGGGGGAGGGGGTTGCAGCTCCAGGGCTCCTCATTCCCCCTCTGCTCCTTCCCAAGTCTAGCATTTGTGACAGAGTCAGACCCGAAGGGTATAGGAGAGTGCTGGAAGGCAGGTATATCTGTCTCAGGATGTGCAGGTCTCTGTTCCCTGTATAGCCAAACAAAGGCTACTCCAGGCCAATCAAGACACCTGGGGCCAATTAAGAAGGTTCTAGAAGGCAGCAGAAACAGCTAGCCTGATTGGGACACCTGAAGCCAATCAGGGGCTGGCTGAAACCATTTAAAAACCCTCCCATTTGGTGAGGTGGGTGTGGGTGTCAGGAGTTTGAGAGGCGTTGGAGCAGAGAGCAGTTTGGAAGGAGGCCCTGAGGTAAGGGTGAAGTGGAGAGTAAAGAAGCAGGGACTGCTGTGGGGAAGTAGCCCAGGGAATTGTATTGTGCTTGGTGGTTAAAAGGTCAGCCATCTTAGCTGATACTATTAGGGTCCCTGGGTTGGAGCCCGGAGTAGAGGGCGGGCCCGGGCTCCCCCCATCCTACCTTCCCCAATTAATCACCGAGACTAGGGAGGCAACAAAGACTGTGCCTGGAAGGATAATTTCTCCTCACTGGCTTATGATGAAAATGGCTCAGTAGACTGTGACCTCGTCTCTAAAGAGAGAAGGGCTACGTGGATGATCACAGTGAGCCCCTGAGGCTAGTGAAATCTGCCGAGAAACGCAGGACCCACAAGTACAGACTTGGAGCTTTGTCACAACTGGTGTCAGAGGTGGGATCTTCATACACAGGGTGGCGGAAGAAAGGGTTTGGAAAAAAAAAAGTGCACTGGGGGTTTTTTTTTTGGTGGGTTGTCTGCTTTGCGCCACAATGGAGAAGGTGATAAGAGCTCTGGTACAAGCCATGGCAGCTCAGCAGGAGGCTACCCGGGTTCAGGCCAGGGCACAACAGGAGTCTATGCTGCTTCAACAGGAAACAAATCAATTATTATTGAATCAGGCGACCCAAGATTGTGCCCTCTTGCAAGACGTAGTGGATCAGCTAAAGATCCTCACCACCCAGCCCCGAGGGTCTGACGGGATGAAAACCCTGAGGGCCTCTGTCTGCCAAAGATGACATCAGAAGATGACATTGAGGCATATCTCCTCTCGTTTGAGAGGATGGCTCAGCGGGAGGCATGGCCCCAGGAGCAGTGGGCCAGTATTCTCGCCCCGTTTTTGTGTGGAGAGGCCCAGAGAGCCTACTTTGACCTGCCTGCCACAGATGCCACCGACTATCTCAGGCTGAAGGCAGAAATCCTAGCACGATTAGGGGTAACAGCAGCAGTACGGGCCCAGAGGTTCCATGAGTGGAAGTACCAGGAGAACAGACCCCCAAGGTCCCAACTATTTGACCTCATACACCTTGCACGGAAGTGGTTACAGCCCGAGGCATGCAACCCGAAGGAGATTTTGGAGACCTTGGTCATTGATCATTATATGCGGGGTCTGCCACCAGATCTCCGTAAATGGGTAGGCCAGAATGACCCGTCCACTTACGATGAGATAATCACACTGGTAGAAAGACGGATGACAGCCAGGGAATTGACCCGACTACCTAAGGAAGGCCCCTTCTGGAGCAAGCACCCAAACCCAACGCTGGAAGGTTGGGCACCCAATACCCCAGGAAGTCTTAGGTGGAAGAAAGGGAGGGCTGAAAACCCTGGGGGACCTCAGAAGAAAGGGACCAGTCGGAGTGGGAGGAAGCCGGGGTCTAAATCCCCTAATTCCCATGATAGGGAATCGATTAGAAACAACTATAGATGCTATGCATGTGGGGAGTGGGGACATATAGCAGCACAGTGTCCCAGCAGTAAGAAACCTAGGCAATGTAACTTCGGGGATTGGGAGGTTCCGTGCTCCCTTCTCCACCTCGTAGGGTTTACATTAGTCCCACATAACTACACCAGACCGGTGAAGATAAATGGGATAGAAACTACGGCACTTGTGGACTCTGGGAGTGCTATTACCCTTATATCAGGCAAGCTGATAAAAAGAAGGCAGCTGCTATAAGCCAAACGCATAGCTGTGACCTGTGTACATGGGGCTGTAAGTTATTACCCCACTATTCCAGTAGAGATAGCAGTTCAGGGGAACCCCATTGAGGTGACTGTGGGCGTAGTTCCTAACCTCCCATATCCTGTAGTTATTGGGAGGGACTATCCAGGGTTTGATAATTTGCTCCCCCCCCAGCGAGGCTGGAGGAAAACGGGAACCCTGAGGATAGCAACTTACCACCAGGAGAATGTCAACCCCCGATGTTCACGGAAATTTCTGAGGATCTGTTCCCAGCCCCCCGAAGGACCCGGAGGACTAAAAAAGAGAGGAGGGCCGCAAAGGCCTTAGGAACCCGGATCCTGACCCAGGGTCAGAAGACTGCTCTAGTCGGCAGACGGACCCGAGCAGCCAACAGAGAAACTTCCACCCCAGAAAGCGAGCCAGAGGCCGCCCCACATCAGGATGGCAGTGAGCCACTGGAAGAAGCAGGAGCCAGGCCCTGGGAACTTGGGCATGTTAGTTCTGGGAGAGAATCTTTCGGGCGGGACCAAGCAGAGGGCCCTAGATACAATAACGCCAGAAAAGAGGTAGCCGAGATAGATGGGATGCCCGTGGATGGGAAGGCCCGGGGTCCAGGACCTTACTTTATAGTAAAGAAAGATCTTTTGTACCGTGTGGTGCAAATACAGGAGCAAGAGATCCATCAACTTCTGGTGCCAAAAAAACATCAAAAGGCCATATTGAGCCTCGCCCACAGTCACCTATTTGAAGGACACCTAGGGGTAGAGAAAACCCACGCACGGATCCTGCGGAGGTTCTTCTGGCCAGGAGTACACAAAGATGTTCGGCGATATTGCATCTCTTGTCCAGAGTGTCAGTTACATAGCCCTCGTCCGCACTTGCGAGCGCTGTTGATACCTCTTCCAATAATAGAGGTACCTTTTGAACGTATAGCTATGGATCTGGTAGGACCCCTTGGAAAGACAGCTCGGGGACACCAGCATGTGCTTGTTGTAGTGGACTATGCAACCCAGTACCCGGACGCCGTTCCCCTACGCAATACAGCCTCCAAGACAATAGCTAAGGAGCTACTACAGATTTTTGCCCGAGTTGGGCTACCCAAGGAGATACTGACTGACCAAGGGACACCTTTTGTGTCCAAATTGATGAAAGATTCATTGCTCCATGTACAAGCCCTACGGACCTCCGTATACCACCCATAAACAGATGGCCTGGTGGAAAGATTCAATAGGACCCTCAAGGCCATGATCAGAAAAGTGGTCAGTCGGGATGGGAAAGATTGGGATACCCTATTGCCTTACCTCATGTTCGCCATCCGGGAGGTTCCACAAGCCTCCACGGGTTTCTCCCCATTTGAACTACTATACGGGCGCCATCCCCGGGGCATACTGGATATAGCCAGAGAAGCTTGGGAAGAAGAGCCAAATCCTGGAAGGAATATAGTCGAGCATGTACTGCAGATGTGAGATCGGATAGCCCGAGTTACGCCCATTGTACACAAACACTTAGAGAAAGCACAAGAGACCCAGCAAACCCATTATAACCACCAAGCAAAGCTTCGACGGTTCCAGCCAGGAGATCGGGTGATGGTTCTGGTACCCACAGCAGAAAGTAAACTATTGGCTCAGTGGCAGGGACCCTACGAAGTGATCGAAGCTGTGGGGGAGGTGAACTATAAGGTACGGCAGCCCGGCCGTCGGAAGCCGGAGCAAATTTATCATGTTAATCTTCTAAAACCTTGGCACGATCGAGAGGCTTGGTCACCCAGGAGACCCTCCCCCAGGAGGATGATTCACACGAGCAAGTAAAGATATCTCCAGACCTGACGCTGATCCAAAAGAGTGAGGCAGCCGACATGATCAGTCGCAACCGAGATGTGTTCTCTACAAAACCGGGGCGGACAACTGAAGCCTATCACCATATCCGCACGATCCCCGGAACCAAGGTAACATTGAGACCCTACCGAATACCAGAGGCCAAAAGAGAAGAAATCAAGGCTGAAGTAAAGAAAATGTTAGAATTAGGGGTTATTGAAGAATCTCACAGTCAGTGGTCCAGCCCAATTGTTCTAGTCCCTAAACCTGACGGAACCGTGAGACTCTGTAATGACTTTCGCCGACTGAATGAAGTATCCCAATTCGATGCGTACCCCATACCACGCATCGATGAACTGGTTGACCGACTGGGTAGTGCCCGATTCTTGACTACATTGGATCTGACAAAAGGTTATTGGCAGATTCCCCTGACTAAGGAGGCCAAAGAGAAGACAGCGTTCTCCACCCCAGATGGGCTATTTCAATACACTGTCCTCCCGTTCGGGCTACATGGGGCACTGGCCACATTCCAGCGTCTCATGGATAAACTGTTGCGCCCTCATACTAGTTATGCAGCCGCATACCTAGATGATGTCATCATCCATACGCCAGACTGGGGAACCCACTTGGAGAAAGTGGAAGCAGTACTGCGCACCTTAAGGCGGGCTGGCCTCACTGCTAATCCCACTAAATGTGCCATAGGGCTAGCAGAGGCTAGATACCTGGGATATATTGTAGGAAGGGGCATAGTGAAGCCCCAAACTAATAAGCTAGAGGCAATTCAAAACTGGCTCCGGCCAATCTGAAAGAAGCAAGTCCGTGCGTTCCTAGGCGTGGTAGGCTATTATCGACGCTTTATTCCCCTGACTGAGCTCATAAAAGCTCGGGGACCTGAGATGGTACGATGGACAGATACAGCAGAGAGGGCATTTACAGATCTGAGGACAGCCCTTTGCAGTGACCCCGTACTTATAGCCCCAGACTTCACTAAGGAGTTTATCTTGCAGACAGATGCATCCGAAGTAGGACTAGGGGCTGTCCTATCCCAGATGGTCGGGGAAGAAGAACATCCAATCCTCTATCTCAGTAGAAAACTCCTCCCAAGAGAACAGAAGTATGCTGTGGTTGAGAGGGAATGCCTTGCTGTTAAATGGGCCATGGAAACACTGAGATACTACCTGCTAGGAAGAAAATTTACCCTCGTGACTGACCATGCCCCTCTTCAGTGGATGCAGCGGAACAAGGAGAAAAATGCAAGGGTGACTAGATGGTTTTTATCCCTCCAACCTTTCCAGTTCCGCATGCAGCACAGAGCCGGAAGTCATCATGGCAATGCAGATGGCTTATCACGAGTGCACTGTATGTCGACCCAAGTTGCCCAACCCCTTGGTGTTGAGCAGGGGGGAGGGATATGTGACAGAGTCAGACCAGAAGGGTATAGGAGAGTGCTGGAAATATCTGTCTCAGGATGTGCACCTTTTGGTTTACCCAGGAGGTGGGCGGGCCTAAGCCCGTCCATTACTGAAGTCCCTCCTCCAGCCTGGCGGGAGGGGCACTGGACCCGGGGCCAATTAATTACGGGGGACAACTAATGAAAAAAGGACAAGGGAGTGCGTGGGGGTTACAGGTTTAAAACAAGGGTACAGGATGGGGACACCGAGCAGAGAACCCCGCACAGCGCCCACTGCTCCGCGAAGCTGTCGAGGGAGCCAGTGGACGCTGCCCAGTGGAACTCTGCCCGGATGCGTGACTGAATGAGTGACCTGAAGTAGGCCCCATAGTCGCACTGTACCCCCTCGTCTAGCATCCTCCTCCTGGTGTTATAGATGGTGGTTTTGGCAAGCGCCAGGAGGAGGTTGACGAGGAGGTCTCACGACTTTGTGGGGCCACGGATTTGGTGTCCAAAAAGAAAAAGGTGTGGGGAAAAGTGCAGCCAGCACCTCAATAGGAGGATCTGGAGGAGCCGGAATAGGGGCTGCAGCCTGGCGCACTCGAGGTAGGCGTGTGCCAGGTCCTCCCTCACGCCGCAGAAGGGACAGGTGTTGGGCATGGGGAGGAACCGCGCCAAGTACACGCCCGTGCTCACGGCTCCATGAAGGAGCCGCCAACTAATATCCCCGGCGGGTCTCAGGATGTGCAGGTCTCTGTTCCCTGTATAGCCAAACAAAGGCTACTCCAGGCCAATCAAGACACCTGGGGCCAATTAAGAAGGTTCTAGAAGGCAGCAGAAACAGCTAGCCTGATTGGGACACCTGAAGCCAATCAGGGGCTGGCTGAAACCATTTAAAAACCCTCCCATTTGGTGAGGTGGGTGTGGGTGTCAGGAGTTTGAGAGGCGTTGGAGCAGAGAGCAGTTTGGAAGGAGGCCCTGAGGTAAGGGTGAAGTGGAGAGTAAAGAAGCAGGGACTGCTGTGGGGAAGTAGCCCAGGGAATTGTATTGTGCTTGGTGGTTAAAAGGTCAGCCATCTTAGCTGATACTATTAGGGTCCCTGGGTTGGAGCCCGGAGTAGAGGGCGGGCCCGGGCTCCCCCCATCCTACCTTCCCCAATTAATCACCGAGACTAGGGAGGCAACAAAGACTGTGCCCGGAAGGATAATTTCTCCTCACTGGCTTATGATGAAAATGGCTCAGTAGACTGTGACCTCGTCTCTAAAGAGAGAAGGGCTACGTGGATGATCACAGTGAGCCTCTGAGGCTAGTGAAATCCACCGAGAAACGCAGGACCCACAAGTACAGACTTGGAGCTTTGTCACACATTGCAAGGACAGAGGGAGCAGACTGGCCCTCTTACCAGCTCTCATGATTTCTTCTTCCTGCATCAGGATATTTCACCCGCCCTCTCCCACCTCCTGAGCAGCTTCAGCCCTCTCCTGGACTTCAGCCCTGCTGGGGAGGGAGCCCCCGATTGGCTTTCTGACACCCTGCCCTGCCACCTGGGGAAGAGCAGCCAATCACAGCTGTAGCAAAGGACAGACTGAGCTCCACTGTCTCCCCCCATAAGTTTGCACAGGAGTGGTGGGAGGAGAGAGAGAAAGAGTTCTGTAGGTTGGGATGGTGCTGCCCCCTTCTCCCATCTCCCCTCCTGTGAGCCACAGGTCATCTCCTCTGCTCCTCCCACTGCAACATCTGGGCTGGGCAGGGGCCAAGGGAGGATGAGGGACACTGCTGCAGTCCCCCAGGCCTGCAGAGGTGTGTGAAGAGCCCCAGGAAGAGCGAAGGGGAGGCTGGGGAGATGAATTGACGGGGTTGGGGAACAATGGAGGGTGAACGGAGGGGGCCAGTTGGATGGGGATGGCCTCTCCCTTTTGCACGCATATGGCATCTGTAGAGCAACATTCTAGAGCTGCCGTTGTAGGTCTGTAAGCCATTTCAAGGCCTCCTCTCTGACACTGTGGATATAGTCCAGTTCGCCTTTGAATCCACATTTGGGGCATTGCGTTATAATGTGTTTGATGGTTTGGACGTTCACACCACAGTCGTATGAATGGGAGTCTTTGATGTTCCACTTGTGCATCAAGTAGCAGCATCTTCTGTACTTTGTCGGATGTGCTTCGGTGTGGTCCAAAGTCAGCGAGGCAGGCAGGTCAAAACTGCGCCAGTGTCTTGTTGGCTCAATAATAATGTGCTTATTTGGAATGGTAGGTGAGGTCCAGACACGTTTCCATTCCCTAGTCAGATCTCGAGACATGAGGTGATCACGTATGGTCCATTGTGGTTTTTGAGATTTCAGGCATTGTTGGGGTATGTTGGCCCACAGCCTGCCAGATGGGAAGTGCTGGGTAGTCTTCAAACCATTTAAGTTCTTTTGCTGTAGCTACATCTCGATGGATAGCTTGAGGTTTGATGTTTGCTAATTTAGAAAGCCACGGCAGAGGTGTTGATTTTGAAGTTCCCATGATGATTTGCATGGTCTAATTCAGCTGCCCATCCACAAGTTGGGTCTTGTACCTTCTTGCCAATACCAGTGCACAGTGACGCCAGGAAGGCTTTTCCAATTCTGGGTCTCTACACTCATAGTTGTGGAGTAGCTCTCGTCTCTCTACAGTCCATCAAGGAGGCCCTGGGGGATGGAGGTTGGCATGCACTGAAAAGATCAAAAGTCTTTGGCACTGGAGGAATGTGGGAGATTGTGTTGTCCACAGTCATAGTGAAAGTGCCTCAGGCCAGTACGTTCTGGTTTTGAGTAGAGAACTGGGATCTGAATGCCACCGGGGGTCAGTACGGTCTGTGCTGGTGCTAGTCATCAGAGCCGGCGACAGGGGGGTACTACGGGTAGAGCTGTACCGGGCCCCGCACTTTAGGGGGGCCCCGGTACAGCTCTACCCGTAGTCATCCGGCGCGGCTCTCCTCCGGACGAGCGCGTATCCCCGGCTGGAGCAGTGAGCCCGGCCGGCGGCAGCGGCGCAGTCCAGGGGGAGAAAGAGCGGGGGGACGGGGGAGCAGCAAGGGCGGCTCTCGCAGCTCCGGGGCTCTCACTCCGGCTGCAGCCAGCTGTCAGCTGGGGGGGGGGGGGGGGAGCACCGGCTGGGCGGGGGTGTGTGTGACTGGGCTTCCTCCCCCAGGCGCTGTCAGCTGGGGAGGGAGCGCCGGCTGGGCTGGGGGGGGCCCCAAACTATCAGAGTAGGGGGCCCCCAAATTTCTGTCGCCGGCCCTGCTAGTCATCGAGGATGGTCTGCTACCCGGGTATTGGTGGGCCTGTCTCATCAGTAGAGATGAAGGTCTGAGCAGTGGGGGGGAGCAGGGGGGAATGGAGGGGCTGAACAGAGGGCTCCTGTGGGGGGGCAGATTCCCCATAGCCAGTGTGGGGGGAGGGGTCAGTGCTGATGCCTCCCCCCAGAGTGGGGGCGGGCGGGCGGACGTGGAGCTCTCAGGAGACAGACCAGAACCACCACAGAACCTCGCCCGACGTGAGCCCACGCGCTGGGCCTGCGCCCTTCTCGCGCACCGGGAGGTGGGGGTTGGGGGGGGAGGGGAGGGGAGGGTCTCCCGGCTGGACCGTGCGGCTCCGCCTCTGCCCGCCAGGGGGCGCGTCACAGAGACGGTCGCGGCGGCCGCTAGGGGGCGCGGGGCGGCCCCGCTCCGTAGCCTGCAGCATGGCGGCGGCGGGCGCCTCACGGCCCCAGAGCGGGGTCGCTGCTGCCGCCGCCGCGGCCGCGGCGGAGGAGTCGTCGGACAGCGAGCCGGAGCAGGAGCCGGGCTCCCCGCACAAGCTCATCCGCAAGGTCTCCACGTCCGGCCAGATCCGCCAGAAGGTGCGTGCGGCGCGGCCGGGGGGGCTCGCGGGCCGGGCCTCGGGCTGCCGCCGCACTGGGCCGGCTCTGCCCTGAGAGCCCCGCGCCCGCCCTCTGCACTGCCCCGGCGCCGCGAGCCAGGCTGTGCCCCGTGCCCCTCATCCCCCGGGTCAGCCCCTCCCCGAGCCCCCGTCAGTCTGTGCTCCTCCCCTCCCGTCCCCTCCCCTCCCCTCCCAGAGCCCCGGTCAGTCTGTGCCCCCCACCCCCCCGGTCAGTCTGTGCCCCCCACCCCCCCGGTCAGCCCCTCATCCCCCGGGTCAGCCCCTCCCCGAGCCCCCGTCAGTCTGTGCTCCTCCCCTCCCCTCCCCTCCCAGAGCCCCGGTCAGACTGTGCCCCCCACCCCCCCGGTCAGTCTGTGCTCCTCCCCTCCCGTCCCCTCCCCTCCCAGAGCCCCGGTCAGTCTGTGCCCCCCACGCCCCCGGTCAGCCCCTCATCCCCCGGGTCAGCCCCTCCCCGAGCCCCCGTCAGTCTGTGCTCCTCCCCTCCCCTCCCAGAGCCCCGGTCAGACTGTGCCCCCCACCACCCCGGTCAGTCTGTGCTCCTCCCCTCCCCCTATCAGACTGTGCCCCTCATCCCCCGGGTCAGCGCCTCCCCTAGCCCCCGTCAGTCTGTGCCCCTCCCCTCCCCCCCCCCCCCCGGTCAGACTGTGTCCCCCATCCCAGAGCCCCCGTCAGTCTGTGCCCCTCCCCCCCCCGGTCAGACTGTGCCCCTCCCCTCCCCGAGCCCCGGTCAGACTGTACCCCCCATCCCTCCGGTCAGACTGTGCCCCTCCCCTCCCAGAGCCCCGGTCAGACTGTGCCCCTCCCCTCCCAGAGCCCCGGTCAGACTGTGCCCCCCATCCCACCTGGTCAGACTGTGCCCCTCCCCTCCCCTCACTGAGCCCCAGTCAGACTGTGCCCCCCATCCCCCCCGGTCAGACTGTGCCCCCCATCCCTTCCATAGCCCCGGTCAGACTGTGCCCCTCACCCCCCACCCCCGGTCAGACTTGGCCCCTCCCCTCGCCAGTCTGTGCCCCTCCACTCCCATAGCCCTGGTCAGACTGTGCCCCCCATCCCACCTGGTCAGACTGTGCCCCTCCCCTCCCATAGCCCCGGTCAGACTGTGCCCCTCCACTCCCATAGCCCACGTCAGGCTGTGCCCTCCCATCCCCCCGGGTCAGACTGTGCCCCATGGCCCCTATCCCCCTGGGTCAGATTGTGCCTCTCCCCTCCCATAGCCCCCGGTCCTATTGTGCCCTTCACCCTTCAGGGTCAAACTGTGCCCCTCCACTCCCTTAGCTCTGGTCAGACAGTGCCCCACTCATTTTGTTCCTCACCCCAGTATCTGTCAGTCAGACTGTGCCCCCCATCAGACTGTTCCCCACCACCACTCCCATACCCCTTGTCAGACAGTGCCCTGTACTCCCCATACTCATGGTCCCAAACAGACTATTCCACATCCTGGTTCCATAAACAGATTGTTCCCCTCACTTTTCATATGCCCCATCAGATTGTACCCCCACCTGCTCTCAGTCAGACTGTGTCCCCCCTAGTGTCCACTCCAGCCCCCTGCTTAGACTGTTTTTCTCCTCCCTCCATTCCCTCTCCTATCCCCACCTTGTTATATTTCCTTGATCAAACCGCACCCCCTCATCTCTTGGTGGTGGTGATGAGAGTGCTAGGCTGTCATGCTCAGGGGCAGCATTTTGCCCGCTTTAGAAGAACTCTCATTGCACTTCTGCTATGGTGCCACTCCAACATAGAAGACATGGGGGCCCTCTTAGGCCAGGGATAAGAATAGTCCTTGGGGAGTGCTAATTCTTGTGTTGCAGCTCTTTGGCGTCTCCCTATAGCTTTGTGAAGTCATCTATGTTCCCTGGGGTTTTACATATTGTTTTACTGCTAAGAAATAACAGGTCAAACATCCTTTCGCCCCTGCTGTTATCTCCAGAGGGTCAGCACAGTACAGACTGGGATGCTGGAGGCTTGTTTGTGTTGCGGGTTTATTTCATGGGGCTGGAGAGCTGGTGTATCTTGTCAGAGTCATTCATAAATAGTCTTCACGTACACCGAGTTCTGGTGATGACTCTGCCCGACATCGTTGCCCTCTTCTCACATGTGGGCATTCTCATCATTCTGCTCAAGATTATTACACTGCTCTCAGTTCTGAGCTTCTCCTCTTCCAGTGAAGGATCATCATTTGTGAGGGCTATTTAATCATCATTTCTCGTGCTGGAGACCCTGTGTCACTTCTTGGTTTAAAACCATCAAGACCAATGTTGCTCTTCCCAGTGTGAGGAGATGTTTTTTTGGCTGTGACAATAAAGGAGGAAGTCTACCAAACAGCAAAACCCTGAGCATTCTGAGCAGATCCCAGCCATGCTCCAAACAGGTGGTTAGATTTCAGCTGTCATTCAGTTTTAAAGATCAAGGACTTCTAGAACCTCTACTACATCTGAAGGGTTGGATGTTAGAAATTCTTCCCATGGAAGGCCGGATGTGTCCTGTGTTCTCTTAATAGTGCCTGTAGCTGGAATCCCCTGTGGATAGAGAGGAAGGATGCAGCAGTCACACTATTGGATATGGCTTTAGTATCTGTGCATTGTGGCAAGTAATAAAAACAAGGACAAAGCTTTTTACAATATTGGAATGGGAATCTTCCCCTCCCTAACTGCAGGGCACTCCAGATACAAAGGTTATAGGTGCCTTAGATTTGTAGCAGTTCAAATAAAACTGAACTCTTCCCTACAGCCCTACTTAATCACTTGCCGTGTTTTACATCATTTCCTACGTCAGTGTGGCTGGAAAAAGCCTAAACCAGCTACTAGTGCTATGTGAACATAAACATGTTAAGAACAAGGATTATAAACAGAAATTGTCTATAGCCATTAAACCTCCCTTATTTTAATCAGCAGAAGACCATTAGCTGCTAAACAACGTCAAATTCTGTCATATTGCAGCATTAATGATTGCTTCATTCTGCTGCTTTCCCTCATTTTATTTCATCATTTCTGCTTCATCCACTTCCCTTCCACATGCTGTGTCAGGATGTTCCAAGGAAGGGGGAGACGACCAGACAAGACTGGTGTGTGGGGAGCCACAGTTGTGGCTAGATTTATGAGAAAGTCAGGCAGCCTGCAGATAAGGAACTATTTCTTTTTACAAAGATGGACTTAATTTTTCATTGGGCATTTTTAGTTATTGAATAACGTAGGGCAGGCTACCATAAGTTTCGGGAGTTCAATGCATCTCACAAAATGACTCACAAGATGAATGCTTCCAATGCACCCTGAGGATGTATATCTCTGCTAACCACACCTTTAGCTGTAGTTGCCTCAAGGCTGTTCCTACAGTTGATTATACAGCTAAATCATTTGAGGAGTTTATTGGGTTGTGGCCGGTAGGGGGCCTTTTCAACATAACATTGCAAGTGTGAAGCTTTTACAACTAAGCCTGCCAGTCAGTTCCTCTGCATTTACTTGTTCATTACAGTAAATCTCAAATATTCCAGAGATATGTTTTGTTTCCTGGACTGCTGCCATCTGCAAGATCGTTTTCCCCTTTCTTCAGATTAAAAAGGACTTCTGACTTGTAGGTGTATAAACTTTCATTTCAGCTATTTCCAAACCTGCATGATGATTAAGTGCTCTTGACTGAAATATACACCCTAGTCATAGCAAGTGTTGCTGGTTAATTTAATGGGGTGTTGGTTATGATTTTTAGTCTCATATGCCAGGCTTGAAATGGACACATACTCACTAGAAGCCATGAGAGAAAGCCACTCTGACGAGTAAAAGCTTAGTAAATTGGTGAGAGGATCAATGCTGTCTTTCCCTCCTGCAACTGCTTGAAATAAAAAATAGGTCTAAAAGCAAGAGCCTTGTCTACGCTAGTCATTGCTAACACTGGTTCACTGAAACCTTTAGTAGTACCAGTAAGAAATAAAATAATCTGCTGTGTCTACACTGCCACTTTCAGCACTAAAACTTTTGTCGTTCAGGGGTGTGAAAAAACACACACCTGAGGGACAAAAGTTTTAGCACTGAAAAGCACCAGTATAGACAGCGCTTTATCGCTGGGAGCTGCGGCACCCAACAATAAAGCTCCCACCACTTGTTTGGGGTGGGTGTTTTTTATCAACGGAAGAGCTCTCCCCTAGCAATAAAGTGTGTCTACACTGCCTGTGTCACAGTGCTGCTGTGGCCACACTGTAACATGGGCAATGTAGACGTACAGGGCTTAACAGTAACAGAAGCAGCACAAACCTCGTCTTCTGCTCCTTCTAAGGGCATGGCTAGATATGCGAGTTAGAGCGCATTAAAGCAGCCCCGGGTGCCCTAACTCATAATGCTTCCACACTGGCAAGGCATGTAGAGCGCCCAGACTCTGCGGCTGGAGCACTCTTGGTAATTCACCTCGACAAGAAGTATAAGTTTGATGTGCCCCGGCTGGAGTGCCGCTGCACCAGTGTGGATGCCCTGGTCTATTAATGCACTCTGATCAGCCTACAGATGTGTCCCACAATGCCTGTTCTAGCCACTCTGGTCATCACTTTGAACTCTACTGCCCTACCCTCAGGTGATCAAACATCAGACCCACCCTTTAAATTTAAATGATTTAGAGTGGAATTAGTACTAAAGTAAAACTAGTTCACCAGCTTTTCTCAGTCCTTGCAAACTAAACCAGACAGCCTCAAATTTCTAAGAATGGGGAGCCAGTAACCTACATGGATAACAGCATAGGTCAGGTCAGCACTGAGGAAGGAGAAACAGAGCTCTTAGTACCTGTTAAATTGGTGTGACTATGTCTATGCCCTTTAAATCAAGTGTACATTAACTATTACCCATACCTTCCACCCATTAGTTTGTTTGTGTCCTTTAAGCTTTAGCTGTACTGATGACTTTGGGGAAGCATATCACTGATGCATTGCCATTGATATAAACAATGAGAGCTTGCCTTACTGCTGGAGATCTTTGAATGCTGTGTGAGAACAACAGCTGTTACTTCCTATAAAACAAGAACCCACACACAACACTTGCAGCTTTTCTCATTCTTTCTAACTATATTTCAGGTTCCAGGAACTAGAGAGCCAACATTAAACTTTTGTATAGTTTGAGGACAAAGATTTACTTAGACTGCATTGCGGAAAAGTACATTTTTGAATAAATATTCCCTCAAATAAAAGTAGAACCAGAGTACTAAACGCTACTTACACCTGCCTGTAGCTAATAATAAAAATCTAGTTTTTAAAAAAGCTACCTCAGCCAGTTGCACAGTTTCCTTTTTACCAAAGCTTACAATTAGCAACTATTAACATTTCGCACTGGGAGAATACCAGGTTATAAATCGAAATCTTAAAAGTTTAATCCTAGATCATCAATTTAGAAAAGTTAGTAACAAGTCATGTCATGGAGAAGGGTTAATTTTCTTTCTCTAGTTACAAATCAACTTGATTATTTTTAAAACAGAAGGTTCTACACCAGGTATCTAAGAGAAAATAGAAGTGAGATAATGGATTTTTGTAGTCCCTGTTTCTCTGGAAGTTTAGGCTCCATATACACTACATAGTATAATAGCAGCCACAGAAGTTTCAGAATGAAATGAAATTCAAGCAAAACATACTCCTCTTGATCCTTGCTTTATAAAGATCTTTTTAGTTTCAACTTTATTTACTTAAAATATTTTAACTAGCTTTTCATATTAAATTATTAGTTGCTCTTTTCTCCCTGAGAGGTTGCTGGTTGTTTCACTATATGAGTTTACCTAGAAGTTTTTGCAGAAGAATCCTCTAAGGACTTCAGCTTGTTTTTATGCCCTAATGGCTAATTATAATAATTGATTAACCAGGGGTAGGCAATCTATGGCACGTGTGCCAAAAGTGGCATGCGAACTGATTTTCAGTGGCACTCACACTGCCCGGGTCCTGGCCACCAGTCGGGGGCTCGGCATTTTAGTTTAATTTTAAATGAAGCTTCTTAAACATTTTTAAAACTTTATTTACTATATATACAACTAGCAAAAATACCCGGCGTTGCTCGGGTCCATCGGAAGTGGGGAGGGGGCAGAGAGCTGAGCGAGTGCGGGGTCCGTTGGAGGGGGAGGGGGCAGAGAGCAAAGCTGACACCCCCACCTCACCCCCCCAACCAAACCCGACACCCCCACCTCACTTACCCCTCGACCAACCCCGCCCCCCCTCCTCACCCCCCCAACCAAACCAAACCCCCCACCTTACCCCCCTCCACCAAACCCAACACCCCCTGACCAACCCCAACACCCACACCTCACCCACCCAGACACCTTCCCACCCCCCAGACCAAACCCGACACCCCCACCTCACCCCCCGACCAAACCCGACACCCCCACCTCACCCCCCGACCAAACCCGACACCCCTACCTCACTTACCCTCCGACCAAACCCAACTCGGGTCCGTCGGAGGTGGGGAGGGGGCAGAGAGCTGAGCGAGTGCGGGGTCCGTTGGAGGGTGGAGGGGGCAGAGAGCTGAGCGAGTGCGGGGTCCGTTGGAGGGGGGAGGGGGCAGAGAGCTGAGCGAATGCGGGGTCCGTTGGAGGGGGTATTATGACATCATAACTATGTCACAGAGAACAGCAGCTGCCCAGCTGATGTGATTGGCCTTTAAAGAATTTCACCCCTGGGGGCGTCAGAGGTGAGATTTGAAAAATTTTCGACTCTTACCCTGATTAGGACCCTAAGACCTATAACTGTACCAAATTTCAAGTCTCTAGCTCAAACGGTTTGGAAGGAGTAAGTGCACATACATACACACATACATACACGCATACCCCATTTGACTTTTATATAGATAGATAATAGTTTAGTTAGATATTATTGACATAGAGACCTTCTAAAAACATTAAAATGTATTACTGGCGCAGGAAACCTTAAATTAGAGTGAATAAATGAAGACTTGGCACACCACTTATGAAAGGTTGCCGACCCCTGGATTAACCCATTACAGTAAACCCTCGATTTAACAGACCCCGATTTAACGGACTTCGGATGCAACGGACAAAATTTCCGATGCATCCGAAATCCGTTATTCGGGGGCTGCCGGCTCCCACCCTGGGGAGCCGGGCAGGAGCTGTCAACCTGGCTGCCCGGCTCCCCGCTGCCCGGCTGCCCGCTGCCCGGCTCCCCGGCTGCCCGGCTCCCCGGACGGGAGCTGTCAACCAAACCCCCCCCCCCGCCCGGCTCCCCACAGCGGGGAGCCGGGCGGGTGGGCTGACAGCTCCCGCCCGGCTCCCCGCAGAGGGGAGCCGGGCAGCCAGGTTGACAGCTCCCGCCGGGCTCCCCGCTGCGGGGAGCCGGGCGGGGGGGCTGACCTCTATATAACAGACTAATTCGGGTTAGGGGGGTGTTCGTTAAAGCCAAAAGTCCTGTTATTTAACTATTTTAAAAAATTATTAAATAACGGACTTTCGGCTTTAACGGACACCCCCTCGCCCGAATTAGTCCGTTAAATCGAGGTTTCACTGTAGTTTCAGATAGAACCAGTTTAGTCTCCTTGCAGTTTCACTGGTGAAACTTAATGAACTGCATCTAAAACCATTTGGCTTAAAAACCGAACCAAACAAAAAAGCCCCCTTATCTATCTCTCACTGCAGTATCTGAGCACACAGTTTTTATACATTTGTCCTCACAACCGCCTTGTGGGACAGGGAATTATTCCTATTTTACAGATTGGAAACTGAGACATAAGGGACTTGTCCAACATAATGTCGGCTGGGGGTGGTAGAGCTAGGAATTGAACTGGGGTCTCTCAAGTCCAAATGTTTTACCCTGATCATAGGCCACATTCTTCTCGTATTGTTCACTTGCTGTTTCTTAGAAAGACTGCGCAGGAATGAGGTGTGGGCAACTGGAAAGAGTCCATTGCTTTTGAATTTGCTATCTCATGAGGAAGGTCTATCTGCATTCTGCTTTTTTGAGATCTGCAGGTCTTATTTTTAAAAATTTCTCTGTGATCAATATTTTGGGGTCCCTGGCTAAACCAATGCTCTGTTCTGCTGGTACCATGGCTGCAAGTTAATACACTGTTCCCAGTGCCATGTCGATTTCCCTTGAAGTTGCTGTTGTAGAGATCAAGGTGTTTTGAGATGATCAGAGATATTTTTAGCATTCTGAAAGGACATTATGAACAGTGGAAAAAATGTAATGGACTTAAAAGCACAAATTGTCTGATACATAAATACTGACTAGCATTTAATAAAATCAGTTGTTACAAAATAACTGAAATCAAAAATTTACACAACCCTTTCAGTACTAAGTACAAGTCTGAATTACACCTTACCCATGGATGTAGTCCCATTGCAGTCAATAGGACTACTGTGTGGACTAAAATGAGCAGGATTTGGCCCTAAATTTATAGCCACTGAAGAAGGCTGCAGCAACATTGAAGAAACCCTGGTGTGCTGTGAGGATGTTACATTAGTCTACTTGCCCCTCCAGATACTTATTATGGGAAATTAGAACTCCAGTCTCCCTCCCTCCTTGGGAAATGAATCTTTTATCTTTCCTCTAGTCTAGTAGTTCTCAACTTTTTCAAATCAGTACCAGGACTTGTCCACTAACCCTTGCTTCCCACTTGGCCAAGACAGCCCCTCCCACTCCTCTCTCATTTAGCAGAAGGGGAAGGGCTGGATGGTTGTGACTTTGAGGTTAAGAACCCCTGCTCTGTTCCTGGATGTGCTTTCCTCTTGCGTGTTCATTATTCCAGTAATCAGAGGAAGCATGGAATGTTCCTGTGATCAATGCACTACTCATTCTGAAAGCAGGCAGACTGAGCAGAGTGACAGGCAGGCCTGGTTGAAAAAAGCGTTCTTGGGCAATAATTTGACTGGCCTCTGATGAGTGCATTTTTTTGAACCCTAGTAATGCAATCCTGTTTTAGTGCTGGAGCTTTCCAGATTTGGTGTTGTAGGAGTACTAAGGTAATGTTGCCGGGTTGTAGTATAATAGAGGCAATGCAATTGTGTATTAGTACTCGAAGTTCTTAAATGCTTTAATAGTCATGTTCCAGAGTTGAAGTTTTCATGAGAGAGAATGCATTTTGTAGCTGTGCTGCAGTGTTGTAGAGGTAATGGCATTCTTGCAGCTTGAAAACATAAGGAATGTATTAGCATGTTATATGTATAGTGTAAGTAAGATGGTCAAAGATACAATATTTCTCATGTTTGATCTAAGTCGGCATAGCTCACATTAAAGGATTATGATTCTTTTAAATCTCTCTTCTATACACTAGTGTTCTGATAACATTTAAGCTGCTGTCTTTGGCTTTAGACATGTCTCTACATGGATTTGAGCTCTTATCTTTCAGCTTTTCTGTAGCTGCTGGGTTGATCTGAAATTTATGTACATCTGTCCTCTGATAAATGTGTTTTGGAAAGATGCTTGGAGCCTGTGGAAGGTATAAAAGGGTTTAAGCAGTAGCACTACCAGGAGTTGTTCAGCTACTAAATCATCCTGTGTCAGGCTCTGGTGATGTGCTTTGTATTCTCTCTGTTGTAAGAGACTGACCAGAGTATTCATCTATTTTAAGGGCTTTGCTGGAAGCTCTCTGACTGGGCTTGTCTTATGAGGGAGCTGAGTGACTGATGTGTTGGCATGTAAGGTTTCCTTTCCCATACAGATGCAACATTTCCCATCTTTTCTGACTGTTAATCTGTTCCCACCTGATTTAAGACCGGCAGGAGAGTGTCTTCCACCAACATAGGGGTGTCCACTCCAGTGGTTTTGTCGATGAAACTTGTCAGTCGGGGGAGAATCCGGATGTATGGTAACCCTACGAGCTGCCCCAGACCGGCCTGAGCCACCCAAGCTACCCGAGTCACCCCAAGTTGGCCCCAGCAGGCTGAGCAGCCCCAAACTGGCCCCAGCAGCCTCAACCCCTGGGCCAGCCTGAACTGCCCGGAGAATGGGAAAAGTGGTACGCCTCCCACAGCCACCCAACGGAAAAACACTGAGGTTTTTATATGCTTTTTATATACACAGGTTCTGGGGTGGTTGAGAAGGCGGTATCTGCTACTCAGTTTCCCGGGTTTATCAATAATTAATCTGGAATCCAGGGTCAGGAAGCTGAATAGCAGATACTGTCTCTTTCGCCGCCCCAGAACCTGCATAGCACGTAATAATGAGCAAAAACCCACAAGCTGGCATCCTGCAGAAGCGACTGAGCCAAGGAAAGCTTAGCCTTCCTTGGCCATTGTACTCGCCACTTCTGGTAATAAGCCACATGTCAGTATAAGAACTGGGAATAGAGCTGAGGAGTCCTAACTGAGGTCAAGTCTACAGTACAAAATTATGTTGACCTAAGGTACGTCAACTTACAGCTGCCACAGAAATTAAACTGTGTATGTCCACTATGCTCCTTATGTCAGTGGTGCGCGTGCTCACCACCAGCGCTTGTATCGATTTAACTATCAGTGTGGGGCATTGTGGGATGGCATCTGAAAGGCAGCAACAGTCAATGTAAGCAACATAGTGTCTACACTGAGACTGAGTTGATTTAACTACATCGACTGAAGCACTGTGTTGCGGAGGTGGAGTTATTAATTCTGTGTAGTGGGCAGGCTACATCGGTGGGAGCTGCATTTTAGTGTAGACAGGGTTAGGTCAATGTAAGATGTCTTATATTGACCTAACTCTGTAATGTAGATCAGTGTTCCCTTTAATCTGTTATGTCCATGTGTGGAATGAATTTTGTTATGTGCACCAATATGGAGGGGATGTGTGCTGGGGGTAGGGCCGAAGGGTTTGGAGTGTGGGAAAGGGCTAAGTGCTGGGGCAGAGGGTTGGGGTGTGTGTGAGGACTCTGGGGGAGGTGGGATGAGGAGATTGGGGTGCAGGAGCTCAGAGGTTGTCCTGTGGCTGGGGGTGCAGGCTCTGGGGTGGGGCCAGGGATGAGGGGATTGGGGTATGGGAGGGAGCTCAGGGCTAGGGCAGAGGGTTGGGAGGGAGGCAGGCTCTGGCTGGGGGTGTGGGCTCTGAGGTGGGGGCAGGGATGAGGGGTGTGGGAGGGGGTTCGGGGTGGGGCAGAGGATTGGGGTGCAGGCTCTGGGGTGGGGCTGGGGATGAGGAGTTTGGGGTGAAGGCTGCCCTGGGGCTGCAGTGGGGAGAGGACTCCCCCAGCTCTCTCTCACCACAGCAGCTCAGGGCCAGTGAGAAGTGCCTCTCCCCAACTGCAGCAACTCTGGCTGGGCTGGGCTGGGCCAGGAAAGTAGCACCTCTCCCTGGTTGCGGCAGCTCCAGCAGGGCTGGGCGTGGCCTGGACATCTTTTCCCCCCTGAATGGCCCTTGATAGCCTGCCGTGTAGCTCAGAGGGAATGTAGGTGTAGACCAGGGCTCAGTGTCCCTGTTTTAACCAGTAGATTAATTTTTTTCTTTATTAATTTTCCGTATGTGTGTTTAAGTGCCCAAAGCAGTATCTTTAAACATTTCTTTCACTTACCAGGTAAGTAAGGCTCGCTTGTCTGAGGTATGACAGGTAAAACAAAGGCTAGTCTCTAGTTCTGGGGTATATTATCTGATTTTAATAATAGATTACATGTTTTAGTTAGCAGCTCAGCCATCTCATGTTAGTTTTTTGAAAACTCTTGGCTGAATACAATCCAGTCCTAGTGGCAACAGCAATGAGAGCATTGGCAGAGGTAGTCAGGTTGCTAGTAATGTGACAGCATTTTTCTTGACAAATTATTTGACTCATGCAGTGCATATTCATTATCTTAATGATTGGCTGAACCATAACTGTTGTTTTCAGCTGTAAAGGTGTCAAGCTTCCTAAAAACTCAATTAAAGCAAGTGAATTTGTACTTTATAGACCATATCTATACTAGGAATTTTATGGAATTTTAGGGGAAAATACTATCCCTATTGGTACAGCTGAACTGGTGGGAACTTTTTTGTGAAATTCCCTAGTGGTACCAAAGTTGACAAGAGATCAAAGAACCGTGCTCAAGGGATTTCAGTTCTCACTCAGCTTTTAATTATTATTTTTATTTATTTATTTGTTTAACATTAGCACCATGGTTAAAGTTTTACAAGACAGAAAAATAAAAGCAGTCCATACCCTGAAGCTCTTACTTTCTAAAGACAGACACATGGAATATGCAGAAAAGTCCAGGGATTGGGAGTACTTACTTGGGTTGTGGGGTCTTCTAATTGTCTAATCACATCCTTCAACATTGGTAACAAAGAGTCCTGTGGCATCTTAAAGACTAACTAAAGTATTGGAGCATAAGCTTTTGTGGGCTAATACCCACTTCGTTGGATGCAAGCATATCTGCTTTGCATGTCATTATTTTAAACTGTCACTGTGTTGCAGGAGTGTACTTATATTGCCCCTAACTAACTAATCAGAGCTTACTTGATAAAACTAACATCAAATCAGGGTAAATTTCAATATGAGGCAGCCTGTGGAATCCTGCCACAAGATGTCAGAGAGCCAGATATTGTAGCTGGACTGAAAATAGAACCCAAATAAACTTATGACCAATGGAGTTATTCCTCAGAGGATACAAGTAATGAAATTTCATTTTGCTTCAGAGCATCAGCTGATCACCACAGTGGCCTAGAAGGATTCCTCACAATGCACAGCACTGAACACTATAGGCTACATTCTTTTTTTCCCCCTACCTTACTCGGAAACAGTTGGTTACTAACTACAGTTGTCTGGTCAGTGTAGATCAGTAGTTCTCAACCAGGGGTATGTAGAGTTCTTCCAGGGGCTATATCAACTCGTCTAGATACTTGCCTAATTCAGTGGTTCTCAACCTATTTAGTATTGTGAGCTGCATATATGGCCCACAATGTTGAATCCAATACTACCTCTTTGGCTGCAAGGATGTCACATAGGCCGCCGCAGCTCTGCTGACTGGGTGCAAGTGGCTCACAGGCTGCAGGTTGAGAACCACTGCTGCAGATTCTTAGTTAACAAGCTTTTTTAAAAATTCTGGTGTGTTTGTGATGGGGGAAAGAAATAATTGCCCCAACTTCTTAGGGCACATCTACACTACAAACTTAAGTCAATCTATAGTAGGTCAGCTTACAGCCACTGCAGTAATTACTGTGGTTTTTCTTGCCCATACTACCCTTCTTCTGTCGGTGGTGGTGTGCTTTTACTGACTTAAAAGGAGCAGTGTCACTGGGAGCCCAGAGTCATTGGGAGCCCAGCCCAGGCTCTCAGCTCCACTCCTGTTGGGAGTCTGGGTACTACTCCCAGGGCTCTCAGCTCCATATGGAGCTCCACTCTGGGAGCACAACTGCCCCCCGCTCCCCGCCAGGAACCTGGCAGCCAAGACCCTGGGAGTGGGGAGCCTGGGTGACAGCCTGCCCTGGGGTAACAGCCCGAGCTGGGAGGTGGATGCGGGGTTCACAACAGAGAGCCGACCATTCTTTCTTATCAGTTTCACAGCTCCCGCAGTTGGTTGTTAAATTGACAAGAATGACAGCGAACTGCCACTGTAAGCAATGCAGCCAATGTAAGCAATGCAGTGTCTGCATGCCATTGTGTTGCCCTAACTACACCGACATAAGCCCCACGCCTCTCGTGGGGTGGAGTTATGATGTCGGTGTAGCAGGGCATTTAGGTTGGCGGGAGTAAGGCTATTGTATTGTGACTGACACAATTAGGTCAACATAAGCTGCCTTACATCCACCTAATGTAGCATAGACCAGGTGTTAGTTTATCTTCATAAAATGTCATTTTGCTGACAGGGTGTGGCCCTCTCTCCAGAAAACTTTATTTACTGGCATTCCACTGTCAGTGGAGAGGGACTGAAAAATGAAAACAGTACGAAAAAAGCAGCAGTCTGAAAAGTTTTATAAAGTCATCTTGATCTTATCGCCAGCCCTTTCCGCCCAAACCCACCAAACTTTTTACTGAGCTGTCTGTCTATAAATAGAACAGCAGCTCTCATGCAGAGATGGGCAGTGCTAAACCAGAGGCTCATTCTCTCCCCAGCCGCGTGTGTGAGAAAGAGCAAGAACTGTGTGGGGTTCTCGCTGGCCTTTCATGTCTGAGTTATGTAGCGCTGAGGTTTTCTGTAGTTAGAGATTAGAGAGTGACATAAACTGCTTCAGGAAGGGGCGAGGTGACCACTCTGTAGGGTATTTTTTCTTTTTTAAAAAAAGAGCTTGATTTAAAGGAAGAGATGGAGGAGTATACATCTCTTGCAGAGGTGAGTGATGCCTGTGGAGGTGAGGGAGCATCCTGATCAGATTGGGGCGGGATGTGAGCAGCAGTACAGAAGATAGGAGCGGAACAAAATGGGGATTGTGAGAAGAAGCAGAGATGCCGTTCTGTTACAAACTAACTTGTACTTTGACTGTGGGCTGGGGAAGAGTTCAAGCCAGCCAAGAAGCTGCGGGCTGAGCCTGGAAGGATCAGATTCTGGCTGCTCCCAAAGCAGGTGTGTCTTAGAACAAGGAGCACTGGAAGAAGACCTTGAAATAACCCATTTGGTGTGTTCTGGTAGCTATTGGGATCCTTTAAGCAGGCCTCCTGCTTCAGTGCTGATACTGGAATCTGTGGGATTTGCTTCCTGGGATCCTTTAGATGATTCGTCTCATTCTCCAGACACCAAATTCAGAGGCTAGCATTGTTTGGTATCTGTTCCTCTTCCCACCCCAGCCCCCTTCCCAAAGAATGGAAAAGATTATTCCTCGTTTCTGTCAGAATCTCAAGAATCTCTCCCCTCCCACCATCTTTCCATACTTGCATCATCCCCCTCTCTCCTCCCCGTACTTCTGACCAACAAGGACTGCAGAGGACTTTCGGCAAAGTCTGTCAGATACTGCTCCCATATCTGTCCATCTTAAGTATTTATATGGCCACTCAGTATTTGAGCACCTTCCCATATTTAATGTATTTATCCTCACAGCACCTCTGTGAGGCAGGGCAGTGCTATTATCCTCTTTTTACAGGTGGGGAACAGCGAGACTAATTTACTTGCTTAAGGTCACACAGGGAGCTGTGATGGGGCAGGGGATTAAATCCAGGTCTTGAAAGTCCCAGGCTAACACCCTACTCGCTAGACCACCATTCCTCCTAAGCATCTAAAGAAGGGAGTGGTTCTAGCTACTCTCTCTCTCCTAGGGAGGACCAGCCCCTCTTGCAATGGGGGGTCAGACCAGGAACATGAACTGAACATAGATTTCCTGCACAGCGCTGCATAGCACCACCTCTAGGCCAGCCCTCCAGTCTTGTTTTTGCGCTTCCCTGCAGTGTACTGAGCTGATGAGGAGATGTGGTATTCAGACTGCCATGCGATTTTGAATAGTCCTGGTCTTTCTAACCTTGTGTATTCCTCCGGCATGTATTCCCATTGTGACATGTGGAAAATGGATTTCCAGAATGCCTTTCGGCACCCCTTTTAAGGGAGCGTGGAGCTGAGAGGGAAGAGGAGGCCTTTTGTCATCAGCTAGGGCTTTGTCTTTAGTTTTACAATTTTTGATTACTTTTTCAGTGAAGCTCAAGAAAACACAGATTCTGGCCTTGCTGGCTGGAACGAGGTTAGACGTTGTCAGTGAATCAACTAGTATCTCAAGCAATAGCTGAATCTGTTAGTGTAGGGCTGTTGAGGGGAAAGAGCACTAGTTGCTAGGCTTCAGCCTTGTGGGACTACTTGGACTTACAAGCTAGCATCCCCTGGTTTGTACGTAGTGGAGGATGGGCTTGTGGCAGAGTGGAGTTGTGATTGCCTGTAAATTCACCAGCTTGACATGGAAGTGCTGCGGCGGTATAGGCTGGGATGGGGATTTAGAAGGGCTTAGTGGTAGAGACACCTGTTCAACCTCAAATAGAGATGATGAGGAGTTATTGAGCTCGTTGGCAAGAAACCACTCTTCTCTCTTTCCAGTGGCAGAAGGAGCACAGTGGTTGGGCTGGATGTATGGAGGAGCACACTCTTGTCCTGCAGGATTTTCATTGAGAGTATTAAGAGCAGTGTGCTGCCACTCACCCCATTATCACTGTCTAGTTTGAGGTTAGCTTGACCCAATGCTATGGAGGCATGTACTGGGTCATACTGACGTTTCTTGTACTCTGCACTCTCTTTCCAAGGGCTTTTTGAAGAAACTTTGGCTTTGAGTTTGGCTAAGGCCAGTTTGCAGAAAGTAGTAAAATCTGCAGCTGTTTCAGAACTCATGGGCCCGCATTACAGCTTTACACAGCAGATTAAGCACTTTAAAAAGCAACTTTGGTGCCCTTGTAAGGATTTGTAAAAAAAAAGCATTAAATCCTTGGAACAATTCAGGAGTATTTTTCCACCAGCTCTCTGATGGATTTCACATCGGTGTTGTAGCTTGTCAGCAACTATGCAGTGAGGGTAAGGTTTGTGTCTTAACTGATACTCATCAGTTGACCTGACTCTTAGAGCTTGTGTTTCATTGAGATCCCTAGTATGTTAAATGTGTGTCATTCTCCTGGCCTGCAGGTAGAGAATAACTTGTCATACAGGGTTACCAAAGCATTTGTTCTTTGTCTCTCAATTGGGTGTTATGCGACAGGACTCTGACAGATTTGGGTTACTGGGGGCTATGTTTCCCTTGGAGGAGAGGAAAGCATCCTGGAGCATTGAGACCCTGCACTATGGCTGTTGCTGTTCCAAAGCACTGGCAGCATATGTGTACAGCCAGTAAGATATTGTTGAAATATTTGTGCTAAATTGTTTGCTTTTTTCTATTTTAAACATAGGACCTGGGGTTATTTTAATGTAGCTCTTGCTATCCAGGATCTGCCCTTTGCTGGAGTAACAGATGTATTTGTTGATGTAAGATGAAATGAATGTGGACTAAATATATCTGTGTAGCCCTCATACACATAGTATGTGAATGAGTGTATGGGGTGTGTCTATGCTCGTGTGTCATTCTAGCTATGGAGCAATGAAAAAAACCCAGAGCAGTGTGCGTAAGAGTTTTGGCAATTCACCCCTGGGAAATGGCAGTCAGCCAGAGAGCACTGAGGCAGTGCCAAGAATATCTGAAAAATGCCAAATGCTGAAACTGGAGACTTTTCCTGCCTTGCTGTTGCTTCTCTCTCCACCCCTGTATGCCTGCAGATTACCTCCTATGCCAGCTAAATGCTGATGGCCTCACATGGCCGGAATGGACAGACCTGGTCTACCCTGGTGGGTGTTTTCATAGTCACTCTAAGATCACAGGATTCTGATTGGACATGGCTGGAGTGTGACCCCAGCGAGTACAACTGTTATACATGCTGCATCACAGTTACACCTGGAGAAGATCACCTGAACAGAACTAGGATCTGTATCCTGTGAAATCATAACATCATAGTGTCAGGGCTTGAATGCCATCCCAGGATGTGCTATTTTTCTGTTATAGTTCAAAACGCGAGTAAACTCACCTGCTCAGTTGAGTGAATATGTGAAGTGTTTCCAGCAGAGGGTGCTAAGAATATTGATATAAATCTGAGTAGTCCTTTTGTGGTGTGTATTGGAGAGGATTGTCTGTAAATAAAATTTCACCCTGTATTTTCGTGGCTTCTAGACTGTCATAAAAGAGGGGATGCTGATGAAACAGACCAGTTCATTCCAGCGCTGGAAGAGGCGATATTTCAAACTGCGAGGACGAACACTCTACTATGCAAAAACTGCAAAGGTGAGGTGCTGAGTGTGCAACTGAGCCAGAGGAAAGGGCTGCTGGGCGGAGGGAGGGTGTACGTGTGTGGGTGTACGTGAGCAGTGAGCCCTCGGTCCAGGAGAGAGCAGCAACCCTTGGGGTGTCTGTCCATAGGCTTTATCACAACAGAAGCCTTCATTTACTCAGCTGCACAACTTGAAATACCTTGTTCTTTTGTGTTTAAAACACAATGGGTTTATGGGAATCCAGCAATGATGCTGTGTGTCAGACCTACCTCTCCATCCTCTGTAGTTGGGACTGAGCTCAAACCCAATGGAATTGAAGTAGGAGGGAGAATGTGGGCACTAGTGCGTTCATGGAACTATTCTTGTGAGTCCCATTTCCTACTGTCAGTCCCAGTCCCTTTCAACACAGATCCCATCTGGAAAGTATGGGGCTGACATTTATATAAAAACCCAGTTGGGGATGTTTCTTACACACCTGATTCACTGTTCTGTTTTTTGTTTTCCCCTCAGTCGATAATTTTTGATGAGGTTGATCTGACAGATGCCAGTGTGGCAGAATCTAGCACTAAGAATGTCAACAACAGCTTCACGGTAGGATTTATCAGATCAATTTTGTCCTCCCTCCATTTCTCCCCTTTCTCCTCAATTTCTAAATCTGGAGATTCTGCCTGGTTTGAAAAGCTCTCAGCTCCATTCATGGCCCCCTCACTGGGGGAAATCTAACAGTGCTGTTTAGCCATTGTTGAAAGGGCAGCTGGTGTACTAACCAAGCTATAAGAAGATGCTTGAAGGTGGTACATGGTTTGGTTTGTGGCAGAGAGATTCCATTATAACCTGCTGAGGGTTTCAGTGCTTTCTACATTATGGTACACACAGCTGAATGTTCCTGTTTAATGCGAGTGTATGATAAGTGCAACATTGTGGCTAGATTTTTGTGCCACAAAGTCAAGAAATATAAATGTATGTTCCCCACAGAAATTGTAAGTCATTCCTGCCCCCATGCATGAAATATTTTGGATGAATGGGTATGCTGTTAAATCTATTCCTTTAAAGATACACTCTTGTTAAACACACGTTTATTGGGCCTCTCTAATACTGTTCATTTATATATCAGGACAGGTGAAGTTCTGTGACGTGTTTTGCAGGAGGTCAGATTAAATGAACGTAGTGGTCCTTTCTGGCCTTAGAATGTGTGAATCTATACATGTGTCATGGCCAAATTACAAATTTGGGAGAGGAGGAACTTAAAGGGATCTTACAGAGCTCACAAAGAGCTGCATATTGATGTGTATAGTGGGAGTAGAGGAAGATAAGAGATAGTTAAGATAAGGTTGCAGAACTGGGGCTAGTTCTGTGCATGCCTTTGACAGAGGATCCTGGCAATAGGTATTAGCCTTATCCCAAATTGTAGTCCCTTTGAGCAGATAAATCTGGACAAAGTGGCTATGACATAAACCCTAGAATCTGATTACATTTCAGCATTTTCTCATAGAAAGCCTCATCCAGTCTGGTACTCAAAGGCTAAGAGAAGGCCTTTCTGAATAGAGTGAACCCACATTACGATCCAAAGTCCAGTGATTTCTATACAGGACAGGGACTCATGAACCCTTGACTGCTAATCCCAGCACTGATGCGTATTCTCCCTGTGGCTGTGGGAAAGCTTCAATGCCTGCCTCAGCTTCCCCATCTAAAAATCAGAATAATTTTATAGGCAAAAACTGTAGTGAGGATTATTTACAATGTGTTCAATGCTTGAGTAATGCAAGTGTTGTAGAAGTGCTAACATTGTTGCTGCATTAGTTGTGGTAATTTGGGAACATCTCTCATTTCTGCCAGGGGCAAAGGATGTATTGTGGGGAGGCAGAGGGAATCATCATGTTGCTTATACAACTTCCTGCATCTGAGCACAGCTGTGAAGTAGGAATCACTTCCAGGACAGTGGCACCAGGCCATGTTACTCCCCTGCCTTTCCTAGGGTCTGAGGGAACAGGACAATTAGCTTGGTTCTTAGGGAAACAGCAAATGGTGCTCAATCTCTCTGGCTCATGCATCATGGCTGCTCAGGTAGTTTGTAGGAAAATATCTGGCCTCTGTGGCTTTCTGTCTGTTCTATCTATTGAGATTCATATGTGGGTTTGACTGTGGTCCACCCTGAGCTATAAAAGCTACTCTGCTAATCAAAAGGTTGGGTAGTTCTACTGTTTGGTCTGCCACATCACTGCAGTCATTGCTTTGCATTCCTCAGAACCCTACAATTTTCTCCAGCTCTGTTTGTGAGTGTGCTTTGATTTCCCTTCTGCATCTTCCCAGCTCGCTTCCCCTCCCAAATGCAGAGTTTTTTGATCCATTTTAAAAGTGCACTTAAGAGAAAACTTTCCCCCAGTTTTTCAAAGCAAAGAGGTTCACTAACGTGTTGATTTAGATCTGAGATATCAAACATCTAGTGTTATCTAACAAAGGCAGTTGTCCTTTCATTTCAGAGGTTCCATTTGTCTTCCCTGCTCTCACTTTCTTTAATGGAAAGTTTAATTTCTGACCTGACAAAGACTGGCCCTTCTCTGAGAAAAGAGGCTCTGATGTCCAAGCAGTTGTGCTGTTTAATGGGTAAAAACTACACTTCAAGTTCAGACTAACAGTTGATTTAGGTCAGGAGAAGGGTCCATCTCCAAGTTAGTGTTGCCTCTGCTCCTAAATCTACTGACCATGTCAGCTATCCTTAATACTAAAAAGATTCCTGGATTTAGGTAGGGTGACCTGTTTCTTTACGCTACATCTAGACTCCAAGCTGGCCAGAGCTCAGCACCCTACTCTGTCCTCCCGCCTTACAAAGAGTGGTACTATTAGAGGCACTAAAGAGTGGATCAGCTGTATGAGAGCTGCATGAACAACACTCTTTGATAGGAGGAAGAATGGGAGCTAATGAAGAAGATGGCAAGCAGGGAGGAGATTGCAAAAAACACAGGGCAGGAGTGAGTGGGGTAGGAGGAGAAGTTGGGGACACAAGGCAGGAGTGAGTGGGGTAGGAGGAGAAGTTGAGGACACAAGGCAGGAGTGAGTGGGGTAGGAGGAGAAGTTGGGGAAAAGGTTGTGAGGAAAGAGGGGACAGAACACTGGAAGGAAGGGAGACAAAGCAAAGAATAAAAGAAGCAATTAAGAGAATGGAGGAGTGATACCTGGTGTGAAGAGAAGCCACGGGATCAGGAGAGATCAGGAAGTCACAAGAAGTACCTGAAGATTAAGGATTTTGTCTACACCAACATTTAATTTCAGCAAGCTGGGATGTGAAATTACCCCCACAGTAGCTTGTCACCGTCTGTGTGGACCCTGATGCAGTGCATTAATGGTTTGCTAATTTGCTTTGACTTAGTCATCTTTGAAACAGGACTAGATCAAAGTGAACTAACAAACTGTTAATGCACTGCAGCAGGTCCACAAGGACAGTTAGTCCATGGCAGGCTAGTTTGGTGTAGATTTACTTCCCAGGTTGCTGTGAACTAAATGTTCATATAGACAATCCCTAAGATAACCAGCCCAACAGATCTTGGTTCCATTTTGGGAGGAGAGTGGCTTGATTTGGTTTTAGCCCAAGGAAAAGAGAACACCGTAAATCAGGGAAATGGGCAGAAGAGGGAAAGATGTTTTTAAATGCTGGGAATTGTAAGATGTTGCGTTTGGTGAGATGCAGTGAGAACAAAGAATGCTTGTGTGAATATATTTGGATTAGATGAGACAGAGGTGATGGTTAGAAACACAATGCAGGTAGCATCACAGTGCTCTGCAGCAGTCCAGGGTCAACAGGGTGATCTGTTGCATAAATAAAGGAATAAAATTCAGCTATAAAAATACTGATAAGCCTTTTATGAAAGACATTGGTAATACCTGGCAGCTGATTTATTTGCTGTGTAGAGGAAGCTAAAAGGGAGAAATACAAGGATTTAGAGCAAGGAAAGGGTATAATGTGATTTTATGTATTTACTTATCTTATTTAGATTTCTTTAGTGTACATCTCCCAAGGTTGAACTGGAGATAAGAGTTAGGAAACCTATTCAAAAACACTCCAATCCCAGATTTGGTTGCGGAGATATATGGTGTGATGGGAGCAGTTCACAAATGCATTTTAAAGGAAAGGCCAGAGTTGAAATAAAAAGAAATCTATTGTGTATTTCCTGAAGAGTAAAATGTACCTTCCATAACAGGGGACAGACTAGATGGGCCATTGGATCTTTCCAGCCACAAATCCTGTGTCACTTCCATCCCACAGCTCTGGAACTGGATTTCCAGTTGTTTCTAGCAGACATTCTTCTCTGGGATCTGTCTGGACTTTCACCCAACTTCTGCTTCTAGTGACCTTTATGCAGATTTCAACATCAGTTCATCCTCTCAGTTTACTCAGTGTCTAGCGATTCTGCAGGAGAACGTTTCCAGACGTCAGCTGTGGCAGGCAGTGTGTGTGTGGAGAGCCTTGGTGGTTTGATCCCCCTAAATTGATGCTGTCCTGAAAATTACTGTTTGGAGCTGATGCACAGACACAGCGGGGCTGCCGGTAGCCTTCCTCTTGACCCCTCCTCTGCTGTTAGTGTGCTTTGTTGAAGAGGTGGAGCTTGAACTCCCGGATGCCTCCATAAACTCCTCTCCACCCCCTCTCCGTTGGGACGTACCTCTTAGCTCTGGCATAAGACAGGAAACAGCATATTATTACACTCAGCGCCTGCCTCCCGGCTTCTCTGCCAACAGAAGCAAATCTGTCCAGCTCCTCCTTAAGCACACAGCTAATCAGCTTGTGGTGGAGAGTGGAACAGAGCTCTGAGAGAGTGGCTGCGGGAGAGGACTAATCCTATTGATTTTATGTCAAACAATCAATCTTGTTTGTTCTGAGATGGAGGAGAGTGGTCAGGACCCTCTAGTTTAGAAAAGGATTGAATATGGGTCTTCAGCTTTAAGATCAGAAGAGTGAACGGCGTTTCCTGCACTGGGCATCAACAAAGACATCACCTGCTCCTGAACAACCACCCACCAGGAATTCAGATTCATTGGAGTAAGTGTACTTCAGGCTCTCTGGCTTGTAAAGTGAATTATACTCTCCTATTTTTGCTGATGCATATGTAAAAGTTGTATAGAACTGGAATGGGTGTGCAAAAGTGAGCTGTGCCTGTGATGCAGTACTATTTTGTAACTGATGAGTCCCTGGAACCAGGGTCATAGGGCGAGAAGAATCATGGTAATTCAGGTTCGAGGAATACCTTACTCCAGTGGAGTGTTCTCATCTTCTCTCATTGATATGGGGGAAAGGGATGCGTTGCTGATGGGTATATTTCAGGAAGACGTGTATGGAGTTGCTTGCACTAACGAATGAGAGCATGTTGTCATTTCTTGTGAGAGGGGAAGGGTACATAGGACATTGTCCTTCTCCAGCTATTCCTCTCTGGAAGTATGTGAGATAGTCACATTTGCCTCTTGTTACTGTCTTCATCAGGCAAGTAAGATGACAGTACCTGCCTGGTGAAGTGGTATGGAAATGGATGTTTTCCCCTGAAAGTGAATGTGTCTGCTGTACTGTCCCAGAGTAACCTGCACTCTGCCACTGGAAAGTAGCCGGTGTTAATGTTTTCGCTGAAGAAGCTTGCCCTTGACTGAAGGACTACTCAGAACTCTAGGAGCTAGCTATCAGGCTGGGAGTCAGCTCGCAGTTTGTTGGCTCATTAGCTGGGTGTTTGTAAAGCACTGCTGAAACAAGAGGAACTAGGATCAAAAGTTACTTGAGCTAGTTTGAAATGTAAGCACCAAGGAAGAACATGATACTTGTTTTTATCAGGAGAAGAAATATAGGAACATCTGTTGGAAGCTCTTTGCAGGAAGTGAGACTTAACACTTGAGACCAGGGTCACAGACATGAGTGTGTCAGGATAGAGCAGAGAATTCCTTGTGGTCTGCAACTTCCCTGGACTCCCCAAGATGTCAGATCCTACTTCAATCTCTCCCTACATAGACAGGATCATGGATAATGTGCTTCTGGGAATAACCAGTCGTCTTGTATGTGTGAGGGAATCTCCTGCCCCCAATTCCTCAGCACACAGACAAGCTTAGGACAGTATGCTTCAGGGAGTAAGCTGGCTCTTCAGGGTAATGGGGATGAAGGCACAGAGCAGGGGAGGAGAGTTCCCAATTCCAATACATACTCCATAACATACACAGTTACATGCTTCAGGAAGCCACCAAACTTAGTGGGGAGGTTGCCCCAACCCCACCACTCTGTATGCAAACAATGTGTGTCAGGGAGGTATTGGGCTCTGGGAGAGTGGGCATTGGAAAGGGACCAGCTGCATAATCTCATGGAGCGATTTCCCCCGACTTCTGTGTGTCAAAGTATCTTCTATAAATAGGACAAGATCACACTGCAGTTTGAGTAACCAGGCTCCTGGGTGGATTGTTGTCATTCCCAATACTGCATGCATGCACAATTTAAATAATTGTACATACTCTGCTGATACATTTAATATATATTGGTTGCTTTCAGATTTTCTTCTCTATCAGAGTTATAAGAACTGAAAACAAGGCTGCAGACTGGAACTGCTGTCTTCATTTTAACTAAGGAGAGTGTCACTGCTTTTCCTCTCATTCAGTGTAGGCCTGTCCCCAGTTCCTATTATATTTGCTCCAGTTTCTAAATATTCTGTTGCTTTAGTTATTTGCACACCAGTTCTCAGTAAAAATAATTTCTGCTGGAGACAGGTCCTTGGTAAACACATATTTCTGACTCAGTGGTAGCCTATGAAAAGAATCTTTTAGAAATCCTTTTCCTGTCTAGGATTCCAGGACTTTTAATCTGGTCTCTTGCTGGAACTGGTTGTTAGTCTGCTCACACAGGACATACAGAAGTAGAGAGAAGCCTTCTAAAGGTCTTGTGGGGCATTGCTTCAAATACAGAGGAAAGAGCTGAATGGTTCCTATAAGAAGTTGCACTGTTGAGATCAGTGATTCTTCTTCTTCTTTAGATTACAAAAGCACCCAAAAATGTGGTAGGTGTTTCTCAGACAGATAAAGATGCTGTTTGGAAGAGGTGAAATGTGACTACACATCTCTGTCAGAGAGGCAGGATAGATAGGGAGTTGTAAAGTGAAGGAGAAAGCTTTGAGAATGTTTGTTTGTAAAGTGATTTTATTCCCCTACAAGGAAGTTGATTGGTATGGAATTAGCACCTGTTCCTGCCCTTGTGCCTGAACACTAGCAGCTTTTGTTTTCTACTTTGTTTGCTTTTTGGTAACCTTAGTACATTTTATCCTGTGTTTAATCTACCTTCCTGAGTGAGTTTACAAACTCTCTGCCTATCCCTGACGAGGAGAAAAAGGCAAGAAGATTTTGGGGGACACTAGAAGCCATTTCAGAACATGGCAGATGTCATTTTGAACTGGAGTTGCAGTAGAAGAAAAGGGCTTCTTGTGCAGATACATGCTCTTGAACCCTTGTCTACAACCAGGAAAAGGACCTGCTGCTGACAGTTATCAGCAGAGGATCTCCTCTCGCTCCCCCCATCTACTGATGTTCAAAATGGTTTAACGGCTGTTGTAGACAGAACAAAACCATTCTGAACACCATGACGCCAAGTGTGGTAAGCCACTGGGTTTGTGATGCTTTCAGTAATGATGTTGAAAACTGTACTTCCTTTTGTGCTAGGAGCTGACCTGTTTTCAACACCACTTAAGTGAGAGGTTGTGGGGAGCTATTGCTAACAGTAAGCTGTCAGCAACAGATCATGTAGGCAAGATCTTGTCTTGCTCAGTTGTAGATTTGATTAGCTGCTAGCCGTGACAGGTATTGTACCACCAAGACAGCAGCTATAACAATGGGGAGCATTGACTTGTCCCTCAGTTCTTGATTATTTGCTTTTGAGTGAATGACTTAGAAGCTTTCTCTGAAATGTCTTTAACTTCCCAACTGCATCTTTATTTCAGAATTATGTAGTTCCGTTTGGGGAAAAAAAATTCTAGAAGTACTTCTGTGGAAGTACAAAGGAAAGAAAGGGCCTTCTCCCAGTGCTATATGGAATAAGTTGGTAGGCAGAGATTTTCGCCATATGAACTGACTGAGTTTTATACCCACTGACCAGTGATAAGGACCTTTCGACACACTTCCTTTCTGATTAGAGGAGTCCTGGCATCTACCCTTGTCTGTGTTCATTCTGCTGACTGCCAGGAAGAGGAATGCTTCTTGTTTAGTTAGGAACAGAGCTTCCAGAGACATATAGGAATGTGACCTTGGGTTGAAAGTTTGTCATTTTCCCAGAGAATCCTCTGTCTTGTTAGCTGTCCCACTCCAGCATCAGGGAAGAAGATGAGACATCAAGATGTAGAATAAACAAAAGTTAAATTTTATCTGGAGACATGTTGTCCCAGCAAATATTATCAAAGGCAGGAGGCTACTGCATTTATTGCATGTAGGCCTAACAGATCTGTTATATATCATAAGAGAAACACATTTCATTAATTGAATCTAGTCCCAAAAAGTGCAACACAGTGTATTAAATTTATCCCTCTGTGGACTAGTCTAGTCTGAAATCTGCCCGTTTAGAGTTAAGTCTAAGAGCTGTGTAGAATCATAGAAGATTAGAGTTGGAAGAGACCTCAGGAGGTCATCTAGTCCAACTTCCTACTTAAAGCAGGACCAATACTAACTAAATCATCCCAGCCAGAGCTTTATCAAGCTGGCCTTAAAAATCTCTAAGTCCAGGGTCAAAGTACCAAGGATGCTGCAGGTTAGGATTCAGGTATGTAGGGAGAGCAAAAAAATCTTATTACTCAGGCTTTAGCAGGTTCTTTAAAATATTAACTCATCTTTTTCAGATGGAAATGAAAGGTAGTTTTTTCCATAGGTGGAAACTATCCGATTGTCAGGAAAAGCTGTTTTCACCATAAAAATAACTACATTTCTCTGTGAAAGTGGTGAGTTCTGTCTGGGATGAAGAATGTTCTGTGTGGCATCTGGAGTTGAGGGGAGAGGAATGGCAGAATTAGGCTGTGAATACTATTTGGAAATGTTCCCAAACATAGATAGTTTCATAAAGCTCTAATTCACTGAACTCTGTTGGAGCACCGCACTGGATCATCAGGGTTTGGGTGCATTGGCAGAGCAGTGTGAAGGGTGTGCTGTAAAGCAGGACAGAGGTGCATTGATATGTGTGTCTGGAGGAAGCCATACTTCAATCCCTCATCTTCTGAAGCATGAAAATTCAACAGAATTTGCCTCTTGCTTCCCAAAGGAGAAAGTCTTGCCTAAATCGTGTCACATAGTTATTCCAACCTGTAGAATTGTGATCTCAGCCTCCAAATTCAGTTGTCTAATTGGTATTAATGAGCTACACTGTGACAATTTGGGGAACTGTGTATGTTCAGCTTATGAATTCTGGCTGATTTTATGAAATTGGTGTATCATTGAATAGCTCAGTAGATGTGGCTTCAGTCCTGTGCCGCCATCATCTGCAACTTCCAGACCAGGGACAAGAAGTGCTCCCATTCAAATGAGAACACATTCGGACAATTGGATGGACACACCGTAGGTGAAAACAGTTGTCTCCAGCTTCTTTGCAGGGGGCTGGGGTTTGAAACAGAGGATTTTCCCAAGAAAAGGGAAACAATGAAACTTGGCATCAGTGCTAGCCTTTAAAAACCACAGAGGCTGAGATAGAGGAACAAAAAGAGTGTGCTTGTATAGCAGAGAGATCCTTTTTGGACTGCAGGACCAGCCAAGGAAGAAGAAAGCTGCTGTGTGATAGGGGAGGAGAGCGAGATGCACTAACTGCATGATTCAAAGGAGAAGCCGTGGGTGGCAGTGGGGATTCTGGACACCCTAGGTAATGGTGACTGAATCCCAGAGAGTGCTAGAGGGATGAGAAGACTGAGGCAGGGAAGGTTGTATAGATGTTGTGTTGTTTTATTTGGATCTGTAGATTTCCTCCCAATAGCTTGTTGCTATCGGGTGCCCCAGGGAGTATAGAGCAGCTGGACCAATATTAGGATTGGAAGAGACCTCAGGAGATCAATTAGTCCAATCCTCTGCTCAGAGCAGGACAAACACCAACTAAATCATCCCAGCCAGGGCTTTGTCAAGCCGGGCCTTAAAAACCTCTAAAGATAGAGATTCCACCACTTCCCTAGGTAACTCATTCCAGTGCTTCACCACCCTCCTAGTGAAGGAGTGTTTCCTAATATCCAATCTAGACTTCTCCCCACTGTAACTTGAGACCACTGCTGCTTGTTCTGTCATCTGCCACCATTGAGAACAGTCTAGCTCCATCCTCTTTGGAATCCCCGTTCAGGAAGTTGAAGGCTGCTATCAAATCCCTTCTCACTCTTCTCTTCTGCAGACTAAATAACCTCAATTCCCTCAGCCTCTCCTCATAAGTCATGTGACCCAGCCGCCTAATCATTTTTGTTGCTGTCTATTGAATTCTCTCCAGTTTGACCACATCCCTTCTGTAGTGCGGGGACCAAAACTGGACATACTCCACATGTGACCTCACCAGTGCCAAATAGAGGGGAATAATTACTTCCCTCAATCTGCTAGCAATGCTCCTACTAATACAGCCCAATATGCCGTTGGCCTTCTTGGCAACAAGGGCACACTGCTGACTCATATCCAGCTTCTCATCCACTGTAATCCCCAGGTCCTTTTCTGCAGAATTGCTGCTTTTCCAGTCAGTCACCAGCCTGTAGCAGTGCATAGCATTTTTCGGTTCTAAGTGGAGGACTCTGCACTTGTCCTTGTTGAACTTCATCAGATTTCTTTTGGCCCAACTTCCAATTTGTCTAGGTCACTCTGGACCCTATCCCTAACCTACAGCTTATCTACCTTCCTCCTCTCCTCTCCTCCTCCCCAAACACCCCCTCCTCCCCCGGTAGCTTAGTGTCATCTGCGAACTTGCTAAGAGTGCAATTCATCCCATTATCTAGATCATTAATGAAACTGTTTAACAAAACCAGCCCCGGGACCGACCCCTGTGACACTCCGCTTGATACGGGCTGCCAACTAGACATCAAGCTGTTGATCACTACCCGTTGAGCCTGACAATGTAGCCAGGTTTCTATCCACTTTATAGGGTATGTCTTCACTACAGCAGTAGGTCGATTTCCCTTAAGTCGATTTTTTAAAGCAGACTGTATAGAGTTGATTTTGTGCGTCCCCACTAAGCACAGCAAGTCAGCAGTGTCTGTCCGCACAACTGTGGCAAGCGTCGACATAGCGAGCATTGCACTGTGAGTAGCTATCCCACAGTTCCCGGAGTCCCCAGCAGGCACCATTTCGAGTGCTGCACTATGGGTAGGCATTTCATAATTTCGCGCCCTTTTTTCGCGCCGCCGACACCATTTCGAGTGGTGCACTGTGGGTATGCATCTCATTATTTGCGCCCTTTCTCCGCACTGCGCTAACGCCATAGCACTGCAAGCATGGAGCCCGCTGATGCCACCGCTGCAGTACTGGCCGTTGTGCGGACCTTGCGCACTGTTGTGGATTTTATGCTGCATCGTCTGCAGAGGAATGCCATCCGGAGACAACTGCGCTTTCCGGAACCTGACGACAGTGATGAGGAGATGGACCTGGACGTGCACAGCAAGGACAGGGACACTGACGTTTTTGGAAGTAGGGCAACCGACAATCTGGCGAATTTGGTGGCAATGGGGCAGGCTCACGCCATGCAACACCGATTCTGGGCCAGGGAAACAAGCACTGACTGGTGGGATCACATAGTGCTGCGGGTCTGGGATGACTCCCAGTGGCTCAGAAACTTTCGCATGCATAAGGGTACGTTCATGGAACTTTGTGACTTGCTTTCCCCATCCCTCCAGCGCAAGAATACCAAAATGAGAGCAGCACTCACAGTTCAGAAGCAAGTGGCGATAGCCCTCTGGAAGCTTGCAATGCCAGACAGCTACCGGTCAGTCGTGAATCACTTTGGGGTGGGTAAATCTACAGTGCGGTCTGCTGTGATGCAAGTAAGCAGGGCAATCGTCGAGCAGCTGCTGCCCAGGGTTATAAACCTTGGAAATCTGCAAGCTACAATAGATGGCTTTGCCGCCATGGGATTCCCTAACTGTGGTGGGGCTATAGATGGGACTCATATCCCTATCCTGGCACCGGCCAACGAGGCCGCAGAGTACAGAAACCGGAAGGGATATTATTCTATGGTCATGCAAGCAATGGTTGACCACAAGGGATGTTTCACCGACCTGTACGTGGCGTGGCCGGGAAAGGTTCATGACGCTTGTGTTTTCAGGAACTCTAGGATTTTTAGACAGCTGCAGCAAGGGATTTTCTTCCCCGACCAGAAAATTTCCGTGGGGGGTGGGGGGTGGAAATGCCGATCGTTCTCATTGGGGACCCAGCCTACCCCTTAATGCCCTGGCTTATGAAGCCCTACACTGGGGCCCTGGACAGGGGTCAGGAGCTGTTCAACTACAGGCTAAGCAAGTGCAGAATGGCAGTAGAGTGTGCATTTGGCCGACTCAAGGGGTGATGGCGTTCATTACTGATTCACTCAGACATCAGCGAGAGAAATATCCCCATTGGTATTGCTGCTTGCTCTGTGCTCCACAATCTCTGTGAGAGCAAGGGGGAAACGTTTATGGTGGGCTGGGAGGCAGAGGCAAATTTACTGTCTGCTGCTTACCAGCAGCCAAACAGCAGGGAAAGTAGAAGAGCGCACCATGAGGCGCTGCGCCTCAGGGACGCCTTGAAAACCAGTTTTATGAGTGCCCAAGATGGCGTTTGACAACCCGCTCCCTTGCTCTGCTCAGCCCTACGCCTGCCGTCCTTGCACCCTCTTTCCCTCCCCCCTCCCAATGCTTGCAGAGGAAATAAATTCACTTTTAAAAATCACGGTTTCTTTATTGGTTCATCACAAATACGGCGGGGGGGGGGGGGAGGGAAACTAGCAGTCGCAGTGGTGGAGGAGCGGGGGTGGGTAGGGGTTTGAGGGGGGGGGAGGGTGGCCAAGACACAGCAGCTTTTAAAAGTGTTTAGATAAACTCATCCTGCTGCTGCTTGTGCTGGCTTGTGGGGTAGAGTGAGTTGGTCCCCGGAGCTTCCCCCCCCCCAGGTTCTCACCCCGCGTTTGGGTGGGGAAGCTATGGGACTTGGGGAGGGGGAGAGGTGGTTAGACAAGAGGATGTAGAGGCGATCTTTGGTTCTGCTGAAGCTCCACCAGACACCGGAGCATCTCGCTTTGGTCCTCCATTATCCGGAGCAAAGCATCCATCCGCCTTTCTTCACGTTCCTGTCGCCTTTCTTCACGCTCCAGCCGTCGTTCTTCACGCTCCACCCACTGTTCTTCGCGCTTTTCTGCTGCAGCTCTTGATTCCTGTCTTGACTGTAGCAATTTTGCCCTCCATTCAATCTGCCGCGCGGCCTCAGCATGGGAGTTCTGGAGTAGTTCATTAAACATGTCATCATGCATTTTCTTTTTACGCTTTCGTATCTGCGGTAGCCGGCGAGAGGGGCAGGCGGGCGGATTCTGAGATAACTGTGCAGCTGTTGTGGGAAAAAAAAGGTACAAGGTTATGAGACAGATACATTCTCGGTTCACAATGGGAGTACTATGCTACTGGGAACCACAGTATTCAACGGCCTGATATGAGTTCTGTACAAGGTCATATTCCGCACCTAAAAGTGACTTGGTGCCTCACACAAAAGTCACAGAAGCATCTCACGTACAGCCTCAACACAACACGGCTACTGAAATCACCATGCAGCCGGCCATGGTAAGCTTAAGCCATACTCGGATATTCCAGAGTAACCCCACTCCCTTTCCCCCGCCACATGGATCCCTCCTCCCCCCAACGCGTGGCTCCCAGTGAACCGCGCCGCAAACTGCAAAACAAAACCAAAAATCTCTCGCTAAGGAGGGCCGGCTGGGGAAGCAGCCCGCAGCCCAAAATCTCTCGCTACAGGCTGGCTGGGGGTCTTCAGCGGCAGCAACTGCTTGCAGACTCCTCAAAATCCATGCTTGCTCTTGCTACGGGCTGGCTGTGGGGAGGGGTGTTGTGCGCGCTTGCAGGCTGCAAACCCCTGCCTGCTCTCGCTACGGGCTGTCTCGCTCGCTGTTTCCCTACTAATTGCAGTCCGTATTTCAAACAGGCAACCATGAATGACATCACTCTGCTTAGAATTTCTCAGAGAGATAGAGAACGCATGTTACTGGAATCACTACAAAGTCCTGGTCCATTCGCCACAATGTTGTGCTGCTCAATGATACCAGACTATTTACTACTTTCATGGCATGGGATGGTCTCAAATCACGGGGGGGGCCAGACAAGGCGGCTCTCCCCAGAAATCTGTTGCGGAAGATTCATCGCTACCTCCTGGATAGCTTCATGGAAATGTCCATAGAGGATTTCCGCTCAATACCAGAGTATATTGACAAGTTTTTTGAGTAAAAAGGGACCAGCAATGCCAAGTCCTTAGTGCAAGTTAATCATTAATAAATGCTTCCTTTAAAAATCATGAGTCATGTAATCCCTTAAAAAAAACACTCACCTGAGGATCCTTTGCCGGGTGTGGTACCCCCTTGGGAGGCTTGGGAGGGTACTAGCTCCAGGGTGATAAACAGCTCCTGGCTGTCTGCTAATTCCTCGCTTCCCTTCTGGTGCTCCGTGATATTTTCCTCCTCCGCATCGTCCTCCTCATCCGAATCCTCCTCAGGCCTGACTATTATCCCACCGGTGGAGTCCACGCAGACCGGTGCGATGGTGGTGGGGGCGCCCCCCATTATCTGATTCAGTTCATTGTAGAACCGGCATGTCCGCGGAGCGCCCCCCGAGCGTCCGTTTGCCTCCTTGGCTTTCTGGAACGCTTGCCTCAGCTCCTTAATTTTTACGCGGCACTGTTGCGTGTCCCTGTTGTGGTCTCTTTCCAGCATGGCCTTGGAGACTCTGGAAAACGTGTTGGCATTCCGTTTGTTGTTACGGAGTTCCAACATCACGGATTCCTCTCCCCAGATAGCGATGAGATCCAACACCTCATGATTGGACCATGCTGGAGCTCTTTTCCTCTGGCTGGTCTCCTGTGCTGCTGAGCTCTGCATGGCGTCTTGTGATGCTGAGCTCTGCATGGCGGGTTGTGCTGCTGATTTCTCTGAATGGCGACTGAGCTGTGCAGGTGAGCTGGCCACGCTGACCAAACAGGAAATGCTATTCAAATGTTCCCGGGTCTTTTCCTGTCTACCTGGCCAGAGCAGCTTGTTGAGAGCACTGTCCAGAGCGGTCACAGTGGAGCAGTGAGGCAGTCCAGAGCGGTCAGAATGGAGCATCGTGGGACAGCTTCTGGAGGCCAGTAACGTCCCATGAGTCCTCACTAGTCCACAATCGACCCAGAGAGGTCTATTTCAGCGCTACTCCTCTCGTTAGGGAGGAGTACAGAAGTCGATTTTGAGGGCTCTTTAAATCGACGCAAATGGTGTCCATGTGAGGACGGGTACAGGTTTATATCGACTTAACGTCGCTAAAGTCGACGTTAAGCCGTAGTGGGGACCAGCCCTTAGTCTATTCATCCACTCCATACTTCTTTAACTTGCTGGCAAGAATTCTATTGGAGACCGTAGCAAAAGCTTTGCTAAAGTCAAGATATCCCATATCCACAGAGTCAGTTATCTCATCACAGAAGGCAATCAGGTTGGTCAGGCATGACTTGCCCTTGGTGAATCCATGTTGACTGTTCCTGATCACCTTCCTCCTCTTCAAGTGCTTCAAAATGAATTCCTTGATGACCTGCTGCATGATTTTGCCAGGGACTAAAGTGAGGCTGAACGGTCTGTAGTTCCCCGGGTTCTCTTTCTTCTCTTTTTAAAATATGGGCACTATATTTACCTTTTGTCAAGCATCCGGGACATATCCACACCCCTTCATTGAATGTCAGGGGTATGTGAGGAAGATAGCCTGGTCCACTATACAAAGTAAAGACACTAGTTGCCTCCTGGGCATGGACATTCACCTGAGCTGTGCTATCGCTGATCAAGTGAAGATCTTTACCTGCATCAGCATAGCTTCCTTGCTCACCTCACCTTTTATATTTTTTCTGGCTATTGGTTCTTGATCCTCCAAGCAATAAGGAATTTTGCTCTCCCTTTGTGCATTAAACCACTAGCTGTTTTGAATACGTTAGGAGCTCTTGGGGTATTCAGGGTTCATAAAATTCTATGCAGGGCTGTGTGTTTGAACAGGATGTGAGCAAAAGGAAGCCGCCAAAATTATCAGGTCCTGTCATACGCCCACTCTTGGCTACCTTCAACAGTATATCGCACCAGGAGAGCTATATTTAGCAGAATCATTTCTGAGTCTTTCTCCAACCAGCTCTGTGATTGGACCAGTGTGTTAACTTGTTTTTCTGTCTCATGATTACTGAGCTCACTAGATCCACTCTGATAAAGCAGAATCATACTGTTTTTAGCCAAAAGCTGCCACTTCAGCTCCGAGACGTTTCTGCGCAGTCAGGAAATACTGGGGAAAGGACCCAAATGAAGAAGTCAATGGGTAAGGACTCCTTTGAGGGAAGCATGGTGAGAGAATGAAGATTGGGCTTCACTCTCAGTGCTGGGAGGAAGAAGGGAAGTGGCTCAGTATAAGAAAACACAAAAAGGTTGAAATGTAGTTGGATTTCTTTTAACATTTTCATCTAAGGCAGGGAATCCTCATTGGGTTAGCTTTCTAATCTTGAGGTTCACAGCTGTTCACTGAGGACTGACATCCAGGGGACTCCAGTCTGTTTTTTGAATGTGAAATTTGAGATTTTCCTGCCTTGGCTCCATCATTTGCCACCTGGTCTAACTCGAAAAGTCAGTTTAGTTAAACTGGTAATAACTTTGGACACAGCAGTATCATGGTGACCTAACTGGTATCATCAGCCAGAAGGGAGATGGCAAACTTGGTTGGAGGATGGACTTCTCGGTGAAAAGGTACAGGAGATGATGCTGAGTCCTTGAGAAGTGTTAGGGTAGTGTCAGCATTTAGCCTCCGGGACGGTATGGGTTCAGAGCTCAAGCCCGAGCGCCTACACTGCTGTTTTAATGGCATAGCATGAGCCCAAGTCTGTACCCAGGTTTTGAGATTTGCTGCTGATCATTTTAAAACTCAATGTAGACGTACCATTTTGGCACTGGCTTCAGTCAATGATTTTGAATAGAATGGCTTGAAGAACAGTGTCTGCAAAGAATCAGAGAGGTAGCCGTGTTAGTCTGGAATAGCAGAGGTAACAAAGTCCTGTGGCACCTTAAAGACTAACTCTAAAGTTTTGAAGCATAAGCTTTCGTGGGCTAATACCCACTTCGTCGGACGAAGTGGGTATTAGCCCACGAAAGCTTATGCTTCAAAACTTTAGAGTTAGTCTTTAAGGTGCCACAGGACTTTGTTAGTGTCTGCAAAGACTCACTGGAATCTTCTTGATTGTATGAGGTAGTTGACCGAACTGCCATGATTCCAACAAGCAACACACTTACTTGTGTTTCCATAGACGGTGTGATGACGTTCTCTGTGGTATTGGTAAACTAAATTGAGTCCTGCCTGAAGTGAATCAGAGTTTTCCTATCTCCAATATCCTTAAACCTTTTCTGTCATTCCCATCCATTCTGATGACTCCAGAATGGAGAGAATGAATGGCATATTCCTTGCCACTACTAATTAACTCTGATGCCATGGTACCTTGGGCCCTAACAGGCAATTGCTTTATGCAACAGTAATGTTGTTATAGACCAGAGGTAGGCAACCTATGGCACACATGCCAAAGGCGGCATGTGAGCTGATTTTCAGTGGCACTCGCACTGCCCAGGTCCTGGCCACCAATTTGGGGAGCTCTGCATTTTAATTTAATTTTAGATGAAGCTTCTTAAACATTTAAAAAACCCTTATTTACTTTACATACAACAATAGTCTATAAATATATAACTAAACTTAGAGCTTCTAAAAACATAAAAATGTGTTACTGGCACGCGGAACTTTAAATTCGAGTGAATAAATGAAGACTCGACACACCACTTCTGAAAAGTTGCAGACCCTGTTATAGACTGTGTTCTAATGCTAGCTAAGGAAGATGAATCTAGGCGTTCAGTTCCCATTTTAGGGACCAAACCTGAGATTCATATGCCAGAAAGCTCCGCAGCACTGCATCAGTATTTGGCATTCCCTTTTTAGGAAGAGCAACATACTAGTTCACATCAGGATAAACTTTTGAGACACTTCAGGGTCTGACTACTCAGAGTTCTGCCAATCCCAAAATAGGCCAAAAAACACAAGGGTTATTAATAATCTCAGGATTCTGTTTGTTCTGTCTTCTGATTTTTTTTAAACTGTCGGGGGAAGCAATCCCCTCCCTCATTCAAAGTGAATCAGTCCCTTGTTTTTGTGCTATCCCATTATATGAGAACAAGAGGTCACTGGATGACATTACTGCTTGGTAAATTTAGAACAAATAAAAGGAAGTGCTACTCACATAATGCAGCATCATCCTGTGGAATTTGCTGTTCCAGGATGTTAGTCAAAAACTGGAACTGGCACTTAAAAAAGTAGTTGGACCATTAACATTTGTAGCCATGTCTGTCAAGAGAGGGGTAATCAAATCTCAAGTGTCAGTATGTCACTGATCACTGCCTTGGTGAGAAACTAATGTATGCAAGTCCCTGATTAGAAAGGTGCTTTTTTTTTTTTTTGGTGGAGGGCCTTTTGAAGAATCAGAAATTAGCCACATCTGGCAGCAGGATATCGGTCTGGATAATCAGCAGTCTGATGCAGAATGTGACTGTAGGAAAGCAAAGACTCATGGGTGCGGCGCTTTCTGCTGGTGGTCTTGGGAATTAGCTTGATTTCAGCCCAGAGCGCCCTCTGCAGGCCGGTGTCTCTCCTGCCTTAGGGCCCCCGTGTCGCTCCCGGACCCCAGTGCCCTTTTGCCTTGGGGTGCTGCCCCAGGGGAACCCCCAACCTCCTAATCCCACCTTGCCTGAGTGGCTACTGCCAGTCATCATCTAGCCCCCTTTTCCTGGGGCAGACTGCAGTTTGTAATGGCCACTCATCATTGGCAAGGGGGTTAGGACCAGCTGCCTCTGCCTAATCCCAGGCTGCACGTCTGGAGCCCCAGTACCTGTATAGACCTTCCCCAAGGCCTGCAGCCTGCGGGTTTCCAGGCTGGAGTTCCCCAGCTCCCTTGTCCTATTCCCCAGCACTATTCCAGCGTAACTTTGTTCCCCAGCAGCTAGTCCTTCTTCCTCCAGGGCTGGAAAGAGACGACTTCTTCTCCTGACCCACAGCCCTCTTATAAGGGCCAGCTGGGCCCTGATTGAGCTGCCCACAGCTGTGGTCAGCCGCATCCTCTGCTGCTTTCACTCTTCTTCCCAGCTGCAGCCCTCTCCAGGGCTGCTTTTATCCCCTATTCTGCAGAAGTGGGACAGCTGCCCCACTACAGGCACATTATATGTTTTCTCTCCCTCCTCCCGCCCACTTACTAGGAGGAGAGTGGCCTTTACCCTCCCTTCAGTGTGTTGGGGGAGGGGCTGCTCTACACTTAAAACTTAGGACAGTGATGGCAAACCTTTTTGAGCCCGAGTGCCCAAACTGCAAACCAAAACGACTTGTTTTTTTCTAAGTGCCAACACTGCAATTAAACCTGAATAACGAGGTTTTAGTTTAGAAAAAAACAATTCGTACAGTTTTTCAAACTAATTAACAGCTTTTGTTTAAAAAGAAAAACACAATAACAGAGCTTTCCAATAAACATTTTTTTTATTGAAAAAAACAAAAAAACAAAAAACAAAACAAAAAAAACCAACTGTACACCCCCCCCAACTGACCCACTCAGCCCGGTCTCTCCCACCAAAACCTTCCCTCCCACCCACCCCCCAAATGACCCACCCAGCCTGGTCTCTCCCCCCAAAACCTCCTTCCCTCCCACCCACCCCCCAAATGACCCACCCAGCCCAGTCTCTCCCCCCCAAACCTCCTTTCCTCCAACCCCCCAACTGACCCACCCAGCCCGGTCTCTCCCCCCCAAACCTCCTTTCCTCCAACCCACCCCCCAACTGACCCACCCAGCCCAGTCTCTCCCCCACACTGCTTACCCGCGCTCCCAGCCCAGCCTTCCCCCAACACCCCCTTGCACACCGCTTACCCCCCCCCCCGGCGCTTACTTGTTCGCTGGGTCACGCTGCTGTGACCCGACTCCAGCGAGGGAAGGAGAGGAGCGACACGCCCCCCAGCCTCGCGGTCACAGCAGCGCCGCGCCACACCGCCTCCCCCGCCCCCCAGCCTCGCGGACAGAGAGCGCCGCGCCACACCGCCTCCCCCGCCCCCCAGCCTCGCGGACAGAGAGCGCCGCGCGAGCCAGATGACAGGCTCAAAAGAGCCACATCTGGCTCGTGAGCAGCGTGCCCACAGAGACGGCTCGGCGTGCCGGCAGTGGCACGCGTGCCACGGGTTCGCCATCACTGACTTAGGACATAGTTACGGCACTCAAGGGTGTAAAAAATCCATACCCCTGAGCACCACAGCTCTGCAGACCTATCTCCCCAGCATAGATGATCATTCAGAATTTTGATGTACCAGGCAATGTAAAAGTAATTAAGTGCCCAATGAGTGGTATATGCCTTCCTGTAAGGAATCTGGCATTAGCCACTATGAGAGACAGGTTACATATAGGACTAGATGAACTGTTGCACTGTGCTGATAGGGAAATACCTCTGTTGTGTTTTCTAGGTTCCTATTATCACCATTATTGTTTAAATATAGTCTTGTTCACTATTTCACAGCTGATAGTTATATCAAAACCAGGTTTTGATTTTCCTTTTACGGGAATTATTTGACAAAGCTTCTACAGTTAAAATCTCTAAAACTGGAACTTGGCTTTGAGATTCTTGGTTTGGAAACAAGCATTTTAGACTCATTCTGTCAGTTCCCATCTCTGATGACATCAAGAATCTCAAGATAAATGTTTCTCTAGAGCTGTTATTAAGTTGGGAATTTTGCTGTTTGAAACTTTCAGTGGAACCCTGTTATAACGCGAGGGATGGGAGCCAAAAAATCCCATTGTGCTAAATGCGGGGTCGCATTGTAGCAGGGTTCCATTCCCGGCAGGCGGGGGGCTGACGATTCTCTGCCCGCTGCCCAGCAGGGGAGAGAAGCTGCAGCCGCCCGCCTAATGGGGACAGAGAACTCTGGGGCAGACTGCAGCCCTGGAGTCCCCTGTCCCAGCAGGCGCAGGTGCCCCGCCTGCCAGGGAAACCGCAGCTCCCTGCCCGTCAGGACAGGGGAATCCGGGGTTCCATGCAGCCCCCGAGTCCCCTATCCCGGCAGGCGCGGAGCCACGGCTTCCACTGGGAACTCCTGGGCTGCGGTCTGCAGCCCCAGAGTTCTCTGTCCCAGGCAGGCTCGGGCCGCAGCTTCTCTCCCCTGCTGGGCAGCGGGGAGGGAAGCCACAGCCCCCGCCTGCAGTCCTGAGTTCTCTGTCCCTGGCAGGGGAGGCTGCAGCTTCTCTCTGTGCTGCCCAGCAGGGGAGAGAAGCTGTGGCCCACCAGCACACCAGGGACAAAGAGCTAGGACGTGGGAGCCACGGTATAACCGCACTATAACTGAACTCATGTTATAGCAGGGTGCGTTATACCGGGGCTCCACTGTATTTACAACTTTATCTTCACTTCTGGACTTGTAGTTGTGTGCCAGACTTATAGTTTCTGGTCTGTGATTTCTTGCCTAGCAGAATAAGATATGAAAATAACTTTAATTAATTATTATAGCATCTGGAGATCCAGGTTATGGACCAGGACACCAGACTGCTGTACAAACACAGAACAAAAGACAGTCTCTGCTACAAAGAGTTTACGATCTTTTCACCCATTTTTTTGTCTCCTTGCATGTACACTTCTCTAAATACAAATCTGTCCCAATGCTGGATTTTGGCATTTTGGCATGGCTGCATTATATGACTTTAGAATACAACATTCTTCATTGGACCAGTTCTCTGTGGAGATTCAAGAAGTTTGAGACGCCAGAATTGAACTTTTACCAAAAGCAAAAACAATGAGGAGTCCGGTGGCACCTTAAAGACTAACAGATTTATTTGGACATAAGCTTTTGTGGATAAAAAACCCACTTCTCCAGATGCATGGAGTAAAAATTACAGATACAGGCATAAATATATATCAGCACATGAAAAGAAAGAGTTACCTTACAAGTGGAGAATCAGTGTTGAAGGCCAATTTAGTCAGGGTGGATGTAGTCCAGTCCCAATAATTAATGAGGAGGTGTGTAAGCGGGCCTCTGACCGCCCTCTTGAAAACACAGGCAGGAGACTGCTTTTTGGCTTCACCAGTGTCTTTTATTTGTTCACCCACAGTGCAAAAACCCCACCACCTATATACAGCTTGCTATCAGTAGAGCTCAGGCTCAGCCCTCAGCTTGGCTGGCCTTAGGAATAGCTAGCCCTTGCAGGCTTTCAGTCCTTGCTAGCTTCCTTAGCAGCTACTTACTACTCTGCACCGTCTCTGTCTCTGTCTCTGTCTCTGTCTCTGTCTCTGTCTCTGTCTCCGTCTCCGTCTCCTTTTCACCTCTTCACCTCCCTGTCCCACCACCCTGGCTTCCTCCCAAGCAGGTTTTATATCCCCTGGAGGCTGTCAGGTGGAGCACATTAAGCCCTCTGCAGCCCAGGGCTACAGCCAGGTGGCTGATCAGCCTGCCCTAGCAGGCTGGGCTTGCAGAGGCTTTTGGCTTTTGCAGGGCAAGGAGGGAGCAGGGGCTGACTCAACAGGCGCTGAGTCAGCTGCCTGCTACAAGGTGTCAATACCAAGAGAGGGAAGATTGGTTTTTGTAGTGAGCCAGCCACTCCCAGTCCCTATTCAAGCCCAAATTTATGGTGTTAAGTTTGCAAATGAATTGTAGTTCAGCTGTTTCTCTTTGTAGTCTGTTTTTAAAGTTATTTTGTTGACGTATGGCTACGTTTAAATCTGTTATTGCGTGTCCAGGGAGACTGAAGTGTTTTCCTATTGGCTTTTGTATGCTACCGTTCCTGATGTCTGATTTGTGTCCATTTGTCCTTTTTTAAGTAGAGACTGTCCGGTTTGATGGGCATTGCTGGCCCATGACAGCATATATCAGATTAGTAGATGTGCAAGTGAATGAACCTCTGATGGTGTGGCTCGTGTGGCTGGGACCTATGATGGTGTCGCTCAAGTAGATATGGGAACAGAGAAGGCAACGGGGTTTGTTACAGGGATTGGTTCCTGAGTTAGTGTTTCTATGGTGTGTCTCGTTGCTGGTGAGTATTTGCTTCAGGTTGGGGGGGGGGGGCTGTCTGTTATGAAAAGCAGCTTCAGTGCTTCTGTCTACTGGGTCAATATTTTAGATTCTTGCTCTTTTAAGAAGATACAAAAAATTGATGCTAGATATTTTGATGATACTGGATAGATTTCATGATTCTAAGGAAAGGAAGGAATAAAAGCAGCAGAATAAGAACAATAGATTTTTTTTTAAAAAAAGGTAAGATCCCATGGGAAGAAAATCTAAGGGTAAAAGGAGTTCAGGAGAGCTGGCAGTTTTTCAAAAAGACAATGTTAAAGGCAAAACTGTAAACTATCCCAATGCAAAGGAAAGGTAGACAGACTGGCAAGGGACCAATATGGGACATAAAAGGCAATAAGAAGAGGTTCTTCAAATACATTAGGAGCAAGAGAAAGATGAAGGAAAGTATAGGTCCTCTGCTTAGCGGGGAAAAAAGAGCTAATAACAGATTACATAAAGAAGATTGAGGTGTTCAATGCCTATTTTGCTTCAATCTTCACTAAGAAGGTTAATGGTGACCAGATACTCAACACAATACAGTAAAACCTCCATTTAACGGACTAATTCGGGCGAGGGGGTGTCCGTTAAATCAAAAAGTCCGTTATTTAATTAAAAAAAAAAAAACCAAGCTGTCGGAGCAGCAGCCCGTCCACCACAGGGTCAGGGTGGCAGCTCCGCAGCCCGCCCGCTGCCGGGACCCGGGTCGCAGCCGGGAGGGGTCGCGGTCTGATATGGATCAGAAATTTTGTCCATTGCATCCGAAGTCCGTTAAATCGAGGTCCGTTAAATCGAGGTTTTACTGTATTAACAACAAGGGGGAAGGAACAGGTTAAAGAATATTTAAGTTAACTAGATGTATTCAAATCAGCAGGGCCTGATAAAGTTCATCCTAGATTACACAAGAAACCAGCTGAATCGCTCGTGGAACTTTTAGCAATTATCTTTGAGAATTTATAGAGGAGGGTAAAGTCCCAGAGGAATATACTGGGCACGTGTAGTCTTGAGAAAAGAAGACTGAGGTGGACTTGATAAGGCTGCAAATACGTTAAGGGCTGTTATAAAGAGGATGGTGATCAGTTGTTTTCCGCATCCATCTTGGAAGGTAGGACAAGAAGTAATCTGTAGCAAGAGAGATTTAGATTAGATATTGGGAAAACTATCTAACTGTAAGGGTAGTTAAGCTTTGGAATAGGCTTCCAAGGGAGGTTGTGAAATTTCTACCACTGGAAATTTTTAAGAACAAGTTGGACAAACACCTGTCAGGGATGGTTTAGGTTTAATTGGTCTTGCCTCAGCGCACGGGGCTGGACTTGATGACCTCTCAAGGTCCCTTCCAGCCTGACATTTCTGTTATTTTACTTTATTTTAAAAAATAAAATAAAAAGGAAAGAAACGTCTAAATATTGCACTTCTCCATTATGGGTGACTATATCAGTCATGTCCTTACTTTCCACTCATTTGAAAGGATGTTCATGGTAATAAGGCTGGAAGTTTCATGTATGTAGAGTGAATGTTTTATTATTTTTACAGTGGGCCCAGAAATTTACAGGTGCTTTACAGAATAAACAGGAAATAAGGTCCCTGCCCTGAAATCTGGCAGTTGCAAAGAAGCAGAAGGACATTTTAATATGTCCGTATCTTCTGCAGCTGTGGTGGTGAATACCCGTTCTGCTATTTTTGTGTCCGTGCTCAGCCTAGCATATTTTGTATGTGTGGTCTTTTATAAACTCCACACTGCTTCTAACAGAAGTCTGGAAATGGTGGCCAGTATTTCTGAAGTTTTAAGGTGTGTGTTCACAACAGAGTTAATTCAAGTTGTAACTCATTTGTTACCTCTTACTTGACTACCATCCACATCCAAAACTGTCTGATGTAAGTGGTGTTTTAGGCTCAAGCTAACTAGCCTGTAAGGAATGGGGGAGGCAGCAGGTAGGTGCAGGAGCAGATTTGGGGTTTGTGGGGCCATGGGCCAGAGCAAGTGGGGGGCCCTCCCTACCCCTTCCACCTGCAGTCCTCCCTGCAACCACCCCCCACTGGCACTTCTGCTGTGGAGTAGGGTCAGGGTGTGGCATGGGGGCTTGTCCTGCCCTGCCTGCCTGGTGCTCATTCTGGGGAGTGGGGGAAAACCCCATGTCCCAACCCTGCTCTTAGGCAGGAGCGCCAAGCGGGTTGGGGTATGGGGACACCGGTTCTTCTGGGGTCCCCCAGTTGGCTGGGGACCCTGGGCATGGGCCCTGTCAGCCCAGTGGCTAATCTGCCACTGGATAGGTGGGCTGTAGATTCAGCTAGTAATTCAGTGAGGATGCAACAACTCAAGTTGCAACTCACTAGTAGCTAGTCAAGTCACCACGTAAGTCAAATGTAGTTTTGAAGTGTGGTTGCTCTCAGTCAGGCTTGGCTAGCTGAAGTGCACAGTTCAGCGAACAGTGCTGTGAAGACATGCCCTCAAAAAGGTTTGAAGAATTTCTCTTGACTGTTACATACCTATGGCAGGGTTCACTGTGGAGAACAGCCTAGCTCCAGTTGAGGGCAAGAAGGAAGGCTCCATTGGCTTTCATTCTAGAGTCATCCTTAACAGACTGGGACAATTAAAAGAAAACAAGGATCCATGGAAGGATTTGTCTTTAAAAATGTGTGAATAGGCATGATGCTTAATTCTGTTTATTACTTACCTGTTGTGCAGATCAGGCCATTTGGGGTCGGTCTACACTGCAGCTGGGAGAAAGCCTCCTAGCCCGGGTAGAGACACTACTGCTAGCAGTGTGGACCTTGCAGCTCAGGCTGCAGCTTGGGCTCTCAGCCCACCCGACCCCCTTGGTTTTGGAGCCTGAACTGCAGCCCATGCCACAGTAGCCTCGCTGCCATGCCCCCCGCTGCAGTGTAGACATCCCCTGGGTTTAAGATGGAGTATTGCATGCTGTGTCCCTGCCACAAGAGGCCTCTCCTTATTTTAAAGGTGCATTCTGCCCCATTGGGTTTGAATTAAATGTGACCCAACTGTTCCTTCTTAGTTACTGATGCCACTTTTGTTTGGGCAAAGTCTGGGTAGGGCTAGGTGTATGCTGCACTCTGTAAAAGCGGTGTCATGGCTGAAGAGCTTGAAAAGAAAATAGTGTTTCTAGGTGAATATGAGTTTGCGAAAAGTTACATATGCATTTTCCAGTGTTTGATCTCCTGTTGGGATAATTAATGTGTAGCATAAAGAGGAAGTTTAATTTTAAACTGGAATTTGGCTGTGGGAAACTGATGGGTTGACAGGCACATTTATTGTTTTTTTAATTAATCTCCTGAGCCATAACGGAAGAGATAGGAAGTGAGTGGAGTTGGAGGCTATCTTAGATCAGAAATATTTAGGAGAGATCTATTTTCCCATTCATATTGATTAGGGAGAGATTTACATTTGAGGTGGGATCACAATAATTTTTTTTTATTTTTATGCTGGCTGGAGCTGCAAGGGCCTTGTGAAACTGATATAGTCCTCGTCAGTTTCATTCAGCTGCTTCAGACAGTAAAGCATTCTTTGCAGAAGAAGCAGAGTTCCATATGTCAGTCATTCTCTGTTGTGGATAGAAGTGTTTTTTTAGGATGTAGAATAGGGAAAAACAAACAAGAAGTTAGATTCAATATGGGTGTGTGTCTGGAAACTGTTAAAGTTAATTTAACTGGAATCTTGTTAATGAAGTTTAGTACAAAATGCTAATGTAAAAATTCCTTACATCAAGGTACTTTAAAATCAAGATTCACTTTAAACTAGAGCTTTGTTCTAACTAACACTTAAGCATTTTTTAACTTATGTGAGTAGTCCTGTTCACATTAGTGGGACTTTCTATGTGAATAAAGTTAAACCAGTGTTCAAGTATTTGCAAAATCAGGGAGTAAGTGAACACATCAGATGGGGTGGGGCAGAGGGATAGAGACATACACAAATGGGAGAGTGCTAGTAGAATGACAAACCAAGGTGGAAGAGCTACACTGGTGGTTATGGGGCAAGGCATTTTAGTTTGTAACTGATTTGGGGACTAGGTGGTTGTGTAGAGAACAGGTCCAGGGCTACTAGGTCCAGATCCACTCCCTGGTCGTGGGAGCCCTGGTCACGTGGAACCCCCACAACGAGCCGGTACTAAGAGCGTATGGAATTGGTCAACGCTACGCCCAACTCATGAGACAGCTCATGGTGTCTGACACCAGGACACCGCCAGTATCAGGTCGAGTAACCGAGACCGCAGGACAGGCTCAGCCCCTAAAGAAGGAAGAATCTTTTATTTTTCTCTTGTGATTCATTCCTGTCTGGCCTAAGGAGGAGTGGTGACAGGTTGGAAAGAGAGCCACTTTTGCTCTTTTTTTTGGCCAGAAGGAAGGTTCTGCTGCAATGTGTTACGGTGAGAGGAAGAATCACGTATGGGGCCCCCAAAGAATCCCTTTCCTCCCACCAAAATAGGAAATGGGCCATAAAGAAAAATGGAGAAGAGTGAAACAAGTAGAGCGGAGAGGGGGGGAAATGCCAAGAACTAAAGAGAGAGAGTGAGTGGGAGGAAAGAAATGAGTGATATCTAAAGGGCAGAGAAGATTGCTTTAATATGGGAAGAGAAATATTTCCTCTAGCTCTTAATCTGCTTAATTTTTGGAGGAAATCCTTTTGGCCCATTTGAAAAAAAGGCTGGAGTTCTCTTTACAGGCAAATTAACCCTGGTTCTTAATTATATCTATGTGTGTGTGTGCTGTGAAATATATATATACATTTACATTTGAAAAAATGGAGCCACTCTTGGTCAGTCTTTATTGAAATCACTATCCCTGGCCTGAGCCGCCCCAGTAAGGGTTTCTTCTGGACCAGGTCTTATTAACCATTCCGCTCTCTCAACAAGAGAGTTCTTGCAGAAATTAAATCTAAGATTTCACATTCTCTATACAGATAGTTCGTGCTTAAATGTGACTGTTATTTCTTCCTCCAGTAATGATTTTATCCTTTTGCAGAGATATACAGTATTAGGTTTTTCAGAATATGACTTTGTCTAGAAGATTTTATGATTAAACATGGATAAAGCAGCAGCAAATGTGCTAGATTCACTGAACTTTTCCAGCTAAATCTTTATCTCCCATGCTGCTTTAGACAAAGATGCTATTGTTAAAAATCTCTAGGGCAGATTTTAGGCTATATTGAATGATAGTTTTTTAGGTTTGTTATGGAGTAATGTTAAAGTTGAGAGTAGCCCACAATTATCAGCCTGTTTTAGACATGCACTCATGCCTTATCTTAACGTAAACAAAACCATTCTGTCAGGTGTGATCTTAGAATTTTTATGGAAAGTTTAAGGTAAATCAAATCAGGCTTTCTGGAGATAAGAGGGAAAAAAAATTGGAAAAAATTCCTAATTTTTAAACTTATTGTCACTTGTCCCAGCTCCAAAATGGGTTGATTAATCTATAATCTGTTGGTTTTAGCAAGAATTTACATTTGGGAGGGCTGTTGTCAGAATGGTTATTAAGACCAGTTTCTGCATACATTATGACATTGCAGAGTTTTGTGATGAGGTGGGGATTTTCCCTTGTTATGTTGTATGTGAGCTATGCGAGTCTTACTGTTGAGCCTATGTGAGTTTTACTGTTTTGCATGAATATTGTGTGTGTCTCAGTTTCCCTGTGGGCTACACCAGTGCCTAGGTGGTGGGAATAAGGGTGTGTGACTTTGGCTGAGACCCTCTGGGGCAGATGAGGCTGCTCCAGCTGTCTGCACATATGTTATGGCAGGTGCCCTTCGTCACCTGAGACCCAGGAGGGGGATGCAACCGGGTGATTCTTTTGCCTGAGAAGCATGACAAAGATCAGGAGGAGGAGCAGTGGGGGTGTCGGAGGTCAAATTGCTGGTAGATGGGCAATCTCCTTGGGGAAGTGAAAGATGGGAAGTCCAGGGTGCCTGGCCTGGGACTAAGATGGATTTGGCTGAAAGTCACTGATTTCTGTGCTTGCAAACTGTGTTCTACGCTGTGTTCCTGTCAGCTAATAAACCCTTCTGTTTTACATGCTTGCTGAGAGTCACTGCTGACTGTGGAGTTGGGGTGCAGGGTCCCCTGGCTTCCCCAGGAGTCCCGCCTGGGTGGACTCGCTGTGGGAAGCGCACAGTGTGGAAGGGGATGCTGAATTCTCTGAGGTCAGATCCAGGAATGCTGAAGCTGTGTAAGCTTCTTTCCCTTGTGACAGTATGCTCACAGAGAGAGGAGACATGCTACACCAGAGTCCTGACTGGCTTCAGATGAAGTAGTACTAGAGCTTTGGCCTGGTGACTCCATGACAAGTTTATAAACTCCATGTGGCCGCAAAGCAGGTGGCTATGATGGAGGAAGCAGCAAGAGAGAAACCACATGGAGTTGAGGGTCTGGAACAGGTTATCAATAAGAGTCAGACAGTCAGTTAGGTTGCTTTGCAACTTTCACAGTCACTGATGTGATGAAAGTGTGTGTTGTTGTAAGATAGGATCATATCCTGGTTTTGAGGTTTTTTCGCCCTTAAGTAATTGAGAGTTACAGCCTTAACCCCTTGTATCACATATTTTGCATAGGAATGTTAACTGGTAGAAGTTATATTGCCATATAAACAAAATAAAATAGAAATTGATTTAATATTCAAATTAATATGAAAAATTCCATCAAATCTTAATTTTTTAAAAAAATTCATGCAATATCCATGCAGTTAATATGTTGACATTGCTGTTATATGATTGATTTCTTTATTATGCTGTTCTTTGGATGGCTCTCCAGTGTTTTTTTCAAACTCTAGTTATTAATGAATTCAGGAGTCAGAATAGGAACAAAAAACTCTTCAGCTTTGTAAACCCTGTGGAAAGAGAGCATTGGCCTCAGAGGCAAGTAATACCATTAACGTGTCATTGATCTTTGCTCAGAGATACACAGCTGCTTGCTGAGGCTGTCCTCAGAAGCAGTTTAATTTCATGTGATAAAGGTTGTCCTCTGTTCTTCCTGTCTTCCTAATAGCCCTGGGACTCACCATAGTGATTTCTCTATCCTGTTAGGTTATCACCCCGTGTCGGAAACTTATCCTCTGTGCGGATAACAGAAAAGAGATGGAAGATTGGATTGCAGCACTGAAGACTATACAGAACCGTGAGCATTTTGAGGTAATAGAAGAATCCTCTTATTTACTAGCTGTGTCTTGTGCAGTTTCTTCCAAATAGCATCTGTTTATGGGCTTGACCCAGAGCTCATTAATGGGAGTCCTTTCATTGACTTCAGTGGCCATTGGATCAGATCTTATAAACGAAACCTCCAAACTGCTGCCTGTGTACAACTTCCTCTTACGGTGACTTTTGTACTCTGTACACTCCCCTGTTGGTGAGTGTCAGAACACTTACCACAGGATAGGTAGGTACAGAACACATACCTCACACCCCTTGTCTTCAACTGTTTGGTGTCAGCCTATTACCATTGCCCTGACTTGTCACACCTGCTCAGGATTCAACCTACTGCAACTGTAGTGTATCCAGGTGCTTGGTCTGTAGCAATCTAACTCCTTGTCCTTCTATGTGCTTAGCCTGTCTAATGTGTTAACTGCACAAAGCTTGCCCTTTCTCTACCCCCAGGAAAGATTGTGCTATTTTTGCCTTTTCTGTCTGTTATGTTTGAGTTTCTCTCTTAAGAAAACTCTCAGCCTCCACCTTAGAGTTTACTGTACTGTATTTATTTTAAGTCTACGCAGTACAGTATGGACCATTTCTCAGGGATGCATAACTGGTACGCCTGTTCACATGCTCGGCCAACGTACTGCAATGTGTGCCGGGAGGCATTATCTGGAGTCACGTCGCATGGACTCTCATGTGAAGGTAAAAGCACTTTATTTTCTCTCACTCAGGTCATATTGCCATGGTAACTCACTACTGTATTTCAAAGATCGTTTAAAACAATGGAATTATTGTTTCCTGTCTACAGAATGGGCTAGAAGAAAAGTGACACTGAACACTCAGAAAGCTACAGAATATGTAAGAATGGAACTCTGATGGGCTTGATTCTACATTCCGTTTGCTCTCAGATTCCTGTTGGCTTCCTGGGAATTTGCTGGGTGCATAGCGAATGCAGGATCTGGCCCTGAGAGGGTTGTAGGAAGATGACAGGGTGTGTAGTTTTAATGCTGGTTCTTATGTTGTTGGATCTGGCAGTGGTGTGGTGAAGCACTTATTTTTGATCTGCCAAAATCACTGCTCTAGAATATTGGAATTTTCCAAATCTGAAGTGTGAAAGTACCCGTTTTTGAAGAATCAAACTGAAAGTGTATTTTTTATTATTCACAGCAGCAAGTGCTTGTAAGTGTTTGCTCTCAGGAGGTTAATCATGCTCAGCTTTGTCATAGGAGACATTCACGGCTTCTTGTGGCTCATACTTCTAGTGTGGAGAAGTTTACATCCATGATGTTTAAGGGGTGCAGGTGTATTTTATGTATGTATCATGTCATATCAAATAAGAGGATAATTCACCCATGTACAATCCAGTGGTGAAAATGAGGAGCAAGAGTTAGCAGCTAGAGCAAAATAGAGCTTTTTAACCAACTCAGTGCATTAAGCTCTGATAGTTTTGCAATTGGTAAGGAGGCAGTGGGTGCTTTCTTTCAGAGCAGACATTTGAAGCTCTGTGTTTCACTGCTCAGTCAGCCTTTATGCTCATACTGTCACATCATGTGTTCAGTGGCAGGATTCATTATTTTTCTTCCTCTTTAGTATGCAAGTTTAAAGCTCATAAGCGGTGTGCTGTCCGGGCAACCAACAACTGCAAATGGACAACACTGGCGTCTATTGGGAAGGATATCATTGAAGATGAAGATGGGGTATGTATTGGCCTAGACCATGTCCCCTCTGGGTTGGAATAGCTGGAAGTATGGAGTCTGCTTTGCATATGTCCCTCCACACATGCTGCTTTTGAGACATCAGGGTGAAATGACTGGAAGCAGTTGAAGCCTTCTTTCCCCAAGTCCTGATGTGGAAAAATTAGATGGAACTGCATGGCCTGGGGCTGGCAAATACTGACAGTTAACTGTTTTATGGAAATAATTGGCTTTGTCTTTAAATGCAAATGGTATGTAAATCAACTTGGTGTCAGAAAGTGATGTTCTTTATGAAAGCCTTCCATTATTACTCATGTTATATTGATAGGATTCCCTGATGGCCAGAGACACCTGTAGTTATGGACCATCAAAACATGGTGCTTTGAGGTTGACTAGTTAAGGGTGAGGTTCCCTATGTCTCAGTCTTGGGAAAGGAAGGATGTTAGGACTTGGGAGATTTGGATTCTAGTTCCTGCTCCAGCACAGACTTCCTTTGTGACCTTGGGCAAGTCACTTAGCCTGCCTGTGCCTCAGTCCCATGTAAGTACTTAAGATAGATAAATAGGTGTTTCCTAGACCTAGAGAGTGCTCTTGCTGGCCTCAAGCATCACATCTATGTGTCTCATTGCTACACCATGTCTTATATTCTTAGAGTTGTAGTCTGGAATCTCACAGTAGTCCCTCGGTGCTTGGTTTGCAGATTTCAATGCCACACCAGTGGCTGGAAGGAAACCTCCCTGTGAGTGCCAAGTGCATGATGTGCGATAAAACATGTGGCAGCGTTCTGCGCTTACAAGACTGGCGCTGCCTCTGGTGCAAAGCCATGGTGAGCTGAATGAATGTGGGTGTACCTCTGTGATCGTGTCATCTCCTCACTGTACACGTGTGTGTGCTCTGTTACCGCCATTTGTGTGAATCGACAGGTCAGACCAAGCTCTCACTCAAATGTATTTATGTTCTTCTCCATGTCATAAGTGGCCTGCAAAGGGTAAGAAGTAAGGCTTGTGCCTAGAGGCTTCATGGGATGTATATGTAAGGCCTGAAAAGATTTTTCACTGCACAAATACTCTGGGATTTTTTTTCTGCCTGTGCGTTCCCTTAGAAATACCTGCATTGTCACGTCTATCCATCGTCCTTTTACCAGAGGTCTTTTGTGAAAGAATCTGAAGTGTATCGGGCATGTCCTTGGCCCTTCGCTGCAGTGGGTGGAGATGATGAATCTTTAACAAACCACTGTTTATAGCTGAGTAGGTATTAACAGAAACAAACAACAAAGCAGGAAGTTAATGTGCATAAGTGAAAATGCTTTAAACCTGTGTTTAATGTAGTTTATGAATTAAGGCAACTTTATTTTTGAAGAAGTGTCCACATGGTTTTCATGCACTTTAATTTATGTACATTAACTTCAAACCTGTAGTTAAGTTGCCTAAGTCCTCATGTAGACAAGCCTTTAAACCACTTTATTTAAAATAACTTTGGTCACTTCAGACTGTTGATTCCCATATCTTTGGATGCCCCCCCCCCTCTTTCCTAGCTGCTTGTTTTCAAAGTGGGATGGGTTTCTGCATTGTGGAACAGGACCTAGAAGGAGCTGGCTGAATACAATTTTATTATTTCAGGTACACACAACCTGTAAAGACTTATTACCAACTAAGTGCCCCCTTGGCCTCTGTAAAGTATCTGTCATCCCTCCCACGGCTCTGAACAGCATTGATTCAGATGGTAAGTATCCACTAATATCTTCCCCTCTCTCTCTCAGTTAAAGGCCTTTCAACTAGATATTTTTACCCCAAAGTCCTGAACAGAATTCTGCTAAAATTTCAAGTGAATCCCAAACTGGAGGTTTTGACTGAGGCATGGGAATGAATAATCTAATCAGCATTGAGTTCCTTGGGCTGTTTATTTTGATACTGCATTCAGTTTATTTGCTATTGGCCCCAAAGTTTGCTGCAGCTCTTGGTTTCATACTCAAAATGGAATTTTGGGAAGGTGGGAAAGCTGGCAATCTGAGGATCTAGCTAGAAGAACTTCAACATTTGACCTTATGATTGGTAGAAGGTGGTTCGTGCTGGATTCAGTGCAGTGTACATTTGGCGTTTACCCTGCATATGTCAGCACTTCCATGAAAGTATTAACTTCTTCATCCCTGTGCTTGGAAAACGTTACTGCTGAGTGTGAGGTCGTTTCTTTTTTCCCCCTCTCCTAATGCAGCTTCACCTTTTCTGTGTTGCTTCTTCCCACGCAGGGTTCTGGAAAGCCACTTGCCCCCCATCCTGCACAAGCCCCTTGCTGGTTTTTGTCAACTCAAAAAGTGGAGACAACCAGGGAGTAAAATTCCTAAGAAGATTCAAACAGCTGCTGAATCCGGCACAGGTCTTTGACCTTATGAATGGAGGACCTCACCTTGGGTAGGGAAATATTCTATGGATGAGCAGATTCCCTGTAAATACCAAAAAAAAACAATGATTGAGTCTTTGATCTGAAATCTCTCTTCCCCCTATCCCACTCAAATTTTTTTTAAAAAAAATCTAGTAAGGGTACTGTACTATTCTTCACAGAGAACTATATATATGTGGAGTGTGGAGGGGCTTTCCCTAGCTGTTTTTGAGTTATTGATCAGCCAAAAACAGATCTTAATGTTGAAATGTGTAATTTCGATTTTCCAATAACTGCAAAACAGCTGAAGGATTTCCCTGAGATTCCAGAATCTCCTCTTTGGGATGAGACCAAGCATGGAAAGCTTCAGCCCCCAAAAGCAAGTTATGTGAAGGTAGGCTTCTAAGAGCCATCCTGATCTAACTATTACTATTGTGTTTGCTATGATGAGAAATGGGATATTGTAGATGGCACTCGGATGCTGTCAAAGTGAGCTGTATAGAAATAGCTGCAAATAAAAATGACATCCATGGAATAAGTTTGACCTCCACCCTGACCACTAAGTCATTGCTCTGGGCTGTTTCTAACATCTCGAGCCTCGTTCATATGGGCAAATGCTTTTTTAATGAAAAAAAAAAAAAGATCATCACACGTTTCCTTTTTGGTTCCCTCACTCAATATGGCTTGAATAAAAGCAGGAATTTCAAACCATACAGAGTTAGGGTCCGAGATCAGGCAGCATCCACTCCTGGACCATGACCATTTTAAAATCTAATAGCTTATGAACATTGTAGCTACCATAGACATTTTGTTCACATTAGCAGGTTGCAAGATATTGGACTTGAAAACTGAAGCACCTTGATTGATGGAAAAGTTATATTAGGTCATTTTTAGAGGGTTATAACATTAAATAGTACTGGTTATTTCATCTCTCGGCCTGTATGGTTGGATTTGTGGTACTAAGGGACATGTTTTCAAAGGAGAGGGATATGAAAAATAGTATCAAATAATTTTCTAAAACTTTTAAGATTGCTTTTTTGTTGAAAAATAAAGTGGCAACAAAAAATAGATGATGATGTGGTATAATGTTCACTGGGTAATTTCAAACTCATGTCAATCAAATTGCACCACAACATTCCATCATCTATGACAGCTTTTTCTCAATGCGTTGCTTATTGCTTACAGTAATATGGTTTTTCTGTAGTGCTGTAGCAAATTTATTTAGTACGGGCAATGTCCTCGGAGACTTCACAGTAAGATCCACAGACAGCTTTTTTAAAAGTTAATTTTTAGGTCTGATATTCTGAAGTGTCCATACTAGCCCAGATGAATGGGAAAGTTACACTTTTCTTGTGGTGAGTTGTTTTCCTGGATGCAAAGCAGACACGGCAGCAGAGCAGTGATTTACAGACTACCTTTGTGACAAAATTGAGAGGTTTAATCTCCTGTTCCCGAACACGTGCATGTACTGAATCCCCATTCTTGCAGTCTTGCTTTAATTGGCATGGCTCTGAACAGGGCCGACTCCAGGAGCAACTACGTGCCTTGGGCGACCCTTGGGCGACCCATATATATATATATGGCTCTGAATATGGACACATTGAATTCAGAACAATCCAAGCCATGACAAATAACCTAGCTGTATGCAGAACACCAAAAATCTGCAGACAGGAATTAATTCAGCAGATTATCAGCTCCCAAATATTTATTTCCTCTGCTGTTGAGAGTAAAGTAGACTGATGCAGAAGTAGAGTGCCCTGGTATAGATACTCTATTCTGTACAGTGAATAGATATGAACATTACACATAGCTGTATTTATACTTCCTTTTTACAGTAAGAATTCAAATTCACCTGAAATCTAGCAGTGACTTGTATTCATTGAAAAAACAGCCTAGTCAAAGTTACCCAACAAAGTTTGTAACCCAGATTAAAATAGCTAATTGCTCCTGTTTCTTTAGTAGCACATTATTCTTCCCATCTTTTTTTTCTTTTCTTTTTTTCCCCCCTCCTGTAGTTTGCGTTTATTCCAGAAATTTGACACTTTCCGGATTCTGGTTTGTGGTGGGGATGGAAGTGTTGGATGGGTTCTGTCCGAAATTGACAGCCTCAATCTTCACAAACAGGTACCTGCCCAAAGGGCTTGTCCTTGTGTAAGAATGAAGAACAGACAACCACAGGTGAAGAGGACTCTGATCAGAAAGAAATACAGTTGTGCCAGGAGTGAAGCAACTAAAAGCTTCCCATAGCTGGTGCTCCTGCAGTAACTTCTGCTGAATGGGGCCGGGTACTGCAGTAACAGTGACACCCCTCACAGTCAGTGCTCCTACACAGGTCCCTCCTGTGACAGCCAGGTATTGGAGTAGCTCTGAGCATTTGCTTGGTCTGTGCTCCGACACCATTCCCTATATAGATTTCTGCCAGGAGAAAGCTGGGACTAGCTCCCAAAAGGCCAGCGCTCCTACTCCAGTCCCTCTAATAATTCTAGAAGAGGGTGTGAGTCCCTTTGGTATCAGAGTCCAGGAATAGCTAACTATTTTCCCAAAGTTAGTGTTTTGTGTGCTGTGTTAATTCTGGAGGTTTTCTCCTGGAGATCCCTGTGCCATTCCGTTAGGAAATGCAACAGCACCACCTAGTGTAAAATGAGAACATTGAGCTCTGCCCAGCTGTTGAGAGGTTTTCTTTGTAGTGAATAGATCAGGAGTATCATTGGAATCTACTCCCCTCTCCATTCACAGCTTTTTCTGGTTGTGGTCAGCTTCTTTATTTTATAACTAGTTTTTTCTCAGGGATTGATCTCGGTTGGGAATCAGTGAGGTTCTTTGCAGTGTTATTTTTGGATGGATGGGGCTTGTGTTTTCTCTTTTGGATATCCATATTGGTCTTCTTTTCTCCTGGTGCAGTGCCAGTTGGGAGTGCTGCCCCTGGGTACAGGAAATGACCTGGCCAGAGTGCTAGGCTGGGGATCTGCATGTGATGACGACACCCAGCTACCACAGATCCTGGAGAAGCTGGAGAGGGCCAGTACCAAAATGCTGGACAGGTCAGTGTCAGCCCAACCACAACATCAACATCCCTGACTCAAGTTCTACCACCAGTGTGTGTGCTAATCTCTCTTCTGACAGCCTTCCCGGACAATCATACTGTTCCTGACTCTTATCTGCCTGAATTACTGACTACACCCCCAGTTGTTATCATTCTTACATTGTTTATTACCCCTGTAGAATAATCGCACTAAGGAGATATTGTGCAATATAGAAGTGACTAGTAATACCTGGCAGAAGAGAGGCCTCCTTTTTCTGTGCAGAGTTACACATTCATCAGTGATGATTGTAAAATGAGTTCGGTGGTTTCAACCTAGTCCCAAATCACTACACAGATTTGGTATGGATGATCAGAGGAGATCTAAGGCTGCAATAAACTCATAGTAGTTAGATATGGCAAGGATGTTTTGTCATTTTGTACATCTGCTTCCATATCCTGTGGTATAATCTTGAGCATTATGTCATGTCTAGAAGTTGGGTGGTTGAGTTCAATAGCATAGTGAAATTGACAAGATCCACAATCTCTGTACTCCAGAAATCTTCTCAGTGTAACTTAGCTGTTAGTCTGTGATTTTGCCATCAGATGTTCACTCAGGATTTGAAATAGCTATTTCATGTCTGAATCAAAAAGTAAAACTGAAAGCTGAAGTGGATATCTGTACTGCTAGTTTTATTTCTAGGTCAAGCTGACACTTAAAAAAATATATCCGCAGTAGCCTTTGAGAGTTGCGCTATGGAAATTATCATAACAAAACATACAGTTTTTTTCTGTTAGAGAAGATAGGAGTAATGAATAGGGAATACTAAGGACGTGAGGATGGAAAGGGATGTTTATTTGGAGGGTGTCACTCCTTCCCTTTCCCCGGTTCCCCCTTTTACAGGAGACATGCTGTGACACTAAGCACCCCTGTATGTGACACATGCATCTATAGAAATGTGGTCTTTTTTTAAATTCTAAATGCACACGTGCATTGCCTTTTATTCGGGTCACATAAAGAGCGCTTTCATTCTGTCTTAGCCCCTGTTCTTTTTAATTTCTCATGATGAGGAGGCCATCAGCTTGGTAGTAATAGTTGCAATGGTTTCATTTCAATAGGTGGAGCATTATGGTGTATGAAACCAAACTCCCTCGTCAGTCCTTGACTTCCACAGTCACTGAAGATTTCAATGAGGATTCTGAGGTACTTAGCCATCTGCAAAGGGCTGAAGACTGGGAGGGGATTCAGCCGCAGATGGGCTCAAACCAGACAAGGGAGCGGGCTATGGAGAAGAGAATTTAAATGAAATGGGCTTGGGCTCTACATCAGAGGGGTGACCTCCTGTAGAGAAGGATGGGAATTGGGCTGCCAAAAGCAATAGATTCCTAAGAAGGCATGATAGGGTGCTGCAGAAATGGGGGCACTTGTGTATTAGGCAAGGGAAGTGCTGTTGAGAAAGACAGGTTGGGTTGGAAGTTATATTGGCTTTGCTGTACACTGCCATACAAGGCAGCATGCTGTAAGAGCTGCTGAAAACTTCACGGTGTTCTCAGAAGTCCTAAAAAACAGTGTTTTCTATTCCCAAGTGGATGGTCCTGAGCCCCAACTCTGTGCCACGTTGACAAACAGGTAGAAATTCATTTCCTGATAAGACACTGCTCTGGCGTGACTACCTATGATCTGTACCATAGAGCTCTCAGAGGAAACCCATAGAAAGTAGAGTGAATAGAAATCATGGCCCTGCACCTTAGAATGCACTATGGGAAGTCCAAGTATAACACAGCATATGGTAACCCTGGCCATGGGCCTAGGTGCATCATGAGAACAGTAATCTAACAACTTGTTTCTGGCGGTCGCCAGGTGCAAAAGATTCTCTTCTATGAAGACTCTGTGGCTGCTCATTTGTCCAAAATCTTGACTTCTGACCAACACTCTGTGGTCATCTCCTCAGCCAAGTGAGTATGTCCAAGAGCGCCCATTGCAGGGCATCAAGGGGGAAAAGTCACTCTGAGAATAGTGGCTAAACCTGTGAATTGATTGTCTTGCCTGCCTTCTTTGCCTAGGGTGCTCTGTGAGACAGTGAAGGATTTTGTGGCTCGAGTAGGGAAGGCCTACGAGAAAGCGACGGAAAGCTCAGAGGAGTCGGAGGTCATGGCCAGGAAGGTATGTTGAGAAAAGAGCACTTCAAATGTAAAAAGGAATGGGAGAAAACCACTCTGCTGTCAGAGAGACCCAGCTGGCACAGGTACAGCAGCAGTCCAACAGGCAGGGGGCTGCCCAGTTCCACTGGTATGGTTGTGCACAAACCTTCTGCTTTAACCCGCAGTGCTCTGTCCTGAAGGAGAAGCTGGACTCCCTTTTGAAGACATTAAATGATGAATCTCAAGCCTCTTCGTCTCTGTCAAACCCACCTCCCACCATTGCAGAGGAGACAGAAGATGGTGATGGATCTGGCAGTGCTTGTGATTCTTCTAGTGACCACTCCATGGGATCATCATGCACTGCCCGTCCCCAGATATTCCGGCCTAGAGAGCAGCTAATGTTGAGAGCCAACAGCCTGAAAAAAGCCATTCGTCAGATTATAGAGCATGCAGAAAAAGGTAAGAGGTGGGGAATCCTGCTTGAAGTTCATTGTCTGATCTTGGGACATGTCCATTACCTTTCCTCCAGGTGGGGAGCAGGATTCATGATTTAACAGCAACATTCCTGATCTGTATGACAATCTTCCAGTAAGCCCGTATGCATTTTTCCCCAGACAAAGAAGGGTTCCTACAGGATTGACTTTCCATCCCGAGGCCACCAGTTAGAAAATCTTTGCCATCATATGGCTGTTCAGTGCTATTCTCAGTCTGGCCCCTGTTAAAGGGTCCACATCAAAGGCATATAGTAAGAGTCCGAGTCTCTCCATCTTCATATCGCACGGTAGGACTCACCTCTTCAGTAAAGCATTCGCTAAAGAATCAGAACAGAACCAAACCTGGGAGCTGGGCACCTCCTCTGTCTCTTCGGATTTAGCATTTCACTCTCTAGTGGTGGTGGGGACTGAGGTAAATCAGCCCTTCCTAGACAGTGTTTGTCTTCCCCCCTCAGGGATTATTTATCAGTATTGCCAAGGCAGGCTTTGGGGCTTCTCCACTGAATAAAAGAAACAAATTCACAACACAAAATTCACAACACAACACAAATTCACAACACAACACTAACGTGGGCTGCTTTTTTTAAGTAAGGAGTTCTGTAGATCGCCCCTGTCAAGACCCTGGGGCACCTCTTTGGATTAGTTCTAGTGTGGAAGTATAATTTTGCAGCAGTGTTGTATTTCCTTGCTGTGTCCCTCTGTACTCTCATGACAGAGCTGTAGGACACATGTCTGATTTCTCTCTGTGTCCAGCTGTTGATGAGCAGAACGCCCAGACACAGGAGCAGGAGGGCTTCATCCTGGGGCTTTCCACCTCTGAGGAGGGAAAGGAGCTGAGGAACGAGAATAAAACCTCCTTGCAGCCATCGCACAGTGGCAACTATGGAGTTCCCAAAGGGAGGAGTCCTCAGAAAGGTACTAGTTGCTGTCGGGCAGCCCAGGTTCCTGCATTTGGGCAAGCACTCGGATTCCCTTTTCCATAGGAGCTTTAGAATATTTCTGTGCCCATCCCTTCTTGGAACCTGTTTTTCTCCAGTGTGAGGTTGGTGATAGTTCTGTAACCTCAGCTCAAATCCCTTTGCTAAACAGTCTGCTTCCTGCTCAAAGAACCTCTCTCAGATCTCTGAGGGTTTGATCATGATCTTAGTGCACAGTTTGTAAGACCCGGGAGCTTCATTAGGCTTATTCTGATAGCAGCAGCTGGCCTTCTCAATGCTGTCAGCTTGCCATGCTCTCAGGTGTCGTCCACTCCACTCCCCCTCTGACATTTTGTTATTGTTCCCCTGCCTTCCTGCATGGATACTAGAGCATGAAAACAGCTTGTAATCACTGTTAAGTGAGAAAATTGTAAGAGAACCCCATTCACGCCAAATACATTCAGAACTGAACTGGGTCGGTGGACTAGCCAATATCCATCATCTGTTTCCTTCTTCAACTGAAGCCAGACCTCTCTCATCTCCATTCCTAGTATTAGTTCAAGGTATTTCTGTGCCTCACTGCTGGTACCAAGTGTTTGTGTGTCTGTCTGTTGCACTTGGGCCAAACCTTTTTGTCTCTTCACGACTCTGGTTCTGTCTCTTTGTATTGTCTGGAATGTGTCGACATTGAGTGACTGGTAATTTTACCTTCTTTCCCCTGTTTCTTACTGCTTGTGTAGTGCTGGCATGTGCTTGTTTGAGCAATACACAATGTTTGTCAATTGCAGTGTTTTGTGTTGTATTTTGTAGTGTCCAAATCTCCTTGTGAAAGGCTAATAAACAAAGGAAGTTTGTCGCTGGGCAGCTCTGCATCTCTTCCTCCCCAGACAGGAAACCGGGACAACCTGCCAATGCTCAACACAAAGATCCTCTACTCGAGTGAGTGTCTCACCCACCCCTTCCCACTCAGGCAGCCTGCTGAGCTGGGGTGACAACAACATAGCCTCAGCTCTCCAGCTGAGGGCATGAAATGTTTGTCTGATAGCTGTTATCATAAACCATTGCCAGAGCCAAATTGGACAGTAATCTGTTTGCAGGTAACTTTCCAATGGGCTTGAATAGTGAAGATGCTGGGAAAAGATTAGAATCACCCCCAGCTGAGACCGAGATACAGATTTAATGGCTGCAGTGCAGAGACAGGATTTAGGTCTTGATGATTGCACAAAGTTAACGACCTCATAAGCCTAACAGGAGGTTGATGCAATGCTAAATAAGTGTAAAACTCTCAATACAGTGTAATACTCTCAATACTGGAGTCTGAGTTCAAGAAAGGCCCAACAGTGAAGGTTGGTCCTTCCAAATCAAGGCTAAAGTCACTGGTAGTACTTTCAGTCTCCCTTGTTCCCATCTCAGAGATCCTGAAGCTGTTTCTATCCCTTGGTGTTCTGAGCAGGTCACTCACTGATAATTTTAACACCACAAATCCTGACTTGTTTGTTTACATTGGTTTGTTCTTGTCCGGAACCAGTCGGGGTCACTTTCTCCCTGACTAAACCTGGCACGTTTTTCTTGCTAGCTGATAATGTGGGGAGCAAGATGCAGCAGCTCCTGAACAGAGTGGTAGGCAGCCTTGAGCCCCACTTCTGTCCCCTCAGTCTAGTCAGGCAGAGACCCAGCTGTGCTCCTTGCCCCAGCAACAGGAGAGAGCTATTACAGTAAGATCGCTTCTGTCCCCACTTCCCCAGGCACGGACCCTACCACACCCAAACCAGCAGAGAGACTCATGCTCTCCCTTCCCACTTCCTTTACAGCTCGATTGCTGCCTGCGTCTTGCTGGGGGGTAGAAGAATGCTCTGGAGCCCTCCTTGATGCTGAGGACTGTACAAAAGGAGACACCTGGGCTTTTTAATTCACCTTTTTCCTTTAAAAAGAAAAGAAAAGGCAAAAGTAGATTCCCCACCATAAAGGGGTATGTGTGGAATCGCCTTTTTCCAGAAAGAGCCAAAAATGATGGCAGTCCTTTTCCGCCGCATTGTAAGGGTTTGAATCCCAAGTAGAAGAATTAATACCTATGTTTGGACCCAGTGCTGCTTAGGGTTGAATCCTGAGACTAGTACTTGTCATATGTCTGGTTTCATTGTTTTCCCAGTGGGGGTTTATGTCTCTCATCCCTGTCCTCTTGGCTCTGGGAGTAAATATCAGTTCTTTGCCCGATGTTAACATGCCCTGGCCTCCGTATTTAATAAACTCCAGGAGATGCCCCACATACTATTCCCTCTTTATTTTCTCCCCCAGATATTCGTGCTGGTATGTCTGGTTCTCTGCCTGGGAGTTCGGTCATCAGCCGATTGTTGATCAACGCAGATCCCTTTAACTCTGAGCCAGAAAACCTGTGAGTATGCAGAGGAGCTAGACAAGAATGAATGGTTCCAGATGAACATCAGTGTCAGTACATTGTGGTGAGGGAAGAGGGTTGGTTTTGAGAGTTAAATTGGGACGCAGGCGGCACTAGGGATGTGTAAATCAGCCCTCCCTTGCTAGATGTCAGTTATCAAGGTGTATGGGCACGAGGAGTCAATGCAGAAGATATGGGGCTTCTAGTGAGAGAATGTAACCAAGGCCAGTCTCCTCCCAGGACCTGTGGATGTGAGGGAGTGACTCCCTCTGCCAGTGAGTGTGATATGGGCAAGGTCCAGCAAGCTGTTCAACAAGCTAGACCTGAATTCTCCAATAAGGCCCCATAGATTCTGCAGCAATATGTAAATTCTGCAGCAGCTTCATGCAAATGCAAAAATGATACATTTTTCACTAACTGAGCTGAGAAAGTGACAAATGCAATCCGTCTGTGGTGTTTGTCCCCGGAGTAAATCACATTTGTCTGTGTCCCTAAATTTTCAATCGGTGTGCTGCAGATTGTTGTATTGGCTATGTCTGACAAAGTTGCACAGGGGGAAAACTGGATGGTTTGGCTATGGCTAGCGGGATGTTTGGGCCTTTTGGAGTCCAGAAAGGGAGTGGGAAAAGGGTTGGAATTGTGAGATGAAAGCCATTTTTTGGATGTTTCCACTCAGCTATTTAGCAGTAAAATAGCTAAGTATTGACATTTAAATCATCACCATTAGGTTTCACCTCACTGAGTTGAGCAGTTGACCACACTGAGTTATTGTTTCAGGCTCTCTGCTGAGTCAGACAGATATCACCTTGTCAGTTACACTTTATCCACACTTGTGAGATTTTTCTTATCAGCCATAAGAGATAGGAATATAACATTTTCCAAATGAAATCGTAGACTTTTGAGCACAGTTCTGCGGCATAGGAGTGGATTCATCTGCAGATTCTGTGGCCAGGAATTAACAGAATTCACAGGACCTTGGACTCCTGCACAGTGTGTCCAGACTGCTCTTCATGAAGTTTCTTATGGGGTAGTCAAATCAGCTCTCACTAGAGTACAGAAGATCCTGCTGCCGCCTCCTTTTCTTTCACCCATCTGTGTGTCAGGAGATATGGGTCACTTAACAAAAATTGTTTTCTTGACAGAGAGTGTTACACAGAGAAGTGTGTCATGAATAATTATTTTGGAATTGGATTGGATGCAAAGATCTCTCTGGACTTCAACAACAAACGTGATGAGCACCCAGAGAAGTGCAGGTACATCAGTTCTTTGGGAGGCAGATTATGGTCTTCACAGACTGTAGTGATTGCATCAGAAGTAATTACAGTGTATAATCTACTATGGCACCTTGAAGCTGGTTATCTGAAACCAGCATGAGTAGTTTCACCTTGATTACTTCCTAATTCAAGACATTGTAGATAACATGGGAGATCCAAGTAGCTAGCTCTGAAATGGATTGGGATGCAGTGGTTCAGGCATTTACTTCATGACCTCACTAGCAGCCTTTCTCATATGACTGCTTTTTAGCTACGAAAGAATTGTGTCCCAACTCTAAATGCCATGGAACTCCATTCTAAGCCCGCACCCCGCACTATAAATCAGGCCTATAGTTCTACGGTCTTCAAGAAACCTCTATAGAGACAGAGTCCTTCAAACAACCTGCGGTTAATGGGTTTTCTCTGTCCTGAGCAACATTCAGCAACACCATTCGTTCAGTGATGTGTGTGACTGGTTGCATCTCCCTCTTGGGAGCATCTGCACATATTTCTGACGGCTCATGTTAGTGGATCATCCCTAATTCCTGTTTCATTTTTCTCAAGGACAGCCTCTTTTCAGAATACAAGGGGTGGCAATTTCCAGTGCTCCTTTCTTCTGAAAGAAGAGTACTCCTGTTTTTAGGGGATTGGGGGGAGGTATCATTGAAATAATCTTTTCTCGCAATCAGACAGTAAATGACAGTGCCTCCTGCTGACTGTTGTATCTCCTGTACCTTTGTTTGCCCCTCTAAGAAGCCGTACTAAAAACATGATGTGGTATGGAGTGCTGGGGACCAAGGAGCTGCTACACAGAACATACAAGAACTTGGAGCAAAAGGTCTTGCTGGAGGTGAAAAAGAAAATGCTCTTATGGGATCAAATGTCTCCTTAAAAGACCCTCAACATAGGACAAAGGGTTGTTGTGTTTAACATTTTATCTCCTGTAAACATCATTGTCCTTATCTACTCTGGTTGTCTAACATCATATTAGTTAAGACATGTTCTTTGGGGGTCAGATTGGGGAAGAAATGGTGATATTCTTCAAGGCTTCCCCCACAACATTAGTTCCATCCATATGAGTTGTCAAAACACAACACCACTCACAGCAAATTGTGCAGATGTTCAAAGTGAAATTGCAGTGTCATCGGTTCCACCGGGCTCTCTCAGCTGGAACGACCTCTCCACCCCCACCCCCCACTTAAATGTGTCCATGAGCTCTGCTACATTTCTAGGGCATGGGGGGGGGGGGGGAGGGATGGTGTCTCCCAAACAGTACCTGCTTGTGTCACCAGAATGAAACAACACTCATGGGAAATTCCCCTTCCTCTTCTTTCTTCCATGGGGAATGAAGTAATTAATGTTGCCATTTAAACTGTCATCAGTAGACATTGAGAGTTAACATCTCAGTGAGATGAATGGGGCTCTTCATCACCCCAAGATTTTTATTATTCCTCACTGCATCAAATACTCTTGGCTCACATTTTTTAGTGTGTTTTTGCCACCATACTGGATACTTGCTTTCTCTTTTTAAATAAAAGCTGAGATTCTGTAGAGCAAGCCAGTCACTCGGAGAAGTTCTGGGACAGCATATGGGCATGTACCAGCTGTTTGAGTCCTGATGTTATAACATGATGTAATTTCCTGGTGTAGACAAGGCCAGTAATCTGGGAACTCATCCAGTTATGCAGATAGTGTGCTTCAGTGCCACCCCAGTGAGTGTGCCCTTGACAGTGTCTGGACAATGTTTTGCTCTCTTCAGCAGTCTGCCTAGTGATGACTGAGTAACCTGAGAATTTCTGAGTAACCTTTAAAATTTCTGCCTGCTAACATCAGCGCAGCTATAAATGTGACATTATCTTCTGTTCTCTGCAGTGTGATGGGCGTCCGATCCCTTTGCCCAGTCTTCAGGGGATTGCTGTACTCAACATTCCCAGCTATGCTGGAGGCACCAACTTCTGGGGAGGCACCAAAGAAGATGATGTGAGTATTCCTTGAAGGTGGCAAATGGGAACAGATTTCTTCAGTATTTACTGTTGAGTGCATCATTAGCACTTGAGACCCAACCATTGGAACAAGCGCATGTCTGACTGAGGTTTCTCTGTGAAATGTGTGGCTACCCAAAAGCCAAACTTGAGCAACTTGTTAGCCACAGGGGTTCAGACTGGAGGTAGATCCTGTTCCAATCCTGATTTTCATGAAGCGCGATAGATGAGCTTTGGGATGCCCCCCTGTTCCTCTCTGCTCAAAAGACCTGCTCTAAAGCCAATTTAAGTTAAGGGCAGTCTTTCCATAAACTTCAGTGGGCTTTGCGTGAGGCTCCAAAATTTTGATCTCAAGTAATGGAGATAATCAAGTCCTGTAAGAATGTTGTGTAGAGGCTTGTGTGTCATCACTGTGCAGAAATGATCCTTGAGCTGCTTTTGGAAGCCCATGAGGCTACTTTTTATCCTTCCTGAATCACGTCAGAATCCACATTGTAACCTCATTGTTAATTGTATAGCGAATAAACAACAAAAGAGACATCCACAAACCTCCGTCCGTGGGTGGGAAGGAAGCTCTTCCAACACAGAGAAATATGTGAATTGAATTCTCTCTCCCCATATTTCTGATTAGACATTTACAGCCCCCTCCTTTGATGACAAGATCTTGGAGGTGGTAGCCGTGTTTGGCAGCATGCAGATGGCAGTGTCACGAGTGATTAATCTACAGCATCACCGGATTGCACAGGTATCTGTTGTGAGCTTCTTAGCCAACCTCACAGCTCCCTAACCCGGAACACTTGGTTTGAAGGCTGAGATGTGTTTCTGCTTGCTGTCAGTCCCAGCAGGGCAGAGAATGCAAAGCTTGTGGCTCTTAGACTCCCCTAGTCCTGACATGGGGGCCTGCAGGGATCAGGGCTAGTAGTTTCAGATGGTATCGAGCATGGCGTGGTTTTGCACTTTTCGCTGTGATCTGGATAGATTGTGCAGCTGAAACACTGACAAGCACAGCAATCCATCAGATAACCCAAGGCATGATGTACTGGAGGCCAAGGCCCCAAGGGAGTTTTCCCTGCACAGGAAGATTTGTGTGTCCAAATCAGGTGATCCAGCCCCACCAGCAGCAATTAGAACAAAGCTATCGGACACAGGGGAACGGGTTGAGAGGAAATGTACACAACACCTCTTGTCTTCTGATCACTTTTATTTGCATTCATTTCTCACAGTGCCGGACAGTGAAGATAGCAATCCTGGGAGATGAGGGAGTGCCTGTACAAGTGGACGGAGAGGCCTGGATTCAACCCCCTGGTTATATTTGGATTGTTCATAAGAACAGGGCACAGACGCTAACTAGAGACAGGGTAAGAGTAACCGTACAGTACAGTACATGTACAAGAGAGATATTCTTTAGCCCCAGAGAGGAATGCAATAACCTGACAGACTGTAGAGAGAGACATACCTATCCATGTGCAGTGTATACTCTGTCTCTCTGTCTCTCTCTCTTTCTGAGAGAGAGTTAAAAGAATATTGGTAAGTTTGCAAAATCAAGCATTCAGAAAACAGGAAATGCTAGAATTAAGGTTGTCCATGCCACCTTACCTGGGCCCCCTTGTGTGTATGCAGACTGTCTTTAATGACATGACCACATACTATTTTTTCCACAGGACTCCTGCCTCATTCTGTGCACTAGATGTATGAGACTCAATTAATGAAGAGCTATTCAATGTTTTGTTTTCTCCTCGTCGTTCAATGAGTTGTTCCAGGCCTTTTGGCCAAACGAAACGAGGTCCTCCGCTCGACTGAAGGCCATTTCTCTGTCTGTAACATGATAATATTTGAGTGCTGCATCCCATCAATTCCAGAAGTTGAGGGAATGTTCTAGGCATCATTGTCCAGAACCCCAGTGATTTGGAGGAAAACTGGAAGGAGGAAATGTGGGCACACGGAGCCCCTGGCATCTGGTTAGCAGACTCAGCAGTTTCAGCCAGCTATGACATTGACTATAGACCATTGAAGCCAGCCATTGACACCTTCCAGCGAAACAACACTCCTCATGTGAGCTGTGCCCATCCTCTCAATAGGGGTTAACATTTTGACATCCTGAATGTCTTCTATCCCTGATTAAAAGAAAGGATATAATAATGGGGGGATGTGGGAGCACATAGAGGCCCTAGGCTGTGGGGAGAATGGGGGACCCTAGTATGGGGGAAGAGACAATGGAAGAGGCAAACAGAACCCTTGGGTGGGAGGAGAATGGGGGATCCCCTGGTACGGGTGGGCACACACAGCCCATGATACGGTGGGGAAGGGTGTATTGGGAGAACCAAGAAATGACAGCACACAAAACCAATGGGACAGGGGAAGGAGGAATGGGTTGCATGGCGTTCCTGGCATGGGAAGACAGCTGGGGACAGTGGTAAAGGGGAAGGGGCCAGTGAAGAAATGGGGGGCATACAGAGCCCCTGGCAGGGTGGAATGGGGAGCACATAGAGCCCCAGGCATGTGACAGACGGGGGGTGCACAACCCCTGGCATTGTGGGAGGGGAGAATGGGAGATTATGATATGGGGAAGGGGAACATAGGGGACACACAAAGCCCCTGGCATATGCGGAGGAAAGTGATTGCAGAGTCTCTTAAATAGAGGGAGAGGGGAGAGTGGCACACGGGGAGGCTCTGCGGGGAGTGCAGGGGTGCCCAGAGTCCCTGATGTCTGTGATGAGCTTGGCCTACAGCAGCAACAAAGTGGGTTACCCTCTAGTTCACTGCACACTACTCACACCCTGCTCTGAAGAGAGAAGTGTTTATTTCCTCATGGGCTTTTATATGGTGCACATCACTTGAGTGCTCACAAACATTAATCATTCTTTCTTCATAGCACCCCCTCAAGGTGAGAGAGTCTCATCCCTGTTTTACAGCTGGGAGCACAGGCATGGAGAGAGTACAGCCAAAAGTGTCCACTCATTTTGGGGGCCCAATTTGAAATACCTAGGGCCTGATTTTTCTTCAGATTTCTTAGCCTTTGTAGCACTTTCTATGCTCAAAGCCCTGTTCCCACTGGCTTCAGTTGCAGCTCGGAGTGCTCAACCCCTCTGCAAAGCAAACTCCAAGATACCAAGTTGGCTACTCATAAAATGAGGAGAACTCAGCTAGTGGTCACCTGTGGAAAGTTTTGCTTAAGTGAATTGGCCAGCATCAACTAAGTACTCGGTGGCAAAGACAGGGCTAGAATCCAGTTCTCCAGAGTGACATTCAGCTGCCTTAACTGTGCAACTGTCCTTTCTCTTCCTGCAGTCCCCTGTTTCATTCTACACACACCTTCCAACTTCTGCAACAAATGAAGCAGGGGGCCTACAGACAAGTCTTCTTTTATACACAACCCTGCGTCATCCCCAGAGCAGGCTCATCCTGTGCACTGAATGTAACAGAAAAAAGGTCCCGTGGAAAATTAGTATGTGATCATGTAATTAAAGGCTGTATCATAATGCATATACACAAGGGAGGGCCAACTAAGGTGGCACAGGCATCTTTAATTCTAACTTTTGAGTGCTTGACTTTTCATGTTCTTTTAATGTAGTTTTGAGTGTATAATTTCCTGGGTTTTTTTAAAAAAAGCAAACTGAAAAAACAGTTCTAGTATTTGACACCTACATGGATCATCAGTGGGGTTGGAAACTTCACATTCATCACCTAGACCTCTGCCATTCGAGCTAATAGAGTAACAGCAATAGATAGCAATAGTAGATTGTCTTCCTCTTTATGGACCAGCACAAGAGGGGGATGGACAGACACTTTGTAATGCGTTTCATGGATATTAGTTGACAGCAGAGAACGGGTTCCATTCCAGGCTCTGGATGGGAGTACTCTAGTGGGCCCTGACTCTTCTGCCCATTCCCCCGAGTTTGATCCCTTTTGCACCATCCTCTCCAACCTGTCCCAGACCTATCTATTCCCTGGTCTCAGCCTCCACCCTAGCCCCCTCAACACCCTACCCCCCTGAGGTCATGTTCTAACCCCACATTTTTAGCCTTTTTCCATGCTGCCTTGCCAGCAAGGGTGGGGTCACTCCCTGCTTTCCATTCTGATACCTGGCCCCAGGGAAAGCCCTGCTCAGCCCCAAGTTGGAGTATGCCCAGTGTGGATGGAATCTTCAAGGACTTTACCTGTCAAGCTGTAGCAAGTTTCTACTGAGCATGTGCGAACTGCAGTTTTTCAGAGGCTTATAACTTGGCCAAATCTGTGTCGATTTTCATGGGGAAAGCCAATTGCCCGTTCCTGACATAAAGGCCACCTCTTGCCAAATTTCAAGTCCGTGCTCCAAAGCATGAGGATGCTAAAGCTTTTCCAAGGAAGGGTGACCACAGGTTTTTGACATTTCCAAAACAATGCATTTTTCCCTAAATTCATTCTCAGGAACATCTAAGCTGTTTGGACTGACATTTTCCAACACAGAAAAAAAGTAATGAGCCTGAGTCAAACATCTAGCATGGGAAATTTCAGTCCAAATGTTTGTCACAGTTGTAAGCAACTGAAAACAGGAAGGTCTTATGACAGGGAGTGTCAAGCAATCTTCATAATCGGTGGTGCTGCAGCTCTGCCTGTAATACAGGCACACACAGGCCCTGTGGGAAGACTGATGAAGTAAATGTTGAAATGCTTTCTCTGGGAGATTTGCAAGATAGTTTTGTGTGCATTTTCCTTGTTTGTAGGCATTTGAGAGCACTCTAAAGTCCTGGGAAGATAAACAGAAGTGTGAGTTGCCCCGGCCCTCCTCTTTCTCCCTGCACCCAGAGATCATGTCTGAAGAAGAGTCCACCCAGATTAACCAGTTTGGTCAAGCGGCAGGAGCTCTGATTCATAGGTGAGACCCGCTTCTCTTTTCCTGGGGCTCACACCTACTCTGACATCTTGTTCCTCTGGGCTCACGAGGCCCCCTCCTGGCTTCTGAGTGTGGTGCTAGTTGTCACACTCCCTTTCCTTCCAGAGCTGTCTGTCTTGTCTGATAACCTGCAGTGCTGTCTGTATCTCTGGGAATAGCCTAGAGCAATGTATAATTTCATCTGCTCACTGCGCTACCACAGCTGCACCAGAGTTTAAATCTACAAAGTGAAGGTTTTTTTAGTCACTATGGACCAAATTCAGCCCTGTCACGAGCAGGAACAGCTCCCTTTGTTGCTTCTTTCGGACTGAGGGTAATTTTATATTTTTAAAGAACATGGGGACTTAGGTGTATCTGTTGTTCTAGCCCTAGATGTTGCCAGTGAATTTGTCAAAAATGAAACAGCTGCTTCTCAGGGAGAAAGCTAGACTTGCTGGGGACCTTTAACCCAGAGCCACAGCAAAGATTGGTGAAAGAGGACTTTCAAACCCAGAGGTCAGATCACCTACATGAGCACTGCCATGCTGCTATGTCCATAGTCTCAGCACCCAGAATGGCATTGGAATAGAAAAGAATGAGGATCAGCTGACGTGGTCTGTGTTTCTCTCCCCAGCATTCGGGAAATAGCCCAGTCCTATCAAGACATGGAACAGGAACTTGCTCATGCAGTCAATGCCAGCTCCAAATCTATGGACAAAGTATACGCCAAATCCAAATCGACAGAGGTACTGCTAGGCAGTTTGTTTCTTAAGCTTTGCCGCATTTTTGTTACTGTCTTCTACTTGGTTCTTATTGGCTTCTCTGAGACTCCTTTCTCTCTAGCCGTTTGACTGCTGTGTTTTCTGGCCCTTACATGTTTGTTTTTGCCACAGGGTCTGAACTGCAGCCTGGTTGTAGAGATGGTGAATAACGTTAAAGCCCTGCATAGTGAGACAGAGCTTCTGCTGGCTGGCAAGATGGCACTGGTGAGGAGGGCTAACAAGTTGGGAAGGGCTTGGAGGTAGTTTCCCTCAGTCTGTTCTCTTATTGTGGCCATGGCACAAAGACAAGATCTGGCAGTCTTCTGGACTCCTTTGGCTTTGTAACAAGTCAGTGCAAACGTTACCAGTGGGATTGGAACAAATTATGCCATCCATTGCCTCCATCATTTGGTAACGCTACACATTATACAACAAGATCAGGCTGGTTAGCTCTGAGCTCTGGTTCCCTGAGGGAGGAAATGTAATATGTTTAGAAAGGAATGTCTTGATAAGTGGTTTCTTTAAAAATATGCTGAAGGAGATAACATGCTCTGCCTTCCACCTTGTGTTTCTGAATGCTGTTTGCCTTTGCTTCTATCTTTGGTGCAGCAGCTGGATCCTCCACAGAAGGAGCAGCTCCTAGCAGCCCTGACAGACATGGACCTTCAGCTGAGGAAGCTAGCAGATATCCCTTGGCTATGGCAACTCATGGAGCCCAGTGATGAAGAGGTAATAACTCTCAAACACAGGAGCAAAACAGTTTGCCTAGGCGCTGTCCTCATTAGTTAGCTCTCATCATCTTGCTTCAGTGACTTCCTGTGGGTAGGTCACAGGTGTGAGACAGAATAAGTTCAGGAGAAAACTCCACGAAGTTACTGCCAGAAATCCCTGGGCTGACATGGAACTGACCATTTTTCTTCCCCCTCCTGACCATGAGTTGGAAGCTCTTTCCTCTCTACAAGTGCTGTGAGCTGAACTAGGTGCTAGGTTCATTCAGATGGTATGGATTTGAGACATAAGTTTCATTGATTTCCCTGTGTGTGTTTCTGCAGAACCAGATGCTGGATTATTCCAAACGCAGCCGCAGTGGCAAATTTCGACTGGTGACCAAGTTTAAAAAGGAGAAAAACAACAAGAATAAGGAGACTCGTAGCAGCATGGGACTGCCTGGTACCAACTGGCTGTGTAGTCACTCTCTTTGCCCCTGCATCTCCTGTTTGTGCACACACACTCTGCCCCTCTTCTGCCTGTGTTTCCATTTTCTGTTTTTCTCTTTCCTATGTTTTCCCTTTTGTGTACTTTAACTCACACATTACACTCACATTTTGTTCAGTGTGTTTCTTTTTCACTTAGTAAAGTAGCTTTTTTGCTGTGCTCTCTCTCTGAACCATAACACCCTGCACTGAGCAGATATTCCCAAAGACTAACTGACGGCATCTTCCAAAGAGGTCTACCAAGACTTGGACTGTTTTCTGGAATGTTTTGGGTGGGCTGTGGGAGTGGACTTGAGGGTCTTAGGCTTTTAGCAATCAAAATGACTGTGGGGCTCAAGTCTGCGTAACTCCAATCCTCCCACTGCTGATGCTCCCTGGTGTGGTTAATGATGTTTCTCTCATTGATTCACCTCCAGGGTTTAATCAAGTCTCATGTCTAATTGGCTGGGGATCCTGCATCACCACTGGTGCACCCTGAGCTCTAATCCTATTGGTCAGTATGATAAAAACTGGCCCATGAAATCAACAAATTGACTGGTGTCAGGACACTTTCTCTCCAATTGGGTTAGTTGATTTTTGGTTTGTATTCTACCTCTGAAGACTCTCTGCCACTAAACTTTGGGAGTACTACTTGTTCTGTGGGTACTGTCCTCTCCCATGGAATTGTGGGTCCTGTCACTCTTTCCTCCATGACATCTCTCTTCGCTGGGATGTGGGGACTTTTCTTTCTCTTATTTAGAGACTAGTCCAGAAGCTGGAGGTCCCACTGTGTTTGGTCACAGCAAGGCAGTGACTGGACCTGGACATAAACAGACTCCCATGGTTCATTGCATCTAGTCTCTTCTTAAGAGAACAGCTCTGATTTTAATCTGACCTCCTTCTTTGTTTGAGATTGTAGCTCCTGTTGTCAGTCCTCCTCTCCCTCATTTGGGGTTGTGGTCCTGCTTGACATTCTCCCTCAGCTTTCTTTGTGGTTTCGGATACTGTTGGTGTTCTTTCTCACTCTCTCTTTCCTCTGGGTTTCTGGGTACTCAATGCACTCCTGCTTTTCCATCTCCGACAGTTCACCTCTGGGGAACGGAGGAGGTTGCGGCCTGGCTTGAGCATCTCAGTCTTTGTGAGTATAAGGATATCTTCATCCGGCATGACGTCCGGGGCTCTGAGCTCCTGCATCTCGAACGGAGGGACCTCAAGGTACTTTCATGATCAGCTCATCAGAAATAGCCAGCTGCATCTGCATGGCCTTCTGTGCTGAATGTGCTTGGAAATGGCCTGCATACTGTCCGTTCCCCATGGCTTTGGCTAGATGAATGGGTTCATCATGGCCACATTTTACTCTCTTCTTGGGTCACCTTATTAAAATGTATAATAGGAAGCTAGCATAAATAGTCAGCCATTAGCCCATAGACCAACAGTCCAACTCTTTCCCAGTTTCCTAAAGTTGTGGTCCAATCCAACAGTCAGACTAGTCATTAACGAGAATCTCTGTATTTTGGAACACTGTGGAGCAGAAGGATTTCAGTGTTCAGCTCACTCCCACCCCTTTACAGAATCAGTCATGATTTGGGCTAGTTGGAGTTGAGTGTGTGGCTATATTTGAGGCTCTGCAGATCATTACATTTGCTTTTTAAAAAAACAGCTATATTCTTAGATGAGACAGTTGGACAGAGACTTGTTACTTATACTGCTTGTTGAATAGCCAGTCATATTCTTAGAGAAAAGAAAGCAGTACCGCAGACCACTCTGCAAAACTTCACAGCGCTCCTCCCACATAGGTGCCATGCCACCGCGCATGCAGCACTCTGAGGGGCCGGGGCTGCGTACTCCCACAGGGCAGTGTTTGGCTCCACTGGAAGGCAGACACGCTCCCTGCTCCCCTGGAGCCACACCGCCACGTGCCCAGCGTTCTAAGGGGTAGGGCTGCCCGCTCCTGTGGGGCAGGATGTCTGGCTCCACGCAGAGCAAAACATGCTGCTAGGAGCCTCATGGTAAGGGTGCTGGGGAAGGGGGGGTTGGATAAGGGGTAGAGGCAGTCAGGGGACAGGGAACAGGGTGGGTTGGATATAGGGGGTGGGATCCTGGGGTGGTGGTTAGGGGCAGGAGTTCTCTGGAGGGGGCAGTCAGAGAGCAGAGGGGATTAGATGGGGCATGGGGGTCCTGGGATTTGTCAGGGAGGTGCAGGGGGTGGATAGGGGTCAGGGTAGTCAGGGGACAGGGAGGAAGGAGGGTCCGGGGGGGATTAGGGTGGGAGGTCTCTGGAGGGGGTGGTCAGGGGACAAGGAGTGCGGGGTGGGCTTGGATGAGTCGGGAGTTCTGGGGGGGCCTGGCAGGGACCAGGGTTGGGACAGGCAGAGGACAGGGAATGGGGGGGTTGGATGGGTCGGGAGTTATGGGGGTCCTCTTACGGGGCGGGGAGCAGTTGGATAAGTGTTGGAGTCCTGGGGGTCTGTCTGGGGGGTGGGAGTGTGGATAAGGGTCGGGGCAGTCAGGAGGAAAGTAGGGGGTAGGATCCTAGGGGGACAGTTAGGGTGGGGGTCTCAGGAGGGGGCAGTCAGGGAACAAGGAGCAGGGAGGCTTAGATAGGGGGTGCGGTCCTGGCAGCAAGGGGACAAGGAGCAGGGGGTGTTGGGGATTCTGAGGGGGGCGGGAAGTAGGAGGGAGCGGATGGGGGCGGGGCTATGGCGGAGCTCCAAGGGTGCACACCCTAATGAAATGTACTGCGCACGCCTTTGTCCTCCCATCATCAGGAGAAGTTTTTTCTGGGAAGGGAAGTTATGAAGATCTGTGACCGATTATGTGATTTGCATGTGATACAAGAGTATTTGTGGCCCATGAGTTATATGTGTGATAAATGAATGTACATAGTATTTTAATTCGTGACTTGCCTTGTGTTCTGTGTGTACAGTGATTAATGTGATATACGAGTGATAAGATGACTCCTGTGCATGATCTCTATTTCCTGTGCATGGTGTCTGAGTTTTCCTATAGTTATTCTGTGTGATCTGTGCCTAGTTATGTTCTTTACCCATGTGGTTTGTGGCTGGCTGCTGACTTAGTTCCCTGGGATATATATATAGTCCTTTCTGCACATGGTTTGATCTCCTGGCTGGCCATGTACTTTGCATCTGCGGCAGGCCACGTGGTTTGCAGTTGTATCTAGTCACTGCTTTGTTCTGGTTCTCTAATTGTTGGTTAGTTTGTCTTGCTCTGGTAGGCATTCAGTGCTTGGTTTAAGCATTCATATGACTGTAAACTTTGTAATCTTTCTATATGGTTTCCTTCTGTTTTTCCTGATCGGCTGATTAGTTCGTAACTGTTGATTGTCTAGGGTTTTTTTCTGTAATCTAGATGTGTTTTCCTCTTTTCTTCCAGGACCTGGGAGTGACCAAAGTGGGTCACATGAAGAGGATATTACACGGGATCAAGGAGCTGAGCCGGAATACTCTTGTCAGCGAGGTTTAGCCTCTGTTTTCACAGCCTGTGTCTACCATTCCCCCTAACTTCTGCACAGCATTCACCTCCCAGAGCAGCTATGGTCAAAACTGTCGCTGTTCAGAGTTCATATCAGTCACTCATGGTGCTACCTTTTTTCACGTGGAGTACAGTTGCATCCGGCAAGAGGCATCTAATCTGCTGAGGGGGGTAGAGCCTCCCAGAAGAGAACTCATCAGCTATTCGAAGAACCCTGTCCTTAAACATGGAAAGTCTTAATTCTGGTGACAATGCAGGACAACTGACAATTGCAACACAGCTACCTTTAGTGTGTGATTTCATCATATTGGAATTATTCAGGGCAAAAGATGTATTGGCCAGTCATAGTCTTTTCAGATCCGAGACTTTCCCACTGATCTGTATTGTAACAGCTATATCTGATATTGCTCAAATGGGACAATGCTTGTCCTTTTGGCCTATTGGAGCCCCCTTCTGGATACACCCTTCAATTGTATGTGACCTGCAAGAGAAGCTCAAAGCCAGTGCAAGTCTGCCCTTGCAGTGATTTTCTCTGTGTCACTTCCGCCTTGCAACAAACAATGCATGTGATTACAGCCTTCTGCACCAGCCTACTGTCTTACCCTAGGCCAGTGTCTGTCATTCTTCTTCAGCCAGTGATGGTAGTGCAGCCAAATTCACAGCCATTGCAGTTAGGTGAAAATTCCAGCCAGTCGCGGAGGACATTCAGTGGCTAGCCCCTTATCCCTTGACGATAAAATAGTACAGCAGTTCACTTATTCAGGATTTATCTTTAGGAGACTTTGGGGGGGGAAGAGCCACTCAGGGCAAGAGGGGTAAATTAGCCAGATCGGATACAGAAGCAATTCAATCTACCTTGTTAGGGGAGCAGCATGTCAGGCACCAGATTGGAGCTAGTTAGGAACGGCTTCTTTTCAGGTCAGTGCCACTTCCGTGGCCACAAGTGAATGGATACTAACAATAGACTTGTGGCTTTAATTTATATCCAAAGGCAAAAAACACTCCCCGTTCTTGAAGGATACAAAGCTATCATTGAAACTTGCATCCTTTCCCTTATTTAAGTCTTTGTGCTGCTGTTCCCTCACAACAGTGCTCGTGGATGCCAAAGGAAACAGAGTCACTTACTCTTCATGGGATTGTATCTGCTACTAAGAGAGCATGTGCCTTGGAACACTGAGGGATTTTGAAGAAGCATCCGGGGTTAGTGTTACATGGCAGAGGAGTATTCTGTTGAAAAGTGATGCCCCTTTGGCAACTAGCTTCTGATGCCAGCACATGGAAGATAGGAAAATCAGCACTTCTGAATCAGAGGTTATAGACTGCTACCAGATTCCTGTTTTATTGACTGACTTCCGTCAAGTGACTGGTGAAGTCCAAAGCTCAGCAGACCTCGTTCAGTTGATGTGATTATCATTGGGGAGAGGGCTTGCTGGCATTTAGCACCAAAAAGCTGGGAAAAGGGGAGGATTTTTTCGTTACTTATCTTGTATGTGTTTATTTTTTTAAATGAGTGGCACTTGGCTGACCCTGCCCATAGGCAGGGAAATGAGCACATATACAGTGGCACGCAATTTAATTTCTGAGGGCAACTTTTTTTTCCTGTTCTTCATAAGTCTTTTGTTAAAACTGCCTTAGCTCCGTATATTTAACTGAACATGCAATGTCAGACATGATGTTTTATGTGATGGGAGATTATGGGCCAATTTCAGCCCTCCTGCCAACTCCTTTGAATTCAAGCGAATTACCCCAAGGGTTATTTAGGCCTTGAGTGTACGGTCTTGTTTTCTTTCCAGTTCTTGTCTTCCTACGCATCTCCCTTTTGAACAGAGGACATCGGGGTTTGCTTATGTAGAGTGGAGAGAAGGCTACACCTGCATGATTCCAATAGCAAAACACCTGATATAAACTATTATAGGGAGGGAGTTGAGAGGAAATTTTGCAGCTCTGCTCCCAGAGTTTTTCCCTCCTTACTCTTCACTAGCATCCTTTCCACAGTGATTTCTTTTTCTTATTGATACAAAGCCCTCTTGCTGCATTAGATCCCCTAGTGTACTGAACAAGTAAGAATCATAGACAATTTTATTTCCCAAAGTTCTCTTCCAGCTGCTTTCATTTGCTTGTTTGGATGCTGATCAAGGCCAGTGTGAGTGTTAGGAAAACCACCTGGTAAGCAGAGCCATGGGACATAATGAAGAATATTGATGCACTTTATCATTCTTACTGACGATTGCCAAGTAGCACCCGCTTCATGGTATCTGCACGAGTGTGTGTGTGTTGGTAGCAATGTATACACAGGTAGGAGAACACCTCAGGGAAGAGAAGTATCATGTGATAATTCTGGAGGAAGATGCAGCAAGGAAAGAGGGGATTTCTCTCTTTTTGCTCAGATTGTGAAAGAACCACAATTCTTGCTGATTATGCTTCTTTAAGACATCTCATGGTTAGAGGAACGATGTGTTCTTACCATGCTTGAATTACTTAGTTCTGAATGGATTCAGTTCTTGCCTCAATAGGAACAGTTCATCTATATATTTTTTCCTAACCAGACTGATTGTGAGATCCTAGCAGGTCCCCCCCTCTTGTTCAAACATACTCCTTAGAACTACAACTTATCCTAGGAGAACTGAAGATCACTGGTGCATCTGCTTTTGGCAATGTGTCCATTTAGTCATGGAGTTAAACTCTGCACTCTTTATTTCCCTCTGTGTATCCCAATATATTTCTTTTCATTGGTGCATTTTCCAAATATGCTTATAGCAATGTCACTCTCCATTGCATTAGCTATCCTCCAGCAGCATCCCATGGGGATGAAGACACACGTTCTGCCTCCTTTTAAGAGTTAGAGAATGGGATCTTATATTTAACCCGAGTGCATTTGGCTATGCATGAGATACATATCTAAAGAGTGAGTGTACCACAGTTCCATTGGGAATAATGCCATCGCTCTATAGCTCAGGCCCTAGGCCTAAAATGGGAGCACTGATATCAAACATCAGTGAAAGATGTCTCCATTGACTGGGTGGTCAGACTGAGGTTCTAGCTGACCTATTCGGATGTGTCCCTCTGGTATCTGATAAGCTTTTCTGTAGGAGAGAAAATGGCTTGGACAACTCAGGAAAACCAGACTGGAAAAAAATGTCACTGCTACTTTGCCAAAAACAAAACTCTCCTGTCCTGTCAAGCAAAATACCCACTTGGGAGAAGTTAGAACTTCACAGGTCTCTTGTACAAGTTCAGTCTTTTAATTAAAATGCTACTAGTGTCAAGGCCTCAGGTCACCTTCTGTCTCATCAATCCACTCTCCTGGCAGTGATCTGGGAGGGGAGGAGCAGTGTTTTACTGTGGCAAATTGGGAATGTGGTTTCTGTTACCAATAATGGAAGTTCAGTGCCTCGTTTGCCAGGCATTGCAGTGGAAATTTACTCCTTGGTGGCAGAATCTGCCCTGTCATCCCTATTCTGCCCCATTCAGTTATTGAAGTTGCATGCCGTCTGAGTTACAACAAGATTTTCCCACTAGTTGATCAGGAATATCCTAGTGTGGGCCTCCTGGGGGAGGGAAAGGTTTTTATTTCTAACATGGTCTTTCCTGTTTTGCTGGAGATCCTTTACAGCGCTTAGACTATAAGCATTTGACCAAGAGCAGCATGTGCCAGCTGTTCAGTGTAGGTGAAGTGTGTTATTTATTCTGTTTAGTTCTAGTGGAGAGACTGTCAGACCAGGATGATTTGGTCAGTATACATTTCAGTAGAGAGATCCCATCTCTAGAAAAGCGCCTCTGCAGCGAGGAACCTCACAGACTGTACAGAGCCGCTTAGTCCCAGAATTTCTTGGACTGCTCCCGACTCCTATTTGAAGCTTCTTTTGTTATTTTAGTATTATTTAAAGATGCACCTATGAGCTGTGTGATAAAGTGAAAGACTGTTTACACAAAAACATATGTATCTTCAGAAACATGTACTGTAAAAAAGAAAGATGAAAAATAATATTGTTTATAAGGCTGTCAGCAGTCATCGCGTGTCCGTATCGCTGCCCACCAACTGTTGTTCCTCAGGGGTGTCCACATCATTCCTGTGATCCTGTCAAATGCATAGGGAAGCACCTGGATCCCTGTACAGTCTTGGAAAGAAGGTTTTGTGCCTTAAGAATGGGACCTGCTACCCTCCTATTTATTATCGTAATTTATACAGTGATTGCCATGGAAATGCCTCTTGTATTTTATGTACATAGTTTGCTCTTGATTGTTGTAAATAAGTTGTTCTTGTATATAAAGCAAACCTGTTTCTGATCTTCTGGGGAAAAAATCCTCTGTTATTATCTACATCATGCAAGTGGACTGCAAAGTCCACTTATTGCCTCTTTCCCAACAAGAAGCTCTGCTTTGGGATGATTATTTTATCCTGAATAGCATCCAAAGCTTAGCGGTTCAAAGCTGCTTCTGGGGTGGGGTGGGGGAATGTGGTGGGAAGTTGTCAAGGAAGTTAAGAGATCATAGCTCTGATTGGTGTACATTGATTTATAGCTGATCCTCATCACACTAGCTTACTGTGTGCAGGAGGAAGTATTTATTTGAATTTTATTAGACAAGTTTCTATAGCAGAAAGTGTAAAGAGGAAAAAAATATTTCAAATGCATTGGTTCTAACACTGCAAATGTTATTGCATAGTTTCCATGGGTATAAGACTAGGGTGACCAGCTGTCCAAATTTTATAGGGAAAGTCCCAGTATTGGGGGCTTTTTCTTATATAGGTGCCAGTTACCTCCCACCCCCTGTCCTGATTTTTCACACTTACTATCTTGTCGTTTAGAAGACCCACTGCTAGAATGGGCATAGACCCATTGGGGATTTGAGAGGAATTTAGGTTTCCTTTCAAGTGCCAGCTGTGGTTTTTAGTGACTAAGAAAAATCCCAACACCTTCCTAAAGATGAGAGGTTATTCCCTTCCTGTGATCTAGTATAGCTCTGCATCAATTTTTTTGAATTCTGAGCTGTTACTGTAATTCTTATCTCCAACTTGATCTCACAGGCTCCTGGATCATCAGCTTGTTACGGACACAGTTTCTAGACTCAGGAGATAAGTGACATGTATTTGTAAAGCAAGTAACATACTCTTTTCCCAGGAAATGTAAAAGTCAGTTGCAATCAAAAGTACACAGTGAATCTGTAAACTTCAAACCTAAAAGTTTAGACGGATTTGAGTGAGAAATGCCATAGGCCACACTATGCAATCAGATAACGATCAATGTGTTTGTAAGACTAAGAACCTTGCAACAAGTTATTCCTGACCTCGGGGCACAGTTATTACAGTTTAACAACATTTCAAAGTAAGTGGAAATTCAGTAATATTTGTTTGAATAAATTATGAATATTTTCAGATGGAAAACAGAGCTTCACATGCAAGAATTACATGTGAATTACACATGAATTACAGAGTGAAAGTTGCTAGAGCCACTCCACTGAAAAGAAGGAATATTTTTAATGCACTGGAAATCCTAGCAGTTGTGTAGCCCTGGTACTAGATAGAAATGGTTAACCACCACATTACATTGTATTCCATAAACTAACCCCCAAAGTCTTAACAACAGGGAAGAAAATGAAGATTTGAAAATAAATATGCATCCACTTACCCCCAGATCAGAATAGCATCCTAAGAGACATTCTCTTCAGTGGAATTGCACCACTGACCCCAGGTCTGAGTCTAGGTCACTGTGCAGTAAATAGTGCTATAGAAAGAGCTATCAAAGATGACAAACACCAGCAGGGACGAACAAGACGAGTTACCACTTAGCTAGACTATTAAGACAAACACATTTTTAGGTTAGTTCATTTCTTTCTTTGGATTACTGAAGCTTCATATCTAAATCTCTGCCATGTTCAGCCGGTCACATTGGGGATACTGGGCCACTTTCATCACTGCTCTGACTCCGCTGACGTGGCTGAACATGGCCCAGCGGATCTCTTCAGTGGAAGGCCCTTCCTGGGGAAGGCCCTTAATGTGCTGAAGCAACAATGGGTTTTCTGTCATTCAGACATATCTACCCACCTCTCCTCATCCCACACACCTTCTCTCTCACTTGAAAATGAGCCCTGGAGACCCTTCTTCACCCTGGAGTGCTGGCAGCATGGGAAGCAGGTTGGTTTAGAGGGCACCAGATGTGACTGAGGGAAGGAAAGTGGCTCCCCGCATCTCAGCACTCAGAAGGCTGCTTGTCTATGAGAAAGGCACCTGCTGTGGGCAGTGTCTGCTGGCATATTGCATAGCCAGGCACCCATGTCTTAAGGGGGAGCTCCAGTAGAAAGACTTGAGGCCTTCATTCCCGAGTGGGCAGTTGGAGACAGTGCTGATAACTGGGCGGTTACATTAGTGAGTTGGCATGGTGTGTTTTCCCCATTGTAATTATGCATTACATTTCTCTAGCAGCTTCCGGTGGAGGAGTTCAAAAGATTTACGAGCAGCCTGCAAGGTAGGTAACTATTACTATCCCCACAGCGAGTGGGCAGATGGAGACATTTGTACATGGGTGTGACTGGGTGCACTACTCACCACTGGACAGCACCTCCTCGCTGTTCTGAGGATTAGCTATATGAGGCCAACACCCATTCTGTTGGTTGCACCCCATATCTACCTCTCTCCCAGTCTGCAGCCCCCTCTAATCCCAGGAGCTGCTGCTGCCTTTTTGTGACTTGGTCTTCTGCCCCCTTCCAGGGTACTCAAGCACTTCCACACCAACAGTCTCAGGCAGCCTTCTCCAGCACTGCCCTAATGACCCAGTGGTCAGCAGGGGAACCCCAGGCCTACCCACTACTCCAGGTACTAGTCCACGGACTGTTTATCTGTCAGCTGTGGTCTGCTTTCCCTGTTGCTCTTCCCTGGACTACTTACAGCTGCTAGTCCTCGTTCCCCCAGGTGTACCAACTCCAACTCAAACCTCACTCCTTCCAGGGAGTGACTGTGGGTCTGCAGCCCTTTCCTGGGGCCAGCTTCCTAGTTTTATAAACCCAGCCCAACTCCTCTCTCAGCTCAATTAATCAGCCAGTTAGGCCATAGCATGGTGCAGCCTATCGGTTAATTGGCCCAATTTATGTGGCATGGGCACTCCATCACAATGGGGGGGGAGGGGAGAGAAAGACAGCTGGGAACCTATATTGGCTGACTAAGGGCATACTGCATGACTCAGCATTTTGCTCAAGTGGGAGGGAGAGTGGGTGGTTTGTCGGGATTCTGGTGGTGGTTTTTAACCATGGGTCCATACAATAGATGACCAGTTTGGAAGGAGTCAGGTTGGAGTGAATAGCTAAGTATTGGTGGTGTGGCTATTAGTCTCTTAGTTCTGTGCAGTTGTTAATATCTATCAGCAGCTACAGCCTTTGACTGGTGTTTTGTAGAACAAATATCCATGAATCAACTGAGTGCTAGGCTGGGGCTGGAGTATCATACAACCAACTTACAACCTGCACAGCATCTAAATGCTCCTGGTAAGAACATGAGTGCTAGAATCAAAGCCATGACATGCTGGAGTTCTCAGCCACAAGAGAATGAACAATTTCTGCCCTCCCTCCCTACTAGGTACATTCTCGGAAGGGTCAGTCATAGGATCCTGTTAACATGCCGCTCTGTTCCCATATGGGCTATACCAGCACTTGGCTTGTAAAAGTAACCTGTGAGGAAAAATGTGTTTACCCATGGTCAAGCAACAGGCACAAAGAAGCCCTAAGAGGGTTGTGGGGTTTGTTGTACATTGCAAATTCAGGTCTTGTTTATGAGTACTGGACTGGGTCTCAGGAGAGCTGGGTTCTACTGCTCTGGCCTGATGGGTGACCTTAGGCAAGTCACTTTGCCTCAGTTTCCCCATCTGTAAAATATGGTTAATGAAATTGACATCTCTTGTAAAACACTTTGAGATATGCTGATGGAAAGTGCTAAATAAGAACGATCCATTATTATCATCATCCTGTATCTCCTAAGACTAGATGACTAGAGCATAAGTGTAAGCGGGCCTCTGACCGCCCTCTTCAAAACACAGGCAGGAGACTGCTTTTGGCTTCACCAGTGTCTTTATTTTGATCCCACACAGTGCAATAACCCCACCACCTATATACAGGTTTCTATACAAGTCCAGCTTTAGGCTCAGCCCCCAGTCTCTGGCTGGCCTCAGGGTTAGCTAGCTCCTGCAGGCTTTCTGCCTCAGCTAGCTTACTCCCCTGTACCTTCTCTATCTCTCACTGTCTCTTTCTCCTTTTCCTTCTTACCTCTCTCTACCTCCCACCCACACACTGGCTTCCTCCCAAGCAGGCCTTATATCCCCTGGAGGCTGCCAGGTGGAGCACATTAAGCCCTATGCAGCCCAGGGCTACAGCCAGGTGACTGATTTGCCTTCCCTAGCAGGCCGGGCTTGCAGAGGCTTTTGGCTTGAGCAGGGGCTGACTCAGCAGGGGCTGACTCAGCTGCCTGCTACAATAAGATACCAAGAAGAATCATGCAACTGGGACCTGATTAATTGAGGGGAAAAGGGATTCTTAGACTGTTGAACATTTATTATTTAATTCAAGTACCTGAGAAACACTGGACAGAAAGGATGTCTTTGATAAAGACCCCTCTCATAAAGAACTGAGAGAGCTCTTGAGCCATGTTTTGAGACTCAGGAGGCCTCCAGAAAAACCAGGGAAGACCAGATTTGATATTCTTAGTGCAAAAGCACAAAAAGAAAAGGAAGTGTAAAAGGAAATAAACATTTCAGTTCTCTTTATCCAACAGAAAGAAAAGCAAGAGAGCCCAAACCCATCATTTGCCTTTGCAGATCAGCTTTGTGAGGGGATGGCTTTGAGCTGAAAAACCTTATGATCCATAAGCCTTTTCAGTTTACAGGATTGTTTTCCTCCATGATGTCTATTTCTAATGTCTTTATCTATTTGTAATATCCTCTAAATGTGATCTCTCACTACAGTATTATTTAATTTTTTTCAGTGGATCCTCTCTTTCCTGTCAGTCTGCCAAAGATCCATTTCTTTATTCCCCTTTATCTTCCTCATCCTCAGAATTCAAACTCTAGTTAAGCATCCTTCTGACCATTAGGGACCAGAAAATAGTCCCTTAGGAAACCACCTGTATCATTTCTTATGATTCAAGCCATTCAAGCCCTTGAGCCTGAGCAGTGTTGCCTACACATCATGATTTTATCACAGACTGTGAAATATTTGGTGTTTTTTCTTAAATCTCCAGCTCCTGGGGTTATGTGATTACTGTACCAATCAAATGCAAGTTTCCTACACGGCAACACAGAGCACTGTCTATAGAGTGGACAAACCTGATTGTGGCAGGGTGGGCCTGACCCAGCCTGCCGCCCCTTTAAGAGGGAGAAAAGCCCTCTGCAAACCTCCCTTGCAGAAAGCCTAATTAGCCACCTGGCTGCAGGGCAATCAGCCTGGATGGGTTGCACCTGGCAGCCTCCTCAGGGGGATATAAGCCTGCCAGGCAGGAAGCCCAGGGTGGTGGTGGTATGGTAGTGTGGAGGAGTGAGAGAGAAAGATAGAGAAAGGTACAGAGCTGAAATAGAGCTGAGGCTAGAGGCCTGACAGAGCTGAACTATATAGAGTTCTGTAGAGCTGTAAGCTGTAGAGCTGTGTTAGAGCTGTAAGCTATAGAGCTGTGTATAAAGCTGTGTATATTGGTGGTGGGGCCTTGCACTGTGAAATAAAGAGCACCGTTTGGAGCCAAAGAAGAGTTGACTGCCTGTGTTTGAAGAGGGGTGAGAAGGCGATCTGTCACATGATATAGTAGTTGAAGTAATACAATAGTATCATTTATAAGCCCCTGTTTTCATTTGCTCTTAACTTTCTGGACATTAAAAAGCAAATCCTAAATAAATTTGTAGTGTCCCCACCACCACTTGTTTCCTTATGTTAGAAATAACAGGAATGTCAATCTGCTCTTCTCTGGTTGTACCCAAGGACTTAAAGGAAGGCTTGGAGAGGCTTACTCTGAACACCAGGTTCCAGGGGCGAGGGAGGGTGTCCATATGTTAATTAGCCATTGGAATTAAATAACTGTTAAGAAAATCCAAGAGACCCAAAACCAGTTGGACTAAAAATCCCTTTCCCTCACTCCTGGTTTGGTTTGTGTTACTGTTTCACAAGGTCTGCAGCTGTAGTTGGCTCTTGCAATCCAGACTACACCTGACTTTGATATAAAGCAGAAAAAAGATCTTGCTATTTCCTCCCCTCCCCGCAAAAGTAAAACCAACCAACCAAAACCCTCCAAAGAAATGAACCCTGTCAGGTCACCTTTATACATAAGAAAAAAAGTTCAAGCAATCCCTACTTCTTAATCCACCAGCCACCACTAAGGATGACTTCCAGCTGCCCCATGTGATAAAAACTCAGTTACTTTACATCATTCTGGCACTTTCATACGAGACTACGGTGGTTGTGCACCCAGCTCCCACTGAAATTAAATGAGATTTGGGTTTCTAACATTTGAAAAATCCCAACTGAAGTGTTCCCCCCACTTCCCAAATCATGCTTTACGTGGCCATTTAAGCAGGCTGTCTTCACACTATCAATGGACAGGATATAGTCAAAATTCAAACAGCAGAAATACTGAATTCAACATCATAAACCCAGGTACCAAAAAGACAGTCAGTTGGAGAGGTGTCCACATAAAATAAGTAGTGTTAAAATAAAAAAGGGCTATTTTCCAACTATTAGATTAAATAAATGAAAAGCCAAAAAATCTTGCGGTCATGCAATAGTACATGTAATATATGCAGCTGGCATGTATTTTTGGTAAGGTAATACAGCTACCTTGATTTTTTACCATGCGTCTCTCTTTCAACAAAGACCCACCGAACTTCTAGGTAATGTAGTCCAACAGGTACTTGATACAGTGTTATTTTTTTTGTTTGTATTGTAACACCTAGACACCTCAGTCATGGACCAGAACCCACCATGCCAGATGCTGCACAAATGAACAAAAAGACAGTCAAGTATTAGAATTGTCACTACGAGGAGGGCCCAAAATATTTTCAATGCTGATCCAGTGCCCATTGAAATTAATCAGTTGTTCCATTGACTTCATGGGAGTCAGATCAGGCAATTGCATGTGTTACCGTGTCCTGTTAGGGATAGCAGAAATTTTGAAAAATCAGGGAATGCAAAGGTTAAGGTTCTGGCCAGAGGGTTAACTCAGCCCCTTGCCGGGTATGTGTTGTCCCTGTTGGTTTTGTGTAGCTATTGATTCATGTTAAATGATCCCAAAAAATGGAAATTACAACCAAACAGTGTAGGCTTCCTTTAATGCCTCTACTGGTACTAACCATCTTGGCTATCTTTGCACTCTCTCTCTTGAGTCCGATGCTGACTAGACTTGCCACCTGACCAGATTTTCCCAGGATTGTCCCTTTTTGGAGGTGGCTGTCCCAGGCAATCTGTAAGGGTGGTCAGTATACATTGCCACCTGTCCATTATCGGCTAAGGCTCATCCCAGATGTCCCAGGTTTCTGCATCTCAGAGGCAGCACCCTAATGGCGTCCTGGATTTAGGAAGAGAAGGGCTCAGCTGAAAACTTTGGCCCCCATCCTGCAGTCAGATCTACACAGATGGACCCTTAAACCTGCCTGGAGTCCCAGTGAAGTCAGTGTAGCTCTTCCCAGGGCAAGGGCCTGCCTCATAGATCCAATTGCAGGGCCAGGGCCTTTGTATCCTGATCTGAATCACCCCAAATACCAAGAGGCTGTTTGGAGTTGGGATTTGGGGTCAAACCCACTCAGATTTTAGGGATTCCTCCATCCCTTCTTGAGTCAGTAGAGTCTGCTTTCCCTTTGGTGGTCCTGGGGGACTGGAAGCTCCTCCTCCACTGTAGCCATCAGCCCCTTCCTCCCCACTTTTGAACCACAGCTGAACACGGACCATTTTCAGAGGATTTTATTATTACAGCTACTGGTGTGACCACATTTGGAATCATTTCACTTCCCTTTTTGCATACTTAGGATCTTCCCACTGTTTTATAATACAGATTTTATTAAAATGATAAAATTTAACAGTGGGACAAACATGTAGAGTTACATGCAGTTTTCCTGATCCCAGAGGGAAGATCAATCTCTCAAACTACCTAACCTTAAATCAGAATAAAAATTATAATTTTTGGTCTTCCTGAAAGGACATTAAAAAAAAAAAACCGGTGAAGGGTTTGTTATTGTGGTTCTGATTGTGTGTGTGTGTATGTGTGTTTTGTAATATATTTATTATGGAATTATAGCAAGATCTCTCTCCTGGTCACATCATTGCTGCCATCATGTCTAATCCTGAACACATCAGTGAGGGTGAAGCGGGGAGGGTGATGTGTTAGTTATTTAATCACAGAATGGGAGTTCCTCGGGGTGGTGCTGGCATGAGAAGCTATGTGCATTCAGAGCTCTTTCTCCCAGGATGGCAGAAGTGCATGTTACAGCACTCTACTGACCCAATGTGGCTGTAGGAAGTCAGCGCAAGACACCTCAGCTCAAAAAGGTGTTCCCAGTGCAGGGTGGGACTGTCCAGGCAAGAAGAAAGTGGGAGAATACTAAGGCACTTGCCCCCATGTAGAATAGTATCAAGAATAGGACCCCACCCAGTGTGAAGAAGGCAGTGATTCCTTATCTGCAGGCTTTAGGATTCACCAAGAAGTAGGTTTCTTAGTTCTGCTGTGGTTGCATTTACCACCATCAGCTTTAAGTGGATCTTACCTGTCAGTGGCAAAAAATAAAGCTAGCGGAAGCCCAGACGTGAACAGCTCAGACTCCCAGAGGAGCTGTTTTATTCGTGCTCCTTAGAGCAGGGAATTGTCCCAAGATCTGTACCCTGTTTGTTGACTGACTGAAAGTAAGACCCATGTGGGCTGAGTAAATATTTGAAGTTAGGGATTAACTAGCCTCCACCAGGGCTCATGGCAGAAGAGTAGAGAGCTGTGATTCAAACTGGTCGATCAGTAAGTGCTTCCAAAGTACTATACCCTGCTCAATTTAAGAGGGAGGCTTGTTTGGCAAATCCTGACTCTGGGAAGGGAAGAGGAGACAGGACATATGTGGGAAGCTGCCGACGGAATGAAGGGAACTAGTGGAACCGTTAGGATGGACTTTAACAATCCACTGCTTTTGATTTGCACTACGGCTGAGGAGCAAGTTGGCCTTTCTGATGGGCTCTGGCTATCTGGAAAACAAAGGAGGGAACAGTCTGACCTGCTACCTAGCTAGAAATTTCTCCAGCTTGGGGAGTGCATTGGGCCCTGCTGGAGCGTGCATTCTCATTCCTCCCTTTTACTCCCCTAGGTCTGCCGTTCTGCACTATGTGGAGGCTCTGTACTCTCTGGGTGCTGGTGGCTGCCTGCTCTGTGCACTGTGGACATGGGGCCTCAGGTAAGTTCCACACGGAGTTTCTCCCTGTGCTAGTCTCCTTTGGCGCTATCCTGGTGCAGATACCACTGTGTATCCGTGGGGAGAGCACTGTTGCAGACAGGCCACTGCGTTGCTGCCATCATGTCTAATCCTGCCCAGAGCAGGCTGAGATGACGTAGCAGTTAAAACCCTGAGTCCGGCATATGCTGCTGTCCCCACCACTGGCTGTGGTGGAGCTGCCCCAGGGGCAGTGCAACGGCCCAGTGATTGGTAACGCTGACAGAACAGCTATCCTAGTGCAAGGAGCCCTCACAGGGTCAGATAAGGCTCATCCTGCTGGTAAAGGTAATGTCCTTCTGTGAGGGAACCCTGTCGGATTCCAGCCAGAGCCCTACTTCAGATCCTTCCCATTCAAAGGCAAAACCAGACGAGCCACAAACCGAACACTGCATGAAACGTCACACAGAGAGGACACTCCATGTAGACACACCAGTGTATGGCCCATGGAAAGCAATGTGAGGACATGGAGGAGTCATGCCTGCTACCTCTGTAATACATGTATAGGGTATGTCTACATAGCAACTAGATGTGCATGACTGGCCCAGGCCAGCTGATTGGGGTTCATGGGCTTGGGCTGTGGGGCTGTTTCATTGCTCCAGGACCCTGTGAGGTAGGAGAGGGCTCCAGCCCAAGCCTGGAAGTCTACACAGCAATGAAACATCCCCTTACAAGAGAAGCCAGGCGGGGGAGGTCAGATCTGTTACTGGACCTTTGGTTGGTGAGGGAGAGAAGCTTTCGAGTTTCACAGAGCTTCTTCTCATGCTGTGGTCTTCAGGACTCAAAGAAGAGCTCTCTCTAGCTTGACAGCTTGTCTCTTTCACCTAGGGTGACCAGATGTCCTGATTTTGTAGGGACTGTCCTGATTTTTGGGTCTTTTTCTTATATAGGCTCCTATTACCCCCCACCTCCTGTCCCAACTTTTTACATTTGCTGTCTGGTCACCCTACTTTCACCATCAGACGTTGGTCCAATAAAAGATATTAACTCACCCACCTTGTCTTTCTAATATCCTGAGACCAGCACAGTGCCCACAATACTCAGCTTCTTATCATGAGGCAAATACAAAAAAGAATTGTTTAGTTGAAACAAGCAAGCAAACTGACTGCAATGAAACATCAACTAGGAATAGACCCCAGACCTCTTGCTTCCTGGAGACCCTCCAGCCAAAGGAAGCTGTGCTTCTTGCAACATGCTCCAGGCCACCAGAGTCAGTGGGACAATGCTCCGGCATGGTATCTGCAATGAGTGGGTGGAGCACTGCTTCTCACCCCACATTTGCAGCAGTTTGTGCACACATGAAACCGCTTGAAACATCCACTTGAACAAGCCAGACCTGTGAACGGGTGAAAATGGAGGGGTACCAACCCCAGGGAGCTGTGCCAGGCATTGTGGGATAGGTGCAAACTGAAGGCTCTGCAGTACTTGGAAGGCAGTACTGGGCATTGACATGGGGCAAAACTTTACCCAAAATAGGCTAATTAGTGTGACTGCACAGCACTTGCTAATTACACTGTGCAGTCCAGTCGTTCCATTATCAATGATTCAGTTCTCTAATGGAAGTGCAGCCCCTGTGTCTCAAACCCAGACACCACGGGCCTGTCCTTCAATCTGTTCTGGCATATTTCTACCCCAGCCCTCTTCCCACTGCCCACCTGAATGGGTTCTCTGAGAAGTACCACACCAGGGCCAAAGTTCTCAGGAAATTTCACAGATTCTATGTCCCTCTGGTTTTTTGGGTGTCCAGCTTCAGACCATCTGTGCCTGACTTTTAGAGTGCTCCTGTGTTCTTGGGCGCCTCTAAAAGTCAGGCAGAAGGTGTCTTAAGCTGGAGATAAGAAATAAGTGAATATCTCTGAAAGGCTGCAAACTAAAATGTGGTGCCAGGCATGAGCCCTATGTTGGTTCTCCTCTCTTGGCTTCAAGTATTTTACAGTAGCAAAGATGCAAACCAAATCCTGAGAATCCAGAAGCGGGCAAACACTTTTCTGGAGGAGCTCAAGCCAGGTTCTCTGGAGCGAGAATGTAATGAGGAGCAGTGTGACCTGGAGGAGGCCCATGAGATATTTGAAACCAGGGAAGCAACTGTAAGTCGTTCCCCTAAAGCTGGATGTGAGAATGAATTAACCAGTGAAATGCTGATTTCGGGAACGTATTCATGTCAGGAGCATAATGAGAGCTTCCCTTCAATAGTCCTCCTCTCTCTCAGGGCCAGAGCCCCAGGTTGTGTGAATGTGCAGTACTCCACTGACGGCAATGGAGCTGTGTCCATTTCCACCCGTGGAGGATCTGGCCCTTACTTTCTATTTATTCCTGGCGGTTCTGGTTGTAAAAACCAAAGCCAGCCCTCTCTCCCCTGCACGTGCTGGCAGGTCTCCCTGGCCACTGTAGCCTTTTCCTGTCTGCCTCCTGCCCCTGCTCTCTGGCAGCCAGCCTTTCCTATAGCCATCTTCCTCTCCCCCGCCAGCACCAGGCACAGAGCCCCTTTGCCCCTGCTTGACTCCCTCCATTGGCTTCTTGCCTATTACCACAGCACATTCAGGCCCCTCCTCCTCTTCCCCTAGAGGCCTTTGGAATCTTGGCCCACCAACATCACACTATTTACTGTCACTTCCCTCTGAACTGTTCCTCTTTGCCCATTCCCAGCTTCTACATGTCAGCTGGCAGGCGCCGTCTCCTCCCTCCGGACAGCCCCCTTTTATTTAAATCACTTCTCCTTCCATGTGCTCCTTCTTCCTGCACTTTTCACCTCATCCAGGGATCAGTGTATGGTCTTTCTACTATGGTAAGGTCTCGGGGGCAGAGACTGCCTCTGGCTGTGTGACTGCATGGCAGCTAGCACGGCGAGGCCTGCATCTCCGTGTCCTGGTGAGCTTTATTGGCAATAACGCAAGGGAGACTGTATGGTAACAACATGTGGCCATTACCAAAGTGGGTGGGATTTGAGCCAACCACCTAGGAGAAAAGATTCCACTGTCTGGGGAAAGGTCTATCTTTTTGCCTGTTTGGGCACTGCTTGTAATTGTACACCAGAAGTACAGGAGACTTACCCAGTCAGCAGTTGCCTACAGACAGCAAAGAAGTTTATGCACATTGCGGGATATAAGGGGCACTGAGAGGGCTGGGTCCTCCCAGACCCACCAGGATCATCCCCCTGGATCAGCAGAATCAAACACACACCTAGGACCAACCAGCGCCAATGTCCCTGAGCTCTCAGCCGTATGTAAGAAGTGTGTGCTGGGATGGGGGATTGAGTGCTGGCAGAGGGGTGTCTGAGAAAAAGGCTGGCTGGGATTGGTGTGGTAGTGGACTGAGCTGGCAAGTGGTTGGGGGCAGGTGGGGAGGTGTGATGAGTGGAGGAGTGGGATGTATATGGGGGAGGTGGTACGACTGCTGTGCCCTCTGTTTGAAGCATCACATCTTAGCCTGCCACCCAGGCTTACTACTTATTCTTATTACTGCTGTGTCAAAGAGAAGGACATTACAGCTACTAGCTGGAGACCTGAATTCCGCTGCCCCAAGGCAGAGAGACAGTTAACGTTCATTCATTTGAACAGTCTGCTTCCAGTTCTGAACCCGTATTTATTTCTCCACAGCTAAACTTTTGGACTAAGTATGTTGGTAAGTAAGGAAAAGTTTCTGATTCCACGCCCACTTCCTCCCACCCCCCAAACCCACCCCACACACTCCATGCAGTGAGTACCTCTGCATCCTTGCTGCCATGTACCTGTATATTAATTCTCTCTACATAATTCGTTCCAGCTTTTACGCGTTAGCAAAGTCTGTGTTCTCATGTCACAGTGTGTATCCCTAGCTACCACATGGCCTATGGGGGCAGATTCCAAACACCTCTATGCCTGGTTCCATATCCTCTCCTAGAGCCAAGCCGTTGGTCAAAGTTGATCATTCCTAATCCCAATGATTACTGTAGACCTCCGTGGTGCACACAAAGGATGAATTCCACCATTGCTCTCTAGTTCTAAGAAAACCAACCAATGACCCACTGCACTGAGTGCCTGCCTGCCCTCCTTCCTGCCCCCAGCACACACGCCCTACAGCTGTAACTCAGAACCCATCACATTGTCCTTGTGCCTTGGAGAGCCTCTGGAGTGACATACAACAGGCAAAAAAAAAAAAAAAAAAAAAAAAAAAAAGCATCATAACGCTATCGAGCTCGCAAAGCCCAGTTGCTAAGCTGATGTGGGGCGGTTGGGACTGAAGAGGTCAGATGTAGTTAATCTCTGGCCTGCGAGAGATGGTAGGGTTCATGATCTGGGTTTCCCTGCATGTGTATTTCAGATGGAGATCAATGTCTGTCCAATCCTTGTTTCAATGGGACCTGTCTGGACAATATTGGACGATTTAACTGCATTTGCAATGAAGGCTGGGAGGGACGCCTGTGCCAACATGGTAATGCTGGCTTCAATCCACCATTTTAATATTAGAAATAAAACTGGGGAGAAGGAGCGGGGGGAGTACCTCTTCCTGTATAGGAAAACCAACACTTCTGTCATTGCAGAACCTGTCTGCGTCTGATGCTGTTACTCTCTATTTCATGGCCTGCCAGTGGATTGTTTGTTGTTTTCTAAAATAGCATAACGCTGATCTGTAATCATGGGAGAGGTCTAAGTCTCTTGCCAATGAAAATATTGCTGTAAAACAGGGTCTGCCACAATTGCTAAAGCTGTCAGCAAAACAAGAAAGGATGGGTTTTGTTTGCAAGATAGTGAAAAAATGCTACAATCCAATGCAGAGATGAGCAAATTCTGAGTTGAACTGTTGCAGTCTGAACTTGGAGGCTGGCTCATTTAAAAAGCTGGTTTTCTTCCCCAGAGAACTGCTGACCAGTGTATGCAATAGACTCATGCTCATACTTCCCCCCGGCACGCTCTGTGGTATCATGCCCCTGGCCTCCCCCCTCCAGCACTCCCAGTGGCCAGCCAAATTCTCAATCTGCCACTCAAACTTCACAAAGTCAGAAGCAGGAACTGGAATCCCAGATTCATTAAATGCTGTTCCCTCAAATCAAGGCACTGGATAATTCCCTCTCACAGTGCACCTATTCCAGTTTCAAAGGGGAACGTCAAGTCCGTCCCAGACCTTACCATCAGGTGACTCCTAGGCCTTCTAACCTTGCATCTCTTTTCCCCTTTCCTGTTTCCCAGAGGCTAACTACACTAACTGCGCCACTTACAATGGGGGGTGTGATCATTTCTGTCATGAGGATCCAAAGCAGAGCCAGCGCCGCTATTGCAGCTGTGCCTCAGGATATGAGCTGATGGATGACCATTCCAAGTGCAAGCCCGTTGGTAAGAAGGAAGGGTGGGGTGGAAGGACACCCACAATCCCGATTTTATACAGTGTTCTTCAAACAAGAGAGTGGGGAGCGGCACACTTTTTTTTTTGGAAATGTCAGAACCATATGCAACACGGTTTCTAATACTTCTAGTGCATCTATCCCATGCAGAGTGATTTTCTGCTTGGGATTTTTCCACTTTTCCTTTGAGTGATGGTCCACTGAGGGTTATACACATGCACCATGCGTCCAGAGCCAGAGATTTGGGAAGCAGTAGTGTGCATTGGCCCACGCATGCACCCTTGCTCCGCCTCATGGTTTTGTCAGAGGCGATAAAGGGTGGGATGTACCATACAAGCCCTCAATTCTTTCTCACCGTCACGTGGTCCAAATCAGAGCCTCTCCTGGTCCCTCATCTCTTGTGAAGTGCTTTCTAAAACATACACAAAAGTCTGTTTTATACTTCTTTATGCTTAGCATTCTTGTTGTTTTGCAGTAGGTTAGTGATAGTTTGTAGGATTTGTATGGATTTTGGGATGCCATTTTAAAGGTCTCCCGCTTCCCCCCCCACGCCCTCCCCAGCACCCAGGCCTGGATTACACCGAAGATACCAGGGTTCAGGATCTGCGCCTCCTGCCCTCACTTGTTCTTGGTTAGCGATGAGCACCAATGCTGCCGTTACTGCTTGGGAGAGGCCCACATTGCTTTCAGGTGCAGCGTCTGCCTGTCCTTCCCAAGCCGTATCCAGGACGGCCGGACTCTCCACCTCAAGAAACACTCTGTTACTGGAAGTTCCCATGAGGCCACAGTCGAATTATCCAGTCAGATCCAGACTGGGGACCTCCCCCTGCACATCATCCTGAGCAGTTGAGCACACCTCCTACCACAGAGACGCAGTCTGGTTCCATTGGTACCAGTGCTATGGACCCCATGCCGGGACCTAGTCATGAGACAAGGGAAGTATGTGCATAAACATGGCAGTAAATCTTCCTCCAGGTCCAGGAAGGACACTGCCCATCCACAAGTTCCAACCACAGAAAACAGCATGTTCCAAATCTCGTAAGAATGACAAGAAGTTGCACAGAATGCTGGTCCTGTCCACCAAGCCATGTACCCCCTCCAGATGGGCACCACTGAAGTCAAAGGAACCCTCAGTTCAAAGGCAATCCTCTGTTCCAGCTCCAGTTCTGACTGCAGAGCACATACTGTTGTTTCCCAGGAGGCTTGAATTGGCCCCCGAGCCTTATGAACTCTTGGTTTTGTAGGAGGTAAGCTCCACATCTTCAGGTTCAGTCACCGCCTATAGGGGTGGGCTGTCCTAACTTGGACTTACCTCCTTCGGGCTGTGTTCCCGCCCACTTCCCTACAGTTCTGTGATTCGAACCAGGCTCTGACTTTTCAGCATTGGAGGACTCGGACGAAGCACAGGGTCCATCCCTCCTGTACCAAAGTTTCTGCCGACTCTGTGGCAGTGCCCTTCCTATCCCCAGCAAAGAAGTCATTGGTACGCCACTCCTTGGGGCCCTCCAGAGCAGCCATCAAATCTGCCTTATACTGGGGGTCTCAGCCCCAGTAACTATCTTCAGAACCTTCCCGCTCAGCTTGAAAGGAGTCCCCCATCTCACCTCTTTGATCTTCACTGAGCAGGTGCTCAGAACTCTAATACTGGGAGGAAGAACTGCTTAGCTCAACTCCGACAGTACCACCAAAACCGGAGCAGTTCCCTTCCTCGTCCCTGGCAAGGATGGGTTTTGTTTGCAAGACAGTGAAAAAACGCACAATCCAGTGCAGAGATGAGCGAATTCTGAGTTGAACTGTTGCAGCCTGAGCTTGGAGGCTGGATTGTTTAAAAAGAACTGGTTTTCTTCCCCGGAGAATTGATGACTATGCAATAGACTCATGCGCAATGGCAAAGAAGAGAATTGGAAGTATTGTCCTCACTCCCTCCTTGTAGACTATCACCAGTTCCAGAACCTGTTACACAAGATGGCTGAACACCTCCATGTCCCACTGGAGGAGGTACAGAACAAACAGAAAAACTGGCCATTCTGCAACGAGCTCAGACTGTCTGCCACACTCCATCCACTTGTGCACTCACCCCCAAGGGGGCAAAGAAGAGTACTATGTACCCATGAAGAGCTCTGATTTTCTGTTCTCTCACCTCCCACCCAATTCTCTCATCATACAAGTGACAATCGAGCGAACCTGGCAATAACACCCACGCTCTCCCCTGGCAGACGAAGAGGGCAAGTGACCGGATCTTCTAAATTACAAGGTCGTCTCCTCTGCCAGCCTTCAATTTTGGAATCTCAAATTACTTGGATCCATTCATGAAATACGACTTCCTTACCTATGTCAAGTTGGTGGATTTTGCAGACTGCTTCCAGGCTATTTTACAAGACAAGAAACTGGTCATAAGGACGACACTTCAGGCTGCAGTGGGTGCGGCAAACACTTCTTCATGCACACTGGCTATGGGGATCGTCATATGAAGGGCGTGGTGGGTACTTCATCAGATTTCCCAAGTGAAGTCCAGCACATCATAAAGGGCCTCCCTTTTGAGGAGTCTCATCTCTTCATTGAGAAGACGGATGATTCCCCTCTACTCCCTCAAGGATTCCAGAGCCACTCTACACACCAGCACCCAAGCACAAATTCTACCACCTATCACCGACACAATGATTCAGAGCTTCCCAATCCTTCCAACAGTGGCCCCAGTGAGCCTCCTCCGAAATGACAGAAGATCCATCAACCCCATCCTCTCATTTCATTGTCATAGCCTTCAGCATCTCATACTCCAGTCTTTGCATAAGTGATATTTCTGAGGGAATCTGGAAACCCACCAACCGCCTTGCCTCATGCTGTATAAACCCACCCTCTTTGGGGGGCATCTAGCACTCTTCTCACAAGCATGTAATGCGATAACTATGGACAAGTAGGTCCTGTATGTCATTCAACGTGGCTATACGATTGAGTTCATGACGCTACCTCACCAATGTCCCTCGGCCTCAACTCAGGGATCACTCTTAGGACAGTATCCTTGCCCTAGAAGTGGACTCTCTACTCCAAAGGGGAGTAATAAAACTTGTTCTTATTACCTATTTGGGCACAGGGTTCTATTCCTTCTAGTTCCCAAGAAGAAGGGTGGATGGAGACCGATCTTAGATCTCCATTGTCTCAACCACTTCATATGCAAGCCAAAGTTTCGTGTGGTGACCCTAGGAGCCATCATACCTTTGCTAGAAAAAGACATGTGGTTTATGGCTCTCAATATGCAGGATGCTTACTTTTATATAGATATCCATCCTACCCAGAGACATTTCTTGAGATTCACAGCAGGCCTTCAATACTTCCAATATAGAGTTCAACCATTCGGACTCACCACTGCTCCACAGGTTTTCACTGAAGTTTTCGCTGTGGTGGCAGCCCACTGTCAGCATCAAGGGGTTGTTATGTTACCTTATCTCAAAACCTGGCTGACAGCGGTGTGATCCAAAGGGGGACTCAAGCCTTGACCTCCATGCTGCTCACACTTCTCTCCTCCCTGTGGGTGAATGTAAACATTGAAAAATAGATTTTGGATCCTACACAGGCTCTAGAATTCATTGGGGCCTGCATCAGTGCAGTCTCGTCACACGCCTACCTACCGGAGGAATGGTTCCAGACTCACAAGAATTGATTACCAAAGTGGTCTCTGGTCTTTCTGTTCTATCCAGGACTTGCCTTTCCCTTCTTGGTGGCCTGCATGTACATTACTGTCTTTGCTCGTCTTCACTTCCACTGCCTGCAGCTGTGGCTCCAGAATGCCTATACTCCCATGCACCATACCATAGACTTCCTACTGACAGTTCCCCTGGGATTCTTTCCTCTCTCCAATGATGGAAGGACCCCAGGCAGCTCTGCACCGGGATACCCTTCCTCCTGTTCTCCCCAAGCATGACGATCATCAAAGGCACATCATTCATTAGATTCATCGTCCACTTGGGGGAGCACATGACACAGGACTTGGAGTGCTTGGGAATCCTGGATGCAAATTAACATCCTGGAACTTGGAGCAATGCGGAGAGCATGTCGCACATTTCTCCCATCCATTCACTCCCATCATGTTCTCATGTCAAACAACACCACGTCAGACAACACCACTTCCTTTTACTACATAGAGAAACAAGGGGCACGAGATCATCAACACTCTGTGCAAAAGTTGTTCGTCTTTGGGATTGGTGTGTGACTCACAAGACACAGCATATCTTCGCAGGACTCAGAACATAATTGCAGACTCTCTAAGTGGGAAATTCATGGCTGACAATGAATGGGAGCTCCATGACACCATGCCCATGGACATGTTCAACCACTGGGGGACTCTGACCAGGGACCGCTTCACCTCCCACACCAACAGCAAATGCACTGGAAGTCCAGGGGACGGAGGCGTGCCTCAGCACCCTTTACCAAGATGATGCCCTAGTCACCTGCTGGTTGGACCTGATCAGTTGTGCCTTTCCTCCCCTACTGCTCCTGCCGCATGTCCTACACAAGATCTGACAGGAGAGAGCAATGGTCATTCTGATCACCTCATTCTGGCCTCAATAGTTTTTGGTTTCTCCTTCTTCTCCACATGTCAGTGTGTCCCCCATTTCCACTGCCAGCTTTCCCAGGACTCCTTGCACAACATGGCTGGATCAGGCATATCAATCTGCAGACACTTCACCTAAAAGCTTGGGTTTTTGGATGTGCATTTTCGATAGAGCAAAAATGTTTGTCTGCAGTACAAGACGTCCTCTCGTGTAGCAAAAAAGAGTCCATGAGGTGGTCTTATAAAGCCAAGTGGAAGCATTTCACCTCATGGGCCTAGCAGAGGGGTCTTTCCCCTGAGAATGTAGGCATTCCTCTTCAAACCTCAGTGGTACATAGATAGGGACCACACATCTTGAAGAACTTCCTGTCCTTGAAGACATCAGGACTCACTCAACTCCATTAAGATGCATGTAGCCACTATCGATGCTTGCCACCCGCCTGTCTTTATCACCTCAGACAAAACCAACTCTCCCCTTGATTACCAGGATTTGGAAGAGCCTTCTCCAGACTTATCTGCTCGTTCACCCCACTGCTCCCCACTGAGACTTCAACTTTGTCCTCTGGGTGTTGAATAAATCACCATTTGAACCTATAGCTTCCTGCTCCCTGTCATTCCTTTCCATGAAAGTCACCTTTCTGGTAGCTATTACTTCTGCAAGAAGGGTAGCTGAACTGGGGCCCATGATGGACTCTCCCTTTACCACATTCCATAAAGACAAGGTTTCCCTGCGCTTGCATCCCAAGTTTCTGCCAAAGGTTGCATCCTACTTTCATCTCAACCATCCCATACACCTACCTGCTTTCCTCCCAAAGCCTCAGACCTCAATGGAGGAATGGCACCTTCACTTCCTCGACATCCATAGAGCCCAGACCTTTTACTCGCAGAGGACAAGATAATGCAATATGTCCCCTAGATTGCTTATCACTCTAAAAGAAGAGACTAAAAGGCAAATGACCTTTACTCTGAGGATCTCTAATAGGTTCTAGGTTGCATTACGCTCTATCAGCTATTGAAACTGTCTCCACCCCTGGGGTATGAGCCCACTCCATGAGAGTGCAACCATAGACTACGGCCACACTTCATAACTTACCACTTAAAGACATATGTAGAGGGGCCATGTGGAGTTTGGTACGTATCTTCTTTTCCCATCACACCTTAGTGTGAGACTGCGATGGATGCCTCATTCGGCATGCCTGTTCTCCGTTTCACGGTTCCACCATCTTCCCCCACAGTCCTCCTAACTATGTACTGCTTGTTAATCACCCTCAGTGGAACACAATAGAGATCATCACTCGAAGAAGAAGAAGAGGAGGTTACTAACTTGTAACTGGAGGTTCTTCGAGATGTGTGGTCCCTATCTGTATTCCAGCCCCATCCAACTTCCCCACTGCTGTGGCTCTGTTCAATTTGTGATGGAGAAGGAACCAAGGGCATGGGCACCATCCTGACTTTTATCACCTCAGACAAAACCTTAAGATGGAGCAAGGGCACATGCATGGACCAACGGATACTACTGTTTTCAAAATCTCTGGCTCTGAACACATGGAGCATGTGTATAACCCTCAGTGGTCACGGATAGGGACCACACATCTTGAAGAACCTCCAATTAGAGGTAAATAAGCTTTTATTGGAAATAGAAATCAAGCATGTAAGCGAGCGGGGGCTCACCACCATGCGCCTCCTGCCGGATAGTTCAGGAATTAGCTCTGTCCACGGTGGAGCGCCCTCCTCCGGCGGTGTCCCGTCCGTCTCCTCCTCTCTGTTGTCTTCCGTTAAGGCCTGGACTCACGCTGCTACTTGCATGCATCATCCTCTTCAGGGCACTGCCCTCCGGCAGTACCTCCAAGTCCACACTCATCCCCTTCCGGGGGGGGGGAGGTTCAGTAGTCCCTCAGCTGTCTAGCTGCAGTGGCCAGCCACCCCCAAGTTGAACCCCTTCTGGCAGGGGTCAGGTGCAGTCCATAGAGGCCACTCCCGCAGCCAGGTGCAGTCTAAGGTGAGAAGGGGGGGGTGACCCAGGCCCGCCCTCTATTCTGGGTCCCGGCCCAGGGACCCTTTGGCAGCAGCCATCCTGCCCTCCTTCTCTCCTCCAGTCTCCTGTACTCTCCCTGGGCCCCTTCCCCTGCAGCCCCTTAGCACCGGATGGCCCTTCTCTCAGGGCCAGCAGCCTGGCAGGTAACCAGGGCAGAGTTCCCTTCTGCTCCCCCCCTCAGGGCCTGCCCAGCACTGCTCTGTCCCTGGTGCTGCAGCTCCTCTCCCAGGAGCCAGACCTTCCCCCTTGAAGGTCCAGGAGAGACTGACTGCCCCTCTCCTGGGCAGCCTTCTTATACTGCCTAGCCGGTCCATGATTGGCTGGCTATAAGCTTGGCCCTGATTGGCCCACAGTAAGCCCTTTTCTCATTGGCTGGCAGCCTGCACAGCCTCCTTGGCCTACTCTTGCCCACTCTGGTGGGGGAGTGGGGCAGACGCCCCACTACAAAGCATATATCTCTGTGTTAGGAACTTCTCACATAGTCAGACTCCTCCAGAGGATCAGGGAATTTTCCCCACAGTGAAACAATGAGGGAAAGCAGAGAAGCCATTGAGAGCATCTCTCAGAAGTAAGGAGATGGGGAGAGGGTTTTTTGGAACAGTCATGAGTTGGAGAGTTTCTTGTTGAAGCTGACAGTGATTGCATTGAATTGTCAGAATTTTGCTGGTTGACCTCTTTGATTTATCTCTTGTAGTGGAGTTCCCCTGCGGAAGAGTGAAGGCAAATCGCATGGAGCTCAAATCAGGTGTTCAAATTCGACTCATTGAAGGGAAAATGGGGAAAAAAGGAGATAGCCCCTGGCAGGTGAGGAATAAAGAATCTTTCATGGTGGAGCTTTCAGTCTGTACCCAGAACTCCTTCATATGCACAGTAAAGCCCTTAGGTCACAAATGATGGCACTACTGCAAGCTAAGCTTCCCCTTATTTTAAACTTTCCAAGGCTAAAGCGGATGTAACTTTTGTTGTATTTTGTTAGCCTTATCACCCTTTGCCAAGCTATATTTGTTCTTGCTAACCATTCCAATGCAAGCAGCAGCATGATGTACCTGCCTGTGGTGCCCCACCGAGCTGGTGACGGCCACTTCTTGAATGTATTGAATACTTCCTGCAGCACACTCTAGCTATCGTAGTACCATCATGGTAGTCTTTGTTGTTTTAGGACAGCTTTGTTTTTATAAATGTAAAACAAGCCTCACCAGGCATCAGTTAGAGTTACAGAACATGCTTTAATCTAGCAGACCATACCAGAGCTTTACAGAGGATGCTGGGGTCTCTCAGAGAAAGGATCCACCGTACCTATCAAGGTGTAAGAGAAAGTGGCCTTCTGCCAGCCCAAATCTCACATACACTAAGATCCCTTTACACCACTGTGGCAGCATAAAGAGCTCTTAGCATAAATGAGAATCAGCCCAAGACATTTTACTCCAGGCACACAATGGTTGTTGGGCTAAACCAACTCTTGCTTGAGCTAAGAGTCTCCAAAACTCAGAAGGACCTGAATGCTGCCTACTACTGGTCCACAGCATCTGAGCAGCGTGAACCCAGCCAGCAAGAAACATGAAAACTGATTTAGAAGGAACACTCAACACCCAAACATTCATTCCACAAGGACTGTAGATATCTTGTTAGGATGCTTCTGTCCACCTCTGCTAATGTCACGTGCTCTGGTACCTGGAGGTGCAGTGTAGAATAGACAGCTGCATGGAGAAGGAATATATCATATCTTATGTGTCTGAGTTGCATTCAGTGGTGCCATACTTGTCTATTTCTTTGTTTCAGACCATGCTGCTAGATGGCAGGGGAAAGTTTAAGTGTGGAGGTGTTCTTATCCATCCCTCCTGGGTTCTAACGGCAGCACACTGCGTTGAGGAGAAAGGGAGGTTCAAAGTAAAACTTGGTATGGAAAAAATACCAGCTTCTGTGCTACCCTCTCTTAATATTTTACATTCTCATTCAGGATCCTGAGGCTTGTCCTTTCGGGAGAAAGCTGCCAGATTATAGAGGGAGCATGTCATTCTTCATATAGAACTGGGTTGGCTAGGCAGCCCGTCGTACCTACCTGAGTTTTAAAAAATAGGTCAATAAACCCAACTGATTTAATTTGAGCAGCTAAGAGCCTGGCCATGAAATAAATGGGCTGATGCATTGTGAGCACTCCTGTGTATCTTGGACGTGAAGTAAAGGGGAAGTAAAGTTCCCACATTATAATCTGGGAACTGAGTTGGGGGATCCCAAACTCTGGAGCTTGGACTGTGTTTCTACTCCCAAACCCTTTGTGTTTGCACACCACCAGAAGGGCAGAGGGCCTGCACTCAGTGCCCCAAGGCTAATGAGAATGTTGCTGCTTAGGAAGCATCTCTAGATTCCTGAGCCCAAATGTGGAATAGGCCACGAGTACTAGATGTGCAGAGGAGTCTTAATCTAGACCCAGTTGGGGATGCATCCACCTGGCAAAACTACCCAACAGGGTGGCTTACTTGGAAATCTCCACTCAGGAGAGGGATGGATTTGAAGTAGCCAGGGTGCTGCAGATTGAAGGCACAGGCAGACTGGTGTGGAGTACCATACACAGTACATCACCGTAGCCAGCACTGCTAGCCCTGCACATATACAAATTGTATGAAGTCTGGGAAAATGTCCACCAAATTTACCCCTGAATTACCAAACAAAAACCACCACAAGTATCGTTCCCTTCACATTCAAATAAAACCCCTTTGGAGGAGCATTTTCTACCTATCTGTCTGACAGCAAAGGAACAATACAGCCTCTGCCTCAGCTGTGCCTAGTCTGTGAAAATACTTTTTGTTAAGTGTGGTACAGAAGATACAGGTTTGACGTATCCCACCAAGGGAATCAAAGGTACCACTACCCCAAAATCTGAGGTGCCAGCATGGGCATTAATACCACTATGAGCATCTTTTCTGACCCATCACTCTGATCATGTCTTTGAGCCCCTTCACTGGCTTTCTTGTCTCCATTGCATCAAATGCAATCTCCTTGTCCTTTCCTTTAAGGCCCTTTGCAGTTTGGGCCCTCCCTGCTCATCTGCTGTTGTATCTCATTGTGTTGCCCCAGCTGCCTTCACTCTGTGCCAGCAATGCAAAACTCTACAGTAAACCCTCGATTTAACGGACTTCGGATGCAACGGACAAAATTTCTGAGCAAGTCTGATGCATCCAAAATCCATTTCTCGCGGGCTGGCTGCCGGCTTCCGGCTGCCGCCCGGGTCCAGGCAGCGGGTGGGCTGGCTGCCGGCTCCCGCCCGGCTCCCGGCTGCGGGCGGGCTCCCGGCTCCCGCCCAAGTCCCATCTGTGGGCGGGCTGGCTGCCGGCTCCCGCCCGGGTCCCACCAGCAGGCGGGCTACCGGTTCCCGACTCCCACCTGAGTCCTGCCAGCAGGCGGGCTGCCGGGTCCCGCCAGCGGGCCGGCTCCCGGCTCCCGCCCGAGTCCCGCCAGCGGGCGGGCTGCCGGCTCCCGCCCGAGTCCCGCCAGCGGGCGGGCTGGCTGCCGGCTCCTGCCTGGGTCCCACCTGCGGGCGGGCTGGCTGGCTGCCGGGTCCAGCCCGAGTCCCGCCAGTGGGCAGGCTGGCTGCCGGGTCCTGGCTGCCACCTGGGTCCCAGCAGCCGGGACCCAGGTGGCCTGGCTGACGGCTCCCGGCTGCCGCCCAGGTCCCAGCAACGAGCGGGCTGCGGAGCTGCCGCCCCGACCCTGTGGCGGGCGGGCTGCTGCTCTGACAGGTCATGGTTTTTTTTATTATTAAATAACGGACTTTTTGATTTAACGGACACCCCCTCGCCCGAATTAGTCCGTTAAATGGAGGTTTTACTGTATTACCAATTTGCACACTTCTCTCACAAGCCCTTTCACTCTGTCTTCCATGTAGCCCTTTTGATATGGAACTGTGCTCCTGGAATTGTCCATAAAGTCACTATCCTGGGTGATGAAGTTTCAAGTGGCCAATGGGTGTGCAGCACAGTGACAATTGTGAAGTCTTAGGTGGTCATGGATTTCTTACAATACAGATCCCAGCTTCTAGGATGGACTAGTCCAGAAAGTCAGTCCCTACTGGCCTTTATGTCGGGGAGTTCAACCAATCAGCCACTAACCACACATCAAAGAACTTGTACAAATGTATTGCTTTTGCTGTGCTATAGGCATGTGCCCTCCAACTTTTATGCTGGGTCTTTTGAAAAGACCCCTCAGCTGTACAATTGCCATTGTAATATGCACACTCTAGGGCAACGCAGAAGCATTTCAGTGTCTTCAGTCTGTTGAAATATGTATGCAGTGTTGCATAATATGTGCATGATACTTTATAGGCAAATCAAAAGACGATGTCCCTGCCTTGTGGAGCAAGGAGTGGGAGGCCAGTTAAGTAGAACCCTGTTAAGATAGAACAGGGTAACTTGAGCAAACTCGTATTTTAGGAAAACAGGGACAAATCTGAGCACTCAATGCATTTTAGTCCTACTGTGGTTTGATGCTGGAGGTCCAGGAGCCCAGTAACATCTCTTTCCTCATTGCTCTTGCAGGGGAATACCACCGTCTGCGGAACGAGGAAACAGAGCAAACCATTGTGGTTGACAAGCTAGTGAGCCATGAAAACTATAGCAAGGAGACCTCTGATAATGACATAGCCATGCTGCATCTGGCTCAGCCCATGATTTTCAACAAATATGTGCTCCCTGTTTGTCTTCCCACCAAGAAACTGGCAGAGCAGGAGCTGATGGCAAATAGGAAGCAGATGGTGGTGACTGGCTGGGGGAGCAAAAGTGCCGCCTCTTCGAATTATTCTGCTGTTCTCAGTTACATCGAAATCCCCATGGTCCCACGGAATGAGTGTTCCCAAGTTATGAGGCATGACATCTCTGAGAACATGCTGTGTGCAGGGTTTATTGGAGACAAGCAGGATGCCTGTGGTGGGGACAGCGGAGGCCCCATGATCACTAAGTTCAAGAACACTTGGTTCCTAGTGGGACTGGTTAGCTGGGGAGAAGGTTGTGGGAAACAGGAGAAGTTTGGAGTCTACACCAAAGTCAGCCAATACCTGGAGTGGATCCAACAGCAAATTAAAACAATGGACATCTCATCTAAAGGCTGATTCTCATTAAAAGGGATTGGGACCACTGTGGCCATACGCTAGTGACGATACGTAGTACAATGTGCTGTCATGTCTTCTGGTATTAAAGCTAGAGTATATAAAGCAAGAATATGTTGATGGTGTATACTCTTTTCCTTGCTATTTTCCCCATCTTAGGTAGTTATTTGTTTATTTGTAGGGACACCAGTTGTGATGCAGAGCCCCCGTGTGCTAAGTATTATACAATTACATGACAAAAAGATGGGACCTGACCCAAAGAGCTTGCAGTCCAAGTATGAGATGAAATATATGATGTTCTGCACCAGGCTGTAATGGACTTATCTAGTCACCTGAGCTGTTTGGGAGCTGAGGTGCAAGGCTGAGAATTGTTCTCCTTGTGAGTTGAACAGTCCAGATGAACATAACAGTGGTCCACATTAAAGCAGTATAAGACTATGGTGTTCAGAGCAGCATAGGGAAATTGGGGAACTGACTCTATTAGGCTGGGCACCTAACCCCCTTGGGTTAGTTTTGAAAATCCCTAAATGTTATATTCCTAAAGTGTTTACTTAAAATTAAAGTTTAAGTGGGAGTTTGGTGTTTTTCATATGCCAGGTTAAGGGGAAATTATTTCTGTTTTAAAGGGCAAGATTTAGAGGTACTTTCTCACTAGGGAAATAGTAAACATCTCTATCATACTCTATCAAACAAACTCTATCATAGTTAACCTGGGTTATGCTTTCAGCCTTAGGTGGCACATTTACTAGTTGTTCATAGAATCATAGAAGATTAGGGTTGGAAGGGGCCTCCAGAGCTCATCTAGTGCAACCCCCTGCTCAAAGCTGGACCAATCCCCAGCTAAGTCATCCCATCCAGTGCTTTGTCAAGCCTGACCTTGTTCACAGTTTTCAGTTTGCTCCCTCACAGTCAACCCAGTCTTTCAACTCAGTGCTGCCATTGCTGCATCCAGTCGCTTATCCATGTCTTCTCCGAGTGTTCACACTTCGTGAGCTAAGTGAGACTTCTCCTCAGACTCCGTTACTTGCAAATTCAGGCCATGATGCTGATCCCATCGAAGCCAATTTTGCTGTTGACTCTAAAAGGAGCAAGGGAGGAACTTTAATTCCTAACGTTTACAACGCGTCCAGATGAATGATGCATCTGTGATTCCCTTGTCTTGCAATTCTTGGACAGAACCATGTGTATTTTGTTAATGCCCCTCAGTTGGTGTAGAGATTGCAACCAGTTCTGTTACTTTATTTACAGATCTGTGTAATCAGTAAGAGTCACAAGATTGACTCATAGTCAAACTAAAATGAAACAATCACCTTTCGTAGGCTGTGCCTTCGTCCCTGAGCCTGGTAAAATAACTCCTACTGCAGAGAGTAAAGATGAGCCTTCAAGAAATCAAACAATTCAGGCACCGGGTAAATGATGATAGCATCTGACCCACCCTGCCCAGCGTGGATCAGGGAATGTGGTGATCCAACTGGAATGCATACGTGCAAATACTTGTAAGAAATCTAATCCCCATTCAGCAATGCACTTTTTTTAATGCATGTAAGTAGTCGCATTGATTTCAGTGGGACTTCTCCCATTCTTAAAGTTAAGCATGTGCTTAAATGCTTACCTTGAGCAGGTCCCGTGGAATGTTAGGGAAGGGCAAGTGCCTTGTGCATCCTGAGCTCCTCTGAAACATTCTCGCTCTTTTCACAGTGTGTTTTGTTGGGACTAGAATGAAGGTGGAGGGACTACCAAAGAATATTAATGCAAGATTATGTTTCTTGATAGGAAAGCATTTGCAAGAATTGAACCCCAGGGACCTTTGCACCTGAGCGTATTGGGACTGCTGCCTACTGAGCTAGAGGAAGGATCTGCCTTGTCTATTAGTACTAACCTAGTCAAAGCTTCTTAGCCAGTGGTTCCCAAACTTTAACAACCTGTGAACTCCTTTCACTAAAATAGCAAGTCTTGTGAAACCCCCCCTAAAAATGAATATTTCCAGGGATTTTCTCCATCACCTGAGTATAAATGATAAAAGTGGTGATCTGGAAATATCAAATTTGTTTTTGACATGCTTATTACACACTATTTATTAACTATTATTTACCATTGCAGTAGTTTTATTACATTATGAAAATGGAAACAGTCTTCCAAGATCTGACTTTTGTAACTTGTATCACTTTGAATAAGCCTGTTATATGACAAGGCTCCTATGTTTCATCAAGGAGTATCAGATGTGAAACAGCAGGAAGGTATTTAAGAAGCCGTCTCCAAGAGTTCCTCCTACACAAGCATTCAGGATTTGAGCAGTCCAGGCAAACAACACATGTTACAACAAATCTTAAAATTGTTCTTTATAATAATTTTAAAAACAATACTAGCTGCCTATTTAATTTTAAAAACAGCAAAATATGTCCACCTCCCTTTCCATTTCTTATGAGGAGTCTTGAAGTTGAAGTCTCCTCAGTGTGATAGAGATGCTTGCTTTGATCTGCTTAGCTCTTGGAAGGCCAGGAGCTCCAGGTTGCTGGCCCCATGCTGCCCTTGGGACAACTCTGTCTGCCATTAGGGATTATTTTCCCGAGAACCCACTGCAACGTTTCACAAACTCCCAGGGGTTCATGAACCCCAGTTTGGGAACCACTGTTCTAAGCCAAGTTTCCAACTAAAGGCAGCAAATGTGAATAGCCGTGATTATCACAGGGCAACATTTGCCTTCCAGCAAATGGCTCCTCTGAATCCCTCTGCCCACACACAAATCTGAGGGTCACCTATTGCAGCAGATTGTTACAGAGCTGAAAGGTTCGTGGATCATTTAAACCAGGTGATACCAATGCACTGCCAAAAGATGGGATTTCAGAAGCTCTCCCACAAAAGCATAAATTATACAACCAAAACCCTCCTCAAGAAGCACACGCTGCAGGGAAAGAACCTTTAGCGCAGGATTTAATGATGGAACAAAACATTTTTGCTTTAGAGTGCAGGTTGGCTCCATGGACTCAAAAGGGCTTTGCTTCCTCTGTCAATATTTGGAATAGGTTAATGATCAACCTCTAGGCCCCCATCTCTGTCTTTGGTGTTCATCCAAATATTACTTCTAGTGCCCTAAACCGGTAAGTGTTTATAATTACAGCGCTTTCAAAATGCAAATGTATTCTGGGCCCTGGCTTTTAGAGGGGGCTGTCGGTGTCCCAAAGCACTGACCCACTCGCAAGGTTCCCTAGTGTTTGATGACCATGGGAAAAAATCGTGTCCTTCCCTCTCAGATCCCTTACTGGCAGGTGTGTTCTGTCCTGTGGGCTTGCACTGGCCGGTGACTCTCTGTGTAGAAGTCTAGCATTTATATCTCACCTGACAAGCCCATTAGGAGCTCAACAGCAGCTGTGAGACACCAGACTCGACTAGCCGATGCGTAAGCCAGTTCTGAGTGTGAGGGTCTCCATAGACTTTAAGCAGGGCTCTCAGAACTGGGTCCTGCTCAGTTTGCCCTGATGCAAAGCCCATTGAAGTCAATCTGTGTCTTTCCATGGACTTGGCTCAGGCTCCTCTGCAACTTTCCTTGGCTTTGGCAGTCTGTGCACTTTGCCTTGTGAGCTGAACATTTCGTTTCCTATTCCGATGTGCATCACCAGTCACCTGGAGTGAGAATACAAATGGAGTCAGATGAATAATACTAACAAATCCTAATTTTTCTCCACGTTGCCTCCTCCTTTTTTTCCCTTGAGTCCATTTTCCCTCTGTCTGTCTCTCACTATGTGCTGCTCTCTGCTTGGTTTTGTTCAGGATCTGTCTACTTCATTCTCCTGTTCTCCCGGCAGGTGACCATCTGTAAACCAGAGGATTCTGCATGGCCGCGGAGATGGCCAGAGGTTCCTTCCTTGTAACATTTCTCTTACTGATGTGTTCTATCTGCAGCAGCTGGTCAGTTTCATTTTCAGGTAGGAGCTTCTGACCTACGTTTTAACTTCGCTTTCTCATACCGAGAGCCTGCATTTAAAATTACACGGCACCCATTTTCTGAGCACGGCGTCTTGAAAGTTAGGCTGGCGAGAGGCACTTCCTGAAATGCACAGGAGAAAAATGAGAATTCATTCAGAGTTATTAATGAACTCACCATATCTGGGCTTGAGGCCCAGTAACCTCCTTGTGATGCTCGCCTTATGGGATCCAGTGAGTTATGCACAGAGGGCCATGTTCTCAGACTTGGATGACTAAAGTTAGGCACCTAAATCTGTGTTTTAGGAACCTGCGGTGAATTAATAGTACCGCTTTGCTCTTCTGCAGTGCTTTTCCTATGTAGCTCTCAAAGCGCTTCACAAAGGCAGGTATCATTAACCCCGTTTTGTAGAGCTGTATTGAGAAATGAAGTGACCTGCCAAAATACACAGGTCAGGTGGGAGCAGAACTCAGGTCTCCTGACTCCCAGCCCAGTGCACTATCCTGTGGGCCCCACAGTGCCTCCTGACAAAGGACCCAATCCTGCAACTGGAACGGCAAAGGAAACAAAAAGCCTCATGCATCTGATTGCAGGATTGGGGTGTAGGTCAGGATTTAAGTGCTTCAAATTGTATTTAAGGGGCTCACTTCAGGCAGCTAGGTTGAAAATTTAGTCCAAAGAGACTTCCATGTGAGACAAGCTTTGGACAGCTCCTCCTGGCAGTGAGCGGGAAGTTCACTTTCATGCATCCAGTAAAGCTGCTCACTACGATGCGTATGGTTTGGGGGGTTTCTTTTAAGATGAGCTAATAACAGTCTAATTTCTTTCATTGGGTTCCAGGATCCCAGGGCTAGTAATTTACCGAGTCTGGAATGCATTATTGTCTCACACAGCAGAGGTGCAGTGATATGATTGCTTAATTTTGGAGATTGACAACTGCTTAATAACCACTGATATTGGTCCCCCATTTCTCCAGGGCCCCTGATCAGCAGGAGAGTGACAATAGTCCCTTCAGAATTCAGAAATCCAGACCAAACGTTTGACATGCAATTGATAGTCTCTACAGAATATTTTAGCCAAAGGGGGAAGAGAATGATGTCACTGCCCGAGCAAAGGATAGGTGGGGAACTTTTCCCAATGTTGCATGAAGCCCTGTGGTAGCAGTTTTCTTTTAAGGTGTTACCTATAGGCACTGATGTTCTCACAAAGATGATTGTAAGCAATAGCTAAGCAAGTGGAGGTGATGTATTGCAGACTTTCCTCCACTGCTATGTTCTATCAGATGCTCTTTTTTTTTTTTTTTTTGGTCCAAAGTTGCTTTACACTGGAAGAAATGTGCTGCCAAAAAGCATTATAACAGGGGAAGGTGGGTATGCTTTATTGAGTTATATATTCAGGGTGTTTTCTTTCATTTCTATTGAGTTTTTCTTGTCCTGGGGTTTGGTTTCATCTCTGAGGTGACACAGCAGAGAGACTGAACATTCTGTTTTCATATCTTGGACATAAAATATTTTCATACGTTTTATTTAGTTCATTTGGACACAGTAAATCCTTGATTAACTGAGACTGCCTAACACTATGCCTGGTCATTAGCACAAATAAATGAATTTTGAGGCTGGCTCCTTTTAAATTAAGTATTCTTTTAATCCACTTAAATACTATTCAGCTGATCACTGCCTCGAAGAATATTGACTCTTTGCTGGGACACAGACAAACTGAGTAAAGTTGTCCTTAAGTCCGTTTCGGTCTTTTGAAAGCTGTCTCCTCCACTGTGTTATTTAGCCAAGTGTAATGAGGGTCATAGGTCCACTGTGCCACCGGGCGATGGGGAGCTACTACCCCTTTGGGACGGCCATGGTCACACCTCCCCGTTACTGGGGAATTAGGGTCGAGAGGTGTGCCATCCCTAGTCAGCGGCGCGCCCCTCAGGCAGGGGAGCGCCGGCAAAGGGTCCGCAGCACGCCCCTCAGGCAGGGGGGCACCGGCAAAGAGTCCGCGGCGCGCCCCTCAGGCAGGGGAGCGCCGGCAAAGAGTCCGCGGCGCGCCCCTCAGGCAGGGGAGCGCCGGCAAAGGGTCCGCGGCGCGCCCCTCAGGCAGGGGGGCGCCGGCAAAGGGTCCGCGGCGCACCCCTCAGGCAGGGGGGCGCCGGCAAAGGGTCCGCGGCGCACCCCTCAGGCAGGGGAGCGCCGGCAAAGAGTCCGCGGCACGCCCCTCAGGCAGGGGAGCGCCGGCAAAGGGTCAGGGGCGCGCCCCTCCGGCAGGGGAGCGCCGGCAAAGGGTCAGGGGCGCGCCCCTCCGGCAGGGGAGCGCCGGCAAGAGTCTGGGGGTGTATTTCGCAGGCGGGGGGGCACCAGCAGGACTCAGGGTCGTCGGACGTGGAGAGCTCTGGATCCCTTTCAGCGTCCGCCTCCGTCAGCCACGGGGTGCTGCTGGGCTCGGGTGGTCCCCCAGGGTACTCTGCTCTTGGCAGCTCCAGTTCTCCCTCAGCTTTGGCCTCGGGCAGGTCTGGGTCCCCGCTGAGCTCCGGCAGCTCCTCGGGGTACTCCACCGCAGGCAGGTCAGGAAACCCCAGTCCTTCCTGTAGAGGAGGGTTTCCGGGGTCCAGGGTCTTCCCTGGCTCGGCAGCAAGGGGTGGAGGGAGCAGCCTGCGTCTGCCTCCCTTCCTTGTGCTGCCCTCACTGAGCTAGGGGCCCCGCCCTTTATACTTCCTGTTCCGCCCCTCCTCTTCCTGGGGGCGGGGCTAGCTTGGTCTGGGCCCGCCCACTCTGGCTGAGAGAGTGTTTCTTTACCCTCCAGCTCGGAGGGAGGCCACAGTGCCTCCCTACACCAAGTTAAAGCATAAATTACTCATTTCTATCCTAAAGATGAAGCTTTGGCTTCCTGTGACACCATTAATGGTGGGATCCGATTTTGTTTTCATAGTGTTTATGAGAAAAGAAGAAGCACACCAGGTGCTGAAGATTCGTAAACGCTCTAACCAGTTCCTGGAGGAGATTCACCCAGGGAACCTGGAGAGAGAATGCCTCGAGGAAACATGCTCCTTCGAGGAGGCAAAGGAGATTTTCCACTCGCAGGAGAAAACGGTGAGGCACTTTACTTCAGAAAAAGCAGTGAACAGCTGATCAGTTGGGAGATACCAGGAAGTGTTCTCCCCCGGAGTTCCATTGATATGATTAGGGCTCTGTGTTCCGTGACTGTCCACGACCTCCGTGACTTCGGCAGTAGCCAGTGTGACTGATCCAAGGGCCACCCAAGCAGCCAGCTCTGGGACCAGCTGCTCAGGTGGCCCTGGGGACAGCTACAGCCAGCTGCTTGGATGGCCCCCAGCCAGACGCCCCGGAGCCACTGCTGGAGCAACCCTGGGGCCAGCTGCTGCTTGAACAGCTCCAGGCAGCTGACCCCAGGGACCGCCTGAGCAGTGGCCATGTGGCTGGCCCCAGGGGCCACCTGAGCACCAGTCCTTGGGGCAGCTGGAGCAGTTACTGTCCGCAGCCACTGGCAGCAGTTCTGGGGTGGCCAGAGCAGCTGCTTCTGGTGCTGCTGGCCCTGCCCTCCCCCTTTGGCAGTGGCCCCGGAGAGCCCCCCCAGGTACTCCCCAGCAGAAGACCCTCCCCAGCAGTGGCCCCCCTAAGGTCAGGGGTATTTATAGTACACCAGGGACAGGTCACAGGCCATGAATTTTTGTTTATTGCCTATGACCTGTCCATGACTTTTACTAAAAATACCTGTGACTAAAACATAGCCTTGGATACGATTAGGGCCTTATCAAATTCATGGTCCATTTTGGTCAGAGGATTTTAAAACTCATAAATTTCATGATTTCAACTATTTAAATCTTAAATTTTGCAGTGATGTAATTGTAGGGGTCCTGACACATAAAGGAGTTGGGGGTGGGGGTTGCAAGGTTATTGTAGTGGAGGGTTGTGGTACAGCTACCCTTACTTCTGTGCTGCTGCTTGTGGCAGGGCTGCCTTCGGAGCTGGGCAGCTGGAGAGCGTCAGCTGCTCCTGGAGCGGCTCTGCAGCCATCCAATTGGGCAGCCCCCCAGCCAGACGCCAGCAGCAGCGCAGAAGGAAGGATGGCATGGGATGGTAGTGCCACCCTTACATCTGTGCTGCTGCTAATGGGATGCTGCCTTCAGAGCTGGGCACCCAGCCGAGAGCCGCTACTCTCCGGCTACCCAGCTTTGAAAGCAGCACAGAAGTAAGAGTGGCGATATCCTGACCCTCAAATAACCTTGTGACCCCCTGCAGCTCCCTTTTGGGTCAGGACCCCCAGTTTGAGAAACACTGGTCTCCCCCTGAACTCTGTGGAGTATAGGATAATAGCACCCAAAAGACCAGATTTCACGGTCTGTGACACATTTTTCATGGCCGTGAATTTGGTACAAATGATAAACCACAAGACCAAAGGCCACCAGAATGCTAATGGCAGAAAAAAATGATAATTTTGATCATTATTAGCTAATTCCAAAAATGCAAGTAAGCATAAAACAAACAGCCCAGAAATTATGTAACCTTAACAAGAAAACACAGACAGGTTATGATATCATATTCCTCCATTTCTAAGGAACATGAGTTTTTACTTCCGGTTTCAGATGAATTGAAAAGCATCAAATAAGGTGCCAAGAAAGCAGGTTGAATAATTCAGTGCTACTGAAACATGCCATGAAGGAAATCAAGATTTTCAAAGGTGATTTTTTGGATGTCCCACTTGAGGCATGTTGAAGGATAACTCTCAGTGGGTGGATGTGGAGCACTGTCAGGACATTGGGTCCCTTTAAAGTGCCTGAGGTTGGATACCCAAAACTACTAATGAACTTTGAAAATCTTGGCCAATGTCAACACTGCCTTGCTAATTCTGGAGATTCCACCAGCTTATTTCAGATGTGGGGATTTGGGGAGCCCTCACCACCCCAGATAGAGGAAATGATATAAAGGAGGTACAGGCTCTGTCAAGACCAGAGATGGGCAAGCTTAGCACTTAACAAAGACAAGTACAGTTATCTACAACCAGCTGATTGGGTGTGTCAGGGTTCCCTCCCCACTCTGAACTCTGGGGTACAGATGTGGGGACCAGCATGAAAGATCCCCTAAGCTTATTTCTACCAGCTTAGGTTAAAAACTTTCTAAAGGTACAAATTCCTTCCGTTGTCCTTGGATGGTATTGCTGCCACCACCAAGTGATTTAGACAAAGATTCAGGGAAAGGACCACTTGGAGTTTCTATTCCCCCAAAATATTCCCCCAAGTCCCTTCACCCTCTTTGAGAATAATATGCTCACCAATTGGTACAGGTGAGCACAGACCAAATCCCTGGGTTTTGGGGACACTGAAAACCAATCAGGTTCTTAAAAGAAGAATTTTATTTTAAAAAAGGAAAAGAATCACCTCTGTAAAATCAGGATGGAAGATAAATTGAAGGGAAATAAAAAGATTTTAAATGCAGAGAATTCCCCTCTAGGTTTAACTTCAAAGTTACAAAAAATAGGAACACACCTCCCTCTAGCATAGGGAAAATTCACAAGCTAAAAACAAACGATAATCTAACGCCTTTCCTTGGTTTACTTCCGACGAAGTGGGTATTAGCCCACAAAAGCTTATGCTTCAATACTTTAGTTAGTCTTTAAGGTGCCACAGGACTCTCTTACTTCTGCTATTCCAGACTAACACGGCTACCTCTCTGATTCTTACTATTTTTGTAATCCTAGATGCTTATTTCTCATTGTCTGTAAGAGGTAAATTTTTCTGCCTTGGTCCCTCTCTGGCTCGAGAGAACACACAAAGAGCACAAAGCCTTCCCCTCCCCTTCTCCCCCTCCTTGAGATTTGAAAGTATCTTCTTTCCCCATAGGTCCTTCTGGCCAGGTATCAACTACATACATAAAGGTTGTTACCCTTCCCTTTATATTTATGACAGGGTGGTTACCTGTTAAACTCTTTAATAGAATCTTATTTGAGAGCCCCAGATGATAAATTAAGAAGATAGAAGATCAGAAGTTTCAGTCTCTGAACACAGGAATTAGGACTCTCAGCTACTGGCAAGTTAAAAAAGGAAAATCTTTGGGGAAATCCTTATGCCTTTCTATGTGGTGTTTTCCAAAGCAAAAGCAACAAAAATAATCTGTCACTCACTACCTGGTTTGCTACTCGTTTAACCAGTTAACTGTAGGCTGACCATATTTCCTTGTGACAAAAACAGGACATTGGGATGGCAAAAATGGGACGGGGTTATAACTCCCTTCAGACCCCAAATATAACCCTACAACGCCCCTCCCCATATCCATAAAGTCACCAATACCCACCCCTCACATAACCACCTCCAGGCCCCCCAACACCATCCCACTACCAACCCCCAGCCCCTTACACCCCCACAGCCTTCCCTTCACAACCTCTCCCCATAGCCCCCCACTAGCAACCAATACACCCCCCAGACCCTCCCAACGGCCTCAAAACACAGCCCCCCCACAGCCTCCCACCTCCCCCATGACCCCCCAGCTCATCCCACCCCTGCAGGCCCCGCCACTGCGCCCCCCTCCCCAGCCACCAACTGCACTGGGCTCAGCGTTTCCACCACGTGAGGGGGGTGGGGGGAGCGAGGCACCAGGCAGCTCCTGCCCGGCCAGCAGCCCCCCTCCCCAGCCCCTACCTACGCTGGGATCAGCGTTTCCTCCACATGGTGTGGGGGGGAGCGAGGCAGCCCCTGCCCGGCCAGGAGCTCCACTCTGCTGTTGCGCCGCGCTCAGCTCGAACCGGCTCGCGCAACACATGGGGGCGGCCCAGCCAATCGCGCCGCGAGGGCTCTGCAGCGGTGGTGGCAGAGGGGAGGGGGGAGCAGGCCGGGGAGGGGAAGGGACTGAAGGGCTGCGAGAGGAGGCGGGACCCGGCTGTGGTTTTTGTTTTACGAAAAACGGGACAAATTTGATATTTTTATTAAAAAGACGGGACAGTCAGAAAATATGTAAAAAACAGGACTGTCCCATTCAAAACGGGACGTATGGTCAGCCTAGTTAGCTGTCACTTTGGCCCAGTGATTAACTGGCTAGCGAAAGAGGCACTTTCAGCCACAATATAGATTAGTTAAGGAAAAATGCTACAGGGACCATTATTTCCTATCGTCAGTAGGTAATGTCTCTTGCCCTATTAACTAATGTTTTCCTCTCTCGTGATTATCTCTTGCAGATGGAGTTTTGGTTTGCTTACAAAGGTAGGAGCGGGGGAGATTTTTTATCTGTTTCTTATGCTGCTGTTGGTTGCCACGAGGCAGTGTGGAGAGAAGACGCAGCCAGAATGCATGTCGGTTTCCTCATTCCAGGCCTTTCCTAAGTCACGGAACTGTATGTGACAAGGTAAAACAATGTGCGTCTCTTCTTCCAAACAGATTTAAATCCCTGCAAAGAGAATCCCTGTAAGAACGGTGGGATCTGCAAACAGAAACAATACGATTATTTCTGTATCTGTCCCCCACTGTTCGGAGGAAAGCAGTGTGAAATAGGTGAGTGTGGAAATGCACACAGGCATTCTCTTGAAGAAAGGATGAAGGGTGAAATTCACCCCAGGCACTTGTGCTGGCTATCTGAGCAGGGCTGAATTTCACCTATAAAAAAAGAGATTAATATTAACTCCATTGGTCTGATTGATACACAGCTCCTCCAGTGCTCTAATACCACAGAAACATATGCTGTGATCACAGAGCTGCATGCACTGAGGTTCCATTAACGTAGTAATCAGCTTCATCAAATGTATCAGACGTCGCTATTATTTAGTATCTTTTCAAGTGCACTGTCATAAACATAGCAGAGGTAACAAAGTCCTGTGGCACCTTAAAGACTAACTATAAAGTTTTGAAGCATAAGCTTTCGTGGGCTAATACCCACTTCGTCGGATGCAAGCAGTGGAAGTGTCCAGAGGCAGGTATAGAAAAGTAGGCAAGAACCAGGTAGGAGGTAACAAGGTTAGTCCAATTAGGCTGAACCAGCTTGTTATCTCCAATCAGGGAGGGTGGGTTATTCTTCTAGCAGTTGAATGGGGGTGTGTGAACATGGAGAGAGGAGAAGCTATTTTTGTAATTAGCAAGCCATTGAAGGTGGACCTCCTACCTGGTTCTTGCCTACTTTTCTATACCTGCCTCTGGACACTTCCACTGCTTGCATCCGACGAAGTGGGTATTAGCCCACGAAAGCTTATGCTTCAAGACTTTATAGTTAGTCTTTAAGGTGCCACAGGACTTTGTTACCTCTGTTATTCCAGACTAACACGGCTACCTCTCTGATTCTTGTCATAAACATAGAGGCAGCTGTACTGAATTGCTTTACCTGTACAGAGGTTAAGAAGCTCAAATAACCTGGTTGGCACCTGATCAGAAGGACCAACAAGGAAAGAAGATACTTTTAAATCTGGGGCGGGGGAAAATGGATGGTTTGTGCTCTCTTTGTTTTGTTCCCTCTCCAGACAGAGAGAGAAGCTAGGCAGGGAACATCTCCTGAAAACAGGAGATCTTTTTGAAGATCTTCACAGTCTGCTTTGGTCTTAACCATCTTGAGCAGTTTAGTATAGTCTGCATACTTTGCCACCTCACTATTTACCCCTTTCTCCAAATCATTTATGAGTAAGTTGAATAGGATTGGTCCTAGGACTGACCCTTGGGGAACACCACCAGTTACCCCTCTCCATTCTGAAAATGTACCATTTATTCATACCCTTTGTTCCCTGTCTTTTAACCAGTTCTCAGTCATGAAAGGATCTTCCCTCTTATCCCATGACAACTTAATTTACGCAGGAGCCTTTGGTGAGGGACCTTGTCAAAGACTTTCTGGAACTCTAAGTACACTACGTCCACTGGATCCCCTTGTCCACATATTTGCTGACCCCTTCAAAGAACTTTAATAGATTAGTAAGACGTGATTTCCCTTTACAGAAACCATGTTGACTTTTGCCCAGCAATTATGTTCTTCTATGTGCCTGACAGTTTTATTCTCTACTATTGTTTCAACTAATTTTCCCGGTATGGATGTTTGACTTACAGGTCTGTAATTGCCAGGATCACCTCTAGAGTCCTTTTTAAATATTGGCGTTACATTAGCTATCTTCCAGTCATTTCAATACAGTCAATTCAGCCCTTATCTCTCTGTTTATAACATACACCAATATGTTCAGCCTGTCCCAGAAACAAGTGAAGGCACGCTCCCTGCCCCCAGGCGCTTACAGACTCATCACAGAAGAGAGATAGATAGTCCTATAAGCTCTTCAGGGCAGGGCCACTGGGAGTTGCGGAGCCAGTGCTGGGAGCAGGGCGCAGAGATTCCCTGAACGCCCCTCACCTAGGAGCACAGGGGTACATTGGTGACCTGGTGCTTGCAGCTTCAGCCCTAGGGCGTGCACCAAGGCTCGGGGACCAGTGTCCAGCCTGCGGCGCAGAGACTTTCCATGGGCCGGATGAAAAGAAGCATTGGGCTGCATCTGGCCTGTGGGCCTGAGCTGCAGCCCCTAAAGCCACTGTATTAATCCGACCCTGGCTCTCAGTCTGTCAGGATAACACCTAGCACAGTGGGGCCCCAATCCTCTCACAGTGTCTGGGCATTGCTGTAATACAAATAATAAACGGGCAAGGGGAGGGAAAGGATTAAGACAGTGTGTGTCAAAGTCACACACACATCTTGGCCATTCCGTTAAATTGTGGGATGTGGTTTTTCTTCTGTTCCCCTGCCCCTCCCGCCAAGCAGTAGATGTAATAGCATAGAGCTGTATTTCTTCTCTGCCGGTGGCTCCATTTGTTTGTTACAACCCTGCTGCTGAGAACTGATGTGCTACTGGGCCCTTTCCAAGTGATTCAATGTCTTTCCCCTGCAGAGAAGTTTGAATGCTGGTACAAGAACGGCGGCTGCTGGCAATATTGCCAAGACACCACCCACTCCCTTCGTGTGGTGTGTTCCTGTGCGGAGGGTTATGCCCTGGGTGATGACAGAAAGAGATGTACACAGTCAGGTAATGGTTCCGGGACACGGGGTTACTTGGAGTGAAGAGCAGGACAGGTTTACCGCCACTGCCCTTCCCTCTTCGTTGGGTTGCCCACTTGCCCTTGGACAGTCACATGCACCAATGAATCTCTGTGATGTAGAACTGAAGTACACTCGTTTACCAACGGAAACACCAGCAAGCCTGGACAATCTGCCTTTTTCTCCACTATATTTATTCCACTCCCTTGACTGAACGCAAACCCTGATCTTGAAGCCCAAATATCCCCCTAGGACTTTCAAGCTCTGCCAACATGATCTCAGCAGGGAGGAATTCCTGGGCAAAGGAAAAGGAGATTACTCCACACTGTGACATGTAGTGCAGGGGGTACGCTGCTGCCTCAGTGACCAGACAGTGAGCTTGGAGAAATGCCAAACACAGCCACTCACAGTGCAATGAGTAAGAGGGTTCCTAGAGCTTAGGACCCAGTGGAGGTGATGTGATTGATCTATCGGGAGTTGCTACCACTTGTACATCTCTTCACTTGCATTTGGAGGATGGGAAGGATTAATGGGTGGTCAATGGCTCATCTTCAGACAGCTGGAGAGGAGCAGAATTTGCTTAGGGTCAAAACTTGACACACCAACCCAAAGGCTGTTTTTCTTATTTTTCAGCTCAGTTTCCCTGTGGGCTGGTTAAAAGATCCACACATGCTTTGGAACAAGTTGCCACTGGACTCAATGGTGTGGCTGAGGGGGGAGCCCCCAAGCTCAACGGGAAGGTGAAGCGGGGTGCCCCCAGGCTCAGTGAGTCAGCAGAGGGGGGAGCCGCCCCCAGGCTCAGTGACTCAGCAGAGGGGGGAGCCGCCCCCAGGCTCAATGAGTCAGCAGAGGGGGGAGCCCCCAGACTCAGTGAGTCAACGGAGGGGGGAGCCCCCAGACTCAATGAGTCAACGGAGGGGGGAGCCGCCCCCAGGCTCAGTGAGTCAATGGCGGGGGGAGCCCCCAGACTCAATGAGTCAGCAGAGGGGGGAGCCGCCCCCAGGCTCAATGAGTCAGCGGAGGGGGAAGCCCCCTGGCTCAATGGGTCGGCAGAGGGTGGCACCCCTGGGCTCAACCAGATGACAGAGGGGGGAACCCCAGCACTCAATGAAACAGCAGAGGGGGGCACCCCTGGCCTCAGGGGGCTGGTGCAGGAGGAAGCCCCCTGGCTCAATGGGTCGGCGGAAGGAGGCCCCCCTGAACTCAGTGCGTCAGCAGAGGGGCAGAATGTACGTGATGGCCTCAATCAGACCGAAGCTTTAGGGAACCTGACAGATGGAGATCTACACAGCTGGACAAACGTCTACCAAACTGCAGAGCACCATGATACCAGGGTCACTGGGGGATCTTTCTGTCATCGTGGCCACTGTCCCTGGCAGGTAACATTTCTCATGTATATTAATACAGCATTTCCTACCCCTATCACTGCTCACTCTCTGCCACAGCCAGGACCTCATCAAGGTGTTGCCATGTATCCCTGTCCTGGGCCAAACAGAACCACATGGATCCTCAGTGTATCTCTGCAGCTTCTTGCCTGGTGGCCCATACTGTAGTTACAGTAACTCCTCGCTTAATGCTGTAGTTATGTTCCTAAAAAATGCAACTTTAAGCGAAACGATGTTAAGTGAATCCAATTTCTCCATTAGAATTAATGTAAATGGGGGGGTGGGGTTAGGTCCCAAGGAAATATTTTTCACAAGACAAAAGACATTACATACGTAGACAGTAGAAGTTTTAAACAATTTAATACTGTACAGTGAATGGCGAACTAGCTTTTGGCTGAGCCCTCAAGGGTTAACACGTTGTTAATGTACCTTACAGGGAATTTGGGGGGGCTGCTGGCCCCCCTGGTTCTTATCCCCACAAGGACAGGCTGCTCTTCCTGAGAATCCTGCAAGCAGTGGACAAAGCAGGCAGCTGCCAAACAATGTTAAAAGGGAGCATTGCACAACTTTAAACAAGCTTGTTCGCTAATAGATCAGCAACAAAATGTTATCTGGGACATTGAGTGAGTCATTCATTGGTGTACAGGGGATCCTAAAGATAGTCCATCTTATAGCTCCTCTTCTTGCAGTACAGCCAACCACTTCTTGTCAGTCTCCAGCATGTCCTTCACCTTAGTTTACTTACTTACCCAATGGCCAGTGGCAAATATTTCCATGAATCCTTGTTAAGATTTCTACTTCTGCATCACGTGCTTGATATGTGGCCGTGTTTCTGCTCCATGCATCCTGCCTGATAGGATCATGGTTTGGAATACCGTCTCTCATCAGCAGAAACGGCACTTACTCTTTAGATACTCAGCTTTTCACAGACCTTTATATTCACTTGTGATGCTTCTCTTTATTTCATTTTTCCTATCTTATAACAGCATGTGAGACTTAGCCCAGGTAACAAGACTCCTAAGCCTTTCCCATCCATTTTGATGTTGACCATATTTGTAATTAAAATGAGATTGGCCTTCTCCATATTTGTTCTTCAGCTGTAGTTCTTCATTTACGTGTTCACTGGTTCTAGAACTTTCAGGTGTTTTTGGCAAGGTGACAATGTCATCTGACGTTTTTCTGGATCCCTTATTATTTTCAGAGCAGTGGATTAGTCAAACGAGTTTCCCTTTGAAGGTGTCTGGCGATATGTTACAGATAAGATGAAGCGTTTCATTTAGTATCTCCTTGTCTCCCTCTCTTCTGCCAATCTGATCTCTTCACCCACTTTGTCAAGCTGAAGTACCTCTCAATTAGTTAGACACTAATTTAACATACTTCTACTCTCATCTAAGGGCTTCCTCCAGCTCCCATTAAAGCCAATAAAAGTCGACTTCAGTAGGAGCCTCATGGGCTTACGGTTGCCTAATTCTCTTATGTTCCTTAGAAAATCCCAGTAAAATAAAGTCATACATGATGAATCATTGATCCATGAGTGAAAAGTTACATGTAAATCAATGCAGGAAGTCCAGAAATGTTGTACTCTCTTCATTAGTTGATGGCTAAAGATTTTTTTCTGCTATTAACACTCAATTGTGACTGCTCTGTATTTAGTGAGCTGCAACTTATTTTCCTTCTGAATGCACACCATTGTTATAGTGGGCTAGCTTTACAGTATTGTACCTTTGCTTTCTTTTGACCCCTTTGTGAAGAATTTCCCTTCCGGGTCTAATACAGAATCCAAGGTGTTGCCATCTCTTGCTTCACTGTCCTTTGCCACTTTTGTGTTTACATTTTACTTTGTATTTTAACAGTACAATAACCGGCCCTGAGGCTCAGCTCTTTTACACAGATGTAAGACCAGTGACTTGTGTGACGTTACTCCTGTTCCAAAGCACTCTAAAAGAGTTCAGAATCAGGGCAAACATTTATACGCATCAAGCTCACAAAAGTCATGAAATACCAAACATTCAGGTTTAATGCTCATCTTTAATTTTGTTCACATATAGCTATGCCTTTAATGTGTAGTACTGCTTTATTTTATAGCTTGTTTCCTTTTTTATTTCTTTACGATACTGTATCAAAGGCATAAAAGTTATTTTCCCCCCCAAAAACAGTCATTTCTTTCCCATTGCCTCTTTGTTAACTTTAAAACTATGAAGAAAATCAAGTCTGGTTTCCCTTAGCGTTGGTGAAGGACTTACTAGCAATTTCAGGGAATGTGTATTTGGAGCTTTCTTAGCCCTTTTAATAAAAGGGTTTATGGTGTTGCGTCTTTAGCAAAGCCAGCACTCCATTCAGGGTAGACAACACCTGAACATCCAATATTAAAAAGGGGCCTGGGGAGGTATCCCCTGCGCGCACGCTCTCTCTCTCTCTCTCACTCTCACTCTCACTCTCACTCTCACTCTCACACTCTTTTACCCTTGACAGCTCACCCGGACTTTTTGTGTATATGTGGTTTTGCAGAACTTTATAAATCTGGAGACCTGTGAGATGCTGCCTCAGTGGCCCCAATTCCCACTGACCTAAAATTGCGGGTGCTCAGGATCAATTCCTCTTCATTATTTCTAATACTTCTATTTCTTGTCTTGGCCCTTAACTTTTGCTGTTCTTGTGCAGCTTCATATACAGCATTTTAAAGTGGGCACTGCTTGGATATCATAGTCTCTTGGCACTGACCGTGCTTTCTTTTGTTCTAGCAACTCCCAAAGCTTTGCAACCAGTACTGGAGCTCACATTAGATTTGTTTTCCCTAGAGGCCTGACATCTCCACATTGGTCTGCTTGAATTTCTAGCCTGGTCTGGTGATTATTCTGCTCTGTTCTTACAATCTTATGATCACTTTCCATAATTACATTCCCACATCCGCCCTAGTGACATCACACGGATTAATTCTGAACACCTGTGTAGTATTTGGGCTTTAGCCCTAATCATTTTCATCCTCTGTATCATAAAGTTAGTAGTATTTTCTCGGGAACTACTACAGTACATTGACATAAGTCCTGTTGAGTGGGTTCTTGCTCTTGTTTTTTTCGCTGTAGGTATTTATCCGAAATAGCAGAGGTTATGGTTTCTGTGGAGGGAGTTTAATCAGCAGCCGATGGGTGGTCACTGCTGCCCACTGCCTTGACATTGTTAAGCCGCACCATGTTACTGTAGGTGAGTGAACTCGCAACTGGAAAAGTCTCTACGCTCCCGGAGACACTATGAAAGCGGGAGCCTGCTCTGAATCGTGACTAGAAAGGCATCGGGGGTGGGGGGGTTCCAGGTCCTTGACTCACTGCTCAAGTTTATAAATAGATTTTTTTCTAACTCCCAGATTTGCAAACGCAGGCTCTGCTGGGACCATGGTAATGGAACTGGCTAGCAGGAACTGAGTTACTTTCAGCTTCAGGATTCCACAGATAGCTGACAGGGCAAGCCTGTGGTTAACAGAGTCACTGATAACAACACAAACCTCAGCCCAAGTTTGGCTGGGCGTAGGGTTTCCTGCAGGATCTTCTAGTGTGTGCACCTAGTTCTCTCTGAGCGGAACATGCTAGTTTCTCTTATGGGCTAAGTAACAAGTCACATCCACCTTACTGAATCAGCAGAACTTACTTAGCAACTGTGTGCAGGATCCTAATTCCCTTTAGCAGGAATGGGTGAACTGGATGATGGGAAGAAAATAGTCTGTAGTTGAGGCACAGGACTGGGACAGGTGAGACCTGCGTTTAGTTCCCAGCTTTGCGAAAGGATTCTTGGGCAAGTCACTTCACCCAGTGGTTCTCAAACTGGGGGTCGGGGTTCCAAAGTGGGTCACGACTGTTTTAATGGCTGACGCCTGAGCCCCAGCTGAAGCTGAAGGACTTCAGTCCTAGGTGGTGGGGCTCAGGTTATGGGCCCCTTGCCTGGGACTGGAGCCCCTGGGCTTTGGCTTTGCTCCCCTCCCTCCGCCCACCCAGTGCAGAGGGGGCTCGGGTGGGCTCAGGCTTCAGTCCTCCCTCCTGGGGTCATGTAGTAATTTTTCTTGTTAAAAGGAGGTCACAATGCAATGAAGTTTGAGAACCTCTGACAATCTATGCTGTGCCTCATTTCTTCCTTTATAAAATGAGGATAGTACTTCCCTCCCGTACAGCATGTTATATGAAGAAATCCACTACTGGTTGTAGTAGGAGTCATGAAAATTCCTCTATAGAAGAGCCCTGTATCTCTATGAAGAGTCAAGACACCATAGAGTTTTTCTTCCCTCTTGAATTGGAGTAATGTCTTCTTGGAGAGGAAACTGGTTACTCTGAATACCCGCAGCACTGGAAACTTTAATCAGTATCCTCTTCTCTTAATCTATCTATACACATCTAGACATAAAATAAGATGTGACATTTCAAAGGACATGTGACTTTCATTATCTACTTTGGGCCGGCTTGTGTCTCCATGCAAATTAGCAAAAGGTCCAGTGTTCATTCTAATAAACCAGTTAGTTCTAGTTCCAACCAGCTTTGAGCCTCTTGTAAAATGGGTGTTTTAAAATGAATCTAAATTCTTCATGAGCATGGTAGTGCAGACCCAAAAAACTCTCACATTACACACTTTCAGATAGTCCTGTGTCCCTCCCACTGCCTGACCTTCTGTAGTGCATAGATCTTGTCATGCCAAATTATAAAGTGGTAGCAGTGCTGGCTTTGGCCTGTAACCTCCATATTTAGATTAATGGGTGTTGTAACCTATTTTGATTAAATTTGGGTGGTTAAAGCATTAATCTACTACCATAGCTGCTTCCCCCATGAAACTCCTACAGAAGGGATTTAGAATTCTCTAACAAACATCTTTGTTTTCAATTGCAGGAGACTTTGACAAACACCAGAGAGAAGTGAAAGAACAAAAGATTGAAGTGCGACAGAGCTGGATACATCCCCACTATGACTCAGATAACTATAATGGTGACATTGCTTTGCTCTACTTGAGCAGCGATGCCGTATTTAATGAGTACGCACTCCCCATTTGCCTTCCCAGTCCTAACCTGGCAACCTTGCTGACTGCAGAAGGGACTAGAGGGATGGTGAGTGGATGGGGTTCCACCCATCACAGGGGTCCTGGAACACGCTTCCTCATGAAAGTCAAGCTGCCCATAGTAAGCATGGAAACGTGTAGGCAGTCAACAGCGAAGCTCATCACTGATAACATGTTCTGTGCAGGCTATGCTGCCAAAGCCCAGGATGCCTGTAAAGGAGACAGTGGAGGCCCCTTTGCTGTCTCTTACCACGACACTTGGTACCTGCTAGGGATAGTCAGTTGGGGCGAGGGCTGTGCCGAAGAAGGGAAATATGGTGCATATACGCGGGTAGCCAACTATTTGCCATGGATAAAGGAGGTGGTTGAAAATCTAGCTGATGCAGGAGGATTTTTACCTTCATTCTAATGAGGACCGTTTCTAAAACATCAGTAATGAAACTGGAAATTTTACAATAGTTTTAACTTAAAAAAGTAGCTTATTCAATATGAAGGGAAATATAGTCTATTCAGTATTCCTTGTTCTGCTAATAAATGTAATACAGTAGTTGCTGTTCCTGAGACTTTTGTAATACAAACCACTCCCCTAGAAATGTTGAAAGTGGAGTGTTTAGCGCAGGCCTGCACAGCTCGGATAGCAGTGAGGGCCATATTACTGCAAAAAAACCTGCTGCAGGCTGAAACGCCCCACCCCCATCTGCTTCCCCCTGCTTGGCTTGCCCCACCTGTACTCATCCCCTGTGGGCCGCACAGTGAGCCCATGCAGGCCGCATGTTGTGCAGGCCTGGTTCAGCGGCTTTAGGAACTTTGTTCTTTATTTTGCTGTGGAAGGAAATTAGACTCTAAGCTACTGTCCAGCAGCTGGAGCAGTAGTTACCTACCATAGAGCAGAAGGGGTAGGGGAGGGATAGCTCAGTGGTTTGCATATAGGTCTGCTAAACCTAGGGTTGTGAGTTCAATCCTTGAGGGGGCTATTTAGGGATCTCGGACAGTACTTGGTCCTGTTAGTGTAGGCAGCGGACTGGACTTGATGACCTTTCAAGGTCTTCTCTATGAGAGAGAGATATACCTATCTCCATATATATATTAACTTTGTTCTCTAGCTCTTCCACTCAAGGTGAAAGTACATTAACTGTTAAAAGAACCAGGACAATGCATTATGTTGTACCTAAGTTAATCACTCTATAGTATGATTGTTAACTGCAATGTGGAGGCTTGAGCATTCATTAAGATGTCTACTGATCAGATTGAGTTGGAGTTTGAGTACAGGAAACATTAATATAATTTGTTAGCTTTATGGTAATCAGGAATATAAGGTGAAAAACTTTAAATATCTATTTTATTCTAAAGGAAGTTGAAACTTTAGCAGCAGCATTCAAAGGCCTGGACATTTAAGGTAGCGGAACAAACAGAATATAACTAGTGGAAACCTTGAATAACTGCTACTGGGAATTCTAACTAACAACATGCGTAAAGCAGGTTTAATCATCTTACTGTTGCTGTAATGTCCTTTGATTTTTCTTGCAAGGCATTTAGGCACATTAGACTCTAAGCTACTGTCCAGCAGCTGGGGCAGTATTACCTACCATAGGTCAGAAACAGAACCTACCATGAAGCCAGCTTTCACTGATGGTATTTCCCTTTTACACATTCTAGCACAACTTGTACACAGGGAAAAAAAGTCTCACTAGTACCATACAGAAAGGCACTCCACCCCTTGACAATGGATCATTCTATGATTTTACAGTCAAGTTAAATGATTATTCACAGCAACTGATGCAAGATTAGTGGGTTTCTGAGTGAGTCTGATAGACTGGTGAGAGCAGGGGTAAAAAAATTAGACGAGCCCTCTTATTGTGAAAACTTACAGGCCGTGCACAATTGACCTTGCTGTCAGATATGAAATAACGGTGAACAAACTTGGAAAACACAGTAATACGAAAGAAACAACTTTTCTAACAGTCTACAAACCAAAAGGGGCAGGGGGAAAGATGACCAAGCCTCTAGTCAGCCATCCCTTTGCAGGAGTTTGGCTTTCAGGGTTTCATTAAAAAAATTAGGAATGTCACAGCCTTCCACATAAATTTCATAAAAATACAGGTGAAACAAAACATTAGTTAATTCTACACTCTTATTCTAAAGTATCTCCCCTCACCAAGCAGGAATGTTACCACAGTGTATCAAACACCACCCTTGTGCAGTATTTGGAGGCGATGGAGAAGAATTCCTTCCCACTTACATTTTTTAAGGCCTCATGAGACCAACCATTAAGTTTTCAGAGTTACAAAAATAAGAGAAGTCCAAATTAATAGAAATGTGTCATTTTTACCCTTGCGCCTCAAAACATTTAACCTCTAATTGTCACTGCTCGGGGAGAATCAAATGCAACTTTAAAGCTTAGTTAATGCCCATCAGCTTGAAAGGGAAAGTGTGCTCATTTTCTCTTGGAGGAAAGGCCATCAAATCTTGGAGCAGGTGATACGTGGAAGTACATACAATGTAGAGCTACTGCACAATCTGCACTTTTAAATTTCAATCCTCCACGTGGGGAGTAGCAGCCTGCTTCATTCAACCATGAAGCAAGTAGCCCTAAAGAACATGCAAAAAACTCAAGCATCAATGACGAGGAAAAATCCAAGAAGTTGAAAAAGAAAGTTCCAACACATAAAGGCCAGATTTAGCCCTAATATAAACAGTGCAACTTCATGGGTTTCCATAGAGTTATACCTACTTACGTAGCAGAAATGGAATTTGGCTGTATCTTTTTTCAAGGAATTATTAAACAATCAATTCTCAGCAGACCATAAGAAGGATGTAGAGTTCAGTAGTGGGCAAACGTTTTAGCCCGAGGGCCACACTGGCATTGTGAAACTGTATGGAGGGGCAAGGAGGGAAGCTGTGCCTCCTCAAACAGCCTGGCCCCTGCCCCCATCCACCGCCTCCCACTTCCCACCCACCGACTGCCATCCTCAGAACTCCTGACACCCCCCCCGCCACCCTCCCATCTACCTCTCGCCTGATGTTCCCCCCCCCACCCCGAACCGCTGCACCATCTAACTGCCCCACCCCCCTTATCAGGCCACTCAGAGCCCCTTTGGCAGACACCAGGAACAGTTTCAGAGATTGAGGTACACAATTTCTACCTAGCCTACTCTTTTTGCAGCAAAGAAGAAATAGCAGCATGATCATCTAGGGGTTCTATGGGCCAGTTAGTAAAGAAAATATCCAGCCCTCAAGAGTCAGGCTGCTTGAGCACTCTTCAGATCCTAAAGATTCACCCTTATGGCTCTGTTTTGAGACAGTGAAAGTAACCAAATTAAGGACAATTTTCTTTAGTTACGATGACATCATACCTCACAGTACTGCTCACCAACTGCAGCCATTTGCTCTGTATCATTCACCCTGAAAGATTTTGCCTTGATCTTTTATCAGTGATGACTAGTGATTTCCTAATGCTGTGCAATCTTAGGTCAACCAATCATTTTAGTCACTTGACGTTTCAGCTCTACAAAGCCTCAAATGTTTAGACATGCACACAAGTCTCATCTTCTCGGGGTCTATTCCATGAGATGAAAAGTTACTAGTGGGAGACCGCCACTGTTTAAGGTGTTTTAACAACAAAGCTGACACCTGCAGCTCTCCAAAGGCAGAGCAGATAATTAAAATAAAATCGCTGGCACCAAAATAAAAGAAAAAATGGAAGAGCTAGATGGTAGGAACAGAATTCACAATTACTACGTGAATGCTTGTTTCCCTAAACATATGTATTTACTGCCTTGTCCTGAATGTCCCCACAGCCCATCCCTTTGACCAATCAACAGACACCCCCAAAAAAACAGAAGGATATTTTATTGTCTAAAGTGGGCAGCAGTACAACAAGTATTTGATCTGTACAAAGGACACAACAGAACAAATTTAAATACAGTCAGGAGGAAAAAGTCCCAGAATTCACATTCCTCAGACAACATTTTATATCAGAAGCTGAACGAACAATTTAAAGATACACTAAAAAAACAATTTGTTAAAAAATTTCAAGGTCTCCAAAGAGTCTATGGGTGCAGATCTCTCAGCAGAGATCAAGGAGTATTCTGTGAAGGGTCACAATGGCATCTTATTGCCTTCAATGCTGATTTTCACTGCGTGGGCTGATCTGCTTTTTTTCCTGATATCTGTGAACTTACGCATCTGTTTGTCCAGGCGACTTACCCCTTTCTTAGAGGTGCCTTGGTACTAAAAAAAAACCCAAAACGTTAAATTACCACTGGAAAAAAACAGAAGAAAGCCCGGAGATTCAAGAAAGATGGAGCATGCGTTGTTAAGTCTTCCAGAACCTGTGACCCTGCAATGAGGGTTCTGATAAAATTCCAGAAAGATTCCAACAGGTTTTTTGGGACAGAAGAATCCCACAAATATATGCACTACAAACACACCCATCACACAATAAAAACTCTCAGAATAAGGAAAGCAAAGTGGCCATTTCACTGTCCACATGCTAGCTAAATGCACAATTTAGAGTAGTTCTTAGAAACCGCTTTAAACACAATCTAGTGCATTGGTTCTCACCAAAATTTTAGGAGGCCTCTGAGTGCAGCCTCCAACTCTTGCTGGTGGTCGCTCTGACAATTTTTCCTGAAATACTTAATTAACTTTATGAAAAACAAATAAATATGCACATATACATGTCCAAATCATTGTAATTTATTTAGGGTTTATTTTGCAGATTCAATAATAAAAAATGTACAGTTGTTCCTATTCCTTATTGGACCTAAATAGAATAAACACAAATAAGGTGCTTTGCCTATTTTGCTATTTTTTTTTTATAGACTTGCTAACTAGTAAATCCACTTTGTGAAAAGTGAGATTTGTTAATATCACTTTTCACAGGAGAGTTACTCATCCCTAGCAAGCCTGGGGACAAATTAAATCCTGGATGGGGAGGTAGGTAAGGAGGCAGGAGGGTCAGGGGGGACTAGATGGGGGGTGGAGGAGGCAGGGAGGGTCAGAGTGATGGGGGGGGGGGGCAGTCCAGGCCTGGGGTCCTGCTGCACAAGTGGGGGCTGGAGGAGGCAGTGGGAGTTAAGGGTGACGTGGGGGTGGGGGTGAGCCTGGGGCCAGAGCCCGAAGCTCTGTGGCTGGGGCCCACCCACCACCCCAGGGCTGACGCCCAAACCCCACCGCCCCTACGAAGGTGGGGAGGTAGGGGAAACGCACACTGGTCGCCTGGCTGCTACAGTGTCTGTGGTTCCAGAAGGGGGCAGGGATCAACCCTTGAGGGAGGGGCTGCTGCTTTGCCCCCCAACCACCACCCAGGAGGTTGTGGCCACAAGACAAGCCCCTGGTGGCCACGTTTGAGAAATGCTGATGTAGTGCTAGCTTCATAAACTGCAGGTTTCCTGGTAGTGGATGATGTGAGGACATGACCTCACTTGGTGATGTTAACTGGTCAACTGAAAGTGATTCTACAGGTCACTGTAATAGGCACCAACAAGACTGGAGAATATGGGAAATGTAAGTGGAAAGGAGAAAAATGCCTGAGAAAAACTGACCACAAAGTATTACTATTACAAGTGATTGCATTTCATTTCTGTATTTTGACTATTTGCAACCGGAAGGCCGGGATGCAGCAGCAGGTAGGTTATTTTGCATACACATACTGTAAAGGCTCTGTAGAACATTACAACAGAAAGCCAGCAACGCCCTTGCAGTCAATAAGCAATATTTCCTGGAAAGGATGAGTATTCAGAATGTATCACAACACAACATGCAGTAGTAATAAATTACGGAGGCTCAGGAAAGGAAAAGGGTTTGGGAGATCTGACAGAAACGTCTCTTCAGAAGCTCAGCTTTTACTCTGAGGGAATCCAAATGCTCCCCAGTCCATAATCGGGTGTGGACTAGTAGTAGGGGAGCAGCTCTCCAACACCTGGATCCAGACAGACATTCTATCCACAAGACAGAGAAAACGGATTCCTGACTGGAATTACATGCAGGGCTTCTCTGCCTTTTCATTTATTTTCTACAATATTTTTTTTAAAAGTGAAGCTGAAGAGTGGCAGGGATATTCCAACAGTATTTGCACTATCCTTTGTAGTCACCAATTTCTGCCATCCCTGCTCAAAGAACTGGAATATGGAAACTAAGTTGTCAAAAGAAATTCTGGTTGATATTTACTGGTTGTTCTCTCTTCACCTCAGATTCCCAGCAGAGAATCAGTCATCCCCCCAGTCCTCACAAGACTCTTTTGCCTTATACTGTCTCTTACTCTAAGGTCTTGCAACACAAATAACTTCCTAGGCCAAAAAGAATTGAAGGGGTTCTTCTTTTAGATCTTGCTCATACTACTAAAAATTCAAGAATGTTAGTTCTGTGTCATTTCCTAGATAACTGTTTAAATTATACTGGAGGCCCTAATTAAAATATAAACATGTTTTACCATGTTACACCTGCTCATCTCAGATTACTTAAAGGTGGCTTCCTTTTTACTTAGATACCTATCAAAGGTATTTTTGTGGGCGGGTATTTTAAATACCACCTGCCATCAGGGCATCTGGAAGCTGTAGTGGCAGGACCATGGCACAAGTTATGTGCTATATCAGATTATTTTCTGCATCAATTTGCACAATTGCAGGTCACAGTACAGACATCACAGAGATTAAAAGAGATGAGCTTCCTATGTGCAGGTTAGTGAATCTGCACTACTTCCACTGGATGTGCAGACTGCCAACTGAAGCACATGCACTGTTCATACCTCCCTTCAAAGATACCTCTAAAACTGGGGAAGGCAGAGTTTCAGGGCTAAAGAGGCATCCTGTTGCCTTCAATGCTGAATTTGATTGCTCGATGCATTTTGCTGAGTCGTTTCTGTTCAGCAAATCGTCTCTTGTGCTTTTCCAAGCGACTAATACCTTTTTTAACAGTCCCGGGCTAAAAACAACATCTCAATTAATGAAAGGAAGGAAAAATTATGACAGCAGAATGTAATGATCTCGTCTTCCTCATACATTTGATTTGCATATGAAGATATTGACATCTCTATGAATTAACCTGTACATGATAAATGGATGAACCAAGGTGGAATGCATGAGCCTCATTTAGTGGCAGAATATTAATATTTAACAAGTGTTTGAGTCCTCATAGTTCTGGGAAAGCCAACAGGAAGGCCATGACACGAAAACTTGGAAGGGGGTAAGAGGAGTTATAGTAAGAGACTTTGACTCCAAGATGGTCTAGTGCAATTGGGTTTGCAGTCAGAGCCTTAACCTGGATATAAATTGCTTGTTCCTCTGTGTCAGTTATTGATTTTCTTCATTTGATGTTATACGAGATAAGGAACCGTTTAGTAGGATTTAGAGAGTCCACCTATGAGCAGGACTTATGGTCCCTTAGACTACAATAGACGCAACAGTAAAGTGGTGGACAAGGGCCAGTGGCACCTGAAATAATACAGTAGTGATTAAAGGATCAACTGATTCTCAGTCTTAGCCACAGAATTTCTAGATATAGGATCTAAGAGATATAAGAGACTAATGTCTTCCCTTTGCTCTGTGGCTTACCCTGGAAGATTCCATTTCCACATTCCACTTGGGTCTAACCACATAATCCTTGTTGGAGGGCATTGGAACCCTTGCACGAGCACAAAACCCAGGATCACCAGGTCTAAGAGCTCTGGGGGAATAAAAGAAAGTATGTACGTTAAACAGATCAATCTCATACAATCAATACAATGCCTTCCATCAGCTGTATTTTCTGCCACCTTTAAAAACACAAAGTACCACCCCTGCAAGCACGTGCATTTCCATTACAAACAGAAAACAAACAGCTGCAATGAAAAACCTACAGACAGCCCTGTCATGAATCCGAGGATGCTGCGAAAAAGAGAACTTACTTTTCTTCTCCTGTTAACACCTTCTCCAGGTCTCTGCGAGGGGTCTGACCGCCAGAGCTGTACAGAAAAAGCAGAATGTTACAGCTGTAGACAAATACAGCATTTCCTCCACAGGACAAAGACCACCTATCACAGCAGCCTCTTCCCCCATGTATTCAAAATATTTGATGTTGTTCTGGGAACTGCATCTATGAACTACACAATCAAATAAAAACCCACTACATTAAAATAAGATCCATCAGCTCAACCAGAACACAAACCATCCTAAAGAGGTGCTACAAGGGCAACCCCCATAACTCTTGGGCAAATTCACTCCAAATAAAAAGGGACCAAATCTATTTTTAAAAAGGCTTAACATACAAAAAGTAAACAGAACAAAGGAGGAGGCCAAAACCAAAAACAAGAGTAAGTGCAAAAACAAGTTGTAGTTTCTGACTTAGGCTGACCCAACTGTCAAATGATGACTAAGCAAGAAGTAATTCCTCAACTTCTTAGAGCCAAGATTATGAATAGCAATATTTACCAATAAGAAGTCCTTCAACTATGTCCTCTGACATGCTGACACTCAGTCCAGACCACAGAGAGCAGGCATAACCAACACCACTGCTACTATCTAGGAACCAGAGCAACTACCTGGGTGAATTTCAAGTGAAGAATACTATAGCACCACATTACAGGAATTAACCTGCACATGATTCCTGCTTGTGATAGCAGCAACAGAACAACTATCATGTCTGTCTGTCTGTCAGAAAAGGAATAGATTTTCTGGATAGATTAAAACAGCCACTTGACTACCATCCCACATGGGCCTTCATGCTGAGAGGAAGTCAAAAGAGCTCCAAATTTAGAAAGGAAAATCTTTGTTGGCTATCCAGTGTAGAAAAGCTTGCAACACATTTTAAATTGGACAAGGGTAAAGACAACAGCAATCTACTAAGAGGAAAGGATTGCTTAGAGGAAGCCTGCAGGTTTTCCCTAACGCTTTATTAGCAAGTTAGCTGATCTACCATATTGGTCAGGTTTCCTAAATAGAGTCTCAGATTCCCAACATTCTTTGTTTTCCATATTTGCAACTCCTACCTGCTCAATCGCCTTCGCTGAGGCATCTGTTCCAAATCCCTCTGCTCCCTTTCCTCCCGTGTCATTCCTTTGTAGTTTGAGGTAAGGCCAAAGATGGGTCGAGACCATTCATCTGTAAAAAAACATTTCAATGCAGAAACAGTATCACTGGGCACATACGTTTTAACTGCAGGGAACTTCAATGGGTTTAAATGCAACTTGCAACAGCTTAAGGCAAGTGTTTGTGCTGCTTGTCTTTTTAACCAATAGGGTTTTAACCACTTTTCGTGTCTCATATGTCAGAACAAGGTGACTTCTAAAACCCAACCTACTGGATTATAAAGTGAGTTCTTCCCCATCTACAGAGCTTTGGAAGAAGCATTTAGTGTCATGAACGTCAAGGAATTACAACATGTCATAGCAGATGTGGTTTCAGATAATCAATGCTAAGATTTTGTCATGGACATTTTTAGGTCGTGGGCAATAAAGAAAAATTCACAGAAACCATGACCTGTCCCTGACTTACTAAAAAGATCCATCATAAAATGGGAAGGGGCTTGGCAGCTGAGAGGGTCCTCCTGCCTCAGTGGCCGGGAAGCTGCTGGAGTCCCCCTACCCCATTGGCCAGGGGTGGCATGGAGCTTGGGGGCCTCACTGCCTCAGGTCGCGGGGGTGCCTCACAGCTCCTTGCCACTACAGGAGGTGGCAGAACCCTGTAGCTCCCAGCTACTGGGGTGAAGTCACAAAGGATTTTTGAAGTCACGGATACTGTGACTTCCACGACCACCATGGCAAAATCGTAGCCTTAAACAAAATGTATACCTGTTCTGCTCCATACGGACTATAACTTGCAATCTTTCAATTTTTAAAACAGAAACAAAGAACTAAACGTAACAATGTCTTGTCAGAGATTTGAACATGTAAATCAATGTTAAACATATTAATCTAATATCACATAGATTCTCTTAAATCACCAGTTCAATTTTCTCTACATAGAACAGAAATTCAGTGTGTGGAAGAAACAGAGGTTAAATGCTTAAATAAGCCCTCTGTGAGCAGACATGGAGTTGTAGGAGGTTTACATACTGATTAGCTTCCCTGCCATGTCCTTGTTGGGTCTTGACTCCTTGGGGTGCTTGTAGAGGTACATCACAGCTCGCCCAATTCCACTGTGCTTCAGGGTCTCTTGGCTCACACTAGGCAGCTGGAGGACAGAAAAATACTCAGTAAACCATGAATGACATCTGATCTTATTGGTGCTAGATATTAATACAAACTGAGCCCAACAGTTAGCTGTACAAAACTGAAAGCAGAGTATACGTTTTCTTACTAACTTGCTATTGTCGTCATAGTTATAAAAAGCACTCCAGAGACCTTTTTTAATCAAACAGCTGTATTGGAATGGTAGTCTACTTTTAAATACTTAAAAGTTGTTCTTATTTCTCTAGACATTTGGCATGTTAACTTATCCTGACAATTTTTCTTACAAATATTAATTTTGTTTCTTAAATATAAAGTGGTCTAAAGTTCCTAAAAAAATAGTAATACTCTTTTGCTTATATTAGTTACCTATGTTATGGGCCCACAATCCCATTAATCTGGCTCTGAAGCACTGGTTTGTTGATAATGACAAAAAGATCTCTCTGTGGGTTGTTTCTTTCAGTTTTACGGCCAGGGATTAGCATAATTACTTGTTTAATAGAGTAAACAAGCAGAAAAATTAAAAACAGTGATCAGGATTAAAGAACTGAAGTTTCCTAGCTGCCCTCGTGCCAAGCTTTATTCAGCCAGACAACATTTGTATGAGATAAACCCTCCTAAAGCAAACTTAACATTTGTTTCAGAATTTGCTCCTCCCTATGCCGCACCAGTCAGTTGACAGCTGCATCCATACTGTATTTCACTACTACCTGCACATGCCATTTCCTGAAATGTACATTCTGGGGTAAAAGTTCATAAAGACTCATCACTGAGGCTGCGAGTCTGTCACAGAGGTCAGAGAAGTGCAGCAGCCGGCGCATGCTTCTGCCTAAGGGCTGCAGGGACATGCTGGCCACTTCCGGGAGCCCTGTGGAGCCAGGTAGGAAGCCTGCCAGCCCCCACTCCTTCCCCACTCCAGCAGAAGCAGCAGGGGTCCCAGGCCCCACACCCTCGGACCGCCCTCTGACCCAGAGCACCCAAGTTTTAGTCAGAAGTATATAGTACAAGTCATGGACAGGTCACAGGCCATGAATTTTTGTTTATTACCCATGACCTGTCCACGACTTTTACTAAAAATACCCGTGACTAAAACATAGCGTTACTCATCACCAACGAACAGATTCAGCATACAAGTCAGACTAAGGCAAACAGCTGGCACCAGCTTCTAACCTCTTGCAGGATCTTCAAGAGCTCCTCACGTATCTTTAGTGCCGGTAGACTCCGATCTGGAAGAGGGGAAAGCCACTCTTTGATGGCCGACATCACACCACTGTCAATGAAAGTTTCCTTAAGGTCCTGTCTGGAAAGTTTAGAATAAAGGAAGGTCAGAGTTTCAGGAACAGCTATGTCCCAATTAAGAGAACTGGTGAATGCAAGCTAAAAAAAACCACTTACTCCTCTTGCTGCACCGACACATCCACTTACAAGACTTGGGCCTTGCTCTTGGTTTCTCCACAACAGATATTACTCTATAGTGGCTCCCAAATACAGGGAAAGTGACCTCTTTAATCTCCTCTTACTCCAAAACCTATGACATAAGCCAGTGGCTCTCAACCAGGGGTCCAGGGCTCACTGGGTGGGCTGCGAGCTAGTTTCAAGGGGTCCACCAAGAGAGGCTGGCATTTGATTTGCTGGAGCCCAGGGCAGAAAGAGGAAGCCCCACATAATGGGGCTGAAGGCCAAGGCCCTGAGCCCTGCCACCCAGGGCTGACACCTAAGCCTGAGCAATTAAGATTTGCAGGGCCGCCTGTGGCACGTGGTCCCTGGCAACTGCCCTAATTGCTACTGCCTAACGTTGGCCCTGGTTTTTATATGAAGAAAAACAGATGATGTGGCACAGATGGGCCGTGGAGTTTTTATAGCATGGGGGGAGGGCTCAAAAGAAAAAGGTGGAGAACCCGACATAAGCTACAGAACTAAAGGAGATACGCAAGCAGACAACCAACATCACCAGACAGGCACTGCGGTGGAACCCCCAAGGCAAGCGGAAAAGAGGCCATCCAAGAAACACCTGGCGACGCGACCTTCAGGCTGACACCACAAAAATGGGCTACCCCTGGAACCAGCTAGAGAGAATGGCCCAGGATAGAGGACTCAGGAGATCTGTGGTTGGTGGCCCATACCCCGACTGGGGTGACGGGCATAACTGAACTGTTCCAAACTGCAATCTACAGATCTATAAGACTACTCCAACTGTTGAAAGAAATCAAAGCTATCAAGCATCTCAGCATAGATTAAATAGGGGAAAGCCAGGCAGCCATTTCTTTACAGCATGTGGTTTCTATACATTGTATCCTCAGCATGGCAACACTAACTCATTTCAAGATAAGGGATCATTTAAAAAAAAAAATATCTGAGAAACCACCTAAACTCCAGCACGTTGTAGCTAGAAGGGAAAGGAATCGGGTTTTCTTTAGCACATGCTCAGCATCACCAGAGGGTTAATATATGTAGTAACAGGGAGAATCAAACACTCACTTTTTAAGGTGCATAACTACAGTTGGTAGCAAAGTTAGCTTTTTTAGTGCTGGTTTCTTCTGTGTATTCAGCTGTCTATCTTCCTGCGGGGAGTTCATGAAGAGAGAATTTCAAAATAAGTCATTCAAAAGAAGAGTAGAGTAGCAATAAACCCCAACTCTTCAGACATTCATAGCAAAATGATTCATCTTCTCTTGCAGTAAAATGGCTATCTGGGAAACGATATCAACCCTTGAAGGAGGACAATTCACTAACTGAGATGTACCCAAACCCCAGCTGCGGAGCAACTCATGCCTTCATGTGGCCCTAAAACCTGCTTTAAAGAAAGATTTCTCTAAGGAGTTACAAACGTACTCAGTCAACGTTTTCCTTAAAAGATGGTAAATGTGAAAGGGGAAATTCCCAGTAAAATGAATCACTTTTTCTGTTTCCGTTCTACTGTAATTCCACAACCTAATTTAGAGTTTTTTAACATGTTCTGCACATTATACATGGGTAGCCAATCTACAGAAATATTTAATAAAAGACACAAAAAGTCCTACTTAAATAATACATTACTTTATAAAATGTAAATATCAAGGCCACAGAAAACATAAGACAACACAGGTGTTCTATGTAAAATGCATCCAAAGAACTAATTTAACCTTTAAGTTTTGGGCAAAGCACAACATATTATATTACTAATTTACCACCACCCAGACATGTGCTTGGATACTTCAAAAAACAAATAGAAAGATGTGGTCCCAGTTCCAGAGTGCTTGTTATCAAAGGCTTTGATCCTAAAAAGACTTGCGGCAAGGGCCTGACTTCACACATGAAAAGAAATCCCATTACAGCCAACACACCTGTGCCTTGGTCACCTTATGTTGACTAGTACAACTTCCTTTCCCACCTCCTCCTCTCAACATTATCCAACATGCTGGGACTGAAAATCGTTCTTTCCAGTGTTCCAACCTTATAACTCCATTTGAGATATTTCATTGGCATCTTGTCCTTACCATCAAGGCTCTACACAACTTTCTTCTACCTTTCATTTCTCACCTCCTGTACTTTTCCCTCTCACATCTGCACCGCTTGTTTCTTTCAGTCTCACTTTCTCAATATGGTTCACTGCCTTTTCCGCTATCTTGTAAGCCTGGAAAAGTCTCCTCCTTCTCATGTTTCAAACAACCTAATTCCTTCCCTAAAACTTCTTTGGTTACCTTTACAACCTCTACGCTACATACTCTCCCTAGAGTATGACCGTACGTAGATACTCAGAGCCAAAAAAGGCAACAAAAATACACTAAATATGCATAATCTGCTTTCCTGGAGAAAGGATGCTCTGTCATCAGTTGTTCCTTTTCCATAATTCTGTTGTCTTGCCATCATCTACCATGGTCTGCTGTTATTAGCAACGCTGTAGGTAATCTAAAGAAGGTTTCATTGCAAGAAGCCTGTCTAGAAGAGCAAACAACCAACGGTGCTATATATTCAAGTAATGTCATAATAAAATTAACATCGATTGAAACTTGCAAAATACATTCTAAGTATCCAAAGTAGCAGACATAAAAAACAAGTAAATACATAGAGCTCTAGACACAAGTGGTTTAACAAAGTTAAACAATTTTTAGAGGTTAGAACACAAGCACCAGTTTTATTCTAATTTTCAACAGCAAAAAACTTGGAAATTCAGATAAGCAAAAGGATTCTTTGATGCAATAGTAAAGTACTTGGATATTTTAAGTTTTCAGCTGTTTGCAGCGTACTACTACTGAACATAAGATGTTTCTAGCATAGTATAAGAACCAAATTACTTTCCCAGTGAGCAAAAAGGGAACTTAACCAATATTCCTGGCATATGAAAAAAAACTCACCTCTGCAGCTTCGTTCATTTTAACAATCATAGCACTGACTACATCATCTGCATCACTAATAAATGTCCCACCATCACGGTTTCGTCTGCGCTTGCCACTCATGTTCTTCTTCCTTTGTAGCATCATCTCAAAATCTGACATGAAGTCCATACTGAAATACAGGAAAAGAGTTTACTGGAAGTCTGATTAGGAGCCTTCCCCTTGCTTTCCTTTCTCTGCCGGTAATAGTTTTGGCATACTTTTATAAATTCAATCCATCTAAGGATCTCCAAGTGCTCTACAAACACTGAAGAAGCCTCATTACATCCTTGTAAGGTAGACAATATCCCTATTAGACAGTGTGAAAAACTGGCAGAGAAAGATTTCCACATAGCCAAATCTTTGTCAAAACTGGATTAGCTTTGCTCTTCTGAAATAGTTTTCCACTAAGCTTGTGCATATTTCTCTCAAACTCCCAAGGAAAGGGGATAGTATAAAAAATGCACTGTATTCTATGCATTTGTGAACTTGGTGATGTTACATTTAGCAGGGTTTCTCACAGGATGGGTAAACAAAGATTATGAGTGGTAAGCCATCCAACATCGACAAAACCTCAGTAAGAATCTTATGATTGTTGAAACAACCAAAAAGCATACACGTACAAAGTCCAGAGTTCAAAATCCACTAAGATTACAAGTGAAAGTAGGAATCTTAACCTAGCCCCTACCACACATTTGTGTCAGCCTCCCCAAGACACTTCACAGCTATTGGCCACTTTTGATCAGAAGATGCCAAGGGCTGAACGAATGTAAGTGGCATAGAACTGGATTCCTGTGAATTGTGGAAAGACTGTGGTGGAGAGAGGTGTGTATAGATCTTTATCCTATGCACTGGTTTATAGTCAGGAAATAAATCCCATTTTGCTCACCTGCCCATAGCAGCAGTATGAAACTGACAGGGATCCATTTCACTCTGCTGTACTTGTAGGGGAAAGGCTCTATGCAGAAGCAGCTGCAACACAGATGTGGTGCTCTGTTACTAGAGGAGCAATATGCAAAAGCATAGGAAGGAAGGAAGAGGAAACATACTGATTGTATCTCCTTCAACACCTCATCACCTGGCACTAATAGAAATCCTGTCTCCAATGTTCCTACATGTAGCACTTCACCAGTGGACCATCAAAAACTGAGAATGAACTGATTAGATATCAGTTTCACTCAGCTTCTGATTGGGAATTCTCCTCCTCAGGAACAGCACAGGTGGTTTGCTATGGGCTCAGACATCATTGACAAAACCAGGTTAGAAAGGGAAAAGAAAGAGGAGATGATTTGGTGGCTTAGCGGCAGACTTGAATATGGTCTCTTGCTTTTCTACGCCAGAAGGCAGCCCACTCAGCCTGAGAAATCCTGTCACATGAAATCACGTGCTGGATGATAGGAGGGGGGATATATAATAGTCTGAGAGAAAATAAAATTAAACCCTTGACATGTCTACACATGGACTTACTGTTTCCCTCTTTTGATGTTGTCATCAGAGTCTGAATCATCTGCTGTCTCTTTCATCTCTGCCTCCGCTTTCTCTTCTTCCAAATCCTCCTGGTTAAAACCCTGGTGGTAAAGACAATGCAAGTCAATGTGGGGAGTTATTTTTGTACATTTACTCACATCTTCTCAATTTACACAATACATGCACTCTCTTTTTACTGTTCTCTTCTTCATGCTGTTCTCTAAACCTAGGCCAACACTTTTCTCATCTACAATAAGGATTCTTGCACAGACAGCACTCTCTAAACGGCAAGGGCTGCCAAGACCATCTAATTCATGAACTGCCTCAGTGAATCTGACACAGACTCAGGGCTTGTCCACACATGAAAGTTATTCTGGAATAAGGTAGAGTGTGAATTTAAAGTGGAACAGCTGTAATGGATTAACACTACATACAGACAAGCTTCTAAAACAATGGTTAGCTATAATGATGGTCAATTCTGTCTCATTGTTTCCTTGTGCTCCCCCACTGGTCTATCTGTATCGACCTGATAGCTCTTGGCTTATACTTCAGATTGTAAACTCCTTTGGACAAGGAATGTTCTTTTGTTCTATTTATACAGCACCCAGCACAATGGGGTCCCAGTGCATGACTGGGGCTCCTAGCCCCCTAAAATATAAATAATAAAAAAACTGAACCAGATCCATTGTTCAGGGGTTTACAAACTTACTGTGAATTCTTCCTCCTCTTCATCACCAGATTCACCAAATATATCTGCAATCAGGTTCCTGCAAAAATAATAGTAATATACTTATATTCTCCATTCCTACATGGATAACTCAAGCATAATATGACGACTAGAACAATGTTGCTGGGCAATTCTAACGTAATTGTGGGTATATCAAACATATAAAAGAACTAATGTGATCTTCCTGTGGACATTCATACTATTATTGGGACTCATCCCTTTTCATCTGAGGCAAACCGCACTGTTCATTACCCTATAGGAATTCACATTTAGAAAGAAACTTACTTACTCTTGTTCATTTCCTGATTCACTGTCACTCCCAAAAAGATCCTTCTCTTCTTTTTTCTTTCCAGCACTGTCCTTGCTCTCCTCCTCGTCCTCACTATCTGATGCTACAGCATTCTTCTTTCTTTTGTCAGATTTCTCTGATCCATCGCTATCAGATTCTTCCACATCTGAGATGATGCGCCCTTTCTTTGCAGCTTCTAACACACAGGAACATATTACAGGACACATAGTGACTAAGCTGCCTCAATGACAAGTGGTCCTCACAATTAGCTACCTTGTGGCAAGAAAAACTACTAGACAAGGGAGAGAAATGGAAATTGCCCAATTCTTTTTTGACAGCCATCTCTTAGTCAAGATTTTTTGTGCAGATACAGTGCCATTCCTAACCATGTCATCACTGATACTAATTTTTAAAACATAACCTTCACTAAAAATTATTTATACACTCCTGCATGTCTTCTCTTAAGGGAAGTTGTCATCTTGAAATCTAGCCAATTCAATAAATAAATGAAAGTGATTTTAGATGCTACACTTAACCTAGAGCCCTCCTGACAATTTTTGTAGTTTTACCATCATTTTCCTATTTTCAAAATTTTGTTTCTCTCTCCTGTTGTGTGAAAAACCCACATACAGAGGAGAAAACTGTCTATACAAGGATAACAGTGAAAGTGACTTTCAAATGCATGGAGTGAACACATTACAAAAAAATCCAAAAACTTTTACTTAATCTCTTATAGTTTTAATAAACTTGTGTTATTTATAAACTAGAAATAAAAATTAAGAGAACAGTACAATTATTAGCAAACGTTCCTTTTGAGTGCAGTTATCTAAAAACTGCTTGGTGAGTTTCATATTTATTGGCTCTCATTTAATCCTGTGTGGAAGTTAGAAAATTTTTTCCTTGAAAATTAAGTTTCTGCAAGTCTTGAACACTCAGTTTGGAGTCTAGAAGTCAAGTTGATTCTCTCTCGCTCATGTAACACCAACAATAAAATTCTGTAACAGGAACTTAAACAGTTCTCCTGCTGAAGCACAAGCCATTCTGGAATCTACCTCATTCTCCTATAGCTGTAACAACTCTGCAGGGGGTAATGTAAGCTAGTTTGCCAGGCAATTACTAATGCAAATGCAGAAATATCTGACATATATAAGAATGGACGTTCATACTGTGGACATTCACACTGGTATTGGGACCCATCTCTTTTCATTTGAGGCAAACCTCACTAGTCACTACCATATGGGAACTCACATTTACAGAGGCACTTACTCTTGTTCATTCCCTGATTCACTGTCACTCCCAATTAGATAGCAATAAAAACTTGTTTTAGGCAGTAATTAAATACAACTCTAAATACATATTGGGAGCAGACTGTTTTGGTAAGAAGGTGCTGTTTTTATAAAGACACTTTTCAGACTAGAATCACTTTATATCAGCTGGGATACTGCTTAGTGGCTCATAGATTAGCAGGCTACATACATCAAGAAAAAGAGTTGCTGCCACCTAGCAACTGCTCCTACATAGAACAGGGTTTCTGAGAGACTAATCTGAAGACAGGGCACTGTCAACCCCAAGAAGTTAGCTACATTGAATTCCTATGGGGAAAACAGACACTGAAAACAAATATTCAAAAGACATCTGAGTAAATTCACACAACAATTGTAGGCTGAACGTCTCTTTTATCTGGGGATCTCAAACAGTGAAGTATAGTTAATAAAGAGGTGGAAAAAGACAATGAGATAGAATGAGCTTTTCCGCAAATGGTTTGGAAGCGCTTAGTGTATAACCTCCCTCTCCAAGATATGTAGCCACAACTTATCAGTTATTAGTTTAAATTATTATTTAAACCGAAATCTGATCCTTGGAGAAAGAGCTAGTTATCCTTTACATGATTGTTTCGCATATAGTTCTGATGAAAGTAAGTTAGCATTTCCTTACGTGCTTTCTCGTCATCCTCACTATCAGAAAAGACTGCTGCTTTCCTCTTGACTCCCTTGTCCTCATCTCTCTCTTCATCTTCATCGCTATCTGTTATTTTCCGTCTCTTAGGACCTTCCTCCTCACTGTCAGATGCATGAAATCCTTCACCTGCTTGCTCGCTATCTGACTGCCGAGAGTCATTCTGTATTGCCTCTTTCCCATTCCCTCCCTCACTGTCATCAGACTCAATTTTTTGTTTGTGTCTGGGAACATCTTCCATCTCAGAGTCACTTGCAAGATGTTTCTGAGGCTCTTCGTTCTCAGAGTCACTAGCATGAACTTTTTGGGGCTCCTCGTTTTCGGAATCGCTGGCTGCATGTTTCGGAGGCTCCTCATTTTCAGAATCGCTGGCTGCATGTTTCGGGGGCTCCTCATTTTCAGAATCGCTGGCTGCATGTTTCGGGGGCTCCTCATTTTCAGAATCGCTGGCTGCATGTTTCGGGGGCTCCTCATTTTCAGAATCGCTAGCTGCATGTTTCGGGGGCTCCTCATTTTCGGAATCGCTGGCTGCATGTTTCGGGGGCTCCTCATTTTCAGAATCACTGGCTGCATGTTTCGGGGGCTCCTCATTTTCAGAATCGCTGGCTGCATGTTTCGGGGGCTCCTCATTTTCAGAATCACTGGCTACATGTTTTGAGAGCTCCTCATTTTCAGAGTCACTAGCTACATGTTTTGGGGGTTCCTCATTTTCAGAGTCACTAGCACGTCCTTTTTGATGTTCCTCATTTTCCGATTCACTATTCAGATTCTTATGGAGATCCTCGTTTTCAGAATCGCTATTGTGAACTTTTTGAGGTTCTTCATTTTCAGAGTCACTTGCATGGTGATTTAAGGCATCCTCATTTTCAGAGTCGCTTATATGATGAATTGGATGGTCCTCAGTATCAGAATCACTGTCTTTGTCCCCATGAGCCCCTTCATTTTCAGAATCACTGGCATTGTGATTTAGAGGGTCCTCATTTTCAGAATCACTATCTTTTTGCCTTGGGGTATCTTCATTTTCAGAGTCTGTCATGTGATGGCCTCTAATCTGGCCATCATCTTCTCCATCACTTTGTTCATTCTGGAAAAGAAAAACAATCCCAGACAAAATGTAAGTTAAGAAGCACAGCAACACAAAGAATAACTTCCCATTTGCTTAAGTGTGGCAACCAGAAAATATTTTAAACACAGAAATAAACAGATTATACCACAGCTCTCCACCATCAAATGATTCAAAGTGATGAAAACATTTAAAGAAGATCCCCATGAGAATTCTGTCCACCTTACTGTCCAATAATCGATATAGGCCAAGATTTACGAAAATAGTGACTTTGAATACCAAGCCTGAGACACCTTAAGGGGCCTGATTGTCAGAGGATGCGCACAACACTTTCAGAAAATCAAGCTCATAAGGTTTTTCAGCTTGGGCTTCCAATGCTGAGCCATCCAAAATCACTAATCACCTTAGAAAATCTTGGCCTTAAGATTATAAACTCCCAACGAAGGGATTATGTTGTTTGTATGGAATATATTCCATACTAAAGTAACATGTACAGTTACTGTTATTCTTTATATTATTACATATTGCAAAGGGGAAAAAAATGGGTTGGTGCCTTGTTCTTTAGGTCTTGTCTACACTGCGGGGGGAGGTGGGGAAGATTGATGTAAATTACACAACTTCAGTTATGTGAATAACATAGCTGAAGTCGACGTACTTAGCTCTATTTACCGCACGGGGTCCACACTACGCAATGTCGACTGGAGACACTCTCTTGTTGACTCCCCTTGTGCTTCTTGTTCAGGTGGAGTACAGGAGTCAACAAGAAAGAGATTGGTGGTCGATTTAGCTTGTCTAGATAAGCTAAATCGACCACCAATGCATCAATCGCCACGCTTCAAACCCCTGGTAAGTATAGACAAGTCCTTAGAAAGTACAAATTTTGATTTTATTTTTAATCCTGCTTGCTGTGTTATAATATTAGAAATTCAGGTATTGTCTGCTGTGGAGAACTATGACTGGAGATCTACTGAATGGATATGTCAAGAGGGTGAAAGCTTAACAACAGAGAAGAAAAGATTTTTAATCAAACTTTTAACAGCGGTTTCTGTTTATTTTTATTAACATGTTTAATTTCAATGACTAATAAACATTTTTGGGGAAAGGACAACTTTTTAAAAAGATTTAACAACTCTGCCCTTTCAATGAAGTAGTGAGCTAACAGTATGTCTCTTCAGATACCCAGGAGATCACTTAGCAAAAACAAACAAGCCAAAGCTGATATTACTGATACTTAACTTAAGTAGTAAAACAAGCCATTTTTAAACCAATCCTATCAGGTCTTTTGTATGTCATAAATAAAAGGGAAAATGTCACAAGCCCAATCTTTAAAAAAAATCTTTTGAATATGAATGCTGGTAATAAGGTCTAACATTTTAATTTATCCTGGATGGAGAAAAGAAGTTTATATAATCCATTTTCCCCATCAGGATAAAAACTGAATATTGAACTTTCATGTTAAAAAAACTACCATTATCATCCATTCCTTCAGAGAGCTTTCAAACTTCCATTCCCAAGATATTATCCAATTCAATAGTTCAGCATATCAAACCTCCAATGCCAGAATAAGCCCGTCTCCCTCCTAAACAGAGAATATAGCACAGTGAAAATAGTTCTTTCTACAGCACAGATTCAAGTGGGACAGCTCCATTTCTCATTACGTTTTTTTCTCTTGCCTAGTCTAAACGTTTTCTTCCTTAGCTTTAGGCTCCATGCATTACCATCTTGGAAAAATTACTAACTTCTTTCTTTTATTTACCATGAACACATTTATAAACATATCTCCCGCCACATCTTCACTTGGCCAGAAGTTTAACTCCCTTGGGAAGCTGCATTCTTTATTCACCTGTTTCTTCTAGATGCACTTTTCCCCACAATTGAGAATGACATAAAATATTTCAGATGCATTTACACCAGAGCTAAACTGAAGAGCACTGTCAATTTCCAGTTTTACTTAAAATTCTCTCATGTACATACACTTGAAGTTTGATTATGATTTTAGCAACTGCTGTCTCCGGAATCATGATAGCTATAAAAGCAATACTGTTTACTATTCAGTTTTAGATCCCAGATTTCAAGTGACGCATTTATCTCTAACTAGCAGTCCAAAGAAATGACCTGCTAAATTTAATCACAGCTGCAGACACAAGGAAGCAGCCAGATCATATCAGAACTACATGATCTTAAAGCATGCATGATGTGACCAAATTTATCTTTAAAATGTTACTGAATGTTACTTGTCTAAAATCTCTCACCAGCACCACAAAAGGTAACATTTTCTCTCTCCCTTTAACATTGGAGGCCATTTGAATTTCATGCTGATGATGTTAATATTCTAAGTAGTTCTAATTTTCTGTTTATAAGAAACTACAGTGCCACAATTAGATCATATATTAATTTTCAGAAAAAAATGAAAACAAAAATTCATCATAAAGGTAGAAAAAATCCTCCAGCAGCATGGGACCAGTAGTTCCGCTTGACCACAGTACTAACCACCTCCCACAAGTCACTGCAGGTTCCCTCTGCAACTAGCTAATCACAAAATTGATTCTCTTCCCCTCCACTGCAAAGTATTTCTTAAGTAACATACTAGGAACACGTAAAGTACATCTACAGAGTATTGCTGCATTTGGCGTGCGCTCTCAACACATTATTGAAGAAGATTAAGAGGAAAGCTGCAGCTGAGGAAGAGAAAGTTCAAGAATGCCAGTGGCAGTCAGCGCTATAATCAAGAATGTCAGGATGGAATCTACAGAGTGAATGCTGATCAGTGTTGTAAATTGAGAGGATCAGAGGAACTTCTGGTCACCTTCTAGTAGAAGACCCTTGTACCTTCCCACCCACCTTCCTCAAGTTAATTTTTTTTTTAATTTAATTTCATTGAACTGTACATCGTGAAACAAGGATTTGTTCATGATGCTAGCAGTAGCATTCGATTTTGCTGGGAAGGGAAACAGCAACAGAGGTACAAATATTAATGTTTAAGTCCTTTATCTTACAACTTGCCAGGTCTGGAAACTCTTTGGGGGATGTGTAATGAGAAAGTAAACAATTTGATCCCTGGGTCAATAGCACTGATTGCAGGCTATTAGTTTATCTTTCAGAATACAGGATAAAGATTTTTGTAACTTGCTATTCATATTAGTTGGTAAGAAATCAAAGTAGAACAATCACACAGAGACATTAATAGCATATCTTAGAAATCATGCTGCAATAGCAAATCATAGCAATTCCAGTAGCATTAATGTTGTTTCCATAGGATGAAACATCTCTCTCTAAACCTGTGACACACTGAGGGGTGGTCTACAGTAGGGGGAGGGATCGACCGAAGATACGCAACTTCAGCTACATGAATAACGTAGCTGAAGTCAGCGCATCTTCGGCCGACTTACCTGCCATCCTAACAGTGGCAGCGGTCAGCAGGGGGCTCCCCCGTTGATTCCAGCTTGTGCCACTCGGCAAGCTGGAGTTCCGGAGTCGACAGGGCACTGTTGGCGATCAACTGATCGAGTGTTAGTAAGACACGATCAATCGATCGCCAAAAGATCGATCACTACCCGCCGATCCAGTGGGTAGTGAAGACATACCCTGAGAGTAAGCGTCAGGTCATTCCTGAGAATGAAGAGGAGCTAACATCCTATTTAGTCTGTATGATGTTTGGTGCAGGAATTGTTTTAAATTTTGTTCTTTGAGTTCCCAGTAACATGGGGCCTCACTCAATCCTGATTAAGGCTTCTGGGACCTACTTTACTACAACTAAATAATAGGCGCTCTAAAGATCTGTTTCAGAGAATATAACAGAAAACACACAAGTAACTATATGGACTGAAAAGTGTTAAACAGTTTATGAAAGTTTGTCTTGGAGTACATAATTTGTGTGTGTAACATTAAGAATGTGATTTTGTAGAGATATTATTTTAGTTAAATGACTAAATATGATGAACTAGAAAATGAAGCAAGAAAGAAGTTTGTAAGACAATCACTTATTTTACTAGTTCGTCTCTAAAAAATTGTTCAGAAGAAATTATGGAACACATATGCATTTAATATCAGAAGTTTTCTATTTTTCTTTTCCAAATACTTAATTCAAAGAAAAGATCAGACAATGTCAATGATAGGTAGGTCTCAGATTGTTGTCCCCCACCCTATATTTTGCTCTAATTCCTTTGTTTTCTTTTCTGCCTTCTCTTTATCTATGAACTTTTTATTTGAGAAGTCCTTAATTATCTTTTTTTAGCTGAAAGAATTGAGTAACAGCAGACTTTAGTACAGTACAATGTAACAATTGTATTAAAATCAAATTTACAGTTTTAATCCTCTATGTAAAACATTAACAGATTAGTAAATAGGCTATTGGATCAATGCATAAAGTTAAAAAGGTAGCCACCCAGTATGAGCCCATGAATTATTACATCAAAGTTTATATAATAATCAAATGATGATCAGACAATTAATTTTGATTTAAAAATCCAAGTAAATAAGAAAATGATTTTCCATAAAAACCCCAATTCTGCAATATGCAGAGATGGATCCTTATCCCCACAGGGCCCCACTGCAGTCAGTAAGGCTCCATATGGGCCTGGTCACAGGATCTGGCCCCTAAATCATACCAACACTGTAAATTTGATTTAATATGCATTACTGTACTAAAATTGTGTGTTATCTAATTCTATTTAGCTAAAACAGAACTGATAAGGACATCAAAGAAAACATTTATAGATAAAGTAGAATGGGGCAAAGAAAGCCAGGAAAGAACTGAAGAAAGAAAAAAAACCACATACCTGAGACCCACAAACCTAAGACCTACATAAATAAATCCTCAAGAGCCCTCTTTTCTTTAACTTAAGAACCTGGAAAAGAAATCTGAAAATTTTAAAAAAGTTTAAAAAGTTAGTTTTAAAAAAATCTAATTGAATTCTAATTTAGAGACGAAATAGTAATTAAAAAGACTTATCTGATTAGGCTCTCTCAAAGGTTTTATTACCCTTGAATGTCATTCTTCCCACATTTCCTGTGGATGAAGAAAATAAGAGGACATAAGAAAACAAATTCAGAAAGGACAATATGATGAATCATTGAAAGTCATTCCTTTTGGGGGGCGGTTCTAGTGTGTTAGAATTTAATAATCTTGAAATTACTGTACCTTCAGACTTAGCATGCAAAATTAACACTTTTAAAAATATGTATGTGGCTTTTAAGATTACCCAAATATCTTTAAAATCTAGTGTTAGGGATCTTGTTTGAAATTGACCCAACTGATTATTTTATCCATTTTCAAATACAGAGGCATCTTCAAGCAAGCCAAAGTGTACCTACCCCTTAAATCAATATCACCAACCTAGAGGATTTCCCTGTCAATCGCAATTTGCAGTGGTGCAGTGTGGCTGCCACTAAGGAAGACTCCCTGCCTACCCCAACCCACAAGGAGGGGTGGGGAGAAGGTGTTTCCCTCTGCTCCCTGCTCCTGCCTGCAAGCACTGCCCCCATAGCACCCATTGGCTGGGGGAACTGTGGGGGCGGTGCTTGCAGAGAGGAGCAGTGCACACAGCCATGCCACTTCCCCTCCCTCCCTCCAAGTGTTGCAGTGGTGCATTGGTCCCTTTCTGGAGCAGTGTGGGACTGAGGTAGACAAGGAGCCTGCCATACTGCCCACTGTCAACTAGGAGCTGCCAGAGGTAAGTGCTGCCTGGAGGGAGGCCACACCCCAATCCCCATCCCTGAGCCAACACCCCATATCCCCTCCTGCACCTCAACACTCCGCCCCAGCGCACCCCTTCCCCCCTCCTGCATGCCAATCCCCTACCCCAGCCCTGCCCCTCCTTCCAGAGCCAACACCCCATACCCCCTCCTGCCCTCCAATCCCTTGCCCTCCCTCCAGAGCCAGAACCCCATACCTCCTCCTGCAGCCCAACACTCTTCCCCAGCCCGGAGCCCCTTCCTGCACCCAAATTTCCTCCCAGAGCCTACATCTTGCACTTCTCCTGAACCCCAAAGCCTGCCCCAGCCTCAGCCCAGAACCCCCTCCCACACTGCAAACCTCTTGGCCCCAGCCCAGAGCCTGAACCCCCTTCTGAACCCCAATCCCCTGCTCCATTCCAGTGAAACTGAGTGAGGGTGGGGGAGAGCGAGCAACGGAAAGAGGGGGGGATGGAGTGACCGGTTTGGGACTTTGGGGAAGGGGCGGGGTAGATCCTGGGTTGCCCTTTTATTTCAAAGTAATCTTGGGCGTAAAAAGGTTGGAGACCATACCTTACATACTGTCATGTGCATGTACAACAAGGCCAGTTAAGAGTGATATTAGCTCCCTCATGTTAGTATTCGCATATGTTTTTAAAAGCGATGGATATGTGAAAAAGTCTGTCAATGCAAAGGACAGTCTGAAAGCAATTGCTTGTGTATTTAAACTAGATCTCAAATGACCATAAATGAAGTATATAACACTAATGCGCCACAGGAATATACAAAAGTTTGAATGAATTAACTCAACCCTCATATATCAGATGAAATGCTAAGAGCCCTGAGGCTCCAATGTTATCTTCCCTGGTCAGCTGGCAATTCTTTTGTTTTGCAATTCCTGTCATATTCTAAAACTATTAATTCCCTAAACACTATCTATCTCCATTCTGCAACTACTGAAGCCGTCCCTCGGAGACCCTATCACCTCACTTATGCTAAGAAAATTGCTCCTACACAGGGCTACCCCTCAAGCTTTCCCACTCCCAGAGACAACACCCCGATCACCTCCACTGACCATTTCTGATCTGGCTTCTTCTACTGCAAGTACTGACTTTTTTCCCCATAAATGACAAGTTCAAATTTTAAATTTAGAATAAGTAATTAAATTTAGAATAAGGGCAATAAGTATTTAAACAGCTTGTAATGCACAATACACGTCCAGAGACATTCGTGTCATGTAGTGTCAACCTGGAACACAGAACCAACTTGCACAAGAAAATTACTGTATACCAGCATATATCCAAATTGTAATTAAGGCATTTCACAATCAGTGTGAACAGGGCTTTCTCCACATCATTGACCAGGAAAAGACAGAATTTCATAGACCCAGATTACACCATCTCATGGTGGAAGCCATAGGAAGGTGAGAAAAATTGCAAAGAAATCCTTGTTGAAATTCCTTCATAAATGTCCTGTCAGGTGGAGGGGAGTGAGGGAGGGAGCGGGGGAAATCCTCTGCAGCCTATGGAAAACTTGCTCTTTAATCTTGTCGATCCCATGGGATGTGCATGAAAGCGTTGTATCCCTGCAGCAGTTGAGGCAGTGCCTTCCCCTCTGCATCCCACACCCAAACTCCAGTCATAGTACATTGAGTCTACCCCATCCCACTCTTGGGCCAGCCTGACTCTACCCCCTTTCCCAATATGGATTCCAGACCACATGAGGAAAAGAGGGACCTGTACTCTTCCCATATGGATGACATAGAAAACCATCACAGCACACCCAAAATAATGAAAATGTATTTTCCTCATGCCCTTTCTGTAACTTATTTGACCAGGAGGGCTGATGTGTTTCTTCTGGGATTTTTTTTCCAAGAAAATTTACTCCTGTACTGACAAACTTCAGCATAAATATGAAAAATGTTATGCTGAGCTACAAATCCCAAAAAACAGCATTTATCATTTCAAATATATTTAAAATTATTTGCACCTATGTAAATGAGTTCTGATGTCTTTAGGGATATTTCTAAAGCATCCTTACAAAACTATCATGAAAGTTTTACTCCTAGGGGAATTCTGCACCACTGCACGTGTGCCGAATTCACATCCCCCACAGATTTCTTTGCTTCCCTGCAGAAACTGACAGGGAAGCAAAGGGACGCTATGAGATTGGTCACAAGTCTCTCACCAGCAGCGCAGGCATATCATTTTGGGTGCCCAGAGCAGCCAGTGGAGATGTAAATCACTGCCTGGGAGGCAAAGTGTGCGAAGGGGAGATGGACAGATACGTGCTGGAGATGCCCTACCCTGCACCAGGCTCAGCTGCTAGTCCTGGCTGGGCTGGGAAAGAACAAGACTTTCTCTTCCCCGGCAAGGAGCGGCCAGGGCAGGGTTACACCCACCCCCAGAAACCTTCCCAGCTGCAGGAAGCTCTGCACCCCTACTCCTCACTTCCTGCTCGCATCCCTCCTCAGCCGAAGGAGGAGGGATCACTATATTGGGAGCTGCTCCCCAGTCTGCCCAACCCCAGTGCATCATCGAGACCCTCCCATACCCAGATCCCTGCCAAGCCTCAGCTTCCCACATGCAGAGCTCCCCACTGAGCCCCTCCCCGCCCCTGCATCTGGACCACCACCCATACACCCAGGACACCACCCGCTGAGCCCCTCCCCATAAACCTCCACTCTGCACCTGGATTACCCCAATGAGGCCCCCGCACCCATACCTCCAAGCCACAAATCCCACTCCCCCAGCACCAGGACCCCTATGTATTCCCCCCACTAAGACCATCTGTTGAGCCCCAATCACCTGAACCTCCTGAAGAATCCTTTTCCACCTGCACGCAGAACCCTCGCACCAAACCCCTGTGTATCCAGACCCCCCACTGAGCCCCCTGCACCCATATTGCCCCATACAGAACACTCACTCCACACTTGGATCCTACACTAAGCACCTCCAGACTTGGAGCCTACAGGGCTGAGCCTGTTTGACCCACACCTTGATCAGGAACCAGGGCTGGGAGTGTGTGTGAGACTGTCCCTCTCGCTTACTATCTTGGTGCACCTGGCGTGGAGGGGCAGGGCCCCAGGGTGTTCCAGGGGTAGGCCTGGCCCTTGTGCTGTGTCAGGTTTGGATGCAGCCTCACTGCCAAGTCCGTATCCTGAGGAGTGGAGGAGTTGGTCTCCCACCTCTGTACAGCCAGTGGCCTGTGCTCCCCACTGCCATGCTGGTGCTTCTGAATTTAATATGCAGAATTTTAAAATATTGTGTGCAGATTTTTTTTTTTTTTGGGGTGCAGAATTCCCCCAGGAGTAAACTTTACTAGCTCAAGCACAGAATCTATTTTATCATGATAAGAAAACTATTGCCCTACTCACTTGCCAAAAAATTATATCCCTTCCTGTCTAGGCAAGTAAATTTCGCAAGACTACTCTAAGGGTTTAATAGAATATAAAGTTAATCTCCATTAAGAGTAAGGTCCTCTCTCATTTAAACTCAGGCTACAGAAAGACATGTTATTATTTGATCAAACCAAATATTTCACTGGTACCTCTGAATGATGCCCTAAGCTTTCATTGTCTGATCCAGAATGCTGATCATTTATGTCATCTTCAGCGTCAGACCCTGAATCTCGCTCATCTTGTACTGGGGTGGCTCCACCATCATCTGCACCAAATTTAAAAAAAAAGTAAGATTCAATAACTTTTTCAATATCTATAAAATATGACCTTTTTGACATTTCTGCAAATCAGAGAGCCAACAGGCACGACTTGCAACCAGAACTTCCAGTTCCAGAATTAAAACAATAGACACCATTAAAAGACAGAAAAAGCCATCAGCAAGTAGTGGATTTCAGACCATAAAACCAGAAGCTACAGTACCCTACCAGTTAAATGACAAAAGAATAAAATTTGCTGCTTGTATAACAGCTCTTTTATTGATTGCAATTCCCATAATCGACATTCTTAAAATGAATCACTTTAGATTATCTCCAGAACAAAATTTATCAGGCAAATTTTAGGCACAGGCAAATCCGCCACTGGGATCCTCACTACTCTTAGAGACAGAGGCTATAGAAACTTACAGTATAGCAATGTGACCAACAGGCTCATCATCATCAATGCTATGTGTATCATAAAATCGATCACTTCATATTCAATCACACTTAAGTAGATCTGTCACAGACCCTGTCATAAGTATAAAGGCCTGGGTGGGGCTATGTTATCTGAGACAGCAATGTTGTCAGAGCCTCAAGTCCAGGAGGAAGGGAGGAGTTAAAGGTCAGTTCCATCTTGGCTGGCCATGAAGCCGGAGGCAGGAACCAGGGTCAACTAGCATCTCTGGCTATGGAGATAGCTCAGCTTTTCTTCTTTTATACTTCTACTTAGCTGACGTAAGTGATTTTAATTCTTCTATTAAGCCTGTGCCTTTTGGGGTGTTCTTTCCGTTTCAGAAGGGAGCTAGAGAACCCCAAATTGTAAAGTGTATTGTATCTTTGTTTCATTCCCTTTTCTTTATTAAATCTTCTAGTTATAAAACCATCTGGTTTATTTCCCTTAGGGTTTTCTCTGCTTCCAGTCTGGGAAGGGGGAATGGAAGGGAAATAGGTACCAGGGCATCTAATTGCATAGCTGGAGTGGGAAGGCTGCCTCTCGGTGGAAGGGAGCAGCCTCTGAGGGTCTGGCTCTCAGGTAGAGAGAGACAGGGTTGGGGGGAAGTCTGCCTTCAGCCGGGAAGGGTGAAGGGAAGCAGCCCCCAGGTGTCTAACTTTGGCTTCCAGGGAGGAAGACAGAGTTGGGGTAAAGGGGAATTTCGGGGCCCCCCCCAAGGTTTTGGAAGTATACCCGAATGGTGGCAGCGATTGGTAACGCTAAGAACCACACTGATAAAAAGGGGGGTGTCTCGGGGTGTAGGACTTAATTTGGGCTGGGAAGCAGCTTGGTTAAGTGGTTTGGCTAGTAAAGAGTCCCAGCTTTTGTGCTCGAGAGCATAAGGGCTGGGGTACCAAACTCTTACAGACCCAATGGTGTTAATTTCCTGCTTTGGGGCTTGTCTGTGTAGTTTTTGTACTACTATAACAACTTCCGGTTAAAAACAGATGTAGTTAAAATGGTAAAACTCCCACAACCAGGCCCAATCAGCCCATATGACAGCTGCAGCTCATATGACATCCTCAGAGCCATCCAGGTAGTATATATGTTGTGTGGATGCAGGCCATAAGTAACCAACTCATATGCAACCAACAATGGTAAACAGGTTGAGAACCACTGCCCCAGGCCTAGACTAACCAGTTATATCATATACAGCAATAGCTGCAGACACACTAGAGAGCTGCACCGTACAAGAACTGCACAAAAGTGGCATGTAGTCAAGCCCTCAACCATGGCTGTCATATATATAAGACGGCAAGGGATATAAGCCAAAAAAGGGTGCTTTCTTCCATCATATCAGCACAATCAAATTACTTTAACACAATTTTAGTCACCTTAGTATTCATTAATATGCAGGCTAACACATTTGAAAGCAAGTTGGCTGATTGTGCTGTATTCTAGGGAGGAGTCTAGGACCCAACACAGCCACCTAACAAACCTTCAAACATGTTGGCCTACATCTTAGGTCCTGTCTACATTAGGAAAATGGTGTCTTTTTAAAATGCAATAGTTAACATATTTTAAGAGTCTAGCGCAGAGAGATACCAACAAGTATTGGTTTACCTCAACCAGCTAACGTGTTAGAACTACAACTTGTCCTGACTGCACTAGGATTTTAAAACATATTAGCTATCATCTTTTAGAAGCACCCCTATTTTTCCATGGCAGACATGCCATCAATGAGAAATTTTTACCCATGTGAAAATAACCTGACCGAGCTGACATTTGAAAACCATACTTTTTTGCTCACCAAACCAGGACCTTCAATCATTTGAGCTGATTATGTGATTCATTTGAACCTGTTAAGCTTCATCTAGACTAAGATTTGAGATGTTACCTATGTTAGCCAATGGTGCTAATTAACAAGTTTTAAAAATCTATTGTGGACAAAGCATAAGCTAAATTAGTTGAGTTAAAATCTAGTACCTAGCACGTATTAAAACATGCTCATGTCAACATTAACTCCTAGCTTAGGCAAGATCTGTTGCTAGCTCAACTGGGTTAACCTGGAAGATGTCATCCTCAACAACCCGTCCTAGACAATCTACAATAATTCACCAGCCAGTGTGACGTAGACGTCATTATGAGGCAAAGATCTCTTGAAAGACAGTTGTGGAGGTTCTATTAAATAAGTCAGAAACATCTGCATGTAATAAACAAATGGGATACTTTGTTCGGAAATAACTTCTATTTGTGGGGAAAAAAGCTTCATGACCTGATTCTAAAGAGATCCTGAGATTCCATAATTCCTCCTGATTTCAAAATGGTAGATAATAGTAATGAGAACTTTACGTGGGAATTGCTTTGGCTTTTGATACCATCTCTCAACCACATGCTTAATTTGTCTCACCCATATTGGTCAACACCAAGTCTGTCCACTTCCAAACAGTACAAAATAATCCATCACCACTCAGTCAGTCCGTCATAAGTAAGTAACTCAGTCAGTCACTCACACGCCCGGGCCCCAGACAGACCTGTTGCCGCCAAGCAACACCCAGGCACCACCTCCCAAAGACAGCCCCATTGGCCTCCATCCAGCCTTTCACCCAAGCCCTCCCGGCAGAACACCCCTTCCCATCAGCACCCAGCGTGTCACCCAGTTCCTCACCAAGGACAACCCGTCAGCACCCAGGCTGCCACCCAGATCGCTGCCCCCAGGAGAGCCCCCCGCAATCAGCCTCCAGCCTGTCTCCCAGGCCCCCCTCCCTACGGGGGCCAGCCTGTGACCGAGGCACAGCCACGAGCGCGCTCCTAGGACATGCCGGCGCTTACACCCCGCTCCTCTCTCCCTGCCCCAGGCGGCCCCGCGCTAGCCCGTGACAGGCCGGGCGGAGACAGGAGTCCAGCCCTCAGGTCGGACGGGCCTGACCGCGCTGTCCGGGAAAGGGGGTGAGACTCTCTCCCCGGAAGAAACCGTCAGCCCAGCCCTCCACCCCGCAAAACGGCGCCGCCAGCCCCGCACCTGACTGGTCCCCGCCGTAGTACTCCGCCTCCATCGCGGGCCGCCGGCCCCCACCTCCCTCTCAGGGCTCGCAGACTGCGGGTGGAGGGGGCGGGGCCTGGTACCGGGGACCTGCCGCTCCGACCCCCGCGCCGCGTACAATCAAACCTCCGGTGTTTCCAGCTGCCGCAGGCCCAAAATGGCGCCTCCCCGCACCCTCACAGACAGCTCGTGCGCATGCGCGACGCCGGTCAGAGGGCAACGCGCGACGCTCCTCTCGTGAGAGGTCAGGCACAGAGAAGTCTCGCGGGAATTGGAGGCGCGCGCGTTGCCTGTTGCTGAGTCCAGCGACTGGGATGGCCGCCCGCTCACTCCCTCTGTCAGCGGGAGCCGCCGCCTTCGTTCGCCCCCGTTAGCCTGGGACTGGCGGATACCAGGACACCACTGAGCGCCCTGGGGCACGTCGCCCCAGGGAACAGGCAGGGGCCCTCCCCAGCGGACCCCTCGGGACAGCACAGGGCACGTCCCCTCCCACCCCCAGCGTGCGCGCTCAGAGGATTGGAATCCGAGCGGTAGCCGTGTGAGTCTGGATTTGCAGAACCGACAGAGTCCTGGGGCACCTTGAAGACTAACTAAAGTATTGAAGCATAAGCCACTTGGTCGGCTGCATGGACGAGGATTGCTATTTGAAAGGGGTCACCAGTACAAACGTTTGAGAACCACTGCACTATAGCATGGAATCTAATTAGCCCAGCAAGGGCCTCTGCAGTGGAGCAGGTTGACATGAACATCAACACCAATCCTATCAGATAGAGACACTCAGTTTGAAATAGATTTGAAGTTCGATGCACTCTGCCAGCCACACTTGGGTTACACTCTGGCTCTCAGCAGCCCTTAGTTATACTGCAGGGTGACCCCAAAACACTGCCAGTCCTGGATTTTCCTCAGAAATGTATGCCTTGTACCATCCAGCCCTCTCCGAGAAAATACAAATGTTTTCAGTCCATTGTTTCTTAAATGGAATAATATGCCTGCTTATTATCTCAAATAGTTATTCAGACACTTTAAACACTGGATTAGAAAAAACAGTAAAACAGGTTTTACAAAGAGATTTAAAGTAAGTAGAAGCAATGAGGTTATAGAAATGGTTACAAGAAAAATGAAGGTAAAAGATAAAATGTGTACTAATATCAAACAAACTATATCAGATTCAAGCAAAGTTTCTCGCCACATGTTTTCAGCAGTTTTACTGACCAACTCAAACCCTGTAGGTCAGGGCCCCTCCCTCAGAGTCCAATGAATGCTTCCTTTGTCACTTCAGGTGCAGTGACTGTGATGGACAGAGAGAGAGAGAGATCTTTTGGGGTGCTTGTCCCTCCTTTTCTTATTTGAGTCTCCCTCTTGAAAAACATTTCCAGCTGGGCACTAGAAGACAAAGAGTCTATGCAACAAATGTTCCCTGCTTGCTTTTTCTCACCTGTTTGATCTTTCTTTGTTTCCATCCCTACTTAATAACTCCATTTACTGCTTAAATCCAAATTAAGTTAAAAACAAAAGTGTGTGTGCAGGACAGACCTGATGACTTTTGCCTGTGCAGGGCTGTGGGGTTTGGAACATGTGATGATAACATCATACAGGGAAATCTTATAACTTCACATACAATGTTGCCACACATATTTTACCAGGACAATACTGACCAGCAAATTATGAGTTTTCAGTGATGCCTTACAAGACATGTCTTGTACAAAAATTATTACAATAGTGTGTAGGGTGTGAACAGAGGCATATGTTTTGTCACAGCCCCGTGGGAAATCTGTAAGACAATGAGATGAGATTTCCTCTCCACTGGACAATGCTGTGGAAGCATATACTATGGAGCTGGGCATTATGGACATGCCTAAGGAAGAGGTGAATGTCAATGACTATTTTGCAGCATCTGTAGGTTACCTGTAGTTGGTGTGTGTATATCCATGAACATCCTCTGAGTTGAAGGGATGAATGTCCCTCAGGATACATCCTGCTCCTGCTGCCATACCACAACTTGCCAGCTGTTGTGCCACTCTCCCATTGGCTGGTCAACAGACATCCCTCCCTGCCCTTTGCAAAGAGCCACTTGGACTTCCTTCTCTGTGAGCAATCTGCACAGATGCAGAAAAATTTGTCACATCCAATGATTTACTATCTCCCTGTGAAGGTGTACGTCAATTCCAGTAACTGTGTGTATAGTATTTGCATGCCTATTTGTGTGTGCATGTGTGTTTGTGCCTCACAAACTAGAGCTTGCCCCTCAGTTGCCCATAATATAGGCTTCTAATGCTCTGTTGGCTGCATTCCAAGGGGAAGGATGGAGAGACACTCAGACCATAATGGGATTGCACGGCAGGGGAGCATGACCTGCCTTCTAACAGCCAGAGTGAGAAGCCCCACATTGTGTGAGTGGAGGAGTGCAATGCCACGAATCCAAAAGCCTCCTGGATCTGCTTTTCAGCCCAACAGCATGAAGTGGCTGGAGTGAAATAAACCTTCCCTAAGAGACAGGATGCTCAAGAAAATCAGGGGATGTATTTGAAAGTTCTTTACTGGTATGTACTTTTCTTATTCAGTCAGCTGTTTTAGTCTTTACAATGTGCCTTTAGTATTAACTACAGACATCTGTGACTTACAGCTACAAATCTGCTTAGGTAAAGGGAGGAGGTTAGCGGCCAGTTACCAAAGGCTCAGGTTTCTGGATGAACAGTTAGGGTTTAGTTGTTATACCCAGAGCCACAGCTCTTCAGAAACCCCAGAAATGTGATTGGGACTAACATAAACCTGTGCTCAGCATCTGGGATTCTATGATATGGAAATGCTGAGGACTGTGTGACTTATCCAAAGACAGAGAGGAAATGACAGCAGTAGTGCCATGTGCTATTTAAACCCCCTGATCCAGAGAGAAATCTCTTAAGTAGGGAACTGCTGGGAAGAAACGGTTTCGTCAATGGATGTTCCTACTGATAGATCTATTGTTCTCCAGAGCGACAGGATTATTGTCACCTGGATTACATAGATTTTAACTTGTCATATTTCTGACCCATTTATTCATCAATATTGACCAAACTATAAAAAATACTGCCATGGCTTAACTTTGTCACCACAAATTAAATCTATAAATGTGTCTGAGTACTGCAGAGTCCCATAACCATCAATGTGCTGAGCAATTAACATGTCCACTCACTGCAGGGCAGTCCTACATAAATTCTTCTTGCCTCTCCACATCTGTTTATTAAACTGTGTGAAATCTCCCAAAAGACAGCTTTCACACCCACTCACAGACACTTATACTGCAGGGTCCCTTAGCAAGCAGCCCTCCCCCCACAATCCATGCTTTACGAAGCCCCTTGTAGGTGCTTCTCCTTGGTATGTCTGCACTTGAGCAGTCTGGCCTGTTTTTTGTGCTCACTTTGTACTATGCTTGCTGTGCTAATCCAGGGTGGAGCTGCTTCACACTTTCAGTATGTACTTCAGATTTATGAGGACAACACTTCCTACAAGCATGCAGTTTGTTTTCATAGGATCACTCAAGCTTGAATGGGTGGCAGGTAGCATAGGCAGAGGAAGGCTGTGCCTCCCCAAACGGCCTTGTATGGCTCGGCCCATGCTCTGCCCTGAAGCCCCCTCCCTTGCCTGCTTCAAGTTCTCTTCTTGCTCTTCTGTGGCCCAGAGGCTGGAGCGGGCAGGCTGTGGCCACTGTGCTCAAAGCCTGGGGCTGGAGTCATGCCTTGCTGCCTGTACATCTGCCCAGTGCTGAAGGTGCTCCATCCGTGCCGCCCGCCCAGCGTCCCAGGATTGGGGGCACTCTGGATATACTACCTGCCGGTGCTCTGGAGCCACTCCAGCCATGTCACCTGCCTGGTGCTAACATAAGAATGGCTGTACTGGGTCAGACCAAAGATTCATCCGGCCCAGTATCCTGTCTACCGACAGTGGCCAATGTCTGGTGCCGTGGAGTGAGTGAACCTAACAGGTAATGGACTGTGGTAGCCCCCAGTCTGTGCTGGAATGTCCTCCACTGTCACCTCTGACCCCAGCAGCCATTTGAAAAGGTGGGCATCACTGTCCAGGAGCAATGCATTGGAGAGAAGCTTAGCTGACCCCACGTTTATGGGAAAGGGATGGTGCATTGGCATTACTACTGGGATACGCTCTGTGGCCAATATTGATGGCTCCATCCTTCACTCCAGCCTCTGGCTAGCAGGAATCCAGTTAATGTTAAGTCCAGTCCTCTCCATCTTTTGAAAGCAGGAGCAGGACCATTAGCGTGTTTTCTCTCGCTTCCTCCTTCTACCCCACAGCCTCTTGGCTGGTGTGAAGAAAGGTAGGCGTAATGGGGAGACCACAGAGCAGAGCTTCTCACTCCTCTGCTAGAAGCAGGAGAGCTCCCTCTTCTGCTCTAGCTGTTGCAGTGAGAGTTTTCCTCTTGTTTCAAGCTATTTAACCAGGTTTGTGTCTGCTAATCTACTCCCTCCATTTCTTGGTTGCAGTGATTTGGCAAGGAGGAGGGTCTCTCCTCTACTCAACATTTCCCTCACTTCTTGGCTCCTGAGATGTGGGTTGACTCTGCTGCTCCTATCCCCTGACTCCCTTTTGGGTCCTTATCATCTATGAATAGCTCCAGCACCTGTTTTTGCTGCTGCTCTGAGCAGCAGTCCCAAACAGAAGGCCTGATTCATATCACTTTTCAGAACCTTGTGGGCAGCACTAATAGCACCAGTGGGGAAGAAGGCTGCCAGATGGACCCGAGATCTTCCCCTCCCCCAGTTTGTATTCTACAGCCTCCTGAGCTCCATCCCCAGCCCCTCACAAAGCCAAAGAACTGCCTTAATACACTCTTCTTCCCTCAGATGCTAATGAATTCTGGGTGGAAATCAAAATGCCCCTTTTTGCATCTTGATCATGGATCATGACAGCCTGAAAGGATTATTTTTCAGCCAGGGCCACTGAATCTTTCACAGGGAGACCTGTTCTCCCAGGTGTTTGTCAGGCATTTGACTACATTCATGTTTAATAAAACAAGAATCCTTAAAATAAACTGACTAAACATCCCTTCCTCTTTACCAGGCTGCACCGGCATAAACCTCAGTTACTCCATCACAGTGGCTGGCAGGCGGTATCTTGAGTTTATTTTCCATTCTTGAGCTCTGTGGCCTATGAAGCAGGAGAATCAGGCCCAAAGCCTTTCCCTCTGGGTTACCTTTCAAAAGTCTGACAGGAGCCACATGCAGTGGAGAGGCTAAAGTTTAATGTTCAGGCAAGCATTACGAATGAGAGCGATTGACCTCACCACTGCCTGGAATCCCTCTTGTGGAAATGAAATAAATGCTGAACTGGGGGCAAAGTCCCATAATAAATAACTGTGAAAGGCACGCCAGTTACTTCCTCCTTTTTGCCATGGAGGGCTGACACCTAGGGCGGAATTCTCAGTGGCTCCGCCACCAACTTCATCTCCTTTTTCTTTCCCACTCCGCTATCCATGAGAGAGAGGAAACGCAGCACATCAGGCACACGGCAAAACCTTCCATGTGAACAGGTAACTTCCCATCCTTTTGGGCACCCTTCAGGCTCTGATTTAGAGGGTTAGCTTGCTCAGGTACAAAGAGCAGCAAAGACAGGCATTGCAAAAAGAAATACAAGAGAGGAGCGGGGAGGGCATTGCTACTAATGCTGTGTAAAAGAAGAAATTTTACTCTTGAATTTGAATCTGAAATCCATAAAAACTAAGGGGCTTTCCAAGAAAATTCCTGATGAGGGTGATAAGACTTGAAGAGAGCGAGGTTAGATCATAACTAGACGCAGGGCCGGCGACAGGGGGGTACTACGGGTAGAGCTGTACCGGGCCCCGGACTTTAGGGGGGCCCCGGTACACAGCTGTACCCGTAGTCATCCCCCATTGTCGCCGGGTCTGGAGAGCGGGGAAGGGGCAGGGAGGCGGCGCGGCTCTCCTCCGGAGCGGACGAGCGCGCGTGTCCCCGGCAGGAGCAGTGAGCCCGGCCGGCGGGGGGGAGAAAGTGCGGGGGGGGGGGGGGGAGCAGCAAGGGCGGCTCGCGCCGCAGGACCCCGCACTGCCGCCAGCCGCTGTCAGCTGGGGGGGGGAACGCTGGCTGGGCTGGGGGGGGCCAGCTGGGCTGGAGGGCCCCCCAGCCGCTGTCAGCTTGGGGGGGAAGTGCCAGCTGGGCTGGGGGGCCCCCAAACGATCAGAGTAGGGGGCCCCCAAATTTCTGTCGCCGGCTCTGACTAGACGCTGCTGGAGAGGCAATTTTCATGGTGGAGTGAGGAAAGATTTCTGGGCAGGTAGGGAGTGGAAGTAGTTGCAGGAAGTGCAACTGAAAGATGGACAGAAGGAGCCTATTCAAACCAAGAAATAAAAGAGAAGGAGAATAACTGTTGCACTTGTTTCCAAGATGTTGGAGATGAGTTCCTAATAGTGCTGAATAAGCTACAGTGTTATGATCAGTTGGGGACCAGGACTGGATTTCTACAAAATGGTAGCTGCAAGCTGTCATTGACTGAAGTTGACATGGGATCTGCCTTATTGGGGGGCTTAAATGTACTTTTCAAATAATAAAGGTGTAGCCTTTAGACATCATTTGCAGAGCAGGCACACTCTATTATTTTCTTTGACTTCACAAAATGTTCCAAGTACAGTTTTCCAAATGTCTGTGGATGTAGATTGTACCGATGTGTAACTAAAGTCCCAATTCTGCAACCACAAACACACATCCTTAACGCGATGCACTGTGAATAGCCCTTGGAAGTAACAGGCTATTTGCTGTGTGCAGAGGTAAGCATGCACTTAAGGGGGTGCTTTGCAGCATCCAAAGACCACATGGCTTAGCCCGGCACAGGCATCCCCATGCGGCCTATTGATTTATATCAGGGGTGGCCAACCTGATCCTGAGAAGGAGCCTGAATTTACCAATGTACATTGCCAAAGAGCCACCGTAATACTTCAGCAGTCCCATATCAGCCCAGCTGAGCAGCGCCTCCTCCTCCTCCCTGTCTCCCTCCCCGCACCTCCCGATCAGCTGTTTTGTGGCATACAGGAGGCTCTAGGAGAGAGGGGGAGGAGTGAGGGCATAGCAGGCTCAGGGGAGGGTGCAGGAAGGGGTGGAGTAGGGGCAGGGCCTGTGGAAGAGCCAGGGGTTGAGCAGTGAGCACCCCCAGCACATTGGAAAGTTGGCCCTGTTAGCTCCAACCCTGGAGCCGGTGCCAATACAAGGAGCTGCTTATTAACTTCTGAAGAGCCACATGTGGCTCCGGAGCCATAGGTTGGTCACCCCTGGTGTATATGGTGGCTTTTATTGTCTCCAGGTATCTTACTCGATAAAGGAGTTTAATTGCTCATTCCATGTTTCTGAAAAGAAAGGTGGTTAGTGCACCAATTGGTTTAACCACGTCTGAGATTGATGGCAGCCATTAACACCTTATAGCACAAAAGTGTTAAGGAATAGTGAGTTGCTTGAAAGAAGGTGGTGGCATCTATCCTGACTTCTGTCATGGTAAAGGATCACAAAGCTTTCTTAACACCGAACAAGAATTATATTAGAAAGGAGGGGAAAAAACAAAACAAAAAAATATCCCTAAAGCTACATTCTCTCTACTTCACTATAGAGTTTCTGCTAGAATCTCCCCTAACATCCTCCCATCTGGCTTCTTGCTTCAGATGGGAGAGGAACAGAACACATCCTCACACTTTCATTTGATTTCTTTTTTAAACTTAACTAGGTTTGGACTTTCTTCTCACTTGGATGATGAGCTCCGTGAGGGGACGGTGACCAGGTTTGCCAATTATAGGGACAGTCCTGAAATCTGGGGTTTTGTCTTATATAGGAACCAATTGCCCTCCACCCTCTGTCCTGATTTTCTCACATTTGCTATCTGGGGCCCCTACATGAAGATACCTCGTGCTTTAGTCTTTTTGCACTCGCCACTTGATCCTCCAGCAGTACCTCTTAATTTGAGCAGCATCTTAGTCAAAAGTTTACAATAAAACAGTTGAACAAAGTCACAAACTTGTATAACTACTGAATAGCATAGATAAGTAGCCGCAATATTATAGTCTTATAATTACTGTCATAAATATAAACCTAGGGCCTAGTACCTTTATTTATGGCAAGTAGCATCTTATTCTATGACTTCACTGGGGCTACTCGTGGAATACAATACCATTCAGCAAATGTAGAATTATCAGACTCTGGTCCCTAATGATATTTTGAATTGCATATGTGCAAAACTGACCTTCCAGCATGGTTCATTTTTGCTTAAACTTCCTCGAAAGATAATTTTGTAGAGCTAAGACCAAGCCAAAGAGCACATTTTTTTTTCAAATAGCACTTAGAAAGTGAAGTTTTAAGTGAAGTGTGAACATCATCTTAACTATGCCATAGCAGGTACAACCAGACAAATGGACTTTCTTTTGTTTCAGTTGAGGGTGTTACAGGTAGGAAGTTTTTGAGTAGCTTGGGGTGAGCTCAAGAGATCAATTTTTGGTCCTGTGTTCACTCATTCTGTTAATGATTTACTTGAGGTATGCCATCAAATCAATATTTACCTGAATACAAATGATGCTGTATTTCCTGACTGAGCTCTAACCAAGCAGGAATTTGACAAATCCTTTTGGGATGTATAGAAGAGTGTCTACTAGCATGTCCCTTTGTAGCAGATTTTTCCTCTCCTGCAGCCACTGCTGATGGTCGATCTCGTCCTCTTCTCATGACTTGGCCTTCCAGCCAGATCACTTTAAAGCAGTCGTTCTCAAACTTTGAACAGTACTGGTACCCCCTTTCAGATAGCAAGCCTCTGAATGTGACCCCTTTATAAATTAAAAAAACACTTTTAATATATTTAACACCATTATAAATGCTGGAGGCAAAGCAGCGTTTGGGGTAGAGGCTGACAGCTCATGACCCCCCATGTAATAACCTTACAGTCCCCATTTGAGAACCTCTGCTTTAAAGCTTCCCCCTGTCCAGGGTATCAACATCCCAAACAGGTATCAACATCCCAAACAGACGGTGTCCCACACAACGTTGGTCATCCAGCCATCTTCTACCCTTCCTGGGGTCCTCTTCCATTTCCTCCTCTCTCAGAGTAACAGCCCTAAGGCCTCTCCTGGAGCCTTGTAACCAAACTTAAAAAGCAAAACCAGAAGTGAAAGTAAGCTGGTACGCTCCGGTATGGTGTACCTGCAAGAGCAGATCTGCCGTACCGGGATGGCCTGGCTTCCTCGAGCAGCAATTTAAAGGGCCTGGGGCTCCCCACTGCTGGAGTTCTGGGGTAGCATCAGTGGGGCTTCGGCAGCTATTTAAAGGTCCCAGGGCTCCTGCTGCCTCTATTGCCCCGGGCCCTTTAAATAGCCCCTGGAACCCTGGGGTAGTGTCAGCGGGGCTGGGGCAGTGATTTAAAGGGCCGAGGGCAGTAGCGGTGGCCAAGCCTTGGGTCTTTTAAATAGCTGCCAGAACCCCAATACTGGTTTCCCAGGGCTCCAGTAGCAGGGCTCCGGGGACAGGGCTCCAGCCGCTGCTGCCGCCCTGGGCCTCCCTCGAGTCTTGCCTCTACTCTGGATCCTCCACTCCCATCTACCCCCAAGGTTACCTGCTTGTTAGTTGGCCTTCTCTCAGACTGACTCCAGGCATCTCCTTCATGCCTGCTGTCATCTCCGATCAGAGCATACCCCAAAGTGTAAACCTCCCTCCTGAATCACCTCTTTAGTTGAACTTCTCTATGGCTTTCTTCCCTGGAAGACCAGGTCCTGCCCTTTTGTCAGGGCTCATGGCCTGAGCGTACGCCAACCTGGTATCTTCTCTGTATCTCTCCAGGTTCCACTCAGAGCAGATCTGCAGCATTCTTTCCCTCTTCCACTTCAGCCACCTTCTGGTCTGAGCTTTCTCTTTTTTTTTTTAAATAGAAACCACCCAGCTCCTCCATGCCTGGGCTTCATCTTTAATTAGGCCTGCCCCATACTCCAGCTGCAATCAGGTGTGTTAATTGGCCTTTCAGACCCACATTAACCTATAATCACCTGGGTAGGGTAAACAACCCCTCACAGGATGATGTCCTGAGACAGCTTTTTTCAATAATTCATCATAAATGGTAGCAAAAATGGAATATAGTATTTTGATTCTAGATGCAGATGTTTCCAAATGGGAGAAAATATATTGCAGATATTTCAGTAGTATAATAAACCCTGAAATGAAACATCTTCTTTCTAAGGGTGTCCTGGAACAACCAGAAAGAGGCACCACTGTGGTAGAGGTGCTCCTGTGGGTGGATTGAAAGGAGGTGTGAGAGAGAGGGTGGTTTTTCACACAGACACACAATGATGAGAGACTTGTGAGAATGTGGGAGCGGGGCTGAGGTTTGGTGGATATTGTTAGGGACCAGAGAGGGTTCACAGGCAAAAACTTGTAGCCTGCTCTGGAGGTCCCTTGTTGCCCCACAGGGGAAGTGGGGGTGCCGGGGCTCAGGGCTTCAGCCCTGTGGGCAGTGCTAAGCCTCGCACAGGTTTGAAAATATTTACCAGAGTTCTGCTTTGCTGGGCTCCAGCTGAATTTAAGCCCTGCCTTGTAGCAGTGAAACCCCTTCAATGTCTACCTGGGGGTTTGGGCAACACAGAGCTGGGAATATGATGGGCTGACGATTGAGTAGCTGCAGGTGGTATTCCCACCCTGCTCCAAATAAAGCCCATACATACAGGGCCAAATGTCCCCTTTCTGGGGTTTAGCTTCACTGGTAACTTGACTAATGAAAACAGAATATCCATCTGAACACCAGCCTGCCGGGTCCTAGGGCCTTCCTGTAATTTCCCTACCTCCCTCTGACCAGAGGGTCATGCTTCACTCCTTTTCTACCCTGCCAGAGGTAACAAGCTGTATCCGCTGTGATGAATCCGCAGAATTTACTTATCAGCTTTACTCAGGGGGTAGCTCCTATTAATCGGGCTAATTTGTTGACCTAATAAAAAAGCGCCCCCAATCTCTGTGTGTGGTTGTGGATCTTGCCATCCTGTTCCAGTGGGCTTGGGTCCTGTTGTAGTGAGATGTGGGAGACTAAGCAAACTAAAGCCATTATTAATCGTTGGTCAAGGCAAGATGGACTCCTCAGATACACAGAGCATCAGCTGGCATGGACTTTGCTCTTTGACTCATGCTGTTTAGTAAAATATCAGTGACTAATAATACCTCCCTAGATCAAGTGATGGATGGCATCCCCGACTTTGCATACGTAACTGCATCAGCTAGTCCCTGGCTGCTCCCTCCCCTTTTTGTTTGCTGAGTCATCTTCGTAAACCAGATAATCTGTCCACCAAACGATTGTCAATGATGTTCATTGTGGTTTTTTTATATGATTTCTGTAATGGAGGCTTGGGATCGAACTCTACCCATATCCCTATTTTCTGATGTAAGGAATAGAGAGTCTACGCTGCATTAAGTTTTAGTTCCTCCAGCAACACAGACATCTGATCTTGGGCCTTAGAAGTGAAACGCCTTCCAGCTTATCTGCTAAATGGATGTATTTGGCCTCTGTAAGTCAGCGCGATTATCTTGTGAATGATCTTAGAGATCTCAGATCATATTAAAATGTGGTTTTGGGTGTATTTTCTAGAGCTGACCCCAAACACTTGAACTCTGGAAAACTTCAAACCTGGTTCTAGAGCCAGACTTTACAGCCCAGTCCCTGCTCAAACAGTTTCTGAAAAGCTTTGCCCATAATTTCCCTGTGCGCATTGAAAGGACACTGGACTAAATCTCAGTGTAGCAAATAAGGCAAACCACAGATCATGTTTATTCCTGAAATTGCTGTAAGAGTCCAATTGCAGGGAAAGGTGTAAGCATTTGTGCTTATGTGGTTCTTTGGTTGTCCTGGGTCTCATGACCTAAATAATATAATCATTTACATTAAAGCAAAGGGAGCAGATTCAGTAGGGCCTACACACTCAATAAACCAGGCAGTCTTCTGGACTCTTGTCACCAACAGAGTCCTCTAAACTGTGGGCTCAGTGCTTTTGTTTGTTTCCTGGGGGATTCTCCACTTTGCAACTGGAACCCTCAAACATTCTTCATTTTACCTCCTCCACAATCCTTCTCAAAGCCCTTCACTGCAGCCACAGCTGAGGAAGGCTGTATATGGATCTGCTTTTGTACGCGTGTTGCACCAGACCTAGTGGGCAGAGTGCATTGGGCAGCTTAGCAAAGTAGAAAATAAATCTGGGTCACTGGGCTGACCACTCACAGGAATTGAGCCACTAGGTCACTGGACCAACTGAATGCAAATAACGGTACTGTTCAAGTGAAGTCTTGTTATTGGGGGTTAAATTTAAGCTTGAGTCTCTGCTAATAAACTTTTTTGGCATTAGCTTGGGAGGATTCTTTGAAAAAATATCAAACCAACAACATTCCACAGGGATACCTTCTGCGTTAGTCCACTTGGGTTATGTGGTAGAACTCCGGGTAGCCTGCAAGTCAATCTGTGCATTGCTCTTCAGGTACGTGGTTTATATTGTTTCCACATTTTGTATATACTTTTAATGATCATTTTTCCTTTAATCGGATGCAGAATCATAAAGATATTACGGTTTTGGTTTTTAAGCAGAGAGTCCTGCCTGTGCCCCACTTTTGGCAGTGTTTTGATCTGTTCTTACCCCTGAGCCCTCTTGTAGTCTAACTGTTCTTCTTTGTGAACACAGGCTGTATGTGGGACTTTGAGGCAGGATGGTGGTTCTCAGAAAGGTAAGTCAGATGCTTTGCTCTGGTGTACTGGTTAGTCTAGAGTAGTGGTTCTCAACCAGGAGTATGTATACCCCTGGGGGTATGCAGAGGTCTTCCAGGGGATACATCAACTCATTTAGATATTTGCCTTGTTATACAACAGGATAGATAAAAAGCACTAGTGAAGTCAGTACAAATTAAAATTCCATACAGACAATGACCTGTTTATACTGCTCGCTATACTATACACTGAAATGTAAGTACAATATTTATATTCCAGTTGATTTATTTCATAATTATATGATAGAAATAAGAAACTAAGCAATATCTTAATAATAGTGTCCTATGGCACTTCTGTATCCTTATGTCTAATTTTATAAGCAAGTAGTTTTTAAGTGAAGTGAAAATTGGAAGTATGCAAGATAGATCAGACTCCTGAAAGGGGTACAGTAGTCTGGAAAGATTGAGAGCCACTCAATCTGCAGCATCTAGGGCGGGATGCTGCAGAAAGGGATGAAAAGAAGTCCCTTGGAACGTAACACATTTCACTTCAGAAGTAAAAGCAACAGCGAGCCAATATCAACTAAGCATCAAACAACATCTTCCCAAACACAATTACAGAGAAACAACTGGTTGTGTTTACTGGGCACCATGGTTATTTTGGGCAAGCTTCCAGTACCCTTGCTCGTGATGAGTTGGTGCCTTACACCATGAGCAGTTCCACTGAAACCGATATGACTCCTTGGGAGGTAAGGTTCCTTTCACCACAAGTAAGGATTCTGTTTGCAGATGTCAAGAATCTGAGAGGTAGCCGTGTTAGTCTGGAATTGCAGAAGTGACAAAGAGTCTTGTGGCACCTTTTTAGTTAGTCTCTAAGGTGCCACCTGACTCTCTGTTTGCAGATGGTATTCTCCATTGGCTGGTGCAACATTTAATGCAAAACAGCACTTTACAACTGTTTGTCTTTTAATGTAAACCAATAACATATTTTAAGAGGGAAAAAACCCAACAAGGTTTGAATTAAATAGCCACTCCAAGGTAGTAAATGTTGTGGAACTGACTTGGAATAATATGCAACAGAGCCAGATCCTCAACAGATGTAGCTCCATTGAAGTGGATGGAGCTATGCCAGTTTATCCAAGCAGAGAATCTGGCCTATAGTCTTTATTCTACTTGCAGCCAGGTTTTTACCATTGGAGTAAAACTGGTTAGGCCAGATGTGGCTGACCCTGTGTGGGCACATGGGATAGTGGAGGGTAAAGTGCAAAGGATCCCTCTCTATCTTGCAAGAGGCTACCGTGATCTTGGTCTTCGTATTCTGTGGACGCAAGGCCTGGGGGAGTGTTAGCAGCACCAGCAATGCAAGATACTCCAAAGAGGATGTAGTGCAGGATGGAGGGATTGGTCGTGCCTGGCAAACAGCAGCCAGTGCTGTCCGGAGCATTAGCTGTACCTCTCTAAAGGGAGTGTAGCAGCCATCTCGGAGTATTTTTCCTTCCTATGGGACTACAGGCATTCTGCCTGCCTGATTGCTCTGTAGACAGAATACTGACTGGAGCTGCCCCAGGTGTGGTCCTTCATTGATGCCAAGGTAGTACAGGATTTGTCCCCAGGGAAGGAGCTGGTAAATGTGCTAATGTTTCCATGTACAGATTATTTAACTGATCATTGAGGGAATGTACGATTAGAACTTACTATCACGAATCTCTGAAAATTACCAGGATATCTAGTCAACCCATCAGCATTATCTTATCTGAAGATTCCCTCCTACCACTTTTCCAATTACTGCTTTGTCTTTTAATGTTTTTAAGCAGCAGAAATAATAATAACTTCACATAGAGACTGTATCTCATTTGAGAATCTCAAAGCACTTTGCGGACAGTCACTGAGACTCAGAACTTCTCTGTGACGTAATGTAGTTAGATAAGCAGTGTCATTATTATAACTTCTTTGCCATTTCTGCCTATCAAAGGGCTATCCCAAATGACTTGTCCAAAGTCACATAGCAGGTCAGTAGCATAGCTGGGATTAGAACCCAGGAGTCCTGACTCCCTAACCTGCTTTAACCACCAGACGACACTTCCTCCAGGCAAGAGGCACTGGGCCAGTTAAGCACAGTAAAAGAAATCCCAGTTATTAAAACCAGGAGATATATGGCTAAGAATTAGTTGGAACCCAGATGTAAAGTAGTACTTAACAGTAGCACTTCCTTCTCGCCAGGGTGATCACGTGTGGCTGGAATCCTTGCCCAACAGTGAATACAATGTCCCTATTGGGGCAGTTGTGAAGATCTCTGACTCAGGACAGATCTTGGTGGAGGATGATGAAGGCAAGGTAGGCTACGTTATAACTTCCTCAGCAGAACATACTTAAGTTTAATGTAACATGGTGAAGAACAAGAGATGGGCCTGAACCAAGCCACAGATCTAAATATTCCTGAACGTTATGGAGTTCTAGGGTGAAAGCCAGATCATTTTAAGTCAACTGGGCCAGAATTTCACCTGGAATCTACACCTGGATACAGAACTGACTGTTGTGGCTAGCCTCTTTCATTATAATGGGCCAAATCAAAATTGTGGATATCCAAACACCCTCTAGCTTTAGTGGAGTTCAGAATCTGATCTGGATGTTATGAGTCAGGGCCAGTCTAGTGTATGGCCCATCAGAGCACTACGCAACTGCAAGAATCAGGCAGTAGTACTTGCCTGAGGCAAGACACAGGCTTGGTGAGCCAATGGTCTGGTCCTATCTCCAAGCCTGTATTTCTGTGAGGTTATAGTCTCCGTGTAATCCACAACAGCTGAATTTGCCCCAGAGAGTATTTCTTGTCCCATATTTGCAGGAGAATTGTGCTCCAGCATCTAAGTTCTCATTCCATTTCTAGCCCTCATGATTGTGCAGCGAACACTGAGAATAAGAGCCGAGCACAAACTGATGCAGTGTTGTGTTCCTGCACCTGCAGCTGTCTTGAAAGGATAGCTCTGGGGGGCGGAGGGAATGGCCCCATTCATCTCAAGGGACTGTTGCCTCTCAAACATAAAGATGACACTTTAAATGTCAAACTGTTAACTGTTTCATTGCTGATCTTTTTTAAAAATCAGAAACATCCAATGCCTGCACTTATCTCACGAGCCCAAGCTTCTTCCCACCCCTTCGTGATACCCAAAGCCCAGTTGTCCCCATCCCACCTCCCACACCTCAGGCTTCCCCTCAACAGTTTCTACAATGCCATTATGCTTTGTCAATACCCAAATCTGCAGCAAAACTGAAAATGTGGGGACAGCGTAAAATCACTAACTGAATTTCATATCAAGATATGGGCTACTAAACGGATTGTTTTATTCCTTTCCATGTGTCAGTTAAAAGCTTTCATATTTTTAATTTAAGTGTAGCTGCCACAGAAATTCCACTGGAGCATAACAGAATCCAGGGCTGGCTCACCTAGGTCTAGCTTGCCACAGGATCTTGACTATATTCCCCACCTATAATGTCCTATCTTGATTCAAGCATTGCATGCTGGGTCTTATTCTCAGTGGGCTGCACCTGGGTATTAAAGATAAAGCTTCTGTAATCTGCTCTGTGTCATGCCAGTTAAACCCACACTGTGCTAGTGTGAGTTACACTCGGGTTCCCTCTGTGGCAATATGTCTCCCTCCTTTGGATGCCCTGAGCTAATGTACAAAATCCCAGATGATTAATTAAAAGCTGTTGTGTTGTTCTATTAAAGGAACATTGGATCACTGCCCGGAACATCAATGCTGTGCGTCCCATGCATCCCACCTCTGCACAAGGGGTGGAAGACATGATACGCCTCGGGGACCTGAATGAAGCAGGCATAGTACGCAACCTTCTCATCCGCCATCAGGAGCACAAAATTTATGTGAGTGCCAAGGTGAATGGGCAAATCTCAGTCAAGAATAAGAAACAAAAAACAGCACACTTCTGTCAGGAGTCTAACATGTCAAACAAGGAGAAGCCTCTGACACGTGGCAGCCTGGTTTCCTTTGCCAAATATTGGGCTGAAAGTGTCTCAGCAGTTCTGAAATTCCCCCCTTTTCTTTTCTCATAACTGATCTCATCCTAACACCTTGTCTGCAAGGACAAGAGCTAACACCAGACTTTGAAACCACAGGTTCAATTTGATCTTTATTTAATTGTGATGCAATAAAATACATTGAGAAGAATGTTGGTCTTGTAGTTAAGGCATTGTCTTAGGACTCAGGAGATGTGGGTTCATTTTCTGGCTTTGTCACAGACTTTGTGTGTGACCCTGGGCAACTCACCCCACTCTACTTCCCCATCTATAAAACAAGGATATTGGCTACTTAGTTTTCTCTGCTTGTCTGTTTGGATTGTAAATTTTACAGGGCAGGGGCTGTCTTACAACATGTTTATGCAGTGCCCAGCATAATCAAGCCCTGATTTTAATAGGTGCTACACTACTATTGCAAATGTAACAATGTAAAGTAACAGATGAGACACCCATTACAATAATCAACTCTGGCAGTCATATTTTTAAGCTCTTGTATATAATCATCTTGCACATGGATCCCATTTGGCATTTTATAAACTTTACCAAATGACACTATATACACACAGACATAGGTGCCAACTCCATGGGTTGTTTCACAAAATAAGTTGTGGGAGGGATGGGAGAGGAGTGGGAATGCGGAGCGCTCAGGGGAGGAGGCGGGTCCGAGGCGGGTCCGAGGCAGGGATTTGGGGAAGGAATCAAATAGGGTCAGGGAGGGAGTGGAGTTGGGGCTGGACTTTGGGAAAGGAGTTGGAATGGGGGCAGGGTAGGAACAGGAGGGGGCGGGGCAGGGGTAGAGTTGGGGCGGAGGCAGGGGGCACAAACACCCACTGGTGCCAGGAGAAGTTGGCGCCTAGGCACACACACATTTCAGGGATAGGCAAAATAACTGGGTATGTGTACACACAGATGTACACACACACACACCAGTTATTTTGCCTACCCCTGAAGTGCAGCCACATCTGGGGTAGAATGCAACAGCTGTTTAACATCACTCAGCAACATTTCACAACAATTAATAGTAAGAAGTGAAAAATACCATATCCGGTTGAGCTACTAGAGATTTTAGCCACAGTGTAATTAACTGAGCTTTAATTTGGCCAGGCAATTTTGATTAGTATCTCTTCTTTTGCAAAAAGCACCAATGGGATCCTTAAGGGACCAGTACTGGCCAGGAACACAGCAGTGTGTCTCATTTGAATGACCCTATGTCCGGTAGCAATAGTGCCCAGTTCAATACTGATTCAGAGGGAAGAGTGCAATCTACTGAGTCATCAACCCACAACTTTCTGCTGCTCCCTCCCAGGGTTTTCCCCAAGAGTTCCTTATCCTTTCCCGAACCTGCTTAGCTTATGAGCGCTGACGAGAGCAGAGCCCAGGGTGGCTCTGGCTGTGTTCTGCTGTGTCTGGATTTGATGTTATGGGTAATTCCTCTCCTCTTTCAGACCTACACAGGCTCTATCTTGGTTGCAGTGAATCCGTACCAGGTGTTGCCACTCTACACAGTGGAACAGATCAAACTCTACAGTAACAAGCGAATTGGGGAGCTGCCTCCCCATGTCTTTGCCATCGCAGACAACTGTTATTTCAATATGAAGAGGAATAAGAGAGACCAGTGCTGTGTTATCAGGTAACTGGACGAGTGGGTGGGACTAGTGGTGGTAGGTTTACACTGGGACTGGACAGAGAAGGGTTTGCAGAGTGTTTGGAGAGGTGACAATCTCTTCAGTGCCTTGGGGAGGCATAGATAACACCAGGGAAAATGCGAAGAGAACGTTGTTTGCTTTTTTGCTGTGTCATTTTCAGTTAGGACTCAGAAATATTTAGTCCTGAAAGTGCTTTTATGTATCCATGTGACCATATAATGTGTGTCCAAGCATGTCAGCTATGTTTGCACAAATAGGTGCATACATGACATTTTCATACACAGCTTCAGAAACAGGACTGACTTCCCCCTACATATTTGTGCTGTGATTTTTGTACTTGGACGCTTACTGGAAATATTTAGCGAGAAAAAGGGATCAAGAGATTGCTCCCTTGCACATGTTTATATTTTCAAAACCCAGCATTTCCCCCTGTCCCAAGCCCTCTGAGTGCAGCACGACATTCTACACAAATAGTCTTTTTATAAATAGATGGAAAATGGGAAGCCTGAGTACATTGTCCATAGCGGGGAAGGTACTTTTTATACCTTTGGGAAGTAGCCATTATGTCTGAAGATTAAATTTAACTTTCTAAAGGCAGAGATTGCTTCTGAGAAGGTTCATCTCCCCTCCTAAAACAAGACAAGAGAAACGTTATCTTTGTCCTATTTCCTGTACTCGTTTTCTGTTAATCTTTTGTGCAAGGAGCTGGATAATCTCACTGCAATGATGTCTCTTGCTAGCAGAGATGATACTGGGAACAAGAAGTTAACTTACTAAAACCAGCACAGATAGTACAATCAGGTACTAAAGACGAAAAGCCAAATTTTCCTTCTCCTTCACACTAGGGCCAGTCCACTGGCATCAGTGGATTTGCACCTGTGTAACTGATGGAAAAGTTTAGCCCTTAACATTTTAGTATGAAGAATTGCTTCACTTCAGGGAATGAGACAGTGAAAGATAAACTTCTCACTCCCTACATGAGACTCAGGACAATCCCATAGTTTGGAGAAGATCCATGAATTCTTACCCTGGTCTGCCATTTTTTCCACTGTAGCAGAGAAAAAAGAAAGTGAGACACTGATTTACCACATTTATGTTTTGGATTCCAGTGGAGAATCTGGAGCCGGGAAGACTGAAAGCACTAAGCTGATACTGCAATTTTTAGCTGCTATCAGTGGCCAGCATTCCTGGATTGAGCAGCAGATTCTGGAGGCCAACCCCATTTTGGAAGGTAGGTTATGTAGCCAAGATGCCTGATTCACCATAACACCAGTGATTTTGATGGATTTATGCCAGTGTAAAGCTGGAGTAATGCAGTAATGGCTCAGGGCCATTGAAGCTGCATAGCAGCTGAATTCCTTAAAGCCTCAGTGATGGAGTGGTTGACCAAGGAATCTGCAAGGAATTTTGGCAACGTCTGCAGAGAGTTTTCCCCAAAATCTGTGTTGTTCCTCTGAGATTTTGCCCCAGATCAGCAGGGTTTTTGACTCAACCCTATTCCCACATGTTAAAACTAGATATTCTAAGACACAGAGTCATTCAACATTTTTAAGAAGCTTGATCTATCGGTCTTATCCAAGAGAATATTAAGAGGTGACTTGATCATGGTGGATAAGTACCTATACAGGAAAAAGTTTTTAGATAAGTCTTCAATCTAGCAGACACAGGCATAACAGATCCAGCCATTGGCTAGAAGCTTAAAATAAATAAATTAAAGCTAGGAATAAGGTGCAAATTTTTAACAATGAGGGTAATTAACCATTGGAACAGTTTATTTGGAGTGATGGGTCCTCCATGAATGTCTTTAAAATCAAAATTGGATGTCTTTCCAAACTATATGTTCTAGTGCAACCATAAGATATGGGCTTGATGGAGAGTGTAATCCGATGGCCTGTGTTATTCAGGAAGTCAGGCTAGAGATGATGAGAATGTTCCTTTCTGCTTTTAAAATATGTGAATGAATAGGATTTCTGGAGTGAGCTGCTCATGTTAGTTAAGTTTTATAGAAACTCTGTTCTGTCCCTATTACCTGCTAGCCCTCTGCTTTGTAGATGAGAACTCTGCAAATGTTACCCTCAGCTGCATTTTTAGGACAGGTACCAAGTGTCTCAATTACCTGAGTCATTGAAAGGCCATCAGATGATGGGTTTGGCTGCTCTGTGGCATTTCAGTGCCATGTGAGATAGCTCGTTTGCCTGCTCAATCCCTGTGTCTATCTCTGCAGACCAAATAAATAAATAAATAAATAAATAAAAATGCTTGCATGGGCTCCTAAGTGAGTCCTGTACAGCATTCTCAGATCAGGGAGAGTCTCCCCAGGGATGAGGTCCGGGATTGCTTCCCTAGGGAGGCACAAAAGTTTCTGCAGGCGTGGGGAACTGAATTGGGAACTTCTGGCAAGGTTTTGATGGTTGGGGTTCGGAGGGACTTATTCAAGGTGTGACGGGCTTGGTGTCAGGGTAGGGCTAGTCTAAGCAATTGTGGGAGAGTTTGGGGAACATGAAGGTGTCATGCTGGGGAAAGATGGGGCACTTATGGTGAGGGGGTAGGCATGCACTTGCTCTAGTCTGTAGAAAGGTGTTTGGCTGAAGGAGATTGTATCTTCCCACAGCTTTTCAGCCTCCCGCTTCCCATTCAGAGAGATCTGATGTCCCCTCCTTACCTACATGAGAAATTTAGGGCTCATTTGCTTTTTGCACAGCTGTCTGCCTCTCTGTTCAGCTGAGTGTAGGATGGAGTCTGGGGCCTGTCATTCCCAGTGTGAATCAGATCACATGACACTGGAATCTGGAGCTCACCAGGTGAAATGCCAGCAGCCAGACCAGGTAGTCTGAAAGTGAAAGTGACATACTCTAAGCATGAGTAAACCCAGTGTCTGTCTCTGTCCTACACTTCCTCCCCTCACCAGCCTTTGGAAACGCCAAGACCATTCGAAACGACAACTCAAGCCGCTTTGGGAAATACATTGACATCCACTTTAACCGAAGCAGCGTGATTGAAGGAGCCCAGATAGAGCAGTTCCTTCTGGAGAAGTCCCGGGTTTGTCGACAGGTAAGGGCTCATCTGGGAGTCAGGGCTAACTCTGCTCCTGTTTTATGACACAGCACTGATAGGCCTGTCTCATTTCAGGCTCCAGAGGAGAGGAACTATCACATATTTTACTGCATGCTAATGGGGATGAATCTGGAGCAGAAGAAGATGTTGAACCTGGGCACTGCTTCAGAGTATACTTACCTTACCATGGTAAGATGCACCTCCCTCCGCTGCCATCTCCTTGAGCACGGGGTTCCTCATGCTGGGTCGAGCTCACGTGTCTCAGTGAAAGCAAGTGCAAGAGGGCTGGTTCTCACATAGAAATGGCCATGCCTAGTGTGAAAGAACAATTAACATTAAGGATGTTGCGGGCTCAGCCACAGTGTCCTCTATGATTTTATTTTACTGTATCCACCACTGGGTGCAACCTATGACCGTTAGAAGCTATCTGTCAAGAGCAGCCTTCACAAAGACCAATAGCATCTTCAATTGGCTCCTCAGTGCCTTCCTTTGCACTGCAATCCAGTTTTGGGTGACTGCCGTTGATCTCTCAGCAGGGAGAACACAAGGCCTGGACGTATTTCTCAAAGAAAAGGAATTAATAAGTATAAAATGTTCCTTTACCGTATTTCACAGCTGAAGTAACACCAGCAGCCATGGTCCTTAGCTGTAGTGGGCTTTGCAGAAATAACTCAGTAACGTGGTTCTCTCTCTAATCTGGGCTAGCTAACATAAATTTCCCAGTCTGTGTTTATGTTTTCCAGAGAGTTTCCCCTGTTGGATGTGGGGATTCATCTCGGGGGAGACTGCTGAAAGCAACACCACCATTAGTCTGGCCAAGTTCTTCACGCTAAAAACATGAGCTAATCCGCGTTGCTCTGGATGTGGACAAAAACGAGGAAAGGAGGAATTAGGGCCCAGTCCTGCCCCTACTGAAACCAGCAGGATTCATGCCACAAACGTCTGTGGGAGCAGGGTTGGGCATCCAAAAAACAAAGCTACTCAAGATAGTGGAGGCTTTTGTAACTGTAGCTCTGAATGTTTACAGAACGCCATGGAACTCTGCAGATGGGAAGACTCTCACTAGCTAGAATATGCCTGCAGCCCCTCTGGGCCATTCTCATGCTCTCCTGTCATGGGCTCAAATGATGCTGCCCCTAAAGGAAAGTGCCCCTGTGTGACATTGGCTCAGTGAGTGGGAGAGGATTCCCCACCTCATTAATTACAGGAATGGAATGACAGAACAAAGTGATAACGCGGTCAGCGCTTATTACTGCAGTTCAACCACTGTGTATTCCATGAAGGGCTGAAGTCCTTATAGCTCAGTGATGAGTGCAGTAAAATACTTAGATAGGCAGATTAGATCCCAGGGAAATGCTCCCATGGCTTTTGTTGTACTCAACTATTGGTGCAAATAGCTATAATTAGTGCTATAAATAGAGAAGCACATAAGGACACTTCACTCTTCCTGCTGCCACAGCACTGCATTGCTCAGGATTCATTGACCCAGCAGACATGCCCAACCCTATGGGCCAGCCTCGAATGAGTTATTTATATGGAAGGTAGCAAAGGGCAGAGCACTGAGCTGGGATAGGCAGACTTTTGCTGAAGACCTTTCTCGTGTTGTTTTTGGATCGTGCCACTCAGTGTCTTGTGCTAGATAAGGGCTGGGCAAACTTTTTGGCCCGAGGGCCACATCAGTGTTGCAAAATTGTATGGAGGGCCAGGTAGGGAAGGCTGTGCCTCCCCAAACAGCCTGGCCCCTGCCCCCTATTTACCTCCTCCCACTTCCTACCCCCTGACTGCCTTCCTCAGAACTTCCAACTCATCCAATGCCCCCTGCTCCTTGTCCCCTGACCACCCCCTCCTGGCACCCCTGTCCCTAACCACCCCCAGAGCCCCACCCCCTATCCAACCTCTCCTGTTCCCTGTCCCCTGACTTCCCCAACTTCTAGCCACACCCCTTCCCCCAGACAGGCCCTCACAGGGACTCCCACACCTATCCAACCTCCCACCCCCTGCTCTCTGTCCCCTGACTGCCCTGACCCCTATCCACACCCCTGCCCCTAATCATCCCCAGAACCCCACCCTCTATCCAATGCCCCCTGCTCCTTGTCCCCTGACTGCCCCCTCCTGGCACCCCTGTCCCTAACCACCCCCGGGGCCCCACCCCCTATCCAACCTCTCCTGTTCCCTGTCCCCTGACTTCCCCAACTTCTAACCACACCCCTGCCCCCAGACAGGCCCTCACGGGGACTCCCACGCCTATCCAACCTCCCACCCCCTGCTCTCTGTCCCCTGAATGCCCTGACCCCTATCCACACTCCCGACCCTAATCATCCCCAGAACCCCACCCTCTATCTAACGCCCCCTGCTCTCTGTCCCCTGACTGCCCCAAGCCATATCCACACCCCTGCCTCCTGACAGACCCTCCGGGATTCCCATGCTTATTCAACATCCCTGCCCCTGACTGCCCCTCCCGAACCGCCACCCCATCCAACCGTCCCCTGCTCCCTGTCCAATGACTTCCCCCTGGAACTTCCTGCCCCTTATCCAACCTCCCCGCCCCTTACCATGCCACTCAGAGCAGCATGAGCTCACGGAGTGGTGGGCCAGAGTGCTGGCAGTGCACTGAGGCTGCGGGGGAGGGCGGACAGCAGGGGCAGGGCCGTGGGCTAGCCTCCCCGGCCGGGAGCTCAGGGGCCAGGTAGGATGGTCCATTCAGTTAACATAACTTCTCCCACCACCCACGTACATAATGTATGTTATGTTAATATCATGCACATCATACCTATTCCTGTGGTGTATACTATGCCTGACAAATGCATCTTGGTTAACACCACTCCAAGCAATGTGTCACCTTCTTTTCAGTGGGAGCGAAGACTGAAACTTCCATGGAAAAGGGAAATTAAAAAATAAATAAAATACAAGAGTTTGTATCTTGGGTCTGTACCGAGCAGCCCACAGGGCAGTTCTGTTTTATGTTTTGTTCTGTAGTCTAGAGGCTGCTATGCTAGGTTGGTATTAATACCCGGATGGTTTCTCCATGCCCATGAATGTGCTGTCATGCAGGGTGACTGCACTTCTTGTGACGGCCGTAATGATGCAAAGGAATATGCTCACATCCGCTCTGCTATGAAGGTCCTCATGTTCTCGGATTCTGAGCACTGGGACATCAGCAAGCTGCTGGCTGTTATTCTGCACCTGGGGAACGTCGAGTTTGAAGGTAAACCCAGCACTGCCTGCAGCTAGATCTTCCCTTCGTCTCAGTGTTTAAAGTCTGTGGGTCACTATCTGCCTTCTTGTCAAAGGGCCGGCTCGTGGCTGTCTGCCGAACAGGTGGGAATGGTGAGTGGGAGTGTTGGAAGGGCAGCAGCCGCAGACAATAGAAGTACTGGTTGGTGAGCTGACTGAATTCTGTGAGAGGTGACCCTCTTACTATTCTCACTGTGAGACAAGGTTGCCAGGCCATGGAGAGGTCCCCTCACACACACACTGAAGCATTAAATAACACCATGCCATGGCACAACTTGTAATGAAAAGGACTCTGTGCTAGGGGGAAGGTTGAGGCTGGGAGCACGTCTTCACTGGCAAGGTTAAACTGCAGCAGCGCTTTAACGTGGCTTGTGTAGTCGCGCTCGTGCTCTAAAAAAACCATCTCCACAAGGGGTGTAGCTACCAGCACCAGGAGCTTGGCTTCCAGCACTGGTGCACTGTCTACACTGGCACTTTACAGCACTGAAATGTGCAGGGCTCAGGGGGGTGTTTTTTTCACACCCCTGAATGAGCAAGTTGCAGCGCTGTAAAGTGCCAGTGTAGACAAGCCCTGAGTCAGCGCTATTGTGGTAGCTTAGAATTCTCTGAGTTGGGTTTGATTCAGATTGCAGCTTTAGCATTGCACTGAATACATTCTGTAGATGACTCTCACAGCCTCTGTTCAGTGGATCTGATTAATCTCTTAGCTTGGGAGCTTCTCAGGGCAGTGACTTTCTCACTGGGGCCAGGTCTACACTACAGACGGCTGGCAGAGCTATGCTGGTCAGTGGTGTGGATTAACTATACTGCTAACACTCTGCTGGTGTTGACATGACCTGTGTACAGTGCTCCGCCCGAGATCCTGCTCCTGGCTTTGGATAGTACAGTAATACAAACAGTAACAATGCCGCCATGCACCATAGTGATAGTGACTTGTACTGTGTGTGTGTACTGAGCTTTGCGGTTTCCTCTTCCCAGCTGCTGTGTATGATAACTTGGACTGCTCTGATGTGCTGGATTCTTCACACTTTTCTGTAGCAGCCAAACTGCTTGAGGTACTGGATTCTCGTCTTCTCTCTGGTTTGTTCCCCCTTCTGGGAGGGTGGATTGTTGGCACGTGCTTCTGTGGAGAGGTTGTTTAAGCTGTTTTCCTTTTGTGCTGTGTCCCCTTGTCACTGCTAATGCTCACAGTGAGGCCTCTCCAGACTGAGATCTTTCCCTATATAGGCCCCAGGAACAGCTATTTTTTCTGTGACAATAGGCCACAGTACCAGTCAAACATCCTGTCTCTGGTTTCCCCACTTCTATCTTACACGCCTTTTCCTGAGTCAGACTCCCCCCATCTTTGCCAGGTCTGCTTTATCTCCGTCGAATGACCCAGCTGCAATGATTATCCCTATAGGTGGACTCCAAAGAACTGCAAAACAGCCTTACAAACCACTCAATGATCATCCGAGGAGAGAGCGTGTCCATGCCCCTGAGCGTTGCCCAGGCTGCTGATGGGAGAGACGCCTTTGTGAAGGTAAAGGAGTTCACCGCCCCTTCCCCCCCCCTCCCCCCCAGTGTGCATTGCATTGATGCTTTTCAAAGGGTGGGAATTCTTTCAGAGATGTGTCTACTGGCTCTCGCAGAGCCCGGTTCTGCAAACACTTATCACTGGGCCCTAGATCTTGCTACACTGAGTGTGCATGTTGTCTTCCTTCAGCATAGCAAGCAGTAGGCCCAGTAGGGTTTGCATTATTGGGCCTTTACCTCCTTTTTAACTCTTCCACAGGGGATCTATGGTCACCTCTTCTTGTGGATAGTAAATAAGATCAATGCTGCAATTTTCAACCCATCTTCTCAGGATTCTAAAAGTTCACGCAGGTCCATTGGGCTTCTGGACATCTTTGGTTTTGAAAACTTTAACACCAACAGGTAGGATGTTCCAGATTCATTTCCATTGGGGAAGGTGACAAATAGCAGACATAAAGGTAGGGAACAAATGAATTCATTTGCTCATTCATTGTCATCTTCGCGCTCAAAGTAAAGATGGTATTTGCTTCCATCGCTGAATTTTCCTAGCAATGATCATGAAGTACATCCCTGTGCTGAGTTTTCCTGCCACAGAGATGCTATTACCTCTGCTGAGCTATGTTGCACAGCACAGGGGTTCTCCAACTTCAACATAGCATTGACCATATCTTAATGGAGATCATGTTGTGAACACCTCAGATTCCTATTTCCTGCATGCTTTCCTCTTGCCCAGTCTTCTCCTGTACATGGTTTCATGCTGCTTGATTTCCCTCATCCTGCGGATATGATGCCCAGATGCCTCTTCCTCCCTGACATAATGCCCATTGTCTCTTTCCCATCTCTCCTGGACATTCCTCTCCCACTGGTGGCTTCCGGCCCCAACGGCAGCTTCTCTTTCCTCTTAGGAACTAATGGCCCCAATGGAGGCAGCTAGACTCGCTATTCCTCCTTGTGTCCAGCTCCTTCTATGGACCCTGAGGCTCTTTGGTAGGGAACCAGGAGGACACAAGCAGGAGAGCCAACACCATATAACCAGCCAGCTTTCCACAGACCATCAGCAAACACTGTGCAGACCATGAACCACTAGTGATCTGCATAGTTATGTACCAAAGATGCTACATCTGGGATAAAGCCTAGGGAGCATGTGATCAGTATCACATTTCTGTATGCTACCTTTAATGGAATATGTGATAAATCTGGCTATATTATGATGCTGCCTAATAATAAATACTAATTATTCCCAAGGTCACAATCCAGATCAGGGCCTCACAGTATACAGACACCCACAAAATCCTCCCCCCAAGTATTTACAAGACCAGATGCAAGATGCACGAGGGAAGGTGGCAGAGAGGACAAGAGAAAGAGGAATCAGTTCAACACATCTATACAGGCTAGCTAAGTACACACAGGCTAGCTAGGCACATAACCAGGAAGCTCCTAAGAGTCTCTGTCAAAACAAAACATAAAATGAAACAATTTGTCCTGCCAGCACACTATATGAAGAAGGAGTCCATTACATGTGGGTGGTTGGGCCTGGTGATATGTGCTCACATAGAACAACATACACCAGGGGTGTTTGTTAACGGTGTGAAATGGTATCACCTAAACTATAACAGTGTTCCCTGTGTGCATGTATTGAATATAATGTGTCAGATAATACTGTCTAGTGATAGTGATGGTACCAGGTAACATGGACATGACAGTGGGTCCCCATGCTGTTCCCCTGCAGCTTTGAGCAGCTCTGTATTAACTTTGCCAACGAGCACCTTCAGCAGTTCTTTGTGCGCCATGTCTTCAAGCTGGAGCAGGAGGAATACCTTGCGGAGCACATCTCCTGGAGCCACATTGACTTCACAGACAACCACCAGGCTCTGGAAGTGATCGCACTCAAACCCATGAATATTGTCTCCCTCATTGATGAGGAAAGCAAGTTCCCTAAGGTGAGAGCCTTATTCTATCTGGTCTCTTGGCTTCACACAGAGAGCAGCTGCCTAGGAAGCTCTTTGGGAGGGACTGTGAGCTGGTAAGACCCAGTGAGAATCATCTCCCCACAGAAGTCCCTTTACTATCTTTAGTGTCCTCTCCAGTTGCAACCCAAAGGGGAAAGTCCATGAGATTAAAACTCTTGTGCACATTGTAGATGGTTCCCTGGTTGACTGTGTGCCAGACAGTGCTTACAGCTGGGCGGAGTTGCTGCCCCGGAACTCTTCAGGGCCAGAATCCTTTGTGGCTCTTATAGACTTATAGATTCCAAGGCCAGAAGAGATCATTGTGATCATCTAGTCTGACCTCCTATCTAGCACAGGCCATAGAACTTCCCCGAAATAATTCCTAGAGCAGAACTTTTAGAAAAATATCCAAACTTGATTTTAAAATTGTCATTGCAAGACAATTGAGAATCCATGACAACGCTTGGTAAATTGTTCCAGTGGTAAATTATTCAATTGTTAAATTGTATGCCTTATTTCCAGTCTGAATTTGTCTAGATTCAGCTTCCAGCCATTGGATCATGTTATACCTTCTCTGCTAGATTGAAAAGCCCATTATTAAATATTTGTTCCCCATGTAGACATTATAGACTGTAATCAAGTCCCATCTTAACCTTTTCTTTGTTAAGATAAATAGATTGAGCTCTTTGAGTCTATCATTATAGGGCATGTTTTCTAAACCTTTAATCATTCTCATGGCTCTTTTCTGAACCCTCTCCAATTTATCAACATCCTTCTTGAATTGTGGACACTAGAGCTGGACACAGTATTCCAGCAGCGGTCACCCCATTGCCAAATATAGAGGTAAAATAACCTCTGTACTCCTTTTCAAGATTCCCCTGTTTTAACTCTTTTGGCCACAACATCATACTGGGAGCTCATGTTAGGCTGATTATCCACCACAACCCCCAAAGTTTTTTCAGAGTCACTGCTTCCCAGGATAGAGAGTTCCCCCATCCTGTAAGTATGGCCTACATTCTTATTCCTAGGGGTATGCATTTACATTTAGCCAAATAAAAAGCATATTGTTTGCACCCACTTTACTAAACGATCCAGATCACCCTGAATCCTGTCCTCTTCATTATTTACCACTCCCCCAATTTTTGTATTTATCAGTGATGATTTTGTGCTTTCTTTCAGGTCACTAATTAAAACATTAAATAGTGTAGGGCCAAGAACCAATCCATGTGGGACCCCACTGGAGACTTACCTGCTCAATGACAATTCCCCATTTACAATTACATTTTGAGACTTATCAGTTAACCAGTTTTTAATTTAATGTGTGCAAGGTTAATTTTATATCATTCTAGTTTTTTAATTAACATGTCGTGCCTTATAGAAATCTAAATATATTACTTTTTACCTTTATCAACCAAATCTGTAATCTCATAAAAAAAGAAATCAAATTAATCTGACAGGATCTATTTTCCATAAACCCATGTTAATTTGTATTAATTATCTTACCTTCCTTTAATTCTTTATTAATTAAGTCCCACATCAGCTGCTCCATTATCTTGCCAGGGATTGCAGTCAGGCTGATCAGCCTATAATTACCCAGGTCATTCCATTTACCCTTTTAAAAAAATGTTACATTTGCTTTCTTCCAGTCTTCTGGTTCCTTAGTTCTCCAAGACTTATTGAAAATCAACATTAACAGTCCAGCAAGCTCTTCAACCAAATCTTCTAAACCTCTTAGATGCAAGTTTTTAAAAATGCTTAACTGTAGTAGCTTCTGTTTAACATCCTCCAGAGTGGAATTGGAAGAGTGTTATCATCACCATAGCATGAGACTATAGCATCTGTTTTCTCCCCAAATACAGAGCAGAAATATTTATTGAACACTTCTGCCTTTTCTGTATTATTATTGATAATTCTATTTCCACCTAGTAATGGACCAATACCATTGTTAGAATTCTTTTTTTCCTTTAAAAGATTCCTTCTTATTGTCATTAATTCTTCTGGCCATAGCTTCCTCCTTATGTCTCTTTGCCTCCCTTATCAATTTTCTACAAGTCCCAATTTCTGATTTATATTCATTACTATTAACATCCCCTTGTTATAATATAACAAATATATGCATCTGCCTTCACTTCCACTCTAAACCAAGTTATTTTTTTAACCAGCACAGCTTTCACCCTCAGTTTTGGCTTTTGGGGCATCTAGTAAGGTATTCTTAAATGAATCAGCTGTGCCAGGTGATAAGCGCACAGAGGCTGGAGAGCATTCCCCCATGCTTTCTGTATGCTCCAGGAATGAGATAATCACAACTGCAGTCCCTGCACTCAGAAGAGCAAAGGGTTTGCTCGCTCTTTATTACCCCAAGGGCCCTTGGCACTTCAAAGAGCACAGCTCTGCCCATTCTACATGCTGTCTGCCACCCCAAGGAGGAGGAAGCTCTTGACAACATCCCTTTAACAACAGCATTATCCTGGTGGGTTTTTTTCCCTTCACTGATGAATTGTAATGAAAACAATTCTTAATGACAAGCACCCAACTGACTGCCAGCCAACCAAACTCTCCATTGAGCTTCCCAGATGATTGGCTATGCAGGGCAGAATCCTCATCTGCAATCTCCAGAGTTGCACAAGGGCTGGGGGAAGAAGAGCAATAACAGCCTCGTGGAAGGCTTCTGTGCCAATGAGCCCATGCTGGGCAGGAAGGCTCAAAGAGGCCAGTGGAACATGCTCTCAAACAACTCTTACTGTCTCTTACACAGCTTTGGGGACCTTAGCAGCTGCAGGTGACCTCAGTGGAGTCAGCGGGAGTGATTCCCTAGCCCCAAGGTAGCAGGACACATTCACTGGTGCTGTGAAGTGCCAGTGGATACTTTAGTTAGGCCCTGTCTCTGTCTTTGAGAGTGCTAGGATGGTGCCTTGCCCTACTGGTGAATTTAGCTCCTAACACTTTCCCTCCCTCCCACTCCAGTGCAATCACCCAGTGCAGGTTCAGATTTAGCCCTTTGTTATCTCAGAGCACTATTTTGTTGTTGTTGTTGTTGCTCGCACTGTAGAGGCCAGTGCTTGCAGAGAGAATCTGGTTCACCCCCTGCCTCTTGGTTGTGTTTGTTCCTAGGGCACTGATGCCACTCTGCTAAACAAAATCAATTCCCATCATGGCAAAAGCAAAGTCTACATACCCCCGAGGAGCGTCCATGATACCAAATTTGGTATCAACCACTTTGCTGGGATTGTCTATTACCAGTCAAAAGGTGAGAACCCTTCTCTGTACAAGCACGGTCCTCCTGAGAAACAAAGAGAGGAGAGCGTCTCTCCCCTGAGACAGCTGCACTCTGGGTCATTGTCCTCTCCATGGTGCTAGATTATGCACAGCCTCCAGCTTGCTGAGCAGAAGTAATGAAAGCAAAAGGATTCATTTAAATTGGGCTGCAAGATACTGTAAAGCAGGTTTATTTTCAAGTGGCAGCCTGGGACTGGAGCTAGCGCAGATGATGAGGTTATTTTATTTTTCACCCACAGGTTTCCTGGAGAAGAATCGTGACATGCTCAGCTCCAACATAATGCAATTGGTTTACTCTTCCAAAAACAAATTCCTGAGGCAGATCTTCCAGGTGGAAACAACTGTGGCTACCCTAGGCCGTGGGAGCATAAGACATCTCCGAGCTGAGCATACCCTCAAGGTTGGCTTTCTTTCATGTGATTAAAAAAATAATCTGGAGTGTGCTTGATTATCTTCAGCCTTCTGAATAGTCTTATATTCTGTCTGAAAACTCTTCTGTCTTTCCCTTGAGCAGTTTGTTCACTGGTAGAACAGCTTGCGTGATCAGCTGGAGTCCCGAGTTATTCCATAAACTGCTGTGATGCCAACCCAAAACTCAGAGTAACAGGGGGCCTTAGGACTTCCTCTCCCTGAATGGCCCATGTGGAGGCTACATTCAGGCTCGCATCGAAGCATTTGAGCTATACTTCTTTTTCAGCGTGCTCAGACAGCAAATTGACGTCTCTATTGAGTCTGCCTAAGCTGTGCCTGGCTTTCTGTGAAACGTAGATGCCAGCTGCAACCGTCTAAGTGTCCATATGTTCATCATGATAATATTTGTGTGTGTGTGTGAGAGAGACAGAGAGAAGGTCTGAGTGGAGGTGATATGGAGAAAATCACGACTAAAGGTTCTATATCCAGAACTCCTTTTAATTGAAGCAAGGCGTGACCAGGAGGCACCACGGTAGAGTGAATACAACTCTATGAGCAGGCAGACAACTGGCAATTCATTAAAAAATTATCCAGCTAAAGTCCCAGGGTAGCTTGGTGGGAACCTCAGAACTTCAAGCGTATCATAGGAAGGGATCTAGGAGTGAAACATTGTTCAGTCCAGGCATTGTGCATGGGATCTTTCAGATAGTCAGTCCAAAATAAAATTTGTGTCCTGTGAACTACAGCCTAGGCGCCCTGTCCCAGACGCTGCTATATTGGATAGCAAGGTTGTAATGGGGTGCACTCACCTTTCGTGAGCACGCGGTTGAGTGTGTGTTTTTTCTCGATTTTTCTCCACTCATGGTGCCCCTTTGGCTGCTGCACTTGTCAGGCAGGTCTTTATGGACTCAGATCTCTGGCCGAGTCTCTCACAGTCCATCTGAAAAAACCAAACAAATCCCTTCTGGGGTACACAATCCAAAATGTCCCCCAAGTCCTGCTCCCTCCCTGGGCTCAGTCTTTAACCAGCCCAGCAGGGCCCATCACGGTATCCTCGGTTGGTCCAGCTCGGGTGCAAGGCTCCTACTCTGGAACTGAGCAGAGCCCTCGGAGCTTTTCCCCTGGGGTCATCTTGCATCTGCTCGAGTCCTCAGTGACCCCAGCTTTCCTGCTGAGCCACCCCTCTTGGACTCAGCTTGCTGAGCACAGCTCCGCACTGAGTCCGTCCCAGTGCAGCCCTCTTCCCTGGGATGCCATAGCTCTAATTCACTTCCCTCAGTGGCTGGGGGGGGGGGGGGGATGGGACCAGGTCCCACCCACTGCTCCGGCTCCCAAGCCAGGGACCCTTTAATCCTTTTGCTGCATCCCTTTACTAATTGCTGCTCTATGTTTCCCTGGACCGCTTCCCTATAGCCCATCTTAGTTGAGTTCCAGCAGCCAGCCAGAAGGTCCTTCCTCACTTTCCCAGTCCCTGTCAGTAACTACCTGCTTGGTCCCAGCAGCCAGCCAGAAGGTCCTTCCTCACTTTCCCAGTCCCTGTCAGTAACTACCTGCTTGGTCCCAGCAGCCAGCCAGAAGCTATTCACAGGCTCCCCCAGTCCCTGCCAGTAACTAATCCAGTGTTTCTCAAATGCAGCCACCAGGGGCTTTTCTTGCCACCATGGCCTCCTGGGCTGTGATGGGGTGGGGGTTGGTAACAAAATAATGGCCCCCTCGCTGTTGGTCCTGGATGCACTGCCTTGATATTGATTGCTGGGACTGCCAGCGGGGGTTGGGCTCTGTCCCCTTTGGAGTAGGGTGATTGGACAGCAATGTGGGGGGTAAGAGGAGCCTACATAAGAAAAAGACCCAAAAATGGGGACTCTCCCTATAAAATCAGGACATCTGGTCACCCTGCTCTGGAGACACTTCGGGCACAACACTGGAGGAGCAGGCAGCCAGTGAATTCCCCACCTTCCTGGGGCAGTGGGGTTCAGGCTTTGGACCTCAGCTCAGGGGTGGTGGGACAGCAGGTTCCAGCTGAGGGACTTCAGGCTCCAGCTCTGGACTCTGGAGGTGTGGCAGGAGGTCTCAGGTTCTGGCTACAGGGCTTCAGGTTCCAGCCCTCTGCTGCCTCCCCCGGTCCCTCACCCACCAACCCCCATTGCCCCCAATCCTTGCTGCCTCCCCTGACCTCCCCCCCTCCCCCATCCCAGGCTTAATGTGTTCCCAGGCTTGGCAGGGCTAATTCTGCTGTGAAACGAGATACTTGCATGTCTGTTAATATCATGTTTCACAACAGACTTACTCACTAGCAATAATTAAATTACAATGGACGTGTATATGTGCATATTTAGTTGTTTTTTCTAAAGCTAATTAAGTATTTTAGGGAATAGCGTGAGAGTGATCACCAGTAAGAGTTGGTGGCCGCAGTGTGGATAGCAAATCATCCTCCTAGCTTGCTATAAAGCTTGTTATCTATCTGGTCCCCTGGCTCTGTTTCCTGATTCTGTCCTCTGCTGTCCTTTCTTCCTCGGTCTCTGTCCCACTGTGACTTTCTGTAGTCCACAGCATCACCTGCCTCTGGTCAGGTAAACAGCTTGGGGGAAGATGGAAGTGAACAGTGGAAGAGGCAGGAAAGGGCAAGCTAGAGTAGCATCTGTATAGAATAACTTTGTGATTAAGAATTGGGTTTATTTGCACTGCTCTAGTGGTTTCTTGTCTCCTCAATAAGCCTGTGTTATTTGAAACTTTTTTTTGGAAGCATGCATGGGAAATGCAATGACTCGTCTGTGAGGAAAAAGAAGTTTTTCGAGTGGGATGCATGGCTCAATTCAAAGCCCAATTATGTGAGTGGAAAGACTCCCATTCCAAGAGCTTTGTATCAGGCCCATACTTGGGAACCTGGGAAATAAAGACTGTAGAGAGGAATGATGGCTGAAAGGCTCCATGGGACATTGCTGGCTTGAGTTGACAGAACTGTTCCTCAAGATCACTGGGAGAGAGGCCACAATCTTATCCCTGGCAACAACAGTCCTTAATTGTGTATCCAGGTGAGACCATCAGGATACGGGTGTCAGATCGTTACTGACTTACTGAGGTGGAAGATGGGCTGCTAAAATGTGGAAATATCCAATGTTAATTAGACTCATGTAGTTATTTTAACAATTCTGATCAGATGCCTACTAGCTTTGGATAATCTGTGTTGTAGCTGCTCTAGGAAGTGGTTTTCAAACTGTGGGTCACAACCCAACACTGGGTTACAGAACGTCAGGCACTGGGTCATGGCGGCTCTGGTCACACCACTGACCAGGCTGTTAAAAGTTCCATGGGGGTGCTGCCCGGCTTAGGCAGGCTAATTCCTACCTGTTCCGACACCATGCTGCGCCCCAGAAGTGGCCAGCAGCAGGTCTGGCTCCTAGGCAGGGGGAGGGGAGGGGAGGGGACTCTGTGTGCTGCCCCTGCCCTCAGGACCAGCTTCACACTCCCATTGGCTAGGGGCAGTGTCTGCGAGCGAGAGCTGCGTGTCTCCACCTACGATCCGGACCTGCTGCTGGCCGCTTCCAAGGTGCAGCATGGGCCGCAGTGCCAGGGGAGGCAGGAAACCTGCTTCAGCACTGCTGCTGACCGGGAGTCACCTAAAGTAAGCCTGTGCCTCAACCCTCTGCCCCAGCTCTGAGTCCCCCCAAACCCAGAGCCCCTTCCTGCACTCCAAACCCCTCCACCCATGGCCCCCTCCTAGAGCCTGTAGCCCCAGCCCAGAGCCTTGACCCTCCTCCCACACCACAGCCCCCAGCTCTATCCCAGAGCCCCCTCCCCCACCCTGGACCCCTCATTGCCAGCCCCACCATGCAGCCCTCACCCTCACAGCCGAACCTTCTGCTCCTGCCCTGAGGTTCTCCCACACCCCAAACCCCTCACTCTGAGCGCTGGTGGGTCAACAATTTTCTTCAACTGGGTCTCCAGAAAAAAAGTTTGGAAACCACTGCACTAAAGCACGCTGAGGAAATATTTCCAAAAAGTAAATGTGTTTGGCCACAGGAGGGCAGTATTGATCCACAGGTAAAGCTGCAGCAGCGCTCAATGTTAGACGTTAAGTGTGAATGTTTAGAAAGGAATGGCCATCAGAATGGATTTGCAAAGTGTAATAGCAACATGGGCCAATGGAGTCTATGGTTCCCCTGTGTCAAGGAAACCTTGAGTCACACAGTTACCGTGTTTCCCCGAAAATAAGACAGTGTCTTATATTAATTTTTGCTCCCAAAATTACATTACATTATATTACAGCGAGAGGCAAAACTTGAAGTACGTCTTATTTTCGGGGGATGTCTTACTTTCGGGGAAACAGGGTATTCTGTGTTCTGATGAAGCCCTGTACTCAAACAAACAAACAAATTGCAATGGACCCCTGCTCTAGGTAGGAATCTTAGCCTCTGAGGATAGGACAAGAAGCAATGGGTTTAAATTACAGCAAGGGTGGTTTAGGTTGGACATTAGGGAAAAACTTCCTAAATGTCAGAGTGGTTAAGCACTAGAATAAATTGCCTAAGGAGGATGTGGAATCTCCATTATTGGGGATTTTTAAGAGCAGCTTCAACAAAGACCTGTCAGGGATGATCTAGATCAGCGGTTCTCAAACTAGTTGAGACTGCGACCCCGTTTTGCGATCCGGCGGCGCGGCGCGGCCCCTCCGCTGAAAAGCTGCCGAATTACAAAAAAAAAAAAATGCGGACACCCCGGTCCCCCAGTCCCCGCCGCAGGCAGGCTGCCGGGTGCGCCCCGGTCCCCTGTCCCCGCCGCGGGGGGGCTGCCGGCTGTGCACCGGCCCCCAGCCCGTCTGCTGCGGGGACTGGGGGCCGGTGCGCAGCCAGGAGCCCACCCGTGGCGGGGACTGGGGGCCGGGGCGCAGCCCCAGTCGCCGCGAGTTGCGGCGGCAGGAGCTCGCGACCTCCCCGGGGAGCGCTCGGCGACCCCCCCGGGGGGTCATGACCCCCAGTTTGAGAAACCCTGATCTAGATAATACTTAGTCCGCCTTGAGTGCAGGGGACTGTACTAGATAACCTCTCGAGGTTTCTTCCACTTCTATGATTTGCACAGTGTCACTGTAACAGAATGTGCAGTTTAAACACAGTGGAAAGCGGAGATTAACTCCTACTACAATGCTCTGTGTAACAAAGACTGTGGAAAATTCTGCTGCCACTTAGGCAGTGGGAGTAGAAAAATCACTAAAATAAAGATGCATTTCTACTGGAGTTGCACCTGTGGAACAGAGAGCAGACTTCGTCACAGTTGCTATAAGCATAAGAACTCTGTATTTCTGACCATATGCAGATCAGCTCTTAACTTTTCACTATGTATTCTGCATATTTGTACTGTTTCACTATTTACAATACCAATACTGACCTTGCAGTTAGACTTCTGTGGCTAATGGCCGGCTGGGAAGCCGTGGGCCCTCAGCATGGCCATCTGGGCATGAACTGCCAGGTAATGCCTAGCCTGGAGGTCAGTATTGCTTACGTACATGCTGTTTCCCATCAAGCTCACAAGCACACACATATTAATTAGCATTGCAATAATAACCTGGTACGTGCCAAGACAGGTCCTGTAATATACCCAGATCTTGTTCACAGAGAAGGATCCTTGCCCTGTGCGTATATATATTGAATAGGACTTTGCCACTCCCATGCACACTGAGCAGTGCTTTACTCATGTGAGTTATCCCAGTGAGCGCTGGGGGGTTACTGGCATTGGTAAGTATACCACAGAGTAAGGATGGCGCATCTAGCCCCTAGTGGGTACAGAAACAGAAATTGGGGACTGTCACAAAATGTGTTTCTCTTTCCAGGAGAATGCAGCGATGTTATTAGTGGGCCAAGGGAGGTAAAGAATCACGTATGTGCTTATTCTCTCCAGGGCTCAGATACCAAACGCCTGTCTACGTTAGGTGGCCAATTCAAACAGTCTCTGGAGCAGCTGATGAAAATCCTGGGGAGCTGCCAGCCATACTTTATTCGCTGTATCAAACCCAACGACTACAAGAAGCCTTTGGTAATACTTCAAAAATACTAGATCAACATCTTACCCACAGTAATGTATGTTTAGGGGGAAAGTGACTTAGAATAAATCCTCAGTTGCTGCATAACATCTTGTATTTCCACCTTAACTAAGAATAGCTGGAGCTCTAAGGTGGCTGTAATTTAAAAAGGCAATGGTATAGAGTGGCTTTAATTTTAAAGGGCCCCTTCCAAAGGTTTTGGAGCAATGTATTGCAAAACCAGGAATATACAGAAACATGTTATAAAAGCCTCCCTTGTACCTGCGAAACATAGAATTTGGAGGGTTTTAACTAACAACAAACAGGGAAAGGGAAATAATACAACTATGGGGCCAAAAGTGATCCTAATGAGGGACAAAGGTGTTGGTGTTTAAAGTGGAGAAGGGCCATCTGAGCAGGGTCACAAGGGAAGGGGGAAGGTCTTGCAGTTAAGACACTCGACTGGGACTCAGGAGATCAAGACCTGGTTCTCCCCCAGACTCCCTGTGCAACCTTGGGCAAGTAATTTCATCTGTCCCTGCCTCAGTTCCTTTGTTTGAATTGGGAACAATAGCACTGCCCTACCTCACCTGGTGTGCTAAGAGGATAAAAGAGTCAGAGGAGAAGTGCTAAGAGATTGCAATGATGTAGGCTATGGAAGAACATAGATCAAATGAAATTAAGTTCTATGTTGCAAGGTGCAGCACCACCAAGGTGCAATTATCTGCCATGCTAGGAAGTGATGATGGGATTGTCCTTACCAGAACCTCCCAACCAGCCAAAGGACAGACTACATTTGAAATGCGTTCTTGGGCTTTGCACTCACAATCTTGCATCTTTGCAAAAAACTGCGCAACCTGCTTTGGGCAACTAGATCCTGGCTAATGCCCCCTCTCCCTCCCGAGGTCAGTGAGAGTCTTCCTAAGGACTTCAGTGGGCTTTGGGCCAAGCTGCTAGTGACCAGTGTTTGCAGATGTAAATTCAGGGGGTAGGTTGAGCTCCTTTGACAAATGTGTGTCCACCTTAGTTTTGGAAACAAAGGGACAACTCCTCAGCTGCTGTAAATCAGCACTGCTCCATTGAAGTCAATGGAGTGATGTCAGCTTGTACCCGCTGAGATCTGGCCCAGAGAGACAGAAATACTAATTAAAAAAAAATTGGCCATGAGTTGACTCACACGCTGGCTGCACTGTGGTTACCTGAATGGAGCACATCATTTTGGATCTCTGAGTCTTCTCTTGCAAACTGCCATGTGCTTCCAATTCCCATTGACTTCAGTGGGCATTAAGGGTGCTCAGAGCCCCATGGGAGCTCCTCAGTGCCGAACTGAATTGAGCCCATAGAATGGTCTAATCTTATCAGACCTGATCCAACTCCCTTTTTAAGTTTGTGGGAAGCCCCCATTGCTTCAGTGGGAGAGAGATAGACTGGGTCCTCACCTCTAACAGGTAACAGGGCTGAGGTTGCAGGGAAACAATAATGGAACGACTTCTTCTTACTGCCATGCAGACCAAGGCCCTGACCCTGCCAACTTACGGCCATGCCCACCGGTTAGTACATGACTAGTCCACGCAGGTCATGGAGACTACTTTCCTGGGCAGGATTGGATCCTATAGTGTAACTGATGTCACTTGGAGGGGTATACCCCTGTCTTTCATTTGGTAGCCCTGAAAAGTTACGGTTACTGTGCACCTCTCAGCCAGCACATGTCCCACTACAGCAAACGTAGCCACAAGTAAGCAGGCCAGTGCTGGTGGTGTGTTTCTATTTTCTCAGTCTATGTGTGATATGAACAGAGGTCTAAAGGGAAAAAACACCTTCAACTATTTAAAGTAGCTGGCGAGTTTCTCTTCACTGGTACCCGGTGGTCTGTTCATATTTACAGCAGGCTAAGATGCTGAGATCCTGTCCCTCATCTGCCCACTGGGGCTGGCTGTCATTATTCAGGATGTGAGGAAGTTCACTTCTTAAAGTAACCTCTGTATAGCCCGGATCTTAACACTTTGCAGTTCATGAAATCCTGCCCTTCCCCTCTCTTAGTCTCTGCAGCTTGTAGGAAAGACCCTTTAAGGGGTTACACTTTCCAAAGTGACATTTTAAAAACAAACTATGCACAAAAACTATAGCACTAGACCACACTACGAGAGGCCTGGGGCTCCAGGGTCTTACCGTTTGTGCCGTCACAGACACTTGTGCAAAGAGAGAGTACAGCCCTACTGGGCTGATTCGGTAGCATTTGAAAGTCACTTGTAGAGGTGTCAGTGACTACACCGGTGGAAGTCTGCGGTGAATCGCATCTGGTTTGTGTCATCTTGGTTTCTTTCAGCCCTTGTGCTTGCGGTGGGGATGTTGAACACTCTTGGTGGAAGTTTCAGGGATGTCCAGATTTTACATTTGCTTGATCAGATTGGGTCTTGTCTTCATAATTACCCATTTCATACAATCTGAATGCCAAGGTATGGGATGTCCAGTGTACATGCTCACCTTTGAGCACTGGGCCCATAGTATGATGAATGACTAAGGTTTGAATTTTTAAAGGACTTCACCCTAACCTCTAATTTTGTTCTTTTGATAAAATGTAGGCACAATTTTGCAGGTGCAGTTTCTGATCTGTAGATAGTTAGCTGGTTTGAGAGATCAGTTAGGAAGTCAGATCCCTACGTGTTACAATTTGTTCCTGCATTTATTTGCTACCTACAAAAGCATACCCACAATTTCTCATGGGTCTAAAAGAGAAGATGTGGAATTGGAAATGGCCTTTAAAAATTAGACCCAAAGTAAATGGATCATTTCTGCTGCTGGCACATGCAAATATGCAGCTGCATGGAAGTCTCTCTCTTACACCAGCAATGAATTTGGTGCACTGACTTATAAAAAAGGCAATTAAAAAAGAGTAGTATCATTTTGAAACCATCCTGGTATCTGCAGGACAGAGTCAGCAGATGCTCTCTAAGGAACGTTACATGAACAACTTGTTCCTGTGATGAGTTTCTTCATGTCTGTCCTTTCAGTTGTTCAATCGGGAGCTGTGTATCCGACAGCTGCGCTATTCGGGAATGATGGAAACCATTCGGATTAGGAAGGCTGGCTACCCGATTCGCTACAGTTTTGCAGAGTTCTTTGAGAGATACAGAGTCCTGCTGCCAGTGTCCGCTCGAGAACAGGTGTGTCCGCGGGAACTTGATTAATGCTAACTGGACTTTTCCTGATGAGGCACTGAGGGTAATATACTCTGAGGGTAAACTAAGCCTAAATTGGTCTCCGCTCACTGCTCACATGTACTGGATCACATGGCTAACCAGGATTTAAATGTTTCTATTCTTCACGTTCCCTTTAGCTCATGCTTTTTAGATCCAGCGGTCCTGGGTTCAATTCCTGAAAACATCCCAACCAACCGCATCATTTCAGTTCTAAAGCGCTTTCATTCTCCGCACCCTCATTTCTCAGATCTCTCTGCGCTGAGAAATGAACATGCTCCTGGCTTTGGATACTGGGACTTCTCTAGGGATACTGGGAACAAACACTAACATTCCTCCAGTTCTCAGTCCTAGAGCCATTTAAACCCAAGCCATTTCTACTCTTGACACTTTCAATCCTCTCAGACCTTGTAAATTTCTGTTCTTCACGCTTTTTGAAATGCCAGGGCCATAGATGTTTAGATCCTGCAACTTCTGTATTTCTAACCAAGCCCTGATCAGTGACAAGCATTTTTCCCCATCAGCTGCAGGATGATGCTCGTCGGTGCTGCATTTACATTTCTGAGATGGTTCTAGGAAAAGATGAAGACTGGAAAATTGGAAGAACCAAGATTTTCCTCAAAGTAAGTAATAAAGGTCATTTGCTACCTCTTAAGGTAAAAAAATAAAATAAAATAAAATTGTGGGTGCCAAGTGGAAAGCTTGAATTCCCCGCTAAGGAGAACTAAGTCAGCAATGCAGAGTTCTAATGTGAATGCTGTCCTCCTCTCCGAGTTCAGCTCTTTGGCCCTTTAGACAATGTCGCTCAGCGGGAATCGCTGTGCCACCGAATGGCTCGCCCCATAAGAAACTGATTCACTCACGCCCCCCTATTTCCCATTCATGCAGTGGAACAGCACATTGCACTTCATAACTCCCTGCTCAGGCCCTGAGGGTGCAGAGCATGTTATAGGGCTGGTCTTCACTACCCACCGGATCGGCAGGTAGCGATCGATCTGTTAGTGATCGATTTCTCGCGTCTGGTGAAGACACGAGAAATTGATTGCTCACGGCACCCCTGTTGACTCCGGAACTCCAGCTTGCCGGGAGGCGCAAGCTGGAGTCGACGGGGGAGCGCGCCACTGACTGCCGCCATCGTGAGGACGGCAGGTAAGTCGGCTGCAGATACGCAAACTTCAGCTACGTGATTCACGTAGCTGAAGTTGCGTATCTGTAGTCGATCCCCCCCGTAGTGAAAACCAGCCCATAGTGTGGGCCTGCAGATGGCTACAAGCAAGCATAGTGTGGCCAGGTGCTGCATAAATGTTCTCCTCCAGCTCCGAGAATGCACACTGATGCCAACTCGCAGCACGCCTGCAATTTCTGGGCCTCTTCAGCACTGATGCAACCCTCTGTATCAAGTTTCTGGTGGTTCTCTGTTGAAACAGTTAAATCAATGTATATTTGTGACCTCTTTTTAAACAGGATTATCACGATATGGTATTGGAGGTGCAGCGAGACAAGGCACTCACTGAAAAGGCCATTCTGATCCAGAAGGTGCTGAGGGGATTCAAGGAGAGGTGAGTGCTTTTAAAGAGCACGAGAATTCATAGTTGTATAAATTCTCACAGACTATTCTCCTCCTTGGGGTGCAGGATAACATAAATAAAGCACTGACTATATCAGTCCACAGCTTTCATTGGCCTTAAATTAGGCTCCTCTGGCACTCAGATAATAGACCAATGGGGCCATATAAATAGATAGGCAAAGATTTTGCTCATAGATTTGTTATGTTTTGTGTTTCAATTTATCTCAGTGCCTTACAAAATCCAGTGGTGTGTATATGGCACCTTGCATGCTTGAAAGAATGATCAATAAACCTAGCTGGAAGGAGGATTTGCATTTATCCATCTCAAGTAAACATTAGGCTAAGTCTCAGTGCATGAAATCCCACTGCAATTGGTGTCCTCTTTTAATCTGCAGAATGACCCTATTCAGTTCTTCTCTCTGCCTGCGTACAATTATGCCCCGTAGTTTTGGTTCCTAATGTTTTGTCCAGTTCAGTTTAAAAAGTCAATGTATGTTGAGTTTACTTACATACTAGCACACAGCCATCCTAGGCTGCTCAGATTCCTTCAAGGTTTGAGTTATCACTTAATCTAACTCTGGCCACTGAAAGTGTGTTTTATGGAAGAGTTCTAACTGGGAATGCACAATGTGCAATACGGGTGTCATCTACCCTGCATTTACTGGGAGAGTTATCACTGTAGGAAGTTTGCAAAAGTCATCTGAATAAGCAAACATTATCAGTTATAATACGAATTCTAAGCATATGGTGATCAGTTGCATAAGGTTAACTTAGATAGGTCTGGTTTCTGGAAACTGGACCACGTTTTCAGCTATCATGTCTCCAATGCATTCCATGAAGCTACATCAGCAAAGTATGTGGCCTGAAGTTACTGTCGAGAACATTACTGGAGCATCATAAGTCAATCAATAGGATCTACTGGTACTCTCCATAGACTCTCCTCCTCTCCATTAGCCAGTGGCTACAGAGTACATGTGACAGGATTTTGGATATCTTGTCTAATTCACTCTGCTTCTTTAATTGTGCTGAGAGCTGAGCAGCAGGGTGAATCTCTGACTGGTGCTATGCAAGGGGTCAGGCTAGATGATCAGAATGGTCTCTCCTGGCCTTACCATCTGTGAGGACGGGGTGCAGGCAGGCAGGATGTTGTGACAGAGGGGCTAAGAGGGGAGAGTCACCACTTCATTCCTGCCCCTCGGGCCTGGTCTGTGGTATAAGATATGGCAGGACTGCCTAGCAGAGTAACCTATTTCTTCACCCCTCTGCCTTTAGGAAGCAGTTTCTAAAACAGAGGCAGGCTGCTGTGACGCTGCAGGCAGCATGGAGGGGTTATTACGGCAGGAAGAATTTCCGACTGGTAAGCGAGGGGGGTCTGGCCTTGAGGGAGAGCAGATACTAGGCTGTACGTGGCGGGAGTTTGGAGCTGCTGCTCAGCAATGGGAGAGAATGGGCAGAGGGGTGGTGTATGGAGAAGAGGGAGTAAGCCCAACAGAGGCTCTGGAGCACCCGTGTTGAACCCAACACACACCCTCTTATTAGTAAAGCAGTTACCCCTACCTAGTCCCTGGAAGGCCATTTTCTTCAGTCCTGTTCTCTCCTTTCCTCCCCTCTGTTTCCTGGGATTAATGTCATTCCCTACCTTCAATAGGCCATGGAGGGGGATCTTCAAAACCCACTTTAAAGAGCACTGCACTGGCAGGAAATAAAGCATTCACTCCAGTGGTAATTTCCAGTAGCTGTATTGGTTGTCCTGAGTCTCTGTCCGGGGTAGCTACAGAACTTGTTATCCTCTCTCCAGCCCAACACAGTCCTGGCCTCATTTGCATCAAGCCTAATCATTTCAGCTCATTCTTCTCCACCTGCTGCAGATTCTTCTGGGCTTCGAGCGCCTGCAGGCCCTCTTCCGGAGCCGGCAACTTGCTAAGCAGTACGAAACAGCCCGGGCCAGTGTGATTAAGTTTCAGGCCCTGTGCCGAGGCTACCTGATGCGTCAGAAGACAGTGGAGCAGATGAAGGCTGTGTGCGTTATACAGGCATATGCCAGGGGTATGTTTGCTCGTAGGAGTTTCCAGAGGATGAAGAGAGAGGTATGTATGCACAGTCAGTCATCTTTGAAACATGGTGTTGCTTCTAGGATGCTCTGATAAGCATGGGGAGCAGCAAGCTCCTATAGGTATCCAGTCCCCATAGTGATAACAGTGTCGCCAGATGACTTCTTAAGGCATCACCATAGAGTTGACTGTAGGATGTTCTCTTTGGTGTAGAATCCTAGAGTTAGCATGATGATGGTTCTCCAGGGTCTTGACAGGTAGGAGAGCGGGGTCTTTAACATGCGGATCTCATGTATGTCTGTCATCTTATTAAATTAGGGGATTTGCAAGTTGTGGGACAAAATCACTTGGGGAAATTACAAAAAAATAAAATGCATTTTGTTTTAAAAACCAAAGAGAGTTCAGGAATATATCTGTGTGGGAGATGTGGGGGGAGGAGAAAAATATCTTATAGGATAATATGTCCCAGTAACTTCTGAAAAGGTGAATCAGTTTCTATAACAGGGCTTGATATGGTCTCTTATGGAAATCAGACTGTATTATATTCTGGAATGAGCTACACTGCCATGGACAAAACTCCTTATTATTCATATTTCAATAGCACCTAGGCACCCACTCATGGGCCAGGTCCCCATTGTGCTATGTACTGTACAAACACCAAGACAGTCTGCCTGTCTCTGTCTATGGCTTTTCTAACATGCCTATTATCAAATGTTATATATGTAGCTAGGAGATGGACTTCGACTCTGACCCCACTCTCTTCCAATTCCTTCATTCAGCCACTGCTACTTTCCAAGGGCCAAATGCATACCTAGAGGGAAAGATTTGCGGGGTTTTCATTCCCCACACCCTTCCTGGAGAAAGTGTTCAGGCTTAGAGTGGACTCAAAGTCAGTGCACTTCTCTTACTATCAGGGACGTCCTTACAAAAATTTGTAAAGGGGACAGGGTGGCCAAATGCACTTTCAGACTTGCCTCTTGCAGAGGACAGCAAGATCCCTTTTGAGGAGCCCCAGGTAACCTCCTGGGCATTTCTTTCATTTGAATATCTTCCCCTTTTCAAGCTAGAGAATTCCAAAGGCAAAAGCTCTCCTCTGAAATAGTTTTCTTACATCCAAATGATGCTAGTTTATATGGGCCCTCTTGCCAAAGACAGCCAATCTACAGCTGAGCAGCCACTGAGGGCTATTACTGAAATCTTGGTGTGGCAGCCACGCCTGCTTCCCAGATGATGGCAGAATATAGCCAGAAAATCAGGATGGAAATGGCCATTGAGTGTTACTGTTCCCTGCAGCACCAGCATAGACTAGAAGCCAGAAGGCTACGCTTAGAAGAGGAAAAGCGCCTCATCCAAATCGTCGGGCCAGTGAGAGCAAAGCATGAAGCCATGAAGCTAGAAAAGGTAGGAGTCAGGATTCAGCGGGATGAATGCAAAATTCTCATGTGTGCTCACAGACACCCCACTCCACCAAACACACATATGTGGACTTACTTAACTCCACACACACACACACACACCCCTGCATTTTTCAAAAAGTAACAACATTCAGGTACAGTAGTGTATGCAAAGTAAGAACCGTGCAAGCAAATCATACGTGCTGATCTGCCTGCACGTTTGCCCAAAGGATTGTCCATGCCAATGTGTTATCAAATATTTAAAGTCACACTCTTAAGAATTTGGGATTCTGTGCTTTCTCTGTAGCAGCTATTGACACTACTGCCCCTTGAAGTTGCATTGTTTTTAGGCTAAGATTTAAAACAAAACTAAATTAATGAGCATCAACAGTCAGGCTCCTGGTCCATACGACTTTAGCTGTCCAGATTTTAGAATCTTGGGCTCAGTTTCTTATCTCATCAGCTATTACGCATCAGGAAGTGAAGGAGAACTGACTGATATTTTCTTTTGTAATGTCCCATAATCCATCCAATATAATTTGTTTGTCATTTGGGATCTGAAACTATTTTTTCCTCCCCCCTCCACAAAAGCTTTGCTGTTTACAGAAACAGGTGGAAACATGGAAAGTTGTGGACTTTTGTTTTTGCAGTTGTAGAAGGCCAAAGTGACTTTTCGTGAAGTTGGAAAGGGGAAAAATTTGGGCCTGATTCTGATTTCATTTACCCCAGTATTAGATTGGTATGAATCATACTCCTGAATTATCCCAATGTGAGTAGGATCAGCGTCAGACCGCTGTTAGTTCTGGCTTTATGCCCCACTTCCAGGATGTACTTTATTTTTTTATATCCTAGGCTGTGTCAATCCTGGATGAAGCTCTCCAGTGCAGATGCATCACTCCAGTGTGACTCAATAGTACAAGCACCATTTTGCACTGGTGCATTGTATCTACATTGGGAGTTTGCACTGGTCAAGCTACATCTATGTAGTTACATCAGTGTGAATGTCCCTAGTCTAGAGTCAACAAGCCTTTAGTTCTAAGTAAACACGCTTCTAGTTAATCTTAATGTGTTTTTTGTGTGTTTAAAGGAGCACCTGGCTATCCTGGAAAGGGAGGAGGAGGAGGAGGAGGAGAAGCAAAAGAAACACAATGCTCTCTCCAACAAACCACCACTTTATGATGCTATCAGTGATCAGGAAATGGTGGATAAAGTGTTTGGTTTTCTGCCTACTGTGATTGGAGGCCAAGAAGGGCAGGCTCCTCTGGGATTCGAGGTAAAGAGCAGCAAAGACATGATGGCCAGATTCATGCCTGGTGTCCTTGACTTTGCTGAAGTTGCACCAAGAATAAATTTGGCTCAACCAGCTTCTGTAAGGTGAAAATGTGAGCACTGAAAGAGACCAGCAGAGAAGCGCTAAGTGGATCCACCCTCTTGAGTCACATGATCTCCTGCACTTCACATCCTGTAGAAGCTCATTTGTAGCTCAATTAGCATAAGCTTCTGTCTCCTACAGAGCTTGAGTTCTGTGCCTCCTGAGGTCACATAACACCAGTTCCTTTCCTCTGGCAGACCCTAGAAAACCCATGCCAACCTCTTCATTCTGTATCAGTCTCTTTTGTTCTGCTTCCAGGGCCCGTTTCTTGGTCTGTACATTTCTTGTTAGTCTTTTACAGTACATGCGTGCATTTCTTGTGGAGTTAGTAACTTTCTGTTTGAAAATGAGAGTGAGGTAGAGAGTATTCCTGATTTATAGAGCTGTGTAGCCTGTATGATAGCATCAGTTAGTGTTTTCTCTGGGGACAGATCTTGTTTTACACACAGTACCTAGGTCGTGGGGAAGATGTTCCAGAAATGGCCAGCATGTTATCCCTGCTCAGTGATACATGCCTTGGAGCCTCTCCAGCTTGATAATTTGTTAATTTGGAAAGGAATGTAATTTGGTACATGGGAGCTGTCAGGTCCACGGAGAAGTTGCAAAGGATACTTCCAGCCACACCAAGGAAAGCTAAGGTCTGGTCTACACTAGAAAATTAGGTTGGTTTAACTATATCAGTCTCGGGTGTGAAAAATCCACACCCCTGAGAGGTGTCGTTAAACCAACCTAAATCCCAGTGTAGACAGGGTTTCCCGTGACTAATTACCAGCTCTCCGAGAGCTGGATTAGCTATGCCAAAGGAGAACCCCTCCTACTGGCATTGGTGGTGTCTATACCTAAATGCTAGAGTGGAGCAGCTATGCTGCTGTAGTGTGTTAAGTGCAGGCAATCCCTAAATCCTACTTAACAGGCATAGGACTCTCTCCCCAGCATTTTGTTGACAAATCTGCTTGTTGCTGGGAGGCCAGACAGTGCTTTGAAGTCCCTACTTCTGCAACATTGTTGAGGTTAGGTCCAGTCTTCTACTGAGTGTTCTCTGCCTCAAGAAAGCCAATTTCATCTCTGCAAGAGGAAACATCAGGAGAACTTGAGGAAGTACAGTCACTCGGGAGAGTTTAATGCTGGGAGGTCCTTCTTCCAACATGCTTTCTTGGCATCCCCTCCCTTGGGCTCCGTGGGGTTAGCTCTGCCAGGACCCATCAGTTGCTAAGTACCCCAGTCAGCTGATTGCCCAGGAGAATGTAATTTGCAGTTATTGTCATTCGTTTCAGACGATGAGGCTTCCAGGTTTATGATGAGCGATGGAAGACTCCAGTATTAGCTGCACCAATCACCTGATGTCACCAGTCTGAATGAAGCATGCTTGGGGTGCACTGTTTTGGAGATACCTCAAGTGTTTGAACTTCTTGACATTAAGAACTGTAGGGTTCTGAAATCTTCAGTGCTGAACCATGTAGGACACTGCAGCAAGGCTAAGTCTCTAGCACTGCAGGAGTACAGGGAACAGAGGAAAGACTTAGGAGTTGCAGAAGAGGTCTGTGGTCCCAGTGGAACGGCGTGGGAGCAGGCAGGTGGATTTGAATGAGCAGATAAATCTCTAGGTCAGTGTAGAGCGGGGGCTAGCGGGAATGACAGGATAATGACATAGAGCCTACTTTTCCCAGTGAGCAGACACAATAGTGTTCCCAGGCCAGCTGGGATCCCAGGCTGAATGCACTTAGTGATGGTTAAATCTCCAAGAGCAGGACAGGCACAGGTCCCGGTGCCTACTGCTGGATGATGGAAGTATCACTGCTATTAGCTGAGAGCCACCTGGCTGGGACCCCAAGGGCTCTTTCTGGAAAAGCCAGGAGACAGAAAATAACTATACAGGACATGAGTAGAAAGGAAATGGGCTCTTGTCTGTGTTCTGTGCAGGACCTGGAAGTAAAGGCAGGCAGGTTGGACGAGGTGGACCTGGACATGATTCCCATGAGCATGGAGCTGGAAGAGGAAGTCGATGACCTGGCAGAGTACACGTTTCCAAAGTTTGCAGCCACTTACTTCCAAGGATCCTCTACGCACACGCACATCCGGAGGCCGCTGCGTCACCCGCTGCTCTACCACGATGAGAAAGATGATATCCTGGTATCGTGTTCCTTCTTTGCAGTGCCCCTGCCTGCCTTTCCTTTCCTCCAACCGGCCTGTCGTTCCCTGACCAGGGGCTGTGGGCAGGGCAAACTCTAGAGCCAGAGATACTCCTGAGCACTACAATGGAACTAGTAATTTCCGTGTTCCTTGGAGGCTGCTCACCCGCGAGTCTTCGCTTCCTTCTGGGAGGTGCTGCCCACACCCCAGTGCTGACTGCACAGGCGAGATTCCCTGCCATTCACTCAGTCAGCTGACACAAGGTGCCCTGATGTAATCGCTTCTCCACCTTTATTTTACCAAGGAAAAGACTCTGCGGTGGCCCCGGCCACTCCTGCTCAGGCTGGGAATGGGGAAGAAGGGGCTTTAGGTTTGCTCTTTGCCCAGCTGCTGCTGGGGCTTCTGGTTTTTGAGGTGAATTTGAGCGGAAGTCCACGCCTTCCCATCATCCTGCTGTTGCTGCTCCTGCTGAGGGATGAGGACTTTTGAGATTCCCTCATTTAGCACAGGGCAGCCTTAGAAAACCAACGTCCCCGTCCTGCAAGAGATTTGCTGTCACTCCTTTGCAGTCCTAAGGGGTCTTAGGAAATCTGAATACTGCCTGCCAGTCACTAAGTTCAGACTCTGCCTCAGCTAATGTTTCTGTGCCACTCGCCAGCCCCATCCTGCACCCTGTCTGATATTCAAAAAAAATGCCTCACAACAGCAGCTGTTTGAGGGCATTAGCAATAATATAGCTGGTCTAAGGGCTGGTCTATTGGAGCACTTCAGTGAAGACACTACCTACTCTGACAGGAGGGGTTTTCCTGAGAGCTGGGAGGTTCTCAATGGAAGAACTGTCTCCACCAGCGGTTAAGTTGGTTTAACTCAGCGGTTCTCAAACTTGTTGAGACCGCGACCCCTTTTTGTGCTCCGGCCCCTCGCGACCCCTCCGCGGAAAAGCCGCAGAATTTTTTTTAAAAAAAAAAGCGCCCCCCCCCCCGTGCACCCTTCCCCCCGCCGGGCTGCCGGCTGCACCCCGGCCCTAGTCCCTGGGGCTGGGGGCGGGCAGCCGGGTATGCGCCGCCCCCCCCCCACGTCTCCGCTGCAGGCGGGCTGCCGGGTGCGCGCCAGCCCTAGTCACCGCAAGTTGTGGCGGCAGGAGCTCGTGACCCCCCGGGGAGCGCTCAGCGACCCCCCGGGGGGTCGCGACCCCCAGTTTGAGAAACCCTGGTTTAACTGCATCACTCGGGTGTGGATTTGTCCCATCCCTGAGCGACAGCTACATCTGCCTATTTTCCTACTGTTGACTGGACCTAACATTCCCACCAGAGCCACTTGAAGCTTCTCATGCAGTCCTTTCTGCATTGGGGATACACGGATATTGCTCATGTATGACATAAGGGTCTATGGAAACTTCCCATGTGAATGATATAGAGCACAGGATTTCACCTGCCTGAACAGTGGGTGGGGGAAGCGAGAAGTCCTACCCATATGTGAGTATGTGGCTCTCTCTGAGCAGTTTGGAGCCTGGAACTGACTCCACATCGGTCTCCTGCCTTTCAGGCTTCCTTGGCTGTGTGGAATATCATCCTACGGTTCATGGGTGAACTCCCGGAGCCAGCAATGTTTGCTAAGAACATCAGCAGCAAGAGCAGCTCTGTGATGACACAAATCTATGACACGCTTGGCAAGAAAACCCACGTCCCGCTAATGGGCAACAACACTCCAGAACTGGTAAGAGGGAGATGCCTTTATTTTCAGACTCTTCCCCCTGCTATTGCATGGGTGTTCTGAGTGGTGAGACATACAAAGGAACACTTGAAGGCTTTAGCACTCCTGCATTTAACACATACCAAAAGCCTTCTCTGCAGAAAGCCAGCCTCGCTGGAGGAAACTGCAGCCAGTTCTGGCAGCCAGAGTGAAAACATTCACATACCAGTAGCAGCACTTAAACACACTGCCCCCTGGATGGAAAGCCTCAATTTGAGACAACCTCTATGCATTATGGGCCAAATTTTCAAGCGTTCAGTATCTTGACTGTGATGTGGATGGCCAAATTTTCAAAAAAACTGCACCCAATGGACTGAACACTTGAAAATCTGACCCTGTGTTTAAAAAGACCATTTAGAATATTTTCACTAGCAGTTTTAATAGCACCTTAGAATTTTTTAACTAGTTATTGTAATTTTACTTCTTCACAAGGGGTTGTAGCTGGAAACAGCTTTGTTCTCCATCTTGAGCCTGTCTCTAGAGATCACTCCTGTAGGAGTCATATCGGCCCTCTGCAAGTGGCACCTACAGTATGGCTCCGCACAGACAATGCAAGTGGAGAACAACCAACACTGGGAATAAGCCTTTTTCTCTTGAATTGAAGATGGCCTCAGCATTCTTGGGTGTTAGCACTCTAGCCCTCACAGATTAAAAGAGCAGCTCATGCTAGTGACCTGCAATAAAAGTATGGGCACAGCAGTTGTGATCTGTTCTGCATAAGAATTTACCAATTGCAAGGTTTTCTACAGAAGTGGCTCTCAACCTATCCAGACTACTGTATCCCCTTCAGGAGGCTGATTTGTCTTGCATACCCCAAAGTTCCAGCTCACTTAAAAACTACTTGCTTACAAAAATCAGACCTAAAAATACAGAAGTGTCACAGCCACACTGTTACTGTGAAATTGAGACTCTCTCGTTTTTACCATATTTATAAAATAAACTGCAATATAATATTGTACTTACATTTCAGTGTACAGCATATAGAGCAGTATAAATAAGCCATTGTATGAAATTTTAGTTTGAGACTGACTTCGCTATTGTTTTTTATGTAGCCTGTTGTAAAATTAAGCAAACATCTAGATGAGTTGATGTATCCCCCGGAAGACCTCTGTGTACCCCTGGTTGAGAACCACTGTTCTGTAGCACACATCAGAGTAGTGTCTAAGAAGTTACATAAACCTTTGGTGACCACAAGTGATAGAAGTAAGGGCTGTTGACCATAATTTCCTCTTTGCATTCCTGTAGGACCCTGACTTGCACCTTTAATTGTGGCTAAGTGAAATCATGTAACCCTTCTGCCCATCAGAGTTGGCAGCAACAAGGGCCGGGTTCAGTATCCAGGGGTTCCATTCTAATGACACAATACAAAACCGGCTCGAGCCCCCACGTGACCTGGGACAATCATATACCACCCTTCTGGGCGCCTCTAAGAGGCAATACTTCCCCTCTCTCAAGCACAGAGTCTGAGTCTACCAAAACCCTTTTAATAACAGAGAGAAACAATGTGGCATTATATTGGGTAAACACCACAACCAGGGTTCACAAACCAAACCATGAACCAGCATCCCTCACCCTAGCAAGTTTGGGCTGTGTCCTCTCCTTTAGGTTCAGGAGTCCAGCAACCCCAAAATCACCCAAAGTCCCACAAGTCCAACAGCCCCAAAGTCTCTGGAGTCCCTTGTCAAAAGTTACTCTGCAGAGTCTTACCTCCCAGGCTGGGTGGAAATGGAGAGCAGAGTGAGGGGTACCTTACGAAGTCTGAGGCTGACTGCCCTGTCTCTCCGTGGGGGGGGGGTGTGCTGCTGCTCCGCTTGCTGTGCTGCTCCACCAGCTGTCCCACGAACTGCTCTGCTGGTTGCCCCGCTAGCCAACACAGGAACTGCTCTGCCAGCCGCTCGACTCTGCTCTGCAAGCCATCTCACGAACAGCTCTGCTGGTTGCCCCACTAGCCGCTCTGCTAGCTGACACAGGAACTGCTCTGCAAGCTGTCTCACGAACAGCTCTGCTGGTTGCTCCGTAGCCACTCTGCTAGCCGACACAGGAACTGCTGTGCATAGGGCCCCCCACTTAAGATAATGCTCAGTGATTTTTCAGCTCTTAAGTGATTTCAGCTCATAGTAGGGGGGGCCTTAGTGCAGATGCACCACAGGACCCAAAGTGACTTCAGTTCAACAAGCTGAAGTTAGACTCCTAATGGAAGCAAAAGTCAGCTCTAACATTCCACAGGGGAGAGAGACAGGGTGCAATAGGCTTGTGTAGGGCCCTCAGACAAGGCCCTCACCAAAAGGTGCAAAAACCTGTCCATTGCCTCTCTCAATTCAGTGGGTTTTGGAACCCGTGTCTCTTGGCTAGTGAGTGCTACCTATATGATGGTGAGTCCCTCCAGCATGCCAAAGGCCAAATACATGTCCCAATCCCTCATTCACATAAATAGGTTAATCAACACTTTATCATTCTTGCCCCAATACCAGAGAAACTGGGGGTCCCACAGTAGCCAAAGTGACCATTTGGGCTGTTAGAGCACAGGCTAGGTGCGGTGGGTGTGTCTATGCAAATAAGATCAGTTATTTTCCAAAACTCACTGCAATTCCTGTAATTCACCACCAGATGTCAGGGTGGAGCTCATCCTGACATTGCTTGCAATCATGCAGCTAGCAGTGCTTAGTTAGAACCCAAGGGGACCAGTAAGGGGTCTGGCAATGGACAGGCTTACTGCTGGTACATCCCGTTGTGACACAGCAGGCGCTCCTCAGCTGGTGCCCTCTCGTCTCTTCATTCAGCCCTCTGGTCGGGTCTGATATGGCCCCACCCCTTTTGGGGTAAACTGAATGTCTACAGCCCAGCAGCTTCATGCCAGGTTTTCAGCCTGACTACAGACTTGAGTCCTTTCCATTCTTTATCTCCAGGGTCCCCCGCATTACCTTTGTCAGGGGGCTGGTAGGGGAACCAAGGATCTACTCTGGGCTCCAGGCCTGGGACTCTGATGTTTATTACAGGTTTGCCTATTCAGACCCACTGCTTCCTGCCTGGGCTGCTTCCTCCCACAACCTACCTCTAGGCCATTCTACCAGCCCCTCCTCTGCAGATCCCAAAAGGGAAAGCCCCATAGTTGTAAGGAACAAGGTAAGAATCCCTTGCCAGGCCTACCTGTCCTTAGGGAAGCTCTGATGCCCAGCAGAGTCAGTCACCTTCCAGCTCCAGCCAGGCCTGCTTTTGGGCAGTCCTGGGATAGGCTCTGACCCCCACCAGGCCTTCTTTCAAGGGCTTAGCACAAGAGGCCCTCTTCTCTTCCCAGCCAGCTCCTGGCTGAACTGGGCTGTCCCTTTTAACTCCTTCCTCCAAGCTCGGCAGTGCTCCCAGGTGAAGTGGGACAGGGCTAATTGAGCCCACATGCTCTCATTAACTCCTTCCCACCTACTGTGGGTTTTGTACACCCTATCCCAGGATCAAAGAGGGTCTTGCATTTAACATAGTCCTTGGAAGCCTCCCCTAGGGGTATGGAGCAAATGGGAGGTTGTGGCCTGGTTGGGGAGTGAATCCGGGAGCGGCTGTACTCACAGAGAACTAGAGTTAACGACGCAGACACTCTGCAATGTAAAACATCCTGATTTTTGCCTTGAAACTAGTCCAGAGTTCATCAGGGCAGCAGAGTCCTGATAAAGATACATTCTACTTCCATTGTTCAATACACAATTTAAACTACTGTACTGTGAAGAAGATGGTGGAGGCTCATGGGAATTCAAAAGTATCAAGCCCTGGAAAAACTGTTCTACTTTTGAAGTTAATGGTAAAACTCCCAGTGGGAGCAGAGTTATGACAATGCTGACCACTTCTGAAAATCACACCCTCAATGGCTGCTCCTAAGAATATTACCTGGATTTTTCAGACTGAGCCATTGTACCTGAATTCCTGTGTGAGAACAGTTAACTATTGTGCTCACAGGATACTAATACTTTTCTGTTCTTTTTAAAAAAACCACATAGGCCCAATAGAATGCAGAAAGAATGAAACACAAGAGCCCAGGTCCTCAGCTGACACAAATCACTGTAGCGCCATTGAAGTCAATTGACACCAGCTAAGATTCTGGCTCAATATTTCTAGAACACATTGTCAGAAAGCTCCAAAGGCCCTGACACTGGAGAGAAGGTGCTTTGGTTGATGATTCCCTTCGCATAGTTCAGCATTTTTCCCCTGCTTGCCATTCCTTAATTCACTGCTCTCTACTGCGCTTTGGGCATTGAACTAGTTTTCTGTCGTGACCGTGTCTATTTCAGGGAGACTACAGAAGGGATAACAGAGTCTCCAAGGCTATCTCCTCCGTGAAGCTGAAACGTTCCTCGAAGCTGACAGGAAAGGTAAGAGGCAGACTCCAGCATAGCTTTCCCCACATATCTTTGCCAGGACTCCTGCCTCCCCACGATGACAGGCACTATGGGCTGTCTGTCCCCGGGCTAAGAACTCTCTCCCCAGGCAGCTCCAGGGCCAGCCAGTCCCTGTGTATGGAATTCCTGCTCTGATACTGACCACTGGGGTCATTCATGTCCTGACAGGTCCCCCTTCCTCCAGCCCTTCCTGCTCCTGTTGAAGAGCGGCTCTTCTGCACAATGAGCCCCTCATTATTAACAGTTGTATTAGATAGGGTGCCTAAAGGCCTCTCTCAGGGCCCCATTGTGCTAGCTAGGTGCTGCACGGATACAGTGAGTGTTCTGCCTTCAACAGCTTACAGTCCTCCTGCCTCCTCTCAGGCAATTTCTCCAGAGCAGAGGCTGCGCATCCTTTTCCACTCAGTGTGGAAAATCTTTCCTTCTCATGCACCTTTGAACAATCCCCAGGCCCCATTGTGCTTACACAGGGTGGTTCAAATTCAGATTTTCTCCAGTCCTTTTCTGAAGGACAATCCCTCTCCCAGTTCTCTCTCACAGACATCTTAGTCTCTTCTAATCCCTGCACTGGGAGATTCCAGGCTGAACTTCCTATCCTTCCAGAGCAAGAGCAGGCCTTTCTTGCACCAGGACATTGAACTAGAGCTGCTTAAAAATGACAAATGTAATTGAAAATGTCCAAATTGTTTCTATTTTGCAGGGTTTAAAACAAACCCGTACCATTTTTCACCACTTTTCTAATTGAAATTTGCATTGATAGTGATACTGAAAATTGTCATTAACCAGTTATCAGTAAATGAAAAAAAAACGTTTGATAGAAAATGTGGTGAAAAGCTTCACGCAAAAAATATATGCAGAAAACCCAAAGTTATTTGCACTATTTGTCATTGTTTGTGAAAAGACCATTTTTTCAAGGAAAATTTTGAAAAATTTCAACCACCTTTACTGTTAACAGTGTTTGGAAGGGAAGGACACCACCCCCACCTCCACCCCTGCCCAGTTTGATATGACTAATACGAAGTCCTGTGTTCTATTTTCCCATTCCCAGTGTTCAGGCTTCAGATGAGAAGGTTTCATTTTACTTATTTTAGACAAACTCCTCTTTGAAAGAGAATGATGACTGACAGCAGTCCTTAGGCCAGTCACAATGTATGAGCAGCTCTCCTGAGAACATAACAGTGTAATGAATTAGCTCATTAGGGTGCATGAATGAGGAAAGGAGGTTGCTTGCTAGTGCATGGTTCACTGAAAGGATAAGGGAGCTACCACTAACTCCAGCTAGAGGAGTGCTGCTTAGACACTAGAGGGAAAGGCTTGTGCAGCTGAAAATGAAGGAGCAGCTTTCTAGTAAACTAAGTAGAACCAGCTCGTCGGTGAGGGCAATGCTGCAGCAATAGATATTTTGGGTTAGTTTACATTGAAATGATGATGCTCTGGTCAGCTCTCAGCTGTCACTGTGTTATGCTGGGAATGTTTTGGCTGTGGAGATACAGTAGAGGCATCTATTCCTGGACTCAGTTGCAATTGACTAGTACAAAAGACGAGCTCCTGAGAATCCTGCCTTTCTGTTTCAGGTGGTGAGCCAGCTGAACAGTAAGGAGGAGCTAATCCAGGAGCAGAGTACAATCTTGGATAGACCTATGTCCAACCTTGAAAAAGTGCACTTCATTATCGGCAATGCAATCCTGCGCCCTGCCATCAGGTACGGAACTTGCACCTGTCATCAAAGGCCACAGCTACAAACCCGTCAAGAGATCTCTTTCCAAATCCTGCTATCAACTCCCATTAACTGTGGAATTGGGGCTCAATTCAACACTGGGGAAGTCTGTCTAGATTCCAGACTAACCAGCTACTCCCAAGAGGTTCTCTCACCACTGCCTGCTGAAACCACCTTCTTCCCTGCCTGTCCTGCCATTTTTGATGGGATCAGTGTCCATCTTACTGGTTCTCTCACCTATATTGACCTCTGTCGCTGAACATCTCAGGGGTATGCAATAGGGCCGGCTTTTATGTTGTTGCCTGCAAAAAGCTCAAATATCTGATGCAACACCAGGTTTAGAAAATCTGACCAAAGAGGAAAGGTTGAAAGAATTGACCAAGTTTACTCTAAAGAAGGCACGGACATGCCAAGAGTTTCAAATATGTAAATAGTTGTTATAAAGAGTACTCCAATCAGTTCTTCTCCATGTCTACCAAGAGTAGTCCAAGTAGTAATTGGATTAATTAGCATCAAGGGGGATTTAAATCAGATGTCAGGAAAAACATTCTAACGCTAAAGGGCAGTTAAAGACTGAAATAAGCTTCCAAGGTAGATTGTGGAATCCCCATCACTGGAGGTATAGGAGCACATTAGACAAACAGCTGCCAGGGATGGCCTAGGTTTACTTGGTCCTCCCTCAGCGCAGGAGGCTGGACTAGATGACCACACAAGGTCCTTTCCACCCCTACATTTCTATGTTTTTATTCTTCTTCTTCACCCTTACTTGGGCTGGGCTGTCTACCTGATTCTTTGACTTCAACTGACATACTCCTAGGACCGATCCTCAGTTGGTATAAATTATCTTCAATGGAGCTATTACAGTTTATGCTAGCTGAAAATTGGCCCCTAATGTCCTTGTTTCATACACTTCCTGCCCATTTTCCAGTGGTTGGGCAGACCTCCTCTGCCCTGTGTTCTGTGTCCACATTTCTGCTCAGGGAACTAAGAGACATTTTTAATGGTGCTTCGCTTTTCCCCACCAGAATGTTCTTTAGTGCTTTTTGCCCATGCTTCCCCTGTGCTCTTGCTAGCTTGCATTTTCACAAGTTGCACACTGCCACACTAGTAAACTCCATTAGCTGTGATTTCTCTGAAAGCTTCTTATTTAAAATCCCAACTACTAGACTCTCTCCCTTGTGCTCTTCCATAATGCCAAAGTGACAACTATCCTGCTTGTTTATATAGAGCAGAGGTGGGCAAACTACTTCCCACGGGCCACATTGGGCCTGCGGGACTATCCTGCCTGGCTCTTGAGTCCGTGGCTGGGGAAGCTAGCCCCCGACCCCTTCACTGCTGTCCCCTCTTCCCTGCAGCCTCAGCTCACTGTGCTGCCAGCGCTCTGGGTGGCAGGGTTGGCTCTGACTGGGATGCGCAGCTGCAAGCTCCTGCTGCTCCAAGCGGCATGGTAAAGGGGCAGGGAGCGGGGGAGTTGGATAAGGGGCAGGGAGTCCTGGGGGACAGTCAGGGGCCAGGGAACAGCTGCTGGTACGTTCTCTGCATCCACCCATTTTTCTCCATGGGTTCTCCAGCCCCGGAGCACCCATGGAGTTGGCGCCTATGGTAATAGTTCCTACTGCCAAGCTAGCGAGAGACTGGATTTCTGTGGAAAAGGAACTAAATAAAATATACTGAGCTGACAGAGAGGTAGTTTTAAAGGGCTGAAATGGTCAGTTTGACTGCTGCAGGGATCCAGGGGGCCACAGTTTGACGGCACAAAGTCCATCATTCTCTTTGACAGTGTGATCAGCATGTGTCTTGTTACAGAGATGAGGTTTACTGCCAGATCTGCAAGCAGCTCTCTGAAAACAACAACAAGAGCAGTCGAGCTCGCGGCTGGATCCTCCTCTCGCTTTGCCTGGGCTGTTTCCCTCCCTCAGACAAGTTTGTGAAGGTATCGTGCCCTCATTTCCTGGACCAGGGCTCGGGGCTTGTTCATTGTTGTATTTGGCTACAATATGTAGAATTAATTTTTTGGTTGCTATAGCGACTGGTAGTATGGGTGGAGGCAGAACCCCCCCCCCCCATATCATTACTCCCGTGGACACATCAATACATAAATCTCCAGTACGGGACCCTTCATCCTCCCTAAATACATGAGCCAGAGACTCAGCTGCTGCATTGACTTCTGTGCTCTGACTTCATTTGAGTTATTCCAGGTTACTTCAGAAGTGCTGTGCCAATTTATACCTGCTGAGGATCTGGGCCATGCTGTACATGTTACAGGCATTCATAATGCAATGGGAGGGGAATATGTAGAGTAAAGATCAGTAGCAATTCCCTCACCACAGATTACTCTGCACGTGTTCCTCCCCTCTCTCTCTGCAATGCCAAGGACCCAGCCCAAATGGAATATATGGGGTATGGACTAGATGGGTGCTTCCCTGCTAGCATCCCACTGACGTCAGTGGGGCCTGATTCTGATCTCGCTCACACCACTCTCACAGGGGTGTAATCCCATGGCGTTATTAGTGATCTAGGGGAGAGATCCAAATCAGGTCCAGTTACCCCAGGGATGAATTCAACACAATTCTGATCTCATGCTGGTGCAACATAAGAGTAGCTCATCTGAAGTTAAATCAGTAAGTGAGATTGAGTCAGGCCTGCTGTCTCCGAAAGTTTCTTTACAGCCCATAGTCAATTACAATGGAGCCCATTTTAGCATCCTGCTCTTCCAATAATTGGTCCCTGATCCTTCAGAGGAAGGTGAAAACATACCCCTGGCTAGTTGTTCCAGCTGCATGTTGGAATGGAAATAGTGCCTTTCTTGATTTACAGGGATATGAGCACTCTGTCCCCTGAACCATGAGGTTTGCAGGAGTCTTCTAGAGCAGCAGTGTCCAATAGAAATTCGATGCTGGTCACACTTGTGGTTTTGAATTTTTCGTATTCACCACATTATGAAAAAGGATTAAAAACCTACTACACATATGCACTGGCGCCTGTCACTATTACATGCAGCACACACACTTCCACTGTCATCTATGCTGTTGTCTCTCTTGCACTATATCCTAGCCATGTTAACAAGCTGTATACCAAAGCATGCAACCTGTCTTCCAGTACTGCTGTCTTCAATACACCAACGCATTGCTCATGCATTAGCCACAATTCAGTAGCCTATTCGCCACGTGGCTAGTAGCGAACGTATTGGACATTGACGTTCTAGACTGACCTGTGGATTCAGATAACAGGACAAATTTCCAGAGAGTCCTGCGGTCCATGTACAATTAAGCACCCATGTTTGCCTGTGCAGTTACTGCGATTCGGTGCAAACAGTATGATTGCATGGACAAAGGATGCCCTTGGTATCATGCATTCACCAGGCACGCATGTGCATTTGCAATAATAATTCCAATCATAAATAGAGTGAGCAATGGACACAGATCTTACTCCCTGTGGAGGGTTTAGCTCTGCATATCACTATAAATACCGTATTTTTCGCCCTATAAGACGCACTTTTTCTTCCCCAAAACGGGGGGGAAAAAGTTGGTGCGTCTTATAGGGCGAAAGTGCGCCCCGGTTCCCCCCTCCCCGCCGCGGGCGGGCTGCTGGGAGCGTCCCGGTTCCCCCCTCCCCGCCGCGGGCGGGCTGCCGAGGTTCCCCCCTCCCCGCCACGGGCGGGCTGCCGGGAGCGTCCCGGTTCCCCCCTCCCCGCCGCGGGCGGGCTGCCGGGAGCGCTCCCGGCAGCCCGCCCGTGGCGGGGAGGGGTGAACCGGGACGCTCCCGGCAGCCTGCCCGCGCGGCGGGGACGGGAGAGCGAGGCGCGCTTTTTTTTTTTTTGTCCGGCTTTTTTATTGAAAAACGAGGGGGCGTCTTATAGGCCGGAGCGTCCTATAGGGCGAAAAATACGGTACCACAAGTGCAAAATTCCTTGAACTTCAGTGAATTGACAGGCTAATGTGAGCTCTGCAGGAGTTCAAGATTAATTTCGCCGTAGAAATCTTAATGGATGACTAAATAGTATGATTAGAAAATGCCAAGAAAACCAGTGCGATGCATTGGCAAGTTGGTTTGGGAACAGCTATTATAGGATCAGGCTGAATTGATTTACTGGCTCTCGTGAGTGTCCAGTTCTTTAGCAACATCTGCGTTTCCTGTCTCTTATGTTTTGTACATCCAGTACCTGCTGAATTTCATCCGCAGTGGGCCCACAGGCTATGCACCGTATTGCACTGAACGGCTGAAGCGCACCTATACCAATGGAGCGCGGGCTGAACCTCCCAGCTGGCTGGAACTACAGGTAGTTGCTCTCATCACTGGGTTCTGTTACATATCCGTGCGTTCATATTGAATGGTATTTACTTGTCTTCACTGGCTGATCTTTCCAAGTCCAGGAACTGCAAGACAGTAAACCTGCTCTGGCTATGCTGGTAGACATGCCCAGTTGTAGTCACTCCTTCCCAGGTGGACTAGGAAAATCAGGACTTTGTCATAATGCATCAAATCCATGTCATAATGCTCCATTCTCCTTGGGCAAGTGGGCTCTGCCTCTGATTCTTCTCATTCACTTAACTCTGGCTAACAGGCAACAAAGCAGAAGAAACCCATTATATTTAATGTCACCTTGATGAATGGTCAAAGTATCACGGTCCCTGCAGATTCAGCCTCCATCGCCAAAGAGATCTGCCAGTTGGTAGCTGATAAAATGAAACTGAAGGACACATTTGGTTTTTCACTCTACATTGCTGTGTATGACAAGGTAAAGTATTGAAATCCATCCTGAAATCCTCACTCCCCAGCAATAGCCTCTAATAACCCCCCAGAAGCTCCTCCCCAGAGAATGACCTCAAATAGTCTTTCACAAGTTCCATGCTAGGAATCCCCTCTAATATCTGTCCCGCCTGGCTGAGGACTCCCTGACTGCACTGGTTCTACTCTCCTTGCTTTTTGTCCCTTCCAACTGCTGACAGTTCCCCTCCATCTGCCCGGCTCCGGCATTCTTGTTTTCTATCATATATATTCCCCCACTCATTGCTGTCAGTACTTCTCAACCCTAGAGTTCCATTTTCCATGCTCCAAGTCTTAGGAGCTGCTGATGCATTTTGCCATCAGTGGTGCTTAACCCAAACCTTGGCCCAGTTGCCTGCGGTCCCCATGAGACACAGCCCTGTAATTCACAGGCTGTCATTCTGCACATCCTTTCCCACTATATTGTTGTGCTAATGAAGGACTGGTTTAGAGCAGAATGTGGTCTGGGTGCTCAGAGTTGGGATCTAAACTCAGTGGGCTGAACTCAGAAGTATAAAAGATACCACCAATGCAAGTGCAGATAAGTGGGTGTACGCTAAACCCTGAGGGGGCAGAGGTGCATGGCTGTAGCAGGAAAAGCAAATTGGTGGGTGTATGATAAAGCAGTCCTACACCTGGACCCCCATAGCTTTACCTTCCTGGTGGTTTTTCCAGACACCACCCTGCCCTTCTGTGTAAGGTACACCCACTAACAAGTGTGTGACTTGCCCAGTCCCATCCAGGATCCCTCTGAACTAGACCACCATATGAACTGATGTGTTTAGGACCTCTTCGTTGTTAGCAGACAGGGGCGTTCTAGTCTATTGTCACTCACTAAATTACAAATCAGGCCTTTCCCTGAAGCAGATTATCCCTCTGCTCTTAGGTCTGGTCACTGGGTAGCGGCCGGGATCATGTCATGGATGCCATTTCCCAGTGTGAGCAGCTGGTGAAGGAGCAGGGTGCCCATGAACGCAACACCCCCTGGCGCCTCTACTTCCGGAAAGAGATCTTCACTCCCTGGCACAACTCGAAGGAAGATCCAGTCAGCACAGAGCTCATTTACCACCAGATCATTCGCGGGATCCGGTTCGGAGAATACCGCTGTGAGAAGGTGGGGTTCCTGACTGCCCTTTGCGCAAGGGCAGTAGGACATGGGGGCTTCCAAAGGGGATAAGCAGACGGACAGGCTGATGGAGGTGTGTCCAACCTTCTCAGTGGGCACTTTTCCAAATGACGGTGCCAGCAGCCCTGCCAGAGTATGATGTAAGGCAGGGGTGGGGAACCTCCGGCCCGCGGGCCTTATATGGCCCGCCAAATGATTCCGTCCAGCCCGCGGCGGGGCCAGGGCTGAATCAGGCACTGGGGCGTGGGGAGAAGACATGCCTCAGCTGCCGGCCAGGGATGCGCATGGGCCGCCTGGCGGGGGCGGCTCCGCGCTCCGGCTGGCAAGCGCCTGGGGCAGCCACCGGCCAGGGACGCGCTGGGGCATCTCTGCGCTCCGGCCGGCAAGCGCCTGGGGGAGCCGCCGGCCAGGGATGCGCGGGGGTGGCTTTGTGCTCCGGCCGGCAGGCGGGCGTGGCTCCGCGCTGGGACCGGCAAGCGCCTGGGGGAGCCGCCGGCCAGGGACGCGCGTGGGCCGCCAGGCGGGGGCGGCTCGAACCTGGGGGGGGCCCTGCCGGCGCCGCGGGGAGCTGACGGTCAATGGGGCGGGGGGGTGGGCGAGGTGTGGGTGCAGGAGGGAAGGAGGTTTGGGGGGCGGAGGCTGGGCTGGGTGGGTCAGGCATGGGAGGCAGGAGGCTGGGTTGGGATGGGGGAGGAGGTTAGGTTCGGTGGGGTGGGCCGGGCCAGGCAGGGGTGGGGGATGGAAGGCGGTTAGATGGGGGGAGGCTGGGCGGGGGTGAAGCAACATCACCCCCTACACCCAGGCTGATAGCGGGAGCTGACTGGGGCAGCCGGCAGGACCCCGGCTGGCAAGGGGCCAGCGGGGAAACCCCAAAGCAGTGCAGGGCTAAGCACTCCGCCTGCCACTGCTTTGGGGGTTCCCCCGCTGGCTCCTTGCCAGCTGGGGTCTCAGCTCCCATTGCCAGCCTGGGCTTCCTCAGGTGGGGCGGGGGAGCAGCCCGCGAATGACATTATAAATGTCCAAATGGCCCTTGGCACAAAAAAGGTTTCCCACCCCGATGTAAGGTAAGCTGCATCTGCCAGCTCACATTGGATGCCACACACCCGCCCTGAGGAGCTGCTTGGGTTCTGTTTTAATATTGACTTGATTGTCTTGCTTAGCAGTGTGACTGCATCCTAGGTCACCTTTCTTCCCACTGTATTGCTGAGAGCAGAAAAATGTCTGTTGCTATACTTACTCCAGACCGTGTAGTGTTGGATAACAAAAATATAGCATGTCTCATTGGTGGATCTCAAAGGGTCGTAGGACTCAGCTATGACTTTCCAGGCTTCATTTAACCAGCTGAATTGTTGCAGGAGGAGGATTTGGTGGAGGTAGGATCAAAATATTGCTACATTCAGATTGGGGACTCCATCCACAATGAGCTGGTCCAGAAGCTACTCCAGGACTTCATCCCAGCAAAGCTGCTGAAGTCAAAGCCCCAGGAGAAGTGGGTGAGCCTCATAACGTACGCACATGCCAAGGTATGGACCTCACATAACACCGTGAATTGATTTTGAGCCTCCTAGACCCCATGTTAAGCTCCTGCTTCTACTTCTTTAATTAAGGAACTCCATTTATAACATGCCCATTTGTGTGAGGTGTCCCAAGGAGCAGTAGTGAGAGGAACGCTGGCTGGTGCCTGGAGATTTGTCAGAGAGCAGTAAGAAGCATCTATCTCCATGCATGTGCCCTGCATGGTTCGTTAGGGAGGAGCAGGAAGAGGGGCCAAGCTGTCTTCACTGGGAGCAGAAAGAGGCAGTATAGTTTATTTCTGCAGCCACTCAGTGGGTTTCTTAAAGGGTCATCACTGGTTGCTGATGTGGCAATTGATTTGGGGCAGACACAGCATGGGATGGTTGGTGTTTATGCCTATTATGCTCCCTGTTCTATTGGGAGATGGGTTGTGCTGATTAATTGTATTCATATTTCTATGGCACCCACTGTGTATTAAACCCTTAACAGACAACTAAGGAGATGCAATCCCAGTCCAGGGGAGCTTAGAATCCAAATAGCTTCTTGTGCCAGTAGCTGTGTGTGAATGGGACAGCTCGACTCCATGGAGACTGTCTGGGGTTTGACTTTTTGCAGGTGAAATTGGGCCCAATCTTGCAAAGTGCTGAACTCCCTATGAAGTCCAGGGCTCTCTGCACCTTGCAGGGTTGGTCCTACTCCTTGTGTGTCTTTGGAAATTGCACTTGGGTATGTGTACCGTGGATCGGCATACAAGAAGCCATGGCCTTGCTTTGTGTTGTAGGCCCCATACACACAGGACCGGCTTTCTCCTCAGAGCGTGAAGGAGCAGCTAGTGGATTTTGCCCGTTTTCAGTGGCCTTTGCTCTTTTCTAGGTTCTTTGAAGTCACCAGATTTTCAGGTAACAACAGCAATGAGTGGGTAAGGGGATGGGAGCTGGATAAAGAGAGGAGAAGGGCTGAATAATACCTAGAATGAGCTATTATTTGTGCCTTTCCAGGGCCCAGTCTGCCCAAGAACCACTTCATAGTAGCCATTAACTGGAAAGGAATCTGCTTCCTAGATGAGTCAGAAAAGCGGCTCCTCGATCTGTCCTTCCCAGAAATCACTGGAATACACACCAACAGGTTAGTCACCTGGACGAGCAAGATCCAGAGAAAATGCTGCCTCTCAGCCTAGACTCAGCCAAGAGCTCTCCATGGAAGATGGAGATCCTCTTCCCCTCACTCTCCAAGAAAGGTAGTTGTTCTGGGTCTGGGTCAGCATCCATCCTTGGGATACGTCCAGAGAGTTTCTGAATGAACGAACTTCCCCAGTCAGTCCAGGGAAAGCTCATCCTTCCAGGTCAGGACTGAGGTGCATTAGTGTGAGGGAAGCCTTGCACTGAATTAATTTACTGCCCACTCCAGGAGACGAATGCTCCTCGGTGCCTAGAATGAGGTAACTTTGTGGACACACATGGGGCAGCTGAACCAACGTGTGGTGCTCTCAAGACAGAGTGAGCCAGAGTTTCACTCACCTACTTCAGCGAAGTCGAGTCAGGAGCTCCTAACTCCTGTTAGTGCTAATGCATGCTCAGGAAGTTCCTGCACCCCGTGCGGAGGCTTTGCCTGCCTTGAGCTGCAGAGAGGACGCTGTGTGTGGATGTAGCACAATGGCGATACAAGGTTTGCAGATGTCCCAGTAACGAACCACTCTGGATCCGCAGGGCAGTGAAGTCTTTTGGGCAGAGCTGCACTCTCATCACGCTGAGGGCAGAGGAGTTTGTCCTGACGTCTGTCCACAGCGTTGTCATCGCAGAGCTAGTGGTCCTGTTTCTGGAAGGACTGAAGAAGAGGTCCCAGTATGCTGTGGCCATGCAGGAGAGCAAGCAGCAAGGTTAGTCCGACAACCCTTCTCCTGGACAGGGAGAAGTCTTGTGAGAGCCCCCTGTAAGCACTCAAAAGAGCTAAAGAGAAGCAGGAAAGCTCAGGGAGACAGAAACTTTGCTCCAGGAAGAGCCAGTAATGAACACCTCAATGAACCAGTATGTTCATTGAGGTGTTCATTAGGTTCATTAGGTTCAACATGAACCAGCATGTTCATTGAGGTGTTCATTAGGTTCATTAGGTTCATTAGGTGAGGTGACCATGGTTCATTCAGGCCTTACTGAAATCAACAAATCAACCTGCCCTCCCCCTTCGCTGCTGTTGTTTGCTCCCTCTTGGACATGTAAATGTCAAAGGTTCGATAAGGATTTTCGGAAAGGACACACTGAGGGCAATCTAACAACGTGTTTATTTATTAAGGGGAGGGGTAATGGGCGAATTTAAAGGCTAATTACAGTAATTAGCTATTAAACAATTCTATAAAACAGGTGACTATTAAACAATTCTAATAAATGAGTTCTTATTACACAATTCTATTGAACAGGTTTTTCTTATTGATTGATTAATCTAATATAACATTTATAGCAAGGAAAAACTACTATTACTACTTAGGGGACACAACTATTTACATGAGAAAACTTTACAGCATGCGAGACATGGGTGGTATTTCAAATCCTGAGGTAAATGCTGAAGTAAAACAATTCCAGAAGAAGGGACACCCGAGCGACACCTTAAACTCTGAGGTAAACACATACAGAAACGAGGAACACAAGTAACAGTACAAATCCTGTGGTAAAAAATCTACAGAAAGACACACAAATAACACTTCAAACTTTAAAATAAACACTTACAAAACTGAGACATGTAAACAGCATTACGAACTTGGCCGGCAATCGTTACTCGCTCAGAGGAAGATACGGGAGCGGGAGAGGTGTTGTTGTCCGGGTTGATCAGGCATGGATGGGATACAGAATGCCTCTGAAACTTTTTGGTGCTAATTCTGAGAGTATATATATATATAATATATATATATATATATTATGTATAATATATATATATATAATTAATATATATATATAAATGGAGATATACCAATCTCCTAGAACTGGAAAGACCTTGAAGGTCATCGAGTCCAGTCCCCTGCCTACACTAGCAGGATCCGCCTGCCTACACTAGCAGGATTGAGTACTGTCCCCTGACAGATTTTTTGCCCCAGATCCCTAAATGGCCCCCTCAAGGATTGAACTCACAACCCTGGGTTTAGCAGGCCAATGCTCAAACCACTGAGCTATCCCCCCACCCCCCGAGTAAGTAAAAAGCTATCCCCCCACCCCCCGAGAGTAAAAAGGTTGAAGAAAAAAAACTTTCCAGAACCTGATTGGGCTTATGTAAAGAGGGTCCTGCTACTTGGCAGATTCAGGGCCGGCGACAGAAATTTGGGGGGCCCCTACTCTGATAGTTTGGGGGCCCCCCCAGCCCAGCCGGGCCCCCCCCCAGCCCAGCCGACAGTGGCTGCCCCCCCCCCAGCCCAGCCAGCCTCCCCCCCGCCCAGCCCAGCCCAGCCGGCGCTCCCCCCCCAGCTGACAGCTGGCGGCAGCGGGAGCGAGAGCCCGGGAGCGGCGTGAGCCGCCCTTGCTGTTCCCCCCTCCCCCCGCCCTTTCTCCCCCGGACTGCCCCGCTGCCGCCGGCCGGGCTCACTGCTCCTGCCCGGGCCAGGCGCGCTCGTCCGGAGGAGAGCCGCGCCGCCTCCCCGCCCCTTCCCCGCTCTCCAGGTCCGGCGACAAGGAGGGACGACAACGGGTACAGCTGTGTACCCATAGTACCCCCCTGTCGCCGGCCCTGGGCAGATTAGCTGCATGCCTAGAAGGGGGGTCGCTTACCACAAGCGTAGATGGCATACTGTTGCTATATTTCTGCCGGTCAGAGTTTACAGCTCAGAACTCAGTGGTTATGGCTGAATAAACAGTAGTAATAGAAAACAGAGCAGGGCAGGCCAGGACGTACAAGCTGACATGTCCATGGAAACTATTTCACAGGACACTGCATAGTCCAGGAACTCCACCTGCCACATTCACTTAATTCTCATTCGGGAGCTCTTTTCCCTGCATCACTGCCGGTCCCAGGGACTCATTCTGCTCCCATCACAATCAATGCACGTTTTGCTATTGACCTCAGTGGGAGCAGGCGCAGGTTCCATGACAATGACTGCTCCAAAAAGTGCTACTGTATGATCAGCCATTGCTACACAAATCGCTTCCTACTGGTAACTGAGCCCAGGCCTTGCAAACTCGTTTTACTTGCCTTTAGGATTGAAATCCCCCGCATTTTCTTCTGACATTATAGAGCCTGACTAGGATACTATAGCTCTCTTTCTTTCTTTCTTTCTTTCCAGAGGATCCTGCCATTCTGCCCTTCAAGAAGGGGGATTTGCTGATCCTGACCCAGGACAAAGGGCTGGAAGCAAATAGTGGTGACTGGGCCTATGCTCAGAATGAAAGGACTGCCAAGACGGGGATTGTGTCTTTAGAAGCAATCTATATCATCCCTTCCATTGCAAAACCACCTAGCCAAGTGCTGGTAAGGAGCATGCGATGGGAAGACAGACAGTCACCAGGCCTTGCAGACCCAGAGTTGAATGACATGACAGTACTGAATGCGACTGTTCACTGGAATACGAGTGGTCCTCCCAACTTAGACCAGGTTGATGCTTTTCATAGGAGCAACAAATGAGTCAGAATTAAATGCAGAAACTAAGACAAAACAAACTCCTTAGTCCAGCAGTGAGGATGAGATTTCAGTTGCACAAAAGGAATAAGATTGCGGATGATGGCACATACAGCATCCAAAACTCCATGCCCTCTGTGCTTTGTATGAATTTATACAGTTAATGGTAATGCCTGGTGATGTGTGTGTACCTGAATTCCCAGACTCTTGTGCTGAACATTGGATTAATGCCACGATTTAGGCTATTTTATTTCTGCCTTTTATGAAAAAACAAACCAAACCCCAGACCCCTGTGCATTTTTCAGAACTATTTGTTCCAAATATAGTCACTGGATTTACTTAGCCGATGGTCCCATCTTGCTGCAGGTTGGCTGATTGGAAATACAGGCCTACAAACAGATGGGAGCCGTTCCCATCTCAGAACGTTGTGTTAAAGGAACACACCTAACAGGCACCCAGCACAAGTTTCACCCTAATCACCATCTTCCCAGTGATTAATTGTCTGTCCCAGTTTCAGAGAGTTGCTATATTTTGTACTGTACAAGAGGATTAAATGGGGCTGTTATGTGGCACACTAAACGCTAGGGAATCCCCTCCTAGCTGCTCTGGAGATTAGCTCCTTCAACCCTCTCTCTCCCTTCTACTGCTCATTCACGTGCCCTGCCACCTTTTTCTCTGCAACTCTCTTCATGGCTTGCTCTCTGTGGCTTGGCCCTCCATCTAGGTTAATATGGCCCTCTCCTTCCAGGATAGCAGACTCCTATCGGACAACTGTCCCAGGCAGCCTTTGTGCCACTTCCCCAGTGGCTGGTAGGGAAACCCAGGGACCCTATGTCTAGCCACTGTGGTCTGCTTTTTCCAGGATCCTGTTGCTATGTTCTTGGACTCCTGCCTACATCTTCTGGCTTCCCTCTCTCTGGATTTACCAACCCAAACTCCCTCCTCTCAGGAAGTAACTGCAGACTACTTAATTCCATAGCCCCAAACACACCTCCCTTCTCCAAGGCAGGGAGTAAGCACAGACTACTTCCCCGGAAGCCCCTTTCTGTTCGCCATTTCATGGCTTTATACCAATCCCACCTGTTCCTTCTCAGCTGGGCTCCATCATCAATCAACCTTTCAATCCCTGGCTCCTCACCAGATGCAGCCTATCACGTTAATTAACCTAATTTAACCTGCTCTGGCATGGGCAGGGGAGGACTCCCCATCCCAGGGACCTATGAAAAAGGTGAATCAGCCAAAAAGGAAGTTGAGTGCTGTGCTGGCTTTAGTCAAGACTGAGTCTACTGCTCGCTATGTTTGTGTCTGCGTAAGAATGTAACTCAGCTGCTTTCTTGAGCCTCTGCAGATTACTAACACTATTGCAGCAGCGAATAATTGAGTGTGGTGTGCAATGCCATTTGTGTGTATTCAGTGACAATAATGTCAAACTGTGTGCGCGGAGCCCTGTGATAGTCAACATCTCTGTGTATTTCCAGAGCTTGCTGATGATGTCACCTGATCAGAGGCGGTTGGCATCACTGAATTCCCGCACAGAGGAGGCAGAGGAAGAGGAAGTGAAAGTGAAGCCCTACACGCTTGAGGAGTTTTCCTATGAGTACTTCAGGTAAAGCTCTCTGTCCCTGGTAAGACAGCTCCAAGCAGGACTCTGAAAAAAGGGTTCATGTCTGGCTGAATGAAACAAACCCTTTACCCTACCCTGGAGATAGCAATAATTGCATGGTGGAACACACCTCTGAGCTAGGTTTCCTCCTACTTACTTGTAATGGAGTGACTCCCAGTGGGTGGAGATTCAGAGCCAGGAACTCCTAGTGTCTCCTGTCTGCAGGGTTGTAATGGCCAGACTAGGATGGTCTGAACTGTAACTCTCTCCCTTCCACATAGCACTATTTCTAGCTCCAGATTTGCCGTGTAACTAACACAGAACTGGGACATGCAGTCTCCTCTCGGGACCCAGCAGAAGGAGGAAAAATAGTTTTTCAAACCTCTGATGTCTTCTGTGCTTTTCTTCTGCGGATATCTACAAGGATGTGCGGTCACAGTGCATTCCCAGGCCGCGGGAGCCCCACCTACAGTACCTACTGGCACAGAACATGGTCACAGATTAATCTTCACAGGGCTGGGTTCCTGTTAATGTTACTACTGGTCTAACAGGTCAGAGTGAACTATTTCTGTTTCCATTCAGGGTTCCTGAAAAGGAGTCCATCAGCAAGGCTGTCCTCCACAAATCTCGCGGGTGCAGCCAGCTGTGGGCACTCTCCAAGGAGCCCCTTAAGCAGCCCTTACTGAAGAAGGTGTGTGCAGATCCAGAACTTCGGGACCATGCTTGCCAGGCTTTCATTGATATCCTTTCATCTCCCCCCTCAGCTGGGTGGAGCGGTGTTACTGGCGGGGCAGTGGAAAAGCTGCCCGCAGTGATCCATTTCTGTCTCACTTCCTTTGGTCTTGTATCCAGCCATTGTAAATGGGGGTAGCTATGTAGAGCACATGGGGTTAAGAGAGCGCCAACTTTCCCACAAAGGGAAAAACTGTTCCTCTGCTCAAGGGCTCAACAGCCCCACTGTGGCCCACCATGCAGGGTACATCCCAAGGGTCCATCCAGCTAAGAGGATCTTGAGGGAGCTGCTGCTAGAATGCACATACAATTTGCCAGCAATTAAGTAATTCTGGTTAGAAAGAGGGTGGCTTCCTGCATGATCCCAGAGCTTCTGAACTGTTGGGTGTCCTCTTCAAGGGTCAGGCAGCTAAAGCCATGGGAGTCATGCAGCGGACATGGCTGTGCTTGTGGAGAGAGTATAAGGAACAGAACAGGGTTCCTCTCACCAGGAGTCTCCCAAGAACCCCTGTAGAATAATCCCAGAAGAGGCGTTCTAGTACAGATGGTGACAAAACCATGCAGTTGTTAATGGTGACTGTAAAAGCAGGCACAGCTCCTAGCTTGGTGGTGGCTATGCTGGGAAGGGAAGGGGTAGGTTCCACTAGGCAGCACAGCCAAGGGATATGGCTTGGCCTCATGTATCTATTGCTTGACTGGCAACGAAGTGACACCCAGCACCATGGCCAGGATTTGCCCCAAGTCTCTGCTAATTATGTGTCCTTCCCATGTGGACAGTCCTTAACTGTACCTTCACCCATCATGAAGTTCATGGGGGACTATCCCTCAAAACAGGCACGATCCTCCGTGGAGCTCACTGACCAGATATTCGTGGCAGCCATCCAGGAGGAGGTGCTGCGGGATGAGATCTACTGTCAGATCATGAAACAGCTGACCGAGAACAGCAACAGGTACCGGGCCCATGTGCGTCTGGCCCCATTCTCCAGTACATGAAGGGTGACCAAGCCAAGATCTGGGGAGCTGCTGTGTTGCAGCGAGCTGGAATTCCGGCAGCAGCTGGAGTGGGAGGGAACATCTGCAGGAGCGGCAGCTGCAGCACCTTGTAAGAAGGGTGCGCTGGGCACCCTGCCCACTCAGCACTATTGGCTGGTGGGGAGCAGGTGTGACTATGGCCCCATCCCTTCTTGAGATGTGAGCACCTCACGTTTACTCCCTAGGGACTGTGGCTGTCTGTGCAGGGAGCAGGGGGCAGCCTTTTTCCGCACTGCTGGCTATGTAGCTGTGAATGGAGATACGGTCCGATAGGTGGGTCTTGTGTGCCTTTATAACCGTTATATCAGGGGATAGGTTGTCCCCTCTGCCTTCCCATCCAGCCCTCCACCAAGTTTAGCTTCCCTGCTGTAAGGGTCATGTTAGCACACGGTTGTCACTAGATCGTCTGTTAGCTTCCCCCCATTCTCATGTATTACTTTACATACTGCTCAAAGAGCGTGCAGTGACGTCTCAGACAGGACAGCAGAGTGGGGCAAGGTGGGAAGGATGGGTCACAGTGTAAGGTTATGTCATGCCGACTCCCTTTATGGAGTCAGGACAGAAACGGGTCCTAAAGGTGCGAGGGGATTTGAATGAGGAGAGGTCTCCCGGTCCAAGGAGAACACTCCATGTGCAGGGAGCTGCGGGAAACAAGGTAAGGAGAAGTCTGTGCAATGAAACAGCAAGAGATGCACTGAGTCTGGCATCATTATCAGAGCAGGATGAGCAGAGGCAATACACCTGGGGCCGGACTATCAAGAGAGCTCAGCTCCCATTTAGGCATCAGAGTTAGTGGCTAGGTTTTCCAAAGAGATCTACATGGTGAGCTGCTGGGGGCAGAGCAGGTTTGAGAACAAGGCCCCATGAGATGTGAACCCAGCCCCCAAGCATAGGACCCAGAAGCTTCCTGTCCCAGAGAAAGTGGCTCAGCAGGCTGTTGTATTAATCTTGATTTGTTTTACACATGTGAGTGCAGCACCTTCTCTTACATCCCTTGTCTGGCAGAGAGAGGCTCTTACTGCACCTGTTTTCTCTACTAGCAATCATCCATAATGGGTCAGAATCACACTCCACTGTGATAAGTGGAATGTACCAACATAGGCAAGAATAGCCATTTCAGAACAAACATCTACCCAGCATGCACTAGAGATGGTTCGCTCTCTTGGGGCAGGGATTTGCTTAGACCTAATTGTCATGTAAATAGCTTGTAAATCTAAACTGTTTCTAAGTTAACATTTAGCCTCACAGTTGTAGACACTGGTGACATTCCATGGATCACAGCCAGCACCACGGTGTTATTGTGCTTTCTAGAACTGCAGGCTATCAAGACAACAAGTACACCTGCCATCATAGACCCCACACCATGGCAGCCCAGCCAGGTGGGCTGGGCACAACTCCCTTCAGAGCTCATCGGTGCCACTTGGAACATTGCTCATAAGGATTTAAAAATTACACAAGGCATAATGACCAAACGAGATCACTTTGGAAGGGAACAAGACAGCATGATCTAGTGGTTAGAGGACGAAACGGGCAGGCAGGAGTTCTAGGTTCTCTTCTTGACTGCAGCTGGCTTGCTGTGTGACACTGAGCAAGTCCCTGAATCAAGCTGTGCCTCAGTTTCCCCATCTTTAAAATTGTAGTGAGTTACCTATTTCTCAGGGGTGTCGTATGGCTCAATCTCATAGGAGGGTGCCTATCAACAAACAGGGTTTGCCAGCCTCCAGTGTTGCATCAGTGAACCAATCAGAACTGAATCTTCCATCTGGGCATGTGCTTTACCATGATGGTGTTGCCAGTGGTACTTTGCATATAAATAGCTGTATACTAGTGTAGGAGTGTGTGGCTGTCCCTCCCCGTCAATCTCGGAAGAAGGCCACACCCCCTTGCGCTCAGGTCGCTCTATAGCTAAGGATTATTGGGGGATTAGCAGTCTCTAAGGCCCTGGTCCTCTAGGCAGGGCCAAGTGCAGCCAGGGCACAGCACCACACAACCCAGGGGCTCGTGCAGATGGCAGACAAATGCAGGCCTCTTGGCCTAAGGTGGGGAGGCAGCCACCCCAGGGGTGGGGTTGCAGGGAGTAGGGGAACCCCAGCCCACCCTACTCCACCGGGTCCCAGCCTAGGGCACTAACAGTGGCAGAGCCATCGCCCTGACTGGAGCTGGAATCTGTTCTGCTTCTGGCCTCATCAACAGAGCTCCAGCTGCAGAACCATTATTACTGGTGATGCAGCACAAGCCAGACGACCCCAGCGTGCCTGGAGATGAGATATACGTGAATTGAGCGAATTTGCTCAAGAGTCCCTGGGAGATGATAATTATGAACCCCACCATGCCATTTCTACTGTCCGTTTTCAGAGGAGAATTGTACGTTCAGAAAAATCAACTGCAAGGCGAGTGCCTGCAGAGGTGCTGGAACAATCTGTGTCGTGGGGGTGCTGAGCGCCATTGAACCAAACTGTGTATATATTAGACACCACTTCAAGCCAGGGGATGGTGCAGGACACCCCCCCTCCCCCCCCCCCTCCCCCACACTCCTTGTTCCAGCACCTATACATGCTTGTATTATGGGCAATGGGGCACAACTGACAGAAGATGAATGCAAACAATCTGCTACAAAAAATACTTAGCACCATCCAAATAAATGTGGGTTGGTAGCACTCCATGGACATGAGCATCCAACGGCTTTGCAGAAGAAAGCCCCAGGGATTCAGCTGCCGCAAGTCTTGAAGCTGGTGCTCATTATTATTCATGAGATTTGCAACTGTCATGAATATTCATCAGTCTGGAGTTAGCATGATCTTCTCTGCCATTGTACAGCAATAGCCTGCTGGGTTCTGCGTGCAGGCGCTGGTGATTTGCGCCTCTCACTGGGAGTGACACAATGCTCTATTGTGGGGCCATATTTTTCCACAGGGCCTCTCTTCTCTGTAGCTATTGCGTGGCTTGAGGAGGATCCATCAGGCATTAGTTCTGCTGTTCTGTGTTTGCAGGTACAGTGTGAACAGTGGCTGGCAGTTACTCTGGCTCTGCACCGGCCTGTTCCCTCCCAGCAAATCACTGCTGAAACATGCTCAGAAGTTCATCGAGACTCGTCAGAAAGAGACCCTAGCTCTGGACTGCAGCCGGAGAATTCAGAGAGTCATGAGGTAAAGAATTACCAACCACAAGAGTTTAAAAATCAAGAGTCAGGCCCCCAAACATCCCGAGATGGGCTTAAAAACCATGAAGAGGTTTGTTGTTTTGTTTTTTAAATGAGTTTGGGGTTTTTTCTTTGCCATCTGAATTCAGAGCCATTAAGCAGCACTCCAGTCACATTCACAACCATGAGGGCTAGACACTTTTAAATGGAAGCTGAGATTCTCACAGAATCACGACTCCAGGAGCTAGGGCTTTATGAAAAACACCAAATATTGTGAGACTCATGATAACATTACAAGAGTAGACAACACTGAGATCCCCTTTTATGATTCCTTACATCATACAGGAATCACCAGGCTTCTCTTTCCCCTGCAGCTGGAAACGAGGTGTGTTTTGATTCTGTTATCCGGACAGTAAACTCAGTGTATGCACCCTCCTCCTTTGCAGGTAAAATGTTGGGTTAAATTGGCCATGCTGAGACTCTAGTGAAGCTGATGGAGTCACAGTGTGTAACTATGGCTCTGTGAACCAGAACCATGCTGAGAAGAGCAGCAACATCTGAGTGGGGGCCCTGGCAGCATCCATCCTGCTCAGTAGAGACTCCAGATGCACCAGGATCTTGCACCTTGCCTGGTCATCTACACCAGTGTAATTCTCATTCTCACTGGGTTGTGTTAGAGTTACACCCATTCTGACCTGGGCTGAGTGACATGCAGGCAGAGCACTGGGATATCAGGCTCACAATCCCTTTGGTGTACTGAGGGGGAAGGGTGCTTAGATGTACAGCAAGTACAGAAATGCTGCTCTGCAGCCAAAAGCTGATGGATTGTGAGGGGGAAGCAGGGTTAGGATCATGCCCTGCTTCATCCTGACATGCCTCCTTCTTTAGCAGAAGCATTGTTGTCAGCATTGATCTGCTTCCCTCAGTGCCCCAGAGCATAGCAACCAATGGTTGGCTGCCATGTGTGCACACGTCTGTCCTCTGCTTCTCATCTCCTCGGAAAAACCACAGGAGCTGAGAGCAAAACCCACGTACAACAAGGGAGGAACTGAAATCCTCTTGGTTGGTGTCATGAATGTGAAGAGGGCCTGTCACTGTAATGGAAGTGGCTGGTGGGATTATGTGAGCTGACGGGGAAGGTCTCACTGGTTTCCTCCAGAGCTGCTCCGAGTTACTTGACCTGTCTCTGCAGCGAGCTGGTGCTGGGGCATCAGTGTCAATCAGCTCTGTAGCTCGACATGTCTATATTCCATGTTATATGAACATATGTAAGTTCAATTGTCACGCTGTCCAGTGACTCCAGACTATGAGTCACGCTGTCCAGTGACTCCAGACTATGAGTGCCTACCTGAGGGCAGACTGTCAAAGGCAGGACAGACACCCCAATCTGATGTGATGTTCTAGAAGTGGATTACACCAAGCCAGTGACAAACGTGACCTCCTAGGTCACTATAACAGTCTTACCATGGAGTCACAGACAGGCCCCTGAGTCTATCTTGTCACCCAGACAAATCTGACTTAGTGATCACTTACACCAAAAAAAAAAAAATCACCCCACATTCAGGTTGCTTCCAGGCCCAAGAGACCAGTCACTCACTTCAGACCAACTGGTACCTAGATCCTACACCAGAGAGCCTGTAGCCAGTCCTGTAATAAACTAGCTAAAGGGTTATTAACTAGGAAAAAGAAATGAGTTATTTACAGGTTAAAGCAAGCAAACGTACACACCAATGAGTTACTGTCTAAATCCTAAGAGGGCCAGAGTTGTAACCTGTCAATTCAAAGTATCTTTCAGGGCAGACCCAAGATGTAGCCCTTAGGGAAGCTCTGGCTTCAGTTTAGAGTCTCTGGCCCTGTCAAAATTCAAACAGCCGAAAAGATGGAAAATTTTCCTGACTTTATTTCCTTCGTTCAGCTTCCAAGTCCGCAGGATGAACTTCCGTGCACGCAGCAGTTTCTAGGTGCAATAGGGCCATTAACTAATCCTTTGTATTGCATGCTCTTGGATGGCCCATCTGATTTTGACCGTCCTTCTAGCTGGGCAGCAGGGAGAAAGGGGTTCACAAGCTCAGAGCAAATATTTTCAAAGTTATACCACATTTCTGTACAGCACAGAATACTGACATTGCAAGTGAGATTAATGGGGTTGGGGCGGAGGGGTGTATAGGGGTCAGGGCAGTCAGGGGTCAGGGAGCGGGGGGGTTGGATGGGTTGGGAGTTCTGAGGGAGGCAGTCAGGGGTCAGGTAGTGGGAGGGAGTGGATAGGGGGTGAGTGCCAGGCTGTTTGGGGAGGCAAAGCCTTCCTTACCCGACCCTCCATAGAGTTTCACAACCACAATGTGGCCCTTGGGCCAAAAAGTTTGCCCACCCCTGATATAGGTGAACGAGTCTGGTCTCCAGCTATGAGTTTGTTACTTCTTAGTGAACGGCTGCAGCCTAGGCAAGAGCTGGCGCCTGGCCTGCCAGTGTCACAGACAGCTTCCCCCTTTCCCGGCTGGTGTGAGCTCCTTACACGCTCCAGCCCCAGTTCATCCTGACCCTGATTGTTACAGCTGTTTGTTCCAAAGAGACTTTCTTCCCGATTGTTTCTCCCTTCCAGTTCGTTTTCCCCCCATCTCTAGGAGTGGCCCCATGCCTAGTCCCTCCCCCCTGCCTTCCCTGGACCAGACTTGGTCAGAATGTTAACTTGGCTGCTTTGCCCGTGGCATTGTACAGTTAGGGGAAATGCCACTGCAAAGTGAATTTGCCTTTAAATTGCCTGACCAACCCCAGGGCAGGAACTCTGTTCGCTGCCTTGTCTTCTGAGGGGACTGAAAGTCTCCTGCCTCCCCTCAGAGGGTGTTATCCTTCCACCGGGCAGTGCTCAGCTAGACAGTTTCTTTAGCTTTTTATTAAATGAAGACGGCCTCCATTAAGCTGCCCAGAGAGTGGGAGGAGGGTACCAGAGTGTGTATGTTTCTTCTTCTGATGTTAAAGGTGGCCAGACACTTCCTCCCTCCCAGTGGCCTGTCTGCTCTGTCAGTGCTGATTCTTCTCCAACCAGCCCAGAGGGAAGATGGGCTTCCTAAGACTCCCCTAAACGCTGGGGAGAGGGAGCCAGTCTGGGCTTCTGGGACTCTCTCTGGTCCTCTAGGGCAGCATCTTCATGCCATGGCTCCTGGGTGGGGAAAGCCAGCGCCGGCATCCCAGAAGGTGCTCGGGGGTACCTTTCCTCCCCCCCTAGGGTTACCATACATCCAGGTGCTAACTGACGGCTGGTGCTGCATTCCTGGGTCTGCACTAGCTGCCCTGCCAACATGACAGACAATTATACTTCCTCCCCGACCTTGAGAGAGGCCCCAGATATGCCATCCCAGTACCCACACATAACCCCTCCAGCACCCCCCTATCCCCCCCCCCCCCGCTCCAGCAGTGTCCTCTTTTTGGACCACGGTACCCCTTTCCCCATCCCTTGGGTCCCTCGGGAGGGGAGATTTCCTAGATCAGGATGCAGGGAGAGAAGGGACCCTTGTAGCTCAGACCAATGTTACCTCAGCTGCTCCTCTTCCTCTTGCTGCTGCTATCTGGCCCTAAGCCAGGAAAGAATGACTGAGTCCTGTGAGCTGAACAGGGTCAGAGGGCTGGCTCATATCAACAGCCCTGCTGTTAAGCAAAAAGTTTTTCCCCTTCCTAACTGAAATTCACATTTTACTAAATTAGAAGAAATGAGGTTTTAAAAACACCAAGATAACTCCATATGCTGGGTGAGAGGCCAGGCCAAAGTCTTCTCCTAGTCACTGTGGGTCCCCCATCCCACGTCTCCCCATTGATCTGGTGGGCCACAGCAAGCCTGGCCTGCCCCACTTCTTCCCACTACCTGAGCTACTCCCCAAACTGCAGGAAACAGAGGAAATAGCAGCATCATAAAATAATGGACTAGCTTTGTCCCTTCCGTGCCTCTGTGGAGGTCTGGACTGAGTCAGACCCAGCTCCCCTTACCTTAAAGTATAGCTCTACCTGCAGTGTGCCTGTCTTAAACTGGCATTGTGGAATACACTTCCACATCAACACTGCTCAGTTAACAGGTAAAAATATAATGCTTCTAACAGACCTTCCAAGCAGGGGTTTTTGCTGGCACCTGCAGCATTCAGCTGTATTAAAGATTCTGCATTGGAATCTCAGTTAAAATTCTGTGGACGATGCATGAACCAGAATAGAATCTAGGTCTCTCACCATCGTCTTGCAAACAGGAGGAAAAAATTACGTTAGCCATTAAAGAGAGGAGCATGGATGCTGAATACACACAAATGCCATTTTTATCTAGCCCCTTTGCAGAGCAGAATGGTTTTTTAATGGATGTTCCAATCAACCCCCATACCTTTGCTCTGTTAATATATTTAACATGCTGTACGGCCAGAGGTGCAGTGGGAACCTCTCCTTTCTTGGGGTCTCTGCTTCAGTTTAATCTCACTGTGCAGATCCCCAGGGGGTGAGTGAAGGCTCAGCTCTGAAGTCATTGGGTTGTTGTTTCCAGGAGCGGCTCTCGGAAGTGGGCTCCCCATAATGTGGAGGTGGAGGCCATTCAGCAGAACATCACCAAGATCTCACAGAAGGTTTGCTTCCCTAACAATATAGAACAGGTGAGAACTCCTTCTTTCTCCCACCCTTGGCTTATTTGGTTCATGTAGGGCCACATTTCAATAAGGGCCTACACCAGTTGTGGCAACCTGCAGCCCATCAGAGGAATCGGCTGGCAGGTCACAATATAGTTTGTTTATGTCGACCGTCTGCAGGCACGGCCGCCCGCAGCTCCCATTGGCCAGGAATGGTGAACTGTGGCCACTGGGAGTTGCGGGGGACTGTGCCTGTGGATGGTCAATGTAAAGAAATTGTCTTATGGCGCCCATGGGCCGCAGATTGCCTACCACTGAACTAGACCCACAGAGAGCTCTGAATTGTCAGCGCAGTTCACCCCTTTCTTCCTAACCGCATTCCATCAGGGCCTCTCTTCTGTTTTAGGTGTTTGAGGTGGGAACAAACACCAGAATCCGGAACCTGTGTCAGACCATTGCCTCCAAACTGCAGCTGAGCTCCTGGGAAGGATTCAGCCTCTTTGTCAAGATCGCAGACAAGGTAACTGCTCAGGTGCACTCGGATAGAGCGTGGCAGAGAAGCCTCCCTGAGGCAGCCCCCTTGGCTGCCAGGAGCCAGGGCCACATTTAATGGCAAATAAGGGAGCAGATTATTGCTACTTTCCCCTTTACTTTGGGGACATGAGCTGCAGAGACAAGAACTTCCAGGGCATAATGCTGCATCTTAATTCACAATTAGCTTAATCTTAACAGTTTCCTTAATGACTTGGATAATGGAGTAGAGAGTAAGCTTATAAATTTTGCAGATGACACCCAGCTGGGAAAGGCTGCAAGTGCTTTGGCGGACAGGATTAGAATTCACAAGGATATTGACAAATTAGAGAATTGGTCAGAAATCAACAAGATGAAATTCAATAAAGCCAAGTGCAAAGTATTTCACTTAGGAAGAAAAAAAGGAATCAAATGCACAACTGAAAAATGGGGACCAGCTGGCTAGGCAGTGGTACTGGGGATAACAAATTGAATATGAGCCAATAATGTGATGTAATTACAAATAAGGCTAGTATCATTGTGGGGCATATTAACAGAAGTGTCATATGTAAAACACAGGAGGTAATTGACCTGTTGTACTCAGCACTGGTGAGGCCTTAGCTGGAGTAGTGTCCAGTTCTGGGCACCACACTTTAGGGGACAAGTGGCGAGACTCCAGAAGAGAGAGAAAAAAAAAATGATGAAAGGTTTAGAAAACCTGACCTATGTGGAAAGGCTACAAAGGGCTGGTCTTCACTACCCGCCAGATCGGCAGGTAGCGATCGATCTTTTGGCGATCGATTTCTCATGTCTTGTGAAGACGCGAGAAATCGATCGCCTGTGGCTCCCCCGTCGACTCCGGAACTCCAGCTCGCCGGGAGGCGCAAGCTGGAGTCGACGGGGGAGCGCACCGCCGACTGCCGCTGCCATGAGGACGGACAGTAAGTCAGCTGCAGATACACAACTTCAGCTACGTGATTCACAGTCGATCCCCCCCGCCAGTCGACACCCCCCCAAGACTAAGCATCTGCAGTCGATTCCCCCCCCCCAAGACTAAGCATGTTTAGGCTGGGGAGAAGAGGATGAAGCGGGGAGCTGATAAGTCTTCAAATATGTGCAGAGCTGTTCTACAGAGGATGGTGATCAGTTGGTCGCCATGTCCACTAAAGGTAGGAGTAGTAATGAGCTTACTCTGCAGCAAGGGAGATTTAGGTTTGATATTAGGAAAAGCCCTCTAGCTACAGTTGGACCCAGCAATACCGCGACCATCGGGATCCAAAAATACCCGATCGCGGTAAACGCGGGGTCACGCCCCATCAAAGTGCCCCACGCCACCACCATCAGGAGCCCCGCGTGCCCCGTGCTATAAGCAGATTTGCGCTATAGTGGGGCGCGGTATTGCGGGGTTCTAAGAATAGTTAAGCACTAGAATAGGTTTTCAAGGGAGATTGTGGAATCCCCCCATCACTGGAGGTTTAAGAACAGGTTGGACAAACATCTATCAAGGATGGTCTAGCTTTACTTGGTCCTGACTCAGCACAGGGGGCTGGCCTTGAAGGCCGTCCGACGTCCCTTCCAGCCCTGCGTTTCCATGACTCTATGAAGTGCCTGGTGGTTTGGGTCCCTGTGAGTAACATCCCTGTGTGAAGATGGGTAGTCGGGGACAGCAGGGGAGAATACTGAGGGCCACACTTGGCCCTTAGACTGCTCCTTGGCCACCACTCCTGTATCAGGAGGGGAAAGATCACTTCCTGCACACTGCTGGGTTCAGATCCTTCCCGGGCTTCGGGTTGGACCCTGCGAGGTGTTGGCCTGTAACTCCAGTTGGCTTCCATTGTGATGGTGGGTGCTCAAGCCCTCCCTTGAATTAGCTCATCCCCCAAAAGCCCCTCTGGCGCAAGCTGAAGCCAGGCTGTTGGCGCTGGCAGGCCAGCAGCTGTTCCCTCTCCTTCTGGTGCCTGTGTGTACCAGGAGGAAGAGATAGTCTGCAAGGTGCTGAGCTCCAGGAGAGAGGAGCCCTGTCTCTGCCAATATTGCAGCAGCAGGAGCTGGCTGAGAACAGGGTAGGCAGCTTCTATCTGTGTTAAGGGCAAACAGCCAGGGAGGAGGGAAGAAAAGAGTGGCAACAGAGTAAAACTCCAGGGAGGGAAGGACACTTTCATTAGCCTTCCTCCTACTTTCCCCCAAATCTCTCCTCTCATTTCCCTTTGCCTCTGATCCTTCCCCTCCACGTCTGTGCTCTCGCTGTCTGTACTGTTGGCAGGGACAGTTCAGGCCATACTGACATTCAGTGTCTCTGGGTGACACAATTTCCTTCCTCCCATTGCCCTACATCTTGCAGGTGATCAGTCAGAATGAAGCCGACTACTTCTTTGACTCCTTACGGCAGGTTACTGACTGGACTCGGAAGAACAAGCCTGGGAAAGACGGTAAGGAAAGGGATCTGCTCTTGGTGGCTGTGTTAATCTGTAGCAGAGCAGTGGGTGCAAAGCAGGATCTATTCATCCTTTGTGAATGTCTGACTGACAGGCTGGTAAAATCCATTTCTGGCGTGGTGTTCGGGTGAACCGTTGGTGTCACTTGCCATGGTAGTGGGAACCAGCTGACCCAGGGCGGCCAGGACAGGGCTGTTAAAGACACTGGAACGGGTCTGTGTGTGGGTAGCTATGGCTGATGTTGATATCTTTGAGTTTCTGCATCTGTAACATGTTGACTCATGGATCTGATGATTGCAAGTCACAGTCTGGGACTCATGCATTGCCAGACCTGATGTCATCAGGTACACGCATCAGATATTACACAGGCTCTCAATAGAATTCAATTCCTTGCTTCATTAGCAGCTTGTTACGTGGATTATTCTGACATCCAGTTTAATATCTGAGCCCATGTTATCTTGTATTGTTTAGGGAAAGCATGTGTGGGATTAAATCTGATTATAATTCTCCCTCACCTAAGCTTGTAGTTCTAAATTTGTGTTGAACTCAAATTCCACCTGCTTTTCTTGTTAATTTGTCCAAGGAAGTCAAAATTGCCAAATGTACCCACTGCCTCTCAGCTGCTCGTTTGGAGACACCTGAGGCCCTGTTGTCTGAAGCACTGAGCAGCCACGCCTGTCGGCTTGGCGTTACCGGGAGCTGTGCCTGGTAGCACTTCAGAACATCAGGCCAGAGGGGTCAAATACAGGCCCCTAAAATCAGCATCTCCCCTCGCAAAGGCAGCTGCCAGTGAAGGCTTGGTGGGAGCAGAGGCAGGAATTGCTCATTGTAATGGGCTGCTATCCTGGCATAATACACACAGCCAGGGAGCTCTGCAATTTCTTGATGCTCCACAAAGCGGTGGGACCGTCGTTCCCTTCCCTCCATCGCGTCAGCTCGCTCCTGTTATAACCCTACAGCGACTGACCCCAACAATAGTGCAGGCGTCATCTGCCAGGGTCTTTGACGTTATTTCTAAAAATAAATCAAACCTACAAAGCACAGTAGTCCTGAGCCATGTGGACCCATCAGAACTGGCCCCGGGGGACAGAAGCATTGACCCAAAAGGGTTTATTGCTCCTAAGAGGATGTCGTGGGGAGCACTGACAATGTTGTTCCTGTAGGGGGTGCTGTGGCTGTGACTTACCAGGTGTACTTCATGAGGAAGCTATGGCTGACTGTGACTCCCGGGAAAGACCTGAAGGCTGACTCCATCTTTCATTACCACCAGGTAACTATGTCTCTGGGGAATGGCCAGTCAGGGAACTCATGTCATGCAGTGTGATCAGGGCGATACAATGGAGAAACTCATCGATACAATGGAGAAACTCATCCTGCCAGAGTATTTCTCTCTCCATCTCAGACAGGACAGCCACCATCATAGCTCCAGGGGTGCACCAGATTTTAAAACATGTCATCAGCAATCTGGCAATATAAAGTTACCCTTCAGGGCTGGCCTTTTCCTGGGGGCTTGAACTGTGAGGCCTGCATCTCCATTTCAAGAATCAGAGAGGTAGCCGGGTTAGTCTGGAATAGCAGAGGTAACAGAGTCCTGTGGCACCTTAAAGACTAACTATAAAGTTTTGAAGCATGAGCTTTTATGCTTCATGGGTATTAGCCCACGGAAGCTTATGCTTCAAAACTTTATAGTTAGTCTTTAAGGTGCCACAGGACTTTTTGTTATCTCCATTTCAGTCTCTGGCTGGCCTGGCCTGTATTGGCTCCAGACCATTCTGCACAGAGTCCCTGTTTGTCCCTTCCAGGAGCTGCCCAAGTATCTGCGAGGATATCACAAGTGCTCCAAAGAGGAAGCCGTCCAGATAGCTGGGCTGATTTACAAGGTCCGTTTTGACAAGGACCGATCGCAGCAGGCAGCCATCCCCAAGATGCTGAAGGAGTTGGTACCAGACAATCTGATCCGAGCGATGGCTCTGGAGGAGTGGAAGAAGGTAAAAGCTCCTATATGTGGACTTGAGGCACCCAGCGGGTCCTGCTCCTCACACTGCCGCGGCTCCTTTTACACACCCAGCTCACACAGAGCTAGTGCGAGGACGGCTCCTCGAGTTGGGAGTCAGGCCGCCAGCTCCATGTGCAGCCAGACCCTGTTCCTGTTTATCCTCAGAGCTGCTAAGCTGAGCTGTGCAGTCCTTTCGGAGACCAGCCCAAACCTCTCCATTTTCTGTGTCCACCGTGGCTGGAAGGACGGACAGACGCATGGACAGTTAGGAAATGTCACTGGATTTGAGGGTTAACTTCATCCACATCAAAGCCAGTTCACATAATCAGCCTTTCCTGGGTAGCCAGTTAGCGTGTAGCATCCAGAGGCAGTAGACACACCTCTGTGCAATTCATAACAAACAGGACAAAGACCCCTCTTCCGCCCAGGCAGAGAGAAGGGCTGCACAGATGCTTGGCAGGGAATCAGAGGGTGTATGCATGGACAGGAGGTGCCAGGGCACAGCTTGTCCTACACATTTGTACAGGACAGGTGAGACTTGCTTGTGGAGGCAACAGTTCCGTGTGACTCCCACCCTGACTCAGCCACCCCCTCTGGGAAACCTGCTTCTGCAGGGTCTCATCCAGCCCCCGGAGAGAGGACAGACAGAAACTGCTAGAGGCTCCCTCTCCCCTTCCCTACATGACCTTCACTTTCTTTGCCACAGGCCCAAGGGAGGAGGAGAGCTGGGAGCCATGGGTGGAGTTTTCCACTGTGCTGCCTGGAGGCCCAGCTAGGGAAGCTGCTGGGCCAGGTGACCTTCACTCAGGCTCCCTCAGGCCTGGTGGGGAGCTGCTGGTCTGGGAGGATCTTCAGTTCCCATTGCTGGAGTTCAGGGCAGGAACCTGTGTAAGGGGAGCTGCTGGGAGATCCAACTTCCTTCCTCGCAGCAGCTGCAGGAGACTTCCCCCCCCCCCTTCCTGCAGCCATAGGTGCCCCTTGCTACCTTGGGGTGAAGTGGCCACATGACTGATCCTACAGTGTGATGGGTGAGGGTCTGTCTGCCGGACAAAGCCTGGGGGTGGGGGGCAAGCCTGCCCCCACTCTCTCTCACTGGGGTGCACGTGTCCCTTTTCTATGCAGAATATCATCAGCGCCTACAGCAAACACGAGGGCAAAACGGTGGATGAGGCCAAGGTTGCCTTCTTGAAGCTGATCCACCGGTGGCCCACGTTTGGGTCGGCCTTCTTCGAAGTGAAGGTGAGTCTAGGCGGCTTCTCATTCCATGTGCACTAATGGTTCTGCCAGGGGAGCACCAGGCGGGTGTTCTCATCTGTCAACTGGGATGCTATTCCAGCCCCCACCCCTCCTGCCGCCTGCGAGAGCGGGGGAGAGACTGCAGGAACACATTGGTGAGGGAAAGCAAAACTCATTTCCTTCCCCATGGTCCCTGCCCTCTTGTGGGAGCGAGTCAGTGATCTAGTTCCAGCTCCTGGGGGAGCTCTGGCTCATGAGACTCCTCCATCCTGTTCACCACTCCCCTCGCTCCAGTGAAAGATAATTGTCATAGGGGGCCACGTTGGCACAGGGAGAGGTGCCACCTCAGGTATCCAGGGCCACACCCCTGGGGATGCTTGAACTGAACTCTTGTGTTTGGTAGGAACCAGGGCAGAGAGGAGCACAGGAGAATGTGTTCAGGGACCATGGTCGGCTGCTGCATTATATTTTCTTTAGAGCCCCTTGATCATGTAGGTGCCTCCCTAACCTGAATGCAGAGTTCTGGGTCCAGTTGCCCTCAACCTAATGCAGCCAGATGTCACCTACTCCTTTCCTCCCCAGCACCAGTGCACACTTCTAACCTTTTCATGCCGCAGCCCCCTCCAACGTCCCATCATCCCCATGGCTTGGCTCTCAACACATTTTGGTTTGTGCAATGCCAGGGAGGGTGTGCTGCCAACCAAAGTGAGAGAACTACTGCCTGATAGCCCAGAGCTAGCAAACCACCTTTAAACAGCTGCTGTGCATGTCTTCAGTGTGGTCTTAGAATAGCCCCCCTTGGCAATAGTTACATGGAACTTTCTGAGCTTGTTGCCCTCAAAGTTAATTTGAGAGAGACAGTAAACACCACTGGGGAAAGTTGAATGTCTCTCTGCGATTAATAGGAATCTTCATTCACCTCCCCACAAACACACTCTTCTTTTGTTCCTGATCACCAGCAAACCTCTGAGCCAAATTTCCCAGACATCATCCTGATTGCAGTCAACAAGCAAGGAGTCTCCCTAATACACCCCAAGACCAAGGTAAGAGTCACTTCTCCAGTGCCTGGAGGACGCTGCAGTTTGGCTCTCTGGGAAGTGCAGGCTACCTCAGCTTGGCAGCTCTAACGAGGGATCCCCTCACAGGCCAGGCCCATTAAGGAACAAGGGGTAGGACCTCGTACCTGGATCTTCAGAGACAAACAGAGCCCCTGTCCATTTGTTCTGGAAAACTGAAGGATGGATGGTGCCCAAAATCCCTGCTTAGGATTAGACCTGCTGCTCCAAAATAATTCAGGCAATTGCTACAAGCAGTCACTGCCCAGGAAAGCAAAGACCTGATGGCAGCTGGAAAGGGGAGTGGTAGCAAGGAGGATATGTGATGAGGAAGGAGCAATCTCCAGCTGAAGGAGTATGGCCGGCACAATCTGTTCTCTTCCGAACGGTTGCACTCTTTGGTTATTCATGTCTCTTTCTGCCTGCAGGACATCTTAACAGTTTACCCCTTTAATAAAATCTCCAACTGGAGCAGTGGCAGCACGTACTTTCACATGACAATTGGGAACCTGGTGCGGGGAAGCCGGATTCTGTGCGAGACATCTCTGGTGAGGCGCCTCGCTGTCCCTTACATGTTCTCCTCCTGTTTTCCCTTCCTTCTTATGTCTATAAGCATCACAGATACCTGGTGTAAGGATGCTGATGTACATGAAAGCAGCCAGATAAAGGATTCACTGTAATAGGGCTGCCTTTGTTCTGCCTCTGGCTCAGTCCACATATTACAAATTCTGAAACACAAGATGGCAGCCCACAGTATAAAACAGGACAAACCCAACCCTGCTTGATCACTAGACCAGGAACCCAGGGCTTCCTGTAGTGTAAGACAGCACTGCTTTCAATAGCGCTACTGTGGTACCTGAGAACACCAGCAGGAGCCATGGAAAAGAATGATCTGAACATTAGGAACGGAGGGAGGAGATACAGAGGGCACGCAGCTTGGGAAATAACTCATGTTGCCAGCTGGCACCTTCTAGAGTCCTTTTCAAGAGACTAGGTTAAAGTTTCTCTCTCCTGCAGGGTTACAAAATGGATGACCTGTTGACCTCCTATGTACAGCTGCTAATGAACGCTGTGAACAAGCAGAGGAATCCCCGCCTCCCTGCCTGAGGGTAGAAGCCTGCGATTCATACCTGTGCCAAACAGCCTCCATTTCATATCCCACATCAAAACCCATTTTAACACTGATCCTCCCAATTAATCCTCTGATCACACCCATTCTTCAGTAAGGCACGCTAGTGAAGTACTGCCACAGGGGAAGCACGAATGAGCACACATTTTATGCTCTCCTGGCCTAGACCCAATGGACAAATTCAATATGGTTTATAAATGTCGGAGCATTTTCCTGGATTTCAACCTGGGCACGGCCCTGAATTAATACATGAAAAAGCCGTCTGAAAACCTCTTTGATCCAATACTATGGTGTCCTCCATCCTGACAGGCACATGCCCCTCCAATTCCTTCCTCCTGGCAACATAAGGGCCCATCATTCAGTATACTCCCACAAACTGCATGAGCTTCCTGAGTCTCTGGCAAAGAGAAAGAGAGAGTGTTATTTTTTCAACACAATGGAGAGGTTGCAAGAGTAGAGGAAAAGCCAAAGCATTTCAGCACAGCATTCAACGGTAGGAAAACAGAGAGAAATTTTGCAAAAAGTGAGATGCTGCTTTTCTTCAATCTTCTAGCATTAGACAACTCACTGCCAGTCACAGTGACTGCCACCCTATTCTGCTACTGTGGAAGAAACTTCTTCGCTCCTGGACAGTTCAGGCTGGCAAGCCATAGTGGGCTTTGCAGAGAGGGAGAACCATTTCTGCTATAACATGGTTATTGTCTGCTGTCTTGTTGCCTTAGGTAAGTTGTGAGCTAGTGCACTTCCTTGTGTCCCCTTTGGTAACTGCCCCGGGTGTTCCCCAGCCTCCCTTTCTCATAAGGAAACAGCAGAGTGCGCCCCAGTATGCATGAACACACACCGATTTGGACTGTTATTAAGGTCTGATTCTGCACCCTTACAGTGACATAGCTTCATCTATAAATACTACTCAATGTGAGTCAAGGTTGCACAGGATTGATCCTATAACACATAGACTTCTTTTGAAAGAGTCATTTTCCTGCTCTATAGACGTGCTCCTAGCATGGGGTTATGAAGACATTCTTTCAGGAGACAGAATGCCAGTTGGTGAATTTTACTGGTTTTCATTTCTCTTGATCTTTCTCCGACTTCCTGTTTGGCAGACAGCATGAATGGTAAAGCCTGATGCAGAATTTGTTCATCACATGCTCCTCCATAGACAACTCCGGTCAGCAAGAGAACTTTCTCACAATAAGAACTGTTCAGAATTCAAAAAGCCAGGGGGGTAAACTTGCCCCCTACACTACCTTCTAGTACTAGAAGAGAAAATACTTGTCCTTCCCAGATCAGAAGAGCCCTCCTGTGACCACAGTGGCATGTGGTGCTTTTAGTGCATTTACACCAAGTTCCTTGAGGCATGGTTTGACAGTGCTGGAAAAGCAGTGCTGTTGAATCTCTCGTTCTAGCTTGCCAATGTATGGACAATGGGCTTCACTGTCCCCTGGACATGTGCGTGCAACACAGCCATTAATGGGAGGATTGTACATACACTGCGGGGAGAATAGGGCCACAATATCTCTATGCATCTAAATGAGTGCCACACTTTTCAGAATAGTTGATCTTTTTGCGACCAGTCAGATATCTCCAATGCAATGTCCATTGCCAGCAATGGATGCTTTGAGACTACCAATGTCAATATGTTAATGCTGGCATCATACTTTTGAATTCAATTTAATTAGATACAATATCTGAGCAGTGTTTTATGCATTGACTCCGTATTGAAATCTTTGCAGCCAAACTATTCTGTTTCCTGTTTTTAAATAAACTGTTGTAGATCAGTGATGATGATGTGGTTTCTTTCTTCCACAAGTCTGGTGAGTGCTCTCCCAACCTCAGTACAATCTGAAAACCTCTCTGTAAAGGGGTGGTGTGGCCCCTTGCTGGCCGGGAGGGAGATAACCCCTGGCAAGAGCCGGAAGGGGCAGAGCCAGGCCCTGTTAAGCCCCGCCCCCGGAAGGTCAGGGGCCGACCCGGAAGTAGAAAAGCCCTGCCTCAGAGCTCAGTTGGGAGGCAGACACCGGGGAGACCAGACGCTCCGGGGCGGGCTCCGGCCGGAGAGCCGCCGAGCCCGCCGCTTCCCCGCTATTGGGAGCAGCCGCCAGCGTTGCCGCCTGCCAGGTACCCCGGGGAGCCGCTGAGCCAGCCCGCTACTGGGAGGAACTACCGAGGCTGCCGTCCGCCCACTACCCGGAGGAACCGCTGGACCTGCCGTCCGCCTACTACCCAGAGGAGCCGCCAACAGACTCGGCCTGCTATCCGGAGGAGGACTTGCCAGACCTGCCGCCCGATAGTGACCCTGAGGAGCCCATGAACCTGAGGCCTTCGGAGGACCCAGAGACGGCCCAGGTACCCTGGGAGGGGGAGTGGGGAAGTAGCCCGGGGGAAGGCCCTGAGCCAATGTCAGTGTGTTGCGGTCAGGATCCCCACTGACTGCAGCGAGCCTTCCGCTGCTAGGGCCCCGGGCTGGGGCGCAGTGGAAGTGGGCGGGCCTGCGCCCCCCCCCCTGCCACCCCATTGGTGGGTAGCAGTCTCCCCCCTCACACCAATACCTGGTCTACTAGCTCCTGAACTATTGTTCAGCCCCTGCTTAGGGCCTGAACCCCCTGACCCCGCATACTCGTTGTTGTTCACCCTGACTCAGGGACCAGACTCATTGGACAGTGCTCAGCCCTGCCTGAGGGTCTGAGCCCCTGACTGTTGGACAGTGCTCAGCCCTGCCTGAGGGTCTGAGCCCCTAACCCAGGGGTGGGCAAACTTTTTGGCCCGAGGGCCACATTGGGGTTCAAAATTGTGTGGAGGGCCAGGTAGGGAAGGCTGTGCCTCGCCAAATAGCCTGCCCCCCCCCCATCTGACTCCCACTCACCTCCCACCCCCTGACTGCCCCCTCAGAGCTCCCAAGACATCCAGCCCCCCCGCTCCTTGTCCGATTGCCCCCTCCAGAGATCCCCCCCCTCCCTAACTTCCCCCCGCAGGACCCTACCCCGTACCTAAGCCCTCCTGCTCCTTGTCCCCTGATTGCCCCCTTCCAGCAACCCCCCACTCTAACTGCCCCCCAGAATCCCCAATCTAAGCCCCCTGCACTTAGTTCCCTGACTGCCCTCTCCCGAGACCCTCCCACCCTAACCACCACCCAAGCCCCCCTGAGTGCCCCTCACCCCCGTTCTTGCTTACTTTGCTCAACCGGGCATGGCCCCACGGCTTGCTGCTCTCATCTGGCTCCTCGCCTGGCCCCGGCAGCTCAGCCCGGCACCCCCGGGCGGGAGCGCGGCGCCCCTCACCGCGCTGCTCGGCCCCTGGGCACGGAGGAGGGGGCCACTGGCACCACTCCCCTGCCGAGAGCTCGCAGGCCGGATAAAATTAAAGTGAAATAAAGAGAAATACGCGCCACTCCAACAACGGTCAATGTGTTTTGAGTGCGCCATCTATTGGGGAAACGTGGGCATTGCAGGGAAAGGGGAAAAAAAGGAGGTTTTTACTATAATTTGGACAAGTTCGGCGGGCCGGATTAAAAAGCCTAACGGGCCGTATGTGGCCCGCGGGCCGTAGTTTGCCCATGTCTGGTCTAGGGTGACCAGATGTCCTGATTTTATAGGGACAGTCCCAATTTTTGGCTCTCTCTCTTATATAGGTTCCTATTACTCCCCACCCCATCCTGATTTTTCACACTTGCTGTCTGGTCCCACCTGTCAGACACAACAGCAGTGCTTCCACGGCACTAGAGCAAAACATTCTCGTCATAGACTCACCCTCCTGGAGTGCCTCCTCATGGCAGCCAGCCAGCACTGCAGCCCCTTCACCTTCCTCCTCCAGACTTTGGTGCTCTGTGTGGTGACATAATCCTCTGGCCAGGTCACACCAAGAGTCCCATCTCTCCTTGGGTAACAATGTCCCAACTCAAAACACAGTGGAAAGAAAATCCTTGGCTCAGTCTTCCTCAGATTTTTCACTCAGTTCCCAGGCTCTGCAGTGTTCTTCACTCAATTACTGAGCAAAGCCTCCCAGGGCTTTCCCCCTGGAGGCCCAGCTGCTCCCGAGCCGTTAACTCTCAGGGCTTTTCCCCGGAGTCTCTCTCTGCTCCCAGACCTGCTGTAGGAGTCTCCTTTTCTCCAACTGCCCTCTCCCTTCAGGGACAATCCGAGGCTAGGTACCTCCTGCAGGCCCCTCTGGTTCCTTTTCCAGAGAGGAAGTTCCAAACTCCTCCCTCCTGGATCTTCTCCCCTTATTGCTCTGCACTCCATTCTTTATAGGAACCATCCAGCCTGGTCTAATCCTTAATTACCTGTCTCCCCTTCAGGTGCCACAGAACAGGCTAATTGTCCCTGCCCACGTGGGGTTTAGAATATCCTCACAATTCTGAAATAGGACGGTGGCTAATCCTTGGAGTCACTGAGTGATTCACTCTGGGTCACATCAGAGGTATAGATCCAAAGGAGTCAGGTTTTACTGTACAGTATGCATATACAATATACATTTTTATATTTTAATCTTTAGTGTGAAGATTTAAAATGTATTGCAGTTCACTTGATTACAAGAATATTACAGAACAGGTGCAGATTATAATATTTTAGTCCAGCAGTCACAGATTTTGGTTAGACATCACAAACTCAGAAGTACTAAAAAACAAGAAATCTGCAGTCTGCAGAATACATGCCATGTAATAAGGACTGGGCTTGTCCCTTTTGTATTAATACATTTCTTCATTCATTCTATATAATCCTTAGCACTAAGAGTGCTTTACAAACTCAGAACTAAACACCTCTTAGAACAACTGCTTTAGTCCCAGAAGTCTGCATCACCCAGCACAAAACATTTGGCATTGGAAACTCCGAGCATGGAAGGTTAAACAATTTTTGCTAATACTGTATGGATCACTGTGAGGGTAAGGACCAGGAGCCAAACCCTAGAGAAAACATATAGCAGTTTCTTTTGTAATAAGGAAGATATTAAGGAAGTGATTAATATTCTCCTTTAATATGAGTAAGCTGCACATATCGCAGTTGCTAAAAGCATTGCCATCTTCAAGTGTAGTCAGTGAGCATTAGTGATTTACTTTAAATACGTATATAAATATAGATTTTAAACAGTGAAAGTATACAGTGGACAGCAGCTTTCAGTAAGAAATACAAAAGTTTAGCCTTTTGACCCAAATTCATCCTTGATATAACACCACTGAGGATAATGGAGTGACAAAGAATGAATTTGACTTTCTGAATTTAGAGCAAAGGAAAATGCACACGTCTTAAGTCTTAAATTTCTTTCTATGAAAGAGAGACTCTCCTGAATTCAGCATTATGAAGAACACACAGGTATTGGCAAATCCATCACAGCAAAAGACTCTGCCCTAAAGAAGTCCACAATCCTATTACATCTACTTTACATCCTATGCCATTTACTTTTCCAAAGGTGGAATCTGGGGGAAGATGAATGTTTCCAAGCTTTTCTGTAGTTATTTCCTATAACTCTCTTGATTGCTCAGTCTCTCAAATCTGATATTGTAAACTCTGACAACCATGTGCTCTACAAAGCAGGACTCTAGTTAAATATTTGTCAGATTAACAGTTAAAAAGAGACACTAAGACATTTGATTATCCATATATTATAGAGCTCAGGGTCTATGAGTGTCTTTTCCTTTAAGTAAAAGTAGTAGCAAGTCCTGGCCTAATCTACTGAATTTCAAATGTTAGAGAGGAAATAAGAGCCCTCACTGCATCTCTTCGAATAGTACAAAGATAATCACATTCATCTCTACATGCACATGTTTAACCAAGTGTAACGGGGCCAACACTCACCCCTGCGGCGCCTCCCGCTGGTCGTCTGGGGAATCAGCTCCTTCAGCGTCAGGAGAGCCCTCCGCAGGTTGATGCCCCGCTCTTTTGCTGGCCCCGTGTCCCTCCCGGACTCCGGTGCCCTCCAACTGTGGGTGCTGCACACCTGCAGTACCCCCTTTGGTGTGAGGGTCTCCCCTCCCCAGGGGAACCCTCTATCCCCACCTCACCTCAGAGTGTGCCACTGTCAGTCACCACTTGCCCCCGCTCACTGGGGCGGACTGCAGTATCATGGCTTCTCATCACAGGCAAGGAGGGTTGGCCTGCTGTCGCTATCTCCAGCCCTGGGCTGCTCCCTGCAACCCTGGTGGTCGTGGGTCGGGCCTTGTATCAGGCCCGGAGGCCTGGGGCTCGTGGCTAGAGCCCACCCAGCTCCTTCTGCCCTGCCCCAACTCTGCCCTAACCCAGGTACCTGGCTCAGCTCCTGCAGCTAGGCCTGTCTCCTTCTAAATGCAGAGGAGACTGCTTCTTCCTCTCTGCCTCCCAGCCCTTATATCCTGGCTGGGAGTGTTTGGGGGCGTGGCCACACAGCTGAACCCAACTCCCAATCAGCCTGGGAGTTTGCAGGCTAGCCTCCCAGGCTATTTCAAACCCCTCTTGGGGCTTTTCCAAGCCCCTTCCAGTAGGGGGCGGGTGGTCATCCCGCCACACCAAGTATTTGCACTTTCCATTGCTAAACTCAAGAGTGGCCTCTGCAGGAAACACAGCTGACAAGATCTGAGCTGGTCTGGAATACAAACTACTGCCCATGAAGTACTCAACTTTGGCATATTCACAAGCACATATGATGCCATCTTCCCACGAAATTCTCTTGAACTAGGACTGGTGAATTAGTTGAAAATCCCCCGCCTCCCCGATTCAGCACTGGGCTCCTTCCTGGGACCAAGGGAATGGGGAGAGGAGCTGCATGCTCCAAGCTAGGAAGAATCAGCATAATGAATTGTGAGTGCTCATGAGCCTGAAGTGCCTGTGCTTTAGTCCTTCAACCCAACTCTAGAGAGAATAAGCATAGTGGACTGGTCCCAGCAGTGGCCACTTAAGATTGCCTTTGGTTGTGCAGTTCCTTGTGCCCATACCTGAAAGATGGGTCAAGGGCTAGAGAAGAACAGGAGCTGTCCTCAAGTGCTGTTACAATGTGACAAAAGTAATACTGTCTAGATGATTGTGCAGATTGATAGTCACGGTGGAAGACAGACAAGCTTTCTAATTAGATCAGAGAGTCCATCTCTTCACAAGTGCTGTAGCAGAGGCAGTGCACAGAAGGTGTTAAAATAGTTATGACAGCTGACTACAGTGGGAAGTAAAGCAGCCCAAGGCAGTTGGTATTAGGAAAGCAGCTAACCAACCAGGAGTCTTGCGCAGGGAGTCCTTTCTGCACTAGTTTTTTCCCCTAACTTTTCTCACCATTACTATCTCTGGTGCAGCTTCACTGGTGGTTGCAACAGCAAGTGCTCTAGTGTACAGCAGCCACCAGGTTGTGTGAATTTGCTCTAAGGAGGGTTAGACAACAAGGGATAGGTCTTCCCTATAACATTAACCCAGCTCCCATCCACACACAAAGACCTCTCGCCCAAGAGTGGTGTTGCTTTAGACCCAGGTTCATTAGCCTATAGCCACAGCTGGGCCAAAGCTTATTGAGCTGGTGACCTATCCACACTGCAACAAGAACACAGGCTAAACCACTCAAGTGTTGATAGTCCTCCAATGCCTTCCCACAATTCCCCTTCTGCACCCAGGACAGACAAGTTCTCCCATTATTCACTGGGAAAGAATCACAGAGCGGTTCAGCTTACTGCAGTGCTAAGAATCATGGGGTATCATGTGCCTCTGGAAGTCCTAACATCTCAGACAGGTGACTGCAGCACCACTGAGTACACAGTCACTTGGGTAGGACTCTGCAATGTGGCCTCTTACGCATGAACTAGGTAGGCTAAGCCAGGCGACAATCACCCAAATTAATTCTGCAGTGAAGACATGCCCAAGGTGGTTAAAACACTAGAAGCTGTTTAGCGCCCTGTCTACATGACAGCATCCACTGGTGCTACCACCAACAAAGTTGCATCGGTGATAGCAAAGGCGCAAAATTGTAGTGTGGACACAGCACACGTCTTACTACAAGATGTATAGGTATGAGTCTGAAGGCTCCTTCGGTTCACTCAAAGGGTCCTAGAGCCCAGACTCCAGCCCAAGCCCAGAAGTCTACACTGCAATTAAACAGCCCTACAGCCCAGGCCCCATTAACCCAAGTCAGCAGGTACAGGTCAGTCATAGGTTTTTAACTGCAGTGTAGACATGCACTGAATGACATAGAAGCTGAGCTGAGAAGATTGTCTTTCCATTCAAACAAAGGGAAAAGGCTTGGCTCAGACCAAAGAGTTTAACAGTTACCAGATCTGCCAACTGGGTTTTGTTATGCAAAAGAGTAACCACACCTCCAGTCATATTGCAGGTACTATATAGGGTAATGGCAGGTGTGTCAGTGGATAGGGTATTATGTCACATTGGGCAATTCCAAGCCCTGGGAATCAGTGATCTAATGGAGAACTGGCAAGTAAGCCCTGAATATTAGTTCCTGGCATCCCCTGCCTTCACCCTCGCACTACATACCCCCCTTCAGTTGTAAGGGAATTGAATACTTTTGAGAAGCATCAAACTGACAGTCTCAGAGATTGAACTCCTCTGGGCATCAACCAGGACAACAGTAGTGCAATTTCTGTGCACTGCCCAGACACTATACTTCCACTCTGGCCTAGAGTGAGATGAGTAGGTAGCATAGACTCTCTGCCCATTCACTCCTTGCCTTGCTTAGAGAAAATGTCAACAAGGGTGTCAAGAAGGGCCATTGCTGCGACAGTTTTTGTAATGTGGATATTTGTTCACTGGTAATTTAGACACAGACCAGCTCATTTTGGACATACCAATTAGTTATCAGATAGTGGTAATTTTAGGCCACATTCAGAACAATGTCCTATAGGTGAAAAGCTATGCAGATAAGGCATTTAAGAAATCCTTGATACTTCTAACTGGTGTTGAACAATCTGCACATTTCACCATCTGGTATTTAAACCACTGTTCTTTCCAAATTCCTCAGGCTACAGGAGGGAGAACTTCAGCTCAATAGAGAAATGATGAAGGACAGAAAAACAATGGTGTACATCTGATCAATGGCAGAATAAGCCTGTTAACTACCATACCCACTGCTCTGCCCTACCCGCTCAGCAGAGGCCAAACTCCCCATGCTGTCAGTGTTAATTTGCAACTGCCTGAGTAAAGGGACATGCAGAATGAAAGCTGCAGTAACAAAAGCTGGAGGAGGTACTATTTGTCTGTGGTTTGTTTCAGACATTCTTAACAGCTCGCTTTGTGATCAGTAGCTGCCGCAAGTTGCAGTCTGTGAGGATAAGAGTGCAGTGAGCAGAATGCCAGACCTGTTTAAGCAGAGTTTAAATCCACAGCTTTGGGATGCAATTTCTTGGAGGCCAGTTCAGACAGTTTTTTCAGACGTTTCTTCAGCTCCAGAGGGAATTTCTCATAGCATTTCTTGCACACCGGCTTCATGTCAAACTCCACAAACTTGTTCCTTTCAAAGAAACACTGAGCTATTAAAAACAGCACTTGCAAAACTACATGCCTGGCTTGCTGTTCCGTAACCAAGTATGTGTGTGTCTGAGTGTGGTGGCTTGCTTTCTATTGCACATATTAAACCTCTCATTTCAACACACAGATACCAATCTTGCCAGGTATGTTCACACATCAGAATTTAACTCATACATGTGGTAGTGTTCATGCCAAGTTAGATGCCTTACTGTGCAAACACAGATACATAATGACTGATGACTGGAGATCAGGTCCACACATTTACCAATAACGAAATGTCCAGCCACGGAACACTTTGTGATTGGCTCTTAGCAGCACTTCTGCTTGGCTGCTTTCCAAAAAGGACTCAAGCAGCCACGAACGTCAGTGGGTCACAATCACAAATGGTGATTGCAGCAGAATCAGGCCACGGCATTCATTTGGTTGGCAAAAATCAAGTGAAATTTCACTATCAGAGTCAGTGTCCCAGACACTCGATCTAGACATTTAATCTAGAGCCCACTCAGTCTGAGACATGCCGATTCCTTATCCCCCAATAGCCTTATATTTCCAGACTTCCTGCCATTCAGCTTCCACCAAGTTTACTGCCGTTAATGTTGCTCCATTAAGCAGCAGCAAGGGAAGTTCACTGCAATATGGCCCACCCCCAGGAATGTGCCCAGCCTCCATTAATCCAGGGAAGGGAAGGATGTCTCTGAGATAGGCACATGACAAACTAATTTTCTAGACATTTGAGCTGAATTTCCCACTGTGTTTCCTCAGTTCCAGTTCTTACTGGTGACCTGTAACATTGTCTTGGCCTATAGGTAGTACACTTTTAATGCCTCAGACATTAAACACTCTGCTGAGTGGGCATCTCTGGAATCATACTGGCTGGTGCGAAAGCCTGGTATGTCCCAGTTACCAAACGGCCCAGTTGGAGCATGGACCTGGGGGCTAGGGCAGTGTCATTTTATTATGGAGTGAGACTTTGCTAAGCGTTTTTATCAGTATAAAAGAATAAAGAATTTAAAAACATTTTCCAAAACCCACATTCTATAATGAAAACGCCATTTCCTTGAGCCCCTAAGGATCAGCTCCTTCAGAAATGAGGCACGTTGGGCCATCACAGCAGAGCTTGGGTGATATCAGAGGCCCTGAAACTAGGAAAGGGGCATTTATAGTTAGTTTGCATTCATTGTCCCTGTGCCACTTACTATTTGGGGCATTTAGCACACAACTCTTTGAAAATGGGCTCAGTTACCTTTCAATAGGCTACCTTTCTAGGGGAAAGCTGTACGTACTGCAGGAGAGGATGCTGCTCTACAGCTGCAGGATGCCAGCACCATTCCCCTAGGCTGCTGAAAGAGTTATCCTAGGTCTGCAAGTATCTACTTACTTCAGTGTGAGCTTGATGTTGCAGGTGGAGCAGGAGAAGCAGTTCACACACCAAGCCTTGTTGAGAGCTGACACCACTGTGCAAAATAAGAGCAAACAACCAGATGATCTAGTCTCAGAGTCCTATCCCAATTCAGTGAGCCCAGATGTAAAAAGAAACACTGGAGCCTTGAGCGACCCAAAATAAGGAAAGAACAAATCTTACCGTCCCCCTCAATCACGTGGCTGCAGTTGTAACAGACATCACCAAAGAGCTGCACGCAGAAGGAATAAAATGAGAACTTATTTTACTGACTATGAAGGAGTCTGCTCATGCTCCCCAAATTAGACAGCTGGTGCAAACATCAAACTCCTGATGGATGTAGCAGCACCCTAAAATTCATTTACATCTCCTGAATAGCTTCTCATACACTTGCCCATTGGTCTATGGTCATTCAGAACTGGTATCCTCAAATCTTACAAGTTTTTTTGTTGATGCCTCATATTCTTAGTATCATTGTAACATGATCTCTGAGCCTATATGCCTGGGAATTTGGGAGACAATGTCAATAGATCACAACACTGATCAAGAAATATCTCCTGATCATAGACCATAAACATGGAGGCAAAACCAAGAGTGCTATTTTAAAAGCAGTTGATATTTAGCCTTTAGCAACTCTAAATTGAAGGGAAATGTTGTATTTTGTCTGATGAAAACTGGTATGGAGTCATGGCTGCTTATTGTATCTTTATGATAATGTTACCTTTATATCAGCTGACAGGACAGATCTTTTCTGTGCTTTAGCCAACTAGATGCCATGGCTTTTTTTTAAACAATTATAAATAGGTTGGTTTCACATGGGTTATAGAATGTTTTCTGATTCTTAACAAAAGGTTAGTCAAGCAGCCATCTGACTGGTTCACACTAATTGTATTTGGTATAATTACAGACATTTTAATTTGTTTGCTGTGTTGTTATAGCTGTGTTGCTCCCAGGATACAAGAGACAAGGTTGGTGAGGTAATGCCTTGTATTGGACCAACTGCTATCAATGAAAGCTCTGCAGCACTCAAAAGCTTGTCTCACCAACAGAAGTTGGTCCAATAGAAGATATCACCTCACCCAGCACGTCTCTCAGAAATGTTAAGGGCAATCCAGGGACAGCAATTTTTTCGTTCCACAGGGAAGATCCCTGTCCCCATTACATTTTCATGCTCTACGCACTGCTGCTTTCCTAGAATTATACATGTCAACACACATCTGTGATAGAAAACATTTTTCCTTTTTCAATTATATTCCCTACCACCAGAGGTTATTGACATTTCTTAACAACTCACTCCAGATAAAGAACAGTTACTTACCTCGTAACGTTGGTTCTTCGAGATGTGTTGCTCATGTCCATTCCCATATGTGTGTGTGCGTTCCGCGCATGCCCGGTCCGGAAAGCTTTTCCCCAGCGGTACCCGTAGGGTCGGCAGGGGCGACCCCTGGAGTGGCGCCCTTATGGCCATGTATATATGCCCCTGCCGACCCTCCCCCCGCTTAGTTCCTTCTTGCCGGTACTCCGACAGAGGGGAGGCGGGTGGGATTCGGAATGGACATGAGCAACACATCTCGAAGAACCAACGTTACGAGGTAAGTAACTGTTCTTTCTTCTTCGAGTGCTTGCTCATGTCCATTCCCATATGTGACTTACGAGCAGTCATCTCGGAGGAGGGAGAGGAGTACTTTGAGTACCTGTTAACAGGACCGCCTGTCCCACAGCTGCGTCCTCCATCGACTGCTGCACGATGGCGTAGTGCGACGTGAAGGTGTGCACTGAAGACCACGTCGCTGCTCTACAGATGTCGACGATTGGAACGTGTGCCAGGAACGCCGTGGACGCGGCCTGGGCCCTGGTGGAATGCGCCAACAGTGCTGGTGGAGTAGCATTCGAGAGGTTATAAGCCAATTTGATACAAGAAGTGATCCAGGCCGAGAGGCGCTGAATAGAAATTGGTAACCCCTTCATCCTTTCTGCCACTGAAATAAAAAGTTGTGGAGATTTACGAAAACCTTTGGTCCTTTCTATGTAAAAGGCTAAAGCTCTTTTGACGTCCAACGAGTGAAGCATTCTTTCCCTGTTATCCGCATGGGGTTTGGGAAAAAACACCGGTAGGAACACCTCCTGATTCAAATGAAAGGGCGAGACTACTTTGGGCAGGAAGGCCGGGTGAGGACGTAACTGAACCTTATCTCTATGGAAGATCGTGTAGGGCGGTTCAGAAGTGAACGCCCTGATCTCAGAGACTCTGCGTGCCGAAGTGATTGCTACTAAGAACGCGGTCTTCCATGAGAGATAAGAAAGGGGGCAGGAGGATATGGGTTCGAACGGGGGTTTCATTAGGGCCGTTAGAACCAGGTTGAGGTCCCAAGGGGGGGTTGGTTGGCGTATATGAGGATACAATCTCTCCAACCCTTTAAGGAATCTGCTAACCAAGGGGTTACTAAAGACCGAATTGTCATCGACCCCTGGGTGGAACGCCGAAATGGCGGCCAGGTGTACCCGAACAGTGGAAAGCGCTAGTCCTTGCTGCTTCAGCTCAAGGAGGTAGTCAAGGATAGTGGAGACTGAAGAAGACAGGGGATCCACCCCCTTGTTCTGAGCCCACAGTGAGAAGCGCTTCCATTTGGCAGTGTAGGTTCCCCTTGTGGAGGGTTTTCTGCTACCCAGGAGGACCTCCCTGACTGAATCCGAGCACTGAAGCTCTGCTGGGTTCAGCCACGGATATACCACGCCGTGAGGTGGAGGGACTGGAGGTTGGGGTGCAACATCCTCCCGTGGTCTTGGGAGATCAGTGTCGGTGACAGAGGAAGTGTTATCGGCGTCGTCACACAGAGAGACAACAGGGTCGTGTACCAGTGTTGCCGAGGCCAGGCCGGCGCTATTAGTATGATCGATGCTTTGTCCTGGCGGGCCTTCGCTAGTACCTTGTGTACGAGGGGGAACGGGGGAAATGCATAGAGCAGACCCCCCGCCCATAGAGTGTGGAATGCGTCCCCTTCTGAACCTGGGCTGAGGTTGAGGAGGGAGCAGAACCTGTGGCACTTCCTGTTGGCCTTTGTGGCGAACAGGTCGAGGCGGGGAAACCCCCACCTCTGGAAAATTGAGTGGGCTACATCGGGTCTGAGAGACCATTCGTGACCCCGAAATGAGCGGCTCAGGGAGTCCGCCAGTACATTCTGAACTCCCGGAAGGTAGGTCGCAGTGAGGGAGATCCCTCTGGGAATGCAGAACTCCCACAGGGCGAGGGCTTCCTTGCACAGGAGAGAGGAGCGAGCACCACCCTGTTTGTTTATATAAAACATCGAGGCCGTGTTGTCTGTTAGGACTGACACGCTCTTGCCCCTCAAGAGCGACTGGAACGTCTGGCATGCCAGGCGAACTGCTCTGAGCTCTCGAACATTTATGTGGAGGGACAACTCCTCCTGAGACCATCGGCCCTGAGTCGTGGCCTCCCCCAGGTGAGCTCCCCAACCCAGCGCCGAAGCGTCTGTCACCAACGTGATGGATGGTTGGGGCTTGTGAAAGGGCACCCCTCCTTCCAGGGACGTGGGCTGGAGCCACCAGTAGAGGGACTGCCTTACCTTCAATGGTAGAGTCACTACGAGGTCGAGGGGGTCTCTGCGCTGGTTGTATACCTTCGCGAACCAGGCTTGCAGAGGACGAAGATGGAGCCTTGCAAATGGCACCACGTAAGTGCACGCTGCCATGTGTCCCATCAGGACCATACAGTTCCTTGCTGTTGTCATGGGAGACCGGAGGAGTGGTCGAATAATGTCCCCCATGGTTTTGGCCCGAGAGGGAGGTAGGAAGGCTCTCGCGCGGCGAGAGTCTAGAATCACCCCAATGAACTCGATTTTCTGGGTAGGGATGAGGGTTGATTTCGGCACGTTCAGAATGAGTCCCAGCTTTAGGAAGGTGGCTCTGATGAACGTTATTTGCGATAGAAGCCGCTCCCGCGACTGTGCCTTGATGAGCCAATCGTCCAGGTAAGGGTAGACATGGATGCCGTTTCGTCTGAGGAATGCTGCGACCACCGCCATGCATTTCGTGAATACCCTTGGAGCTGAGGAGAGGCCGAACGGAAGGACGGTGAACTGATAGTGTCGGGATCCCATCACGAACCTCAGGAATCGTCTGTGACTCGGGGTGATGGAAATATGGAAATATGCGTCTTTTAAGTCGAGGGCGGCGAACCAGTCTCCATGATCCATAGCAGGAATTATGACAGCCAATGAGAGCATGCGAAACTTCAGCTTCTTTATGTAGGAGTTGAGGCCTCGCAAGTCCAGGATGGGGCGGAGCCCCCCTTTGGCCTTCGGGATAAGGAAATAACGGGAGTAGTAACCCTTGCCCCGAAATTCTTGAGGAACCTCCTCTATGGCACCCAAAGACAAGAGGGTATGAACCTCCTGTTCTAGGAGTTGCTCGTGAGATGGGTCCCTGAAGAGGGACGGGCACGGGGGATGGGTGGGAGGGAGAACAGAGAATTGGATAGAATATCCCATCTCTACCAGGCTGAGAACCCACTTGTCCGAGGTGATAAAGGACCATGCCTGGTAGAAATGGGATAAACGGTTCACAAACGGGAGGGAAATCATGGAAGTGGAGGCTGGCTCGGCGTCCCCGGGCGCATCTTCAAAAGTTCGGCCTGGGTGCGGGAGGGTGATTGCTCCCTGGGCCTTGGGGTTGTCGGGAGGAAGATCGCTGTCGTCCTCTACCCCCACCCCTTCCGCCTCTCCTTGGTTGGTCCCTCCTATAAGGGGGGGCTTGGGAAGGCCTGACTGGCGGAGGCGGAGGGGGTCTGAAGGGCCTCCTTTGTCCTTGGGGAGTATGCAACCCCAGTGATCTAAGCATGGCCCTCGAATCTTTCATTGACTGGAGTTTTTTATCTGTATCGGCCGCAAACAGTCCTTGTCTGTCGAAGGGTAAATCCTGTATGGTGGCTTGCACCGGTGGTGGAATTCCCGACACGTGCAGCCACGCCCCACGACGCATGGCCACTGCTGTGGCTAGCTGTCTGGATGCCGAATCTGCCGAATCTAGGGCATCCTGGAGAGCAGCTCTGGAGACCAGCCTGCCTTCCTGGACGATCGCCCTAAAGTCCTGGATTGATTCCTTCGGGAGGGTCCCTTCAAATTTGGACATAGACGACCAGGTATTATATGCATATCTGCCCAGGGCGGCCTGCTGGTTTGCTATTCTTAGCTGCAATGCCGCCGACGAGTAGACCTTTCGCCCCCACAAGTCCAACTTTTTGGAGTCGTGGGACTTAGGGGTGGGTCCCGTCTGCCCCTGACGCTCCCGATAGTTTACAGCGTCTGCTACTAAAGTGCCTGGCGGGGGGTGGGTGAAAAGGTATTCGTACCCCTGCCTGGGTGCGAAATAGCGACGCTCCACTCCCCTTGCCGTCGGTGGAAGAGAAGAAGGGGTCTGCCACAAGGTCTCCATGGTGGATTTAACTTTCCTCATAAACGGCAGAGCTATTTGGGGCGGTAGATTAGAGGCAAGGATGTCCATATTGGGATCCTCCTCCTCCTCCTGGACTTCCTCCGTCTGGAGGTTCAGATTCTGGGCCACCCTCTTCAATAGGTCCTGGTGGCCCCTGAGATCCATGGGGGGCAATGACATGGAAGTGCCCGCCACCGCGTCGTCCGGTGATGAAGAAGAGGAGGCTGGCTGGGGGTCGGCTACCTGGGGGTCCTCCTGGAACTGCTGCTGGTAGGCGTCCCCATCCCGCTCCTCATGCACCTGAGATGCTGTACCAGATGGTCCAGGCTGGTCATCTCCCATCTCAGACTGTGGCCTCGTTATAGTGGCGGACACCGGGCCCCTTGGTACCGAGGGCAATGACGCTATTGAGGCAGGGCCCTGAGCCTGATGGTAGGCAAAGGGCGTCCAGAATGGCCATGGGCTGGTGGCCTGTCTGCCCTCCTCGTATTGACGGTGCCGACGGTGTGAAGAATGACGGTGCCGTGAGTGGTGCCGTCGAGACGAGCGGTGGCTGTGCCTCGACCTCGAGCGATACGAGGATACGTCCGACCCGGAGGAGTACTCCGACTGGGACCAGGGCGGTGCCGCGCCATCCGGTGCCACCAGCCTGCCGTAGACATCCGGCTTGCCCGGGTACATGTAGCCCTGCGGTGCCGGCCGAGCCGGTGCCGGAACTAGCGGTGCCGAGGGCCCCACTGGTGGCTGGAGAGAGGGAGCTGGCGGTGCCGGCGCCGCTGTCAAGGGCGGTGCGGACGGTGCCGCTATACGGGGGACCGGTGCCGGGACGATGAAGTCCGGTGCCGGGTCCGTGGTGAGGCCAATAAGGTCCTCCGCTGCGACGAACACCTCCGGGGTGGATGGGATCCCTATCCCGGGTGTCTCGCTTTCCAGGGGGAGTTCTTCTTCAGGGGGAATCACCCCTAACTCCGGTGCCGCCGGTGCCGGTGTGGGCTCTAAACGGGGCCGCCTCGCGCGCTCCGGAGCTGCCAACACCTTTGAGGGATCACCCGTGGACCTACGCACCGGGGAGCGCCCTCTTGATTTCTTAGAAGGCACCGGGGATTGAGACCGGTGCCTTCTAGATGAACCTGCACCGTGCCGGGGAGACCGGTGCCGGGAGGACTTCGCGGTCTTCGGTGCCGCGGTGCCGCGGACCGATGCCGGTGCACTGCCCGATGCCGCCGGCTCCGCTGGTTGCAGGGCGGACTCCATTAAGATGAGTTTAAGCCTGGAGTCTCGCTCTTTTTTCGTACGGGGTTTGAAGCCCTTGCAGATCGTACAGCGATCCGTTTGATGTCCCTCGCCGAGGCACTTCAGACAGCGAGAGTGGGGATCGCTGATGGGCATGGGCCTCCCGCAAGCTATGCACGCTTTGAACCCTGACGCCCCAGGCATAACCTGACGCCAGGGAACAAAGAACTAACTATCTAACACTAATCTATGTAAACAACAACTCTAACTACTCTAATTAACTACACAATGCACTATCTAAATATCTAACTAACTAACTAACTACGAGATAAGGATACCGCACGAGAAGAGCACTGTTCCAGCAACCGCCACGGACGGAAAGAAGGAACTAAGCGGGGGGAGGGTCGGCAGGGGCATATATACATGGCCATAAGGGCGCCACTCCAGGGGTCGCCCCTGCCGACCCTACGGGTACCGCTGGGGAAAAGCTTTCCGGACCGGGCATGCGCGGAACGCACACACACATATGGGAATGGACATGAGCAAGCACTCGAAGAAGAACAATGCATTTCTGGTTATATGGTGCATGGGGAAAACGCTGTGCTTATTTCCCAAATTTTTCTAGGGAGCATTCTTTGTCCCCAGCCCTTCAGCTGAGAGAGGTGCCCGCTGAATGGGTGTAGGACAGCAATGCTTACCTGGTTGTAGTGAGTTTCGCAGTAAGCCAGTCCTTTTTTCTCATAGTGACGATGCCCCAGAAATGGCTTCTCACATTTGGCACAAACAAAATGCTGCAAAAGAAAAGGATATTCAGTGTCGGTGGAAGGGCCTCCACAGCTAGAAGACATACATGGACGCTGCCCTGGAAATAAGCCAGCAGTTTCCACAAGCGTTTCAGATCTTTATACAAACACAGACAAGAAAACCCTGCAAGAACCTTGTGGGATGGTGATAGTGGGATGCTATGACAATTTAAATGACAGTCAGAGGAACAACGTCACAGCAGGGCTAGAAAACAATGACAAACACACCTGCACTCTGGCTACACAACAGATTCTACCACGACTATCATCTGTTGAGCTGCACGGTACAAAAAAATTGCTTCCAAGATTTGGAAGGCGAGATGAGTGACTCAAGAACCTCTTAATGCCAACTGGCAAAGGGATGCAGAAATCTCCTGATTTTGGTAAGTACATTCTGGTTCAAAGAATGTCTCGTGAGGTCTCAAATGAAAGCTGGTGCCATGCTGGTTATCAAAATTGTGGTGAAATGTGTGTACAGATACTATGTAAGGAGTTACACACACACACAATGTTCTCAAAGTCTGCGTGGAAGAGTTGGACACTATCAAAGGTGAAAAACCTCTTGTCTGAGAGAAAACTTATGTGTATTCATCTCTCTGTTTACATCTAAATTGAATATTGTATCGTTCCCCACTGGTCACTTATCACCAGTCAGAACTAAATGCAATGAAAGGATTGTGCAGAATTTGGAGAAAGTCTATCAGGAAGAAAAAAGCAGTGGTGCTTAGGCGAGATGGAGGGAGGGAACCCTATCTAGAGATTTACATCAAAGGTTTATTCCACTATATTTGGGAGGCAAGACGACATCCTGGCACCCGTCACTAAGGGAGCAAAGGGACAGTACATCTGCTTCATGAAGAAGAGTCTTGGTTGAAAATGCTGAAGAGAATTTGGGGTTAGAGAAGCTTCTTTAGACAAGACAGTAACTTGTTAGTTAAGGTTAGTCTCTAGAAAGCATGTTATGATTTTTCTTTTTACACAATCATTTGTTTCCAATAGTCTCTATTTCTTTGATAATATATTTATAGTGAAAACAAGAATATGTTTATCTAAGTGATGTGGTATTAAGCAAAGTGCTGGCTCTGAGTTGAATCTTACATGCTGGTGTGTATTGTTCCTTTGGGAAAAGCAAACTTCCTCATTCTGTGAGTGTCCCACAGATAAGGGACTGGACACTACAGGGACTCAGGAGTTGATGTGTGCCTATGGCTAGCTGTACAGGGAGAATGAGGACTGGAAGGTAGTGCTTGTGCTACCACAGGCTGGTGGTTTCAGGGAGCTGATCCTCCACAGGCAGACTCAAGTGTGCTTTACACTACGGGCAGGTGGTGATGAGGTACCTCATAACCTGGGTACCTCTGGGAAGTGTCACAGTGATGTTACAGTTTGTTACTTGGAGCTGTAGGGAAGGACATACAGAGGATATACATAACTTCAGTGGTAAATGCTATTTTGCAAACCCCAGAATCTTTGCAATGTAATGCAGAAATTTTAAAATAATTTTCCTGAGAGTAAATTAAACAATGATATTGTTACTGTGCAAAAGATTAAGTGCAGTATTCACAACTCTAGTGCATGTGACTTACCCAGGTAAAGCTCACCCCAGTCTGAATTCAGCCTAAACAGGAATGATGGGAATTTCTTATGTTCACTATAACAGCCTCCAATTTGCATTGGGCCTCTGGCACTGATCTCACCTCAACATGCCATTGCTTCCCCAGAGCATTGACCACTCGTCCTTCGATGGGCCTGCGACAGGCTCCACAGATTGGGATACCCATCTTGTCGTGGCAGGGCAGGCAATAGAGTTCCCCTTTCAGCTCTCTGGCCTCAGCAGTCAGCTCCTTCCTGAAAACACAACAAACAAGTGTTCTTGAAGCAACAACACTGACCCAAGCCCCAGCCAACGGCTGTTTCATGATTAAACCTGACACATGAGCTGTGGAAGAGTGAACTACAAAGCCAACTTCTATGCTTTGGCCCCCATCCACACTATAGACACAAGCATCCCAAATTATGCTTGTGAAACATGGCTGTGGTCAAACCACTTTATAACATGGTGGTTATCTAATAGGTCTTTCTGTCCACAAATGCAAGGCTAAATCACGTTTGGCCACAACCATATTTAAATAAGGCTATTTTTGTAATGTAAACAAGACCTTTGAGAGCGGCTCATTTCCAAGCCCAGTAGACAATGGTGCCCAGTAAGCAATGCATGAAGGAAAGAGAACCCTATGTAGCTGAACAGAAGAACTCCAATTCTTCTATCCTTTTGATTCCAACTCTTTTGATCTTTCACATACAGAACTTCTTGTCTGCCAGACAACTTAAAGGCTGCAAAGCGTAGCTGATGATTACAGAGTTGAGAAAGAGACTGAACTGTTGTCCATACAATACATTTCCTTGGTTTGTTGATGGAGGCTGGGAGAGGAGAACATACCCACAGTGAGTGCAGTTGAAGTGATCTGGATGGTAGGAGTCATTCCTGAACATCAGAGGCTGCTCATCGATTATCAGGTGGCACTTCTGACAGATATACTTGCCTAGCCCCTTGGCTTTTTCCCGATTATGGCAAGGCCTGCACAGGTGCCTGGGTGAGAATTGGAAACAAAGGGCAGCATTAGTAGAGTCTTTCTAGAAGAGAGTCGTGCTCTGCACATTTTTGATTACGGTTACGGGTTTTTATAACCTTCTCCCAAAGACAGAAACCACTGTTCTAAGCCCACTGTTCTAGAGAATGGGAATTAAACATCACCTAATGGTGCTAGTGCTAACCAAACCCTGAGGTAGCCTTGTAACTCCACCTGCCCCATTTGGATATAGTTAGGTATTTCCTAGGCCTTCTTATGTGGCTTTTATTCTCTTTGCTACATGTGTCAACTGCAATAAAAACAGTCGACAGTTTATCTGTCTGTAATTGCAAGTGTGCACTCAGCTTACAAACACAATGGCGACGGCATGTGAGGCCGAATCACTATGCATGAAGAGTCTGCTTTTGTACATAGCAATAAAGACACTCATAGGTGTACATATCAGAGTAGCTAATAAATGTCTTAACACAGTGGAGAGCTTGTGTGCACATATGTACCGTAAGTATGTCCCTACAAATCAATAAATGCATTTGTAATTACATAAATCTATGTACACAATCCTCTGACTGCTCTGTTGAAGGGAGTTCACTCTCAGTGCTCCTCTTGAAGGCACGTTGCTGAAGTGCTTCCACCATGGTTGGATCCTTATTAACGAGGACAAACCAGAGAGCCTCTGAATCATAGCCCTTCCTCCCAAAAGCTCCCTATAAGTTTAAGGCAAACAAGGGAGTCTGCAGCTCTGTGCTGCAAATGCTTAATATTTTTCAAACTGCAACAGAAACAAGTTCTGATGGGGCCTGTAGCGGACATTGCTGGGAGTGAAGTCTGTGACAAAAAGGATAAAAGATAAACAGGTGTAAAGGTCAGTGCTCCTGTTTACAAAGAGCCCAATCAAAAGATGAGGCGCTGAATCAGCCAGTTTTGTGCCCAGTATTTAAAAGCTCGCATGGGGTGATCTCTAGTTTAGTTCACCCATCGGCTGTCCTCCCAGTATTAATGTTGTTTGCTGGGTGCGGAGGTTTGGCTAAATTGAACACATCTTAGGCAAATGGAGGAATAATCTAAGCCTGTTTTCTCACCATTGTCCAGCCTCACAAAAGCATGCTTAGTTTCCCCCTCACTAGTGTCACATATACATCCCTGGTTAAAATGTAAAGGTTGTTTCCCAAACAGCCCCTCAACGACAGTGAGAAACTGTAAAGGAAAGATGGTGTCATGGCTAATGCAACAAACTGACTAGGAGTCAGAAGATCTGGGTTCTATTCTAGGTGCTCTCTCGGATTTTCTGTAGAACTTTGGGCAAGTCACTTAACCTCAGGTTTCCCATCTGGATAATGGGGCTAAGAATACTTCCCTGAAGCACAGGGGCATTGTGTGGCCTCAAACAATTATGATCCTCAGCTGGAAAGCACCTGCATAAGCTGAAAGTATGATTATTATTTTCTCATTTTTTAAGTCCTCTCTTCTGTAATACTCTCTTTCCAGGGCTGGAACCACTGTCCTCCCCAGCAGAGCCACAGTCCCCACAAAAAGCAGACAGCGCCCCATTATAAGAGAGCATGCAGCTGTGCTCATCCCCGGATAAAAGCATCAATTTTATTCAGCACTGTCAAATGGGGACTAATTATACAGGGCAGGACACTGGGACCCTGCAGCAAGTGTCCTGAAAAAGACCCCTCTCATTCAACTGAATAAGGGGCCTTCAACCCTTTGCACTGATAAACCATTATCAACCCCTCCCCGTTCACAAACCCTCTCTGCTGTCCCATAGACCCTCCTCTATTGCAAGCAAAGTGAAGTCTTGGAATCACAGAGCTGTTGCCATAGCAGCCGCCCTTCTCCCACCATTATGGAATTATCCCATTCTCAAGTGTCCTGTTGTGTCTATTAATACCAGACGACTCCCCCCCCCCCTTCACAATACCCCTTTCCACCCCTCTAAAATAATTACAGAACTCCAAAGAGTCAGTGTAAAAGACTCGGGGGTTCAGAGAGACTTTAATAAACAGGACAAACACTGAAATATTCAAAAATATAACAGCAGCAGTTCCCCCCTTCCAAGGCTTCAGCTGGAATAAAACTGCCTTTCATTGCAAGTGTGCCATCTCTTCTCCTCTGTTGTGTGAGCTGATAATGCACTATCAGAGCTAGCAGGACTCTATATAGAGGGGCTCTCTCTTCCACCCTCACTAAATTTGAAACAGTCTGCTCCTTCTGAATCATCAGACGGCCTTCAGCTTTGACGCTTCCCCTAGATTCGCTGGCATCAGAAGGGGCTCCCAGAGATTTACTCTAGAAGGACTTTACCCTCCACCCGTAGGACTGCACTGTCAAGAGGTAAGAGAACTGGGTTTTTGGCTGATACAATAATGGAGGCACTTTCCTGGTGGCTTTACGCTGTCGTAGTTGAGTCAGTGAGGTGTTGGGGGATGTACAGAGTGGCTAATACACATAGTGTACGAGTTGTTAAACAAATAGAGTCTACAAAGAATTTCATGATAATCACTCTTGTCCCCTAAATTAGAATAGCTTTCCAAAGATCTCCATATTCAGTCATTAGTACAGACAGGCATACACTACAAACATCACCCCATTACATTATTAATTTCCCATGGGCAACAGAGTATTCTCAGTCAGCTCTGGAGCGAGTTTGATCCAGTGTTAAATGATTTTCTGGGGAAAATGAAAGACTTCTTGCTTGACAAAGCATTACCGCCATCACCACCACTGATCATTGAAAACAAAACAGCTCATTCCCCAGGCAGAACCACCTTTAATCAAAAGAATGAGAGAAGAGCAGAAAACTGTGAAGTCCACTAGAGACCTCATCATGTGCTTGTTGCTGGGAAGCACTTAGACTGTAGCAAAAACCAAGCTAGTTTGATTTCTTATTTAGGATGAGCTAGAAAGTTTTGCTTATTTTTCATCAAGCCTTTTGTTAACGAATACATAGAGCACCTGTTGGAACAGTAATATGGTTGTATAAGCTATTATCACTATCCAAGAGAGTATCAATGTAGTATGAGTGTGGGAGGGGGGACGGCCATAAAATATGGCTATATGCACAGATTCTAAATGACTAACTACATCCCTGCTTAAATATCAGCTATGGGAGGCTTGGAATAATGGCGAACTATAGAATAGAGCTCTATTCAGCAATCCATAAATCACTAAATACTCACACTACCCTAGCAGCACAAGTCAAGTGGAATTCTGGGCTTGGGAACCAGACAAAGAATTATTCTGCCTACGGATTCAGAACCTCTTGCGTGGTAGAACGAACCCTGGATACTAGGTCATTTTGAAAAGGAGATATGATTTCTAATTAGCTTCAAGCAAAAGTGTTCGTACATGCTACAGTGACAAGTTTACTAGCGCTTACCAGTTATTCTACTGTGTAGAGCAAAAATAAAATAAACAAAAAGCCTAATACAAAAATTTGCACATTCATTTTGAATCAAATTTAAAAAAAGAATAATTTGCTAAACCTTCTTCATGTGTTATTACCAGAGGCACAGAGTAAAGTCATCACTGGGTTTTCCAGTGTTATTGTACTATACACAGTTAAAGCTGCACATTTTTGAAAGTAGCATTTCAATTCTCAACGCTAGTGCAGCAAGTAATTCTAGTGATACATAAACTAGACATCAACATTAATGGCTACAAAAATTAAAGTATGTTAAAACAGAACAAATTTAAACTCTCAGGAGGATCATTTGAGTTTACAGCCTAAAAAAACCAAAACCATTTATTTTGTCCACACTTTCTGACAAATTACAAGGAAAAAGAGTCACACAATGAGTATGAATGTGGATGTGCCCTGTCTTTCTAACAGCCATTAAAGTTGTAAGGTTTCCTCCTTTAGTGTGAAATAGAAAAAATAAGAAAAATTCCTTCCGATAAGGATAACAAATCTTTTAGCTTCCAATACCACTTTTATTTAGGAAGTAATCTCACAAGGTTTTTTCCAAAGACACTAGGACCCGGAATTTCAAGAGATAAGTAACACCAGCAAAGATACGCACACACACACAAACACCACATCGGAAGCATGTTCACAAAGAGGCAAGTCTCATAAGAACGACCATACTGGGTCAGACCAAAGTTCCATCTAGCCCAGTATCCTGTCTTCCGACAGTGGCCAGTGACAGGTGCCCCAGAGGGAATGAACAGAACAGGTATGCAGAGAATCCTGGCACTCAGTAACCGCATCACTTCCTGCCTCACCAGCTTGAATGGTGCCCTTGACCCAGTGATGTATTTCTTTCTGGCTGAGAAGTTCCGTGAGGCCTTGTGCAGAGCTGCAATGATGCCTCCAAGTTATGAGGGGAAGAGGTAATCATCAAGTAATCCATCCAGTTTCTGGCAAACAGAGGGTAGGCACACCATCCTTGCCCATCCTAGCTAATAGCCATTGATGGACCTATCCTCCGTGAATCTATCTAGTTCTTTTTTAAACTCTATTATAGTCTTGGCCTTCACAACACCCAGTCTTATTAATCTCTCCTCTTACAAAAGCTGTTCCATACTCCCTGATAATTTTTGTTGCCCTTTTCTGAACCTTTTCCAATTCCACCGTATCTTTTTTAAGATGGGGCAACCACATCTGCATGCAGGATTCAAAACGTGGGTGTACCATGGATTTATATAGAGGCAATGTGATATTTTCTGTCTTATTATCTATCCCTTTCTTAATGATGCCCAACATTCTGTTCGCTTTTTTGACTGCTGCTGCACATTGAGAGGATGTTTTCAGAGAACTATCCACAATGACTCCAAGATCTCTTTCTCGAGTGGTAACAGCTAATTTAGACCCCATCACTTGATATGTATAGTTGGGATTATATTTTCCAGTGTGCATTACTTTGCATTTATCAACAAGTCTCCATTTTGCACATGTAAATGTGGGGCAAAAAGGCATGTCCACTGTTACAGAATGTGCTGTGCTTTGAAAAATGTGGCCCATGGAACAGCGTTCCACTCAAGCACTGATAGAGGCTTCCCACATACTTTCATTTTTATTTCTTCAGTAATAAACAGGAACAAGCACACAGCTGGTTGGCACACAAAGGATCCTGTACTCCCAAATCTCCAAACTTCACAGCTCAGCTACACAGCATTTCAACACAGAGAAAGAGGGACCCCCTGTGTCCAGATGGGAGAATTTCTATTTCTTAAATTTTATCCATTCTCACTTCTGTTGATCTTCATGCTTCTTGTCTGTCAACCAGCTTAACAGTGGAAGACCTCGGTTTCAGAGTATGCCCACTTCTAGCCACTTATCTGAAAGATAGGTGTTTTGTTCAGTGTCTGAGATACTGGATTATTCTTCACCAGAAATTTCATCTCTTAAATGTTTCTGAGCAATAATCATAGCTCTTAGGGAAGGGTGAGGCATTATCCTTTGTAGAGGTGAGGTGGAGGGGGGGGGTAAGGAGGGGAGCTTGGCTGCTGCTGGATGCAGAGCACCCACTAATTTTTTTCCGTGGGTGCTCCAGGGCACGGAGTTGGTGCCTATAGTACTACTGATCAAATACCACAACAGTATCAATGCCATGGCATTAAACATTCCCATAATCTGGATGGGTATGACAGAATACTAGAGACTTTTATTTTTAAATAAAAAGAGGAAAACCAGATATTTGATCCCCATTTTAAACAAACAAGTAGGAATAATCAAGTTTTGCATAAATCCTCAACTACCTAAGTAACTAGCTAAGTAAGTAAGATCGGACACATTATCTCCAAGGGTATATCTGAATATTTCAGATCTTACCTAAATACACACTTACAGCCAATTATTATTAACTAAACTAAGATTTATTTAAAAAAGAGAGAGAGCATATTGATTAAAAGATCATTATACATACAGGTATGAATAGAGTTCTTAGGTCAGTTTTATAGTACAGATGGTGATCTTAAGACTTCATTAGGTATAGTCCAATATCAGGGCTATCCAGAACGGCACTGGAGACCACAGTCTTGCAACTCAAACTTCCCGACAAAACTTAAGCAGATCTGAGGTCCCAAGTGTTTTTATAGAGATTTTTGCAACCTCTTGACAGCACACAGACAGCACACTAATTAATTAATGGCAATGATTAGGAAATAGAAGGTTACTTCAAAAGCTTGAACAATAGGCTTTTGAAGTAACCTTCTATTTCCTAATAATTAATTAATTAGTACAAGATATTTCTCTATTAAGCAGTTCATAGACAATTTACTACAAACTTCAAAGAGAAGTATAGACAATGAAATTACTACACCCAAATTACATTTAAATGTTAATATTCCCCTTTGATCTCTGAATCGATAGTACATGGTTAACATCTAACAAGATATAAGTGAACACATTACAATTAGTATTACCTCTAATTCTCTAACAATACAGGTTTGCATTTCAAAGCTCCAGTCTACTTAACATGGCTATGTTAGGTATTGCTAAGGAACATCCCTAATTACCATTTATATACTTCTCTAGCAGGTCTTTAAAGGTTCAATTTCAGTAATTTAGCCTGCAAGTTGCTTAACCCTTTCTGGCCCTGTGTCACAAGAGTTCTTTAAATCCTAGGGAAGTAGTACCAATATTTTGGCACCATGCCAAAATCAGGCACTCAAGTGTATAGTGCCTATCTGCACTTTTCTGTTAACCTGGTACATGGGAATTTATCACTTACTAATTCTCAGAACATCTTGGAGATACATTTACAGCCAGTTGACTGCATTACAATAATTTTCTTCAAATGACAGGAAAGGTCTGAAAACCCAACTGAGAGGGAGGGATTTAGAATTTTAAAGTAGGTCAGACTCTGAGTTTATAAAAATTTAGCAGTGTCCTTTTAAGTACTTCTCTCAGCAAGTACGAGACATGTTGACTGATTTCCATGCTGCCTCACCATTACCAAGTTTCTTTGTAAGATCTGTTTTCTTCATTTTTTTCAGGTCCCCGGTTGATGCCCCAGAACTGTCCTGAGGAATGAACGGTCCAGCAGATCCCTCAAGCCTACTCCTCAACTCCTCCTTGGAAACTTCAGAACAATGTGGCAAAGAGACCCATATAGAAAACATCCTTTTTGCCACATTTTATCTCCTGGATTTCATCCTGGCTTTTGTTGGCAATACCCTAGCTCTTTGGCTCTTCATCCGGGACCAAAAGTCAGGCACTCCAGCCAATATTTTCCTGATGCATCTTGCTGTGGCCGACCTGTTTTTTGTGCTGGTTCTGCCCACCCGCCTGGTATATCACTTTTCTGGCAATCACTGGCCATTTGGCGAGATCCCATGCAGACTCGTTGGCTTCCTTTTCTATCTCAACATGTATGCCAGTATCTACTTCCTCATGTGCATCAGCGTTGACCGCTTCCTAGCCATTGTGCACCCTGTGAAGTCCATCAAACTCCGCAGGTCACTCTATGCCCACTTGGCATGTGCCTTTCTTTGGGTTATAGTTGCTGTCGCAATGGCACCTCTGTTGGTCAGTGTGCAGACAGTTGAGATGAACAACACGACTGTCTGCCTACAGCTCTACAGAGAGAAGGCATCACGCCATGCTCTCGCGTCATTGGCAGTGGCATTCACCTTTCCATTTGTTACTACAGTGACCTGCTACTTATTGATTATCCGTAGCCTGAGGAGTGGGAACAGAGTTGAGAAGCACCTGAAGGAAAAAGCCATCAAGATGATCATCGTTGTCCTAATGATCTTTCTGGTCTGCTTTGTACCCTATCACATCAATCGCTATATTTACATTCTCCACTATGATGGCACCAAGACTTCCTGTGAAACGCAGAGAGTCCTGGCACTCAGTAACCGCATCACTTCTTGCCTCACCAGCCTGAATGGTGCCCTTGACCCAGTGATGTATTTCTTTGTGGCTGAGAAGTTCCGTGAGGCCTTGTGCAGCTTGTTTTGTGGGAAAAGAGCTGCAATGATGCCTCCAAGTTATGAGGGGAAGACAAATGAGAGCTCACTAAGTGCTAAATCTGAATTGTGAGCAAGCGATCACATTTGCTGTCACTTGTGGGCACGACACAGCCAAGAGACTCTCTGGCAAGTGATCACAAGGACAAAGATGTTATCCCCAGAGTCAGTATCATCCTTGCAATATCAAGGAGAGTTTAGTTATTCTATGCAGCTACAACCAGCAAAGGGTCATCTCCTCCAGAAGAGAGTCTAATCTCAGTAAATCACAAGACATCTGAACATGACTGCAATGGCAGCAGTATCTGTTGCCCAGTCCTGAAGCTGAGGCCTGAATATTTAGGGATGGAGGAAGTATTTAATCAAACCATGATTTCCTCATCTAAGGGTATGTCTTCACTACAGCAGTAGGTCGATTTCCCTTAAGTCGATTTTCTAAAGTAGACTTTAGAAAATCGACTTAGTGCATCCGCACAAAGGACAGCAACTTTTGCAGGGGTCGACATAGGGAGTGTTGCACTGTGGGTAGGTATCCCACAGTGCCGGGAGTCCCCAGCTGTCACCACCTTTCGGGGCAGCCAGGCACGCTCCCCAGGGGACCAGCCCCAGTCCGAGCAGCTCCGTGGCCCCCCCGCCCGCCCGAGCAGCCCCGCGCCAGACCCCCCCGCCCGAGCAGCCCTCCGAATCCACCCCGCCCGCCCGAGCAGCCCCGCGCCGGACCCCCCGCCCGCCCGAGCAGCCCCGCGAACCCACCCGCCCGCCCGAACAGCCCCGCGCCGGACCCCCCGCCCGCCCGAACAGCCCCGCGCCGGACCCCCCGCCCGCCCGAACAGCCCCGCGCCGGACCCCCCGCCCGCCCCACGCCAGACCCCCCCCCCCGCTTGCCCGAGCTGTTCACGGGGCTGTTCAGGCGGGGGGGGGGGGGGGTCCGGCACGGGGCTGTTCAGGCGGGCGGGGGGGTTCGCGGGGCTGCTCGGGCGGGTGGGGGGTCCAGCGCGGGGCTGCTCGGGCGGGCGGGGGGGTTCGCGGAGCTGCTCGGAAGGTTGGAGGCTTAATGTCACCTGCAGCTTCACTAGCTGAAAATTGACCCAGAGAGGTCGATTTCAGCTACTCCTCTCGTTAGGGAGGAGTTATAAAGTCGATTTTAAGGTCCCTTTAAATAGACTTTAAGGGCATGCATGTGAGGACGGGTACAGGCTTAAATCGACTTTAGCTTGCTAAAGTAGACTTTAAGCCCTAGTGGGGACCAGGGCTAAGAGTTTTATACTCAAGGCTCATTCAAGTAAATGTTGGCCACCCTGAGAAACAAAATAACTGGAATTCAAGGACTAAGATTCAGTGGGTGATTGCCCCCGGCCCAAAACACACACTCTCCCCTGAAATTCTATGTTGTGCCAGCCAGAGAGCTTCAGTCCTGGGGTATCAGAGGAGAATAGTAGTGTCTCTAGATCTATTGTGAATGTTTGTAGAGAGCCGGGGAGATATGGTATGCCTCTTGAAGAGGGGAAAGGGGAAACGTGGCTGGAATAAATGGGAGACATCCTGATTCCCAAGGGATGTCAAGTTATTGTCGCCACAGACCTCTTGTCTATGCCCAGGATTTGGGCACGAGTAGTAAACATCTTGCTAATATTTCAACCTGTCCTTGGGTTTGTAGGCCAAAGACCCAGGCGCCGCCTTCAGTTACAGGCAGCATTTTCTGAACTCGTCTTGGGGTGTAGTCCTGTTTGAATTATCATTCACCTTAATAACCTCAGACTAAAATAAAAGGGAATGGAATGAAGTTTCATGAAAATCAGTAAAGGGAATATCTTCAATTGGTTTATAAATGGTGAACCCTAAAACTCTGAATCCCCATAAAAATATTAGTCAAGAAGGTGAAAAGTAGATGTGCTGAAAGTGTGAAACCCAGCCTGCTTGGGAAAAGCCTTAAAGCTCTTGAGTGTGTTTTATAATTATTTACATTCTGTCTCATGTGTTTTCTTTGATCTGAAAAACATTTCTTTGCTACATATGATCACTAACTGAGTTTAGCTTAACTACCCTCACTGATATATGCTGTGCCCAATGGAACACATCTGGGTATTAAAACAAGCAGGGGAGGTAGGAGAAATCCTATGGTATAAAAGGAGAAGAGCAGAAGAATCGATTATGTCCACTAGGAACCTTGCTGAGCCAACCATATTTGCCTCTGAAGTGCTTAGCTATGACAGTGATGAGCACTATAGAAAGGCATATGATGGATCAATCTTATTTACATTTTCTACCCATGCCATTGGGAAGGAGGCTCTCTTGCTCTCTGTGTCTCCGACACTTTAGATCCTAAATCATGAAATCAAACAGCTTTTTATCTTGGTTATGTTTTTGGTATCCTGACTGCTTTCCCAGCCAGTTCCCAGCATTGCTCAAAGGCACTGGCCAATCAGAGACACAAGCCAAGAAGCCAAAAGGAAAATCCATTAGCCATAATTGTGGAAGCCTAGAGACTGATGTTACATGGAGGATTACTTGAAAGGGAAGTTATTATGGAAGTTTCCCTGGTGGACAGGGTGAAGCAAATAATTCTCTTTCCTTTTCCCACATTGATCACATCAGCAATTAGAAACATCAACTTGATTACTCTCCCAACCCCTGCTGGACAGAGGTATAACAGTCTGAAGTTAATCCACTGTGCTTCAGAATTCAAAACTATCTGCCAAACTGTCTCTCTTCTTACTGGGATGTGCTTTTGTACAAGTTTCCTGTCCTGTTTGTATTATTTTTGCCATTAATATTTTTAAAACAAAACTTTTTGGACTTGCTTATACCTGTTATACATATATCAAATAAATAGTTTCAAAGGACCCGTGAGGAGATGTTCTTTATATTAACAGAGGCTCCCCCTCAGTCTCTCATTATACACAGGGTTCTCACTCAATCAGCAAATAGTCTGCGCAGAGACACCCCCTCTTGTCTCTCATATGCAGGCCAGCATCATGCCTGGAATCCTGTCCCTCTCCAGCCAGCCTCCTGCCCATTTGCCCAACTCTATCCACAATCTACTGGCATTCTGCCTTCAGGCTCCTCCTCTACCCATATTTCGTTGGATAATCAGTGTCCGGTCTATTGCCCTTTCTCTACCCATCTCTCACTTTCCAACCATTCAGTCCTACTCCGGGCTTATTCTGTCCCTTTCCATTCTTCACCTGACACTGCGCTAACAGCCCTCCTGCTCCTACATCCACAATGTACCAGGCACAGCCCCTGTGGCTCTGTTCTCTCTTACCTGCCAGCATTTTTTACGAAGCCTAGGTCGGCAAGTGCCACATCACAGAGCTCACAACGGAAGCATTCTGGGTGCCAATTATTATTCATTGCCTTGATCACACGTCCAATAATGAACTCACCTTGGAAAGAAAAACACAACCCTTAGATGCAAACAGAACCAAATTTCAGCAAAAATCTCTCCCCCCACACCCACCACCATTCCTTTTCAATGCCACAAGTCCCAGTATTTTCTGAATAGCTGAAAATACCACTTCCTCCCACAAGAGTACCAGAAGCACATCTTTGTTCCTAACCACTGCCAGAATAATTCTCTGTTCCTGTCCAGAGAGCCTGATATTTAGGATGACCCTGGGGTTAAAATTTTCATCCCCAGTGATCCTCTGCCCCATGACTTCTACTCAGTGAAGAGAAGAGACTAGATAGTTTTGCACAGGGAGATCTTACCACATTGCCCACAGCAGGGTGCAAACAGCATCTGGAAATCATGCTCACAATACTTTCGGCCCTCAAACTGTTAACAAAACAGAGGAGAGAAAATCCTTAGTGACTCACAAACTGTCCACTGCAAAAATTCAGAATCTACTATTATAGTTTGCAGTGGCAAACTTGTAAAGGTTGAGCAAATGTTTCCATTTCCAACCCATTCCTCAGTTGCTTGTCATTGCCTTGAAAAAGAATCCTTCGGTGACACTTTCCATACTTTGTCTCATGGAGAATTTTCTTGGACAATGGAGCCAAATCAATGCAGGTATGTTTAATGTGGGCAAAGGTGCAGAGGAACAAAACCAAAACATGCACAAAACTCCACTGTTCCTATAATTAGCTTTTCTTGTCCTTTTCTTCTGGGTTCACATACTTCAAAAGAGCTCAAACTTGACTTGATTGTTGTCCACACAGAAAATGAAAAAGAGCTTAGCACTTTAAAAATCAGATAGTTTTTAAATTACATGTTTGTACATGTGCTATAGAAAATTTTACAGCCAATTTTTAGACAAGTTCACTAAATATTAATTACCCAACTTGAGAAATCTTGTGCCAAATTTTCAGGAGATCCAAGAACCGACTCATTCCCTGTTCCCATATACAATGCTAAGGACATTTTTGTCTTTTCTCCCTTTCTCCCGTCCCCCACTTTTCTTTTTTAAAAAAAAGAAGAAAAAAAAGAAAAACGGGAAATTAAATACAGAAAATTAAGTTAACGCAGTATTAGGGGTGAGAAATGGAACGTACAAAAATCAGGAATTCAGAAGCGAAGATTCTGACAGAAACATTAAGCCCTAGCTTTTATTCTTTTAAGTACCTGTCCTAATTTGTGCTTGCAAGTTAGGTACTTATCCATCTCTATGCTAGTATTTATGCCTAAAACTTTACATGAACAAAACACAGGGACAATTTTAATATGTATGAAACTGAGATCCACTTGAAACCTAGGCCCTAAAAGGATGCTTTCAGGTCAAATGTGGCCAAAAATTTAGACTTTATAAAACATGCTTTTCAATAAGCAAGATGTGCATGCAATGTGGTTAACATTGATATAGGAATTCTGCATTATGAATTTCCCAATTTCTGCATGTATGTTTTTTTTAAATTTAGTTTTATATTCTAAATATGTATTTTTCTGTTCCACTGCATCCTAGTTTTGCTTAATTTATGTTTAGCCGGAATGAGGGGGAAATGACTTTCTAACTCAACTCTGGGATTTGTCAGTCAAGTCAATGATAATAAAGCTTAGGATAAAAAATAAATGGAAATTATTAGAGAACTGAAATTCTGCATCCCCACAAAGTCTCCCTATTACTGGTCAACTGGCCAGCCAGATTTCCCAAGGAGGAAGACAGCAGTACATTTAAATATAAGGCTAGCTTAGAGTGTGATCATTTCAAGGTTAAGAGACACAGAAGCCTATGGGGAGGGAAAAGACAGAGGGGACTGCTGACAGCACAGGGCCCATCTGAGCTAATATGGAGACCTGTGAAGCAATCTGACTGGGCCCCTCACTGGAAAGATAAGATTCTGCGGACAATCTCCCCCATCATCTGCCCCACCAACTTGGAGAAAAGAGCCAGGAGAAAAAGGTGGGAGAGGAATGAGTAATAAATGTTTCTGCAGAACTGAAGGAATAATTGACAGTGATTTCCTGACAACTTGAGGATGTGGAAACCTGAAATGTATTTTAGTGGTCACATGACATGAAAATGGTAAAGATCACAGCGTCACTTTTCTCTCACCCTGAACAAGCAGCTATATTAAAATAAGGAAAATGGTAATATGCTACAGCTACAATACTTCTTCCTATCCCAGACCCTCCTACCTGGTTTCCTTCCTGTTTTAAAGATATGCTCACATCAGCCAGGGCCACGAAATAGAAGAAGATTGAAGGGGAAGGTTGAAAAAGAGAAGATTGAAAAAACTTCTGAGAACCTTTCTCATTTGTCGGCTGCCTTGTATGTCCGCCGAAAAGCTGCTGAATTAATTGCTTCCGCATACAGCGGCTATTTTCGGCAGACATGCCGAGCGCTCCCAAAATAGGTTGGCATGTCTGCCAAAAAGCCACCGAATGTGGAAGTAATTCATTCGGCAGCTTTTAAGCGGCACCAGGAGCTCACGACCCCCGGTTTGAGAAACCCTGGTTTAGTCTGAAGAAGAGAAGACTGAGGGGGAACAGGATAACAGTTTTCAAGTACATAAACAGTTGTAAGAAGGAGGGAGAAAAATTGTTCTTCTTAACTTCTGAGGATAGGACAAGAAGCAATGGGCTTAAATTGCAGCAAGGGCAGTTTAGGTTGGACAACAGGAAAAACTTCCTAACTGTCAGAGTGTTTAAGAACTAGAATAAATTGCATAGAACAGTTGTGGAATCTCCATCACTGGGGATTTGTAAAAGCAGGTTGGACAAACACCTGTCGGGTAGTCTAGATAATACTTAGTCCTGCCTGGAGAGCAGGGACAGGACTAGATGACCTCTTGAGGTCCCTTCCAGTCTTATGATTCTATGATCTCATATCTGCAGGGAATTACAATTATCTCCATTGATCTTCCAGTCAGCACAGAGCATCTCACACTCTCATGTCATGTGGTACTGGACCATGAGCATTTCACCTTGACCTGATGAGCTAGCCCCTCAGTCCCCTCTCTCTCCCTCTCTCCAGTGACTTAAAGGCCCCTGCTGCTTCAGATTTAGCAGTAATGTCTGACCCAGCCCTCAGAGGGCTAGTTACACTGGGAAGGAAAAGGCAGACAAACACTGATAGCAGGCAAAGAATGACACTTGAAGCTTTATCCTGTCAGATGTTGAGTGTGCTCAGTTTTCAGAGAGTTCACTGAGAGCCACAGATTCTCAGCATCTCCCAGGATCGGGTTTTTAAAGGGGGAAGTCAAACTTTTTATAGCTTCACATAGGCAGTAATCTCACCTCATAGAAGAGTCCATCTGGGAACTGTCGGAAACACTGAGCACAGACAAAGCAGTTCTCATGATAGAGCTCCCCATTGCTGTTCACAATCCTCTCCGAGGGATCAAAGCGAGCCTGGCAGCGCTCACACACTGCATTTGCGAGGGCATCAGACATATTACTGAGGAAATAAAGCAGAGTCAGAACATGGGCAATGTCACAGCTATCAAATGAATATTCAGACATCACACAAGTAACATTGCAGTCACCAACACCAGGGAGTTTCTTCTGGTTTTTCATCCCTTTTTGCATGAATAAGTATGATGAAAATAATGCAGCATGCAAGGGAATGGAATCAACGTCCGATATTTGTTTACATCCGACACAGGTGGAGGTGACAACCAAATAGTAATTTGAAGAACTATACAATGGATTCATTTACCTTACACCTTTGACCACCTTGCCTGCCCTCTGTCCACGAATCCCCCTCCTACCTACTTACTGCAGACATCCTCCATCAAAATACAAAATAAATGAAAACCCCTGTAGAGAAATGTTTTCTCCTCAAATATATAGCTGCCCCACCATCTTTCAACAAACATCACACTTGCCTGAGGCCTAGGATGGGAAAGCATGAGTCCAGGTGTTCTATGTATTAAAATGTCATCTCTTTAAAGTCCTCTCTCTCATGTCCCTGCAGGGCTAGGAATGGAAACTTCAAAAAATGAGGAAGATTCCCAGTTTCCTAATGGGATCAGCTTTCTTTTAAAATCTGGAGTATGCACAGAGTATCTCAATTTAGAATTGTAACATTTTTAAATATAGTAAAGCTATTTTATATTTTTTAGATGTTTTTGTTGTTCCCTCTAAGCTCTGCATGACTGGAGTGATGGTGTCATTACAGATTGATGCATATGAAAAACAAACCCAACTAATATTTTTAAGACACTCAATCATTTATAAAATAGCCTTCTTGCAGCATATGCTGTCTATACAGAATACTTGAGGGGGTGATATAAAAGGCTTAATCAACACTTGCATATGGCCTGCATATATTTCTTCTTTCTTTTCTTTCACTTTGTTGGCAATGCTAGTTCATCTTTTATTTTATGCATAGCATGAAGTAAAGACCACAGTGGTGGCTGTTCTGTCTTTCCCTACAGCTACGGGTCAGTATCTGTGCTGCAGTAGACAGATTTCTTTTGTTGGGTCATCTTGTTTTCTGCAAATATTTATTGAAAACAATAAATCAGTAAGTGTATTCTAGAAGTGGCAGCTTCTCTTTCCTCTGACCAGTCAGAGGTGTCAGCAGAAAAAACAGACATGGAAGACAGAAGCCTGACTCTACAATGCCTTGTGTAGTCATTTATAGTCCTGCAAAGTGAATATAAAATGGTTGTAAAATGTATCAGACTAGAATTCCCCACTCTCATGGGTGGAAACACTTCACATCTATTTTGCACAGGTATAAGCCAAAGGAGAACCAGGTCCATTGATTAGATTAGAATCAACAGTACTAATTTACAGACATTAAAATGGATTTTGTTTCCTCCCTGCAGTACAAATGGGCCTTTACACTTAGAATCTCACCAAAACTATGAATAGACAGGAAATCTTGTAACCTTGTGGCCCACAACTTATGATTTACAGAAACTCCAGACATTTGCCCGAGCTCTACTGAGGCAGCATAGGAACAGTCAATGTCAGTAATAACAAAGAGTCCTGTGGCACCTTAAAGACTAACTAAAGTATTGAAGCATAAGCTTTCGTGGGCTAATACCCACTTCGTCGGATGTGGGTATTAGCCCATGAAAGCTTATGGGCTTTAGTTAGTACTTTAGTTAAGTCTTTAAGGTGCCACAGGACTCTGTTACTTCTGCTATTCCAGACTAACACAGCTACCTCTCTGATTCTAGTCAATGTCAGTGTTTTAGCAAAACCCAGAGGCCATCCTTGGGATCTCATCAATTCTGTTTCCAATCACAGCTTTGCTTCAGCTAAATCACAGGCCAGGAAGGGTCATAATGGCAGGATTGTATACAATAATTCCACCACTGAACACTCACTCAAATCAACCTGGGGGAAAAAAAAACCACACTTAGTCCCTGGGTTCAGAGGCTTGATCTAGACAACATGGGGGGGTGGGGGGGCAGCAAGGAGAAAGATAAACAATAAAAAAGGCAGACAGTATTCTAAGTGCAAAGCTGTAATTACCGCTCCTCTCATTCATCTTCTGTATTATGGGAACAAACTAGAGGGGTGGGGGAAATAACAGCTACTATGACTAGAGAGAAAAGGTGGGTGAGATAATATCAAATCTCAAGAAGAGGCCTGTGTAGTTGAAAGTTCTCTCTTTTACCAACAGAAGTTGGCCCATTAAAAGATATTACTTTATCTCAGCCACCTTGTCTCTCTAATATCCTGGGACCAACACGACTAACATTCTAAGTTTTATGACTAGGGTGACCAGAGAGCAAGTATGAAAAAAAAGGACAGAGTGTATGGGTAGGGGGTTAATAGCTGCCTATATATGAAAAAGCTTCAAATATTTGCACCGTTCCTATAAAACTGGGACATCTGGTCACCCTATTTATGACTGCTAGAGATCCACATATATGATACTCTCTATGTGCCCAAACACTAAGCACAATGAAGCATGTTTCTGGTTTTCCTTGATTACAAGCTTAGTTATTTAAAAAATCTGCTACTTACATTTCCATTTTAAATTTATTTTAGTTGCTCTCTCAGAAAGAGCATGGCTCCCCACCACCTTCCACTGACATGATACTGGTTCCTATTGTCCCAATACTGAAAGAATGGAACTGGCTGGCATTAGACAACTGTGTTCGGAGCCCTCAGCTTGTAATCTGCACAGACATATTCCTGCGATGAGTAAAATGCAGATGATTTAGCCAGGTCTAGAGGGATAATTCCTACTAAGGACTAAGAACTATTTGTCACGAGAAGTTTTAGGAAAAAGTCACATGGGAGTGTCGGCAAAAAAAGATAATGGAAATTTAGGTATAATCTTTGAACCCCTCATTCATGAAAGCAGAACTGTAAAGGCTCTTATTCATGCAAGTAGGTTTGAGGATTGTAGAAGTATGAACTGCCTTCAATAAAAATGCCTCATAACCCTGTAGGAAATTAGAGCTCCCACTAAGAGTCAAATGGTCTGTTCTTTTGTGTGGCCACATTATTGTCCCCAACCTCTATTTAACTTGAAATTCAGTTCAGGATTTTTAACTTGCAGCTGTCAAAGAAATTCATTCAGCTCACCCACTCACAAAAATGAGAAAATGTCAAAAGTTATGGGATTTATTTTTATACACGCAACACCCATGACTCTTACTGCAAAAGAAAGAGCTACTGCAGACGCCATCAAACCCCGAACCCTGTAAGTCCATTCCAGATGTCTCAACATCCCTGTTACTGCATTAGATTGTGAAGAGCAGCAAAGAGGGTGATTAATAGCTAAACTAGGTAATAGAGTCTAAACACTTCTGGAATTTGGAAGAGAAAAAAAAGTTAACTGATAAAAGTATTTAAGTTTAAAGAAACTGGCAACTGCAAACAAGATTTCTTTAAAAAGTATAAGCACTAGGACTGTGTAGCTGTCATCATACTGGCCCAAGAAATACAAATATACAAATGATCTCTTACTTAAAGATTAAACACAATAGGACCTAGTAATCAAGAAAAAATAGTAAGTAAATGTCCATATACAAAATTACATACTACATACATACACACCAAAATATATACCACACAAATACTGTATACTATATGTCTCTCTTCCAGTCCTAGCTGGCTAGGACGTTGGCTATGATTAGGCTTGACAGAATTTGATTTTATATATTATAATTTCAACAGATAATATCAATGTTTAATTTTAAATATTTTTTATTTGTATTGACTTAAATATTCACCATTGTCCAAAATTATGGGATTTAAAGTTTTTTTTTATCAATTTAAATGTTAATAGTTGTGGAAAACTGTGGGGAGGGGTCAACCGTAGTTATTTAAATTACAATAGATGCTCAGTTTCAAAAAGTTAAAGCTTTATAACTATTAAAACACAAATTGTCAATATCACATGGAAAAATATACATAGTAAATATCCTTGAATCAAATTCCACTAAATTCTCCTACAGCATCTTTACTTTATCTATTGGTAACTTTATATTATTTCTGATGGACTTCTTTGTTCATTTGTGTGTATAGTGAAATTGACATTTACCAATAAAAATCAAATCCTTCCAAGACTAGCTATGATACAGATCTCAGAACTGGTGGGAAGACAAAGCAGAGAAAATTTAAGAGGTGATGGCAAAAATCCTTATAAATTCCTGCAGAGAGAGAAAAAGGACAATCCCTGTGCCAATGAGAGGTAACAAACAAACAAAAGTATGTAATCAGGAAAATATAACTACTACAAAAAGTACAAAGAACTATATATAGTTTTACATAAGGCCAAACAAATATTCCCTATGGATATCATCTGAAAAATGATCAGTTTTAAAGAATGCAAAATTATGTTTAAGTTCCACATATTGCAGAAAAACTTTCAGCCAACTCCAGGTTAAGGACCTCTGTTCCATTTTGGCAGTGGTGCCAGGAAATAAATAAATGAGTAAAATGGCAGATGTAAATCTAGAGATCAGTTCCTAGAGCCATACTGCATCCCAGGAATAACTTTCCTAATGCAGAGAAGAGCTCAGCTGATTAAGCACATCCAAATACATGCACACACATGCAGTCTAAAGCTGCTCCTTTTCACTTCCCTACCCCACTCCACCCCTCTCGGAGGCAATGAATTTGCAGCTGCTTGGTGAGCTCTCTTAACCATTGAGGCCCTACCTACACTACACTTACAATGAGGGGTGCCTATTGATAACATGATTGTTCCCTGCCTCAACACAGCTGAAATCTGTAGGGAACAGGAGTTCCTGAGTACATTATACTGGGTGCAGGGCTGTGTTGCAACCAGGTCAGAGGACAATTGTATCATAAATGGGTTCCCTGATTTGTAACTGTAAGATAGAGGGAGCTTAATAACAATGGATCTTGCATAACCATGGATTGAGTTCTATAATATCTTTAGCTCTTCACTCCTGAAACTTCTTTCAGTTTTACCTAAGCCATTTATTCCTTTGATCTCAAAAGCAAAAAAAGAAAGAAAAGGGGGGGGGGGGATTTAGTCTCACTTTTAACTTTAAAGCAATCTCATACCAATACCCACAAGATGCTAAAATACAAGTCTTTTTCACTGAAAAGACCCTCAAACCAGAAAAGCTACATTTATTCCAAGCAATTCACTAATTTACTGTGTTGTACTCCAATATCAAACACAGATGTCCCCACTGTTGAAATAATAAGCTTGTAACACAAAGACAGGAAAGACAATTAAAACAAAGTAAATGACAAAACATCCTGTACTTCCAGCACTGTGATGGAAAATGGCACACAACAATGAGAGACCAGAGCAGCACCTCAGCAATGAATTTTCCAGTCTTTCACCAGTTTGTGTTGTAACCTTTACTGATTCCATTTTTAAAATGCAGACATTTCATGGGAGCATGTTATATACCATTCCAATCATGAGTAGGTTTCTCAGATAAATATGCAAATACTCAAACTTATAGGAGTATGTTCTGCTGGACACTAGCACGGCTCTAAACTCTAGTAAAACCTTCTGAACATACTTTATGTGAAGTGAAAATTACAGGCAGTAGCTATGGGTGACATACAAGCTAAATCACCATCAGATTTAGAAATATTTTACAGAGTCAGCAAATTGGGCTTCTCTCCCTCCAGAAGAAGAGTCTGGGACTTCACACTATGAGAAGACTGTTAAAGAAGAAACCCAACAGTTGCAAGACTTTTCTGCTGCTCCATCCTCTTTTTAAACATCTCCACCAAAAACCTCAGCAATGATGCCGAGTTGTAGAAAGGAAGAAAGGTAAATAGCTGGCACTGCGAAGAAAGTACAAAGGATAATCTCAAGTGAATGGATTAGTGGGGGACAGTAGGCAGAATATGGATGCAAAAACAAGGAAAATAATGGTAGTGAAAGATCAGTTGCAACATCTCTGACAAGATAACCAGTTTTATTCCCCTACTTTTGAAAACTTCTGCAATGGAATGAGTGTTGTTATAGCATCACTCTCATGGTACTAGGGTACATGAGACATGGCTCAGCTGCAAATCCAAGAGGGATTTCTGTCACAAAACATTGCAGAAACTGAATTTTGAAATAATGACTAGAGGTTTGGGATTTTATTTTATTTTCCTGGGGGAAGGCAACAAGATTCCTCACGTATTGTCATGGGACAAAACATTTTGCTTCACATCAGTCATTTCCCACCACTAAAGGTAGATGCATTTGCTTCAGTGGTGAAGAAGGTTAATCTTCACCCTCTCTAAACTGTGAGAAAGGAATGCTAAGATCCCAGAGTGATGGATGCTACAAGAATCTGGAGAAAGAGGCACCACCCATACATTACAGAATTTTACAAAAAAAAAAATTCCCCACTGGTTCTGCTCCAACAGTGGGAGCCATTGGGTAGACAAGGCTCTGGAAGGTTACATATTTATACCATCATGTCAGTTGAAGTTGTAAAGAAATAAAAAGGCAGAAAAGTAGGAAGCTGTCTTGTCTTCACTAAAATTCCCACTGGCTCAGCTGAATCAATGGTAGCACTGATAGGAAAGATTTTTTATGGAATTCCTTAGTGTAGACAAGGACACAGAAAATTGTACTGAGATACTGCTAGACTATGACTCACATTAACAGAATAACAAAGAAAATAAGAGGAAATATCTCACTACTAAAAATCTCCTAACTCCCCTTAACATTTCCCCCAAAATCCTTATTGTCCAAAGTGATTTTATCTGAAATGAAGCCAACGTGGCAACCAACAAAGGCACTCTTTCTTTGAAGGGAACACTACCAGCGTGTGCAATTTTTGTAATAAATAACTGTGATGGGTTTGATCACAGAGACCCCCTTGGGACTGTCACCTAGTGTGCTGAGCCTACCTCTGAAGTCCATTTTCTCTGCCAGTTTGAACCTCCAGAACCCTGCCTTGTCGAGCCAGACATGCCAGTCTGCTCCAACACAGACCCAGGGTCTGAACCACGCGCCCCAAAGCTGCAGACGGTACTAATATTACTAGCAGGGTGCTGTCATTGGATTCTATTTGAGGCTCCATTTTATTCTTCACCACCTAGTAAGTATCTGATAAATTTGAAGACTCAAACCACCTCTGGCTGCTGAAGCAGAGAATTCTCCCTCTTGCCTCCCACTGCCCTCATCCCTAACCCAATAGCTCCTGTGTCCACCTCTGCTGCTCCTCAGAGCTCTCCGAGCCAGGACCAAAATAAAATTGACCTAATTCTTGTTAGTTTGACTACAACAGGGTTCTCATTAACGTCTGTGAAAATTGACATGGCTGTCCTCAGTTTTTATGCCGTGGAATAGGAAACCTCTGGGTGGAAGCACAAGTATTGGAGATATGTGGCTACAGGCTACAATCTACAGAGCCTTAATTTATCCTTCTTAAGTTTTCTTTACAAACAGGCAACCTAGAAGATTAACTCACTCTTTGAATGAAAGCTTAGATTCATCAAAAGTCAAAGAGCTCATCCAGGAAAGCTGGAAAACGGCAAAGTTATTTACAATATGTAAAATCAACTGCCTTGTTCTTAACAATATATGTGAAGAAATGTGCCTGAAATCAAACAGCGCTAAAATCTTTTCAGCATTTAAAACAACTCGAGAATTTTACACTAGGTCCTTGTTCTAGCACAGTGCCTAAAACCCTCACTATTAGCAAGACCAGAAGCATTGTTGGGTCTGAAGATCCCTGTATGTTGCTTCAAATGGGAAAGGTTCGTCATTGTTGCTTTCCTGTTATTGTTACAAACTGAATGCCTCCATGCTCGGGAAATCTTTTCCTTCATAAACTATCCGGAAATAAACATGCACTAATCTGAGCCTGTCTGCAAACACCAGCTGCTTCAAAATAAATTTATGGAGCCTTAAGAAACATTCCAACAATCCCATTTCCTTTGTCTCAGAGACCTACCCAGGTTTCCCCGCTGTTGCCCGTGTCTCGTCTTTCAGCAGTGACCCTGTGCCACTCAGCCGATCCTGCCGGCGTTGGTAAAGCTTGGAGGATGCCAGCCCCCGAAGTCTCATGCCAGCCATAGCACCAAATGCCACTGTGAAGGGGAGTGCAGAAAGACAACTGGAGAGAACAAAAGCACTGAAATTTCAGTGAGTCACTTTCCTTCTGGGAGTTTCGCTTAGTTCTCAGAAGTGCTAAATCAGGAGAGACAGAATCCTGCCCAAGTGCTGCTTCTTATACATCATCTGCCATTCTGTTACAATTCTAACAAACCAGATTCTTTCTTTCCTGTATCCCACTGGTATGACCAACTGAAGCCAATGGGTAGGATCAGCTCTCTCTCTCTCTCTGCCCGTCAGATTAATTCTGTGTCAGATTTGCACACTGAATCTACACATGCTCCATTTTCCAAGAGATTAATTTAAAAATCTCATTCTTCAAGTAACTCATCCACTTAAGACAATAAAGCTCCTCAGTCAAACCAGAACAGAACAACAGTAGAAATAAAAGAGGCCAGTGATCTCCGAGCAAAGAACTCAGTCCTTTACTGCAGACTAATATCAGATCCTGGCTACGCTAAGTTGGTATCCTGCAAGATGGTGCATCATACAATATGAGGTAGGTATGATGTTTAGGATGTATGTATGATGTTGCAATCAGCAGAACCCTTCACTCCATGTTGATAAAGCATACCCCCAACAGCGAAACCATGAAGATTCTTGCTCTCCAGATACACTGCAGACTGCAAGAGTTGCATTCCGTGCAAGACCAGGAAGCTGAGAAAAAGAACATACTTTGCATTCCAGCCTCCAGAGCACTCACTCTGCTGGGAACTGCGCAGGGTTTCAGCCAGGCACCCACCCTTTACACCACTGCTGCCTCCCACCCAGAGGAAGAGAGGATCACATTACACAAATGGGTCATTACCAAAAAAAAAAAAAAAAAAGGAGGGGAGTTTTGGAATCAACAAAAGCCGATTCCTTAGAGAAACAAAAGGATGGAGTAGAGGATGACAGGAACATCCAGGCTAGAATATCATCACATCAGAAGAAACATAGTCCAAGAAAACCAGTCCAAGGGCCATTATAATCTCTGGTTTATTTATTTTACAATAAATTATGAAGACAAAACCAGGGATTTTCAAGGCATTAATGAAATACTACACAGATCATATCTACAGTCTGGTAAGCTCTAGAAAGAATATAGTGAGAGGAATGATTTGCACAACCGTTTAAAAGGGAGTGACCAACAGTGGTCCCTTCTGACATTAAAATTCATGAGAGAAGTAGTTTATACTGGAATCCAAAACAACAACAACAAAAAAGGCAGAGATGATGAACATCATAGTTTCAAAGAGAAAAAAGCAGCAGGATCCTCATCTTCAGTTCCTCCTACCTTTTCTCAAGTGTTTGAGCTGCCTGCACCTACAGGTGACCTGCAAAAAAAATTTTTTTTTAATTGCACTTGTGCTTTTTTAAATATTATTTTACTTCTTTATGGTGTATAATGAGGACCTGATTTTTTTAAATTTTCAAAATGGTGTTTTCTGCTTGCTTTTAACGTTAGAAATATCAGATATGCCACCTCTGATCTTCCCTGGTATTGGTGAGGGATCTCCTAGGAACGTCTTGGAGGATGTATATTGTTACAGCTCTTACCTTTAACTGAGGGTGAAAATGTCAAATTATTAACAAGTGTGTTCTTTTTTCAAAATGTTAAAACCACTTAACTTTAAGACTAACCAACATGTTTTAGAACAGTCTGACTAAACTCTCAAATGCTCAGCTTTCACACTGTCACTATTTCTCTGGCACACACAGTCTTTCACATTAAACAGGACTTGAACATCTAATGTAAAAAACAAATGGCGAGTGTGGCCGGGGGGAGGGGGGGGGGGGAAAGAAGCTTTCAAAATGATCCAAACTATTATTTAATTATTTTTTTTAAAGTGTTAGGGTTCTCTTTATACCTCACAGGCTAAACAGGGCCCCAGCCCAGTTCCCCACCACCCCCACACATGCAGGTCACCTTCAAGAAACAGGATTGATGTCAAAACCTTATTAATAAATCCCTGTCTTGAGACCAAACTAAAAAGAAGGCTCCCACAGTTCTCTTAGGCATAGATGAGTAGCTCCCAAGAGAAGCAGCTTAATGATTGTCCAATAAATCTCTAAGGACTTTCCAGAGGGTTAAAATTTACTCAGCTAGCCTCAGAGGACAGGTTTAGATAGAAAGATAAAGATAAGATTAAATTAAAAATGCATTTTCAACCAAGAAGACCAAGAGTGCTTGTTCATAATTCAGACAGACAAGCTCTGCATTAGTGCTCGTTTGCAATCACAACTTTTCTTGTAATTACTGAGGTTTGCTATACACTAACTTATATCAGTATAACTATGTCACTCCTGGGTGTGGAAAATCCATACCCCTGAGCAATGTAGTTAAACTCATATAACCCCCCGCGTAGACAGACAGTGCTATGTCAAGGTGACATCACCTACCTGAGATGGAAGCTGAGTACCTACACCAATACTTTAGTTAGTCTTTAAGGTGACAAAGTGACTCTGTGTCACTTCTGCAATTCCAAACTAACACAGCTACCTCTCTGATTCTTTACACCAATGGGAGCAGCTCTTCCATCTGAATACGTAACATCTTCACTACTGCTGCAGCGCTAGAAGTGTAGACAAGCCCTGACATTTGTACTCCATCTTCCCCATCACATTCCAACTCATTTTACTTGCAAATACATCATAAAGATAATCACCATAAAGAAAATCACATGCACAGTGATATCTCTGTTTCTTTGTTAATTAAAAAGCCTGTGGACAGATGCTGGACTACTGAAACACTTTCATGGAAAGTAATATACTCCCTGCTTCTTATCGTAACTGGATTAGGGAGAATCAATGAGCATACCTGTAAATGCAGCTGCTCTTCTTTTTGTTGACTGCAAGAAGTAAAGAGGAGTATTCAAACCCCAATTGGGCCCACGTAAAATGATGACAAACTACTACTTATATTAACAACACAGACACATGCATTAAGGACCTTTTCTTCGATCTTGTCTGCAGTTGAAAAAATGTGTACATGTTTTTCTGTATTGATGCAGTTTCAATAACAAAAGCTATATTATAAAGAGAACACAGACATTTTTACCTGTATGTTTTCTAACCTAAAACCACAGTACCCCTGAGCAATTAGACAAACCCAGTTTCTAGTCTGTTTATTTTGTGCATTTGACAGCACTTTGCTTATTGTCAGTTTCACTGTTTCTCCTTTTGTTGGAGTGTTTCATTGTTTCTCTTTCAAACAGTATCCAGGGAGGAAAAAATAATTAATAGAAGAGGGAAAAGTGATTGAGAAACCATAAAAATTATAAGGAAATACAGGGATAAGAAGAGTACCTGACACCATTTAACTCTTAAAAACAACAACAACAAACCCTCACCAGATTTCTTGCATATGGTATCCTTTTAAAGACAACTTTCATCAGGCAAATGGTATTCTTTGTTTTGACTAGCCCTTTCAGAGGTTGCTTAAAACACACTTCATTATATTTTATATGTACATAACATATTTCGCCCGAGATTCTCAAATTGCTTTACAAGTTTTAATTATGAGATTTTGTGTTGGTTTAAACCAGGGGTCTCCAAACTTTTCAGCCCGAGGGCCGCATTAACTATCAAATAGCAGTTCGGGGGCCGACAACACACTCGAGGTCCAAATAAAAAAGAATCAAAACATGGATGTTGTTTTTAATTATTTATTTAATATTATTTTATTCAGTTATTATTTAATAACACATTGATACACTACACATGAACACCTGTTCACTACACATGAACACTACACATCAACCCCCCAACTGACCCACCCAGCCAGGTCTCTCCCCCCAAAACCTCCTTTCCTCCAACCCCCCCCCAAATGACCCACCCAGCCAGGTCTCTCCCCCCCAAACCTCCTTTCCTCCAACCCCCAACTGACCCACCCAGCCAGGTCTCTCCCCCCCAAACCTCCTTTCCTCCAACCCCCCCCAACTGACCCACCCAGCCAGGTCTCTCCCCCCAAAACCTCCTTTCCTCCAACCCCCCCCCCAACTGACCCACCCAGCCAGGTCTCTCCCCCCAAAACCTCCTTTCCTCCAACCCCCCCCCCCAACTGACCCACCCAGCCAGGTCTCTCCCCCCAAAACCTCCTTTCCTCCAACCCCCAACTGACCCACCCAGCCAGGTCTCTCCCCCCCAAACCTCCTTTCCTCCAACCCCCCCCAACTGACCCACCCAGCCAGGTCTCTCCCCCCAAAACCTCCTTTCCTCCAACCCCCCCCCCCAACTGACCCACCCAGCCAGGTCTCTCCCCCCAAAACCTCCTTTCCTCCAACCCCCCCCCAACTGACCCACCCAGCCAGGTCTCTCCCCCCCAAACCTCCTTTCCTCCAACCCCCAACTGACCCACCCAGCCAGGTCTCTCCCCCCCAAACCTCCTTTCCTCCAACCCCCAACTGACCCACCCAGCCAGGTCTCTCCCCCCAAAACCTCCTTTCCTCCAACCCCCCCCCCCAACTGACCCGCTCAACCCGGTCTCTTCCCCCCCCCAAACTGACCCGCTCAACCCGGTCTCTCCCCACAGACCGTTTCGCCGCCTGGCAGTGGGTGGCTCCTTGTTTCGCCGCCTGTAACTGGGTGGCGGTGCAGCGCGTCCCGGCCCCAGCTCTGAGCCGTCCCTGGCCGGCGGCGGCAGCGGAGCACGCGGCGTGTCCCGGCCCCACGGCTGACGGCGGCAGCGGAGCACGCGGCGCGTCCTGGCCGGCGGCGGCAGCGGAGCACGCGGCGCGTCCCGGCCCCTTGGCTGGTTCCCGACCCCTGCCGCGGGCCGGATGAGAGGGCCTCGCGGGCCGCATCTGGCCCGCGGGCCGTAGTTTGGAGACCCCTGGTTTAAACCAACTAAACTATAAAGAAAACAGGTTTCTCCAATCTTTCTCTGTTCTAGTATCTTGGGATGTTAATTGTAACAGTAGCTGGTATTTTCAGCCAGAAGCGATTTTTAAATTGACCCTATCCTTTTAAACTTCACACTGTTCACAGATCGGAATTTGTGAACAAATCTGACTGCCAATGATTAACTAAATGACTCCACTTCTCAGTGCTGTGGTTTAGTAATCTATAAAATGATATAGCAACTCATTAAAATTACACTCATTGTAAAGATTAGTAAACCAAAGCACTGAAAAGTGGAGTCATTTCATGAACCAGTGGCAGCCAAGATTACTATTCACATATTCCAATTTACCCACCCCTGGTATATTTTTTTCCTCTCATGACCCCAAATCCCAAAAATCTTATGTATTCTCTGTTTCAGACCAGACCCTCCCACACTGTAATAAATAATAAATGTAATATGTAATGTTGTATTGTTCATACAACCAAAACAGTCATTTACATTTGATACTTTCACATTAAAATCCAGTTATTTGTATTACTGAAACACGTAAAACCGGGGTGGACAAACTACGGCCCACAGGCTCGTCTGGCCCGTCAGTGCTCTGGATCTGGCCCGCAGCTTTGACACTTCTGTGATGCTGCGGGCTCTGCTCCATTTGCTTGGGGAAGCGGTTGGCAGCAGGTCCCTGCAGGCCCTGGGAGAAGTGGAGCAGAGAGCTCCCTGCACTGTTCTTGCCTGTTCCCAGAAGCTCCCATTGACTGAGATGGGGAACTGTGGCCAATAGGAGCTTCGGGGGAGGTATCATAGGCAAGAGCAGCACGTGGAGCCCTATGGTTCCCCTTCCCCAGGGCTGGAGATGCTGCCGGTCGCTTCCTGGAGTGGAGCGGTGTGGGACTGGGGCCAAGGCCAGGGCAGGCAGGTAGGGAGGGAGCCTGCCCTGGCCCTGCTGCCACCCTGGAGCCAGAACCTACATAACGAACCCCTCCTGCACGCCAACCCCCTGTCCTGAGCCCCCTGCCGCACCCTGTGCCTTGAGCCCTCTGCCCTAAGTCCCCTGCTGCACCCTGCACCCAACCCCCTGCCGCACCCTGCACCCCTCCCTGCACCACTGCCCTGAGCCGCCTCCCACACTGTGCACCCCAACCCCCTTCCCTGAGCCCCCTCATACACTTCACACCCTTCTTGTGCCCCAACCCCTTGCCCTGAGCTCCTTCCTGCACACCACACCCCCCCATACTCCACACTCCCTTCCACACCCCAACCCCCTTCCCCAGCACTACAGTCACGGCCCTGCAAGCAATTTCCCCACCCTGATGTGGCCCTCGGGCCAAAAGGTGTGCTCACCCCGATGTAAGAGGTCCTATCATAAAACCAGGACTCTACTGTTCTAGGAACTGTACAGAGACTGTCCCTGCCCCAAAGAGATTACAGTTTAAGTAAAAGTAGCATGTATACATTCTTACTGTAATTTTAATTAATTGGATATTCCCCTCATGCTACCCCATACCCAGGAGCATGGGGTAATTAAATAAACCTAATTACTGCAGCTAATTACATTCAGAAATTATCTTCACCACTACAGGGGCTAGAACCATTTTTAAAATGATAATTCAGTTTGTTTTTTTCCCTCTGTAATGCTCTCTTTTCTATCTATCTTGGGTATTGACTGGTAATCATGGAACCTAGACATCAAGTTCTTTTGTACCCTCTTCTTTGTGTTCTTTATCCCCATCTTTCTTTCCACTGTGTCAGCACTACCTCTTTCTCAGCCTGTTTAATTTCTTCTTTCTTCCAGCTTCACAGAACAAGATCATCCAATTTTTAAACCAAAAAGCCATTTATGGTATTTTCCTAGCTCCAGATGTGTCCACACTGATCAGTACTATGCAGAAACTCAATTTTGGAACAGCTCTTCTTGTTCTACAGTACTGGAATCCCAACAGCTCCAGAACTGAAAAAGATTGTAACTTGTCAGTACTGTATATTCCAAAGAGGCTAACTACTATTTTGCGAATGTATTAAAACACTTTGCCTTGTAGTGTAGAGCAGAGGTTCTCAAACATGGGGGCAGAACATGGAATGTATTCTGGGTGTGTATGAGAAACTTTGGGATAAAAAAAACAAATAAACTTACTGCACACATTCAGAACTGGGCATCTGGGGGGAAGGGGAAGAAGGAAATGGGAAGAAACTACTACAGACACAAAGAAGTGGGGGCACGACCAAATAAGTTTGAAACCAACAGTCTAGAGCCAGGGCTGTGAAGCTGTTTGCTAGGGGATGGAAGCCTTTCTATAGAATCTAAGGGCCCAATCCTACCAGGCACTGTGCTTACCCAGGATTCAATAATGCAAGGAGATGAGCAGACCTACTGACCTCTCACATGTTTAAAGTTAAGCTTATTCACTTCACTGGACTGGAGCCAGAGTGCACAGCATATTGCACGATCAAGTCCCAACTTCATTATACTTTTAGTTACAAAAAAACCTAGTTCACACAGAAACATAATAAATATTTGTCTTTGAGAATTCCCACAAGAGAATGAGAAATTATTCTATGGCAGAAGGAGCAAAGGAAGCCATAAAGTTATACATTTTCATAACTGACAAGTTTTCCAGGTTAATTTTTTTTTTTGTCAAAACATTAAACAATAGTGCACCCACATACCGTATTTTTCGGCATATAAGACACCCTTTTAACCCCCCAAAATAACCTCAAAATTAGGGGGGGCGTCTTATATGCCGAATATATGAAACCACTTACCGGGCAGCTGGAGCTGGGGCGGCTGCAGGTGGTCCGGCGGGCGGGGCGGGGCGGCGCTTCCCCCCCGAGCCCACCCGCATGTGTTGGGGCCGGCGGGGAACGAGAGCAGCTCGGGCCCCGGGGCCCCTGGGAGCGCCCGCCCGGCGGGGACGGGAGAGCGGCGCGCTCCCAGCAGCCCGCCCGCGCGGCGGGGACGGGAGAGCGAGGCGCTTTTTTTTTTTTTTTTTTTTGGTCCGACTTTTTTATTGAAGAACTCGGGGGCGTCTTATAGGCCGGAGCGTCCTATAGGGTGAAAAATACGGTATCTGCACACTTCACTATTTGGAGGTTCATGCCAAAACCCACTCTATATAGTAAATTCAAGAAATTAGCCATTTGTATTAACTGTGAGAGGGAAGAAGTTAAAAATCCTACATTATTTTAGGGAACTACACATACTACAGAAGCTTGTGTACTCTGGAATGTTCCACAATGTCTTACATTCTATATCACATCATGGCACTGAAAGCAATGCTGATGCCTTAAAAGGCAGGGCTCTGAATATGCACAAGACAATTGCACAAAAGGGTTTAATTAATTTATTATCATGATCACTGGATTTGGCAAACTGGATTGGATGGGCCGTGCCACCTAGAGTAGGGGTTCTCAGGACAAATATTTTGGTGGCCTCAGAGTGCAGCCACCACTTTCGCTGGTGGCCACTCTCACACTTTTCTCTAAAATACTTAATGAGCTTTAGGAAAAACAAATATGCACATATATATGTCCATTGTAATTTATTTATTGCTAGTTAGTAAGTTTGTTGTGAAAAGTGATATTGACAAAGTATCACTTTTCACAGCAGACTTACTAAGCCCCACTAAGACTGGGGACAAATTAAGCCCTGGATGGGCGGACAGGGTGTCAAGGGAGGCAGTGGGGGCCAGGGGAAATGGGGGTTGGGAGAGGCAGCAGAGAGCTGGATCCTGAAGCCCCACAGCCAGAGCCTGGGGCCTGCCACCACACAGCCAGAGTCCAGAGCTGGAGCCTGAAGTCCCTCAGCCAGAACCTGCTGCCCCACCACCCCAGAGCCTCACTGCTCTGGGAAGGTGGAAAATTTACTCACTGGCTGCCTGCTCCTCTAGCACTGTGCCCCAGATGTCTCCAGAGCGGGGCAGAGCCCAATCCCTGCTGGCAGTCCTAGCAATCAACATCAAGGTAGTGCATTCGGAAGCAACAGGGAGAGGGAGGGGGCCACTATTTTGCCCCAATCCCCACCCCATTACAGCCTAGGAGGCTGTGGCCACAAGATAAACCACTGGCGGCCACATTTGAGAAGCATTGAAGAGTATGGCACTCCCCAAGTAACCCAAAAAAGAAAGAGTTTTTTCAAATAGCAAAAAGCAACTTCCCTTGCCCCTAAACTTGAATGATGGTTCTCATATCATTTTAAATATTATCACACACTGTAGCTAAATGACACAATCAGTTTGGTTCATAGTCTAAATTCCTCCCAGATTTACCTCCTCTGTCCCCAACCCCATTCGAGAGCTGGACAGATGCTCACCAAAAATGACAGAATTTCTAGCACTTTGAACTTAATCCTCTCCTAAGGAAGTGGAATATATATACACAACATGTCTGTGGTGTATTCATGTTACAAGAGCCAAGACTGAGCTCAGGAGGTAGCAGCTTCTGAGATTCTGATTCAAAAAGGTTCACGAATAGCAGCCGTGTTAAGGAGTAATGATTTTTTTTTTTAAAAATCCTACTCTGTAACAGACTGGAGGAGCTAATGATATACACACCAAATACACCCGCATAGCCACATCTGTCTAACATCATCCACTGTACAAACGATGAACATTTACCCGCATTTTAGATATGAGCATGTGAAAAATATTCATGATATTGTTCTTTCCAGTATCTCCACAATGGGCTAGGTACTGTACAAACCAGAAGACACAGTCAAAGTTTACACTAATGGCTTTCTCTATTCTTTATACTTAAAAAAATACATCTCCCCAGATTCTCTTAACTGTTCTTAGCTGTGAAAGGAAGTGATGCTTAAAAACCACAACAAGTTGGGTTAAGGACACTAGAGAATTCCCACAATGCACCATTTTATATGTTCATACTCCTATTGAATGTTTTTCGCCTTCAAAACACTTTACAAACAACAGTTAACTCTCATAAAGATCTTCATTTTACAGAGGAGAAATTGTGGAAGACCAGCTACATAACTTGCCTAAATCCTCCCAAAATGTTAGTGCTAGACCAACCAACAGGTCGGGTTCTCATCTAATTTACACTAGTACAAATTTGCAGTAACTGTACTGAGTCATCAAACTGGTGAAAGTGAGAGGGGAACTGGGCTCAAGACGTTCATCTGTCAGTTCTGTGCTCAGAAGACTGGGGGCTAACTAGGCAGGACCAGCTGCCCCAACTCAAGCTCCAAGACTGGGGGCTAACTAGGCAGGACCAGCTGCCCCAACTCAGAGCAGAAGGGATCGCAGATGGCAGCATTTTATTGGAGGAAAGAATTATATGCATAAATAAGTAACAACTGTGAATTACATCATTGCAATTCGATCTCAAGCTTCATCAACTGTGAGTGAAGCTCCAGCCACCAGACCCCACCCTGGAATTAAAGCTAGCTTCAGTTAGACACTGGGGCGGTACTGCACACTTGACAAATATAAACACAAGCCTTCATCTCGGTCTCTTGCCCAGCTCTCCAGAGTCCTGCCCTTCTGACCCAAGCCTCATTACTCCCCCTCCATCCCCCCGGACAAACTCAAGATCTTTGATCCCCTGAACACGGAGCACAGGGCGCATGTTCTGTCTTCTCCCGTTTCCGGGGAAGCCTCTCACCAAATGACACTCCCTAGCTCCAAACAGGGCAGCGGTTTGCAAGGGGACGGAAAGGCACCGGACTCCTCCACCCCTGAGTCGGGCCCCTCACCAACAAGCGCAGCCCGGCCGCCGGCGCCCCCCTGCCCCTCCCAGCTCCCCGCGCGTTTACAACGCAGGTGTAGCGCCGCTGCCTTCAGCGCAGCTACTTCGGGATGACCCTGGGGCAGGGCGGGAAGTCGAGGCTCGCTGGGCGGGGGAGGGGGGAGGCGAGCCGGGGAGCCCTCTGGCCACTTCACCCGGAGGGCGGCCCCGCGGGGAGCAGAGCCCTAGCCAGGCCGAGAACCGCCCACTGCTCCCCTGCCGCCCTCGGGTCCGCCCGGGGCGACTGAGCCCATCCCGGGGGGAGCGCCCCGCTCTCGGTTACCTGCCCGTCATGGCGCCTCCTGACCCAGCCCGGGCTCCCAAGGGCTCGGACGGGACCCGACGCCGGACACCGGCCAGAGACGGGGCGAGAGCCGGCGGCCAGCCCTGGAGAGAAACCCCGCCCTGGCCAGCAGCGGCCTCCCTCAGCCCCTCCTGTAAACCCCTGTGGGCGGGAGCCGCCGCCCCGCCGACTCCGGGCAGCGCCCCCGGCCCCGCACATACATTTCCTAGAAAGGGAATGAAACGAGAAATGATGAAACGGCAACGGCTGAACCCGCCTCCGCCCCAGGAGAACGGGGGAGACAGTCCGGAAACCAGCCTATCCCCCGGAGACACCCCCAGACACCAACCCACCCCTCCCTAGACACCCCCTGGAATCAACCCCCCCACCCTGGAGACACCCCCAGACACCAACCCACCCCTCCCTAGACACCCCCTGGAATCAACCCCCACACCCTGGAGACACCCCCAGACACCAACCCACCCCTCCCTAGACACCCCCTGGAATCAACCCCCACACCCTGGAGACACCCCCAGACACCAACCCACCCCTCCCTAGACACCCCCAGGAACCAACCCCCACACCCTGGAGACACCCCCAGACACCAACCCACCCCTCCCTAGACACCCCCAGGAACCAACCCCCACACCCTGGAGACACCCCCAGACACCAACCCACCCCTCCCTAGACACCCCCTGGAATCAACCCCCACACCCTGGAGACACCCCCAGACACCAACCCACCCCTCCCTAGACACCCCCTGGAATCAACCCCCACACCCTGGAGACACCCCCAGACACCAACCCACCCCTCCCTAGACACCCCCAGGAACCAACCCCCACACCCTGGAGACACCCCCAGACACCAACCCACCCCTCCCTAGACACCCCCTGGAATCAACCCCCACACCCTGGAGACACCCCCAGGAACCAACCCACCCCCAGGGATCAAACCCCACCCTCGGAGATACACCCCTCCCCCAGAAACTCACCCCCCACCAAAACATTCCCCAGAAACCAACCCACCCCTCCCTAGACACCCCCTGGAATCAACCCCCACACCCTGGAGACACCCCCAGACACCAACCCACCCCTCCCTAGACACCCCCTGGAATCAACCCCCACACCCTGGAGACACCCCCAGACACCAACCCACCCCTCCCTAGACACCCCCTGGAATCAACCCCCACATCCTGGAGACACCCCCAGGAACCAACCCACCCCTCCCTAGACACCCCCTGGAATCAACCCCCACACCCTGGAGACACCCCCAGACACCAACCCACCCCTCCCTAGACACCCCCTGGAATCAACCCCCACACCCTGGAGACACCCCCAGACACCAACCCACCCCTCCCTAGACACCCCCTGGAATCAACCCCCACATCCTGGAGACACCCCCAGGAACCAACCCACCCCTCCCTAGACACCCCCTGGAATCAACCCCCACACCCTGGAGACACCCCCAGACACCAACCCACCCCTCCCTAGACACCCCCTGGAATCAACCCCCACACCCTGGAGACACCCCCAGACACCAACCCACCCCTCCCTAGACACCCCCTGGAATCAACCCCCACACCCTGGAGACACCCCCAGACACCAACCCACCCCTCCCTAGACACCCCCTGGAATCAACCCCCACACCCTGGAGACACCCCCAAGAACCAACCCACCCCTCCCTAGACACCCCCTGGAATCAACCCCCACACCCTGGAGACACCCCCAGGAACCAACCCACCCCCAGGGATCAAACCCCACCCTCGGAGATACACCCCTCCCCCAGAAACTCACCCCCCACCAAAACATTCCCCAGAAACCAACCCACCCCTCCCTAGACACCCCCTGGAATCAACCCCCACACCATGGAGACACCCCCAGGAACCAACCCACCCCCAGGGATCAAACCTCACCCTCGGGGATACACCCCCCCACCCTAGAAACTCACCCCACCAAAACATTCCCCAGAAACCAACCCACCCCCCGGGGGATCAACCCCCACATCCCGGGAGACACTGTCCAGAAACCAAACCGCCTCCTAGGAGACACCATCCAGGAACCAACCAACCCACCCCCCCACATCAACCCCCACCCTCTGGGGAGACACCATCCAGGAAACAACTCACCCCCAAGGTGTATTTATATTGTATTTGTCTTTGCTTCTCTCAGCCTCTGTTTTCTCACTCATGTTGCTTCCTAACTTAGATTTTAAGCAACACAGGACAGTGACTATGCCTTTTACTTGTTCCTTAAAATGCAATAATTGTGAGGACATAGTATTAATAATAAAAAATCGAGATTCATAATAAACTATAATTAACCCTAGGATTTAATCAAGGAGATTGCAGCAGTCACTGCTTCTGTGAGACCACCGTGACTTCTTGGGATTCAACTGTCAACAGCTTGAGCTGGAGCTGAGGCTGGAGTCAGGGCTGTGCTCCCCTACCCCACGGTGGGTGGCTGCAACCGGTGCTAAGCGCCCCTGTCCTGTGGCTTCTGCCATGCGCCCCTGCCCTGCAATGGGGGCTGCAACCTGGACCCTTTGCCCCCTGCCCGAGGCTGCACCCCGGGGCTCTGCACCTCTGCCCTGCATCGGGGGCTGCAACTGAAGGCGAGCGCCCCTGCCCTGCAGCTTCTGCTAGTGGCTGAAGCCAGGCTGTGCACCTCTGCCCCACAGTGGGGGTTGCAGCTGGAGCCCTGCACCCCTGCCCAGGGCTTGTATGGTTATATTTGGTAAAAGTCATATACAAGTCAGGGGTTCCCTGAATTTTTGTTTGTGTCTGTGACCTGTCCTTGCCTTTTACTAAAAATAACCATGACAAAATCTTAGCCTTCACTATAATGAATTTTGGAGATACAGTATTGTACAACCCTCCATTCAGATAGTTACTTGTAATTCAGCTGTTTGCAGTACATTAGTTTCCAACTTGACCAGAGCTTGTGTGAATAGAGGATAGAGGAAAGGGTTGCCATGATAAAAATTAGGATTCGGAATGTGTTTTTGAAAAAAAAAACCTTCCTCTTTATAAATGTATTTTTAAAAAAACCTTTACAACACATTCAGGTCTTACCTACCATTGACAATTCTATGGTGATTAGAAAATTAAGTAGGGCTGTCAAGTGATTAAAACAATTAATCATGCTGTTAAACAACAGAATACCATTTATTTTAAATATTTTTGGATGCTAACTACATTTTCAAATATATTAATTTCAATCATCAGCATGGAAACATGTCCTCTGGAATGGCACCCAAAGCATAGAAGGGGCATACAAATGTTTAGCATATCTGTCATGTAAATACCTTGCAACACCAGGTTCAAAAGTGCCCTGTGAATGCGTGTTCTTACTTTCAGGTGACATTGTAAATAAGAAGCAGGGAGCAGAATCTCCCCTCAATGTAAACAAACTTGTTTGTCTGAGTAATTGGCTGATCAAGAAGAGGGACTGAGTGGATTTGTAGGCTTTTAAAGTTTTACATTGTTTTATATGTGAATGCCTTTTGTACATAATTCTACATTTGTAAGTTAAACTTTCATGATAAAAAGATTGTACGGTACTTGTATGATGTGAATTGAAAAAAGTTTTTTGGATAGTGTAAATATTTGTAATCAATAATAAATATAAAGTGAGCACTATTCACTTTGTATTCTGTGTTGTAATGGAAATCACTATTGAAAATGTAGGAAAACATCCAAAATATTTATTACATTTCAATTGGTATTCTATTGTTATAAATGCAATCAATCATGATTAATTTTTTGAGTTAATCACCCCTAGTTAGGAGTGATTAACAGACAGCCCTAAAATTAAGATATAAGAAACAAGAGACCTGTGGCACCTTAAAGACTAACTCTTTGTTACTTCTGCAATTCCAGACTAACGTGGCTACCTCTCTGATTCTTGACATAAGAAACAAGCAACTGAAATTTGATTCCTTGAGCAGGGAAGAGATTTTCAGATGGTTTAAAACTCTTCTTGTCTTCTTGCTAGTCACCTCTAAGTCTGAGACCTAATGAACCTTTGTGGAAATGAATAACTTCATTAAAGTTCAACACATCATCCCCTCAGTTGTTGGAGCTCACAATAAACATCCTTGAGACTCCCAAGAAACCCTTACAGCAAAATCCCTGAAGAGTAGACAGACCAAACACAACACAAGCATAAGTAATATTAAAAAAAAGCCTCTTACAGGCGTCCTTGACAAATTAAAAATATATTTAAAAGAACACAAACGTAATGCAAAACTTTCCAGTTTTCCCCCTTAATTCTGCCTTTTTCATGTGGCTAATGACCCCAACTGTCCCAGCGGCAGCCTGTGATCCCTGAGCTGTTGAACCCGCTCTGTAACTACAGCCTTCGTAAAGCTTTCAGCAGCCCCATTGCTGAGCGGGAACGGGGGCGGAGCATCGTAGGCGGGACTCAGCCCTGAAAAAACGATCTCCCTCCCCTAGTGTAGCCTGTAGCGCCTCGGGAATGTCACGTGACTAGTGTCAGGTGACAACGTAACCTCCGCTCTAGTGGAGCTCTATGGAGACGCGCAGTAACCCGGATGTGGCTGATCGTCATTGAGGCGGCGAAGACCAGCCTATCCTATTAGCGCTTGCGTTCACATCCGGGGGTTTCCCCGTCTGTTGCTGTCTTCCCCGTCCAAGATGGCGGATCTCAACCGGCAGCTACAGGAGTACCTCGCCCAGTCTAAGGCCGGCCCCAGCCCCGGCCCCCCGAGCTCCTCGCGGCCGACGCCGGATGCAGCCGAGGCCGGGGGAGAGACGTGGCTGGGCCGGCTGAGCCCGTTCTTCGTAGGTCGCTCCTCCTCGGCCCCGGCTGCCGGCTCGTGGCCCTGGGCGGCCGAGCCGGACCCCTGGCTGCCGGGGCTGTCGCGCTGGCAGCGGCTGGTGGGGAGCGGGATGTGCCTCTTGCTGGCCGCGCTCTGCTTCGGCCTGGCCGCGCTCTACGCGCCGCTGCTGCTGCTCCGCGCCCGCAAGTTCGCGCTGCTCTGGTCGCTGGGCTCGGCCTTCGCGCTGGGCGCCGCCGGCTTCCTGCGGGGCCCGAGCCGCCTCCTGAGAGAGCCCAGCCGCGGCACCCTGCTCTACCTCGGCGCCCTGGCCGGCACCCTCTACGCCGCGCTCGGCCTGCGCAGCACCCTGCTCACCGCGCTCGGGGCCGCCGCCCAGCTCGCCGCCATCGCCGGCTGCCTGCTCGCCCTGCTGCCTGGGGGCTCCGCCGGCCTGCGCTACCTCGGCGGCCTCCTGGGCGGCTTCGTGCGGCGCCGCGTCTCTAAAACCCTGCCGGTGTGAGGGTGCGGGGCGGCGTGCGCCGAGCAGACCGGGGGGGGGGGGCGAGAACTGCGGACCCCGCCCCATCCCAATCCCCATCCCCAGGATGGAGCTTTGCTGCTGTCCCATGAGGCCGATCGCCCATCTCCGCTGCCCTGCAGGGCGGACGCTGAGGACACGGCGTCCTGGCTGGGCAACAGCCTTTCTGAATACAAGCCCTCGGGCCATATGCCATCAGCACCCCTGCCTGCTGCTCGGGGACCGGGGGTGACTGAGCAACAAAGCCAGTGCGGTTCTCCCCCTACTCCCGGTCTTGGTCCTATTAAAAGCAAGTTCTTCCTGGACAACCCTGGCTGTAGTCTGTGCATGTGCCTCCTGAGAACGGGGACCTGTACAAAGACTCTTGGCTGTAAGGCAACAGAAGCTACCTGGGAAAGTTCAGGAAAAACGACTGAAAGTTGACAGTTAATGTGTACAACAGCTGTGAAACTGACCAAAGGAGGGAAGATTTTTGCTTCTCCAAGAGCCTGTGTTGATGGAGCTGTGGAACAACTTTTCTCCCTACTTAACAGTGCAACTAAAATACTGAAGTTGCAGCTGTGACTATACGTTGTTGTTTATTTACTGTAGTCACGTGTAGCATTTGTTTTGTGCCATCATTCCCAGTCCTATCTCAGTATAGGCTTTGCCTTATAAGTGCACAATTAGCTTTGTAGCAGTATCCTGGAGTCTGTCCCAGGTGGTAGGATGACAGAATGACCAGATTCTTACATCAATTGTAGGACCACGTTGCTAATACTCACACTTTAAAGTGGCCTGTAAGAATAGAGAGCCAAGCGTATTGTCAATACTAAACTCGACCTATAGTATAATACTTTGTTATACTCTTGAGCCTTGCAGGATTCACTTCATCTTGGGATGTGCTGGTGCCAGGTGCCTCATAAGAAAATCTGCTGTGTATAGATATCCATGAAATTTCAAAGAAAGTTGGGTGTGTGTGTATAGAGAGCTCCTGTTTTTTGGATGTTTATTTTTAACACTTTGTGTTCTATGTGGAGGTCCAAAACCTGGGGGGGAGGTTGGACTTTGTATACATTGTAATGAGTAATCTCTTTATTTTCCCTAGTGTGCATTAATGTAATACTATTTCAGATAGCACTACTTAAAGTGCACTACGGAATCTTTTATGCACCCCAGCAGGGTATGTGTGGATCTATAAATACTCAACATATGTACTTTAGAAATCACTCACCTGTAGTCCATATTACTGCTGTGTTGACCCGATCTTAGACAAAAGTTAACCATATCCAGTATTAATTGGATAAATACTGACTTTTTTTGTAGAAGGGTTTTATTGGTTAAACCCTAAAATCAGAAGCCCTAGGTATGTTACTACAGATGTTGTTTCATGACATCTTTACAATTGTATTTAGACTCTTTATATCAGATTATAGTGATCAAATATAATTGCAGTGATCTTAGATTGGCTCTTATGATAGTCCAGTGAATGTTGACATTGTTAAATTGAATAACTTTTTTTTAAAAAATCAACCAGTAACCTTTGCTATTGAAAACAACATCCTTTAACAAGTAGCATTCGTAGAGGTTGTGGATCAAACACCTATCCTTTGACAAGCAAGGGCCTACCTCATATGTGGGGAATCATGAAAAAAGTGAAAGTATATCATAGCAGTTTCAGTCAAATCAGAGATCATTTAGTTCTTTGCAGTATGAGAGCCAGAATGGTGCTACAGCGTAGCTTGTGTGTCCAGAGCTGCAGGGTCAGTTCTTGAAATCCTTACTCAGGCAAATTCCCTACTAGCCCATTGGTTCTAGGAATTGGGGAGTTAGTGCTTATTTAGCAGTGATGCTTTTAGCCTGACTTTGAGAAATAGATTGGCTAATAGAGGCTGGGCATATTGCAAAATACATATATATATATATATAGGTATTATTATTGGATGCTACTTAGGAAGAGATGATCTTTATTTAGTATCTGCACAGAACTAAAGTAAATGAATGCTTAACTTTATAAATATTGTACATAATTAGCTATTTTAATAAAATATATTTTTATACTAAAAGTGTTAATCTAGACACTAGTAAGTCTAGGTTTTTTTAAAACCGCAGCATTGAATCCATCTTCCTGTTTACTTTCACAGCTTCATTTGGATTTATATCAGTGTATCTAAACAAAACCTAGGTTAAAGTTCTTGGATGAGACTTCATTTTTTAAAAAATAGGCTACAACCTTTAGGGTAAAAGCCTAGTAAATGTCTCTCATAGGTCTGTTAAAGGGTCTTATGTGGAAGATGACCAAATCCTCCCACTACCAGAGGCTGGCAGCAGAAACTAACCACTAATCTACTTGACAGGCTACAGTTGTAACTGCACTTTTGGAACAGGGACAGTAGATCTGCACAGATCCATTGGGTCATAGTAGAGCATGGTTCGATGTGGAGCTGAAAGTAGCCTGGTTCTGCTTCTGGGACATTTTCTTCCCCTCCTCCCTCTAAGAGCAGAGCTCTTGTGGCTCTTCTGCATTATGGATTTATCTAAAGATAAGAGTTTGTGTGCCAATGGTGATCATATCCACATGACTTGTCTTAAGTGAGCTCAAAGCTTTACTTTAGAACAGTTTTCTGCCTCTTGATTATATAAAGGGGGCTTGAATTTTTTTTAACCATTTCTTGTGTGTTTTCCAGTTGGGCTCAGACGTATGGAGTGAACTTCTGAATTTCTTCTTCCAGCTGTTTGAGTTACAATATTCCCCATTATTACATCCTAACACAACTAGGTTCTGTCTTGAGTTACAGAAATTAATTTACACAAATAAGCTAGAACCTTAAACAGAAGTCCCCATATACAAATTTAACCTTTTCTTTCAAGCAAGAAGCCACGAGCCTGTGTTCTGTGCATATAATTTCCTTAGGGCCACTTCTTGCTTCAATAGTATAAACTTTATAAGCTGACTATTTTAAACATTCTGGAGCATTTGTCACTGTATCTGCAATAAAAGAATTAGGCAGTATTCCTATTCACTACCACGTGACTCAGTCCAAAGTGTTCTGTACAAAATAAGAACATATCTGAAGACTACAGCTGCTGCGTGAGCAGGAATGTGAAGGTCATAGCAATTCTCCTTTATCCATGCTTTGGTCTGTTTAAATAGAGTTCCTACACATCTGAAATCTTTCGTATACATAACCCAGTTAGACCATGGTACAAGATGGCTTGGAAAATAAATGGATGAAGAAGTGGCTGCCACAGCTCACACTCACAGGACAAGGATCAATTTATTCCTTCCTTAAGAGTCCTTAAACAAGTTCCATCAGCCCCACACTGGCTTTTCCTTAATGTACTATTTACCCTAGACAGAAATGTTGAAGGGGCTTGTGAAAAAAAATTACTAATAGTGCAAATATGAAAAGGATGATTCAATTACCATCAGCCATCTCCCACACTTGATCTTGTTTCCTAATGCTACAGGGTGGGAAGTTTGATTTCCAGGAAGAGGCTAGCTCTAGGTAACACTAATTTCTTAAATGAGGTTCAGGGTACTTATGTAGCTACTAGCAGAAATACCTGGCGTTGCTTGGGGTATTTGTAATTGGAAACTGGGATGTAAAAAGACTACAATGTTTTTTATTAATACAAATTTTGTTCAGAAGTCTCATTTTGTCTAATTTCATTCTCTTGCATTTAGATGTGGTTTCTCAGATGCATTTTCGCTTTTTACGTGGCATAACGAATAGGGTCCTTTTTAAGAAAAAAACTATTTAATTATGTTTGTGCTACATAACACTAAGCTCTCTGGTTATCTGTATTACATCATAACTATGTCACAGACAACAGCATGTGTTAACCTGCTATTATGTGTGTTAGCCCAGATATTATGTGAGCTGTGTAGTTGATGTTAATGAGCTTTAAAGAATTTCACCCCTAGGGGGTGTAAGAGGTGAGATTTTAATTTTTTTTTATTCTTACCCTGATTAGGACCCTAAAGCCTATAACTGTACCAAATTTCAAGTATCTAGCTGAAACGGTGTGGAAGTAGTAAGGGAACATACACACATACACCATTTGACCACCAATCAACCATTTGACACCATTTGTATATATCAATTTTAGAAACACTTTAGACAGACATCCTGGTGGATGAAGCCAGATAATCTCATATGTTATGGTGATAACAAGCACCATAATTAGTAAACAACTTTATTATGAAATGCAAATAATTAAATGGAATAAAATACTTGTAATGTTGCAATGGTACTAAACAAAATCCTGTGGAGAATATTTTTAAAAGAATTCTTAAAGCAGGGTGGCTCAATAGTTTGCCCTTTCAAAATGTTCAGAATGCACCATCTTGCACCTCATTTCTCTGTGGTGTGTTGTGTACTACAGTACTGTAAAACATTAAATAATACATCCCTGTTAAGATGCTGAATTTCTATCACTTATGGTATAAAACTAATGCCATGGCGAACATAGAACAGATCCCTTTGCAAGTCTTGAACCAATGACAGTTAAAAGGAGATGAAGATTGAATGTGCAAACTGGATTAGGACTCTTGCTCATGTGATATATAGTTCAAAAGAAGCTTTTCACAGCATTCCACATATGTCCTTTTAAGGAAGATAGGAAAGGGAGCATTGGTGTGGTTTTTGTTTTGTGTGTGTGTGTATGTATGCACTGGTCTCAACTTCATCAACAGGTAATATCACATGAATGTTGCTAAAGGTGTAAAAATAAAAATTCTCAGAACATTATGAACCCCAAACTGATTGTATTAAGGCATTAGGAACTGTACCGTAGAGACTTACAGAGCTAGTCCTATGGTGCCATGTACTTGATACATGGAAATTCTATGGAAGATGGGGAAAGGGGTTGTTTCTTTGAGTGTGTAAAGATAAAGAATCACACTGCACTGATTTTTTTTTTGTTAATTTTTGCGCAAATTACATTCTGTATTCATACAAAAAACAACTTTTTTCTGACAAACTGTACATATAGAAACAAGTTTCCATCTGGACGTGAACTGAAATCTGTGGAGGTGCTCCATGTCTCACAACACTAAAAAAAATTCCAGCTTTTATCTTTACAAAACAATGCAGGTAAAAGGTGAGGAGAAAGAGGTGGAGAGGATGAAATAGAAAGCCAGCTACCATGTTGCTGCTAGCAGCAGTCGCTTGATCTTAGGAGAAGATCCTTGTTAGGAACTAATGCACATTCAGTTATCCCAGTTAAGAGTCCAGATTTGTGGAGTTGGAGGAGTATTTTATCTCGAGTCCACAATAGGTGTCTATTTAAATACTGTCCAATAAGCAGTGGGTATCATCCAGTCACAGCCGCTTCTATCGGCCCCTTCCACCACCCCTGGATGCTCCTCGCCTTGACTGGCCAGAGTTCATGTTACTTCCTCTTCCCCAATTACTTCCACTCCTCCCTCCTCTGGAAGGGTTGTTGCCTCCTGCAGGGCCTCCAAAACCTTCATCTCTGTGGAATCCATCATGATGGTCTCCCTCCAAAGAGCTAGACCTCCCAGACTTTGGCACTCTCTGTGAAGGTCCTGAGCTTCCTCGTCCTAAAAGAGGAGAACATTTAGTTTTTGATTTTATAGGGTTTTTTTTTATAGATGTTCTCGTTTACCCATCCCTCTCAGGCTTTTGCGGGTTGCCCCAAGCTTAGATAAGGGTTTGGGCTCATTTCTCCTAAGATACAATCCCTCACAGATTATACGGAATGTGAAATCTGACATACTGGTCTCCAATTTTACATCTCTTCCCTCAGCACATAATTTTTCCTACCACATACAGATTTCATATCGATGACAGACCTTGAGAGGGACAGCTAACAAGGCAATTCCTCTGGAGCGAAGGTACTGCTGCACCTCATTGATCAGAGAACACTGGGAAATGGAGTGCACAGGCTCATAAGTACTTGAGAGACCCTGAATAAAGTATTCAAATGCAGACTCTCACATGGCAGCAGTCTTATTTTGGCCCTTTTTTGCACACTTCTCATTCTAAATAAGTATTGTCTAAACCCAGTAACAGCATCTGTTCCACCACTCAGGGTGGTAATGAAGGGAATTAGAGTAGTGACTCTGAAGGAGGTTTATCCTTTAGTCAGTTCTGACACGGTGCATGTGAGAGATACTAGATTCTACAGTGGGACATGACCTGCATCTTCTCTTGTTCCCAGGAAAGAGGACTGCCTGTTCCTCACCTCACTTTAGATACGACACCAAATCCAAGAGAAAAACAAGACTCTTGCCCAAAACAGCAGGGTAGTAATTTGAGGGAAAGATGCTTTGCCCACCTATCTTAGCTATATATTTTTGTTCCATTTTAACCAAAACTTTTGAGAGGCGCAGCATGGTTGGTTCTGTACAAAACAGGAAAACATGAGTCCTGTCTCAAAGAGTTTACAATCAGTGTTAGATAAATTAATCTTCAAATGACCTTCCCACCACAAGACTGATTGCAGCAGGGCCTGCATTTGAAAGGACATTACTCAAATTTTCTTTATCAAACTAAACCTTAGTTCTGCGTTAGCACCTTGGCCTGCATGAGCAATTCTGCAGAAGTGCACTCTGTGAAAACAGTATAAAGCTATGTGAAGTTCTAAGTATCCGTTAGTTACCCCTTACCTTTGCCTCTCTCCTCTGGAGGTGCACCTGGAGCTTCCATTTCTCTGTGATCAGATGTCCCTGGTCCATCATGCCAGGGACGTTTGCGTGGTGGCAATGAGGCCATGTCCATACCCTGAAGTGAGGAAGAACGCTCTCGGCTGGCAGGAGACTGTCCATCATGAGGAGGGTGATCCTGACGGGAACCTGACCATGAGGAGAAAAGACAAAGTCATGAATAACATGCAGCTGATGGCCACAAGGAACCTAACCTTCTGAGTAAAAAGATACCAAAATAAATGTATATGCTTTCTACATTCTTTAGCAATTTCAGTCATGGCAAGGACATCTCTCTCACTTCCCTTGTTCAGAAAACACATGAAGCACTTCTTAACTTTTCAGAGTATCTGCTCTTTAAGGTGCACATATGTTCAATATTTCTAAAGACACCCAGGAAAAAAATATAATTAACAGACAATAACTCCATCTTTATAGATGAATGGATGGATGAGTAGAAGGAAAGATAAGTGTGTGCTGTTATAGAATGCCAGACTGGTTGCCATTTCATATTTGTGGCAGAAAGACAAGGTAGTAGGAAACATGAGATATGAAGTGAGCACAAACTAAATTTAAACATTTGAGGGAATCAGGTTCAAAAGGAAACTAAGGGTATGTTTTCGCTATCAACATTTATGCATTGTCTGTGCAACAGCTCTGCCAGCACTATAAAAAAACCTACCTCCATGAGGGGAGTAGGTACCAGTGCTGGGAGCACTGTCTAAACTGGCACTTTACAATGCTGAAATGTGCAGTGCTAAGGGGATGTTTTTTCACACAGCTGAGTGAGGTGGTTGTAGTGCTCTAAAGCGTCAGTGTAAACAAGGCCTAAGGCAGAAGAGGCAGTGAATAGGCTTAAATATTCCTTTCAAAAGAACACACCCTTAAGTTTTAAAGAGGCAAAAATCAAGCATTGCCCAAGTCAGGAGAGAATGCTCCACAATGCCATTCTGGCCCTTTTTTAGGGAGCTGGAATGATGTTCCGATACTTCAGATAGTCGTAAAGTAAACCAATAATTATTCATGCTAAATATACTGGAAAATGACAGTTAAAGCATGTGATGTTGTGGCTTATCAAAATTGTGTTCTGGCACTTCTTTTTTAGGATTTGAGAACTGAAATCCAGGTGTGCAACTTTTCCTTCACTTGACTTTTGTCTCATGATATTTCCATTAGTTTTCTATGAAGTTTGAATTGGAAGTTTCACCCTCACCATGAATCCCCATTCATATTGTTTTGTTTATCAACACTACTACCAGTTCTGAAGCCAATAAACTGTCAACCATCATTGCAGCTGATAAACATTAGCCACTGAATAAGGAAGATACCCCCCAGTGATTCAGCTTCAGAAAAAGATTATCCTAATACATGCCCAAAACATATGATCTGACAAAAAGACAAATGCATCAGCCATTCTATAACTGAAAGAGGTCTAAAAGGATGATTATCACAGGCAATATGGAATGGGCTCCATTTGTACTTCAAATTAAACTCACAACTCAAAGGACAGAGGGAGGCCAAGTTCAGTCTTTGATGGGACAACTGCATGTAGAGTCCATTACATGTTGAATAATTTAGGAACACAGAAAAAGTAGCATGTTGCTAATTGGAAAGGACAGAAGGAAAATGATCAGCAGAGCTGCAGAATGAGAGATGATAGAACTGTTCTGTAAATTCTTGGTCTAAGTAACAGCTACATAAGAGTAGTTACCAGCCATTTTCTAAGGATAGTGTCTAAAGATTTCCATCACTGGAAATGACGATTGGATGTTTTTCCAGTTCAAAGAAAATAATTCAAGATAGTTCTACAGCCTGTGTTATACAGGAGGTCAGACTAGACAATCACAATGGTAAATACCCCAGTTTTTACCTGGTTCTCTGTTTCCATCCCAGGATTCTGGTTTCCTCCCTCCTTCAAAGCGGGGAAACTCATCTGGAGTGGGAAGTAGACCCTTTCGGCCTCCTGCAAAGTAAGAAACATAGGACATAACCCACAAAAGCTCATGATCCCTAAAATCTGTTAGTCTATAAGGTGCTACAAGACTCTGTCACTTTTGCAGATCCAGACCACTACACCTCTGATAGGACATGAGACACTGTACTTATTAACTATATTAACAACTTCTGCACTCTCATTTACTTTCACATGGGTTTCAGTTTGGAAGAATGTTCACTTACCTCTCGGAGTACCTCGACCTCGCCCCCGACCACCATGATCTCTTCCTCTTGAGTTCTCATCTAATGCGTTAAAATTGTCTTCTGGCCCAAAGTCTTCCGGACCAGGAAAACTATCCCTTCCCCTGGGTCCCCGCCCCTCATGTCTTGAGGGTGCTCCTCTTCTAAAGCTGCAAGAAAAAACATGATACAAACGTGTTTTTTATGCAGAATTTAATCACTAATGAACTAAAGGGTCATTTCCAATTTAATATTTAAACTTGTGTCTGAAATGTTTGCCTATTATTGTTACAACACGTACAATTATTAGCACTGGAAGAGATTAGTGGGGGGGAAAACTACTTGTTTACTTTGTGCTTATTTATTTTTATTGTTTTCCCTCTTCAATTTCCTCCTGTTTGTTCAGTCTTTCACATGGAACAAGGGAGAGAAAAACACTAACTAGACTTCAGTTAGACAGTGTCCATTTGATGCCAAGTGAAAGGTTAGGGAGTGATGGTGGGTTTGGGGAAGGAGAGTCAAGTTCAGGGCGCTTTTTTTTTTTTTTTTCCAAACTGGGATAAGTGAAATTCTTCAAATTGTGATGTGCTGGAACTTGTATTTTTTTTTAAAGCCATTTCCTTAGTAATGAAACTAAAAGTAAAAATACAAGTAACAAGAGAGTCATTCCATGGCTAGATAGAAGAATTTTAATTCCTGAATCTTGCTCAATTTGGTTTCTTTTGCTACCATAAAATCATCTTAAACTTATACAGCACCTTTTATCCGAAAGGGTCTCTGTAAGATTTACAAATTTAGCAACTGATTCTGGAGTGCAGCCACCTCTGCAGTGATGGCAACTATTTATCAGTGCACAGCAATATACTGCAACATAAAGAACAGTTTATCCAATTGAAATACTGGGGAATTTAGTCTGGCGGAATAGTTATCCTTAATCATTTTGGTCAGAGCAGTGAAGTAACACTTCCTTGTAAGACATATCAGGGGATCGTTAATGACCTGTTGTGACAGGACCTTGGTTTACATCTTATCTTAAAGAAGCATAATCACCATGCTGAGATATTAATTCAGAATTTCTTCAGACAGAAGAGTGTCTCCTACTGCACCACTTCTTGTAGCATCTAGAGTTTTGTCTAGACACTAGATAATTTTGCAAAAAACAACTAGGAGTCCTTGTGGCACCATAGAGAATAACAAATTTATTTGGGCATAGGCTTTTGTGGGCTAAAATCCACTTCATCAGATGCATGAGTGAAAATTTTGGTATTCGGAGCTCCTGGAATGTATGTAAAACTCTATGTTCTTGCACAAAGGTGTTTATAATGTTTTGTATGTTCTAAGTACAATTCCAATATAATACCAGCTCAGTTTGTTGTAACTGTTTTGGTGCACACCAGCTCAGAATAGCTTCTGTACCAACATAAATGAAAAGTTTAGGTGGCGCAGGTACTCTAGGTTCAATGAGCGCTAACAATGCAGTTCCACAACACTCCTGGCCACCCTGCTGTGGCGGCTCTGACAACTCAGAGCATTGACTCTGCCCACTTGATAACATGCTTCCATCCCATCCCAATTCCATCCCAGCCAAACTGCAGCAGAGGTAGTACTCAGACTCTTGGCTTTGTGCAACATTCCCTTTTCCCATCTCATTAAAGACACAGTGCATCCTATTACAAGCAAAGCTTTAAATACTTTTATTTAGGATTTTAACAACAGTAACCTTATAATTACAAATTTAAATATTTGTAACAGTAGTCAACACAATACAATATTTTTGAACTTGGTGATACATTTTTTTAAAATTAACACAAAAGATCTCCACCTCCTAGAAAAGACAAACACAATACAGAGATGACGGAACTGTGCCTGGATAGGTACAGCAGTGGTTGAAGGGAGTGCTGTGCATGGACAATGAACCACTTTACAGTAATTTAGATTATTAGGGCAGACAAACTGAACAGTTTAAGGAACAAATGGTTCCATAACACTTAGCAATACTATTTAACCTTGGAACAGCACAGTTCTCTAATGTAGACCAATCCTACATGTTCTTTAGAGGGTCTCCCATTTAAATACTGACTAGGTTGTCTGAAGCTGTTTAGCTTGTGAGATCTTATGACCACAAGACAAGGTCCTATAACAGCCAGGATCAATGCCTTACTTCCTGTTTTTCAAGCAATTTATTGGCCAAAGAATTCAGTTTGGAATTCTATCATCACTATGCTGGACACAGTCATAGCCCTTAATTTGGGCTCATAAATACCCTTTTTCAAATCACAGTCACATATGAAACCCTGACTGGTGTAGGGCTCAGTTTCTGTTTGACAAGTCTCAAATCTTCTTTCATGAGACATAGGAACTTAATTTACAGAGCTACACACTGTTCAGAATAAGAGGAAATAAATAGGCAGGTCTGCAGCAGAAGCATCATGTTGATGTGTATAAGTGGAGTAGGAATAGGACAGGAATGAAAGGACAGGAAATCAGAGAAAGAGAAATAAAAACATACATACCACTCATACATAATCAACCAGTTATGGTGTTTAAACTCAAAACTAAGTGGAATGAGTGGTTTGGAATTCTTGGGATTGCCCCTTAAACTCTCCAGTATTTAATGTCTATTTCACCCCTTCACTTGCTCAAATAATTTAAGTTAGCTAATCATACTTCTTACAGTTCTATGATTGTCTCTAACCAATCTACCTGCAAAACTGTTCCCGTATTTTGATCCCTGGTACTGTGACAATAGAATCTTTCCCACTTCAAAGGTCAAACTTACAGGTCTGCAGTTTCCTGGACTCTTCTCTTGAGACCTTCTTAAAATCAGAATGACACATTAGCTTCTTCCCAGTCCCTCAACCCTTACTTCCAACAAAGGGTTAAAAACCCCAGCCACAACTATGGTTTAATTTCGTCTGCCATCTCTTTCAGAATTCTGTGATTCAGACCATTCACCCCTGGAGTTCTCTGTTTTTAGTTACTCTAATTTATCTTTAAAGGTGTTCAGAGGTTACCTTTGTTTAGTTATTGTTCTTTTCATACTCCTCACACAATAGGAAGGTACATCTTACAAATTAGGTAGCAAGTAGCTAAAAGGAGAGCTGTATAGAAGTAAAGTAAAAGAAATCTAAGAAAATTATTTTAAAAAGCCAACTAAAAGAGAGGATTGTACATTATGTGAAGAAAACAGTACGTTTTTACAACTATAGATATGTGTTTATATACATATGCAGTAGGTTGATGAGAGGTTTAAACCTTGGAAGCCAAATTCTGCTCTCAATTACACTAGTGTAAATGTGAAGTAACTTCAATGTCAGTGAACTTCACAGACGTTTAAAGAGTTACTCCATATTTAGTGATTAACCAGAAGCAAAACTTTTCTCTTTGAGGTTTACTCAGGGCAACTTGATGAGTGATGAGATGACTACTGCTAGGAAACTAGATTATTTCTGTTTGCATTTTTCACCTGGTAGTGAGGAAGAAATATGTCAGAAAGCGAAATAAGACTCCTAAGAGCAAAAATATGAGAAAATAGTCTTTACAGTCCAACAGAAGGCATATCCGCGCCCCTGGTACTTGATAGTAGGTTCACTGTTTCTGCTCCCTAACTATATATTACATCTCACTCAGATATACTCTATACTCATGCTGTAGTTTGTGATTGGAGGCAAAGTATCAATCTCCATATCTAGTGTTCAAAAGTTTGTCGCTTTAGTGTGGAAATCACTGACTTTCCAGTTTCCTGTTCACTCTTGTCAATATGATCTCAAATCTTCAGCCTGCATCACCCGATCTTCTCTACAGATTTCTCCCTTCTCTTTACTTACTGTATACAGGCACTGAAGCTGTTGTGTGCAATGACCTTTTTCAAGTTCTCTTCTATTACTGAATGATTTTATGGACTCTATACTCGGTACATTAGAGTTTTCATTTCCTTATTGGTTTCCAGTTTATAAATCTGAAATAGATAGACTCCTTATGAAAAGGAAACCAGGGAGGAAGATCCCCTCCAGTTACCTTTACCCAAAAGCACTGAATTAACTTGTTCTTACCTTTCATCCCGTCTTCCCCGGAATCTTGCATCCTCAGGTTCTCGCGGATATCTCTCATCAGAGGGTCTCCGTCCTTCCCAAGGCCCAGGAGGGCCACGATTTGGGCCCCCTCCCTCAAAGTCCCTGTGATCCGGGGGAAAGGGAGGCCCTGGGCCACCTCGTCTCCATTTCTCATCTTGTAGCAATGGGCCGCCTCGCCCCTCAAATTCACGCAACCGGTGACCAAATCGCTTCTCTGGATGAAAATCATCTGGTCGATCAAAGTCATCATGAAAATCTGGGTGAGGTCCTCGTCTATCAGGCAGGCCCCTGTTGTCCCTACCATCACCCCACTCCTGGCCACCTCGGAATGGCCCTCTCTCAGGACCATGATCTGGACCACCACTGTTTTGGTCATGCCTTCTTTCTGAGAGAGGGCCCATGTGATGGTTTGGTGGGCCACGGTTGTCACCTGAAGTGAAAGACAGCAGATTTCTGTGATGTTTCCTAAAAACATTGCAGGGAACTTTCTGGTTTTTACAGTTCTATGAAAACATACATTAAAACACTAAGTCATTTGTTGGGAGGTTTTCCATTGTATTCTTGACAGAGTCCTGAGCATAACCCCCATGTGTACCTACCCCACACGCTGTGTTAGGGCCTCATCCATCAAGAGGCACCTCACTGGATGTGACTCTCTTTGGAGGGTTACTTAAGATGTTTTGTTACCTTTATTAGGGCCAGGTCCTTGGTTGTGAGGGACGAGACGGCCTTGTCCTCCTTGCTGCCCCAGTCCTGGTATCAATGGTGGGGGACCTGGGTTCTGTCCTTCCTGCAAAACACAAGAGGCCATGTGGTTTCATGTATCATATAGAACATTAACTCTCAACATTACAGCATGAGGGCAGGAACAGATTTGATAAATGTTACTTACAGTATATATCTTCATATATCTCCAAATGCTAAATACAGAAACATTCATGGATCTTGTACCCATTTGATTCTAATATCTTCAAGTAATCAAATGGGGCTACTTGTGAAGAAAAGCATGCTACTCAATGTGAATAACGGGGGGGGGGGGGGATGGGTGCGAATAATGAGTATATAGAGAGAATTTATACCTTCTATTGGTTTGAAAGCAAATTTAAAACTGAAGCTGAACTTTAAGCTGACATAAAAACATAGTTCCAGGTTCAAAGTACAGTAGACTCTCAGTTATCCAGGATGATAGGGAAAAAATTTATCCTGGTTAGTAAAATCCCAGATAATCACCATCTATAGGAAATTTGGGGAGGGGGAGGTTGGTTCACCAGCCACCCCATGCTGGGGGAAGGGGGTGTTGGTTCACTGGCTGCCCTGCGCCCTGATGGGGTTTTTTGTGTGCGCGCTTGGGGCAGCAACAAAGCCAGAGCCAGTCCTGCGAGTTACAGGTTTTTTTGTTTTGTTTTGTTTTGTTTTTGACATCCTGGTTAATCCACATCCTGGTTAACCCAATTCTGGATAATCGAGAGTCTATTGCATTCAATCATTTTAAGCAGTAACAGTGTATTTACATTAAAATGTATTAACAAAACATCACTGAAGTGTTGTAATAATTGAAAGTGTCATCACTGTTACGCATAATAGTTTACTGTGTGACATGTAACAGACCAGGACACACCAACTCAAAGAGGCACCAGACCCTCCCAGAACAGATGCAAAACCTACAGATATATCTCTGTTGCTACAATGATCAATATCCTCCACAACACACCTTTCAAGATCCGTGGGTACTACACATGACTATCACAACATGTGGTGTACATCATCCAGTACATCAAATGCCTAACAACAACTATGCGGGTGAAACCAGACAATCACTATGCTCTCAAATAAACTTACACAGAAAAATGATAAAAGACAAAAACACCTTACTACCCAAGGGTGAACACTCTTCACAAAGCGATCACCTCACGACTGACACCTCAGTCCTCATCGTCAAAGAAAACCCATACAATACCTTCAAAAGACAAGCGTAGGAACTTCACTTCATAACTCTGCTTGACACTGAAAATCATGCACTCAACAGATACACAGGTTTTATGGCTAATTAAAACAATCTACAACTGACTAACTTTCCTTTGTGCTATGAGAGCAGAGATGTTAATTGCCCACTTCATGTTAACTGGTCTCCTGAAATTTCTCTCACCTCATATTGAGCTGTGATACTCTGGTTACCTTTTCCAGGCCTGAAAAAGAGCTTTGGAAAGCTTCTCTTCCCCTCACAGAAGTTGGTTCAATAAAAGCTATTACCTCACCCACACTGTTTCTCTCATATCCTAGGACCAACATGTCTGCATCAACACTGCAAACAATGTATAACATTAACATTTCTGAACTTCTCAGTGCTTAACAATGCAATGTTAACAGATTTTGGTATTTAGTCATACACAAATACACATGACTCCACTTATTAGCAACCCCTTGAAGGACAGCAAAAGATTGCCATTATCCGACAATTGCTAATAAGCGAAAGTCAGGTTTTCTGTGCTGCATCTAGAGATGGAAGTGCTGGGACATGCTGATAGTGGGCCCCAGGATATTCTGAGGGCAGGGCTGCAGTGGGGAGTGGGGCTGCTGCCCAGACACTGGAGCTTTCCATGGAGAGTGGGGATGCTGGGGATCCATGGGGCTGTATAGTACCTTGTCCTATGTTCTACAGGCTGCATCCTGATCTGACATCTGGGGCATGGGCCTGACTTGTCCCAGTGCTCCACATGGAAAGCGGACTGCTTTGCGGGGCTGCCACCTAGGGAAGCTGGGACACAGCTACAGCCTTCGCCCCCCCCCCCCCAATATATATATATATACCGTATATATATATTATATACATACACACACACATACATATATAAATATAAAATGTATATATTACACACACACATACATACACTCACTTTTAAAAAATTAACACAGCTATATTTACACACTCTTGGTTTGATCCAGCACTCACTGAAGTTAGTGGAAAAACTCATATTAATTTCAATGGGTATTGGATCTGGCCCTCTATTTTCATTTTTTTCCCCCTGCAAACCAGCAAAGCTTCAAAGCCCTGGAGACTGTCTCTCCTTTATTGGTTTTACCTCCACTCCCACATATAAAGAAGTACATGTGACCTATCTGTGGCCACTAATTCATGGCCATAAAAAAATCATGTCACAAATTGTGAAATCTGATCTCCGTCCACGGAAAGTGGCGGCTGATGGCCAGGTCCCCAGCTCTGAAAGCAGCACTGCCGCCAGCAGCAGCACAGAAGTAAGGGTGGCAATACCGTGCAGCCACTGCTCTTCTGTTTCCCACCTTTAGACAGCGCTGCCGCCAGCAGCAGCGGAGAAGTAATGGTAATGCTGGCAATAACGCAACTCCTAATAGGCCTGGGTCAGGGCCTGCAGTTTGAGAAATGCTGTGAAGAAATCATACATTTTTCATGGGTTGGTCACAGCATAAACAGCAAATTTCACAGATGTGTTACACATCTGCAAAATGTGCTATTTATGATCAACCCATGAAAAATGTGTGATTTCTCTGCAATTTAAGTAAAGCCCCTAAAATAGTTCATAGGGGATTTCAGGAACAGGCACAGTATTTCAGACGACAACTTTTTTTTTTTTAACTGAGCAGTAAATCCATGTCAGTTTAACATTTAAAAAGGAGCTGTTTAGTCATATGAAGACAAAAATCTACAAAAAAAGCTTGTGAAAAACACCAGTCTCATTTCTCAGGAATGGCTAGATGGAAGTTTACAAAAAACTTTTCCTCAAAAAGTTCACCTGTATGGCTGAGAATAAGCATGAGAAATTTGCTTAATTCAACTTTTCTGAGTTCTTTTCTCAGAGGCTCCCTGTTTTCAAGAGTTCAGTGTGGGGACTCGTCTGTCTTAATTAGATCACGGATTTATTTTGAGGTTAAATATTTTCTTGCCAGACATTAATTCTACATCAGTATTAGTAATCCTTCCTTCTCTATCTTTATTATTGCTGTTTCAAGCTATGTAATGGTTTTCATTAATTCATGGGTATTGGTGCTTCATTATTTTTCAATTGCACTTACCTTCGGAATCCCACCTCTTGCTACTGAGGGTTCATACTGTGTAACTATAATACTCAGCATATCCTTCCTACATTCCTAACACTTTCAGCATAATGCTGACTCAGACATACCTGACCGAATGGGACACGAGGCCCATCACCAAGCAAAGGAGTTTTCTGCTGCTGGAAAGGTAGTGGGCCCTGGGGAGGATGTGACCCCCTTGAAGGATTCTGCTGTCCTGGAGGTCCCGACGGTCCTTGCATACTTCCCTGAGGTCCAACTAAAGAGTTCTTTGGAGGCCCCTGCTGGCCTTGTGCACCTGGCGGACCACGTAATTCCTGTGGAGGTCCTAACATTGAACCTTGAGGTGCGGGTCCCTGTAGGCCCCTCATCTCCTGGGGACCATGTCCAAGTAAACCACCCTGCATGTGAGGTCCTCTCATTTCTTGCGGATGACCCATCATCATCCCTTGAGGAGCAGGTCCCTGATTATCACGGGGCCCTGGTGGACCCTGCATCCCTCTTGGATTAAGTCCCATTAAAGGCCCTTGAGATATAGGGCCCTGCATCCCTTGAGATCCTGGACCTCCTTGCATTCCATGAGGAAGAGGCATTCCTCTTGGACCAGATGGCCCCTGCATTCCTTGACCACCAGGGGGACCTTGAGGACCTAAGTGACCTTGCGGCCCTAAATGAGTCTGAGATCCAGGTGGACCTTGTGGTCCTAAGTGACCCTGTGGGCCAGAATTACCCTGTGGACCTGGTGGCCCTTGAGGCCCCATGGGCCCATGAGGTCCAGGATGTCTCTGCATTCCTTGATGCCCATGTAGATCCTGAGGCCTTGGCAGTCCTTGTGGAGGTCCCTGGGGACCTGCAGGTCCTTGTGGTCCCATAAAGCCTTGCGGACCTCCAGATCCTTGATGTAATGGAGGTCCTTGGGGTCCCATTTGTCCCTGCGGTCCTCCAGGTCTGAACTGTCCCTGTGGACCAGGGGGTCCCATCTGAGGCATATTCATTGGCATCTGTTGAGGTGGAATGGGCTGCTGAAATCCTTGAGGCATCTGTGACATTGGGCCTTGTCCTGGGAAAGGCTGGGGTCCATGCATTGGGCCTCCTGGAGGTGGTGCCTGCTGCTGGACTTGCTCAGCTTGCTTTTGTGCAAGTCTTTCAATCTTCAGTTGCTGTCAGAAAACAAACACTTTTAAACAAGCTGTACATGTATGTAGAACTACTGGGAAGCAGACAATCATTTCACTCTTGGACACAAGAGAACTCTGAACAAAGCTTTAACACTTTTAACCTGACTGATAAAGAGAGATACAATTAAAAAGAATAAGAACCCAACAGGAAAAAGTTAACTGAAATGCTTCCAACTCATCATCAGTCTCACAATAAGCCAGTTCAGTATTTACTAGTCCTTATTTAATTTTCAATTTATTCCATCACTGCTTTTAAGTATACTCACCACTAAGAAATGCTACTTTACTAATTTTTAATGAAGTACACCATATATTTCACCTAACTTCTGATTTCTTCTCTACAGTGATTAACTTTGCTTTTTACCACATCCTCTTTTTGTCTTTTACCAACCGAGTGTGTGTGCTTGGGTATTTGCTAAAGTTTAACTTTCCTTACATACCTCCAAGAGTTGTGGGTTGGTGTACTGAAGTGCTGCCATTTCCTGCTCAATCTCTGCTTGTGTTTTCTTTTTTTCCTCCAGTTTAATATCTTCCTTTCTGTCACTCATCAGCTCAGGTGGAGGAGGAATAGGGACCTTATTCTGCATCCAAGCCTATAAGGGAAGTAAAGATATAAAATCAAAATACTTATTTTATTCTCAAGGGTTCATGAACTGGAACTGGTTTTGTGTATTATTCTACACTGGATACTGATCTATAGAAGCTAGAATTTGGAGGGTTGTATCAGGTACAGGCTACTGATCGTTGGGCTAAAATCGGTTTAGTCTGATGTATCATTGTGCATCATGTACTTACTTGTTGAAACTGTGCTGGGATTGGTTTCGCATAGGGCACTTTTTTCTGTGGCACTTTCTTTTGGTCCTTTTGCATCACCTCCTCCATTCCCCAGTCCAGCCCTGGGATTGTCATCTCAATTTCATTTGAGTCATCTTTCCCTTGAACATGAGGAGGAACACCACAGTCAGGATATAAAAGAGGATGAAGAAATCTTGTTAGTTTTCTGAGTCTCTACTTAAACAAGGTGACCAGGAAACCCTGTTCATTTCCCTCTTAACTTTGAAAACATGCACTACACAGAGTGTCAGAGAAATTCAATGTGAAAGAAATACATAGCTGTTTAGTGCACTTCACTCTCTTTCTCCTCAGGCCCCCATGACAGATGAGAAGTATAAGAAAGAGCCAACCAGTAACTGAATAGCTTATGAAAATGAGCCTGTATGCATCATTTCTCCCTCTTACCCATCTGCTCTTGTTCCATGGCTAGTTTCAGTTGCTCAGGTATTCCCATCCCAGGAATCACTGCAAGGCTGTTGGGTTCAAGGTCATCTAGAGGTGGAAAACAAATAGACTGATTTCAGCAAGAATTTTAGATCAGTAATGTCATTCCTGAAAGTTGTCTTCTTATTTGGTTCAATTTTTGCATCCAGTTCGATTCCCTACATATTTCACAGATGCTGGGGCACACTTTATCTCACTCATGAACTGCAAGATATTAAAATATGACCTAGAAATTCAGAGATGGAAAACCACCCAAAAGACTACAACAAATGTCCTTTCAGCAAAGCTGCTTCTGTGAGAAAGACACTGGAAAGAAACATGCTTTCCGATACAATTCCCTGTTGTACTTTAATAAATATAAATAAAAGGAAACATTAATGAGAAATTTTGATCTAAAAAAATTCTGGGACACAATGTAATCAATTATCTGAATGAAAAAGACAAACTCATGGGACAGGAGGGGAGATGGGCAACCCTGAAAGACTTCACATTGCCAAGAAAAAGCCTTAAAAGAGGGAAATGACTTAAGGAAAAGGCATTTTGAGTCCAGTTCAATAATTTGAAAGGTTTTCCTGTGCTGTGTAGCTCAGGATTGTGGGAGATCTTTAAGTCACATGCTGAAGTTTTCAGGAGGCAGAACAAACTGGGGATTTTCCCAGAGGGAGAGCCAAACCACCTTCCTGTGATTGACAGAGCTGGCCCTACTTCCTGGAGCTGCAGGAATGGAGACCTAGATATAATGGAGAATGAGAGATTATCCAACTAAAAAAATCCTCATCTACCCAGTCACCAATGCTATTCTATTTCATTATGTCACCCAATAACTGGATTAGAATTGTAGCTAAATGCTCTGGGCTTGCTCCTGACATCAACCCTCCATTCTTCTGAATTCATTGCAATAGCCTTACCATATTCCACGCCATCCTCTGACATTCCTGGCAGCAGGTTCAGGTTGTAACGATCTCTCATTTTATCTCCAGGCCGATTTCGAGTCCAGAATTTGCTGTCAAAATAAAATAAGAGTGTGATATTAACTTGCTGAAAGTGTTGGGAGATTCATTATTTTAGTTGCGATATTTTCTCTTCCTACATTTGCATTTTATCACAATATCTTGATTATTTAGATTTTCAAGGCCTTATTCATCAGGCTCCTATTTGGACCTAAACATCAGGTAGGATTAAAAAGTTACTCAACTCTCACATTCCAATACGTTCAAACACACTTAATAGATAGTGGCTGTAAGAACTGAAGAACTCTCTGTATTGACAGACTGGACACAAAAGACAGTCATAATCCAAGTCCTCTTCAATAGCCTTCGTTATTCTTAGCAGGTACTGATGGGCTATCGTTCTTGTGACATGCACTTCTGTGAAGATTCCCTCTGCTTATAAAATACCTCTGGTTACATCATTTATACTATTTTCATCCTAGAAGATTCAAAGAACCTCACAAAGTATATGCTTAGAGCACCCCTATGGGATGGAGGGTGACATGTGATTAGCACAAGACTAGTGAATGGGACAAGTGTTAAGGAAGCCTTAAGAAAAAATATTTTCTGTCAAAGACAACAGAAAAACCTCTTAAAAGTTCCATATGATATTTTTAGGACCATGGAGATCTGGTAGGATCTCAAATTTTAAAATTTCCTCTAAGAGAAATGAGAGGATAGACTTTAATTCCGCCCTATTTTGTAAAAAGGTCCAAACAGAACAGCTTAATCTCTCTGCATCTTTGCTTTCTTAGCTGGTTCAATAGCAGGAACAACCCTAATCTCTCAGGCTTTTTCCCAATTTTTAAACTATGAAATCTTGAAATCTTTGTTTAAATACTTGAAAATACCTGGTATGGTCATTTGAGCCTGAGCAGAGAATGTGTCCAAGAGGATGCCAAGCCAGACTCCAGATCATTCCCTCATGGGCCATTTCCATTCCGCCAACCTCTTTCTCCACCCTGAAACATCATACAAAAGAATATCCACAAATCCAGTGTGAGGGATTTTTATTTGTTTATTGAGAGAGAGGGAGAGAGAGAGAGAGAGAGACTCATGGCTTTCTATATTATGATCATTTTAGGCCATTTTATTTTTCAGTCATTTAAGATCTGCTGTTCTGGGACTCTCAGTGGAGCGATGTCAGATACTTTAAAAAAAAAAAAATACTTGTTTTGAAAAACATTTACAGCATCACCAGCAGATGCTTTAGGATAGATTAGGAATTTCATCCCTTTCATTACCACCTTCATTAGACTGAAATGGAAACTCTTCTATAAGGATTAGTATCTGTACAAGACTAATTACATCTTCACAAACAGATTTTTACATAAATGCATCTCTGTGGAAAAATTAAAAGTAGAAATATATTCCCAAACTACCATGTTCAGGCACTCAAAGATGTACATGAGGCAAGGCTGTATCAGATATGCACATATAACAACAGAGATTCAAGCGGTGACCATATAAATTATGTTTACTATGATGATGTTTAACACTGCATAAACTAAATTTCTCCATGTTGATAAAAAAAGATACTTACCCAACATGCCAGAACAACAAAGAGCCATCGGACCCTCCACTGGCAAAAAGCCCTTCATGAACAGGGTGCCAGGCCACAGCTGAAATGCAAAAATTCACAATCAGAAATCTCTAGTGAATATTAATCTGTATCTCAAAGTCTTGAAAATGTGCGCCTTTAATCCCAATTCACTCATAACGGTAGTATGAAATGGAGTTCATTCTGACCTGTGGCCTCTTTCTTGTGACCCCTGAAGACTTGGAGCTCTTCTTTCAGGTTTCGGATGTCAAAGAGCTTGCAGAGGTGGTCACGAGATGCTGTAAGCAGCCAGTTCCCATTCAGGTTCAACTTTACCTCCATCACTGTGTTTTTATGAGCGTGTCTAGAAGGAGAGGTAGAAAAAGACTAACTGGCTAGAAGTCAGACATCCCCAATAGAATAACCTATGTGCTTCTATACAGAGAGCCTGGGTCTAAGTTTTAAGGTTGGCCTTTTGCTCCCTGTACGCATATAGGATCTGAAGGTACAAAGAGATATGTTTACTATTACTCAATGATAGTAAGTTCTGCTGGTTTATCAGGCATAAGTTTTAACTAGGTACCAGCAGTATCTCAGGAGAACTCAGTTGACATGAGGCTTATGAACACGTGGAAAGACAATTTGCACAAAGAAGGGATAAATCAGGTCTTCAGATCAAATTATGTCTACCCTCTACATTTCCTGACTCGACTAGATGGCCTGCCCCTATTGCAGTGCTTCTCAATTTTTTTCTGTCGTGCCCCCCCTAGAAAGAAGAAAACATTTCACGCCCCCCCGCTCCTCTCCGCCCCTCGCCGGCGCCGCCCCTGCCGGGCGCCAGCCTATATCTAGGGCGCAGCGGCCCGGCGCGCCCGGCCAGGATGGCAGGCGGGAGCGCCTCGCCCGGGGGATGCGCGCCCGGCCGGCCGGTGACTGAGCGCGGCTCTGCGCCGGGCCGTGCGCTGCGCGGGGCCCACGGGCGGGCTGGCGGGGCGATGCTGCCGTGGCGGCGGAGCCGCGGCAGCCCAGCAAGCCGCAGGGCTACGCGGTGAGGCTGCGCCGCGCCGCGCTCGGCTCGCTGGCCCGCGCCTGCCCCGAGCGCGCGCTGCCCCGCGCCTGCCCCGAGCGCGCGCTGCCCCGCGTGGGCAGCATGTTCCGCTCCAAGCGGCGCATGGCGCACGTCAAACGAGCCCCCCTTTACGGAGCCTCGCGCGCCCCACTATTTGAGAAACACTGCCCTATTGCAACTGTGACATAGGTTGAAGAGACCTGGTCCTAGAGGGGGGCAACTGAAAAAGAATAAAATAATCAAGAGTACAAGCAGTTTTGCCCCTTCGGACCTGAGCACAACCTCAGGTCATAACTTACAGTGTGGCAAGGCTCTGGCCAGTTTTTGGATCCCAAAACTTGATAGGCTGTTGGCTGTCTTTGCTTCCTGATACAACCAATCCCTTTGTTGGATGCCAGTCAACACATTTCACATCCGCCCCATGTCCTGTTGGGAATACAAAGTTGCTCACTTAGCATTTCAGAGAAAACTGAAAAATTCATGAAATAGTTTATGTAATTTATGAACTAAAATCCAGTTTAGCCCAAAAAGGATGAAAAAACACTACAGAGCATGGTGTGATCTTAAACTCCATAATGATATTTAAAAATAGCACGGTCATTACTTTTCTGTATTGCATTACACTCCTTACAAATCACTTGAAATAGTTTCCTTCTCAGCTTTCACGGTCTTTATTAGAAAACAAAGCAGATTCCACCTATTTAATAACTAAAGTTTCAATTGGGCATATTTTTAGCCTTTGGTCCTAAACCATTGTGTAATGTTATGTTAAACATCTCAGAAGTGTCTGCCTTGTAGTGGTAATGGAAAGTACATAGTTACATATTACTTTGCTTTGCAACTTTTTTAAGAATAAAGACCGTATATGAATGTAAGCTACCTATTAAAACCCACTACTGAAGTAATATTGCAGCCCCCACAGAAAAGGATAATAGGCAAAATAAATTAGACTAGATGACTAAGATGATCTTTTTAACTTGTTAATTTGGTTTCTCAAAGTCCCTTACACCAGCCCAGATAACAAATTCCACATTTTCCTAGCACCAAATGAAGATAGGAAAAAAGAAAAACATATGCCATTGCTTCCCTATAATTAGATTGGCTGACCTTGCTCATTTAGAGAATCTATATTGCTTAGGAAATAAATTAACTCTTAAAATCAGACAAAAAAAAGTTCTTAACTGTTATTCACAACAATATGGTGAGGTGTCTGGGTTGGAATATAGGAATTTGGACAGAATTATAATTTCTTTCTACAATCTCTCTCTATGCCAGCCCACTTAGTGGAAACGCCAACAGTAATGTTCAATACCAGAAGAGAGAGCATCTGGGTAGTTAGGAAAAAGTGAGCACATGCTTTTTGAAGGCAGCTAACAACTTGCTTTTCTAAGCTCTACAATTATTCTGAGATAGAAATGCAAGTCATTTGTGGGGCCGGACACAATGAGCAGAGAAAATTTTCTTGACTCAAGAGGAATGGGGAAACCATCTTGGGGAGGAAATGGGGAACAGCTTTAATGACTATCTTGTCCAGACAAGGAACACTGCAGAAAAGAGACCGACTCTCCTCCCTCACTCTCCCAGCAGACTGATCTTACAATTTATAGGGCCACAAGCAAGAGCACCGTCCGCAAGCTGCCAGAGCTGAGAATTTGGTCACAAGTTGCCCCTAATACCAGAGGGGAGTTCTGTGGTGATGGTTTCCTCTCCATCTGATTCTGCTGGGAGAGGCAAATGAGGCAACATCTTTTTGAATATTTTATGTCCAGGTATAGGTCCCAGGTGAACTGCATTCTAAACAAGGGTTCAACTGGAATAGCCCACTCTGTCAGAACCCAGAAGGCCCACACTATATTGTAGCCAAAAGGGGCCACGCCACCCAGACAGACGTGTGCCCTGTGTAATTGAAGCAACTCAGGGTGACCCTTGGTGGACAGTCTCATTCTTTAACCACCAGAATGAAAAGAGGACTTCAGCTCCAGAAGCAAGGATAGGCTGGACAGAGAAAACTTGGACCGAGATACAGGTGAGTCGCATCTTATGCGCATTTAACATGCACGAATTCAGCTTTACGCGGTCGACAAAAACAGAAAAGAAGAAAAAAAACAACAATTTAAAAACTGCATCTGTAGTGTAGGCGATTTCACCCGCCATTCAACTCAATGAGTTTTGACTATATGCAGTTTTCACTTTACGCTCTAACCGCGAAATGGCACCCCTGCGTAAGATGAGACTCGCCTGTAATGACTCCTGAATAGTTAATGCTGTGGAGATCATGTATTCTATGAAAACGTGCTCACAGCAATGAGTTCAAATACACCATCATAGAACCCAGAAAATGCATAAACATGCAGGCTGCTAGCTCCAAATTTGACTCGAGTCGGATTGGCCTCTCTTGTTCCTAAAATAACCAGTCTGAGTGAAGTAGGAGTACCGAAAAGAGACAAAAGGCTATATTCTCTTTGATCAGTAGGGCGTGGGATCCTGAAATCTGGATATGCAACTAATACATTTAGGCTTTGCTTTGAAGATTTAATATGTGCTAGGCAATTTTCAAAAAAATTTCCCTCAAAAGACAAAAGCAGCTTTAGATGCAAGATCATCAGCTCAAGTTCATAGCCACAGCACTTGGAAGGTAGTAACAGATATGGCTATACTGTGGGGAAACGCTTGGTAACACCACAAATGCATCTATAAAAAAGAGGTTACTTGACTGAAGGAACAAGCCTTAATATCTTCCTCAGACGCCAATTTCTGTAATCATCTTACCAAGGTCCTGGCCATATAAGCCATGTAGCACAGAGAACCCAAAACACTCTAGTATGTTACTCTAACATGAGTAGCTTCTCTTGCCAATTCAACAGGCACTGGGCAGAGGCCCTCAAGAAGAGATGATCACAGGAAAGTTAGAATCTTAGTGACGAAGAGAACCACATCAGACTTATCCCTTGAGAGAGCATAAAGCCACCTGAAGGATCTAAGAGATTGTAGTTTCTTGCTGGGAGCAGTCCAATACATGCCCAACATGTCCTGGATCAGAGCAATAACTGGAAATAACTTGAGTGTCCTTTTTATGGCTAATCAAAATAGCCCCCACCTCCCTAACTTCAGGAGTGTAATCTTTTAGACTCTCAGTGCAGGTTACTTGGTTAGCCAAGGCAGACTTTGGAGGATTCCAACTAGCTATTGGAAGGGATCCCCCATTCACCCTTAGCTACAACTTTCCCAGGATTGGCACCAATGAATGTGAGGAGAAAAAATTAACTCTTTGCTATGACAGCCATATATTTGTAACTAGCTAATCTTGAGAGATGAGGAGGATGTGGGAGAGGGGGGTGTTAAAAGAAAAATGTAAAAGCTAAAAATCTAGCTTAATCACTCAGAAGAGTAGCATGCAAACAGTAAAACAACTGATCAGGGTCATTGAGACAGACTCCTTTACAGGGAATAAGGGCATAACTTGCTGTTTTTCTCAGTCTGCTGATAGGACATAAATCTCCCTATTGTCTGTGCTAACATAGAGGGTTGTGGAACAAAAATGTGTTTTATTTTAAACACTAAAAGATAGTCGTGTTTAGGGTACCGGCCTAGGACTGGGGGAGACCTGGGTTCATGTTCCTGCTCTGCCACAGACTGCCTATGTGATCTTGGGTAAGTTACTTATCCTCTCTGTCTCTCAGTCCCCCATCTGTAAAAAAAAAAAGGGGGGGGGGGACTATAGTGCTTTCCTTAACAATACCATTTTGAGGTACAGTTTACATTAGAGTGTGAAGCTCTAAGATACTACAGGTATTAAGATAGACAGACAGACCTTGTAAAGGATTTTAGACTTGGTTAGCCTGTTCAGATCCTTGCATGGTGAGGTTCAGTATGTTAATATATTATGCTTTTATGGGAAAGATGGATACTTTCAGACTTAAATTGCCCCCTTTCACTCCAAAAGTGTTGACACATATAATAGGGAACATTAACAAATATACCCTCCTTCAAAAAGAAAAATACATAATTAATGTGGTAGAAGTGTTGCAAAATTTAATATTCACATACTTAAATACAAATTCACATAGTAAAAGGAGAAAATATATGCAAAAATTATCTGACAATTGGTAAAGGGATAATAATTAACGTTGTATAACCTAAACACACTTAAAATTATGAATTAGTGTGAGAACATGAAATAGTCTAAAATCTGTTTCTACATGGGCAAAAATCTGATGGATACAGCTTGTTCAATTTTTATATTTTTTTGTGTGAAAAATATTGAGCATTAGTCAATCCCTAAAGAACCCGAGATGCAAAGCAGTTATTTCTATAAGAATTCTTTCTACAAGTGGAATAAAGACCTGATCCATAACTCATAGCTGATAGAAGTAAAGGCCTTAGGTGACCAGTTAAAACATTGGATTATTAAACATCCTTCCACCCAATACACTTTCAGGATTGTTTTTAAAGGGTGAAAATTGCAACAAACTATAACTAGATAGGCTTAACGGCAGAAGTGTCTGATTGGACAAATACAGCACATCACCAATGTGAAGAACTGTATAATCTCAAATTATTGAAAATGTAATGATTTCTCCTACCCCTTTTCATCTTTTTTTTTTTTTTTTTTTTTAAAAAAAGATGGACTTATTGGACTTTATACCGACAGAGTATTACCCATCTTTTTATAACTATTTATAATGTGCCTATATATTTTGTATTACTTTATATATCCAACTTATAAATGTGAAATATGTATATTTCCTTCAGTTTATTACAACTTCCTTCCCCCCCCCTCCAAAAATTTACAAACTTTAAAAAATGCATTTAAAAATGTTTCACACTTAAGGAGAGCTTTATAAATACAACTTTTACATACATTTCTATTCCCCCCCCCCATACACATACATATTTTTTAAAAAATTTAACTAATCTGAGTGAATGTTTTCCTGAAGCATCTTATTTTATTGCTTATAACTAATTATCATAATAAAAATACATGCAATATTGCATATATATTGTAAATATTGAACACAATTTCACAACATTTCAGTACGGTCATAACTGAACACATTTGTCACAAGACAGTACAATTTATTTTACACTTTAAAAGAAGTTTTGGATTTTATTCTCTCTTTAAATGGTAATTCTGCAAAAGCTTGATCTTGCAAAGTACTGAGTGTCCTCCATTCCCAGTGAAATGAGTGATAGTTGAGGTCTCTTATTCAGCACCTTGTAGCAGATATCCTTAAGAGAACTAAATCTCTTAGAAGAAAGTGAAACACACACACACACACACACAGAATAATTTCATCACCTCACACTTAATTTCCTAATAGTCTCCATAGTGTTAAGAGCACTAGAATGCTGGAGGAGTTAAATTTTAACATGATTTCCTGTACCAACACCACACTTTTAGAGGTTTTCAGGATACTATCCTTTGTAACCTGTAGGTTACTCCTTAATTTATTAGCCCAGCACTGTCAAATAAGCGTATGGGTTTTGTTAAGAGAGAATGCACCTATCAAAAACCCTGTGTATTTTTATTCTGAACTGACATTTATTGTTTGGTAACATTGATTGATGTTACCAATCAGTGAGGGGTGAGAATCTTTTAATTCCAGGAATTAAAAAAGCCATGTTCTCTCTCTTTATTGCAGCCATCAAGTTCTATGAATGACCCTCCTCTATGGAAGTATGTCTGAGTTTCCCTCCATTTACAACTCTTCGCTTTCCTCTGTTCAAAGGCTCCAAATTGCAGAAACCTTCCTTCTTCAGTTATTCAGCACATTTGCTTTTAAAGTCTGGAAGGAGGTGCATAGAGAGCAACAGAAATATCCCTTTTCCCTCTAGAATGGGTTAAGAATATTGCCTCCAAAGCCTCTCCAGATCTTGCCGACCTGATAAAGGATTTTTTAATTTGCCCATGGCATCTTTCCCTGAATGTGAGCTCGATTCACTTGTGCACACAAATCCTGACCTCCGGGCAGTCTGCTAGAGGATTTATTTGTCAATGGTGAATGTTTCTTGTATCATCACTATTTTAACATACCAATGTCACTTTCCTGATGCTAGCTTTGGTCTATACTTCTACTACAAATACCATTTTTCAGGGATTTACAATTGCGGTAAGTTTTCTTTCCAGGCTGAAAGCTGTTACACAGGATGGGATTTTTCCCCATAAATTGTGTATTTTTGAGCTATGAAATATTGATTAAAATGTTAATGAATGTTAATGAAACATTTCTATCTCGATAGAAGGGACGTGACCTGAACCCCAGACTACTAGAGAGGATGACCTAATCATGACCAAAGTGAAAAATAAAACAGCTTAAAAATTCAGTGTTTCTGTCATTCAGTTTAGAATTTGCACATCCTATTCCCAAGTGCTGATGACCTGTACAAAAATCTTAGCAGCAGCATATAGCATTCCATTGTCATGGAAGTTGCACTGGCCTTTTGGTCATCATAAGAAACACTTTGGTTCTATTACAGGAGCTAAACAGTCCTGCAAATATTTTTAATATTCGTTACATCTCAGGGATGGCTTCCCCTTCAGCAGCACAGAAATTTAAGTTAATGGCTGTGCAGATGTGAGATTTAAGATTCGTGAAGACTATGATGAGAGAGTCTTTGCATATCATATGAGATTATCAATGGAACAGTCATTGGGACACTTTTTTCAAACTGTAATAATAAACCACTCAAATATTTAAGGTTTTCTAGAATACGTTCTATAAATATAGGACTGCAGTGAAAAAAGAAAATCCATATATAGTCATGGAACAGTCACTTAGAACTGGCAAAATTGAGTTCTAAGTAGGGTTCCATCCTGCCAATTGCTGTACAGTCTCCAACAAAGCACTTAAATATGTTCTTAACCATAATGGGACTACTCTCATATTTAATGTTAAGAGGGTACGTAAGTGCTTTACAAGATTGTAGCCTTTACACAGGTGCATAATTCAATGCCAGTGCTATCCTGCTTTGAACAGAGACAAAAGTTACCAGAGATTTAAAATATCTATCATTTTAGATGTGCCATCACCCACAGAAACTCTTGTTTTCTAAAGTTAGCAGTGCTTCAGTGGAGGTGAATACTCTTTTTTCCCAGTAAGAGGAAAAGTTAACAGTAATGCATTAAGCATTGAACATTTTAGAGCTTGACAAAAATTCTTCTGTTCATTTTAGCACCTGCCATAGAAGATAGGTGTGCCTTTATCACTTCACTTTAGACACAGATGCTTTTCCATCTATCCACAGCTTAATTCTTGATGCTCATTACTCCCACGGGCCTAATATGGGGAACAGATTAGAGTGTGGTGAGATTCTGATGCTCTAGCACAGGGGTTCTCAGGACAAATGTTTTAGTGGCTTTAGAGTATGCCCACCAACTCTTGCTGGTGGCTGATTTCACACTTTGCCCTAAAATACTTAATTAGCCTTAGGAAAAACTAACAAATATGCACAGATACACGACCAAATCATTGTAATTTATTTATTGCTAGTTAGTAAGTCTGTTGTGAAAAGAGATATTAACAAACATGCAAGTATCACTTTTCACAGCAGACTAACTCAGTCCTGCCAAGCCTGGGACAAATTAAGCTCTGAGTGGAGGCATTAGGAGAGGCATTAGGGGCCATGGGCATTGGTGGGTAGGGGATGGTGGGGAGGAAGTGGGGAGCTGGAGCCTGAAGCCCCACATCCAGAGTCCAGAGCTGGAGCCCAAGACAGAACCTGCTGTCCCACCACCCCCGAGATGAGGACCAAAGCCTGAACCCCACTGCCCCGGGAAGGTGGGGAATTCACTCACTGGCTGTCTGCTCCTGCAGTGCTGTGCCCCAAGTGTCTCGGGGGGGAGGGGGGGGGGGGGCGGCAGAGCCCAACCCGTTGGCAGTCCCAGCAATCAACATCAAGGCAGTGCATCCAGGACCAACAGCGAGGGGGAGAGCCCATTATTTTGCCACCCAGCTCCAACCCATCACAGCCCAGGAGGCTGTGGCTGCAAGAAAAGCCCCTAGTGGCTGCATTTGAGAAATGCTGTGTCTAGAATATATATTGTAAAATTACATTTGTGAATAAACAGTTAAGCTGGACAACAGACAGTGCAACAGACGTAGAGAAGTAATGGAAAATTTCATTATTAAGACATGGAATAATTGTTCTCAAAGTAATGAGAATGGTATATCAATAATGTGATATGTAAGTTTCAGTATTTCTAATTAAAAATATAATTATGTCACACATTCAGAATGATCACCAGTACTCATAACTCAGTGTGTTAGTAGTATCAATTTAGGACCACAAATACATTTCCACTTATGTCTATTGTCCTTTTACAGTGTAGAATTTCCTGATATCCTACTGTAATTTAAACCATTTAGTCAAAACTGAAGCACTAAACTAATGTCCTACTGCAAAATTCAGTTACATTACCATGCCTTGTAAAGAATAGCATGGTAAAGTGTGCACAAGATGACAAAGAAGAGGCAGTCAATTCCTATAATGGAATTGTGCACAGTATTTCCTATTCATGACCAGCAAACAAAAAGGAAGCTCAGCTCCAGTTCCAATGAAATGCCACTGAAGTAGAGCAGCCAGACTGTACAGAGGGAAAAAGATCTAGTTTAAAAGTGTTTATGTGAAAATGGCATCTTCTTATTCAACATATCTGCTTCTTGGGTGTTTTCCAGAAATGCCTCCTTGCTTTAATGACACAGACAAGTTTTTACTACTGTTAACCCCACAGAGTCAACATATTTACGGAAGAACAAGATGGATTCTATTCTGCCCTATCGCAATTATCTTCATAAATTCTGATTGCAGAATCTGTTACTAATTATCAGTACAAATTAGGTCTTGACAAAAAGGAAGTTAACCTCACATTCTGTGGTCCCCAATAGCTTTTTAAGTACTCATGGCTAAGCACACTTCCCTGATACAGGTTACTGTTAGCCAATGTACCTTTAAAGCAGCAACACATTCACTGTTTATTGAAGAGAAAATGTTTATTTAAAACATTAATTTACATGAAAAGGTAAAATAAGAATTAAACATTATACAAGAAACATATTAAATAAACAACAGATTTAAGGTATATAAATCCTCACACATCAGGACATAAGCCAGTCACCGCCTGACAGGAATTAAGAAGCAGCTTTCCCTACAGAGAAATAATTCTATAATTGTCTATTATGTGTCTGCTTACAGCTTCCTCGGAAACATTTGATACCAAGTCCTATGTCAGTGGCCAATCTAGCATGCACTGACATCAATAAGGGTTTACTGTTCTTAGTGGATACTGGATAAAGCCTACACACAAGACATTACACAAGATATGATCAGGTATACAACGTCTATGTCCTTCCATAACTCAGTTCTAGGAAATTATAACAAAAGATAAGTCTTTTTAAGATGGAAGGCTATATAATTTGAAAGATGTAGAATAGTATATTTATCAAACAATAGGGCTCTGTGATTTCCATGGTTTTGTGGTTTCATAACAAAGTGCAGAAACAAGCTGTGCAGCAGGACTTGGCTAATTTTTTAAAAGGTGAACATTCAAAGCTTGTGTGTGTTACAAAAAACTGAAGGTTTCCAGTCCTTGTGGTTGAAAAATAAATTAATGCCCACTCTGAGTCTGCAGAGCCTGAAAAAAACGCTCTAAGATTCATTAATTGACTCCACTAATCTCAATGGAATGTTAAAATGAAATCCTATATTTTATAATCAATATTTCACTGCTGTTCCCCAACATAGCAGGAGCACCACTGTTATACATTATACATCAAAAATCAGTAAATGGCCAAAGTGTTAAAAAATGGGTGCCTAAAGTTAAGCTCCTATACCCATATTTAAGCACTTACATGAGTGACTTGATTATAAAAAGGACTGATCATCCAGTAACTCTCATAGAATAGGTGCTTACATATGAATTTAGGATCTTAACTTTAGGCTCCTGTTTTTAAAAATGTTGGCCAAAGTCCTCATCTACCACCACTGGTTACCAAAACGTTCTGCTTTCTGATCCAACAACTTCAGCAAAGCAGTTGTGCATTATTACAAAATTGTGTGGCAATGAAAAACATGCAAAATTGAGATTTTTATTCAATGTAATACCAAAAATAAATAATGTAATGTATATTGCAGACTGTACTATGTAGGTTTAAAACAAAACAGAACTGTTTTTGAATTTACTTGAAGCTGCCACAGAATTTACTGTGACTTGCCCAGAGAAATGAAGAGGGGTGAAGGGTGATTGGGGGGGGGAGGAGGGGGGGAAATCAGAGGGTTTTCTGTAGAATTTAGGACTAGCTTTCCAGAGAGCACAAGAATTTAGGATGGACTCCTTTACACCAGTGACATTAGCTATGAAGTGGCGATCCTTCCTATTTTCAGTGGACTAAAGAACACATATCCATCTATAAAAACCACAGAAGTAAGATTCACCATCAAACATGGTCATTTTCAGTAATTCCCTTCCCTTTAGTCTCTGCAATAATCATCATTAAGGTTTTGGTGATGGTTGGTGGCACTTTTGAGTGATCTGTGAACTTTAATTACTTGTATTACTCACTAATAATTATACTGAATAAGCAGCTATTATCAATCAATTATAACTAGGCTGAAGTTAGCTATCAATCCAAAAAACAGCTTTCTTGGGCCACAGCCGAAAATACCACATAAGAATTGTGTTTGACTCATGGACTGCACAAGATACACTCTCACCCAAGTCAACCCAGAATATTTAACAGGACTATCCTCTATGAAGGACCGTCCAGACAGCTTGATTGTTCCTCACTTGGACTGATTCAGAATGCACTATTGACCTCTACTTTTCCTCACTTATCTTTCACTGGGATAAAAGGAGGTATCATCTTGATCACCCAGTCCACTTACCAAAACAAAAGCAAATCTTGTAGACCAGGGAGGACCAACTTGGAGAAAGTGCCCCAGGGTGGAAGACCACCACCAGTTAGATCAGATGAGTAGTTAGGATGGGATCCAATGCAGTTCACAGTAAATAGAGTCCTTGTGATTGTAAAGAAAACTCACAAAATATTAACTAAATGTAAATAAAATCACTGACATCTGCCTGAATCTGCAGACGGCATGAAACAACTGTATTTTATTGTTCTCAATGGGGTAACAACACAGAAGCACAGATAATTTAAAGTTTAAAGTTTATTAACTATGTCATACTGATCAAACCACATTAGAAAGAAGAGGTTAATCATATTATGAGAATCTATAGAATCAAATGAGAGTGGATATGAGCTCCATCAAATAGGAATCAAGCTGAGAACGCCTAGTGGATCAATCTTACCTGAGGAACCCACAAAAGGACTTATTCTGCATATCTGTGCAATCTAATGAAAGAGGCATCTCAAGTGGGTAGCTTGCCTCTCCCAACTCAACCCAGTTGGGGCTAACAAAAATCTAGTCCTCAGCACTCCCAAACATTAAACATCAGCAGAAGCCATTTAGGGACTGGTAGGATGTTTTCATCTAGAACAACTTTTTTGATTTCCAGATATTAGAAAGCCATGACCTAAGGCCCACATTCAGAAAGCTAGTCTGCCCCTCCCACAGATCCTCAAATTAATCTTAAAGACTCTTTATTTCCTCCTATAACTCCTTTAGACATTCAGTCCTTTAAGGTGTGGCTGGCCTTCCTGGTAGTTACTGAATCTGGTAGGACTGGATAACTTTGATCCTTGCTTGATAGTCACCTTTCATCATCCAGAAGATCAAGATACTCCTCTAGACAATTGCCAGATTCTTTTGGGGAGCAGGTCTTCCACTTCTGTAACATCCAAGAAATTTATCCTCCCTCTGTTAAGGAGAGAGCTCTCCACAGGCTAGACATTCTTAGGTGTTATAGCGAATACAACGGTTGAGAGGGGCAGACTTCTAGTTCTCCCATTGCTTAGTGGATCCAGGCTAACCCCTTCAGCTCTGAAAACACATACAAGTGCTATAGCTACTGGGCCAGAAGGGAAATATCTACTGTAGCAGACATCTGCTATACTGCAACATGGAGGTCATTATATAATTTTATAGGAACTACAGTTCAGACATAACAGCTGCAGCAACCTTTGGACAGTAGCTCCTTAGCAGAGTTGTCCGGTAGTTCAAGTATTCCCTTTTCATCCATATTGTCATGAGTGCTGATCAATGTAGGCCACAAGGTCTAGAAAGAAGGACCCCAAAAAGTGTATGTACCCCTAATTATATATAGTGCTCATCACATAGGACAATCTATAGTCTTCCTTGACCTAATATTGCTGGACCCTTCATCCTTTGGGTTTCATATAATCAAATGTATATAATTCTTATTATTTGATTTTTTCTTTCTTACTATATTTTTAGCAAAATAATTCAGATAAAGAATTAGACTGGAACATTTGCACTAAAGAGCATGTGGGATCTTCTCATATCAGGGAAGAAATTTTTTGAAATAAATGGCTAGTCTACCTGTTCAAAGTGGAAAGAGGAATCAGTCCCCTCAGTCTAGTTTGTTATTACTAAGATGAAGCCAGTTGTTATGCAGATAGATTCCCTTCTTCCTAACCAAAACATTTTCTTTGACAGCCAATATACATTTTGCTTTCTGTCTAAACAATTCCACTGAACTTTTAATTTAAAAAAGATGAGTTTAAGGAGTGAAAAATCACAACAGTCATTTCTTTTAGAACAAACACTGCATGAACATTCATCTTTCACAGTAAGGGAGCGGGAAAGAAGCAAAAAACCCCAAAGCAATGCAGCTTGACTATCACAGACTGCAGGAAAGGACCCATGTGTCACTTTCAACCTCAGCCATAATGACTCAGACAACAAGTGGCTCATTAAAAAACCTTGGAGACCTGAGCCAAAATATGAAGGCAATTACTGATGAGATTAGGTAATCATCGCAATTTGGTAAACACTGAAGGCAAACTAAGTAAGAAACAGAATCATGGAGATAAGTGGATGGTTGAAAAAGGTGGCACATTATTCTTACTATCCAGTGTGGCTAGAATCAGAAACATTGGCTTAAAAAGCAGCAGGGACAATACTCATTCTCCCAAGAAAAATTAAGCAGTCAAGCAAGTTAACAAGAACAGTTTGGGGCAACCACTGCAGAAGATATTGAAGATTATTATATGTATTTATCTGCCAGAGATGGTATAAAAATAATTCAATATGTTGTACAACAGCATCATGGGGAGGGATATAGTGAATGTTTATAAACAAATTATTCTGTGTTTAAGTGAAGGTGGTGGTGTGGAGTTTTTGTGTGGGTGGGTTTTTTTGTGTATTTTGTTTGGTTTATTGATTTAAAGAAGTTTAAATAGCAAAATATAGGACATGTAGTGTAAAGTATTTTGTAACAGAAATATTGAAATGTATAATAGTTTCTCTCCATGACTCGGTCTGTACTTGAACACAGATGCTGGTTTTGAATGTACATTGGCATAGTTACTGCACACTATGGCATCACCTGACTGTGTATTATGTAGTGATTTCTGGAGAGCTGATAGTGTGGAGGTTTTCAGGAAAGTATCCCGAGAGTCCATTCCAGTTCTGGCTCTGCCTCTGGCGCTTGTTTGCAGGGATCAGAATTAGAATTTAAATTAGGACACGTATGAAAGATTTCTGCCTAGAGGTAGAAAATGGGTTTTAATCCCATTGCCATATAGGAAATGCCTGGCAAAACATCTTGGATGTCATTACATATGCCAAGATATATCACCAGAATTATACCTTCTAACATTTGAAAGAGAAGTTGCTGCAGTTAGTCTGTTCAGAGAGTAAACTCCTGTTGTGGAGTCAGGAATATGTTCCCACCAAAAATGTTAGTAGTTATACTCAAACAGATTCCTGAATCTAGAAAGCATACTTTAAAAATTCAGAAAACAAAACAAAAAAAACACGTTTAGAGAATCTGGTACTCTTACTAAAGTGAATTAGTACCGGACGTACAAAACGGATACAACTAAGGACATACAGAAGAGGAGACACTCCCTGGGAAGGTACATTGAACTACTCAAAAAATGGGTGAAAAATCAGAAGAGCACCTTGGCAACGCTCTTAACACTTGCCAACCAACGAGCAAAAATCCCCAGGTTGCACTCAAACTCTGCTCTTACCCCTGCTACTAAGACACAAGAGCATGTGAGCCATTATGCCAATACAAAAACCTAGCCCCCCAAAAATATACCTATCAGAGGAAATTAAAGCTTTTTTGGGGGGGCGGGGAAGAGGCTTGGAGCAGTTTATTATTGTCTTTGATTATGGTGTTCTGTTACATACGCTGAAACCTAATCCTTCCCTTGTTAACCAAAGAAGAGTCAATGGCAGCTTTGAGTGTATAATGCTGGCTTAGGCCCCTGAAAGAGAATTCTACCATGCCTGTAACTACTCAGGGTACTCATTTTACCTATCAATTCTTCTTAGAGAACCATTTTCCTCCTATATAGCCTCTTCTCTGAAGACCATGTTTACAAGAGGAACTGATATTTTACGTCATTTCATACATAAACCAAACAATGAACTACCCTCCTCTGCTAACCCTTTAATGATCCTTTTAAAAATAAAAGTTCCTTTATAATTTTTTATAATGTAAAAAAAAAAAAAAAAAAAAAAAAAAAAGTGTTCCATGCCACCTACCAACCCTCTAACAACATGTAGTCCTAAATCTCTTTTGCCTGCTATCTCCTGCAACATCCCTCTGTCATATTTAGTTTAGTTTTGAAACAGTGGCCTCATGCACCAGTGCACCACTTTCAAGATCTGAGAACAGTTTAATTTAAAACAGTAATCCAGGTGAATTGCTATATAAATTAGCATGATCACATAAAAAATATGACAAAGCACTAACATTTGCTGTGTTGAAGTGATGCAGCAAGAAGCTACTTGAGGGACATAGGGGAATATTCACTTTTTTCTCCACTGTGAAAAGTATTAGTAGTGCATCAAAATCATAAAAATGGATATTAAAAGGATTCCGGTCTCAGAAATCCATAGCCATGACAATGTGCGGACAATGAACTGAAACTGTGCTGAATTTTTTTTTTTTTAAGGGAATCAGAGTAGCTAAAAAGACAGTATATTTGCGGGATTGCATATCCACAACTAGGAAAAACTAATTAAAATAAGGAGACAGGAGTACATAAATAAAAATTGAATGGGGGAAAAAGTCCTGTCTTGAAACTAAAGCTGCAGACCTGAAATCTGCTTCAGATGAAAACACTTTACAGATACAAGTCATCTAAAGATTGCAGAAAAAGTACACTAACTCTAGCCAGAGAAAATTGTTATGTTTTTCTCTTGTAGAAATCTGTCCTTTGGTGTTATTCTGAAAATATAAAAGAGCTAATGTACTGATTATATGAACGGAGGAAGAGGTAACAGAGCATCTTCTCACTTCTGAAGACTAATATCATTATGCCTGCTCACTCTAATCCAAATTAAAGTACGATCAGTAAAAGGTTGATTCTCATGGAAGAAAGTAACAGCACCTGTGTGTTAGCAAAATGGTAACAGGAAAATCATAAATATGCACCTCTGTTCCTCAGGCAAATCATGAGAGGAGTGAAAAATCATTTGCCACCCAACTCAAAAATATTACAATATAAATAATAATTAAAATTAAATATTATAGCTTCATGTTTACAATTTCTAAATATTTTAATTAATAGAGGCTACCCTGTAACTGGGGTATTTTAACCTTAAAAAAACCCAAAAACCTTGAGATGCTATAGACCCCTTTCAACATCTTTTATTTTAATGTGTCAGTTAAAATAGTTATTGCTTTCATACACAAAATACACCTTCACGAGACTATTCCATGCCCATGGACTACTTACAGAATTCCCTTTAAATAATAATCATTTATCTGATGTGAGAGGGCTGTGCTACAAATGGCAGATTTGTGTCACAGAGAATACCAATGCATACAAGTATGAGGTTTAAGGAGGTTATATAATAAGGCTGAGAAATATTTAATTTACAGAGTAACAGTTCCTCTGTATAGGAGACTGGTCAGCATGGTCATGTATATGCTCCATCAATACACTAGTTTTGAAAGAGATAGTACATCCTAAAGCCTGACTGTGTCTTTACATTAGCAAGACTGTGCACGAGAACATAATAGATTTTAAGTGTTAGTACACAGTTTCTGCAGTATTGTGCATGATGGATAATGGCTATGTACCGTGCAAGCACAGGCAACACGCTGTCAAGGTTATGCGATGTATGCAAACATTAAAAACTGATAAAACTTTTTTTTTTTGATAAAGTGAATTATCTAACATACAGATTTATGGTGAATGGCTCCTGGAAAAGAAATAAACAAGAAAAAAATTGCAAAGGGAGTAGTTTGTTTAAGAGACTGGTAATGAGATACACATGGCTTTTCATCACTAGAGGTCACTGGTTCAGATTGGTAATGACCAGAAGTATTTACTATCTGCTCAGTCGAAAATATGTGAATTGGTTGTTTCAGCAGAGTCACTAGCATGCAGTTAGCCGCAACAACTGGCACCACTGCTGAGATCATCAGCAAAGCACTGTAGACACCTAGGTATGTTCCCGTTCCCTTCCCTTTCTAGGTCAGGACTGAAGAGCATAGTTACGGTGGTGAAAGAAAATTTGTATTGATTATGTTGCTCCTCCACAATAAAGCATTTCCATTTCTAAGGCTAACAATCTGGCACTATATGTAACATTACATTCTCTTGATAAAATTTAAAAATCAAGGAAAAATTTCTTATTTTCAAACCAGTTACCTTACCATTTTTGTTTAAAAAGATGCAAGAAGTCTCCTCTCTTTAAAATGTGTATGTAACAAATATTACTGCTAAGAGCAATGCTCTGCACTCTGACAGTACAAAAAAAATCTTACTGCAAGAAGGCCTTGTATAGGTTATTCATTACAAATACTGCTATTTGTGTTCTATTGGGGCAAAATTATTCATTTGGCCAATAAAACTTATTTCAAAACATGGGTTAAAAACGCTTCTTATGATTTTATGGTGAATAACCAGTTTAGACAACCCTCAGCCCAAAATAATTAAGTGCTATAACTTGTCGGACGTTCCACTCATCTTCAAGTGAGAGGGGACAGAGTTCTGTAGAGACTTTACAGCTAGTGCAAAGCCAGCCTCAAAGGCCACAAAGTTCTGTCCCAGCCTCCCCATCCACAAGTCATAAGGAACCGACATCTTCAAGATGAAGCTGTATTCTGCACCCTAACAAACAATTGTTGGTAGGCCAGAAAAGCTTTTACTATTCTTTGAAGTAAGGAGCTAGGCCTATTAGGTAAGGGAAATAGAATAAAAGAGTTGGGGAGTAAATATATAATAGGACCAAACTTTTTTTTTTTTTTATGTTCCCTTCCCTCCCCCCCCCCCTTCTGTCTCGCCATAAAGAAAGTGAAGGTGTTAGCTCTGGACCTGCATGTCACACCTCTGGGAGTTGACACAAGCTGTGAGTCCATGATCTAGGTGTATGTGTTCAATAACAGTATAAACCAGCTGTGCAAAGCCAGACTCATCCATCTAAATTTAGAAGGAAATAAGGATAGGGAGAGAGGGGACTACCCAGCGTATGGAGAGGATTGTTTGTATGAACATGTAATATGTCACATATTCTATTCAAATTGTGTGCGCTCTGGGGCATTGCCACAGCATGCAATTTCAGGATTCTACAGTTTGAAAGTAGGTGGGAGGTGAGGGGTCAATAAGATGACCATCAGATCTGTTGGGTGTTTCCAGTGCAAATATAAAGTCTCAATGGCTGACATAGCACCATAACAATAGAAGGGTGTATCAGAGGGCGCTCAGCAGATATGGTAGCCTTTTCACTACACCTTCCCATCCTATTTATGTGAAATTTTGCATGTTCTGAGGAGTACAAGAGACTCCTCCACACTTTAGATGCATGTCTTGATTAGATCACATTCAAATCAAACGATTGTATGTTAAAATAATCTACAAGTGAATGCACTACCCCTCTCCCAAGAGCTCCACCAAGAGCTCCCCCCAATCTCTCACCCAAACATCCCCAGATCCTCAGTGTCTGGGGAAATGTGTATTTCCTCCAGACATTGATATGGGTATCATAAAAAGAACCAAAACATAAGTTCCTGCTGTGATCATTTGAATGTTTGCTCCTTAGGTTGCATGTTCAAATGTACCTTTGTAAGTAATTATCATAGTTAAATGCACTAGCATATTTCTTTACTCCTAAATAAAATGCAAGAACAAAGTTAAAGGAACACTGATGTTAAAGGTCAGAAAATCCAAATGTTAGGGTTCCCACAACAATATCAACCTTTGGAAACAGACAATTTAAAATTAGGTAAGGGCTTCTACACATTGTAGTGTAGTGGATAATGCAGGAAGGGAAGAAGCAAGAATTACAACTCTTTATAGGCTTTTTTTAGTTCTCAAATATGCATGTTGATATGGACGTATGCAATGAATTAAAAATCTTCTGTTTTCATTAGTCTGGAGGAGAAGACTTGCTCTCTGTTTATCAGGACTCATTATTCCATGTTAATATATGTCTTCATAGCTGAAGACATACCTGGGAACCTTTAAGTCTCTGACTGTGGGGATCGCCTATAAAGACTTACATTTAAACAAGAAGTTACTTTGTCATTTACGGAAGGAAAATCAGCTTATACAATGAAAAAAAGTATAGCTAAGTATAGATCAGGACTTTAATTATAAGCTTCTATTTTCAAATGCTTACAAATTCCCTGAGGAATTCCCCCATGGACTGAAATTCCTTAGTTTGGCCTTAGCCCAAAGACGGATTTTTCCCCTGCATAAAGTTTGAGGGAAAATCCCTTCAGCTATTTTCTGGAGTGAAAAAACATCCAGAATGTTGAGCTTTTTTGGTACACCAATAATTCAAAGAACTAGAAAAGCCTTCTAAACTTGGCATAAAAACAATCTTTGCTGAGTTAAAAAAAAAAATCTATGAGGAACTGAAAAAAGTTATGAGCGTGCTACGATTTTAGCAGATTGTTGTCCCCTTATATCCTCGGGATGTGTATCCCAGACAGACTACGACTGCTGATGAGAAAACATGAAGGACAAAGATTGTGAATGTTTTAGTACATGGGTTCTCAACACAAAGGTCACAAACAAACATTAGGAGGCTATGTCCTTTCCATATTCTTAAATGGGAAGTTCTATTACCTCAGCAGAGCGGGTCTTGGTATGAAAACATTTGAAAGCCACTACCTTAGTCAAACACACAGGACAATAATCCAAAGTGTGCAAGTTTAAACAAATCTGTGAGCCTTCTACTGCTCCTTACAACATATACAGACAGCTTTAAACTGTTAAAGTTTTTTTACTTTAGCAAAAATCAGGAAACTGATGACTTAATATTTACAGTAACTTTTGGTGGGTTGAACAGAGATAGGTGACAGCAAAAACACTGAACACTAAGTACATTTTTCTCACCCCTTTCCTCACCTTTCAGTTGAGCTTTGGAAAAGCTATATTAAGTTACAGTCTATTTGGATGTCACCATCCCACTCCAGTCTTCTAAAGCAGCAGTTTTCAACCTTTCCAGACTACTGTACCCAGTTCAGGAGTCCGACTTGTCTTGCGTATCAAGTTTCACCTCACTTAAACTCTCCATCTGCCCAGCTCTGAAGGCAGCGCCGCTGTCAGCATCACCACAGAAGAAAGGGTGGCAATATCATATCGTGCCATCCTTACTTCTGTACTGTCTTCAGAGCTGGGCAGCTGGAAAGCAGCGGCTTTTGGCTGGGGCGTTCCTGTTTGTGGCATGAGAAGACTATTTTAAAAATTCTGCTCTTCCTCCCCCAAATTTCCACTCCCACCTGCTCCTGCATGGTTTGTTCCATTTTTATCCCTCTCCCGCCATTGTGGCAGTGGGTCCTATTGGCCTCACATGATCCCAGTCCTGCCATAGGACTCTAGAGCCTGTTGTAAAACTAGGAAAATGAGATAACGTTTCCCCTAGAAGACCTATGCATATCCCCAGGGGTACACATACCCCTGGTTGAGAACCACTGTTCTAAACAGATCTAATGTACTAGACAAAAGCTGGTTTTTAAGTTACAGAAATGAAATGTAAAAAACCAGAGTTAAATACTCAGTATTCAAAAGTCAGCATTCACAGTGTAAAAGTCATGGTTCCATTACACTCAAGAGGAAGTTCCTTATCTATCATTCTTTTTTGAATATATTACACAGAATAGCAATTCTCCTGTCTGAAGTTGACAGAGCAACAGAGGCCAAGAACTCCTCTTGCTTTAAGGTTTATTAGCATTGAGGCATTGGCAGTCGAGAGGGCTTTGGCACCCCCATATACTGACCAATCACCAGTGCCTCAGCTTGTTCTAGAACATTCCAAGTCAGGTTCTGAATTATATAGGGAACAAAAGCACCCTTAAAAAGCAGATGATAAAAACAGACAAAAAGTTAACATTTTCCAAATATGTAATATAAGAAGCATCTCAAAACATCGTTAAAAACATACCCCCAAATTGTAGGGGAAAATGGGTAGATGAGTATTAATCCTGTATGATACCTACAAAAAAATCACTACAAGTAATTTCCTCATCACTGAAGAGAACGCAGAGGATTCCCAACACCCTTGAAGGCCTTGTCTACATTAGAAAGTTGTGCCACTTTAACTACACCGCTGTAGTTAAAGCTCTATAACCCCCTAGTGTAGATGCAGTTATGCAAGCACAGCTATTCCCAGATGGGCAGAAGAATAATTATACTGTCATAAGTCATCTTTATATTAGAATAGCTGTGTCCACACAAGTTTTTTACAGGAATAACTATTTTGGTTAAAAAACACACATACACCCCTAAGTGAAATAGTTATACTAGTAAAATATTAAAGTGTAGACTAAGCAAGGTCTATGCTACAGACTTCTGCCAGCATAGCTGTCAGTCAAGGGCATTAACAGGCATGATCTCTTAACCTGCCAGCACAGCTATGTTGAAGTCCCTTTGACACAGTTATACCAGCAAAACTGCACTTTTGCCCGTATAAGTTGCAACTGCACTAGGCATGCTTTACCAGTATAGTATATTGGTATAGGTATACCATCAGAGCAGTCCTAGTAGAAACCTGGCCTAGGCCTTCCTTAGTATGTATCAATATAAAGGTTCTTTATACTTTCAAAGCTATTCCCATATAGGAAGGCAGAAGACCTAAGTGACTTTTATATCAGTAGAGCTGTATCCACTATGGGTTGTACAATTATTTTAGTTAAAAACATAACACACAACCCCCAACTGAATCAGTTATAATAAAATACTCAAGCATAGGCCAGGCCTCAAAAGTTTGAGAAACATATCAAAATAAAGTCCTATAGGACTAGAAACAGTAAATTTATGTACTTGCTAAGGGCAAAATACCCCTTCTCTAACAGGAATCCAGTATTTTCTTCTAGCTATGGAGAGGACATTACACTTTATATTTGTGACAGTTTAATGTAGAAGAAAACTATTACAGCCCATTTTGGAGATTTTTATGGCTCTCTCTGGAATCTTGTACAGAAGAACTCAGGTGATTAAGATACCAAGGCTTTACAGGTGGAGACAAAATAATAGCCCCAATAAACTTTTTAAATCTCCCAAACATTGGTTTTAAATTTTTTCCCCCATCTGTAACATAATATACACAAAATATGTTGCTTGACAGTAAAGTTCTCAACACTTATTTTGGATGATCTCCTTAACTCACTCACAGCTTTACTAGTCATGAGCGAGCCATACGGCCAACTCAAACTTATGCAAATAAAACCTCAGACATAATTATGTATGCCACATTATATATAATACACATACACAAAATAGATCATGTCTCCAGAAATAAGATACAGGGTTATCTGTTTCTGGCAAAATTATAGATCTTCTAAACACGAAAAAAACTTGATATCTGGGAAAGTTTTGGCACCCCTTACTTTGGAAATGGGTTTCCACTAATTGGCTAAGTAATCATGCTTTGTAAAGATATGCAGTGACAACTATGGGGTTGCCAAGCATACATCTTGAGCTAAAAGAGACCCGAAGCTGGATATTCGATCTGAGCAGCAAGAGATGCAATAGGCAACTATTTACTATAACAACTCTGGATATTCTTGTTACAAATGTCCAGTTGTTTAAAGTGTCTTTGTAGATTTTTGGCTTCAGCAGTATCTTATGGCAATGAATTCCAAACTAATTGTGTCCTGTACTGTGAAAAAACAATTGCTCATTAGTTTTTATTTTGTCCCTTCAACTGAACCAAGTTTATTCTTGTTCTTGTATCACAAAACAGGGAGATCAGAAGCTCCGACTCCAACTTTTCTATACTTTTAACATGGTCCCTCTTATTTGTCTCTTCACTAAAGAGAATTCCAATTTCTCTTCAAATGAGAGCTATTCTATGCCCACTAATTCTTGTTACTTGTTTCAGAATCCTGCTACCTAATCTTACAACTTCCTTTTTGAGATGGAGTGATCCAATACTGCATACAATATTCCATATGGGGGCAAACCATGGAGATCATATAATGGCATTTACTGTGTTATTTGCCATCCCATTTCTTATGCATTTTAACATCTTGTTTTCTTTGGTTGTATTTGTTCGTTTTTTTAAATTGCAGCTGTGTATTGAGCAGAGCTCTTCATCAAGCTGGTCTCAAAATGATGCCAAGGTCCTTTTCCTGAGCTGATACAGTTAATATAGAAAGGTTGTTTCCAGTGTACTGTAGATATATAGGAATTAACCAGATCAGAACAGTGACTGATCTAGTCCAGTATTCTGTTTCTTACAACGGCAAATATCAGATGCTTCAGAGGAAGGTGCATCAAACCCCTAAAGAGGACAACTACTGAATAATCTCCACAGAGGGAAAGTTTCTTTGTACTCCCTGCCATTAAAGGTTGGTTCATGTACTGAAGCATTAGGGTTTTATTTTCCTTCCAAAACTTGGTACGTTTTTAAAAATCCTGCTGAATTATTGACCCCAAACGCAAACTGTGGAACCCACTGACTCAAATAAATTATGAGTATTTCTGTAAGTTTTAAATTTTCTGTCTTTCAATTTCATTAAATGTCCCCTTGCTCTTGTATTATGGAAAAAATTAACTAGAAGTGCCCAGTCTAACTCCTTTACACTATTTATTACTTTGTATATATTTATCATGGTCCCTTTTTTATATCCTCTAGTCTACACTAAACACTCGTAATCTTTTCATTCTTTGTGCAGAAGTTTTTCCATCTCTTTAACCACCACTTATTTCTGAATTCCATCATTTTCTGCTTTATTTTTAGATATGGTCACCAGAACGGAACATGCTATTTCAGGTGAGAGCTACAACTGATATATAGTTACAAATTTATGCTGTACTTCCATACAAGCCAAATTCCTACAGCCACCATGTTTACCTGTAGACATCTGTGTCAAGGGCATTGGGCTCGCAACAGTGGGTGCCCTCTATTAGAAGACACCCAGATCAGATGCTTGGACTGTTCAGACCCTGTGTGTGATCTTCCATATCTCCTGGCATTTTCTGAAGAGTCTCTTCCATGGTGTTCCTTTTCTCTGCAGCTCTAGCCCACCTTTATTCATGGAAGCCTGGAAGTTCACAACTAGAGCTGTTTGGATTGTTTTTGATTAATTTTTTTTATATTAAAAACAATTCTTGTTGTTCTTCCAGATGTGTTGCCCACATCCATTTCAACTTAGGAGTGCAAGCACCCTGAGCTCAGCCATTGGAGTTTTTTCCCTCCGACGGGTACCCATTGGCTCAGCTCTGTCACCCCCAGTGTTGCACACTCATACCACCAGTATAAGCGCCTCCATTAAGCCTCTACTCCTCAGTTTCTCCTTACTGACCACTCCAAGAGTGAGACCCGTGGGTGGGGTTTGGAATGGACATGCTCAACAAATCATGTAACTGTTGAGAGGTTTTTTCTTCGAGTGATTGCACATGTCCATTCCAACTTAGGTAACTCGCAAGCAATAATAACGGAGGTGGACTCAAAGTTCAAGGACAAGCCGCCTGTAGAACCGCTCGGCCAAAGCAGGTGTCCTCTCTGGCCTGCTGTGTGATAACACAGTGTGTGGAGAACATGTGCACTGATGACCAGGGCGCTGCTCTACATATGTTCTGTACTGGAACTTGAACTATGAAGGCCTCTGAAGAGACTTGGGCCCTTATACAGTGGGCAGTAAGTTTTGGCAGAGAGGGAACAGCCACTATGTCGTAGCATGCTCGTATGCAAGAAGTGATCCAGAACAAAATTCTCTGGACAGAGATGGGAAGTCCTTTAATTCTGTCCACTATTCCTACAAAGAGCTGTGGTGATCTATGGAACAGTCTGTTCCTTTCAGTACAAGAGGCCAGAGCCCATCTGATGTCCAGGGAATGTAGGTGCTGCTCCTCACTAGTTGCATGAGGGTTAGGGTAAAAGACTGGCAGAAAGAACGGTTGTTTGCAGTGGAATACAACCTTTGGAAGGAATTTAGGGTGCAACTGAAGCTGTACCTTGTCCTTAAAGAAAACTGTATGGAGTGGCTCTGCTGTAAGGACTCAGAGTTTAGAAACCCTTCTGGCCAAAGTTATTGCCATCAGAAAGGCTGTTTTCCACGAAAGATGCAGAAATGACCACAATGCAATTGGTTTAAAATGCAGTCCCATCATTTTTAGGATGACTAGGTTCAAATCCCATGGGCGAAGCAGTTACCTCACTTGAGGGAATGCCCTTCTCCAGACCATTGAGGAAACGAACTACCCTTTCATGTGAAAACACTGACCTATTATCAACCTTAGGGTGGAATACTGAGATGGCTGCCAAGTGGACCTAAATGGATGAAATGGCTAGGCCCTGTTCTTTCAAAGATAGGAGGCAGCGCAAGAGGAGTTGAATCGAAGACTACATCGTCAGAACCCCACGACCAGATAACCAGAGGGAAAAATGTTTCCACTTTGCATTGTAAGTTGACCTCGTGGAAGTCTTCCTGCTGCACAGGAGAATTTTCTGGACCTGCTCTGAACAAAGCCTGCTCATTGGGATTCAGCCACGAAGATACTATGCCATCAGATGGAGAGAGCTGATGTTTGGATGGAGCAACCTACCGTGGCCCTGTGAGATTACCTGGGTACAGCAGAAGCTTGATTGGGATCTCACGAGAGAGGAAAGCAAGTGAAGTGTACCAATGTTGCCTGGGCCACGCTGGTACTATCAGGATGACTTGAGCTTGGTGCTGCTTGATCTTTGTTAACACCTTGTGCACCAGCAAAATGGGTGGAAAGGTGTACTGCAGGCAATGCAATAGCTCAGCAGAAGCGCATCTGTCATTGAGCCTGGCCTTTGGCCCCTCAGAGAGAAGAATTGCTGGCTCTTTCTGTTGGAATACGTGGCAAAGAGATCTATGTGGGGAAAACCCCACCTGAAGATGCTTATTGTGACATCCAGACACAGGGATCACTTGGGGCGAGTGCAGACGGATCTTCTGAGGCGATCCACAAGCTGATTCTGTACCCCACAGTAGAAATGAAGCCTTGACTGTAATTGAATTTGCAATGCAGAACTCCCATAGGCGAACCACTTCTCAACACAGAGGGGAAAAAACAAGCTCCACCCTATCTATTGATACAGTACATGGCTGATGTATTATCCATGAGGACAGATGATGTCGTGTTTGCAATATGGGGCAGAAATGCATGGCATGCAAGACGGACTGCTGAGCTCTCCAACATTGATGTGGAGTGCTAGTTCCTCCAAAAATCAGGGCCTTTGAGTCTTGAGCGCCCCCAGGTGGCCTTTTCAACCCAGCACTGAAGCATCAGACACCATGTAAGCAAATGGTTGAGGCTTTGTGAAAGGAATCCCTTTGCAGACCACCTGATAGTTTAGCCACCATAATAGGGAGCTGAGGACATTTGGGGGCAACATAACCAACCTGTATAGGGGGTGCCATGAGGTAGAGTACGTCATAGCCAACCAGGCCTTGAAAGGTCCAAGTCTCAGCCTTGTGTGACGCACCACATACGGGTATGATGCCATGTGGCAGAGAAGACTCAAGCAGGTCCTGACCATCGTGATGGGATTGGCCTGCACTAGCGAAGTGGCTCCTAGATTGCTCAGAAGTGATCATCTGGGAGGAGGGCTTTGGCCAGCTGGGAATCAAGGACTGCCCTGATGAATTCTATCCTCTGAGTGGGGACTAATGTCGAGTTCTACTTGTTGATAAGAAGGCCCAATGACTGAAAGGTTAGTTGGATGAGGGCAATGTCTGATCTTACTTGCTCTCGAGACTTGCCCTTGATTAGTCAGTCACTGAGAAACAGGAATACGTGGATGACTTCTTCTTAGATAGGCCTGACATACATTTGGTAAAGACTCACAGAGCTGTCAAAAGGCCAAAATGGCAGGGCCTCCAATCAGTACTGAACTTGGTGCACCATGAATCTCAAATATTTTCTGTAGCCATGGAAAATTGATATATGAAAGTATGCATCCTTTAAATCGAGGGCGGCATACCAATCCCCTGGATCCAGAAATGGGATAATGGACCCCAAGGAAACCATGTGAAACTTTAACTAGAGAAATCAGTTGAGGTGATGCAGGTCTAGGATGGGCCTGAGACTTCCCTTGCCCTTGGGTATTAGAAAATAACGGGAGTAGAACCCTCTTCCCTTTAGATGACATGGAACTTCTTCCACAGCCCCTATCCTGAAAAGAGCCTGAACCTCTTGCTGTAGCAGAAGCTTGTGAGAAGGATCCCTGAAGAGGAACAGGGAATGGGTGGTGGGAGGGAGAGGTGGAGGTGAACTGAAGGGTGTATCTGACCTCCACTGTGTTTAAGACCCAGCGGTCAGAGGTGGCCTGTTTCCAGGCTTCCAGGAAGTGTGAAAGAGTTGGAAAAAAATAGGGGTAACTGGATCATGTGAGAGCAGAACTGGTATACTGTCCTCAACAAAACCATTAAAATGAATGCTTTGAGGCACCTGAATGGAAGAGGAAAGTGGATGTGGCCTGTGCCCAGAGCCTCTATTCCTTTGTCTCCTCTGGTTGCATCTCTGGTGAGATTAGAAATGGTCAAACTGTTGAGGCCTATATGATCTCCTGGACTGAGACTGGGGCCTAGGTTACACTGGCACTTTATAGAGCTATAAAGTCACCAGGAGCGCTATAACTTACTACCCGTTCAGACTGGCGAAGCACGTAGAGCACTATAAATTCGCGGTTGTAGCGATCCTGGTAATCCTCCCTTGCCAGAGGATTAACAGCTGTTGCATATTGGGTGATATGTTTTAGCTCCAATGTAAATGGGTAGTAACAATACTGCTCTGAGTGATCTCTAGAAACTCCCCTAAGCTATTTAAGTCTATTGACCACTCTTCCCTTTGTTTTGAACTCGTCTGGAGGAATGCTTATCTGTAACTCGGCAAATCAACAATGCAAATGTTTACCGAGTGACTGAGAAGCAGATTAGTAGGCTCTGCATTTTAAAGACAGTGTGCTGACATACTCTCAGCACTCCAAAAATCCACTCACTCTCTCCCTGGGCATACACACAACACACTGCCCCCCACCCTCCTGGTTTGAAAAGCACGTTGCAGCCAACTGAATGCTGGGATAGCTGCCCATAATGCACCACTCCCCATGCCGCTGCAAGTGCCACAAATGTGGCCATGCCAGTGTGGTTGTGGCTGTTGATGTGGACACGCTGGAGCGCTCTCCCTGGAGCTGTATCCGAAGGCGAGTGTAACCAAAAGCGCTATAAAGCTGTAAGTGTAACCATGGCCTGGGACTGTAAACTCCGGGACTTCAAAGTTAAGGACCACTAAAGAAACTTGAGGAGCCTAGCGTCAGTTTGTCCCCCCCAAAAATGAGGGCCTTTCAAATGGTAGGACTTGCGCTGCTTGCTAGACCTCTTGTGGGAACCCTGGCACTTGCAGCCACAAGTGCCTACGCATAGTGACTGCTGTGGCCATAGATCTGGCTGCTCAGTCCACTACGTCAAGGGCTGCCTGTAAGGCGGCTCTGGTAATTGTCGTGCCCACCTCCACAGGCCTGAGAACGCCTGCTGGTTCTCCTAGCGAAGCCTATCCTTAAACTTGGTCATCTCTTCCCACGTGTTATAGTCATAGCAACCCAGCAATGCCTGCTGGTTCACTATGCGCAGATGGAATTCTCCTGTAGCATATGTTTTTCTCCCCATAAGGTCCATCTTTTTTGGCTCCTTTGGCTTTGAAGTTGATCACATGTTGCCTTGACAGTCCTCCTTATAGCAGCTAACAACGACAGACCCAGGAAGGGGATGGAAAAATAAAAACTTTCATCCCTTGGTTGGCACAAAATACTTTCTCTTGGTTCTCTTAGCCTGGAAGGGATGGATGCTGGGTTTTGCGCAAGGATCTTTACTGGGCCAGAACAGAGCTGTGCAAGGGGAGGGCCACCCTTGCTGGGGCTTTAACTGTCAGAATGTCCAAGAAGCCATCAGATGGTTTCCTAACAACCTCTGCCTGGAGACCCAAGTTAGATGCCACCTGCTTAAGTAAGTCCTGATAGGCTTTCAGGTCATCCTGGAGAGAAAATCCTGTAAGCATTAATTTGTCCTCAAGGACAAGGAGGCATGAGCTGCTGTCTCAGCATCCAGGGGAATCTCCTCCCGGCAAACCTGCAACTACTGACCAGTATGTGTTGCAGATTCGGTACTGGGTCCAGCATCAACAGCAGAGTTTGGCTCAGGAAACTCTCTGTGTGTTCCCAGCATTGCCCTTGTCTCTGACCTCACCAAATAGGAGCACCTCGAGCTGGTGCCATGGCCCGGGGGAAATCCCTACGGGTTCCAAAAGGGCCATAGGAATGATGCTGGTTCCCCCAACATCAGAGATGGGCACAGGGAGTGATCATGGTGCCAGTGCCTTGAGTGTCAGACCCCAAATCTGAACCCAAAGATGAGGAGGAGCTAGATGACTGATTTGACCACGCCCTTGCTGATCCTCCTGGGTGCCGGGAACTGGTGTGGTGGGGACATCTCCAGTGAGGTAATAAAGGGAAGCTTTCCCTTAGAAGCCGGTCTTGAGAATGGCCTGAAAGTGGTGGGTTCAGAGCTGCTATGCGGCTCAGGTGGTGCTGCATCAGGTGCTTACAGGGCCTCGGTAGCAGCAGATTCATCAAGTATTTAGCAGCAGCATACACTTCTAGGTCGATGATACCGCAGTTTTCTGTTCAGTGGCTGGTCGGGGGGATAACGCCTCACCCCTGGGTGTTTGTGGTGCTGGCATGGGTGGTATCACTGGATGCTGCTGTGGCATCTGTGAGGGAGAGCAGCCCTGCATGGGTCTCGCTCTATTCCTATCTGCTCACTTGTCTGTCCTTGGTGCTCGGAAACTAGTCTTTTTCCAATGTCTTCTGTGCCCAGTGTCTTCTGTACACAAGCGAGGAAGAGTGGTGCTGCAAGCTCATAGGGGCAGTCGGTGCGCTCTGTACAGACATGGATGTACTCCGTGCCAAGCCAGACCTCAACTCCAAGGTGGGCCTCAGTGCTGCCTCCATGAGGAGGACTTTTAGTCTTGCTGCCTGGTTGTTTTGTGACTGCAGCTTGAAATTGTCACAGAATTGGCAGCAATCTTTCCCGTGCCCTTCACCCAAACACTTAAGACAACTTTGGCATAGGCTTTGCACAAGAGCACTGCTTAAACCCTGGTGACCAAGGCATGCCCCAGAACCAAGCAGAGAGGGACCCCTATTCCTGACAGAGAGGAGTCCTAGTTACTACTCTAAACTAGCTACATTTAACACACTACATTAACTAATAATACTTGAAGTCAGAACTTTGAAAGCTGTCGCAAAACAGAATGGTCATCCTCTAGCCAGCTCTATTCACAACATAAAATACTATCTGCATAAATTCTGTCCAAATGAACATTAATACAGTAACTGAGAACTCAGATCTTTTCTCTGGCCACAGCCACCTAAATCAAAATGCTGTTACTGGGCCGTGAAAGATGTAACTAGCTATGTCCCTGAGCAAAGTGCGGTCTTTCTCCCCCCCGCCCCCCCCGAGAGAACAGAGCTGTTAGGCATCTTCCTCACCTTCTATATCAGCTCATCCAGAAAAGGGTTCAAGCACACAGCACCTCTATTTATAGAGAATAAATGATCCAGGTACTTTTGTCAACTTTGTCCCTTGAAGATATATGGATGAAATCAAAACCCGTGGTGTTAGCTGAACCTTGGAGAAACTGGAACAAAAGGCTAGAATCTCTAAGACAGGGTCACTTATCTCCTGCAGAAATTTACTTGGTCTGATGAGTTTCCAGACTCATATGTGGAAACTAATGCACATCAAAATGTCAACTCCCTTGATCCCACACAAGCTTTGAGAGGTGCACTGGTGGGGGAGATCCAGAAGTCAGTGCTGTCACAGTAACTGACACTGACTGCATGAGTCTACAGACATGGGTAGGTTCAATGCCAACATCAAATATCAAAATTGGCACCAAGTATAAAATAGATTAGGACACTCAGGTTCTTCCATCAGCACCAAAAGTTCTGACCTAAGTGACAAAGATGGCACCAGTAATCTTTGAGCAAAGACAGTTGAACTTGAAATGATTCAAGCACAGATGCCATCTAGGGTCATTCAAATTGCTTCAAGTTACTGAGCACAAGTGGAGCAATCAAATTAATTTGGCCCATCCAAATTAAACAGCCTCTTAGAAATGGTATGCTAATGTACAACTTTTTTTTTGTTTTCTGTGTATATAAATACATCTTACTTCTGTTCCATTCTATGCATCCGATGAAGTGGGCTATAGCCCACGAAAGCTTATGCTGAAATAAACTGGTTAGTCTCTAAGGTGCCACAAGTCTTCCTCGTGTTATTTACGGATACAGACCAACACGACTGCTAATCTCAAACTTGTTAGTAAGATAAGCTTTGAAATACATTTGGCAGAGTATGTATGAAGTATGTATGTATAGATTTGCAGATTATGTATTTCTCAGGCCAACACTTACGGGACTATTTACATCAAAAATAGTGAGACCCAAGCAGAACACAACCCAGCATCAAACACAGCAAGGTGGCTCAATTTTTAATATAGTACAAAAGCGAAAGTACTCAATATATCGCCTATTTCATTCTGGATATGGACTATAGCTCTGAAAGCTTCAGACCAGTGGAAAAGCTTTATTTTTCTTGTCTGCTTGTAGCTTTAAGGATAAAAAGACTAGTGTTCAAAACAAATGACTGCCTTCCCCAGTGCACAATTCATCCAATTCTGAATAGCAATCTTTGGGCATTCCTAATAGGTTTTAGGTCAATTGCATTTTAGGTATCTTTCTCAAGATTCCTTGTAACTGTATAATCTTGCTTAAAGAGAGCTAGAATAAGAGGTTGATGAAAGTACTCAAAGCTACTGCTTGTATTAATTATTTACAATACTATGGTCTGTTCTGGCAATGTAAGTGCAAAGCCCAGCAATAGCCACCCAGAATATTCTGAGTCTTCTTTGGATCAGAGACCAGTAATTTAAGTGGCTAAAATGTTTAGTAACAGAGCTGGATTTAAGTTCTTTCCAGTGTTTGCAACTAACAATTTTTTCCTGTTATATTTCATAACTAATAACTGTATGCATTTTGTCTACTAGATACAAAGGGCCAAATCTCCCTCAAGTATACAAGCTCAATCCCACTGATTTCAACAGGTAGAAAAAGGAAGAAAATTTGGCCTAAGATGAACTTTAACATTACCATCAATTGTGTTATATACGAAGGCTCTCTATTTCAGGTAGACCATTATAATATAACCACTATATTTAAGAAAAATGGTGCATCCTAACCTAGGATTTCTGTTCATACTGTTGTGTGCAATTTAGAATGGCATGCTTACTACAAATGGGATTTAAACACCTTCCTTGCCCCATTATCTTGAGCCCAAAATCCTGGGATTCAACACCTCTCAGTAAAGTCAATGGCTAGCTACCTTAGTCTCCTAGAAAATAAAAGGACACTAGAAGTTTATTACATATAATTTTTGCACACCCATTTCAGATGGAACAAGTGTTCCTACAAAAATGTGAACATCTAAGCTGTCAGAGAAAAAAGGTGTTACAAGCACAAATCCTTGATTTGTGAGTCTTATAACAAAACCTTTAGACCAAAAACTTTTGTTTCACCAGCCACAACAGAAAGGCCTTTAGGAAAGGCCTAAAAAAATGTTCTCATGCAAGACTTAATTTGACTTTCCATAAATTTCCTTTCCTCACTTGATAATTATCAAGAATGGTATAAACTGTTAATGTATAAACAATGGCTTGACTCTAATCCAGACTATTTTAACTTCCTACTTGATCCTGTCATGTTTTCATATAGACAGTTTTGTAATATCGCAATTATTACTAAGGTGAAATATGCTGTTTGTACTACTGTTCTGATTTCAGTTCTTTCCAATGTGAAAGTCTTATCAGTGACTTATAAAAGAAAAAAAGCAGCTTTTGTCCTTTTTACTTCTTTACGATGTAGTTTAGAATATAAACTTGAAACTATTTTTTTTAGAAACCAAATGAGTTTTGAATGTTAAAAAGTAAGTATTTTCTGCCCCGAAAGACTAGAGCAATTGAAGAAATGACAAGACGACGACATCAAAAGAATGAAAGCTGAGCCACTGCGAGTCTAAAAGGACTGAGTCAGGTTTTTTTCTTTTAATTCAGTCCTTTTTACAACTTAAAGCAAAACAAGGCCCAAATAGGTCACCCTAACTTCTATATTTGTGTTTTTTCCATTTGGCAAATGCTAAGCACCCTCATGTTTCTTATGAAACCAAAATAATAATGATTCTTTGGCTACCTTCAGTGATAAGATCTCTCTCTCTCTCTCTCTCTCTCCTCCCCTACCACAGCTGAAGATCAATCCATCAGCACCACTCCCCACCTGCCTAGAATAAGTCCCAAAGAGCAACGTCAAGCACTTCCTCCCCAATGGAGATGAACAAACTTGGTCACTTCTACAGTAAGCAAATAGGTCAAGGGAGTATCATCATCTCATACCAGAGATGAGCCCGACTTTGCTGCAGTCTCTGGCCCTGCTAAACTAGTAGCAAACTAGAAATGTGCTATACCAGCATGATAGTACATTGTGAAAGATACTCAGTCTGTTTTTGAAATACTTTGATTAGCTTCCTTCAGCAGAATCAGCAGGAAGAACTTGTTATTGACATCTGCTCTCTCAGAGAATGGATATTTTATGTACACTCTGACAATTAAGTGCTGGGAGTCTTCTATTTTTTTTATAAACAAATATTCAAAATCTGGAAGATAGTGTAAAATTTTAAGAATCAAATTTTTGGCCTAAACTACATCTGAGCATCCCCTTAATTGTGTTGAACTTCAATGGCATTAGTATTAACCAGAATACTTGAAGAATGGTTTGTGAGAGAACAGGAAGTACACTATCATTCTTGATCAAATAGTATATACGACATAATTGGTCAGGTCAAAGTGCGAGAGGTGTATTGATATCAGTCTTAATTAAATCCTTTTAGGATTCTAATTTGCATAGAGCCCACTACAACTTTACTTGCTGAAAACTTTTAAGTGAATACAAATCTTTTAAGACAACCATCATGGTAGGAGAATGCGTATGTTCTAAAATCTGTACTTGACTGAATTTTTTCTGGGCAATCATTCAAAATACTACTTTAAAACTTCAATGTGTGGATAAAAGATAAAAAAGGTTTGGAGCAAGAAAGCCTGTATTACATCGCTCTCTACTGAGGACATGTAACAGGCTCTCATACAGTTCCTTTAATCAACTAGACCACACAGGGCACCAGAAAATCCAGCTTGCACTCCTGAATGAAAAGATCACATTTTCTACCACTTTTAGAAAGGTTTTTTTTTGTTCCGCAAGCAAAAGTAAAGGTTCTCACAAGAATCTATGTGCTCTATTATGTCAGGTGGTGAAGATCTGGCAATATCTTATTTACACAAAGTCATTGAAAAAGGAGTGTATTGTACATACACTATATGGACAGTCAGTACAAGCCCTATTCTCTTTTTACAACTATTCTGCTATATATAAATATGATGGATTTCACACTGACAATTTTATAGGGTATTTAAAAATGAAACTATATAATGTACACACAATCCCAATCTGAGTAAATGAAACAACAAAGAAATACAGTGCAAGTATTATATACTGGCCTGAAATTCTTAATTAGTTCCCTTGACCTAAGAGACCTCCATGCAGAAGAACATAGATGATAGGGAAAGAGTAGTGAAGTTAATGCAAGACCTACACACTGGAATGAACTCTGCCCTGATGTGATCGCTCCTCTCTTATACAATCCAACTGAATAGTTAATGTGATTGCATGGAATATACATCAGTACAGAATTTGATCCTTTGTACAGCAGACAGCACAACCTGATTGGTGCCTCTAGGGCAGGGGTGGGGAACCTCCGGCCCGCGGGCCTTATACGGCCCGCCAAATCATTCTGTCCAGCCCGTGGCGGGGCTGGGACTGAGTCAGGCACTAGGGCCGGGAAGCGCCTGGGGGGGCCGGGAAGCGCCTGGGGGGGCCGGGTCCCTGGCCAGTGGCGGCTCCGCGCTCGGGCCTGGGGGAGCCACCGGCTGCCAGGGACGCGCGGGGGCGGCTCTGCGCTGAAGGTAGGGGTCGGGAAGCGCCTGGGGGAGCCGCTGGCTCCGCGCAGCCACCATTAGCCAGGCGGTGAAAGAAGGAGCCGCGGGGAGCCGACAGTCAAGGGGGCATGGGGGGGGGGGGAGGCTGGGCTGGGGGGCAGGCAAGGGGGCAGTGGGGAGGAGGCCAGGCTGGGCCGGCGGGGAGGGGGGCAGGAGACTAGGCTGGATGGGGTGGGCGAGGCGTGGGTGCGGGAGGGAAGGAGGTTTGGTGGGAGGGAGGCTGGGCGGGTCAGGCATGGGGGGCAGGAGGCTGGGTTGGGAGGGGGGTGGGGGGAGGTTAGGTTCAGTGAGATGGGCCGGGCCAGGCAGGGGTGGGGGAGGGAAGGCGGTTAGATGGGGGGAGGCTGGGCGGGGGTAAAATGAAGATCACCCCCTACACCCAAGCTGACAGCGGGAACTGACTGGGGAAGGCAGCAGGACCCCGGCTGGCATGGGGCCAGCAGGGGAAACCCCAAAGCAGTGCAGGGCTAAGCACTCCGCCTGCCACTGCTTTGGGGTTTCCCCCGCTGGCCCCTTGCCAGCTGGGGTCTCAGCTTCCATTGCCAGCCTGGGCTTCCTGGGGGGGGGGGGGGGGGGGGGGGGGGGGTTTGTCGCGAAGGACATTATAAATGTCCAAATGGCCTAGAAAGCAGTTTCTCAACTCCTGAAAGGAAAAGAAACTCCTGCAGTGATGTTTCTGATGGAAAAATCATGAAAGCAAGACTATATTGAAATGCTAGGCTTCAACAGCAGGGAGGTTCAAAGGGATAATAGAACAGTAAAAATCAGAATAGAGAGTCCAAGAGAAGATGGGAATATTCTCTTTTGTAAAAATGGTGCAAATCCAAGTGATATATAGAAGGCTTTTAAAACCTCTGCATTGGTAAGTGTCAAATGAGTTCAGGCACACAGGCCAAGAGTTCCAGTGTTTTGTTACAGTCATCTTCCTTGCAGACTGTCTGCATGCCAATATCCCATTTGTATCTCGTGACATGACAGCAATTTTAATACCGCCCTTAACGATATTTAATCTACTATATCATACTGGTCCTATATGAACATTAGCAGATTAACTCAGAAAATTAAGTGCCATCTTCAGAAAGAAAAGAATAATTTATATAGGCTATTGCTACTAAACAAGGTTGCAGAAAGAGCTAGAACGCTCCTGAACTGTATCTAATGGAAAAGATTCAGAAGCATCCTCTCACAGACACTACTACTGAACTGAGAAGCCAAGACATTTAACACGTGCAGTGTGTGGTGTGATCAAAACTTAAAGAGTTTTTGGTTCACCTAAATGTTACATTCTATACAGATAAATAGTAACTGACTTGCGTTAGAATAAATTAGAATCAAATGAGTGTTTTCAAAGTTACTTCCCAGAAAAACAGCACATTCTACATGACAATGTGTGTACTGTGGAGCAAATGTTGTCATGGTTACTAAACACTGATGAAAGATTGGGAATATATCTGCCTTCCTAACAGCTGCTTCTGCCAACACCAGGATTAGGAAAGCATCTATATATCCAACTCCAAAATCTAAAGTTTAAACGGGTGGTAAACATGGGTAATGTAAATCTGAAAAGCTGTCTGGACACTGGGAGACAGCAAAAACAGTGGCCAACTGAAATATCTGTTTTCCTGGTGGTATTATCTGTTTGTAGGATTAAAGGTATGAATGTCATACGAAAAATGGAGACAAGCTGATATTTCTGTATTGTGAACACTTCATTACAAAAAGGTTTTCCCCCTCTTGAAACATCCCAATCAGTACTATTTGCACACATACCTCGAAGAATTCTCTCCTCATGGCAACGTAGAAAGTCCCAGATTCTAACAGTGCCGTCGTCAGAGCATGTAGCAAATTTATTATCCGTGGGTGAGAAACTGTTACATGAAGACACACAGCAGGGGAAAGAAGTCAGCATTTAACAGAATATCTATGCTTCTCAGACAGGGCAAAATTAAACTGTAAGGTGTTATACATTGAAAGAGACATTTTAATAGAAGGGCCATTAATTAAACACCGTGTCTGCCATTTGACACATTTCCATCTGAAGACTTTGAATTTAGTTTAGGATTTACTTCTGCATCTCGATCCCCAGTCAAGTGGAAAAATTCAGAATTTATATTTAGCACTATTCTACTTATGACTTTACACAGCAGCACCTTCTCTGTGAGACCAGTAGCAACATGAAATTGACTTTATAGCAACTGCAGTCCTAGATTTTCACGCTGTTGATAGTGATAAATCGACGCTGTGCTAAAGCACGGGAGAGAGCACTAAGAGTAAATTTCCTCTTCAACCACAGGTGCCTTGCAACAAGACAAGCATAAATAAGGGAAGATGGGGAATCGGAAGAGCAACATTAGCAGTTGAACTGGTTGCTGAAAAAATCTTATATAAAACATGTTCCACACATATGAAAAGGAGCAGAGGAAAGATTTTTCCTTCTGTGAAATGAAGTTAAGAGTTCTACAACCATGGACGATGCTTCCAAATTTATCAGTATTGCTTGATGAAAGCCACTGGGGAAAGTGTGGGGTTATTTAGTCACGAAATTAAAGTCAGACCATCTTCAGCAACTGACAGGCAGCCACTCCTTTTTGCTGCAGTGAAAGACCAAGGAAGAGTCTTTGTTCAGTTAATTCAACAGCAATCCCCATGAAGTCCTGGGTCTTTATGATTGGGAAGGGGCTTACTGTTGGAGAAATTCAGTGTGTGGACATGATACGCTAAACCAATAACTGCATCCAATGTACGCATGTCTAATAAATCAAACTCTGTCAAGAAATCCTGATTCTTATCAGAGGGGAAAGTGGTGACCACAATAGAAAGTTTTTCTGTGGCAGTGAGCCTCTTACCACCAAGGGGCAGCACCCCAATCTGGGAAAAAAAAAAAAACCCACTGCTTTAGATTTATTTTGGGTCTGCAGCTCCTCTTCAGGTTTACTTTAAAAAACATCTCTCTTTACATATCTTACTAAAAGATTCATCCATATTTACTTTAGAAACATCTTTCAAATACATCTTACTGAGAAAATAGCACTTAAAACTCCATTTTTATATAAAATATACATTTGCACACTGAGGCATCAACGCTGAATAAGGAAAATGTCCTACAATCTTCTTTTCAATGGTCTGCTTACAGCTTCAAAGCTTAAGAACCCATTCAATGTTAACATTAGACTTCTGGATGTGGCAATCTGTGTGGGTCTTCAGTATTAGTGGAAACCTTGGCTTAACCAAGCCAAGCAGTTCTTCACTTTATTTAGCTTTTTTTATTATTATTATTTTGTGAGAACTATGCAGATGTTTTGTTCCTGAAGGTTTTATATTTTATTCAGTTAGATTATTAAAGACTGAATTCTTTATTTGGAATGAAATTGTTGTCTTACACAGTCCGTATAAAAAGGAAAAACTGATACACATCGTCACCATATATAAATGAAAAGAATACCAGTGCAAAATGCGGCAGACAAATACATCTCTAACATATTGCAGAGGCAGATACTGGGACAATATTATTTCAGAAAGTTGCCAGCAAAACGGTGAGAATGTGGAAACAAAAGAAAATATTGTGTTTACTTGGTGCATGAAGTTTCCCAGAATCGGACAGAACCCATGCATCTCTGCACCCAGAATACACTTAGAGAACAGTCTAATTATGGAAATAGGTACTACAGAAAATGGTATATTGTGTATAAACCTGGCCTCTCTAATCGCCTCCTTATGTGCCTGGAACATCTTGACGTTGTTCATGTTGGACTGCCAGTATTTCACATATCCCCCGTGGTCTGCTGTCAGCATCCACATATCATTGTGTGACCAAGTCATGGCCCTTACAGGGCTGTCGTGAGCCTGAGGAGTCAAAAATAAAACTTTAACAAATATGTTCAAATGTTACCTAACCCACATGAACACAAAAGTCAGTCAGAACATGTACATTTAACATTATGACAAGGGAAAAAAAGAAATGGAGACCATTTAGACCTGCAAGCTCCTCAGAGACTATTTTATGTATCTTGCACAGTGCAGTGCACAATTTACTTGTGAAGAGCTAAATACTTGCAGAGTGTCTCCAATATTTATAATAAATCCTCACCATATTCCCTTGAAAACAATTCAAAAATATTATCTCTACAATTCAGACAGGGAGAGGCAGCTCAAAACATTAAACAAATTGCCCAAGATCACAACAGGAGTCAGGGACTGCGCAGGATAAGTACTCAGGTCTTCCTAGTTCTCAGGAGTGAACTCAGTCCACTAGCCCATGATTAGTATGTGGAGATGCATGACTACAATATTCTTTACAATCTCAGAGAAAGATGCAGACAGCTTGCTGGATGCAGTTACCTGTAATATTGTTTCAAAATTGAAAGTCAATCCATTCCACAAGGTGAACTCTCCACTAGAAGCCCCAGTGACCAAGCGCCTCCCTTCAGGAGTCCACTGCAAGAGAAAAACGAAATTAGATTGTGTAAACAGTGCCCAGCCACCTCTCCTGTATCCTTCATCATTGTTAAAATACAAGTCCCTGTGTGAGATTTTAAAGCATTTGGAATTATAAAGTAACTCTGTACTGGAAGATAGGAAGAAAAAAATAATGAGATGGTTGTCATAAGATACAGGGCTTTTCATCTCTAGCTCACCAATTCAAACCCAGCCCAAAACACTAGTGGCCAAGAGTTATCAGCAGGTGAAATGAGTTTGATGGCTTCAATCCAGTTCTAGTGAACAGGTGTCCTCATTAAACATGCCACTACTACTAGAATCCTGGCACCTTTGCAGGTAGGCTAGTAGATTGCTAGGATTGAACGGACATGGTGACTGAACTACCCTCTTCCTTCGAGCTGGTTCCCTCAGGACAATGTTGAGACACGTTAGCACAAAAAAACTCTTGAGAAAATTAGACTGAAGGTGAATACATATGAACCAAAAAATGAATAAATTGATTAATGAATTTGGAAAAGTCCAGGTTTGGAAAAAGCCTAGGGATGCCCAAGGCCTGGAATCCTGCACAATGGTTTTACTTACAAAACATTTCTAGTTTTATTATCTTGCCATTCTAATTTTATTACAAATATTTCTCAGTTAACTGATCAAGTCTGGGAACAAATCTTCTAGCCCAGGCAAACATAATACTTACCCTGACAACAAACACCGGGCATTTTACTTTATTGGTAGATGTCCTAACAAATTTTGTTGTTACAGCATTCATAGGGTTATTCAGCATTCCTATAGGAGGAACCAGCTGTAAGTGAGAAAAGGAAAGAGTTTTAGCAACAATGTTTCAACTTACATCTTAGGAAAAAAGCAAGAGAAGCAGATGCTCAGAAGGCTCATTCTTGGAGAAACAAGTGTTTGATTGTAGGAATGAATCAATTAAATATGCTCAGTTTGAGATCAGAGACACTACTTTCAACATCAAATGCAACGAATCTTTAAACACGTGAACTTTAGCAATTTCACTTCACTAGAACAGGACTGAAAGAGTCCATTAGCCTTCAGGCTCTCTTCTTGGGACAAAAAGGTTCTTTTAGCGCAGGGGAACATAGCATAAGGACGCCCTCTAAGTCTTAGTCACCTCTCAAGGTGAAATAAAGAACTTTGGTATACAGAGTCCTTCTACTTTCCAGGTAGAAGAGATTTAGTGTCTACAATAAGTTTCAGAAGCTAGATAAAGATTTATACTTACATCATTATAATATCCTGCATCAGGCTGAATTGCCCGCATATCTCGCTGGTCTCTCTGCCATACTCTATTCTGGAAAGAAGAAAATAGCTCCTTGTTATTATTAGTGCTACATTCCAGTATTATTGAACAAAAAGTAGGAAAAAATATACAGATTGCATATTTGGAAGTTTCAGTATGCACTGCGTAAGTTTCAGAACAAATTCAGTAGAACATTTTGGGCTTCAGGAAACTAGTAGATTTTACATTACATAAGATGGAGGATAGAGGTAAATTATAAGAAACATGTAAAGTCAAAAGAATGATTAATTTACCAAATGGAAGAAATGTATTGATGTATTAATTTATCAAATGTATTAATTAAATGTATTAATTTACCAAATGGAAGAGATGTATTGATGGCCTCTAAACTAAAGCGAGTTCCATCCATAGAAAGGACTTTTCTGTGGTCAGAATACCAAGAGCAGACAGAGTAGTCAAAGGGATGGGGTTTGAAAGGCCAGAAGCCCCTCCCCCCCAAAAAATCTCTCTTCAAATAATATGTGCTATTCTATATTGTCAATCATAACAGTCTTCACAGCTTAGCAAATTTAAGACTAGCACCCTACTTTAACTTGATTTTGTGGGTTCAATCAAGCTTTGACTGTGAATCAAAGTTTAAGGTAGAATTTTAGATAAATATTTTTGGCAAGTAATTTCCTGACTGGGTGACTATGCTGTGATAAAAACATGAAAGTCCATGCCACATCTGAAATTTTAATTGATCAGTTAAATATGGATAGTTTGAGCCTAGAACCTTAACTTTTGATGGTATGGGATTCAAAACCTGGCACTAAATGTTGCTAGGTAGACACAGGAACCTCTTTTTCAATATTTTAAAACATATACCAACATGGCTATATTAGCAAGGGGTGTGAAAAACACAACACCCCTACTTATACAGCTATGACAACAAAACTCATGGCATCGACACAGCTATACCGACAGCTTCTATCAGCATAGCTAACGTTTGGGAGGTGGTTTCCTATACCAGCAGAAAAATTCCTTATATTGGTGTATGTTGCATCTATATGAAACTGTTATGCCAACATAAGCTCTGTGGTGTAGACAGTGCCACAGTTACCTCTAATACTATTTTAAAAAATACTTAAATACAAATTTGAACTAAAACAAGTGCATGCAAAGTTTCAGGTTAAAAAAAAAACCTTAATTTCTCCAGAAGTAAAAAGTGATACTGGACTACCAATGTGATGATTTTCTGTTTACCTCAGAGGCAGTTCTTATTAATTATGTGAGCTACCAAAAGCAGCCCACTGAACACTGCTATAAACTCATTTGTTCATTCTTGAGATATTTAAAATATTACACTTTAGCATATCTTGAAATTTTTCAATTGCTATCGGCCATATCTATTTCCTTTTTGTTGTCAAACTATTACAACTGTTGGCTACAATGGAATGCACACATACAGTTCATTATAATGCTGTCTTTACAATTTGGCAATTGAGGTTCTTCCAGCATTCCCATTATATATTTGGGGATTCACAATTTTCTTATAACGTATTTCCTCAGAATTAATACTTGAGCATGGCACACAAGATCTCACCCTGTAAAAAACATTGATAAAGAAACTTAAAAACCCAATGGCTTGTCTACACTGGCAAGTTTCTGCGCAGTAAAGCAGCTTTTTGTGCTCAAGCTGCAGATTTGAGCACACTGCCAAGCCATTTTGTGCACAAAAACTCCTCAGTTGCAGCGATGCAAAAAAAAACCCACTTCAACAAGAGTCATAAGTCTATTTGCGCACAGGCTCCAGTGCTCTATTGCCAGTGTAGATACCTGATTGCTTTCTGCACTGTAATTGGCCTCCGGAGCAGTCCCATAATGCCTCAAGTGACCACTTTGTTCATTGTTTTGAACTCCAATGCCCTGGAGACATGTGCCCCTCCTCTTTCAAAGCACCGTTTCTGACAGCCATTGTGTGCTGTGCTGATCTGCTCTGGGCCACAAAGCAACCAGGGAGGGAGGCGGGAGCTAATGTCAGGGCTTCCACTTCCCCCAGGACTGGTTACTTCCTGCCGCTGTCTGAACTTACAAGACAGAAGGTGGGGGTGGGAAAGTAGCTGGCAATGTAGTAGTATGGCATGGAACAATGAGATTGGGAAACCTGGATTATGACATATATGCCTGCTCCATGAGGCATTGCAACCCCTTCCCAAAGCACCCTGTGGCCAGTTGCACAGTGCGATAGCTACCACAATGCACTGCTGTCTTTGCTGTTGCAAGAGCAGCTAATGTGGATGCAGTCCACCAGGAGCACAGTGTGGACACACAACATCATTTTAATAAAAGTAGTATAACTTGTGGTGCAGAAACTAGCCAGCGTAGATATACCCAAGTAATCTGGAAAAGGCCAAGTGGATATTTTTTTCTTGAAAGATATCTTCCACAGTATTTGGTTCAAAAGTAGTCTCGGCCATTAGGACTGCACAAGGTGGTTCACAGACTTGTTATATGAATAGCCTATATTAGTTTTCTTCATTTAAGGAGGCAATAGAATAGAAAATGACAACTACTTTTCTGTTGCCCAATATGAACACAATCTTTTTCTATTTATTATTTCTCCCCACAAAGAAAAACCCAAAAGTTGGCAAAGAATGATCATAGAAATCTTAACATACTTAACATACAATTTAGATCAGCTTGAATGTCAAAACAAAGTAATAAGGTATTCAATTTTTGTCCCAAATCAGAATTCACAGAAAAGCTTTATATAATAGGAAATCTTCCACTTTAAATATGCACTAAAGGTTTATAGTTTTATTCAGGAGCAATATTTATCCACACTTCACTGAATCCGTACATTTCTGAAAGAACACTGTCAATTATACATAATCACAATTACCCAAACTACTCTGTGAACATACCTGAAATTTGAATAATCAGAATTTCAGAAAACACTATTCAGACTTTGGCACAGTAGACTAACTAGACTTACCTCCAAATATTTAATTACTGAAGGATTGTAGTCTATGGTTTTCCGGTTCACAGCTTTTCTCATCCGTTTCCCATCGAAGGTGAGCTGTTGCATTGCCTGCTGCTGTGCAAAATCAGGTCTCTTGTAGAACAGCTGCCGAGGTGCCTGGTGCTGGAACCTCGGCATATGGAAAAACCGGGGTGGGGAGCCAATTTCTGTGGCCATGGCGATCTTGTTTCTAAAACACTAAAAGAGTTAAAATATTAGGGAAATGCTGTAATTAAGACACATTTCTGCTAAAAAAAAAAAGTGTTAAAAAAAATAAGAAGTCTATCTAGAAATCATTTTACTTGCTCATGTAAACATGGTATATGAACATCTGCAAAATTGTTCTCTGAAAAGAGACAAACAGGCACTTCCTATTCTTGCTTTGCTTCTCAGCAAGTACCTAACTCAAATCTGTAAACTGCAACTTTCAACTTCATCCAGCAAGGTATGGTTTGCATCTAAGCGTTAGGTTACACTTACAGGATTATAGCGCTTTTGTTTATAGCGGTACCCATATACCGCAATAGCTATAGCCCTATAGGATGTCCTGGCGTGGCCACATTTGCTGCAACTACCGCGGCACAGGGAGTGGTGCATTATGGACAGCTATCCCAGCATTCAGCTGGGTGCAACGTGCTTTCCAAACGAGGGGGGTGAGGGGAACGTGTAACGTGTATGGAGGGAGAGAACTTCATGCGGTCAGTGATTTTTCTCTAGAGAAAAAGTAGCAGGCTCTGAATTTCACTCACACAGCTCCACTGGTAAGCATTTTCACTGCTTAATTGCTGAGTTAAGAGCGGAGTTCTGAAAAGGTACTTCCGCATTCCTTCTTCCCTTTGCAAAACAACACAAAGACGTCAATTGCTTTAAATAGCTTGTTAATTGCCTTAAATGGCTCGGAGGCGTGCCAGAGATCCCTTATAGCGTAATGACTGATTACACTTGCCATAACACGCTACAGAGAATACGCAAAAGCTTTTATTCCTCTCGAAAAGGTGGTTTACAAGTAGCGCGTTAAGCTCAGACTTTTAGCGCAATATGTGCCTTGCCAATGTGTTCATGGACAGAGTTATAGTGCTCCTGGAGGCTATATAATGCTATAAAGCAGGGGTCTCCAAACTACGGCCCGCGGGCCGGATGCGGCCCGCGAGGCCCTCTCATCCGGCCCGCGGAGATATTTTTGGCTCCGCGCTGGGGCCTGGAAGCGCCGCGCGGGCCGCCGCCGCCAGCCGCGGGGCCTGGAAGCGCCGCGCGCTCGGCCGCCGCCGCCAGCCGCGGGGCCTAAGAAGCGCCGCGCGCTCGGCCGCCGCCGCCAGCCGCGGGGCCTAAGAAGCGCCGCGCGCTCGGCCGCCGCCGCCAGCCGCGGGGCCTAAGAAGCGCCGCGCGCTCGGCCGCCGCCGCCAGCCGCGGGGCCTAAGAAGCGCCGCGCGCTCGGCCGCCGCCGCCAGCCGCGGGGCCTAAGAAGCGCCGCGCGCTCGGCCGCCGCCGCCAGCCGCGGGGCCTAAGAAGCGCCGCGCGCTCGGCCGCCGCCGCCAGCCGCGGGGCCTAAGAAGCGCCGCGCGCTCGGCCGCCGCCGCCAGCCGCGGGGCCTAAGAAGCGCCGCGCGCTCGGCCGCCGCCGCCAGCCGCGGGGCCTAAGAAGCGCCGCGCGCTCGGCCGCCGCCGCCAGCCGCGGGGCCTAAGAAGCGCCGCGCGCTCGGCCGCCGCCGCCAGCCGCGGGGCCGGGACGCGCCACGTGCTCGGCTGCAGGGACGGCTGGGAGCTGGGGCCGGGACGCGCCACGTGCTCGGCTGCAGGGACGGCTGGGAGCTGGGGCCGGGACGCGCCGCACAGCCACACAGCGAACCGGTCTGTGGGGAGAGACCGGGTTGAGCAGGTCAGTTGGGGGGGTGAGAGACCGGGCTGGGTGGGTCAGTTGGGGGGGGGTGGGAGGGAAGGAGGTTTTGGGGTGAGACCCTGCTGGGTGCGTCAGTTGGGGGGGGGGTGGGGGGGAGGAAAGGAGGTTTTGGGGTGAGAGACCCTGCTGGGTGCGTCAGTTGGGGGGGGGGGTGGGAGGAAAGGAGGTTTTGGGGTGAGAGACCCTGCTGGGTGGGTCAGTTGGGGGTGGGGGGTGGGAGGAAAGGAGGTTTTGGGGTGAGAGACCCTGCTGGGTGCGTCAGTTGGGGGGTGGGTGGGAGGGAAGGAGGTTTTGGGGTGAGACCCTGCTGGGTGTGTCAGTTGGGGGGGGGTGGGAGGGAGGAAAGGAGGTTTTGGGGTGAGAGACCCTGCTGGGTGGGTCAGTTGGGGGGGGTGGGTGGGAGGAAAGGAGGTTTTGGGGTGAGAGACCTGGCTGGGTGGGTCAGTTGGGGGGGTGGGTGGGAGGAAAGGAGGTTTTGGGGTGAGAGACCTGGCTGGGTGGGTCAGTTGGGGGGGGGGGGGTTGGAGGAAAGGAGGTTTTGGGGTGAGAGACCTGGCTGGGTGGGTCATTTGGGGGGGGGGGTTGGAGGAAAGGAGGTTTTGGGGTGAGAGACCGGGCTGGGTGGGTCAGTTGGGGGGTGGGTGGGGACCCGGGGGGAGGGGGCCGCGGGAGGCAGGAGACGGGGGGGGGGGGGGCGCGGGAGGTAGGAGACCGGCGGGGGGGGGGCCCTTGGGCGGCGGGAGATCGGCGGGGGGGGGCGCGGGAGGCAGGGGGGGGGGAGCGCAGGTGGCGGGAGACTGGCCGGGGGCGGGGGGGGCCGCGGGCGGCGGGAGACTGGCGGGGGGGGCCCCGTATGGTCTGCCGTACGGGGCCCCAAAATTCCTGTCGCCGGCCCTGCCCCCCCCCCCAGCCCTCTTACACCCGCCTCCCCCCCCCCCGCCCTCTTATCTTGTCGGCCCCCGAACCGCTATTTAATAGTTAATGCGGCCCTCGGGCTGAAAAGTTTGGAGACCCCTGCTATAAAGTGCCAGTGTAACCAAGCCCTTAGTCAGAGAGGAATTTTCTGCCAAGACCAGTCACCGCACCAAGCATTTGTCTATGCAGCAGCTCAAAGCATGTTGCATCCCAATGCAGATAGACAGACATATGCTAGCTCAAGCACAGATAGCATGTCTGTCTACCCACACATGGAAACATGATTCCAGCTGCTACATAGACATACACCAAGTTAGCATTCATTGCAGTTTAGAGATAGACAAACCACAGAAAAAAGTAGGCAAACGAAAAAGACCAGAATAACTTGCTGAGACCAAGTCTTTTATTTGCTTTTAAAGAGAAAATATAAACCAAATTGTTGAAATCGCCTAGCTGGAGAAAGTCAGTTTTAATTTTCTGATATTTCTAAGCAGTCTTAAAAGAAATATAGAGATATTTAATGTTTAATATTTGAGATGCAGCTGGTGGGAAACACTTAGATACAGAAATAGGATTATGCCAATAATAGGTCTGCTACTGTGCTAGTAGAAGCACAGCAATTCACTTTTGAAAATACACTAAAATGCCACCAATATCAAATTCTCAGTTCAGAAGGGAGATTTTTGAACTGCTAGCCCTAACAATTTACCCTGGGTTCTGAAAAAAAAAAAATCTAGATTATTCACTTTCATACACGAGTAGAAAACATGCTACAAGATCAAATTCTGCTTTCAACTACACAAATTATGCAAATACAATTGCACATTTTAGGGTATAATCTTAAAACAGGATTTTATGCAGATATAACAGACATCAGAGTTTGGCCTACAGCAGAGGTGGTTAAACTACGGCCTGCTGGCCACATCCGGCTCGAGTCTGGGGTGGTGGTCAGGGAACCAGGGTATGGATAGTGGTCAGGGTGGGGAACAGGGGGGTTGAATGGGGGAAGAGATCTGGGGGTGGAGGGTCAGGAGGAGAAAGTCCAAATCCAAAATAACATGCTCAAAACTCACCTTTAACTATTTTGAGACAAGAGAAAGGAAATGCTAAAAACTTCCTTGTTCAAGCCCCCAAATATTGCCCTAACTTCTCCTGACAACAGAGAAGGGAACAGAATAAAATGACTTAAGGTAGATCAGCTCACTCTTTCAGATTTTACATCTCTTAAATGGAATTAAAAGGTACAAATTTCAAAGATCAGATTTTTATTAATATCTCCAAGTACATCACCACCATACCACAAGTTTAGAAAACTGATGGCAATGTATGTACATATTTAAAAACAAGGTTTTTTTTAAAAAAATTAATAAGCAAGCAGATTTATTAAAAGTTGTCATTTTCTATATAGCTCTGAAGATAGTTGAATAGATGTCACAGTACAGAAAAGGAAAAATTGAAAGAATTTCAGTGTAATAAAATATTTTCCAAAAATTCTTCTAAATTTATAAAATTCTCACCATAATGAACAGAATTCAAATACACAGAATTGTTATACTTTTACTTCCCTGTAGTCAATGCAAAATTGAACTCCCAATCTACAATAACTGCAAGAAAGTGGAAAAAAGGTCCACACACCTTCTGGGACTGCCAAAATATTTTTGTCAGAAACACACAACTTGGGGGGGTGGGGGGGGAGGAGAGAGGAGAAGAGACATGTCATGTATACTTTGATAAAAGCCCAGCCTGTTTGCAGAAACACTCCCAACTTTATTCAAAATAAATAATAGCAAAGAGAATGCAGTTACAAATATGGCTAAACATAAAATAGGAGATATGAAATGGATAACAGCTTGCATTAGACATTCTTAAAACTAGCATGAGGAGTGTATGGCTTTTATCAATTTTGCTGTAATATACAAACATCAGGCTAAGACTATACTGAACTCCATCTAGAAAAATGTAATTTTGATATGTACACTCAATTCCCTCCTTGCCTCCACCATCCTTCTCATATCTTGGGCACCTAATCTCAGTGTTATTTTCAACTTTTTACCACTATATCTAGTCTTTTACGAATCCTGTATCATCTTCCTTTTTTATATTCCAAAAGCTGTTTCTTCACTCTAATTATTAAAAACATTATCCATGCTCTGTTATCTTTCACCTTAATTACAGGAACCTTTCCACCTGTATAGCTACACATGCTTTACAGGTTTGCAAAAATATTTTACTACTTATTTTTGTAGAAAATTAGCTATTCGTTTACCTATTCATCTACAATATACCAAATACACCGGATCCTCTCTAGAATGTGAATTTGGACAGAATGCGGGCTATCCAAATTTAGTTCGGTGACAAAAACGCACGTCTATATAAAGTACGTGGATCTTAAATCCCGTGTTCTAGCCAGGGTCCGGTGTACATTGTTTTTACCCATATAATACCATACTGAAAGCATCTCTGCTTATCTTCTTTCCATGTATAGATATTTTACAGATAAATACAAAAAATGTCAGAAAAGGAACTGAAAGTTTCTTTTTCTCAGTTCAGTAGTCAGATCATGAAACAAGAGTCCCTCTGGAGAATCCAGTTCCAAGTGATCTAGAACACTGCCTTTTTTAGACAAACACTGATCACCTAATTTTCAAGCAGTTGGTAATTGTACTAATCTTTTGCAAAGAGATGGGAATCCCTTGGCATCAAAGAATAATTCAGACAGAATACCCTAAGCTCAACTAAAAACACCAAACTTTAATAGTGTTGTTTCCACTTGCTGTAAATGCCTAACAAAACTCTCACCTGTTATCACCAGGACAGCCAGAAGAGAAGTAGAGCTTTGTTTTGCCCTTGTTAAAATATTCTGTCAACCTTTTCTTTAACACTTCTAGCAGCATCTAGCAGCCGATGCTTCAGAGAAGGGACATAAATTTCAGCAGGGGGTGGCCCTTCCATCAGGGATTTGCTTTTTACTGCATCTATGAAAAATCATCCTAATTTGAACATAAGCCTTTGAAAAGCTGTAGTTCACACACACTCAGTTGAGATTTTACACCTAAAAATCTTCAAAGATTCTGCCCTCACCAAGCAAGATCAAGATTTTCACAGCTCCTAACATAGATCAGACTACATATGAGCTATCTCCACAAAGCTACTAAGTGTGCTCCAGCCAAGTGGAACAGGGCCAAAGCTGACTTTTCACCCTGTAATGAGTGCTCCAGGAGACCTGTCTCTCCTGGGCTGTTGAGGTCTCTTCACCACTACCGCCACTCCCAAAGCAGTGACACCGAGGCAGCAGGAATGAGGAACCTGTCCGATTTAAAGGCAGTGGGGGAGGAAAAGTAGTTTGGCGACACACTCCCTGAGAGCCTGGAATGGAACCAAGATGCCCATCATCCCTCTGCTATCAGCAAATATCTGTGAAGAATATTTGCAAAATGTGTGTCTCCTCCACACCGTAGAGATGACCCAAGGAGGAGGACACTACCAACACCATCAGTTACTCCACTGGCTCATCTGGCAAACTTCTGTGCACAGGATCTAAAAGTTCCACTCTGCTGTGTTGACCTGTGTAGGTGTCTACATGGTGCCACATGATGGAACTTTTTTTGGTTTACTTTTTAAAAAACTAGGAAACCTAGTGTAACTTTCATGCAGAGTAAAGAATAGTATCGAAAAATAGCATGTGCTTACATAATTAAAAACTATCATAATGCACACACACAAAAAGATCAAATTAAGGTTGCACTATTTTGACCAAAACTACTAATTCTAATTTAATAAACTAAATAAACCAAAATAAACCACTCAGACTTAAGTGTTCACACAGCCTCCTTTTGCAATAAACTGCCTAAATAAATTTTTTAAATATCACACCTTACATTAAATTGTTTGAACTTTCTCATTCAGACAAACCCTAACTTTTGAAAATGAGAGGTCTCTTTATCCTTGATCTTTACATTTTTTACATGGCTTCTGCAAAATTTAAAAAACGGTTACCTACCTCTTGTAACTGTTGTTGTTTGAGACGTGTTGCTCATATCCATTCCAATTAGGTGTGCACAACAGCCAGAAAGACTGTCCCTTAGCAATACCCGTTGGGTTGGTTTAAGTGCCCCGTGGAGTCATGTCTCCAAGGCACCAAATATAGGGTCCTGCCGACCTGCTGCCACTTCAGTTCCTTCTTGCCAGTTTTCTCCAACAGAAGGGTAAGCAAGTGGGTATTGGAACAGGCATGAGAAACATCTCAAAGAGCAACAGTTATGAGAAGTAAGTTTTCTTCATCTTCTACTGGTACCACTGTCATGAGGTCACGAGGCCCAGTGCCACTGCACCTGCTGCAGCACCGAAGGTCCTCGCTGCTCTGCCTGGCCAACTTGGCTGACAGAGATGGCTCCTAGTCGAGTTCAGGCTGACAAACAAGTACCGCTGGCTCAAGACTGGGAGGAGCAGCGGTGCTGAGAACGTCAGTGTCCACGAGATCGTGGCATGGCACTGGAGGACTGGTACCGACAGCAACTGCTGCTCCTGGACCAACTCTGATGGGTGGACCTGCGACGGCGCAGTGCCAGCGACTGACACCCAGGACCCAACTACAGCTAAGGGAAAATCTTTCCGGCTACTTGGCGCTCGCACACCTAATTGGAATCACTCAAAAAGAAGAAAACTTATTCCCAAACGAAGTGCTGTCACAGTGATTAAACTGCCTTGTTTGCCTACTAACCACCCATTTAAATTTCACTTCTATTATAAATACTTGGGATAGTACTCCACTTCTCCCAAATAGAAAATTATGGTAGAGCAAGAGGCTGCACTGCAGGAGCACAACAGCCCAGTTACTCAGCTGAACCCTAAACTCTCTGCTTTCTTCCACTGCTGCAGAACTTGTAGTGACCTAGACATATGCTCTCTGTAGATGCTTTTTTATCTGCCATTGGGAGGAAAGGGAGAAGACAGGATATAAAAGAACCCTCCAACCTTGGTGGGCTGTGTACTGTTTCTTTAAATCTGTCGCAGGAAACCAGACAATAGAGGTGGAAGAAGGTTATAAGCAGAAGCTCTACAGTAAAGCATAGAAAGTGGAATTACTAACTATTTGTATTGCAGTAATGCCTAGGAGCCTCAAGTCATGGACCAGGACACAACTGTGCTAGGCACTGTTCACACAGAACAAGACAACTGTCTCGGCCCCAAAGAGGTTACATTCAAAGTATAAGAGGACCATACTCTTAAAGATACCACTTTCTTTATGCTAAAAAACTAAGGCTTTTAAAATCCTCAATCTCAAATAAGTTGTTTATATAACAGATTGCACGCTGTTCTTAAAAAAAAGGAACATTTTCTGTGATTCTTCACATCAGGTAAGACAGTGGTCCCTGAAACTGAAAACAGTCTACACTTCTACTGTGACTTAACTGCATTTTGGATAAAGGATCTATTTCTAGTTTATAAGGAGGATGCCCTTTTAAACGTTTTCCTTGCCTCATCTTTGCTTCTATAGCCAGGTCTACACTAGAAACTTTTGTTGGCACAGTAACATCTGTTACAGGCGTGGCAGGCCAGGCCACCACTTCCTACAGCTCCCATTGGCCAGGAATGGCGAACCGCGGCCAGTGGGAGCTGTGAACGGCCGAACCTACAGCCACTCGGGTAAACAAAACATCTTGCCGCCAGCCAGGGGCTTACCCTGGCAAAGCCACGGAACAAGTTTGGTATAGGGTATATTTGGGCCCATCTGAGCACAGGGGGCTGGACTAGATAACTGCTTAAGGTCTCCTACAGGCCCATATCTCTATGATTCTATATCAGCAAAAGTTTCAGAATAGCAAGTTACTGACAAAAAAGTGCTTTCGCCAAATTAATTTTGTTTGGGAAACTAGTATAAGCTATACAGGCAAAAGAACTCTAGAGTAGAAAAAGGCTTAAGTTTATTGGGTTGTTCCCATTTTTTACCCCCCCTTTTTTTTCCAGAGACGGAGGGGAAAAGTGTCTGTTTATGGGCAATTTTACCTCATTTGGTTTGGAGGCTAAGATCCGTTCTTTCCTTCCCCCCCCCCCCCCACCATTTTCATACTGGGGAAAGAACCTTCCTGCATCTCATTTTCTAAATCTCCTCTCTGGTAATCTTGTTTCTCTCCTCCATGGAATGGGGATATCAGCCTCTCTCAAGATTTAGACTTGTGCTCTCAGCCACATTTCTAAAGTATGAAAAATTCCAAAAGTCAAGAGATAGAAAGATACATGGATGTCCTTTTTTGCACACCATTTTCTCTGATTTAGGTAAAAAAAAAGTTTGCCTGACTCAGTGAGGTTCTTAAAGACTGGACACCATGGCCAAATTTATAGAAGTCATATATAGATACAGATATATATGAAACTCCCAGGTGTGGTTTCCCAGAAAAAGGCTTTTCCAATTATGCAAATATACATCCTTAGTAACTGGCAATACCAATATTTTAAACTCTCAGCAACAGTTATTCTGCAAATAGTTTCTCATACTGAAAAAGGAAATTAAATTAATTCGTAGTTAAGGCTTTTTTCCCCCATGAACTTCAGCACCAATTCACTTTACTTCTTCCCTGCACCTTTTGCTAGAAGGACCCAGCTCTACCAATATTAGTGTCTTTCAGAAAGTGCAGTCTATTTTCAACAAGCATTGCTAAAAAACAGTCCTGAAATATGCCAAATACAAATTTAGTACCAGAGTCCCCATGATGCTTCCTGAAAATACAAAGAAAACAGTTTTGTCCACTCTAAATGCTTAAGTCAATTTCAATACCTGTTCAGTGGCTGAAATCCATTGTCATCAACAGTTCAGTTCCCTAAGGTCTGAGAACTTTATACTGCTCAGGATAAAAAATATTTTTGCTTCTTTTTGAGAGTAAATGAGTTTCTGGAAAGACCAATAAGTGCTAATTATAACTTAATTATAAACACCTCCATTATAAACACTGGCACAGAACTCAGGATATCTGGATTCAATACCCATCTCTGTCACAAACTTCCTGTGTGCATTGTCAAGTAATCACTCATGCTTCATTTCCCTTTTTATTAAAAAGTTGGAAAAGGTTCAGAAAAGAGCTACAAGAATTAAATGAAGTCTGAAAAACCTACCATACAGTTAGAGACTTCAGAAGTTCAATCTACTTTGCTTAGCAAAGAGATGATTTAATCACAGTCTACCAATACCTACATGGGTAAGAAATTTCTGAGAAATGGCTGTCTAATCTAGCAGTAGCAGGCGTAATGAGATCTAGTGGTTGGAAATTGAAACGATACATCTTCAGACTTGAAATAAGGTGGGACAAGGTGGGTGAGGTGGTATCTTTCATTGGACCACCTTCTGTCGGTGAAAAACAAGCTTTCAAGCTACACAAGGCTCTTCTGAGGAGTAAAGAATCAGGGCCTTTCACTTGAAAGACCCTACTCAGGTGAGACAGAAGGCAGGTCAAAAGCAAAGCTAATCCTGTACCCATTATAAATTCAGGCTTCTTTGTTTGTTTGTTTTTAAATGCAGAATCCAAAAATCCAGTTAAGGTGCTTCAAACAAACTTAACTCTACCCCTTTGGCCCCACGTAACTCATGCTGTACAGACAAGATTAGTCACTGGAGATATGTGCAACCCACATCAATGTAGACTCAGGTCCAGGGGCACACAGATCCCATCAGATAGTCTCACCCTGCCCTGCGGCAGCCACCCTAGGCTCCACCAGGAACAGGCAAATGATTCTACTCTACACCCATGGTTTTGTCATTATCCTCTCACAGCACGAACATCAAAGTTCACCAAAGCCTCTGTAAACCTTTGACTGGTTGGAAGTTTCATGGGTTTGGGGGGTAAAGGGGAAAAAAATCAACCAATCAGCACAAGAGTAATCATGATTTAGGTTCAATGAGAAACTACCTTAATGAAACTGATATGCTGACTGTTGAAATAGTTCCCATTCACCCAAATGCTGAATGTAGGAATAAGAGCCCTTCCATATCACCATGAGCCCTACTGCAATGCTGAAGTTTTGGGGATCTGCTTAAGCTAGACCTATCCCCATCCTCTGCTCTGACAGACACCAAACTGAAAGGAAAGAGAGAAAATTGCAATAAGTCCCAGGAAAAGGAGCCCTCAGAGCAAACTTGAAGAAGAAAATCTCTACCTGAGCACATAGGTAGAAGCCTGGGGAGATGCATCAGTGCATTTCACCCGGCTTGCCTGTGAGAAGTACTGACAAAGCAGTCTTCTCTACAAAGAAAATCCATAAAAGAGAAACCTGCTGCGGGAAGCAGACCAAAACCAAGGGAAAAAACAGTACAGATTCACACAATAGAGAAGGAACCAGAATCATGTATGCAAACCTGTTTGGTCATCCAATATTTCAGCATGATTCAGGGACACTTAGGGTCCTACCCATATGAAACAGAAGGCTGTTCACCTTCCTCTGCAGCATGGGGCATGATTCATTTGCTGGAGGATTCTCTATACCTTGAAGTATTTAAACCATGATTTGAGGACATCAATAGCTCAAATATAGGTTAGGGATCTACTACAGGAGTGGGTAGGTGAGATTCTGTGGCCTGCATTGTGCAGGAGGTCAGACTAGGGGCTTGTCCTCACTAGGGGAGGGGGGATCGACGGCAGATGTAAACTTCGTAGCTGAAGTTTGCGTATCTGCCGGCGACTTACCGCTCATCCCCACGGCGGCGGCAGGGCGCTCCCCCGTCGACTCCAGCTTGCGCCTCCCGGCGAGCTGGAGTTCCAGAGTCGACGGGGGAGCTCCGGGCGATCAATTTATCGCGTCTTAGTGAGATGCGATAAATCGATCACCAGAAGATCGATCTCCGGAAGCGCAAGTGAAGACCAGCCCTAGATGATCATAAAAGTCTATATCATGGTACAACCATGTTGCAATAAAGTCCTTCAATGGAGCTATTATTGTTGTGTTGACTTGGAGACATTTAAGACTTCACACTAAATGTTTTTGGGCTATTCCACTAGAGCAGGGGTGGGGAACCTTTTTTCTGTCAAGGACCATTTGGACATTTATAATGTCCTTCACAGGCCACAGGACCCCGGCTGGCAAGGGGCCAGCAGGGGAAACCCCAAAGCAGTGGCAGGCGGAGTGCTTAGCCCTGCACTGCTTTGGGGTTTCCCCCGCTGGCCCCTTGCCAGCCGGGGTCCTGCCGCCTGCCCCAGTCATCTCCCGCTGTCAGCCTGGGTGTAGGGGGTGATCTTCCTTTACCCCCACCCAACCTCCCCCCATCTAACCGCCTTCCATCCCCCACCCCTGCCTGACCCGCCCAGCCCAGCCTCCCCCGCACCAAACCTCCTTCCCTCCCGCACCCACGCCTTGCCCACCCCATCCAGCCTAGTCTCCTGCCCCCCTCCCCACCCGCCCAGCCTGGCCTCCCCCCACTACCCCCTTGCCTGCCCCCCAGCCCAACCTCCCCCCACGCCCCCTTGACTGTCAGCTCCCCGTGGCTCCTCCTTTCACCGCCCGGATAATGGTGGCCGCGCGGCGCCGGCGGCTCCCCCAGGCGCTTCCCAACCCCTACCTTCAGCGCGGAGCCGCCCCCGCCTGGCAGCCCGCGCGCGGAGCCGCCAGGTGGGGGCGGCTCCGTGCTCGGCGAAGGGGCCGGGAAGCACCTGGGGGAGCCGCTGCCGGCCAGGGACGCGCGCGGAGCCACCAGGCGGGGGCGGCTCCCCCAGGAGCTTCCTGGCCCCAGTGCCTGACCCAGCCCCGGCCCCGCTGCGGGCCGGACAGAATGATTTGGCGGGCCGTATAAGGCCCGCGGGCCGGAGGTTCTCCACCCCTGCACTAGGGGGTACACATCTACAATTCTAATCACTCATTTTTTACTACTTCAGTTTAAGAGGTCTCTTTCAGGAGGGGGAAAAAATATTCCAGACACACATTTCCAAGTTCATCAACCACCAGATGGTGGGAATTTTATACATTTTGCTTTAGACATAAAAAGGCAGAGTCTGAAGTAAACCTTTGAAATCAAACTGAGGTATGCTACTTTTCACATTTATAAATTATTGTGAAGGTAGGATTTATAAAAGGCCATACCCATATACATTTTGCAATACCAGCTTCATTTATATTTAGCCCTACAGCAATATTTTAAAAGCATGTTGGTGTCTTAAATCTCTGCATTACTAATTTGCAACACTGTAGAAAAAAAGGTGTTTAAAAATAGGCAGAAGTTCAATGACTACATGAAGATCTCAAAAACACAACCGTTACAAGACTCTTGACTTTGTTAAGCAGTCATTAACAATGTTTAAAGAGGGTTTTTTCTATAATGCCATCTTTAATAAATTTTGTACTTTGGCTAAACTCTTCTGAAGAGAAAACTGCATCCTTTTCCATTTAAAAGAAAGGATAATGTTAATTTTAAAAACAAAAGCCATGATTCTGTAAGTTACTTCATTCAAACAGACCCCTGCCTACTTGCAGAGCCCTAATGACTTCAAGGTGGTCTCCTTTATGGAGCTAACTGAAGGCCAAAATCATTTCCATAGTGCATGCATTAAGCACACAGGTGCTACACTTTGGTGAAATGCTTGTCAAACACACCATATCTATTACCCCCTTTCAGGTGGTTCTATACCAATTTCCAAATATGTTTTTCCTTACAGAAGACTCCGGCACTCTCTTTTAGGGTATGTCTTCACTACCTGCCGAATCGGCGGGTAGCGATCAATTTTCTGGCAATCTATTTCTCGCGTCTTATGAAGATGCGAGAAATCGATCGCTTGCGGCGCCCCCGTCGACTGCGGAACTCCAGCTTGCTGGGAGGCGCAAGCTGGAGTCGACCATGAGGACGGACGGTAAGTTGGCTGCAGATACGCAAACTTCAGCTACGTGATTCACGTAGCTGAAGTTGCGTAGCTGCAGTCGATTTCCCCCCCCCCCCCATAGTGGAGACCAGCCCTTAGAAAAGATGCAGCAGGAGTCTGCAGAAAAAGACTTCACATCATAGTGAAAAAAAATCCATTCATCAAATTTACAAACTGATTACAATCTGGGGAGTAAATGCAGCTACTCAACCTGTATACAGACAACTGAACTATTAGTTTTCACATCGCTGTCAAAACTGACTGACAATTTTCCCCCAAACAGAAGTCAAGCCTTATGAATAGTGAAGTTAGCAAGTACCCCCACAGAACAGTTTCACGTTAATATTAGCAGTCTTTAGTAAAAAGATGCCACAAAACATGCCTCCAAAAGGATATCCTCATCTTCCCACAGAGCACATGCAGTAACCTGCAATTCAATCTCAGTAAATACTAAGCAGAAATAGTCTATTTACATAGGGATGGCAGCTGATCAGAAGACTAAATTCACTGTACCAGCTCAGAAAAAGAAACTGTTTCACTTACAAGCAGCATATTTGGTTTTTTTTCCCCTGTAAAATACTCTACATGTTAATATTTGCTTGGGATCTTAGGACCTAGTTTTGCTAACCATAATGTGGTGCCATGGCACCAGATAAAAGTAGCTGAAATTGACACATTTTTCTCGGTAAGTTCTGGTAGGAAGTGAATAAACTTACTCCTGAGAAAAATACCCCCTAACATAAAATTATTGATAGAAGCAACAGACTAGCTAAACATATTACAGTTTGAATGCTCTTAAAGTTTCAAACAGCTCCATATTTGACGAGCAATGGTAAAAAAACAATAGTCCACTGGGAAAGCCTGAAGTACAGACATGTATGGATCTCTCACATCAACTTTTTTGTGAGTTGCGTTTTGGTGGTTAATCCTAGGATCAATTTGCTTTACACACCAATAAGATCTCTGAAATAGATTGTGTTTCCATTTTGAAGTGGTACATTGGTTGATCCCAAATGTTTGTTTTCATTCAAACCAGGTGGGGCAGTCCTTCTAATTTCATTTTATTTAATACTAGCGAAAATACCCGGCGTTGCTCGGGTCAGTCGGAGGTGGGGAGGGGGCAGACAGCTGAGCGAGTGCGGGGTCCGTTGGAGGGGGGCAGAGAGCAAACCTGACACCCCCACCTCACCCCCCCAACCAAACCCAACACCTCCACCTCACTTACCCCTCGACTAACCCCGACTCACATTTTCATCCCCCCACCCAAACCCAACACCCCGTCTCCCCCCTACCAGCCCCAACACCCCCTGACCAATACCCACACCTCACCCCCCATAGACCAAACCTGACACACCCACCTCACTTCCCCCCCCCAACCAAACCCGACACCCCTACCTACCACCACAAACAAACCCAACCCCCACACCTCACTTATCCCTCGACCAACCCCGACCCCCCTCCTCACCCCCCCCCCGGCCAAACCCAACACCCCCACCTTACCCCCCCACCAAACCCAACACCCCCTGACCAACCCCCACACCTCACCCCTCACCCACCCAGACACCTTCCCACCCCCCAGACCAAACCCGACACCCCCACCTCACTTACCCTCCGACCAAACCCGACACCCCCACCTCACTTACCCTCCGACCAAACCCAACTCGGGTCCGTCGGAAGTGGGGAGGGGGCAGAGAGCTGAGGGATTCCGGGGTTCCGTTGGAGGGGGGGAGGGGGCAGAGAGCTGAGCGAGTGCGGTGTCTGTTGGAGGGGGTATTATGACATCAGAACTATGTCACAGAGAACAGCAGCTGCCCAGCTGATGTGATTGGCCTTTAAAGAATTTCACCCCTGGGGGGCGTCAGAGGTGAGATTTGAAAAATTTTCGACTCTTATGGTCATTAGGACCCCAAGACCTCTAACTGTACTAAATTTCAAGTCTCTAGCTCAAACGGTGTGGAAGGAGTAAGCATACATCCGCGCATACATACACGCACGCATACATACACCATTTGACTTTTATATATATAGACTAGAAATCAGGACAAGGATGTAACCTGTAATGGAGTGTGCACTATTTTCAACATTGCAGTTTAGACATACACTTCATGTTAGTAGCAATGGATGATACAGTCCTTCTCAAAGGAAAGATTCAATTTCTGGCTTATGTCTGGGGAGCAGGTTTTGGGGTTTTTTTCTTCTGAGAATAAATGTAATAGCTTTAATTAAATAGTTCAGAAATCCTCAATCTTCTGAAATCCAAGTTAAATTAAGTAGTTCTATAACTGTAGCCATAGAAATTCTCAACTGGCCAAAGTTCCAAGGTCCAGGTCATGCCCTCTCTGCCAATCACTTTTAAAATATATGGTTCTGCCTCCTGAGCTGGATACAGGCTGAAGATCCACTTTAAAGAATCCTTATACCATATTTTTCGCCCTATAAGACGCACTTTTTCTTCCCCAAAACGGGGGGGGGGGGGGAAGTTGGTGCGTCTTATAGGGAGAATATACCTATTCGCCCGCGGTCACCAAAAAAAAAAAAAAAAAAAAAAAAAAACCGCGCGTGCGCCCCAGTTCCCACCTCCGTGGAGGGGAGGGGGGAACCGGGACGCCCCCGGCAGCCCGCCCGCGGTGGGGAGGGGGGAACCGGGAGCGCTCCCGGCAGCCCACCCGCGGCGGGGAGGGGGGAACCGGGAGCGCTCCCGGCAGCCCGCCCGCGGCGGGGAGGGGGGAACCGGGAGCGCTCCCGGCAGCCCGCCCGCGGCGGGGAGGGGGGAACCGGGAGCGCCCCCGGCAGCCCGCCCGCGGCGGGGAGAGGGGAACCGGGAGCGCCCCCGGGACGCGCGGTGGGGACGGGAGAGCGGCGCGCTTTTTGTGTGTGGTGGTTTTTTTTTTTTTTTTTTCTCCCCGGCTTTTTGACTTAAAAACTCGGGGGCGTCTTATATGCCGGAGCGTCCTATAGGGCAAAAAATACGGTACTTACCTGCTCAGAAACATCTGTCATGTGGCTTTAATGGCCTAGGGAAAATCTAGAGTACTATTTAAGATGATGTGGCCTCGAGTCTGATTTCCCTAAGAGAAGTACAGTAACAATATTCAGTAATCCCAAGATGTTTCTCCATATGCTAAGTGTTACTGCTCCAAAAATGGACAGGCAACCCAGACTTCAAAATCAATACTGAGCTTGCTTTGTATGTGTCTGTGGATGCATCTACACTAGTTTTTTAAATTTCCCTTGCACTATTTCTGGTATAGCTCAGCAAAGATAGAACTAGTGTAGGCAAGCTCACACTTCCTACTCCTATGTCATCTAATGATATTCTAATAAATTCTAGAAGACAATAGTAAAAACATTTGAGCTCACTTAGTATGCTAAAAGTGCTATTGATAGAGCTGCACTACTGGTAGTGCAAAAACTGCTAGTGTTTGGACCACGTTTTATGGGATAATCACTAGTAAGATTAATGTTTCACACTGTTTTTGATCCCTTGATACTATCTAGCTCCCATATGCAGGGAATGTTGTAGAGGAGGAAATTAATCATAGCACATTGGTGAACTTATTAAAACTCTGACATATGTTGGTTAATCATAAAGCAATGCTGGTTAACTCCATGACCTAATGCATTGTCTTCATCATTAAAAGATATTGCAGGAATGTGTGGTCAGGGTGCCCATACTGAAGGACCAGAATTAAGACCTTCAATCATCATCCATGTCTGGTGAGTGAGGAGGTAAACGGGTACACTAATCACCTCATTTTCAAGGCATAATATGCATTCTAATCACATTACAAATTATGTTTTTTAAATTAAAGATACCATGCAACTTTGAGTGTCCTTTAACATGCATTTAGATAGTGAACTACATCCTAAGCTAGTCAGACTGGATTCCCTAGGGCAGGGGTGGGGAACCTTTTTTCTGCCAAGGGCCATTTGGACATTTTAATGTCATTCACGGGCCACTCCCCCCCCTCCCCCCCGGAAGCCCAGGCTAGCAACAGGAGCTGAGACCCCAGCTGACAAGGGGCCAGCGGGGGAAACCCCAAAGCAGTGGCAGGCGGAGTGCTTAGCCCTGCACTGCTTTGGGGTTTCCCCTGCTGGCCCCTTGCCAGCCGGGGTCCTGCCGCCTGCCCCAGTCAGCTCCCGCTGTCAGCCTGGGTGTAGGCCAGGGGGTCATCTTCCTTGCCCCCCACCCAGCCTCCCCCCCCATCTAACCGCCTTCCCTCCCCCACCCCTGCCTGGCCCATCCCACCAAACCCAACCACCCCCCCCCCTTGCCTGACCCGCCCAACCCAACCACCCCCCCCCCTTGCCTGACCCGCCCAACCCAACCTCCCCCCCCCTTGCCTGACCCGCCCAGCCCAACCTCCCCCCCCCTTGCCTGCCCCCCAGCCCAACCTCCCCCCCCCTTGCCTGCCCCCCAGCCCAACCTCCCCCCCCCTTGCCTGCCCCCCAGCCCAACCTCCCCCCCCCTTGCCTGCCCCCCAGCCCAACCTCCCCCCCCCTTGCCTGCCCCCCAGCCCAACCTCCCCCCCCCTTGCCTGCCCCCCAGCCCAACCTCCCCCCCCCTTGCCTGCCCCCCAGCCCAACCTCCCCCCCCCTTGCCTGCCCCCCAGCCCAACCTCCCCCCCCCTTGCCTGCCCCCCAGCCCAACCTCCCCCCCCTTGCCTGCCCCCCAGCCCAACCTCCCCCCCCACTGCCCCTTGCCTGCCCCCCAGCCCAACCTCCCCCCCCCACTGCCCCCTTGCCTGCCCCCCAGCCCAACCTCCCCCCCCTACCCCCTTGCCTGCCCCCCAGCCCAACCTCCCCCCCCCCACTGCCCCCTTGCCTGCCCCCCAGCCCAGCCTCCCCCCCCTTGACCGTCGGCTCTCCGCGGCTCCCCCAGGCGCTTCCCGGCCCCTACCTTCAGCGCAGAGCCGCCCCCGCCTGGTGGCCCACGCACGTCTTCTACCCCCGCCCCCAGGTGCTTCAGCGCAGGGCCGCCCCCGCCTGGCGGCCCACGCGCGTCTTCTACCCCCGCCCCCAGGCGCTTCAGCGTGGGGCCTCCCGGGGGGAGGCAGGCGGGCTGGGCTCTCCAGTCTTTGCTTCCCCGCTGAGGAAAGCCTGGGGGGCTTGCGCCTGCGGAGAGCGAGCTATGCTCAGGGGGAGCACGTGTCGAGACGGGCTGCGTCCAGACTCCCCACCAAGGCGGGGCTGAGTCATACCCTGGCAACTTCAGCGCGTGTCCGCCCCCGCCTGGCGGCCCCCGCGCATCTTCGGCCCCCGCCCCCTGGTGCCTCATTGCGGGGCCGGCGGCGGCCCCAGGCGCTTCAGCGCGGAGCCGCCCCCGCCTGGCGGCCCGCGCGCATCTTCTCCCCATGCCCCAGTGCCTGACTCAGCCCCGGCCCGCCGCGGGCCGGATGGAATGACTTGGCAGGCCATATAAGGCCCGCAGGCCAGAGGTTCTCCACCCCTGCCCTAGGGGTAACGTATGGTACCTTTTAGAGAAAGCAGCACAAGTTATAGACAGTGTCAGACACAATTAAGAACTGTTTTGAAGAATGTAATATATTCTTAATTTATGAATATTTAGCTAAAGACAAAACTTGTAGTTTTTGGACTTGTATTCTGGCTCAAATTATGTCTAGAGCTTAGCCCATAATTGGGCTAAACTAGATTTCCTTTGGCACAACTTGATGTAGAAAGATGTAGATAATCCTCCTCCATTAGAACTGGGTGCTGCATTAATCCAGGAAAGAATGAATTGCTGCAGAAGTCCAAGAAACGTGTTAACAAATGAGTTTTCAAGCTCCAAGTGATTATTTTTCTAAACAGTCCTGCTTCTGGCAATTCTGGGCCTGAAGTTTGATCTAATGCCATTGTTTGCACCTTTGGATAAAACATTTGCTTTTTAAACACTCAATCTAGAGACCGTTCATGCTTCTCAAAAGAGAAGTATTATAATGCTTACATAAAATAAGTTCACTGGTCCACACTATAGTTGCCACACTAAATCCTTGTGTATATCAGTACTGGAATTTAAATACTTTACATATTTAGATTAATATATAAAAGGATATTGCTGGGAAAGCATGATTTTGGTGAGCATCTGACATAAGAAATCTTCAAGATCACTTCTTGTTCAAAGTCACAATTTACTGGTAGGCAAGTAGTTATTGGTGTAACGACCAAAAAAAAAAAAAAAAAAAAAGGAGACAGACCAAGATAAACTGACAGAAAATGAAACAAAAGCCTACTTGTCACATTGGAAAACTTGAGCAATTATTTTGTGCAATTGTAAGACTGGAGCGAAGGAAATAGAAAGACTGCATTGCTGTTTTTATTGAATGCTAAATTCAAAATCCAAATTCTATTTATAAATATGTTCCATAAATACATTCATGAACCACCATATCGTCAAATATTCTAGAAACAAAAGCTTCTTCTAGTTTTCCCATAGGGATAAGAAGCTATATTATAAGTAACATTCATAAGAATGCATATATTTTGTATATTCCATACTGCTGAGTGACTAGATTTAAACTTTATTAAAGGGTATCAAATCATACAAAATGTATAAGGCTAATTTAGGTAGGTGGCAGAAACACTTAAAAGTAACACCTTATATTTCACTGAAATCATATAGTGGAAGCCCAAGTTCACAAATGTCTTGTGTAATCAACCCTCTCCCAAACCTTTGTAAGATCAGGAGTTCAGTAAAGGACTTTCCCCAAATATAGGAAGACAGTTTCCCTAAGGAATGACAGTTTAGTAGTAGAAGGGAGGTAACTACCAACAGGGAGCTTCAATCCTGACAACTTTCAGATCTCTCCAGGCCTGAAATCCTAGAACATCCTTCTTTCCTAATTTCAATCAATCAGCCTGCCCTGAACATGTCAGCAAGCCATGTCTCTGAAAGCTTTGGTTCTGTCAGTGGGCTTGTCTTCACTTGAGCCGGCAGGGATTGATCTTTTGGTGATCGATTTATCGCGTCTCGTTAAGACGCGATAAAATCGACCACCAGCGGCTCCCCCGTCGACTCCAGAAGTCCAGCTCGTGAAGAGGCGCAAGCTGGAGTTGACGGGGGACCGCGCCGCCGACCGCCACCGCCGTGAGGATGGGAGGTAAGTCGGTTGTAGAGACGTCAATTTCAGCTACGTTATTAACGTAGCTGAAATTGCGTATCTACAGTCGATTTCCCCCCCTAGTGGAGACCAGCCCAGTAACTTTAAGGGACAGAGTTTGCCATTAGTTAAATATGAGTTTCTTAACTGCAAGCTCAGTAAATCAGGGATAGGCTGTACTAACTAACATTTCACAACATGCATGCTGTAAAGCAACATATTTACAGGCCTGATTCTTTAAATCAGACCCTTAAAAGAATAATACAGACTCCATACCTATTCAGTCTTTGGTCTTACTCTTCAAGCCTCTATGAGGATCTTTTATTTCTGTATCATTTGTCATCCTCATTTAAGACATTTTGGGAAACAACTTGCAAGAAAAGTCTGGTACAAATTAGGTGCCCAATCCCAAAGGATTCAGACCACTGAAATTCCCACTATTGGGACTTCCAGGGTATTTTTCAAGATCTGATCACACAGCTCAGTGTTTAGTATGGATGCTTCTTCATTCCTCACCTTTATAACTATGACCACTTTTGTTTAATGAAGTAATGATTTTGAAAACAAGGCAAGGGCAGTCAATGTTTAGGGAGAACTGGAACCAGACTGGGGCTGTGAAGAACACAAGAAGCTATTCATAAAGATTTAACTTAATCACTTCAAAAAAACCTGCAATAATTACTTTTAACTTGGTTAAATATTAGTAAAATAGTGGTTCTCAACCAGTTATCCAGGGTCCCTGGGGGGGTTGCGAGCAGATTTTAGGGGGGTCGTCAAGCAGGGCCACCATTATACTTGCTCGGATCCAGGGGAGAAAGTTGAACCCCACCTCCAGGGCTGAAGCCAAAGCCTGAACAATATAACTTTGCAGGAGCCCAGGCAATTGCCCTGCTTGCTACCTCCTAACACCAGCTCTGGCTTTTATATGTAGAAAACCAGCTATTGTGGCACAGGTAGGTCATGGAGTTTTTAAGTATGTTGGGGAGGGGACTCTCAGAAAGAAAGATTGAGAACACCTGTAGTAAAATGTACTAAAAGACATGTTGTATATTAACTAAGTCCATAATTAGCTACATCAGAGCTATTATACAGATACTTTCCTGCAGATGCTCCAGTCTGATTTGTTTTAAGCAAAACTGACAAATTAACCAAAAATTCTATGGTTTATTAAACTGAGTTCACAAACATGGGAAATAGGTTCCCCATATTCTAGTCCACAAACTGTGAAGCAAGCAGATTCCTCTGGGTTTGTTTTTAAATTATTTAGAAAGTGTTAAAAAAGTTAGTAATGTATTCCTTATAGTAAAATGTACTAATGACAATATTACATTTAGTTTTCCTTTAGAGAATCACAGTGAGTTCATGACAAAATACTGACAAGGTCTTACAAATACATTATGGGTGAAGTAATATCTTTTACTTGACCAACTTCTGTGGGTGAAAGAGAGGCCTTCAAGCCACACAGAGCTCTTCTTCAAGTCTGGAAAAGGTACTCCCATTTCACAGCAGGGCAAGGTGCAACAGATCGTATAGTATAAGTACTTACCCTGTTTCCCTGAAAGTAAGACATCCCCCGAAAATAAGACATACTTCAAGTTTTGCCTCTTGCTGTAATATAATGTAATGTAATTTTGGGAGCAAAAATTAATATAAGACACTGTCTTATTTTCGGGAAAACACGGTAGCACATATTACAGGCGGCCAAACTGTGGCTCCTGAGCTGCATGCGACTCTTTTACTGTTAAAATGCAGCTCCTGGAGCCCCCCCCCCCAAGTAGCTTCCCCTCATTCTCCACCCACAATACTGGGAAGGGGGAAGCTAGGGGCTTTAGGCCAGCAGGGGACCATTGGAGAAGAAGCCCTGCAACCTAGTAAGCACCGCCCCGTGGGGGAGGTTGTGCATGTCTCACGGCTCTTGAACTTCTGATTATTGTTCGTGGCTCAGAGGATCTGTAAGTTTGACCACTAACATACTGTAAGGGACCATTCAAGGTAAAGTGGCCAATTAACGCCATTGCACTCATAGGACAAAAAGAGGGGGCTAGTGGGTTACAGTTCCACTTTGCATTTTGCTGTGACAAAAGTTGGTACAATAAAATGTATTGCCTCACCCACCTTCTCTCTCTAATATCTGGGGACCAATGAGGCTGCAACTGCACTGCATACTAATGTATTATTTTTGTTTTGGAGAAGTGTGCTCCAAAATTTTTGAATGAAAAAATATGTTCAGATTTAGTAACCACAGTACTGTATGGAAGGTTTATATTTTGGATTAGAAAATGAAAAGATAAGAAAAGGAAATTCTCCTTCTGTATATTGGGAAAATATAGGTAGAGGTGGCTTGTTACAGTATATACAAAACTAGAAACAGACAAGAGTAAGAAGTAGTAATTTTATTTTTGGGTAGAAAACAAAAAACACCTACTACTATTTTATATATCTGAATAAAATATTTTTATAAAATTATCTGACAAGTCCTGTGTGTACTATAGTTGAAACCATTTCAGGGATAACATTTCTCTTTGTAGCTAACAGTATAGTTTAGTCACATCTAAAAATCTCTTGTCCAAAGGCTATTTAAAGAAACTTTGGTAGAACTACCTGCCCAACTACAAAACTGCTTAGCATTGGATTATTGCTGAAACGCTCCCAAAGTTTCCCCTGCATCTTCCCTTTGTAACCTCAATAAGATTCCATGGAAACATTGTCTTCAAATTTGCATTTTTTAAAGAACTTCTCAAACTTTATCTAAGTATATTTAAGAGGTTTCTTAACATTAATATACTAAGTTGTGATTTATTTTGTTTTATTCAAATTATTACTGTATTATCCTGATTTTCCCCACTTGGCAGATCATAAGACATCTTAATGGACAAACATCTGAAACAGTGAAATTTAGTTCTCTTTCAAATTATGTGTTTTTTCCAACACCAAGATATACAGCCTTTAATTAGAATATTGCAAATATTCTGGCTGGGCTTTTCAAAGGAGCCTATAAGAGTTAGGCAAAGTTGGATACCCTGCTCTCTTTGATATCCAACTCTCTATGCGAATAGCGTAGCTGAAGCAGACGTACCTTAGGTCAACTTCCCTCAGCGTCCTGACGGTGGCCAGTTGACCGCTGCCGCTCCCCCAACAACTCTGCTTCCACCTCTTGTAGCAGTGGAGTTCCAGAGTCAACGGGGAGAACGCTCAGGAATCGATTATTACCCGCCGATCTGGTGGGTACTGCAGACCTGACCTTAGATTCCTTTGAAAATCCCAGTCTGAATGTAAGGTCTGGTCTAGATCCAAAACTTAGGCTGATCTAGGTATGTCACTCAACAGCGTGAAAAATTCTCACTAGAGAGACATAGTTGAGTTATCCTGAGCCCAGGTATAGACAATACTAGGTCAACAGAAAAGCTACCACACCCTCAAAAGTTGATTAACTATAGCAATAGAAAAACCCCTTCTGTCGCTGTAGCCAAGTGTCTATGCCAGCGGTTCTCGAACTTGTTGAGACCGCGACCCCTTTTCCTGCTCCGGTGGCGCGACCCCTCCTCCGAAAAGCCGCCAAATTCACCCCGGCCCCCAGTTCCAGCCGCAGGCGGGCTGCCGGCTGTGCGCCGGCCCCCAGTCCCCGCCGTGAGTTGCGGCAGCAGGAGCTCGCGACCCCCTGGAGAGTGCTCGGCGACCCCCCCTGGGGGTCACGACCCCCAGTTTGAGAAACCCTTGTCTATGCTATGGTGATATAGCAGCTGATCTGCAGCACTGTAACATCAGTAGTATAGACATACACAGAGAGTCACTAGACACTGAACTGGGAGGAGTGGTAGATACGCTGGAGGGTAGAGATAGGATAACAAACAGACCTAGACAAATGAGAGGACTGGGCCAAAAGAAATTTGATGAGGTTCAACAAGGACAAGTGCACAGTCCTGCACTTAGGACGGAAGAATCCCATGCACTGCTACAGACTCGGGACCGAATGGCTAGGCAGCAGTTCTGCAGAAAAGGACCCAGGGGTTACAGTGGATGAGAATCTGGATATGAGTCAACAGTGTGCCCTTGTTGCCAAGAAGGCTAACAGCATTTTGGGTTGTATAAGTAGGGGCATCGCCAGCAGATCAAGGGATGTGATCATTCCCCTCTATTCGGCATTGGTGAAGCCTCATCTGGAGTACTGTGTTCAGTTTTTGGGCCCCATACTACAAGAAGGATGTAGAAAAACTGGAAAGAGTCCAGAGCGGAAGGCAACAAAAATGATTAGGGGGCTGGAGCATATGACTTATATGAGGAGAGGCTGAGGGCACTGGGATTGCTTAGTCTGCAGAGAGAAAAATAAGGGGGGATTTGATAGCAGCCTTCAGCTACCTGAAGGAAGGTTCCGAAGAGGACGGAGTTCGGCTGTTCTCAGTGGTACCAGATGACAGAACAGGGAGTAATGGTCTTAAGTTGCAGTGGGGGAGGTTTAAGTTGGATATTAGGAAAAACTTTTTCACTAGGAGGGTGGTGAAACACTGGAATGTATTACCTAGGGAGGTGGTGGAATCTCCTTCCTTAGGGGTTTTTAAGGTCAGGCTTGACAAATCCCTGGCTGGGATGACTTAATTGAGGATTGGTCCTGCTTTGAGCAGGGGGTTGGACTAGATGACCTCCTTATGTCCCTTCCAACCCTGATATTCTATCGTTCTATGATCTATATAATTTCCTATATAGGCCAGAGTGTATTTGTAGTCACAAAAAGAACGAGGACTACTTGTGGCACCTTAGACTTAGAGACCAACAAATTTATCTGGGCATAAGCTTTCATGGGCTAAAACCCACTTCAAGTAGTCAGTTTCCATTGTGGATGTGTAGACCTCCTTCAGACCCATACTGCTCCTGCTCCTATTTAAGCAGTTTGCTACACAAAGACAATATAGGAAAGCAGGTAAACTGACTGGCTTGTAACAGCCGGGATAAAATTCTACCAACCAAGGGGTGGAGGCGCCCAGAAGCACACCCTCTACGAAGTCTGTTCTGATACTGGATTCTCAGGCTGCCAAACCCTTGCAGCTGCACAGGAACAGACCAAACGGGGAATGATTGTTACACTGACTCTTTGGCTAAGCATTGAAGTAGTTAACTGACCACTATTTGTATTGTTAGTTTTAAAGCATAAAACGAGTCTTCTGTAAGCTGTAGTACCACTTCACATTTACAGAGGGCTTTAAAAACTTTAATCATAACCATCTGAGCTAGATATGGTATTATACCCAGCTGAGAAAGGGGACAGTCACTCAAAGACATACAGTGAATCAATAATAGGAAACCCAGGATTGAAACTCGGGGGGGGGGGGGGGGGGTTTCAAGATGTGCTTGAAAATTAACAAAGATTTTCAAATCAGCAGGTTACAGGTGGCATTCAAAGAACAAAAATATTAGGCTGGCGACAGGTTTTACTTCCCATACGTATATAGACCTGAAATATTTGTCCCATTCCTTGCTTCCCATCCTTCTCCAAAAAGAAAAAAAGTGTTTCTGCTATAACATTAGACATTCAGGTTTCATCTCATCCCACCCCAACCCTCAATCTACCACTATGCATCTCTGTGCTGTAATTTCAGGTCACAAATGCAAAAATGCTGCATACAGCAATTTATGTTAAAAATCATCTGATATTAGCAATGGTAAAGTTAAATGGAGGATAATCTAGTCAGCAGGAGATACGCTGCACAAACATGCTATGCCCCCATGTAATATACTACAAGTTTCACAACTGGACTACGACTGGAAACAGATTAGGATGTGGAATGTAGGTTGAACCAGAACTGGCATTCGATTAAATTTTGAATAGTTTTATAAGCCCAAGAGTAAGAATAGCATAAAGTTGGATTTAATACTACTCTGAGTCCTTGCTAACACTAGGTGACTCTTCAGATATAATCAATACATATCAAAAATATATAAAGTACATAAAAAGTTTTCAGGACAGTAAAATAAATCAATTTTGTTTGAGATCTAACCCTTAAGCACTCATTAGGATAGGGAAGAGGGGAAAAACTTGAAGTCAAATCATCTTAAAACTTTGGCAGAGCAGGTTAAGATTTTAACCTTTAGCAGTTAGATTAAAATTGAACATTGTTAAAGTCCAATTTCATTGATGATATTTACTTTTTGCACTAACCTTGGACAATGAAAATAAACTATCAGGCTTCACTTGCCAGTTTTCATGTACTTGCACAATAATTCAGTATCTGGACTCAAAAACTACAAGGGTGATTTTAAATCTCAATAAAACCTGATTTTTGTACATTTCATGAACATGTTAAATATTTCTAACATTACTCAGCTTTGTAAAAATCTCTTATAACATGCAAGTATAAATTTTAAATTTCTGCACTAAAAAGTGATTGACCCACATAATTAAAACTTTAAAGATACATTGCAAGTACTCTATTGTCCAATTTATTTTAGCTTCCAGCACTTAAAAACAGAGTTAGGGAAATTTACCAGATACACAAAAGATCACTAAACCAAACCACTAATTTGAGAGAACTCAAATTAGCATTTAGTATACTATTAGTTCATAGTGGTATTATATAGACTTTTGTTTTTCTAATAATTTTAATAAAAGATCAATTACTAAAATGCAGAATTAATCTTGTACTTGTTTTTTAAGAAAGTTGTGAAATGATAAATAGCAAGAAATTAACTTTAGTTAGTTGTGACTTATTCTCATGCAAGTGTGTGTTTAAATTGTTTGACAGTATGCAACAAGTTGCTGATCAGTAAACTCACTTAAGGACAACATGTGGTTCACAGGTTAATAAGGCTATGTGTTCATAAGGCAGGGATTCAGAAATTTGTCTGAGGGATTTAAATACTTTTACTTTTATAGGATCATACTTTTGATTAGGAAATTAATTTGGGGTTTTGTTAAATACAGAAAAGTAGGGTGTAGGACTACTTACCTACATTAAACTGAATAATACAGTTTAATATGATCAGATAAGAGATGGTATACAAATACAAAGTAGTGTCACTTACAAGGAATGTGGGGCTACTTAATCATGACAAGGAGGAATCACATCAAGCCGTAAATACCATACCAATCGAGAAATACCATCCAATTCCTGAAGAAACAAAACTTTTAAAGATTTTCTCTCTGTCTAAAATGGTGAGTTCTGATTTTCTTGACGGAAGGTCAAGTTTTTTGTATGCAAAGAATAAGTCTGCGTCTGTAAAACCACGGGGATGGATCGTATTGCAATTAAGTCTAATGTACTCTACAAAATAAACTTATAACACGCCCCAGTCGTAGGTGGTTCCATTTATGCCATATTGCTGAGATCCAACCGCACAGATAACACTCAACGGGCATGGGGGTCTCCTAATCCAAAGGCAGCAGGAGGAAAAGGTGATGGGGCCACTCGCCTTCCTTCCCCCACGAGCTCTCGTACTTCTTCCAGCTCCCGCACCACAGCCTCCAGCGGTCTCTCCACGTTCCCGTAGCCTAGAGGACCCCAAAACCAAGCCCCCGCTGACCCTTCCAAGCTCCGCGCTCTCGTTCCCCACCTCCGGAGCTTCTCCCGTCCCCGCCAGACCCAGGCACTAGGCCCCCTTCTCCCCGGCCGCACGGCCTGAAAATGGCGGAGGAGACAGACCGCCCGGCCCCACTGCACCGCCCCAGGCGGCCCGGCACTTAGCTGCACTCACCGTCCGACTGTTCTCTTATCCCCGCCACCGGACCCCGCTGCCGCGCCGCTCTCCACACTCCCCCTGGCCCGGAAGCCACTGCCTCACGAGCCACCACCGCGACCGCCCGCCATCTTTTCCCCTCCAACGACCGGGGCGGTGCACGCGCTCTACGTCAGGACGCTCTAAGGCGCCGAGGCGAACCTGGCCTAGGATGGGGACGCAGCGGCAACCAGGACCGCCTCTGCGCAAGCGCAGAGGAAGCCCGCTGTGCGGGTGCGTGCGGCTGATTCAGAGGAGATCGGACATGAACAGGGCTGCAAGTGGGGTGCGCATGCGTAGAGAGAAGTAGCATGGACTACGCTGTAATCCAGGAGTCCCTTCTGTCAACAAAAATTACTATAGGACCCCAGGAGGGAGGAGTGAAGCCTGAGCCTGCCCCACACCCCTCCCAATCCCGGTGAGGTTGGGGGGACAAAGCCAAAGCCTTAGGGTAGGGCTTCAGCCCCACGTAGGGTATATGTAACTTGAGGGCCCCCACCCAGGACTGAAGCCCCCACGCTTCAGCTTCGGCCCCAGGCAGCAAACAAGTCTAAGACCGCCCTGGTGACCTCTTTAAAATGGGGTTGCCACTCACTTTGGGGGCTCACAGTCCACAGTTTGAGAACTGAGTGTCGTGGCTCAGAAGGAACTGCTCCTCCTCCCGCCCCTGCGTACCTGCTGGTGTTCCCTGACTGGTGTAAGGAGTGGGGAACCACCTGAATCTGAAAATACTACTCAGCAGCTAGGAGACAGCTGACGAGGCTGGGGAAGGGTAGTAGCCAGCAGCTTGAGATCATATCAAGAGACTTCCCCAGCCAGGGGAGATAAATCCTAGACCTAAACCTAAATTAACATCAGTATCCACCACTGTGTACAACCCAAACATTTCAATCTTCAGGAAATGAAACTGATCATAGTGAAGGAACTTGACTTCAAGTTCACCTTGATTTCTATTGTCCCAGCCAGAATGGTAAGTTTTAATATCTAAGGCATTATTAGTAACAGCTAAGACTGCAATATTTTAAAAAGGGGATTTTAAAAATATTCATTTTAAGATGTAAGCAGCCATGGGAAGCAGTATAAATAGGTTTGAGGACCAGCAGAGTCCCGTTTCATTTTGTGGGGTTTTTCATCTTAACCTTTTTGTTTCTATTTTTACTTTCCCTACTTCATTATTGGTTTGGTTGTTATACAATTAAACTGTATTGAGCAACATTTTAACTCCCGATAAATGCAGAAAAACATATTTCCTAAATAGATAGGCAGCAGCCTAGCATAGCAGTTCAGTGAGCAAACCTGGGAGGTAAAAATATCACACAGAAATTAACAAATCATAAATCCATCTCTAGTCCAGTATCTGGTGCTTTATACTCTCCCGAAATGCATAAGACTATTCATATTATATATACATACACATATATATATTTAGATATGTTACTAAGCTCCTGACTGCCTACAGGATCTTGTGGAAACAAGCTCTACAACTTGTATATAAAAAAAACTATTCATTTTATCATTTTAAAACATACTGCCTTTCAGTTTCACTGGATGTCTCTTTGTTCTTGTATTATGATAAATGGTAAACAAAGAAGAGCACTATTTACCTTTTCTAGAACATATTTTGTATGCCTCCAGCATGTCCCCTCTTTGAAAATAATGTTTTAATACACTGGACCCTTGCTATAGCCCATGTCACTATAGTGCGCATTTGCATACAGCGCTGTCATTGCCATGGATCACAAATTTAAGTATTTAAACTGTGATCCATGGCAACGTGTCCCCCATATTAACGTGGTCCCAATGTTAGTACGAGACCGTGCATGGATCCCGAACCCCAGGCTATAGCGAGGGTCCAGTGTATTTCTACAAATGAGAGTCTTTCTATCCCTCTGGTCATTGTTGTTCCTTGTCTCTAAATCCCCTCTATTTCTCCTATACCTTTTTTGAGAAAAGGTGAACAAAACAGTTTTTCAGATGAGGGCACTACATTGATTTCTATAATGACATATTTTAAGTACAGTAGAAACCTCAGAGTTACAAACAGACTAATCAACCACACACCTCATTTGGAATCGAAAGTACACAATTAGGCAGCAGCAGAGACAAAAAAATAAATAAAAAAAAATACAGTAGCAATGTGCTAAATGTAAACTACTAAAAAATAAAGGGAAAACAGCATTTTTCTTCTGCGTAGTAAAGTTTAAGCTGTATTAAGTCAATATTCAGTTGTAAACTTTTAAGCTTAACATTTTGTTTAGAGTTGCAAACAACTTCATGAGGTGTTTGTAACTGACGTTTTACTTTACTATATTTTTCCCTTTCTTGACCATCAAGTCTACACTGAATAGACATTTTTAAATGAACTGTTCACATAAGTGGCCCAGTCTTTTTCTCAAGCAGTTATGGATTATTTAGGAACTAGTAATATATTTAAGTAATTCAAATGATTCTTTCCAAGGTGCAATTAATTTATCTTTTCATCTGGCTAATTTAAGGGGTCACAAAACTTCTACAATAAAATAGCCCTCAACAATGTTCATGTTTTGGGAACACCCTTACTACAGAGTATTAGCAACCCCTTTATTACATGTTTAGTTTTTCAGTTCTATCATACAATAGCAGTTCACAGAGGCTTTATTGGTCTAGGAGGCCTTCTTCTCACCATCTTGTCTGCTTTGTTGCTTCTGATCTTCTTTGAAAAGTGGCAGCTGTCATTTATTATGGATTTCAATGTTTGGTAGTTATCAGTCTATTAGCAGAGGATGATGTAAGCCTCCTGGGATCAGGTCCAGCTCACTAAAGCTGTTAGATTCATTCTCTAAAGCCTCCCATCTTATTTTTAAATATCAACAAGAGAAAACTATCACACCTAATCATACAAATGTAAAAGAAACCTAGTCAAAGAAGCCAAATAATCTAGCTAGTCTTCCTTACCACCAAAAGTAACGAGGCTAGGAGGTAAGGGTTCTGATATGAAGTTCTTATTAAGACACTCAAAGTTGTTTAAAAAAAAAAAAAGATCAGTATTTGCATTTAGTTGAGACAGTCACAGAAGTCTTCTGTAAGGCAGAGTATAAAAGACTTGTTTGATGACAGCTGCAACTGGAGATAGAATCTAAGATTGAAATGGTGGATGTAGCTGGGTTGATGAGGTGGATGAGGTGGATGTAGCTAATAAAATATAGGACCTCACTCCTGTGTTACCTTTTCTTATAATTCTGACCCAATTAAAGTTACTGTGGTTAATCAGAAAGGTATGTTTGGTTTATTAGAATCCAGGAGATATAATGATATTAAAAGGAATAAGTTATGTTACTGCTGCTGAGTTAATAGGTGTCACTCAAGGTAACACAGGTAGCTATTATAAAGCAGCATGATCTTTCAACATTATGGATTTGGATATCAAGTTTCCAATCATAGCCTAATAAGAGTGTCATATTTCTCTCCCTCTCCAAATATGTGTATACAGTTCTACTCATTTATATTCATTTGTAATAATAATCACAACTGATATTTGGATCAAGAATACGGTCTTCCTTCCTATCTCTCAAGAGACTATTCCCTCCTTTCAGGTCAAAGTGTTTCTCAAAAGGACTTAAATAATTAAAGTTGGAGTGAATCAGATAATATTTACAAAGTATAGGAACATAATAAGAAACATCACATTTTAATTGAAACTGAACAATGATGCACTCTTGAAAGGGAAAAACACACATCTTGAACAAACATTTCAAAAGACAATCTTATTAGCCTTGATTCTACAAACTACTAGGATTTCCAACAACCAATGGGAAGAAAATGTCTCCATCTTAGGTAACAGGAGTTCATAAGAAAAAAGAATCACACGTATGCTTATTCTAGGCCCTGTAACCAAAAACTCTTTGAAGATTCCCCTGGCAGAGACAGGGAGTGGGGGGAAAACAGGTACTAAAACAGGAGTTTCCAAGATTCCATGGCTTGCAATACAAAGGAGTCTTTGTCAAGTTTTACAATATTCAACAAGTCAAAGAGTGATCTCCAATTTAAACGTGTCTGTGTGGGACCCAAGGCTGAAGTACTGTGCAACAAGAACTCTCTTTACTCTGTCCTGGAGCTAGCTAGATTGGTCTGGTGTACACAGAAACATCTGAAAGTCTTTGATCTTTCTTTTCATAATAAGGGCTGGTAATTAGCCCTAGTACTGGAAGCTTCGTTTGGTCTGAATGTCATCAAGAATCTGCTGTAGCTCCTCATCTTCAAACCGGCCCTCTAGGCTGCAAGATAAGAACAGTAATGATAGAAACAAACCTCTTCCCTGTGCTTTCATTTTTAATATCCAGAATTCCCTCATGTTTCTACACCAATGCCTCAGACATTTTTGGTACCATCTGGTATTGCATCATTTATCCAAAATCTCTGCCACCTCCTCCCGTGTTATAATACACAGACAACTCTGAAGCCCCATGTTATAGCTCTCCACACTGAATTATGAAAATCAGATACCTTTCTCCCTCCAGCTTTTCACTGATCAGTTTCAGGACATGACATTAAAAGGGTACCACAGAGGATTGGGGAGGGACAAGCCTAAACAGAGTTATCTGATTAGCATCATGTAGAATTGTACCTTTTAGGCCAGCCCACTGTGGCTGTGAAACACTGGATACAAAGGGTAAACAATAGGTCAGCTCAGTTTTCCTCTTATTCCTGCATCATAGAACCCATAAATCGTAGAACCAGGGACATAAATTTTCACCTGGGAATCAAAGCCTTGGCCTCCTCCGCTGTCTCAGGACACAGATTAGCCAAACACGCCAATTCAAATTTATGGAGCTTTTTCTGGAGCAATAAACTGTAGAAAGAGAAGAGGGTGAGAATATAGGGGGAAAAATTGAGTAAAAAAAGCAGAGGAAAAGGAAAAAAATGTAAAAGAAACTGAACTGATGACATAGTGCTGACAGATCTGTGAACAAGGAATGGGGATGAGAAAAAGGGAAGATAAACTGTATTAATTTTATTATTAATACAACCCTATTATTCCTAGTAAGAACAAAAAAAATCACACACAATAACCCCAGAAGCCTCCCCCCCCCCAAAAAAAAAAGGGGGCTAGAAAAGTCCTTTCCATCTACCACCATCTGCTGTCATAAATATTTATACCAAAACAGCTCTGGAGGCGCTACCTGGAGCTTCTTGTTACTCACTTTACTACAAGGGTCCTCAATCTGGGGGTCATGACTCTTCAGGGAGTCACAAAGTTATTACACAAGGGTTCACGAGTTGTCATGAGATCCACCCCAAAACCCTGCTTTGCTTCTGGCATTTATTGCTTTGTGAAAGGGGTCAACACAACAAAAGAGTTTGAGAACCACTGTTCTAACAGAGGTAACAAAGACTAACATGGCTACCTCACTTCTAACAGAAGCTCACCAAGTCTCTCACTTCCCCAGAAAAACATGACTGAGATCTCAAGATCAGTGGTTCTCAACCTGTGGGCTGCATATGGCCCAAGCTAAAAATAATTTCAAAATTTGCCTCACTAGTCAGGCTGAGGGGGAGAGCAAGTAAGGCAGCCTGCAGGAGCACTCCTGCCAACAGGGGGCTGGTGAGTGCTGCAGGGAGTGGGAGAGTGGGTCTTATGGGTAGGTTTGGGGTGGGGGGCCTCTGAGCAGTGTGGGACGCTAAAAGTTTTGCTGGGGGTGCTACAGCTCTCACAGGCTTTACATGAGGCTCTGCTGTAGGAGTCAGGTCTGGCTGCCCAGTTCCATGCCGGGATCCATGTCCATCTGTAGGCCACCCAGCCCTGTCCCGGGCTCTGGTCGCCTGTGGTATGAGTCCATCTACCTAGCCCCATGCAGTGGGGTTTCAGGGTCAGGCTTCAGCTACACAGAGGGTGTCCCGTGGTCTAATCACCCATGTGGGGGTCCAGCCGCTGGCACTGCTGCAGGATCCAGCTGCCTGGTCCCATGTAAGGGTCTGGTCTACCTGGCCTAGCACCCAGGGCTCTGCTTCTGGCCCTACTCTGAGCGGAGTGCTAGGCTCAGGGGATTGTTGAGAGGTTGGGGATGCTGTGGTTCTAAGCCTATGGTGAGAACCACTGCTCTAGAGCAACCCTGCTCCTGGGAATAACAATAACTACCTTGTTTCAACTTCATAATACAGCATACACATTACAGCTAATGTTTAAAGTCATAATATACACAAGTTAAGAAGTACTGTACATCTGGAGTCAGGCTTGGGTTATGGGGGAATGCAAGTATCATTTGCAAGGTTAACGGGGTACATGCATATCACATAACCAGCACAGATCCAGATTGGGGTTTTTTAAAGCATCAGTGGATAAATGGGCTCAGGTACGTCACCCATGGAATGTATTAAGAATCCAAGTCAGTAGCAGTGTTGCAAATAGGTACATAGGTGGTGTGCATCCTTTGTTTGTCAGGGAAGGGAGGAAGTAGATTATTTCCCTGGTTGGCAGTCTTGATTACTCGACCTGGTACTGAAGGTGCCCCATGATATGTTCTGTATAGATGTCTCTGGACCACCTGATGGTGTCGGACACCATGAGGTGTCTCTCCCCAATAAAATCATCTTTCCTTCACTCTCCCACTCACCTACGGACGCTGGCAATGGTCTCCCGGTTTTTGAAGCGGCTGAAGCGAGCTGTGTAGTTCAGAGTTTTCATGAAGACTTCCGAGAGCTCCTGCTCATCCTCAGCACTCTCATTCTGCTGTTTACGATGCTCAAGAAGCATATGCACTTCTGAATTTAGAAGCGTCTCAGCATTTTCAAATTCTGTATGCAAGCGAGTATCAGTGTGAGAGAGGGATAAGTACGTCAACAAATAAACCAAATTCTATGTGCTTTGTTTCGTGCTTGGATATAGCTTTGGGGAGAAGGAAAATGAACCACAAGTACAGCTTTGATTGTGAAAATCCTGTACTCCATGACCTGGAAATCGTGCCTAATGAGAATAACTATAATTCCTCCAAGGCCACACAACTGGATTTACAATACTGAGTAGCACTCCAGTAATTTTTAACTTTCTGATCACACACACTTAAATTACCAGCCCTATCTTCTGAGCTAATCATATTTTTGTAATTAATATTACCCACTTGACACACAGGTCCAAAATAAAAGCAAATATTAAAGGGGTAAAACTGAAGAGACTTTAAAAAACTGGATTTGTATCTTGCTTTAAAATAAGCTTGTTTTACTACTTGTTTTTTATCTTAGAAAAATCAGGAATGGCAAGTGTGATCTTCTGTGGTTTTGCTGGAGAGCTTCTGGGAGGTCTTAGGGATGTTTACTGCTAGCACCTTAATTAAAAGAGGAGGATACTGAATGTTTAACAAAGGCTTCCTTTAATAGAAATGTTATTTAGTCACTGAAATGAAATAGCCATTAATAAAAACAAAGTTTTAAATAGTCTGATTAAAGATCCTTTCCCCTCTCCATATATCAGCTTCCCTCTCTCAGCTCTTAGTCTAAAACCACTTCACTAGTTCGTTTGTCATCAAGAGTGACTACCAGAATAGACAGGCATGGATTTCTAATGCTAAAAAGCAAGTAGATTGCAAATATTGCAGGTCTTCATTTACATAAGAAAAGCAAAACAGAGTATAACCCATTTTTTTTCCTTTTGAGGACATTTTTAAGGCACAAATATAGCTATTCAAACATTAGTATATTTCTCAGATTCAGATTAAATTAACTGGGCAATTGTAATTCCTGTTTCAAGCCTAAACAGTTGGTTTCCAAAACAAAAAAGAATAATAATTTGAAAATATTCTCACAGACAGCAATATCTTTGCGTCATGGACCACAGAGTAGAAAAACGAGAGTTCCTCACATCAAACACAGGGATCATTTAATTGTGCCAGCTTAATACAGATCAGGGTTTTTCACATAAAGCTCTTTGAGGTATAGAGACTGCCTCTTTGTCCGGTATTTGCACAGCATGGTACAAACAATAGCAATAATAATACTCTTTTATACACTAAAACATTATGTCATTTTTAAACAACACTCATTTGCTGGAATCAGATGCTCTGCTAGAACAATGATGACCGAGCTACTGTCACGGCTGTCAGTAATTCTATAGGTTTTTTCTTTTTGAAATTCCCCTGACTTTGGATATATAATGATAAACAGCTCGGAAATGTGACGGAGCTCCCAAGTCAAACCCTGGGCCAGACAAGGCCCGGAGGCCAAAACTCTGCAGCCAGATAAAGAATTAGACCAGGAGCTTCATGTTCGGGGGTTTAGTTCCCAGAAGGCCGGGCACCGCACAGGTTCACACCCCAATTTGCAGCCGGGCTGTATTGACACGGTTGGGTGCAGGAACGTGGCCCCCTTTTTCCAGGCTCTGCTCTCAGCCCGGCAGCCGTTCCTTTGCTTACAGGGAAACAGAGACAGGAATGGGGGAGGGGGGGACTTGGAGTACAACAAGCTGGAGGCGGCCACGTTTTCCCCTCGCGCCCCATCCTCCCGCTCGGTGGAGTCTCCGCCCCCCCGCGGACCGAGCTCTGTCCCCCGGCCCCGCGCACCTTTGGGGAAGACGAGCTGCGACGCGTCCTCCTCCACGTCCGCGACCCGGGCCTCGCTGCCTCCGGCCGCCATCGCTTCAGCCGGCGCCGGCTTCCCCGCCGGAAGCGAAGGCTGCCGCGAGCCCCCGCCCCCCTCCTGCCGCGCGGCCGCGGCCCGAGTTTCCGAGGCCCCCGCCAGGGGGCGCCGAGGAGCGGAGCGGCCGAAGCCTGCTGAGAGGCGGGGTCTCCCTCCCGCGCCGGGCTGAGGGGGACCAGACCCCAGTTTGGGTCCAAGGCGAAAGGGTCCTTCGCCCTGTGGTGTGGTCTAGCCCCAGCCGCCATCTGCTGGCTGCCTGCCCGGGCCCCTCAGGCAGGTCAGAACTCACTCATTGGAGGAGGGCCAGCTGCCCAGGCACCGGACTCCACAGGATAAACCCCAGTTGGAGGCAGGCCTTGGCACCATCCCATCTGCAAGACGTCAACATCTCATCTTTCCCCCATCTCACCGCAGAGAGGGCATTTCATGTTGTTGGCCTCAAAACTCAGCAGGGAGCCTATATGATCTTGTGTGGTAACCACCAAGGATTCAAAGGGATCACTCTTTTCCCTTTGCCAGAGCCTTGCCTAGTAGCTCTCTCATCCAGTAGGACTATACCATATAAGCAACTAACGCACCCAGCTCAGATCCACCCAACTGTTGCTCCTTTCTACAGTCATTTACATCCTATGGGGACACAAATAACTGAGTGAACCAAAGACAGCCTCTCAAGAAAGCAAATCCCCACTATTTTGTGTGACAAGGTGGCTCCTCGGCTCCCCTAACTCAAGTCCTTTGGGGTTCTGGCACGGCCCTGGCACCCTGACCAGCCTGCACCAGGCCCTGTTTTTCCGCTGCTCCTTAGCAGCCCACTCTCCGTCTCTCTCTCTCAGGGTCAGGCTCCTGCAGGCTAGGAAAGCTAGGTTCCCCCTGGGAGGGACCCTTTGTTCTCTTCCCCTATTTGCCAGCAGCCTCTCGGTCCCTGCTTCCTCCAACTCCCATTTTCACCAAACTCACTCCTCTAACTCCTACTGCCTCCAAACTCACTCCTCAAACTCCCACACCCCTCTCTGGGGAGGAGTCTTTTTAAAGGGCTCTGACAGCCTCCTTAACTGGCCTCAGCCAGCCCTGCTTCTGGCTGTGGCAGCCTTGCTCAGCTGGACCCAATTTCCCTGTAGTAACCCTTCTAATTACAGGCCTTCCTGGCAGCTGTCTGCCCTGGGTCCACCACATTTGCTTGACATCGTTTGGCTCAGGTGCATAGGAAAGGTCTTGCAATGCATTTGCTGGAAAATGGATCCACCACCCTTCTTAGTTGATAAAAGCCACCAGTGAATCTATTAGCCTGCTTTTGACTAAGGTGAGAGGAAATGCTTTCAATTACCTTGACATAGGTATTTGTCTGACCCTGTGGCTCAGGATCATGTTGATAATCTAATCAACTATTGCTTTTTTAAAATATCTCCTTCCAGGGCAAGCCTAGTGAGAAGATGCTGGGGAGCCATTTGAAGCATCATTTGGTATCTAGCAGTATTTTAGACTATTTCCAGACTGTGGCAGAGCTGGGTAGAGTATGTAGCTATTAGTGGTTATATTGATGATCTTACATCCATACCCATATAATGTATTAATAGTCTCTGGCAGTTGGTTGGGCAATGTTGCCTTAGGTTTGTCAACCCCCACAGGTTGTCCTGGAGTCTCCAGGAATTAAAGTTTGTCCTGTGATGAAATCTCCAGGAATATGTCCAACAAAAATTGGCAACTGTAGGCTGTCCCTCCATTTGATGGTGAAATTCTCAGGGACTAGGAGGCAAGGTACTCTCAATTGTGGGTCTTAGGTTTTGGAACTCTCTAACATCAGAAATCAGGTTGATGCAGAGACTGGGTACTAGTAAATTTATTGCAAGGCATAGTCTTAGCCCATGTCTTTCACTAGTACCAGAGCTATAGAGTGGCCCAGCTACATTCTACAGGAAAACAAACATCCTAAGAAATCCCACTATAAACACCAGCTTTAATTGGCAAGTAAATAAGAAGATTTTTCATGGATAGAATTTTCATGTGACTTTTACAGCGGTGAGGCCTAGACCTTACGGTGGTAGGTGCATTAGAAATACAGCTAGATTTCTTACTGACAAATATAAATATTTAATAGTAGTAGAAAGATGGAAAACCAACACCTGTCAGGGATGGTCTGGATATATTTAATCCTGCCTCTGTGTGAGGGAATGAACAAAATGACCTGTTGAGGTCCCTTCTAGCCATTTCTATGATAGCAAACAGAATGACTTTTCACCAAGCAACTAAAATGATTAGGGGTTTGGAACGGGTCCCATATGAAGAGAGATTAAAGAGGCTAGGACTTTTTAGCTTGGAAAAGAGGAGACTAAGGGGGGATATGATAGAGGTATATAAAATTATGAGTGGTGTGGAGGAAGTAAATAAGGAAAAGTTATTTACTTGTTCCCAAAATAGAAGAACTAGGGGCCACTCAATGAAATTGGCGTGCAGCAGGTTTAAAACAAATAAAAGGAAGTTCTTCTTCACACAGCGCACAGTCAACCTGTGGAACTCCTTACCTGAGGAGGCTGTGAAGGCTAGGACTATAACAGGGTTTAAAAGAGAGCTGGATAAATTCATGGAGGCTAAGTCCATAAATGGCTATTAGCCGGGATGGGTAATGAATGGTGTCCCTAGCCTCTGTCTGTCAGAGGGGGGTGATGGATGGCAGGAGAGAGATCGCTCGATCATACCTGTTAGGTTCACTCACTCCGGGGCACCTGGCATTGGCCACTGTCGGTAGACAGGATGCTGGGCTAGATGGACCTTTGGTCTGACCCAGTATGGCCGTTCTTATGTTCTTAAGCATAATCCCAGAGTGTTTCTAAACTGATTTACACATTATATGCACTATAAAGGATCTTATTCCTGGGGGAATTCTGCACCACTGCACAGTCCCCCACACATATCTTTGCTTCTCTGCAGAAAAAGGACTTTCTGATAGGGAAGCAAAGGGAAGCCACAAGAGCAGTCATGAGTAGGGGACAAAACATGAAGAATTTCATATCCAAGTAAAACTAGAGGAAGAATTTTAAGATGGTAAAATGTAAGTTGGAATTTAGCTAGTTCACTATTAATACCCCCAAATTTTGTGGGGAAGTTGCCTTGGGATGTTAAATTACCAGAAGTAGTCAGGACCTTGATTTTAAATTTCCTCAAAAAAACGAATCTCTATACACAGTTTCCCCCATTCCCTGCCATGCCAGATCAATGCCGACTTGGAAGAGTGCCACCAGGAGATAACTTCCTGGCACAGTTTTGTCTTTCCAGGATCCCTTCCATTTAAGTACCTACCCAGCCTTATCCTGTTTATCTTGCAAGATCTATTGCTGCCCATGCTGGTATGAGTGAATATGATCATAACATTCTTTAAAAGAATGGGTTGCTGTATTTCTAAAGGATCAGAAGATTTAACTGTTCACCTGTATTCAAATGTGCTGCTTCCTACAAAATACTAAGAGCAAAGTATTTAAAATGTGCAAAAAGTTAGGATGTAAAGTTATGCATGGGCCAACTCTAAACGGTTAAAGCATGCCATCTGTATAAATGAATGAGGTGGAGAAACGGGTTCGAAACTAGTTCAGATTGTTAAACAGTACAAGTAGAAAGACATTCAGAAAGATTGAAGTAAAACACTTAAGGGAACATCTGGTAAATTAGACAATCTCCATTAAGTTTTAAATGAAACAAGAAAAGAATCAATGCTAGTTTGATCAGGAAGCTTTTCGAATGCACTTGGAATCATGGTGACGTCTCAAATAACCTGTAAAGAGCACCAGTCTTCTCAGAACAGTAGGTAGCCCATGTAGTTATGAATTTTGCATTGTTCTTGTCTGTGTCCTCTCCACTGAGCTATGTGAAAAAAACAATTATCAGAAAGCCAGACACTCGTAAAGGTTCCTAGCTACAGCTGAAGAGGCTATAATGATAGGAACAAAGTGATAATATTCTCAAGTGGAGATTGCCTTTCCAATTCTTGTATTTTTGTAGGCTCCAATAAATATATTTCAAAATTATATCAGTAAGTGTTGTTCATCCTGTGAAGCAAATCAAAACTGATTTAACAAAAGAGGGCAGGTAGTTCATCTTCAACATGTGCTATTCAGAAGAAAAAATACCAGTTACTAGAACAGAGTGTTTCTGACCGGTGCTGCGGCGATCGACGTCGGGACCTGGAGCAGCGTCGAGAACCGGACCGGGGACGGGACTCTGACCGGCGCCAGGATGTTGATCGGCGCCGCGAGTATGACTGTTGAGGTGCCACTGGAATGTCACGCTGTGCTGGCGGGCGTAGCATGGCCGGTTTACCTCGGTGCGGCTGGGGTCTGGGTGCCGGTGGCACCGGCTCCGTGAGGGCACTGAGGTCTTTCGCCGCCGCATAAGTCTCCGGTGTGGAGGGGAGATGCGGTTCCACCTGGGATCTCAGTGGGGAGATCCGGCTTCCTGGACTCAACGGCCCTTGCGGCGCCGGAGTCGACAGGATCTGCGGTGGAGGGCCCTGTCGAGGTCGATCCACTGGAGGGCCGGGCTCTGCGGGCATGCGTGGAAGGGTTACCGGTGCTGCAGGCTCCATCGTCGCCTTAGGCGGCGAGTGAGAGTGCCGATGGACTGGTGCCGGCGGCTTCAGTGCCGGGGTCGACTTCTGCCTCGGTACCGGTGTTGACCTTCGATGCTGTGGAGGATGCCGGGTCACTGTGCACCGAGGAGCTGGTACCAGGCCTGCTTGCCGGCGGTCTGGGGCCAGGGCTGACTCCATGAGGAGTTGCTTCAAACGGAAGTCTCTCTCCTTTTTTGTCCTGGGGCGAAAGCTCTGAAAGATCTGGCACTTACCTGTCTGATGAGCTTCTCCCAGGCACTTAAGGCATGAGTCGTGTGGGTCGCCCACAGGCATAGGCTTCGCACACGCGGTGCAGGGCTTAAAGCCTGGAGCCTTGGGCATAAGGTCACCCAGACTCCAGTGGGGAGAAAATCCTCCCCCCCAACTAATGTCTAACTATCAACTATATACAATAACTATAAACAATGAACAACTATCTATTATATACACCAGAAAAAGTTCAAGAAACGCTAGGGAAGCAGAGAGCAGCAAGCTGCACTCCGAGGTTTCAGCGACCGTCACAGGTGGTAAGAAGGAACTGAGGGGGTGCCGGGTTGGCAGGGGTATATATGCGGCACCATAATGGCGCCACTCCAGGGGGCTCCCTAGCCGATCCGGCTAGTTGCTAGGGGAAAAATCTTCCAACGATCGTGCACACGGTGCATGCACACCTAACTGGAATGCATATGAGCAAGCACTCAAAGAAGAAGTTAAAGAACTTACCAAATTTAACTTACCAGTGGACCCACCGTTCCTATTGTTGGGACTTCGAGTAGGAAAAAAAAAACAACACACCACACTTTCAGAGACAGGATACTGAACTATATGGACCACTGGTCTGATCCAGTATGGGCAATTCCTGGCTTCCTAATGTTTGAAACAAATTAGTAATCCACTTAGTAGCAACTAGCTGTGCTACCTCATCTCATTGGAAGAAACAGGGATCATCCAGTAGTATCTTGGGAAATGTTGGTGACAGGAAAACTCCCTTATCAAAATAAACCAATATACAGAAATTTTTAAAAGTAATTTCCTTTTGTTGAATTCACAGGTAAAAATCTCACTACTCTAGAAGTCAATCCCAAAGTTACTTGGTTTTTATTCAGTAATTAAGTGACAAATAGCAATTACTATGATCTTGTTTAGTAAATGCCATTTGTTATTGTTTGAAAATATTACCTTCTTAAAAGCTAAAATAACTTTGAGAGGGGGAAAAATAAGAGGATTACAATATCTGATTCTTAAAGATTTCTTTTTATCAGGTCAGCAACATTTTAGTAAAGGCTTTTGATATAGTCACACAAGACAGTCATAAGCAAATTAGGGGGGAATGGTCTAGATTAAATTACTACAAAGTAGGTATGCAACTGGTTGAAAAAACACTCAGAGTAGTTACAAATGATTAACTGAGAGGATGTATCTAGTGATTACCAATGATTAACTGAGAGGATGTATCCAGAGAGTCTTTTCTGGGTCTAGTGCTGTTTAATATTTTAATTAATGACTTAAATAATGGAGTAGGAAATGCCTATAAAATTTCTGGATGATGCCAAGCTGGATGAGGTTGCAAGCACTTTGGAAAACAGGATTAGAATTTAAAATCACCTTGATAAATTGGAGAATTGGTCAACAAGATAAAATTCAGTAAAGACAAGTGTAAAGTACTACACTTAAGAGGGAAAAATGAAATGTTCAGTAACAAATCAGGGAATTACTGGCTAGATGGTAGTATTACTGAAAAGGATCTGGAGGTTATAGTGAATATATAGTGAATACGAATCAAACGTGATGCAGTTGCTGAAAAGGCAAATATCATTCTGGGATGTATTAACAGAAGCATTGTATGAAAGACATAGGAGGTAATTGTCCCACTCTACTCAGCATGTGAGGCCTCAGCTCCAGTACTATGTCCAGTGCTGGACACTACACCGTAGGAAAGATACAGACCATTTGGAGAGTTCATAGGAAAGCAACAAAAATGATAAAGTTTAGAAAACCTGAAACTAAAAAAATTGGCATGTTTAGTCTTGGGAAAAGGAGACCGAGAGGGCTTCAATAACTAATAGCTAATAACAGTCTTCAGTTGTGGTAAGAGTTATTTTAAAGAGAATGGTGATCACTTGTTTTCCAGAAAGACCAGAAAATTAGAGAGAAAAAGGGAGCAAGGAAGCACCAGATAGCCACAGAACCACTGATAGCAAGGCCCTGAGAAAAAGCTAATAGCTTTGAGTTCTCTTGTTGACTTGAAAGATGGCTTGGAGCTGCAAGCAAAAACTATCTCCTGTTTGATTCCTCCTGTGTTCACGGAAACAGAACTGTGTACATTCTTTGTAAATAAAGATTGCATCAAAGAAATACTTGTGATAAATTTCTCCTTTTAACAGAAACAATCCACAGGGCCCCACATTTTGGGTAACAGCTCACATTATATATATGAGTAACAGTGCTTTTCTGGATACTAACACCTAGCTTATTTTCATTCGCAGATTTCACAGCATTTTATAAGAGTTAACCACGTCTACCACTACACTCTCACTTGACTGATCTCCACCGTTAGGATGGGTGAGCCATTAAGATGCTATAAATTAATGCTGCTAAGTTGAGGTTGCCCCAATTTCTCAGCTAGTTGCAAAGTTGGGTAGCTTCACAAACTAGACTGTCCCGGCCCTGCCTGGCTGTTCCACTAGAGCCTGTGCCTGTTATTAAGGCCAGAGCTGGGAGAAAGCAGGAAAATAGATTGGACTGTAAGGGCTTGCTCGGGTTGCATCTGGGGATCAGAAGCTTATTTCACAATATCCAGCAGCAGTGAAGCAAAGTGGAGAGAGAAATGTTCCATGTATGCCATAACTTCACACCTGGGGGGCAGGGAGGGGGGACTGGAAAAAGTGATTCTTATGTCAGCTTGATATTGGATGTGGAACAAAGGATCAGTTTGTAGGCTTGACATGGGTAAGGCTTGTTTCTTAAAAGACAGGATGAGAGAAGTAACTGGATTAGCAGGCTGGAAACAGAATGTTTGTACTAACTAAAATTAGGGGAACACCTAGGGAGCCATTAACAATGGTCAGGATAACAAGGTATAAAACAAGTCCAGAATGTAAACATAAAGAATAAGTCATACATGGACTGTGTGTAGACAGGGTATGTTGTACAGAGATTGGTTCTTATTAGGTAAACAAACCAATCCCAAAACACATAATGTATAGTAAATGCAATGTAATATGCAAATGTATATAAAAGGAATCTTGCTATATAACTTTGGATATGTGGTTTGCCTTATACCACCCTCTATGCTTGAGCCTAATCAACTTAAATGTAGTTTAATTGTATTCCAATAAAGAAACCTGAGGGACAAGTTTGAAGCTGAGCTGAATTTTTGGAACCAAATGAATAAGTTTTCAGAGGCTACTGAGTGAATAAGGTCTCAAAAGCCATTCAACATACTAGTGCTGTGACTTGCTGCTCATCTGGAGCAGGTAAAGTGCACATATCTTAGTGTGAACATTGAAACCATTGAGAGAAATTGCATTGGATGGGATTATGGGTTTAAATATGAAGAAATTAATACCACGCTGGACAAGAAGGTTAAATGGTTAAGAGTGGACTCTGTGGACTCCCCAGAGAAGTATTAGGGGGAGACTGGGATCGGATGAATAAGGAACTCCAGAGTGTGGAACTAGATAGGCAAAAAAGAATGCTTGGCAGAGCATAGAGTGCTGTTGAATGCCTCTGACATTAAAAAAAAAAAAAGTAGGACTCATTGATGGCCACGATAGTATCTACGTTGTTTTTACCCTGTGCAAAGAAAGCTCAAATCAAGGCACTAGATTCACAAGGATTATTTCTGGTGGCTAAAACTTTACAAATAAATGTGCCAACTTAAGAAATAAAAGTAAAAAGCATAAAAAGCAAATAAAAGTTGTAGAAAAAAGCTAAATGAAAGAATTTCCTAAAAGGTCAGAAAGAAAACAATGTCTGTTACCTATTTGCATAAATTCAAAGTCAAAAGCAACCATCCTTCATGTACTGTATTTAACATAGAACAGCTTTGCAGGTAAAGTGTACTGAGTTAAAAAATAAGTGAAAAAAACATAAATAAGCTTAATACCACCAAAAGGATTTGCCTGAGAAATGTTACTTTAAAACAAAAAGTTAAAAAATGCACTTGCACAAGTGAACACTGTAGAATTTGGAGGTTAACAGTCGGGGGTTGTGTCAAATTTATGTCAAAATTAAAGTGTTCAAGAAGAGGGATATGTGGTTTAATAATGGAACTCACTTATGGCAGAATAATAATAAAACCCTTAATAAAAAAAAATGATGCAAAGAGAAGGTCTGGTGGTGACAACTTCCACCATTATGTGCTTCATCCCCAAGGAAGCCATTATAGACCTTTTGAGAAAAATGGCTTTTCCCAAGAAATGTGTCTGTATATAATCGATTGTTCTGGCTGCTGCAGGCAAAGTGACAATCTAATTTAAATTATTAGACTACAAACAGTTTAATCAAGATCACTAAAAATTACATAGAGATTACTATATGACTTAATTGCTTGACTATACTAGTAAAAATGTAAACCTGGGTACAAGTTGTATACAAAAATATTTTAAAACAACACAATGGGCATTGATCAGCTCAAACAACAAATTGTAAAAAAAAAAAAAAAAGCTGTCTGTCCGAAAAAGAAGAAAAAAAAAAAAGTTGAAAATCAGCTTCCTAAAGCCTGAAATAGCTGAAACAAAAGAAAAGCAAGGGAGTGAAAACAGTAGTAAAACAAGACGTTGTTAGAACACCGCGCTTATAATAGCCCAGGCCAAAAAAAAATTCTCGCCTGTAAAAAAACAAACAAACAAACAAAAAAAAAAAACCAACTTATTCAAAGCTTAAATATACAAATAAACATCTGAGTTTAAAATGTAAGCAACGCAAATATCACCTATTCATAACTTACAATTTACAGAAGGAAAACTTCAGGAATGTAAAACCATTTTTTAGGAAAGAAAGATTAACAGGCTCAGCTGGCAAGGCTAAGCCAAACAAGTTTAAAATATTTATTTGTTCTCTCTTTAGGGTGACCAGATGTCCTGTTTTTATAGGGACAATCCCTTTCTGGGGACCTTTTCTTACATAAGCACCTACTACTCTCCCCATCCATCCAGTTTCACAGTTGCTATCTTGTCACCGTATTCGTAACAGTTTACAACATAGTAAGGCACTGAAGAATGTAAAAAAAAAAACAAAACAAAAAAATCCCACAACACTTACTTTAAAAGAAACATTTAAAAGGATGTGCAAAATGAATTATCTTTTAAAAAATTCCACTAAAAATGTATCTGAATTATTCAAGGCTGCAAAGCTGACAGACACTTTGGGCAGAAGCCAGCACCTCCTGACAAGCTTATGCTGAAATAAACTGGTAAGGTGCTACAGTATTCCTTGTTTTCTTTACGGATACAGACTAACACAGCTGCTATCCTTAAACCTGTCAACTTTATTAGTTAACCCTTCAGGTGTCTCAATGCTTTTCAAAATTTAACCATTTTTTTTGTAAATTAAGTAATAAATGTTAAACTTAAATTAATAAATAAAAATAAGGTGGCCAAAACTAAAATAGTGGAAAGAAACCACAAATCCCTTTTTGAATAATACAGCAGCAGATCAAAAAGCTGTGGGGAAAAAACAAAACAAAAAACCACAACAACAGTGCACCTCCAGAGCTACACCAAAAAAAATATAAAAAAAGCAATGTTATAAACACTAAGCTTTACGACGGCTGCAAGTATTCATACAGTGACTTTAATGGGGATATATAAGAACTCTAAGTACAAAAACACACAATTCCAATAGTTAATATAACAAATTAAAAGTAAAAGTTAAGTTGTAAAAGAAGTGTGTATTACTATGGAATGTGCTGTGTATACAGTTTTTAAAGGTAACAAAAATGTAAATAAAACATGCTACTTAATTAAAATTTGATAAGGACTGCAAAGAAAAGCCAGAATAAATTGTTTTCTTTTTCAAATAGCTGTGTGCTTTAAAAGCAAAACCCAACCCAGAACAAATAAATAAATTAATAAATATAAAAAGTAAAACTATTAACCCTATTAAAAATCCTATTAAGAAATGCCATCCAAATTCTGTTTTAACAAGTTATTAATTGTGAATAATAAAGCTACTTCAAATGGTCTAGGGGCCATTAAAAAAACGGACAAAACCATCCATCATTAAAATCCTATCCAAAAGTTCTGTTTCATTGTAGTGCAAAATAAATGTTACTAAGAAAACAAACTATAGAGTAAAATTTTGTAAATAAAAAAAATGAAAGTGTCCTAAACTAAAAACAAGTCCAAATAGGGTTAAAATGTATTAAAAACATTGTACACAAATGTTCAATTGATTGTGTCAGTGTTATGAAATTTTACCAGTCTGCAATCACCTAAATAATTTTGTCCACTAAAATTTGGTAAAATATGGTTAAAAACTGTTTTTAATAAACTTTCTAGACAAAAATGCTATTTTAAAATGCACAAAGCTGCCAAGATGAGGGGCAACTAAATTGAAAAAAGTGTATAGGATTAGCACAAAAAATGGAAGTTTAAAATTAGTATGTGCTCTAAAACCAAGCTGACAAAAATGCTGTTAAAACATACCCAAACATTTCAGTAAAAAATAGCCAAAGTACAGCATCCATTAAATAAATAAAACTAAAATATAATTAATAGAACTTTGAATGTATATAATATACATAGTTCTAATTGCTTTTTAAAGGTACCATATAGCATTGTCAGTGTGGTATAATATCATGTACTGTATATAAATGATACATGCTGTACAGTGTAAAAGCAGCCATAAGTGATATGAAGCAAGAAAATATGCCCTCTTTTATCAGCACAGAAAAGATTGCATCTGGAGATGACAGGTTTCTTTCACAATATCCAACAGCAATGAGGAAAATGGAGAGAAATGCTGCATGCATGCCACTTATCACAATGGGAAGAGCCTTAGGTGAAAAGCTGGACAAAGTGGTTCTTACGTCAACCTGATATTTGACATGGAACAAAGGATCCAATAAGGATGCATAGCACATAAAATACGTCAACCTATTCCAACTCCTTTGTAAACAGGAAGGATACTGACCTCATCTTAATATATTCTTAGCTTATTTTTTTTATACTATTTAAGTTTGCCTCAGAAGGTGACTTTACACAAACACACATAATAATAGAATATAAAGGCCTCATAAATGCCATAATTTTATGGCGGCAGAATTTACTCTTAGAAGCACCTGGAAATTTTGGCCACAGAAATTTCAACCCCTGGAAATTCACCTAACTTTTCTGTCTTTAGCACCTAATTGGAATAATTTGCCCAAAATAAAAAGTATTTTTGCTGGTTGCATTTTTCTTCTCCATAAGAAGTCATCCAGTTTTCAGTGTACATGCTCCTAGCAAGTGCCAACCTTGAATCTTGAAGAGCAGGAGCTTCTTGGGCAGTTTTCTTTGATTAGGACAGAACAAATTGGAGGTCCTTCTCCTTCCCTCAAAGGAAGAAATCACTTCAATAACCATTCAATAACCATTCCCACCTAGACCTCTCCCCTTTCACTTGCTCTCACTCTTCTTACACGTCTCACTGCTGCCCCCTAGCACATAGAAAATGGAAATACAAAATTAATACTATTACATAGTCACTGGATCCTATCTTAAGCAACCACTTGCGTGGCTGTTCAACAGAAAAGGTCTAATAAAGGTGGGAAATTATTTTCAGTCTCAATGGGGATTTTTTTAGGGCCATCTGAAGACTGGAAGTTGCATAATAGAAGTAGTCTCTAGTTTCACTAATTTCATTTTTAAAACAATACTTGCAGCAGCTTGATGCATATGCAAATTCAGAATTTCTATCATGCCACAAAATTCAGCATTTGTCTAGTGCTTAAGTCATGATGCCTTTGCACATTTAAGAATGTGCAGAATTTAAGGAATTTAAGAAGCCTTTGTACTCTCAGAGATATCTACTTAACTATAATTCCAAAAATTAGTTCTGCTGCCAACTACAGAATGTCTTTTTCTCTGTAATTTAGTTGTATGTCATTCTTAATGTGATAAACATTCATGTGACTTTTTAAAAATCTTCCTCACACATCTTATGTTACTTGCTTCCTTCACAGCTGGCAGTTTGATAATCTGCCTCTTCTCAGACATCTCATTACCCTCCTCCAAAAACCAGATTGGAAATTCAAGTTCATTAGCAGACCTTGAATTCATGTAACATGTTCAGCTTTCAAGGGGAGATATCTTATTCTACCTCAAGATTGAGAGAGAGAGAGAGAGAGAGAGAGAGAGAGAGAGAGAGAGAGAGAGAGAGAGAGAGAGAGAGAGAGAGAGAGAGAGAGAGAGAGAGAGAGAGAAAGATGAGACAGAACAAAAGCATCTTTATCCATTATGATTTATTCTCTACAATACTTCATTAGAGGATAGAATTCAATGATTTACACTCAGAAGTTATATAGTTAGGAGTCAACCAAGTGTAATACAAATAATTGGTCTGACATCTCTGCACTAAATGTCAAAAGAAGTCTCCTTGCTTTAAGGAAATAAAATTAAATTAACCAAAAAATGAAACATGTAGTTTCCAGAATACAAACAGAAAACAGCACTAAGTCTGTGAAGATTGCAGATATTAACGTATTATGAAAAACAGGTAATCCTGTGCCAAAGTTAAAATGAACTTTCAGGATTTCTTAGACTTTTCTGTTCTTATAAACTGTAGCTCTATGTGATATTTTTACCATAAACCTTTTCAGACTGAAATGGAGATTGGATGTTTAACATTATGAAAAAGAAAAGTTTAAGACCCTCACAGTGGAAACATTCCAACACTGACAACTGCGGTGATCAAAGACATTCTCCTGTAGATACTGTAAAACAAGACAATGCATAACTGCAGCAAGGTTACTTCCCAGCAGTGGTTATCATGAGAATAAACCATTCTGGACCAAAAGGCACTCAAGTAAGGATGAGCCAAACCCAAACCAGTTGATTACTGCTGGGACCCTCCACAGATCGTATTTTACCTGCTACTCAGCTGAGTGCTACACCAACTGAAGGGAACCCTTCAGAGACTCTCTCTAATCCTAGTGGTCATCATTTATTTTGGTTGCCTATTTCTTGTTAGGCAACTGAAAGGCCAGATGTTTCATTTCAGACTTGTCTCATCCTTATGCAAACCTGTAATCTGATGATCCAGAAATAGGATTATTTCCTGAGAACCACTATCCCTGCCAGAGATTTTTCTTAGATGATGTGACTACTGGCATGCTTTTCAATTGATTTCTAACTGGACCCCACTTGGGACTGATTCTGAGGGTGCCCAGTTCTGAGACAGCAGACTGGTGTTTCTTGGGTCTGCTTGCTCTTCCATTCATAGCACCAAGACAAGAACACAGTCCATCTTTAACAGAGGCATTTTTATTTATAGATTGGGTGGGGAGGATGGAAGTGGGCGGGATAAGGCTTCCCCACTCCAGACCCATTCAGCCCACTTCCATTGAATGTAACCAGGTGACTTAGTCCTAAAGTTCTGTTCTTAAAATGGCAGCTAACCCACCCCCCTCTCTATTAAAATTCAATCCAATCCAGAGAAAACAGTACGCTGTCAAAGACACAGATCAGGGCAAACGTTTGAAAAAGAAACTATAGAGTTGTGTAGTCTGGCACTATATGCCTGCATGACCTGTCTCGCTAGTGTGCCCAGGGGTGAACAGCCTGGCACTATATACCTGCATGATCAGTCTCACTGAGCATGCTCTGGGCAAAGTTTTAGCACCAATTGTTTTGCTTTTTTAAATCTTTAAAAATCAAATTCTAACATAGAACACTTCAACAGTAATGAGTGTAGCCCTATGTATCAGTACTGACTGATGGCAGAGGTGAATGGTATGTCCAGACCGGACCCTGCTCCCTCCCCCATCAGTTCACGGCATCTAGAAGAGTAATTACAAATCACTCTAGTTTGTAACAAGACTGATTTATTCTCAGCAGCAGGAAATCGTAAAACAACCCCTTTATCTTCAAACTTGTTTCATCTACATCACAAGGGTAATGTGGCAATTCATAAGAATGGCCCAGTACAGAAGCAAGGCTGGGACGATATTGCACAGATATCCAAAATAGGACCCCCTCCTTTTCCTCACATCTACATTCCCCCAAGAGCAGCACAACATGACACTGACAAGAAAAACTGCAGGTTTTGTTCACTTCTTCAGAGGAATTAGAAGGAACAGCATGCTCAGTTTTGAGGTTTCTTACAGACCCACTTCCCACACAAGGAGAGAACTTGTGTAAATTTCTGGTTGGGAATATCAGACTGCTTAAAAAGCCAGCATTACCACACATACTTTAGAGGATATATGCAATCAAATATCCATTAGTCCATTATGCTTTAAATCTTTGTTTTCTTTGACCATCCTTGCCTATTACCAAGATATTTGTAAGAAGCTTGTATTATCATTTTACAGCTCCTGCTGATTAATTTAGAGGTGCCATAATCCAGTATTCAGGACATCATTCAGTGACTTGGGTAGGAGGAGTATGCAGACTGGATAAGAAGATGATTCCATTTAGTAGCAAATATCTTGTGTAATTGGCAGTGATGGGTGAGGAAATGCAAAATGCACTGGTGTTTAATAGGGTTTGGGTAAAACTGATATTTAAAAAAAAATTACTTGGTGTGGCAATGACTAAATTGTGTTAGACAATGACTTACAGGCTAACCTACATAGCTTTACTCTGTAGACCTGCCTTGAACTGGAACATCAACAACTTTCATATCAGATCAATAGTCACCCTAGAGCAAGTAGCTGTCCTGTTGAAAGGAATGTCTCTGAGTACTTGCTTGACAAACAACTTTCAGGTACTAGATTCATTTGTATGCAATCAATGCCCTGCAAGATCCCCCTCCCATTTCCCAATCCATCGTAGGCTCTACCACCAGCGTCTAAAGCAGTAAGGAAGCCTAGTTGTAATTGAGAGATCTTCCAGGCAGACTCAAGTACCTCATCATTTCTGTTCAATAGCAGGCTACATCATAAAACGCTGTTTAAACCAGTAAACTGAATATGAACCAGAAGAGGGCTGGAGAATTCAACGGACAGTGAAATCTGAGAATTAAAAGCCTTCTGGGGTTTGTTAAGCAACGGTTTCATTTGTAATACCATCCAAAGGGTGTTCTTAAGATGGTTTCCAGCCAGGAGGAGGGGGTGCTATCCAGATGTTCAACCCTCCCCTTAACATGATGTCCACCTGTGATGTTTGGGGACTGTAATCAGCTCTTGATACACAACAAATACCAGGGATTAAAAAAAGAATTTAAAATAACCTAAAAATGTTTTGTTGGACTCCGTTGCCCAGACTGCCAGAGGAATGCTCCTACTTGATCTGAGGGGCTTTCATAATTAACAATTCAAGTTTCCAGAGCGTAGGACATACAAGGATAGAGCAATCTGAAGTGGCACTTTCACTCCCAGAGGTCTTCTGCACCTCACTGCAATTCCTAGTCATGGAGCCCCAATCCAACTAAACCCCCATTTTGAGGGAAGGTTGAGATAAGGCTTGGGCCCCTAAAGTTCTGTCACACTCACATCATTCCCCCCAGGTCAGCTGGAAGGCAGACTTGGCAACGGAAGCTAGCATCATAAAATGGTGCAGTAATAGAAGTAACTGGACCAAGAAGAGGAGGCATCTGCCCCAATGATGTCATAGCCGTTGGTGGCAACTGGGGGGCGGGACTGGTCATGCAGCCGTGTGTCAGGAGTAATGATTGTAGAGGGGCGGGGCATGAAGAGTGCCATTTTGGAAACAATGCTGACGAGAAGCCATATATTCCGCATAACTGATTGTCACCTTCTCACTGCGGTACCTGGGAAGAAACAGGAAATAACAGGAGGTAACTAAAGTAGAATGTTCAGCAGCAAAAATACCAAGTGTGTACTTATTATCTTAATTTATATAGCATCACAATGGTTGAGCAACCTCACAGAGCAAGATGGGCTTCGTGCCTGAAAAAAATGTAAGTTGTGAGATTGGAGTGAAAGGCTGAAGAAGTGCTTTGTGTCTCTATTCATCCATCCTATTAGCAATGCCCAACATTTTTCAAAGGGGGGTGCCTAAAATCAGGTACCTAAACAAATATTTAGACACGTGATCAACATGACCAGATTTCCAACAGTAAGACCTCTTGGATGTCAATGAGTACTCAGCACCGCTGAGAACCACGCCACTTTGATGTAGGTGCCTACATATGAATTTAGGTACCTAACTTAAGGCATCCAAGCTTGTAGGATTTGGCTCATGATTCAGGAGAGGACACAAGTGACCTGTGCTAGGTTAGCATGAAAGACTGAAAAAGATATTTGTTGCCTATAAACAGAATACTGTTTATATCAGACCATGCAAGTCCTTCTAGATAGCTCACTTTCCCACACACATTAGGTGTGTTTTAGCATCAAATATTTCAATATCAGAGCCTGACTTGAGACAATCACAGTTACAGCGTTTCAAGAAATGGTAGTCTGGGACACTGGCAACAAGCTGCCAGTTTGCATTCGTTATGCATGTCTGCTTTGAGAAAAGGTGGTGAGTTGTTTGCCAAAAGCAGAGGAGTTAAGCTTTTAGGGAAACAGTAGAATGTAGTTTCAAGTGTTATTCACTCCCAGTGTTAATTTAATTTGTAATATACTTGAAATATTTATGAAATGACTAATGAAGTTTCGAAGTAAAGGAGGATTTCCTGCAGAGTGTACATAGCTACTCGGTGTTCCTCCATCAGAATCCAAAAAAATCTGAGGGTCCATTTTGGGAAACTTGGGAATTTCTACAACAGATCAGGGTTTGCTTCTATGCACAGCGTTTTACATATGTACACAGCGTTTTACATATGTACACAACAGCTGAAGGCAAGTCCATATTATCCCTGTGTAACAGGGTGCTGACCAGAAACTGCTGAGCCAGCCCCCGTTCCCTCTTAGCTCAGCTAGAAAAGCCTCTGCTAGCAGCTCCCCTAGCTAGGGGAGGTAATTAGCTGGCAGGGTGTGGCCCTGGAGTGAGTAGGGCTTAATGTGAACCACCTGGCAGCCTCCCAGGCAGGGTATAAAGCCTGGCTGGCAGAGGGGGGGGGGGGGAGGAGAAGGAGAACAGAACAGAACAGTAGAAGGTGGCTGTGCCTGGCTAGCTGTTAGAGCTAGTTGTTCCCCCAAGGCAGCCAAGCCAGGAGACTTGTATATAGTATTGTAAATAGGTGGTGGGTTTGCACTGAAGGGTAAATAAAGGACACCGTTGTTGGCACCAGAGGGCTCCTGCCTCATTTTTGAAGAGAGCGAGCAGAGGCCCGCTTACACCCTGGTTTTAAGGAATCTTCATCCCTTCCTCTGGTACTATACCACATTTCTACTTTCTTGCTCTAGGGATGAGGGTTGATATGATAAATGATGCTGTTACAAGACAAGAAGCAGAAGTCCCCATTTTTACCCAACACACCCATATCCTGCAGACACTGCTTCCTCCTCGCAGACACAAGTGGAATGGAACCAACAGTGCAGTTGGGAACATGGGTAGGTGGACAATTCTGAAAACCAGCCAACTTTAAGGCTGGTTCTACTTTAAAAGAGTTTTACCTTCCCTCACAAATATGCCATCTAACTGAATAATATATAGATTAGGAGGGATCGATTGAGGAGAAGCATCTACCTTATGTTAGCTTAGTGAGTTCTATTTCTTTTAATCTTTCACCTTGACAAATGTTAAGTACATTTAGAGGCAATAAGTTTCATTTGGAATTTGCTCACTTGGAAGTGCCCACCTCCATAACTTCTGCATGAACTGAACATATTACACTGTGTTGCAGTATAAGTTGTCTACCTTATGTATAACATTAGCAATGCTGGCCGTCAACCTACATCTCTCATCTGAATATGGCATATCAATATTGGTATCAAAGGCAAGCGGAAGACAGATTGTTTTGGAAACTAATAATATACTATCTAATTAAGTTAAAACTACAAAACTGTCAGCTTACCTGGTGAGTTTAATTGTTTTCCTAAAGTCATTGGTAATCAGGGCCTTAAATCCACCTTTCCTGAGCAAGGAGTCTATGGTCTGGATCTGATCCCAGTCTGTTGAGAAGTAACAGCAAGGGGGATTATTATTTTAGTATTCAGCCACATTGCAAAGAAAAGGAGACACAATTAGGGTTGTAGGAAACCAGAAAAACCAATGCTGACAAAAAGCAAAACATACAGATTACAGAGTGAGCTTCATAAACACACTGACTGACATGCATGGTCTCATACTTGCACACTTATCTACACACACTCCAACCCTTCTAAAATCCCAGGAGAACTGTAACTCCTGAAATATAGTAGCTTAGTGTTCTTCCGGGAAGGTCTCCGCCCTGCTACTGCTGCATGGACTGCTGACCCATTTCTCCATGTATCACTCAAGTTTAGTTGTCTAAATCTTAAAATAATAGCTAGATCTTATAGAGTCGAGTTTGGACCAGCCTGATGGTCTAGTGACAGCACAGTGCACTGCTGTGTGAGAGATCAGAATTAAAATTCCTACCTTGGTCTTTTGCCCCAGGGCCAGCAGGATGTGACAACTCAACTCTGCAATGTGGAGGAAAGGAGGCAATATTTTGTGCAGTTACAAGGGTGGCCATTGCTAGCTGAGTGGGAATTATGCTCAAAGGGTGCCTGGCTCCTGCCCTCATCTAGAGGAAGCTATGTTAGCAAGAATGAGAAGGAAAGGGTCTCTCCTGCTGGAGTGCTGGTGCTATGTGGCCTGCAGATATCTTTGGTGGTGAGAGAACCATGAAAGAGGAAACATGCAACGCTGAATAAAGCTGAAAGGTCCAAACTTCAAGATCCCCCACTGTTTAAGTCCAGGATCCTTTTCACCCTAAAGGACTCGACTGTGTGTGTACACAGCAGGGGGAAGAAGGGCCAGATGGAAGTCAGACAGCAGTGGTATGGAGTGTCTATTAGCCACATGATGTGTGGTGTGTTTGTCGCTCTAGTGGAAGGCCTTTCACAGCTACTGCAATCTAGACCCACAATCCTTAACTTTAACAAGATAAACTGCCATATATGGCAGCCATCTGAAACCCACCTTGTTCCTTAGCAACCTCAGGTAAGTACGTGGCTGTACGTTTGACACCTTTCTCATTGATGAACTCTATTCTGATCCCATGGATCCCAACCTACAAATGGAAATGAAAAGCCAAGTGAGAGGTATTTGCTGGCATTGAATCCCTGACTGACTTATCTTCATTAAAGTACACTATATCACTGCGCCAGTCTGGCCACATTCCTGCCATGCTAAAGGACCACCTCTCTCTCCCAGGCCAGCCTAACCAAAGGCTTCCCCAGATGGGAAAATGGCCCCCTGACTTTTCTTCCAGGCCAGCACAACCAGTCTTCTTGCCTCCTCTCCTGGGCCAAACTAAGCCACAGACTTCTAACAGGGCAAAGAGCTTCCCATCTCCTCTCCTGGGCCAGTTGGACCATGAGTTCCTGTAGAGGAAGAGTCACACCAGCAGAGTACACCCACAAGCCACAAACTTTGGCAAGTCCCCCTTCTTTATTTCTACTTATAAAATGAATGCATTTCCATGTACTGTCTCCCTAGCATTCTGGCACCGACTGGCTCCTTAGGATCTAAACTATATCCTCCTCTAATCCCCAATGTCCTCATATTCTACCAAATTCTCTCTAGATTCCCATAAAACCAGCCACATCCTCACCTTTAACCCTCCAATCAGATCCCTTCCCAACCACAACAGGATTATTCCTCCATCGCTTAAATGATCTCTTTCCTGTCTCTTGATTTCCATCCCCAGTTCCTCTGAGCCCAGTTATAACATCCATACACCCTTGTAATGAAGGAGACACATTACCATGTACTAACCCGAACCCGAATGGAACGAGAGAGTGATGCAGAGTTCCAAATGCACCTGTTCTCACCTCCCAGTCCAGGTAGTCACTGGCATCCTCAAAGTTAGTGAGGAGGGAGACAGAGCAGAAAAGTTTAGGCAGCTCCTCACGGGTCAGGGGAGGAAATCGGCTGTCCTTAAGTGCACTACAGAGGGGACAGAAACACATGGCCTAAAACCAGACACTGCATCAACATTTCAGACAGAGTCATTACATTTAAAACCTGCTTGAGATTACAGAAAACAGTTTCTCCAATCACAAGAGGTGGAGCACATCGTAAGTAATCCTACCCTGTTATCTTCATATTATGTATCCAGAGACCTCAACATGGTTCATTCGAACATACAACAGAGCCGCTCTGGATTTTAAAGAAATAGTTGCTTTGGCAAGAGAATAGAAACCAAATTAACCACCAAAACGTGCAGGCTGCGAGCACATTCAGCATGTAAATAAGTTTGAAATTACCTTTAAAAAAATTAAGAGGTCAAGCAAAATCCAGATGTCACAGATAACAGAAGACTCAGCTGTTGCAGAGATGGTCCATAAGGTCCCTGGTATGTCACGTTTTTTCAACTATCGTGCAGTTCTGAACGTTTCTTTTATTATGAAATGTATAAAATTATACAGATTTATAAATCTAATGAAGTTTCTCTGATGCCTTGAATCCTCTTTAAAAACAGAGGTCTTTTGCAAGTTAGGTCTCAGAATAACTTCATTTTCAGTATTATTACCTGGTTAATGTGTATTCCCTGAGTCCTGAATGAAGATTCATGGCTGAGAAGGTTCCAATGCAGCCACGAAGCCGCTTGTCTCGCCCAGTCTTCCACGTCACAAAAAGCGGACTGAAAAGGCAAAACACACACATACTAGCTAGCCTAGTGTGCCATCGGTTACCCAGTAATTTTTTGTTAATGGCATTTCCCCCGCCCTCCGTTTTCACACTACAGCTCAGTATCTATTACCTTTTCCCATGAGCAGCAGAGTTGCTTAACCCTATAGGTTGCCTGTGTGTGCAAGTCTCTGAATTCTTGATTGTCCACTAATTTATACACAAATCCACAACAAATTAACACAGGTGAAACAAACACCTATACATTTATAGCATGCCTTTAAAACTGAAGGACACCAAAACGCTGCACAAAAAGCACACTCGTAGGGTTGTGAAAAAAAACTTTTCTTCAGGGGGAAAGTAAAACAAACCTAGATTTTTCTGGGTTATGTCCAAGTTCTGACATTTGGGTCAATTACCAAGGGCTAGGAAAGTTTTTATTTATTACTCTTTTTGCCTAAATTTCATTTGATTTATATTTATGGAGATTATCTCCTGCTGAACATACATTCCTGACTGAGCAAAACCAAAATACTACATCATCCCACCCTCTTACACAGTTTTATTGCAATTTTTCACACCCTTCTCCCCCCAAGAATTTACATGAACATATTTGCAGTGGGTTTTTTTGGGGGGGTGGGAAGGTTGGTATGAGAAACAGTAGGCTCTAATTTCAATCTATGAATTAAATTAACTCCTAACTTTTTTAGAACAGGAAAGTGATGAGATTGTCAAGGTTTTCATTATACTTGTCTTGGTTCTCAGTAACCCAGATGGGAAGCCTGGAGAGGGGAGAGGAATAGGAATGGGTGGAGTTATTGGTGGCTGGAGAGGAGGTTGTAATTAGTGGGTGGAATAGTCTCATTAGCTGTTGGAGAAGGGAAAGAGTTTGTGAAGGGCTGAGGGGAGGTACAAGGTCAGTGAACTGTTAAGGAGTTTGCTAGAATCTATAAACTTCTAATAATGTGGAGCTACACATAAAGCTGGGTAGCTAACCAGGCTTCACAGTATTTAATTCAATCATTGGTCATTTTTAATTCTAACCCGAATAAATGAGAAAGGTGTTTAACTAATTCTTCAAAACAAGTGATTAGTTGATACCAAATATCAATGTACAAATTTCTCAGATTGTGTATGTCTAATGATGAAAAGTGGTGGAAGAGAAGCAAGAGTATGGACTGAAGTAATGAAAGAAATTTTTCTAAAGAAAAATCTAAACACTGTCAAGAATTTGGAATGAATCAACTTAAAAAGGGTTTATTCTCATCTCAAAAAATGCAGAGGGTTTTTTTGTTTGTTTGTTTTTTAAATAAATATGCCATTGGAAGAAACTGTCTGTTGAAGAGGAAGAGCAGAATCCGGATGAATTTGTTGATCCTCCAAGTGAGACATTTTCAATGACCAAAACCACCATAATATTTTGCTTGGGGTACAAAAATAAATGAAAACGTGAGCACTTCTCAAATGCAGTCATGTAAACTTCTAGTGTGTGGGTGTTTAGAACACAATTTAAAATCCAGTGAGGAAAGTGACACCCAATAACATCCCTGAGTAAAAATGGAATTGCCATATTGGATGAGAGAAGTCACCATTAGTTTAGTATCCTACTACTGACAGTGGCCAGTAACAGACATAGTTCCAGAAGAAGGAGATAGAAAGACTCAAGTGGCAATTGTGGAATAATCTGCCCAAATAGAAAGTTGAAAAATTCTTCCACAACCATTAGCAACCTGATGGTTGGTTGAATGAAAAGAAATGCAGGATTGATGGTTCGAGCAATGCTTGGTGGAACTCTCAGGAGAATGCATCTCTACATTTTCATCCAGCTCCTGCATACTGAAACTGGCAACAAGCATGTGAAAAAACATAATACGCGTTTCACATAACAGACTCTAGAGAGAGGTACTAAACTCACAAAAAGAGGTTTCTGAGGAACTTAGACTACAGGTTGGTGACCTTACTGCCACAGACTCAGTGGAAATTTGGCTTGATCTACCCTGTTTCCCCGAAAGTAAGACATCCCCCGAAAATAAGACGTACTTCCAGTTTTGCCTCTCGCTGTAATATAATGTAATGTAATTTTGGGAGCAAAAATTAATATAAGACACGGTCTTATTTTCGGGGAAACACGGTAATAAACACTGACACCACAGAAGGACAAACTAAAAACCCTTCCTTTACTTAGCTAACATGACACTGATCCCAAATAGAAAGGTCACAGGCTGAGCCCAGAGGCAGAGGCTGAAACATAGCTGATGGAACATAATCCTGAGTTAGTTCCTTCTTTTCTAGGATTGAAATTGAAGATGCATATTTCTATCCAAAATATATGTTTTCAATGAACTACGTTGCCACTTTTTTGCATCAATAGGATGGAAATATAATCACAGGCGGCAGGATAGTTGAATTTAAAATGGTGTTAATTTTTAGAAGACCAGCATACCTGATGCTGTACAGCCAGCATGAATTGTTCATGTTTTTAGCACATTCACATTGCTTTGTTCAAAACTTCTTAAAATAATGTTGATGTTGAAAAAGGATATAATTTGATAAAAGTATCCTGGTACTAGAGGACAAAAAATATAACTAGGCTTCGCTAATTAGCAAACAAGGAACTTGATTATGGTATTCTTGTTGTTTTTACTTCTAGAATTATGAGCTTTTTCATTTTATAACAAGGGCATCTACTTTACCATTTGTCTAGCATACCTGTCTGTCCACCTGACTGGTCACTATTAGTGCATGCCTTTGTCTTCTTTGTCTATACCTCTTAATTATAAGTTAACAGAGTGAAAAGGACACCATCGCAAATTACTTCTGTATTTTTAGTCTAATTGCTTTGAGCACTTGACACCACTTGCTTTTATATAGTCTACTACACTTCTGTCTCATTCCCCGGGATGGCAACATCATATGCCCATGCTCTTCCTAAGGGACTGAGAGAGAGTGTTTGCTAGTAGCAGCAAAGCTAAAGAAGGAACAGCAAGCACTTGCACGGAGTATGGGGAAGGAGGAGATAGGCTCTTAGATGCGATGTTCTACTCTCTTTAGGACCTTTATAAGCATCACCTTAAGAACAGAAAAACCCTTACTAAGAAAGAGCAATTTAAAAAACTTGAGGTGTACTATCAAAAACTTGAATTATTTAAAATTAATCAGCTTTAACTCTAAAGTGCTCTGTAGTACAGTGTGAGTGAAAGAGGTTATACAAAATAAAGTTGCATTATTGACTTGGGAATAGACAAAACAATACAGCTCATCTTCCTGTTCCAAGCAGCAAGCAACAAACAGTGAGCAGATGAATATATCCTTTTCTAAAAGAAACCCTGTGATCCCAAGGAATGACAAGGACCCATTCAGATGGAAATATTTAGATTTGGATATTACCAGCAACTATTTTGGAGTCTAGCCTAGACAATTTCTCTGCTCAAATGTATTTATAATACTAGATAACACAGCCTGCAGTAGTGTACAGTATGCAGTCAGAATCCTCATGTGATACTTGCACAGATACACAACCTATGTCATGTGGATGCCACATATTGATAACTGAATGGGGGTGGAGGCATAGTCTATTTAATAAGTCTATAACAAGTTTAGCTATTGACAAAGGTGGATGTACTTTTACACAAATTTTACATTAATGTAAATGTAAATATTACAAATTAAAGCAATTTATTTTTATCCATTTTTGGTGGTGGCTCATCTGTGCCACAACCCTCTTTAAGGTGTCCCACCGGGTTCAATTCTCAGCCCACTGTTCTTTTCTATCTGCTTCTTTGTCATCTTTGACAACTGTAATGTCTTGTCATCCATGCTCTCTGCTGGCCTTGATTAAGTAAAGTTGGGGGTTCCTCTCAACTCCCTCAGCTAAACCTCACAGATGGAAATGTTTGAGGAGTATCCTCACAGAACTAATCCATTTCCTGTCTTTTTCTCCTAGACACCTTCTTTATAAATAGCCTTGGTTTCATCCCTGAACCAGGACTTTTATAGCCGCATATTTACCTAATACCATCTCCACAATATTGCCCATCTACACCATTGCTTTGATTCCTCCAAATCTTCATTATCTCACTTTGACTACTGCAACTCTCTTGCCCATCCTCTCATACATGCAGAGTCACCATTATCTCACCCACATCCTCAACCAACTTCAACTGGCTCATCCTTAATTTCAAGATGAATCCCTTGTTTTCAATAACCTTCCACTGATTTGCTTCAATCTACCTCGGACATAATCTATTCTCCTACCACTCACCAAGCAGCAGCCTCATCCCATCACAAAATCAACACAATAGGCATGAAGGTTGGTTTCACTGCAGTACCTGCCACATGATTTTGGCTCCCTACCTCATTCTCAAACTTATGTTATTTGAAATGTCTTCTGAAAAGCTCCATACCACTTCTGTTTCTCTTACTCTATTTTAAACTTTTTGTAGTTTGCATGAAAGGCATTATACAAGCTAAAGCTGCATTGTGTTATAATGAGGGTAATGACTATAATTAAGTTATTTCAGTGAGTAATCAAATCATAGTAGAGTGAAGTTGGGATGCTTTATCATGAACTGGGATTGTACATCTTGGTAAGGGATATATTGAATACTTAGCCCATTAGATAGGGAGTTAAACTATCTGGGTTAGCCTATTGCTCCTCCCACAGAGAGTTTCAAAGCTTAAAATCTGCCCTCTAGTAGTATGACAAATAGAAATGTCTACTCATGTCAAACAACAAATCAGATGCGAGTTTTACTCCCTGCTTACGGTATGGTCAATCTTTTTGGTTTTGATTTTAGATCAGAGGTGGGCAAACTACGGACGGCAGGTCACATCCAGCCCACAGGATTGTTCTGCCCAGCCCCTGAGCTCCCAGCTGAAGAGGCTGTCCCCAGCCCCTCTCCTGTTGTCCCCCCTTCCCCACAGCCACATTGCTTCCATCCTACCTGGATGAGTCAGGAGTTCGGGGCTGGGGGGGGGGGGGGAGGGGGAGTCAGGGGCAGGAAGTGGGAGCCAAGCTGTTTGGGAAGCCACAGCCTTCCCTACCCGGCCCTCTATAGAGTTTTGCAACCACGATGTGTCCCTCGGGCCAAAAGGTTCACCCACCCCTGTTTTAGATCATCCTACAAGCAGCACAATACCTAATCTGAACACTAGTTTGCCTGTTTTCCAAAGATCCTTTATCCCTTCCCAACAAGTCAGAGCCCTGGGTGCTGGACTGTCAAGTTTCTTCCTGCACATATGGGTTTACTCACTAGGGATCATTGGTAAATCGAGGAAGTCGTGGCTGAGGGAAACCATAGAGATGACAGTAGAGTACGTCAAAGCAGTAGCAGCACATCTCCGCTGTCACTACAAGGTTCTTGGTACTGTTGGCAGTTCCATTAGGCCGAGAAAGTGGGCTCAGAGCTCCTGAAGTGGGATTCATTCGAGTAATTGGGGAATTTGCAGGGCCCAAAGTTAAGTCAGATATGTTCTCCCTTCCATTGCTCCCATCTGCATGCTGGTGGTTCTGAAGAGGACCCGAACTTGAGCCTGGCAGAGTTGTAGCCTGATTCCCGTGACTGTGTGTTCCACTCCCAGACAATTTGGGTTTCTTTACCCCACAACAGCCTGCTGCCAACTTGGGCTCAAGTGGAGGAACACAGCGTCTTTTTCCCATCCTGATCAGCACTTGCTGCCTGGAGCACTGCAGAACCCTGGGGAAAAAAGCAATATAAAAGAGTGTTACACTAGATAAAAAAGCAAGAGTGTCTTCCTCTCTCCTATTAAGATCTCAGACAGGTTCATTTTGGGAGGGGAAATGGCAGAACACCACACTTACAGATACAAAACGACACCCAATTCATTGTACAGAGAGTGATTGTTTCACTGCAGAGTGAAAATGTATATAAGCCACTATCTCCACCTGATCACACTAATAACATGATTGGTGGGGCTTACTGTATATCTTATAAATAAAAATAGGAAAATCAATACAAGAAAAATCATCCGGCATCCAAGCAGGAAGTGAAATAGAAAAAAAAGTGCTGGGACTCACATCCCATGTGGGACTCTTCACTCCAGCACAGCCACACCAGGACTAGAACCACCAGCTGAAGGAAGCTGATAGTGTTTGCACACATCAAATGCCAGCAATACAGACTCAAACCAGGGCTCATGGATAGGAAAGACTGTAGGTGGATATGTACCAGGGTAGGAAGTAGCTTTAAGCACAGTGTATACACGGCATAAGAGAAGGAAACCAACTACAAGCCCTGGGGGAGGAGTAGAATTTACCATGGTCACAAGATGTAGGATGGGAAAACTGAGGGCAGGTTCATGTACCCTGGGAAGGGGCAGATTGAATGTTGGCACAGATATTTGGGCACCTGTGCAAGAGGGTCAGGAAATGATTGAGGGTCAGCATTCACAAGGGTGAGAACTGACTGTGGAGTGATAAGAATCTATGTAGATAAGTATATGGTCCTGTCACCATAATATCCAACCATATCAAATTTTAATGCGTTTATCCTCATAACAACCCTGTGTAGTTCAGTATCAGCCCCCGTTTTCATAATGGGGAACTAAGGCAAGGAGAGTCTAAGTGATTTACCTAGTCACAAAGGAAGCGTAGCAGAGCCAGAATCAAACCCAGATCTCTGTTTGACAGGCCAATGTTTTGACCACTGGATCATTCTTCCAACTTCCAAATATTTAAGTGGTGTGTGAAATGAGTGCGCACACACAGGCTGGGAGGAAAAGAACCAATTTTGTACATAGCTGAAGACTGTTTTTTGCAGGGAAATTCCCTTTCCTACAAACAAGAACTATTTAAGCTCCAAGGAGTTACTTTAGCTGCCACAGGACTGTTGTGTGATCCCAAAATGGAACACAGTTGGTTCAGGATGTTTGTGAGTTGCTTGCTCTCTCTCTGTAGACTACTTCCATTTAAAGTGTTTAGGAACATCAGGACATTTAAAACAGAGGGATAGAGAACAGGAAACTACCGCAGAAGGAACAATTCTTCAGCGGCTTCAAGGCATAGATAGATGAGTTAATTCTTTCCTTTCTCTTCCTTCATGCCAAATACAAATGAAAAATATTAGATGGAAATTTCACAAAATGATCTCTGAAATAATTAACTCTTTAAGTGTTATATACTTAGACTTCAGCATTAACAGCTATTGAGGTGAACCCCTCTGCAATATTGCTGTATTGCCTTCATGAAAACAGTGCAGTTGTTCACTATTTTTGCAAACAAGTTTTTTTTTTTTTTTAAATTAAGCTCTGAGCATGCATCATTACTCAGAGAGAAATGGCATGGAAGGGATGTCCTTCCATGTTCTCATCTCTTCAGATGCTCTGTATCAGGTAGAAGCATCTTGCTAACAGAGAGCTGCACACATCAATGACTTACTCCTGCATCAGCCAAAATGCATCACTTATGAGCTACTAGTGACTCCTTCCATTCATCGTATACCCCAACCTTGACAACAGCCAACCTTCAGTCCAATCAAGTTCTTACTATTACAAAGATCAAACTTCAGCTCTTCATTTTTGTTATTATAGGACTCCAATTCACTATATGGCAACAGAAACAAGGGCTCCAATCAGTAAAGATAGTCATTTTTGTAGTAACATTCTTGGGTCTTATGAACAAGTGCTGAGATATGGGCTCTACATGCTTTAAACAAAGTAAAGTGAATGAGTTTAATACACCTCCATCCTGATCTGAAATATCCCAATATCACAGTCCTAGTTTGATTTTGATCAGTGACCACTCATCCCCAACTGTGTTGTGAACAAATGAAGACTAGAGTGACACCAAGATTATTTTCACTTGTGACCTAATCTAGGATTTGATTGAGTAGAGATAAAGGCATAGCTTTCTTCAAAGCAGGAGCCACCTTGTAATGTGTTTGTAAGGCACACAGGAGCCTCAATCGGGACACTAGTGTAACACAAATAAACCAAGTAACAGCACATTGCTCTCACGTTATCACTCCTAAATTCACCATATACATACCCTGCCCCATTCACATATAGACTATATCTTTTGAGAAGAGCAGCAAGACTAACAGTGCATGCTCAAGAAACATTTGTTTCAGAGATTGGGCACTAGCAGCTAGTTTCAGAGATCAGGCACTAGTTTCCAGCCATTTACACAACATAACCCTTAAAAACACAACACTTGGTCATCCTGCCACAACATTAGTTAATGATGCAGAGTTAACAAAACATGAAAACCCTTTCAGTTTATCCAGGAAGGTAACTTTAGCACCCTGGGATGTTGGAAGATTGTTTCTCTCTAGACTACAAGTATAGGTTAGTGCAACGAAATAGGAGCTTACTATCTTGTTGTATTAGTATGAGGTTATACTTACTGAAAGCAGAAAGGTTGTATTGCCAAGACAGCAGCAGCGTGGGGAGGGGAAGCTACTTTATATCAGGAATGAATTCTCTTTTCTCAGGTCCCATTCCTATTCCCCAAATCTGAAAGGGAGGATTTCAGGGATTTTGTTACAGATAAGGCTGAAGTTATAAAATGGTCATTACATGAAGACAAGAATTGTACAAAAGGATTCATGGAAGCTAGAGACTGGAGAGGAAACCACTCCTAACCACCAGGCCTGGGCGATATATGGGAATAGGTGGATCAGGTGAAACAGCTAAAAAAGGCTAGGTATGTATCAATCACCACATTTCCTGGACTTCTTGCATATGCTGCTGTCTGGGTATAATTATAAACGCATGCAGAAGTCAGCATGCAATGACCAGATGCTTTAGTGGAGGCGCTGTTTTTGATACAATATCAGACAGGGTTCACCTTAGCTAAACTCTGCCCTGGAGCAAGAACTGCCTTCCCACTCCCCAGGAAAGGGAAAGACAGACACAGATCAACCAGGTGCTTTCAATAAACTCCAGTGACTAAATACCCCAAGACATAAAACATGGGGAACCTGCAAGGACTGGCAGGGGTGAGGTGGAGATGGGGCAGGTGACACGTGCAGTGAGACAGGTAGGGGAGGGCAGGAGGAACTGGCAGGGGAGAAGCTGGCCTGAGAGGCAATATAGCATATGTGGGGGAGGGAAAGAGATGACTGGGCAAGTGGGGAGGAAGCAGGAGGTGTGGCATTTAGATGGCTGGAGATGACCAGGCAAGTGGAGAGGGAGGTGACCAGGTGAGGGATGATGGGGCAGCAGGTGATCACTTAGGAGGGCAAGAAGTGGCCAGTGGAGCCTAAGGGGAGAAAGGTGACTTGGAAGGAGATAGGACAAGAGATGATCATATGGGAGAAAGAGCAAGAGGTGAACAAGTGGGGGCAGGAGATGTAAGGACAGGGGGAAATAAGGTGACAGGGCAGGAAGGTGACCAGGAGGGGGGAAAGGACAAGACAGAGCAAGAGGTGACCTGGCAAGGGAAGGAGGTGAGTGGGCTGGGGGACAGGGCAGCAAGTGACATGGGGGGATGGAGGAAGGAGGTGAGCGGGCAGGGGGGAAAGGAGGTGACAGGCAGCAAGTGACTGGGGAGAGGAGACAGGGCAGGGGCTGGTTGGGCAGGAGGTGAAGCAGGAAGTGGCCAGCAGGGCCTGGGGGAGAAAGTGACTGGGCAGGCGGTGAACGGGGCGAGGGCAGCGAGGCTGCTTCTTGCAACCAGGCGGCGCCCGAGGCCGCTAAACTTTCCGGGGCGGAGGGGGGAGGGGGGAGTGGGGAGGGGGGGGGGCGGGACTGCCCAGAGTCGCCCCCACCCCCGGCCCGGCTCAGGGCGGCGATTTAACCTCCACCGCCCCGCACGCAGGGAGAGGGCCCGGCTCCCCCGAGCGCAGAGGCCGCGGTGGGTGGATGGGGGCCTGGCCGGGGACTTTCCCACCTTCTCCTCCGGCCCCGGCGTCGGACGCGGCTTCTCTGCCGTCTCAGCCCAGCCGCCGCTGCCTCCCCTCCGCCACCTCCTCCCGCTTCATGGAGCCATGGGCTGGGCAGGGGCTCCCCGGAGAAGCGGGCCCGGCGGGGCGGGGGGGGGCCGCACAGCGAAGCCGGACAAGGAATCCCCCAAGCCGCCGTGCTAAGGGGCTGGAGGACTGGAAGGGAGCGAGGCAGCTCCCGGGTCCTCCCCTATCCCAGAAGCCTCCTCCCGGACAGTGAGGTAATAGGGGAAGAATGTGCACAGTCCGCCAGCCTCCCATCGGCCCCGCGGCCTCGGCCCAACCATAGAGAAGAAGGGCTAGTCTTCCACAAAGAAACCATAGATGCCAAATACTTCCGCTTCGCATCATGTGACCCCCAACCAGCGGCCACGCCCTCCTTATCACGTGGGGAATCGCACGTGATTCTTTTAACACGAATGGGTTAAATGGCTCTTCCTTCTCGTGCCTCCTACCCCCTCCCCGCGATTGCGTGAGAACCGTTGGCTTGGGCCATTGGCTAATGTCAGGGCCTGCCTCACGCGGGATGAATTCTGCTCTCTCATTGGATAATGGACACGGTCGGAGGCCCGCGCGCGCTTAGGGGCGGAGAAGGGCGGTGTGGTCTGTTCCCTGGTGTGTAGGCGGGGCGGGGCCGGGCTCCACGCGACAGTCCGGACTCGCGTGTAGACAAGGCTGTTCCGTAGACCGGCAGCCTCAGCGAGGCGGCTCGTGTCTCTGGCGGGGGCCGGCTCGTTCCTCGGGCTCGTCCAACGGGTCGCTTCTGAGCGGCTGAGCCGCGCCCGCACGCGGGAGGGGTTTGGCGCCGTCTCAACGGCGGCTGGCAGAGGCACTAGGGCGAGTGGTGACCGTGCAGCCATCCTGGGGCTCCCTTATTGCCGTTGGTTTTACCATTGGGCGTGGCCAGTGGCCACACCGCACAGTTCCCTTGGCCTTTCTTTTGCGCCCGGACCCTGGGTTCACAAGAACGGCGCTGCTGGCTCAGACCAAAGCTTCGTCTAGCCCAGGATCCTGTCTGCCCACAGCGGCCAGTGCCAGGTGCCGCAGAGTAGTGAACAGAACCGGGAATCAGCAAGTGATCCCTCTCCTGTTGCCCAGTCAAATAGAGGCTAGGGACACAAGCCTTGTTCATCCTGGCTAAGAGCCATCCACTGACCTGTCCTCCATGAATTGATCTAGTTATTTTTTGAACCCTGTTAGTCTTGGCTCTCACAACAGCCTCTGGCAAGGAGTTCCAGGTTGAGTGTGCATTGTGTGAAAAAATACTTCCTTTTGTTTGTTTTAACCCTGTTTCCTATTGACTTCATTTGGTGAGCCCTAGTTTGTGTGTTATGAAAAGGAGTAAATAGCACTTTCTTATTTCCTTTCTTTTATAGACCTCTATCATATCCGCATTAGTCATTTCTTTTCCATGCTGAAAAGTTCCAGCCTTATTAATCATACTGAAGCCATTCCATACTCCTTATCATTTTTGTTGGCCTTTCCTGAACCTTTTCCAGTTCCACTTAACTGCAATTAATCGACAGCCGTAGTTTTGAGTTTTCATAATAAAACAGCTAACACACAATTAACTAAAAAAATTGTGATTCAAAAAATTAATTGCAATTAATGTCACTGTTAAACAATAGATTACCAATTGAAATTTATTAAGTATTTTGAATGTTTTTCTATATTTTCAAATATAACAATTTAAATTCCAAAATGATAGTATACAATGCTTACCTTATCTTTTTTTTACAAATATTTGCACTGTAAAAATAATATTTTTTAATTCACTTCATACAAGTACTGTAGTGCAATCTCTATCATGACAGTGCAACTTGAAAATTAGGTTTTTTTGTTACATAACTGCATTCAAAAACAAAACAATATAAAACTTAAGAGCCTACAAGTCCACTCAGTCCTACTTCTTGTTCAGGCAATTGCTAAGAGAAACAAGTTTGTTCACGTGCCAAAGAGTCCTGTGGCACCTTAAAGACTAATAAAAGTATTGAAGCATAAGCTTTTGTGGGCTAAAACCCACTTCGTCAGCTTGCTCAAGCTTGGGAGGGAGGGAGGAGAAATGGAGCGGTGGGACACTCAGGGAGGAGGCAGAGCAGAGATGGGGTGGGGTGGGGGCCAGGGAAGGGCACAGATGAACCGCTCCAGCTCACCTCTGCTCTGCCTCCACCTCCTCCCCTGGGTGTGCGGCCAATGCTCTAATTCTCCATTCCTCCTAGGCTTGTGGTGCCAAACAGGTGATTCGCAGCAAGCCTTTGAGGGAGTGATGGAGAGGGAGAAGAGGAGTGGCATCGGCAGCGCACTCGGGAGGAAGCAGAGGCGAAGCTGAGGTGAACTGGGGCACGGGGGTGGGGTGGGGAGCTGCCGATTTTCTCTGTGGGTGTTCCAGCCCTGGAGCACCCATGGAGTCGATGCCTGGTATGGCGGCATTGTGTCTGGCTCCAACATGCTGCTCTGAGTGGTGTGTTAAGGGGGCCAGGCCAGGGGTTGGATAAGAGGCAGAGGGTCTTGGCCGGGGCAGTTGGGACAGGGAGTGGGGGGATTGGATTGGTGGGAGATTCTGAGGGGTCAGTCAGAGAGCAGGAAGTAGGTGTGGGTCAGATAGGGGGCAAGGCCAGGTTGGGGAGGCACAGCCTTCCCTACCTAGCCCTCCATAGCAAGTTTGATACACGGCGGTTTAACCTATAAGGCAGTAAGATTTTTTGGCTCCTGTGGATCGTGTTATAGCAGGGTAGAGGTGTATAAAGTGAACACTGTACACTTTGTATTCTGTGTTGTAATTGAAATCAATATGTTTGAAAATGTAGAAAACATCCAAAAATATTTAAATAAATGGAATCTTGTTTAACAGCATTATTAATTGCAATTATTTTTTAAATCGCTTGACAGCCCTACTCAAAATATACATTTCTTTAGGAATCTAAATAAAAATAGGAGCTTAATAGCATGGACACACTAAACATTGACTCACCCTCTCACCTGGTTAATGTGGGAAGTGTGTGGTTAGATGTTAAGTGCGGTGTATCACACTTACACTTTATCTCCTATGAAGTAGCTCAGTGGTTTGAGCATTGGCCTGATAAACCCAGGGTGGTTGTGAGCTTAATCCTTAAGGGGGCTATTTAGGGATATATGATAAAAATCTGTTGGATGATTTAATTATGGATTGGTCCTGCTCTGAGCAGGGGATTGGACTAGATCAGGGGTCTCCAAACTACGGCCCGCGGGCCGGATGCGGCCCGCGAGGCCCTCTCATCCGGCCCGTGGAGATCTTTTTGGCTCTTTTGAGAATTTTTGGCTCTTTTGAGAATTTCGCAGGGACGGCTCCGCGCTGGGGCCTGGAAGCGCCGTGCGGGCCGCCGCCACCAGCCGCGGGGCCAGGACGCGCCGCGTGCTCCGCTGCCCCCAGCGGCTGGGACGCGCCGCGTGCTCCGCTGCCGCCACCAGCCGCGGGGCCGGGACGCGCCACGTGCTCCGCTGCCGCCGCCAGTCACGGGGCCGGGACGCGCCGAGTGCTCCGCTGCTGCCGCCCAGTTACAGGTGGCGAAACAAGGAGCCACCCACTGCCAGGCGGCGAAAAGGTCTGGGGGGAGAGACCGGGTTGAGCGGGTCAGTTGGGGGGGGGGAGAGACCGGGCTGGGTGGGTCATTGGGGGGGGGGGGGTTGGAGGAAAGGAGGTTTGGGGGGGGAGAGACCTGGCTGGGTGGGTCATTTGGGGGGGGGGGTTGGAGGAAAGGAGGTTTGGGGGGGAGAGACCTGGCTGGGTGGGTCAGTTGGGGGGTTGGAGGAAAGGAGGTTTGGGGGGGAGAGACTTGGCTGGGTGGGTCATTTGGGGGGGGGGGTTTGGAGGAAAGGAGGTTTGGGGGGGAGAGACCTGGCTGGGTGGGTCAGTTGGGGGTTGGAGGAAAGGAGGTTTGGGGGGGGGAGAGACCTGGCTGGGTGAGTCAGTTGGGGGTTGGAGGAAAGGAGGTTTTGGGGGGAGAGACCTGGCTGGGTGGGTCAGTTGGGGGGTTGATGTGTAGTGTTCATGTGTAGTGAACAGGTGTTCATGTGTAGTGTTCATGTGTAGTGTATCAATGTGTTATTAAATAATAACTGAATAAAATAATATTAAATAAATAATTAAAAACAACATCCATGTTTTGATTCTTTTTTATTTGGACCTCGAGTGTGTTGTCGGCCCCCGAACTGCTATTTGATAGTTAATGCGGCCCTCGGGCTGAAAAGTTTGGAGACCCCTGGACTAGATGATCTTCTAAGGTCCCTTCCAACTCTGATATTCTATGATTCCAAGTATAATTGCAAACACTAGGTTTTGCTACAGGAGAGATGGGAGCATAAAATAGCAAGTCAAAAAACTAAATTCTAGTTCAGGGGTGGGCAAACATTTTGGTCCGAGGGCTACATGGGGGTTCAAAATTGTACGGAGGGCTGTGTAGGGAAGGCTGCATCTCTCCAAACTGCCTGGCCCTACCTCCTATCTGACCCACACACACACTTCCCGCTCCAGCTGCACCCCTCAGAACTACTGACCCCACACCCCCTCTGCTTCTTGTCCCCTGATCACACCCTCCAGAGAGCCCCCTACCCTCACTGCCCCCCAGGAACTCCACCCCCTATCTTGGCCCCCCTGCTCCTTGTCCCCACTACCCCCTCCAAATTTCTTAGCTGCCTATAAAGGAGTTACTAGTGTTTCCTCTGAAGGAGAGCAAAGGTCTCAAGCTAGAGCAGCTGCAAGTCAGGTGAGATGAATTGACAAAGCTGCATAGGGAAATCTCGCACAAGAACTACTGGCTCTGCTAGCATTGTGTTACACTTTCCAGCACTCCAGACCTTGCCCAAAATGTTAAAAATCTATTTACATTTCTTCAGGTTACCAGAAGGGGTAATGTATCCAAAGAGGAGACAAAATGGTGTGAGGACTGCTGTTGTTTCAAGCAACAACAAAAATGGTCTGAGCCCAGTCTTTATCCCCAGTACAGCATGCCCAAATTCGAAGAGCTGAGTCCAGATGCGTCCTCCAACAAGTGCGCAAATCAGTGGCTGGTGTAAATTGGCATAGCGCTGTTGAAGACAAGGGCGTGCCACCATTTTGCAATAGCTGAAGGTCTGGCCCAAGACTGATGCAGAAAAAAGTTAGATACAGTAAAACCTCGATTTAACGGACTAATTCGGGCGAGGGGGTGTCCGTTAAATCAGAAAGTCCGTTATTTAATAATAATAATAAAAAACGAGCTGTTGGAGCAGCAGCCCGCCTGCTGCCGGGACCCCGGCGGCAGCCAGGAACCGTCAGCCAGCCCTCCCACTGGCAGGACTCGGGCGGGAGCCAGGAGCCGGCAGCCAGCCCGCTCGTAGGCGGGACCCAGGCGGGAGCCGGCAGCCCGCCCGCCCGCCCACAGGCGGGAGCCGGCAGCCAGCCAGCCCGCCTGCTGGTGTGACCCGGGCGGCAGCCAGGAGCCGGCAGCCATCCCGCCCGCTGCCTGGACCCGGGCGGCAGCCGGGAGCCGGCAGCCAGCCCTCGACAAATGGATTTCGGATGCATCAGACTTGCTTAGAAATTTTGTCCGTTGCATCCGAAGTCCATTAAATCGAGGTCCGTTAAATCGAGGGTTTACTGTATACATTTATCTAGTTACAGGCAAACAAAATTTCAGAACTCTTTAAAAATCATTTGAGCACAAATGGCTCTTATCTGCTCTTTGTTGCTGCCTAAAAACAGTACAGTAGTTTCTTCAGCACTAAACGGACTCTGAAGTTACCTGTATTTCATTTCAGTGTTTAAGGAATTTCAGCCTTCCTTCCAAAAAAATGAAGGTCTTCTATATAAATTGATATATAGTATCAATCCCAATTATTACAGAAACCATTTAGGCTTAGATGATAATGTCCTAGTTGAAAGGATTACATTAAGAATAGCTTTTTGGAATAAAATAGCAAAGCACCTAAGAGCAAGACCTATAAAGCCACACTTTACATGTAAAAACCATTTCTGATCATGAAAAATGATTTAGTCAGAAAGCCATTTACTGCTGAAGGGAATTTAACTTGCTCCAGTGGTAGATAAAATTGAGTATTTCTAAGCTTCTGTAAAATCTAGGCTCAGCTGAGCAGATTCATTCTTAGTGGAGTCTATATACTTTATTCCAAACAGTGTTTTGACAACATTATGTGCATTTCCTAGCATTCAGGATAGCTCCTTCCTGAACAACAAGCAACAAAACTGATAAGTGCAAGTGATTTGATCCCACAGCTCACCTTCTACATTTTGTAGTATTTAAAATTAGTTCCTTTATTTCTTGCAGAATTAAATTTTTACAAGCCTTTAAGTACATATTTTAAAAGTTTTTCAGTGGCATTTTACTGATTTTTTCACTCTCCCTCCCCCACCCTCCCAAAAGTTAAGTTCCCATACCACAATTTAATTGTTCTATATTAGCCAAAATTACTGTAACATTATCAGAAATGCATTATGGAGATGTACATTTCTTTTTAAATAAAACTAGAGTCAAATCGGAATGACGTTGTCTTGGCAGATGGGTCTGAAATGTGGTGCATATGAAAGAAGCAGCACACTCACCTTATTATGAGTTTTATTCATATTCAGTGCTTCCAATCTCTTTATGCCACAGAATTGAAACAACAACTTTTTTGGACTAATTTCAGATGGTCAGAAAAGTACATTGAGTTTCGAGTGACTATTAGCCACCTGCAGATTAGAACTCCAAATGAAAACTAAATTACTTCCTAAAGCAAGGTGGTGTCATGAAAGTTTGTGTGTACTGTTCATAGTTATTAATTCTGACTAACTCTTCATTAGTGGACTAGTTTGGCAACCCCGATGGAAACTCAGGATAAAACTGAAAACCACACTTGCACCTATCTTTCCTGACAGCAGCAAAAGAGATTATTTCTTTTTCCAAAATCCAACTCCTCCTTCCTGCAATGTCTTTCACGGAATGAGTTTCTTTTAGAGCTCATGGGTTGTGTATTTTCTATAGCATAAAAAATATACAAACAACTCAGGTACAAAAGTCTCCAACTCCTTTATTAAGGTTTTCAGGATGTATGTGGTACATACAAGTAACAGCATCACACCAGCTACAAGAAGTACTGCATTGGAAGAGAAGTACTTCAAAACAAGTATCTGAGAGCACCACCATGGACACACACAACAGATACTACAGAATCACTTTGAAATGGTTCTTTAAAAAAAAAAATTGACAGCTAGGACTTCAGAACCAGGAGATTTCAAATGTGGCAGATCTAGTGCAATGGCACTGGTTTAAGAAGGCTACTTCAAACACTGGAAAGTCAGAAAACCTGAATGGAGGGAGGGGTAACTGGAAGTGGTGTCATTTTCGATGGTTTGAAAAGCTCCCGGCAGTCTGAGCCAATACTTACAGATCAAATTCTTTGAGGTCTCCTGCAGGAATCCATGAACAAACTTGTAAGTTGCCTCTAAACTCTAAAATGAAAAGGGGACTGTCCATCACACACTGCATTACAAGTACCAATTAGTAGGCACTGACACATCAGGAGAGTTAAATGAATGTGACTTCAAAGAGTTTAAAAGGGATGAGCCTGACAGAAATTTTTTTGTTCATTGTGACAGATCCAGGCCAATCTCTCCAGGTCACTGGGCTGCATACATCCATCGGTGTTCTCTAGAACTCATCCTTTTTAGTCAGATGCTCTACTTAAAAATAAATCCTAAATAAAAAAAGACTGAACAACTCCATTCTGTACCCATTCTCCATTTCCAGAGTCCTCATTCTTCTGGCTCTAGACCTTCTCCTTTCGCTTTAATTTGGACACTTTCTTGACAGTTCCATTCTTGTTTAAGAGCTTCAGAACACGCTCCTTGTGATCCAAGACCTTCAGCATGGAGTCTCGGGCCTCACTGATCTGATCCATCACAAGTTTACACCTCTGCATATTCCCCTGAAATACACACACCACTGTCATTAACCACAGAACTCAATGTCATTTCCAAGTCTGTAAGTCACCTTTGAGTAATCAAACTTGAAATACACTAGCATTTTTTCCCCTTTGGTAGTGCTTACTAACTGCACCATAGGCAGCAATAGAGTGAGTTTGTAATTAAGGGTAAAGTAGATATACTGAGCCATCAACTTTTACCTGTATCAGTTCATTTATTCGATGTAAGTCATCATCAGTTGCTGCCTTTTTCTTGGGGATTATCCCTTCCTGCAGGGAGGTCAGGCGCTCATACACATCATGCTCCAGATTAGTCTAGAAGACATGAGACCGTAATGAAAATACCCATCACTGGAATGCACAACATTCTGCCATATTAAGAAAATTATACACAAATAAGTGAAGCTATTCTGCTCCCGCCTCCGGTACTCACGTTGCTTATTCATGAGATGGAGCCTTTGATGTAGAGTGGTATTCTTTGTACTAACATCCTATAAAAGGATTGCTCCATTTCTGAATGAGCATGGATCCTAACCAGTACTATCTGGAATGCAGAGATGCACTCTGACCCTTGCCCCTGAAACAGATGCTTTGAAGAATTCAAAGGAGTACAAACTGCACCCCCACACCAAAGCAGCCCTGATCCTTCTGAAATCAGCTGCTTCCCTTATTTCCCTCAATACTATTCTGGGAATGCAGAGGTTTGGGGGAGTTTGATGCTAGAATGCAGAGGACCTACCTCACCCCCAACCCAATAGAGAAACATCCAAGAATGTGGAGCAGTGCTCTTATCAGCAGCACCATCCCAAACAGACATGTCTTCAGACCTGTGCATCAGAGGGAGGGAGTTGCCAGTTTTGAGCATCTGAACAGAATGCATCAGGTCATGTCTGAATCCAAACTGCCACACTCTGAAGTTTCTAAACCACACACAACACATTCCTGGCAACTGGAGAGCATAAGGTCAGCTCCTTACAGACCAAACAGTTTGAGATACTCCAGAGTCTGATGTGTTTTTCTAATTCATGATGCTTACAAAAGAGCTACTGCTCATCTAGGAGTACTCCTACTTTCTCCATGTTGTAGGAAGCTCAACTGGTAAGCCCCATTCACTTACCAACTGCAGTAACTGTGCTGCACAGAGATGGACTTTCCAACCTTGGGCACGGCAGGATACTCCTTTCTGATTGGCAATCTCCTGCAGCATAGCCTTCTTCTCTTCTAAAACCAAACACAAACCTGATGTGTCTAATGTAGGAACAAAGGACAGTTATGATACTGTAAGATTTTTTTCCCCTCCACATGCTCCAGTAAGAACTGAACACAGGTAAGTTGGTCAAGACAGCAATATCCACTCATGTACCAGATATCTGAAGGCTTCACATATATCTGGAGGTAGGGACAGCAGAACCCGGGTGGGTGGGTGGATGGTGGGACAATAGTATGGATTAGTGCTCCCACTATGGACATAGTGTGGAGACTGGTCTATGTTTCTGCCTCTACAATATTTCCGCTGTACCCGTGGATGAGAAGACAGGGCAGCCCAGCCCTGCTCCTTTTCCGGTCCAACTCCGGGGAGAGGGGGCAGCAGGAGGTGGGGCTGGAGCGGGGAAGGGGCAGAGTCATGTAATTCTGGGTTTGGGGGAAGGCTGTTTTCCCTTCAGGGCAAGAGCCAGTTGTGTAAAAGCAGCAGCCAGGAGAGAGAGCTAGGCAGGCAGCTGCTGTGGGTGCCTGCCCAGACTGCGCTGCTTCTTCAGCTTGCCATCTATTTGCAAGGATAAGATGCATGCCTACCCCACCACCTTTCCTCACCCCCGCTGCTGTCTGAGTCCCTCTGTGCCCCAGGCTCCTCAGCGCACAAGGCCCAAACCTCAAAGCAAACTTCTCCCACCTCCCTGTGGAGGGGCTGCATGTCTGACAGCCATACAGAGAGAGAGAAAAAATCAGTGCTGATTTTCCCTGTCTTGAAACTGCAGACCTCAAAGACCTCTGTGTGGAGACTGAAGGTTTGTCACACACCTATCCATAGGTACAAGTCTGCTCCTCTTATGGACGTGCTTATACAGCAGCTACAAGCATAATCAGATACACACAGGCCTCAAAATCCCTTGGATAGTCAGTCTCTAGTTATCTAAGGTTATAAAGACATGCTAAAAACAGAAACATTGGTCAGTTGACAAGTCTAGTTATTCCGAAACCAGGAGCACAGTAGTTTTGCTTCAACTCTGCATGTTTATTTGCTGATCAACAAAGTGTGCATGTCAGAGTGCTGCAGTGCACCTGTAGCACATTTTCAGTAGTAGGTTTCTCCTGTGGTGAAGCTGCATCCAACCCTAACACACAACGCAAGGACTGGGCCTGCCTCAGAAACACCCTAGGGCCCTGCCCCTCCCCCCCCCGGTGCCAGGTGCACCAGGTGTGGGCAGGCATGATTCAAGTGTGGGGAGGTTTAATGTGGGGGGAGCCAGGTGTGGGTTGAAAGGGTCCTGTGTAGGGCAATCTGGGTGCAGGCGGCTCAGTGGGGGATGTATGTGCAGGGGCTTGTTGGGGGGGGAGGGTTCTGGGTGCAGTGGGACTCTGCAGGGGGGTCCAGGTGAAGGTGGTTGGGGCTCAGGGGGTGTGATATGGGGGTCTAGGAAAGGTGGGGAATCTTGGTGCGGGTGGCTCGTCAGAGTGGTCCAGATGCAGGGGGAATGAGGCTTGTCGGGGATGTTCTGGGTGCAGGGGGTGGGGAGGGAGAGTGAGGCTCAGTGGGAGGGTCTGGCAGCATGGGTCTGGGGGATGGGAGAGCAGCTCCCTGTACAGTGATCCCTCCCCCTTCAGCTGAGATGCAATGGGTGCAGGAAGTGGCGGGAGGAGTGGAGAAGGAGGAGAGTTTGCAGAGCTTCCTAAAGCCAGGGGAAAAATCTGGAGTGGGTCTTATGCAGGGGAAGATGTCATCCCATCCTCCCCAGCCCAGCTGGGACTAGGGGCTGAGCCAGGCGCAGGGTAGGAGCCACCAGTTGGGTCTTCCCTAGTTCCTCCCCCTGCACCACAGTTACTTCTCTGCCAGCTGGGTAGGGTCACATGACTGCTCTCATGGATCCCCTTTGCTTCCCCGTCAGAAAGTCATTGTTCTGCGGGGAAGCAAAGAAATCTGTGGAGACATACATCCTGCGCATGCACAAAGGCACAGAATTTCCTCAGATGGGTAATATGCTGGTTACTCTTGGTGTGCATTACTTCCCTCTGGTGGGTGGAAGGTCCTGCTTAAGTGTGACTGTCTCTACTGTCAGGAGGTCTGAAGCGATAGCATCATTGCTAGCTACTAGAAGTTTTCCTTTAGCTCACACAACGAACATATCTGAACAGGAAACAAGTTCTATTTGCCACGCTACAGCTACTTAACACCATTGTCTATAGGACTACAATCATTCATAGGACAAAATGTTCCCATCATTATGTATGGGCAATAGGAAATCCTGTAAAAAGTAAACTGACCTTTCACTCTGACATCACTGTATCTCTGAAAGTGGTGATAGGCAGCTTTCCAGGGGTTGCGATAGTGACGGAGCAGTGTGATAGGAGGTCTTGGACGCACAGGAACGTACCTGACACCTTCTTCATCTAAGAAAAAGCCAAGAGAAACAATTGTGACCTGTTAAAGAATGACTGCAGTTTCAACTAGAGGAGATTGGCATAATCTAGTGATTTAAGCAGAAGACCAGGAAGCAGGTCAGGTGCCAATTCCCTCTTTGGGAATGAATGAGTGAGTCACTTAACTTTTTACAGGTAGTGAAACTGAGATGGAGCCTGTGAGAAACAGACATTTTGAAAAGCACAATGGAAGGCTAACTATTAATTTGTAGCTCGGGTTTCTTGTTTAACGGAAATCTCATTATAGTACAGGTAGGGAACAAAATACACTAATTTGGAGGAAAAGAGAAGGAAGAGAAGAGCAGATATTTGAGGAGAGAAAGCAATTCTCATCAGAGATGCCGTTACCTATATACTCTTTTGGAGGAGACTTGCGCTTCTCTGCTTTCACCAGCAGACTTTTGGCAGTGGATTTCTCATCATCAGTGCTATTAGTCTCCATCATGTCTCCTTCCTCTGTGGAGATTACATGCTGTTGCTTCCGGGGCTTTTTCCTTGGGGAGGCACCAGGTGGCAAGTCGTTTGGGGGCATGGAAAGGTTGTTGGCCAGCAATGCAAGGGATGGAGACATGGTATTTGTAGTCAACGGAGGAACTGCTAAGATAGAAACAGGAAGAGAAATGTTTAAGAGCCTGACAGCCACAAAGAGAGAGCAACTTTAGGTCAGCTAGTGTGAAAGTGACAAGCTAATACTAAGTGCCATCATAGTGATGCCTATCTTGAAAACAATTTCATTTCACTGGGGGGAAAAAGGGGTTATAGAACAGAATGTACTAGCTGTCCAAGGAAAAGGAACTTAGACACTGTTTGTATGGAGAAGGAGGAAATCAATGCTTGTATCAGTTTTGTATGATTAAAGTCGGATTTTACTGCTCTGCTGTTATCTCAGTCTCGCCTCCTCCCCAGACATAATGGGTAGCCAAACAATTGTACAAGAAAATCCAAGGAACTAGACTCAACTTTTAAATGGAAGGGGTTCAATGGCCATTCTGCAAACTCTTACACTGAAGATGGACAGTTCATAGTCATTGGCATTACAATACCCTCCCCTGCTATGACTAAAACTGATCTCAAACCCATTTATCTAGAAAGATTCCTTGCTTAGAAATCAATAGGACCCTCATTTTCCATTTCAGTTGTCACTGGGACACCAGCCCATCAGAACTTCATACCCATTCACGTCACTGAAAACAAGATTCAAACAAGTTTGTAGACTCTGAATTTATACTGAAATAAAACAGGAACAAGAGAATCTTTAGGAATTATTTATAATTACATTGATAGCAACCCTATGATTGGCATGCTGTACCACTATCCAAGGGAGTTTCAGGTTGGTTTTGGTGAAGCCCTTACCATCACTCTCCAAAAAAGGAGCGACTGCAGTTACTTTAATCAGAAGCCTACCTGAGACTGGTCGCATTATGTCCATAGGTTCCACTTCCTCTTTTATTTTTATCTCTGGTGCTGGGGGTCCCAATACTGTGGAGAGGGCCCCACTCAGAGCTGATGGAGGTGGAGGAGCAGCTATAATTGTGGTAGAAGTGGCTGGAGCAGCTGAAACTGCTCCTGGAATAGTTGACAGAGGTGCTGTTGGCTGAGAAGGTGGACTTGCTGCTGCAATAATTGTTGGAATGGCAGATGGAGGCTGCTGAGAGGTAGGTGGGACTGCAATGGTGGGCTGCTCGCTGGTTTGATTGGACACTGCCTCCATAGACACAGAGACTGGAGTAGCCATAGAGACATGGATTTCTGGTTTAGGCTTGGCACTAAAACATAAAAACTAGTGTTAGTTTAATCCACTCAACATCTGAAGTGCTGCTGCCACGACTTTCTACCACAGACGAAGCCTGTAAAGTTAATGAACTGGGCTTTGAAGCTAGCTCCTTCAGAAAACCCATTTTTTTCTGCCCCGGTACATGATGTTTACCTCAGTAATGTGGAATACTTTGTGGAATGTTTACCTCAAAATGTTCATCCCTAACTCAGTGACATCCAGATAGTTTACACCGATCTCACAAGAGATTGATTTCTTGTGCTGTTTCACTTTCTTAGAAGTAAGATAGGTTTTGGTATCATTCTCCTTCCCATAAGAACGGTCATACTGGGTCAGACCAAAGGTTCATGTAGCCCAATATCCTGTCTTCTGACAGTGGTATCCAGAGGGAATGAACAGAACAGGTAATCATCAAGTGATCCATCCCCCATTGCCCATTCCCAGCTTCTGGCAAACAGATGCTAGGGTCACCATCCCTGCCCATTCTGGCTAATAGCCATTGCAAAATATATATCAATCTCATGACTAGGTCCAAATTAAAAAAAATAAATCTACAGCAGGAGAGGCAATGGAAAGAGGTAATGATACACATTCTTCTTTGATCTGGATTGTGAAATTGGCAAGACGGTTCTATCTGAACCCTCTGCAGCATTCATTTCTAGGCATTGTGAACTACGAGCTCTAGGACCTTTGCTTTACTTTTAGACCAAATGCCAGAAATTTATTTCAATGTGCATTATCAATGGTGATTGCTGACTCTGTCTTCTATAAACATAATGATACCAACACTAGTCAGCTCCCTTCAGCAAGGAGCTAATAGATACTTAATTGGCTAGCCAAATGGGAAACACTTTAGTATCTGTGAAGAATGAATTTTCTGGTTATCAAAGCCAAACAAATGTTAGAAAGCCCTTCCTTTTAAATAAACACTTGATGAAGCAATCCATGTTAAAATAATTAACTCGCAGTGCTCTAAAAAGGGCAAATGCAATAAGATACTGATCTGATAATGAGATCTTTTAAGGGATTAGGATCGTATGCAAGCAACAGAACAATTACAGTAGTTAAAAATACAACTCTGGTGTAGTACAATCATTCCTTTACATTTCTATTTTATTTCACACTGAATTTTTGTCATGTTTACACGACATCTTCTACATTCTCTTTTCTCCTTAAACTAAATTCCATTGGCTTTGATCCATTATACAGGAGGTGCTGTCATGCAGAATTTGCTGTTTGAAATCCTTACCCAGCAGGTCTGGGTGATCCAGATGTGCTGCGCATAGAGCTATCCACGCGGGTGCTGGCTACTTCAGAAGGCTGAGGGGGGATCAGACTTTTCCGGACTGCCAGTCTGGAAAACACAGATAAACTTGGAACTGCTGCCACTCAGGTATGGTGCCCTTAGAAACCTGAATGCCAACAAAGGCAGCAGAAAGACTCTCTCTTGCTGCCACAAGTAGAATAGGTGTTGTCTTCCTGTGCTAGTTGCATTGCACTCCTAAGGTGGTGATGGATTAGTAAATTTATGATCAGATAAAAACACAGGATTCGCTTCTAGTATTTCTTCAAACAAGGCTTCATATTTTATTTCCCCGAAATGGTAAGTCCACATTATCAGTCTGCTCTCACCCAATTTGAGGACTTCTCTGCAGAGCGCCAAGGATGGGGTGGGGGGATAGCTCAGTGGTTTGAGCATTGGCCTGCTAAACCCAGGGTTGTGAGTTCAATCCTTGAGGGGGCCATTTAGGGATCTGGGGCAAAAAATCTGTCAGGGGACAGTACTCAATCCTGCTAGTGTAGGCAGGCGGATCCTGCTAGTGTAGGCAGGGGACTGGACTCGATGAGCTTCAAGGTCTTTCCAGTTCTAGGAGATTGGTATATCTCCATTTATTATTATTATTATTATTATCCTTACCAAGTTTACTTTCAGCTTTCCCACCATGGCTGAGTTATGAACATTTCAGAGTTACCAACAGCCTCCACTCCCAAGGTGTTTGCAACTTTGAGGTTCTACAGTACTTCCTTTTGTTTTAAACCTGCTGCCTATTAATTTAATTTGGTGACCTTTAGTTTTTGAGTTATGAGGAGTAAATCACACTTCCTTATTTACTCTCTCCACACTAGTCATGATTTTATAGACCTCTATCATATCCCCCTTTAATTGTCTCTTTTCCAAGCTGAAATGTCCCAATATTAATAATCTCTCCTCATGTGGATGCCGTTCCATACCCCTAATAAATTTTGTTGTCCTTTTCTGTACCTATCCCAATTCCAATATAGCTTTTTTGAGATGGGGCGACTAGATCTGCACGCAATATTCAAGATGTGGGTGTACCATGGATTTATATAGAGATACTATGATATTTTTCTATCTTATTATCTATCCCTTTCCTAATGATTTCCAACATTCTGTTAGTTTTTTTGACTGCAGCTCCACATTGAGTGGATGTTTTCAGAGAACTATCCGCAGTGATTCCAAGATCTCTTTCTTGAGTGGTAACAGCTAATCTAAACCCCATAATTTTATATGTATAGTTAGGATTAAGTTTTCCAATGTGCATTACTTTGCATTTGACCTTTAGTATCAAGTATGTCAAGCCTAGTCTTGGAGGACTCATTGGAAGTCTCCAAAGTTGAAAGAAATTTTTTTAGCCCTTAATTGGAAGGAATAAGTTATTGAATCTAAAAGATCTTTCCCTACCTAATTATTCAAGCATTTCAATTAAGCAGGAGTTTTAAACAGTCTCAGGGTACGTCTATACTACCCGCCGGATCAGCAGGTAGTGTTCAATGTATCGAGGATCAATTTATCGCGTCTCGTCTAGAGTTAAAACTATGTTCCTCCCTTTGCTAATCAGGTTTCACTTTCATGTCATTTGTGTGTTATAATCTTATTCCTCCTCCAGTCATCCATAAAGTGTTCCAGGAAGAACAGGGCAGACAAAACCTGAATTTCTATTTAAAAAAAAACTTTTTTTAAAAAAATATGAAGCAGAAAGAAAGTAGCTCAAATATTTTATTTCCCATTGCAGATCACATTTAAGAGCTAGAGTGAAATTGTCCTATCCATCCCCTTAGTGACAACCAGGATATGACTCAGTTATCTGCTCTAAACCAGAATAGACAAAATGCAACCTGGATGAAGTGTGTATTTTAAAGACATGGGCATCTTACTTGCATACTGCACTGGTTAAATTTTCCACCCTCACTAAACCACAGATGTTTCTTCTACTTGGACTAGACAACTGGTGTCCAATCTTATTACACAGGAGGGCCCCATCAACTTAAGCACAACTGGGTGCAGGCCAAACAGATTCTACATATTTTAAATATTGATTTATAGTATTGATTATTGATTAAGTATTGATTTATATCTTCAGTTCAGCTTGTTTTGTATGTATTTAGATAGGTTGATGTACAGTATTGGCTATTTACACACTGTGCAAACTAAAATGATGTGAACATGACGACAAAACGCTAATGCATTGGTCATTAGTATATTGCATTGAAGCAGGCTGTGGGTCTTATGAAATGTTCTGGTGGGCCGTATATGGCCTTCAGGTTGGGCAGTCCTGGATTAGTCTGAGTAGAAGAGCAATTACATGTCAAGTCAAGTCCTACTCACCCATCTGTGGCTGGTTTCTTCCGGAGGATGCTTGGGCGTGGGGATGAGCCCTGGGCTGGTGCACTGGCGTTGGCACTCTGGCTGTGAGTTTGTACCACTGTGTTCGCTGCTGGAGCTGCATTGAATGTGTTGCTAATAGGATTGGCCACAATAGTGGCTCCATCTGCTAAGACCACTGCTGGGAAGGACAAAAGGGATATGAAAGTAAAGGAGAGAGAGAGAGAACAAAGAAAAGATAGGAAAAGCAGCAGTTGTTAAAAGAAACACTTGATGGGAAAGTAGGTATTTGTATACTCCTCCTCCCCCCCCCCCAAAGCGCTCTCCTAGTTTTGAAGTATAGTGCTGTACAAAGCAATTTAATAACAACCTTCTCTAGGGGAGATGGAAGGCATCACCTGCCTAACAACTGTTGCTAGGTAAGACTAGCATTCCAACAGAAATGGAAGGGGCAGAGCTTGCCAGAGAAGAATGTATTACTATGTGCATAAGAATTGCATGTCTTTGGCAATGCCTATTGCTTGTAAATAAGGCACTGTCTCATAGTGCTGTGTCCCAATTTTCTGCCAGGTGTGTTTGGCCATCTCAGCTCACCATTGATTCAGGATATTTAGATAGGTGAGAAGTAGATACTGTATAACATTTGCTTGCTAGCCAGCTCTGGGAGGGGCTAGAGCGGTCTCTTAGATGCTAGATGCCTTTTCCTCAGAAAGTCTTCAGGATAGCTGGATTGATGTTTTTCCTCACATGTAATTTTCCTGCAGTAGCCAGGTGGTGATGGTATTTTGCAGTCACTTTTCAAAGTAAAGAAAGTGAAGAATACTTGTAGCACCTTAGAGCCTAACCAGTTTATGCATCTTACTTCTGTTCCATTCTATGCATCCAATGAAGTGGGCTATAGTCCACGAAAGCTTATGCTGAAATAAAAACTGGTTAGTCTCTAAGGTGCTACAAGTATTCCTCGCTTTCTTTACGGATACAGAATAACACGGCTGCTATTCTTGAACTTTTCAAAGTGTGACTTATGCGTTTCATGTCTTGGGCAATCTATACGCAACATATCCTACCTGTGAGAACAGCTAGCCATTCCTGAGAAGAATCGTCCACATGCAGAGAACGTTTGTCAAGTTCCTCAGTTGCAGTGGCACTTCCAGCTTTAGTCACAACATCGTTAGACCAACACTAACTTAAAAAAACAAATCACTAAAATCTACTTGCATCCTCATCATGTAGTTTTGGCTCATAGATAATGGAACAAAACCAAATCTACTGAGAGAGTACATATTAGCGTATTTAATGTCTGTTATTGTTTCACCTCTGTACCTTTATAAAGGTTTGTACTATATAAATAGTATTTCTCATCAGGGTGTGGCTTCCCAGAGAGTTAGACTAGCTAAGATACTTCAGTTGATCAAGAAGCTGGAGGAGAATTCAAGGCTCAGTTGCTCCCTTGAACTAAGCCCATACATAACCTGTGCCTAGTTGGTTGAAGTTACCTGAAGTCTTTGTTTCTGTTTGTGGCTGTTGAGCATTGATTGGTGCAGGCTGGAGTCCCTGTGTGCCAATTGGTGCAGCTGGGTGCAGTCCCTGCGTGCCAATTGGTGCTGGCTGGATTCCCTGTGCACTGATAGGCGCTGGCTGGATCCCCTGTGCACTGATAGGCGCTGGCTGGATCCCCTGGATGTGACGGGCATGAGATGCATCTACAGTCATCAGCTGCATGGGGTTGAGGTGCACAGTGGAGGCCACTCCTACACCAGTCTGAGCTGTGATGGCAGAGTTGGGGGCCTGAGCTGAAACTGAGAACAGTAACATGAACATTGATTATTTCCACCCCACTGGACTACTTCATTTTCCTATGGTGCATAAAGAGGGGTTCTAAACACTATTTGGATTTTTATTTAAGATGGAGCAATTTGCTTAAGAGTCTGCAGTCCCCTTGCTACTGAAGAGTACAGAATTTGAATAAGATTTTTCCTGTCACAAACTAACTCTCCAGACTGCTGAAAGCCATTACAAATTCAGATGCCTTAATTTTGCATTTACAATGTCTGTCTGTTACTACAAGCTACTATAAAACTTAACTGCAACACCAGTTAGAAGGTGGGATGCAACAGAAAGAAGGGAGCAAAGCCTGTGTTTTTGAAAGAATACTGTCAAGTTGTTCTTTAACTCAAGTTCAAAATTAGCCATTGGAATCCTGCAACTGAAATCTGTATATAAGCAGTGCTGGGAAGGGGCAGGCTGAGCTTGGGAACTCAGGCCTGGCGAACCCCCAGGCTGCGGCCTACTAGGAAGGCCTAAAAGGGTTCTGGTGTGCAGGAAAAGGCAGCAGGTCCAACCCCCCCCTTGCCTATAATGAGTGGCTTTTACACTGCAGCCTGCACCAGGGAGCGGGGGCTCGATGCTGACTGGCAGTAGCCATAGACTGAGGCAAGGTGGAGATAGAGGGTTGGGGGTTCCCTGAGGAGGGGAGATCCACAGAGAGTGAGAGGGTATTGCCAGGGGGCTGCACACCAGATAAAGGGGTACCGGGGTCAGGGAGCGACACAGGGGCCAACAGACGGTGAGACAATCGCCCTGCAGAGGACGCTCTGCCTGGAAAAGAGGTAATTCCCAGATGGCCAGCAGGAGGCACCGCAGGGGTGAGTTGTTGCATCGTTACAGACCCCATCAAGGAGGTCTGCATCTGGATAAACACCCACACTTGTTTAGCAGAATCTCTGTGAACCAATACCCTGAACTGTACTGAACACTTCTACCAGTCAGGCCTGGCATACTCTTATTGCTGCTCGAAGACTGCTCTAAAAGTCACTTGCATGGCAATTCCTTACCAGGGTACTGGCGGATGGTGGACACGGAGCTGGTGATGGGGGTGTAAGTGTGTGCAGCCAGAGGGTAGGCAGAAGGCGGGTACGTTGGTAAGAAGTACTGGAATTGGACTGGCACCGACTGCCTATGGTATGAAAATACAGCAAGTGTCAGACAAATCATTACAACATGCACCCACCTCTTCAACCCCAGTGCTCAGAGCACCCTCTAATCTTTGCAACCTCCCTCAGCAAGAGTATTAACTAGCCCCGACTATTCTAGAGATCCCTTTCAGCTAGTTAAAAATTCAGAAACCTCACACTACCTTAAGTGTTAGCAACTACCTTAAGTGTTAGCTGCCACATCAATTCATGCATATGAGAAGTCTCTAGCAAAGAAGCAGCCAGGCACTCTACTTAAAGAATTCTTTCCCACCTACCTGTTGTCACTTCTTGTTTCCATGGCAACTGGGTTTGGAGATGCTCGGTGTCCAGATATGGGAATGAGATTACTCCTCTCTGCTGTATAATCAGATTGGATCCGAGGAGAAGTGTGTGTGATTTGCTGAGGAACCACCTTAGCTGCATAATGAAAAACAAGAATCAGAGAGGTAGCCGTGTTAGTCTGGAATAGCAGAGGTAACAAAGTCCTGTGGCACCTTAAAGACTAACTATAAAGTTTTGAAGCATGAGCTTTCGTGGGCTAATACCCACTTCGTCGGATGCAAGCAGTGGAAGTGTCCAGAGGCAGGTACACTTTTCTGTACCTGCCTCTGGACACTTCCACTGCTTGCATCCGACAAAGTGGGTATTAGCCCACGAAAGCTCATGCTTCAAAACTTTATAGTTAGTCTTTAAGGTGCCACAGGACTTTGTTACCTAATGAAAAACAAGTACCGTATTTTTCGCCCTATAAGACGCACTTTTTCTTCCCCAAAACAGGGGGGAAAAAGTTGGTGCGTCTTATAGGGCGAATGTCTTATAGGGGAAAAAAAAAAAAAAAAAAAAAAGCGCCTCGCTCTCCCGTCCCCGCCGCGCGGGCGGGCTGCCGAGGTTCCCCCCTCCCCGCCGGACCAAAAAAAAAAAAAAAAAGCGCCTCGCTCTCCCGTCCCCGCCGCGCGGGCGGGTTGCCGGGAGCGTCCCGGTTCCCCCCTCCCCGCCGCGGGCGGGCTGCCGGGAGCCTCGGCAGCCCGCCCGCGCGGCGGGGACGGGAGAGCGAGGCGCTTTTTTTTTTTTTTTTTTTTTGTCCGGATTTTTTATTAAAAAACGAGGGGGCGTCTTATAGGCCGGAGCGTCCTATAAAACGAAAAATACGGTAGCTAATTAACAGCCAAAACAAAAAAGAGAGCAGAGAAAGGGAGAATTTGAAATCCAGGTGATTAAACTTTCTTCTCCTCAATGAAAATGAACAAGTCTTTTTATTTCACTAACAACAGGGCAGAATCAGAGAAGAAATGAACCATCTTGTTTATTTGTAATGTGTGCCCACTGGGCTCTAAGTGCACATGTAAAATACAGAATATCAAATTAAGGGAACTCAATCCTTAATAATCTTCATTTTGCATGATCAGCCCTTTTTCCCTTGCCACTAGCTGGAGTGGACAGATCTTCAGGGACCAATCCCTGGTGGAAAAGGAAAGAAGGATGGAAGTTGTAACGAGAGCAAGCAAAACCCAGGAGGACCATGGAACTCTCCAGATGTAATTGGTGAATGGAGACCATGCTTTCCTCCCAGGCCTTAAAGGAAGATTTAAAAAACCTACAATCTCCTCTACAGATAAGTGGTTGAAAACAGACACAGCTCGCTGGAATATATTCAAAGGCAAATTCAATGTGGCCAAAGTATAGACCTTTATTGTTTGTAGAGATTGAAATTTGGGATGCAGGGGGTGGAACAGGCAGATGAAGATGCAAAAAATTTGGTAGTTGGCCTTTGTTGATAATATTTTTGCTAATCACTGGCTTTGTTTACAGGTTCTGGAGTTTAGTCTTGCTATGGTAAAGTATGCTGACCACAAAGATTTTACACTTGATGTTGGAGTTTCTGCTACTCAGAAGTTGAGTTTGTCTCCAGCCATGGTAGAAGTTCCCCAGAGACAAAGCACACCTCGTTTACCATTCTCCATCTCTGCACAGAGAAACAAGTGGTTGTATTTCAGCAGGGATTTCATGAAAAAAATGGCTAACAGAAATAAAGCCACAGAGCTGCCAGGGCTCTAGTTTTAGAACAGTTCCTCTACGAAACAAACACCTAACTCAAGATAGTTTTCTAACCTGCAAGTTAGCAACACTACCTGTAGTCAGCAGCAACAATTTTAAGAGCTTCTGAGCAACACTGTTGGAAACAAATGTCTCAGCCACGTTCCACATCTAGGTGGTAAGGCAGTGAGTGAGGAGACAAACTGGACTAAGTGTCCTACTCTCAAAACACACAGTCAGATGCAACTAGGCACCAGCTAAAACTTCTAGCAATGAAGGAAAACTTACTCCTTCTTTGAGGAAGACACATTTATATCCATTAGTAGGTATATCCTCAATAATCATACTACATGGTATGAAGTTCCAGGAGGCTCAAGTTTGTTTAGAATAAAGACTAATGTGAGGAGGCCAATAGTTAACTAGACTGAGTGCTTCCAGAACTCTCCCTGCATCATTTAAAAATATATTAAGGTTAATAAAATCTACTTGTTTGTTTCTCCCATCTTGGATTGATTTTTTGTTATTTCTCTTGTTTAATGTGCTAGTAACAAATAGATGCCCCAGACCAACACGGATGCATGTGTAAAGAGATGTCAGCTGAATTACACCCACCCATCAGAAGCTGAAATCACTCACCAACTGGGATGTTTGAGGTGGTCACAGCAGTGGCATGGGAAGAGTGGGAGGGCATTGTCATGGTGACAATTGTACTTGTAGGAGCTTGAGTATGAGACACAGAACCTGAAAGAGAGTGACACTAGAGATGTCTATGCAGCTACATCACTCTAATCTCCATATCCTAAACACACAGAGAGAATGCTAGAGAACAAGCACCAGGAACTTTCTATCCAAGCATTCCCTCCCCCACATACTATCTCCCTTTCCCCAAACAAAAATGGTTCAAGTCCTAACTAGGGACAGGATCTCTGATGACTATTTGCAGAACGAAGATGTTCTGCCACCCTTTGTCACCTCTCAACATCATGGAGAAGTAATGTTTACACTACTGAGCTGTGAATACTCACCAGCTGTGGTTGCTGAGGCAATAGTATTGGTTGCCAAAATGGGTGCCACTGTTGCTGCCGCCACTGGAGTACCAGTACTAAAAATGGTTTTCTAGAGAAAAGAAAACTTCATATCAAGAGAAAATTACAGATACATTTTATTTGCTTTAAAATCATATTGCAGCTATTCCTAAGAGAACAAGACACCAGGTTTCTAGCCTAACTTTGAACCCTGCTCATCACTTAGTCTGGGTCATCCAGATGTTGTGGTTCAAAGTAAGAATAGAATATGGGCTAAGTCTGTAAAAAAACAGCTGTGGGTCACGATTTTCTCCTGACAAACACCCTTCCCCCTCCCCCTCAGCTAATCACCCACACACACACCTGCCCCTTGCCCATACACCACTTTCACTGAGCACACCAAAACCACAAAGGTGAACAACTGTGTCCATAACTTTTGAACCAAAAAAAATCACAAACTTCTCAGTCTGAACTGTGGAAGAAATTACACTGATCTTATCTCATGGGATTTACCTGAGCCATGGTATGGAGCTGCTGTTTTGGTGTTCCTATGGCTGGGTGAGATGGCAGCGTGATCCGAGTTGCCGTGTCCCGCGGCTGTGCAGGGCGCTGAATACTAATAGCTGCAGAAGGTGGGTGCTGCTGGATAGACAGAGTGGGCCGACTGGGAAAAGAAAGAAAGGACATTCAGAGAAGTAACCTTTATTTAGTATCCAGACAGTTAAACAAGGCATACTAGCTCCCCCCATACTGGCAAGTAGGGATATTAGACTCCACTTGTCTTCTCTTTGAGGGCGACACTACTATTGAATCTATGTTAATACAGTGATAGAATTTGCAGAAGTGTCTGCTATACAATTCTTATTCGGCATCTTCCAAAGGTAGGAACTCAGATTCCTCAGTATCTAGAGATACCAACATAAGCAAAACAAGCTAATTTCAATTTCTACGTCCCTTCCCCTGAGATATTTTGAATATTCCAACACTCATATGGCATTTTCCACAGCAACTTCTCCCAAGAAGATGGGACTGAAATAGGCAGGTGCTGCCCTGGCAGACCAGTAAACCCATTCCCTGGGGAAACAAATTGATCAATGAGCTCCTGTTTAGCAGTTTTTCCTCTCTTGGAACAAAAAACAATATTTAACATTTACAGCAGGGGTGGGGAACCTTTTTCCTGCCAAGGGCCATTTGGAGATTTACAATGTCATTCGAGGGCCGCTCCTCCCCTCCCCCCCCCCCCCGCAGGAAGCCCATTCCATCACCACCACCCCCGCCTGGCGGCCCGCGCGTGTCCCTGGCCGGCGGCTCCCCGAGGCGCTTCCCGGCCTCTTCGTGGAGCCGCCCCGGGCCGCCAGGCGGGGGTGGCTCCGCATTCAGCGAAGGGGCTGGGAAGCGCCTCGGAGAGCTGCCCCCGCTCGTCCCTGGCCGGCGGCTCCCCGAGGCGCTTCCCGGCCTCTTCGCGGAGCCGCCCCGGGCCGCCAGGCAGGAGCGGCTCCACGTTCGGTGAAGGGGCCGGGAAGCGCCTCGGGGAGTCGCCCCCGCCTGGCGGCCCGGATGGAATGCTTTGGCGGGCCGTATAAGGCCCCCGGGCCGGAGGTTCCCCACCCCTGATTTACAGTGTTTTTCCTTCACAGAGCTGCAAGCATTTCACACAGATGAATAAGCATTATTTCTCGTGTCTTACAGATGAACCTACTCAGACAAAGGCTAAGTGATGTGCCTAAAGTCACACAGCAAGTCACTGGCAGAGCAGAGGAAAGAACCCATTTCTCCTGACTCTCCTGATTTACTCATATTCTGTGTCAATTGGACCTCAGCAGATAAATCTCTTCAACTTCTATACAATATTTCTGACTTTCACAGGGTATCAGCCTCCTCTACTCCTCTTCATGCTGTCTGTGTCAATGTCAGGAATCTTGAGGCTCCTCAAGACACTTTTTTCCTTATGTGTTTACCTCAGGGTTGATTCTGTAGCATGTGCTGCTGTTGTTGTAATAACTGGAGACTGAGCTCTTGTGGCAGAGACTGTTGCTATTACAGCAGGAGGGATAGTGCTTGATGTCGTCACAGGAGGACGAGACTGTAAAGACAACAGATAAAAGTACGTCACAATGATGCAACTGAGAAAGTAGCTAGGAAATACTTTGATAAAGCCAAATTTCCTAGATCTCAGTATAAAATACTGGCACTTGGAGATATTTCCAGTCTATAAAACTCTTTTGTGAACTCTTAAAAAGCTCTGGGCTGGTTTTCAGAGCAGAAGCATCAGAGGTAGTTGATGATCAAAAGCAGTTAAAAGACCAGATACGTATGGAAACTGTTCCAATGATTCAGAGTTTCCATAGGATATTAGAAAATATGTTTTTTATTTTGATGCATTCCATTCATGATTACCAAACGTAATATATACCATTCAGTTATGCAAATGTGGTTACATTTGGACACAACTATCAAAATATGCACATTATGTGGAATCAGACATCAACATGGGCACACACTCCTTCCCCATCTCATTTTAAATATATGTATTTCCTGGTCCTGTATTTAGCTTATATCACCCCGATGAAACGGATTTAAAGTTTGAGTATAAAATAACAGCACAAATTCAAGACAGGCCTTTTTGAATTTAAATAAAGTTTTCAAGCATATTCAGCATGAGGACTCCTCCAGAGTTCAATCCGTTTTTAGACAGTTTAACGGTCTATAATGTCCAGCTCATAGTTAGCCTACCAAAAAAGCTTGCATGATGCTGCCAATGCCAACTTCATAAGGCTGGGGGACCAAAAACAGAAGGGATGGTTGCCAACGCCAACAGCTCAGTAAATAAAGGCTACTAATGTTATGTTCTGGGTGGATTCCCCCTAAAAGATCTCGGAATGAACAGTAAGAGGAGGGTCTGAAATACAGCACAATTGCCACTTGCCTGGATTGGTTGATGAATGATGTGCTGAACAGCAGGCTGAGCTGTAGCTGCATTTGGCAACTGTGAAGCTGGCCTCAGAACTGTGGTTACTTTGGAGCTGGACATCACTGCAGCCGCTGCCGCACCTGAGGAACAAATCACTGTGTTAGTGCACAACATATCAAAATGATTGAATTACCCATATACAGAGGGGCATATCAAATTAAGAAGACAGTAGAGGAGTTTTTAAACCAAGGGCTGGGAGAAAGCAGACGGGTGCGGAGAGGCACATGGTTTGAACAGAGACATCCCTTAATGGATTTATTAAAGAAGATTCTCTATATCCTAGTAAAGGAGAGAGGACAGAAGTTGATAAACTACAAAAAGGAACTAAAGAGAAACAGTCAAATGAAAAAGAGTCCCATTCATTTACATCACTTGAAGGCAGACAACTAAATATTAACAAATTGCATAAGTGTTTGTGTTCAGATGCTAGAAGTCTAAATACTAAGATGGGTGAACCTGAGTGACTGATACAGTATTAAATAAGAATATTGATATAAGAGGCATCACAGAAACTAGGTGAAACAATGATAATCAATGGGACAATAACACCCAGCGTAGAAAATATACAGGAAAGACAGAGTAGGTTGTGCTGCTGGGGGGGGGGGGGGGGGGCACTACATGTGAAAGAAAGCATATAGTCCAGGGGTAGGCAACCTATGGCGTGAGTGCCAAAGGCGGCACGCGAGCTGATTTTCAGTGGCACTCACACTGCCCAGGGGCTCTGCATTTTAATTTAATTTTAAATGAAGCTTCTTAAACATTTTAAAACCTTATTTACTTTATATACAACAATAATTTAGTTATATATATTATAGACTTATAGAAAGAGACCTTCTAAAAATATTAAAATGTATTACATCCATTGTGAAACCTTAAATTAGAGTGAATAAATGAAGACTCAGCACACCACTTCTGAAAGGTTGCCAACCCCTGGGATAGAATATTCTTGGACTTTCAGAAAGCCTTTGACAAGTTCCTCACCAAAGGCTCTTAAGCAAAGTAAGCAGACATGGGATAGGAGTGAAGGTCCTCTCATGGATTAGTAACTGGTAAAAAGACAGGAAACAAAGGATAGGAATAAATGGTCAGTTTTCACAGTAGGGAGAGGTAAACAGAAGAATTCCCCAAGGACTTTTACTGGGACCTGTGCTATTCAACATATTCATAAATGAAAAAAGGGTAACGTTTGCAGATGATAAAAAATTACTCAAGATAGAAATCATCTGTGGACTTTACTAAGAGTTACAAAGGGATCTCATAAAACTGTGTGACAGGGCAACAAAATGGTAGATGAAATTCAATGCAGATAAATGCACAATAATGCACACTGGAAAACATAATCCCAACTATACACTCAAAACGATAGTATCTAAATTAGCTTTTATGACTCAGAAAAGAGTCACTCTGGATAGTTCTCTGAAAACATTTGCTCAATATATAGCACCAGTCAAAAAAGCAAACAGAATATTAGGAAACAGAGATAATGAGACAGAAAATATCATAATACTCAATATAAATCCATAGTACACCCCCACCTTGAATACTGTATACAGTTTTGGTTGCCCAATCTCAAAAAATATATATTAGAATTAGAAAAAGTACAGAGAACGGCAACAAAAATGATTAGAGGGATGGAATAGCTTCTATTTGAGGAGAGATTAAAAACTCTGGGACTGTTCATCTTAGAAAAAAGATGACTGGGGGGGGGGGATATGATAGAGGTCTATAAAATCATGAATGGTGTGAAGAAAGTAAAAAATAAAGTGTTTTTACTTCTTCATATAACACGAGAACCAAGGGTGACATTATTAAATTAACAGGCAGCAGGTTTAAACAAATATAAAGAAGTATTTTTTCACATATTGCTTTGCTGGGGATGCTGTGAAGGCCAAAACAAAAACTGATTAAAAAAAAAATTAGGTAAATTCATGGAGGTTAGGTCTATCAATGGCAATTAGCGAAGATGGTCAGGGATGCAACTCCATGCTCTGGGTGTGCCCAAGCCTCTGATTGCCAGAAGCTGGGTCTAGAGGACAGGGAATGGATCACTTGATAATTGCCCTGTTCTGGAGCATCTGGCACCAGCCACTGTCGGAAAACAGGGTACTGGGCTAGATGGACCACTGGTCTGAGCCACTATGGCCATTATAATGTTCTTATTTTATACTTCTAGTTTTCATTCTAGTGATGCAACTTCAAAATTAGGGCTAACAATAGTGATACTCAAGGGATACAAAAAGGATATGTTGACCTTTACTGCTAATTCCAAAAAACCCAATCTGCTTTGTTGGACCTCTTTCAATTGCTTACATTTAATAATGTTATTTAATAAATCTGACCTTTTTCAATTCCAAACTATTGAAATAAGTGAGTAGGAGTAACTGAAATTGCCTGCATATTAGATAACGGTGTAAAAAGTGGTCTAGTAATTATAGTAATCTATCTGCATCTGCTGAAGTAGAGGAAAGATGGATGCACAATAAATGGAAGTTATTTTTTAAAACATCACAGCAAAATGCATGGTATCAGTTCCTCACCAAAGGCTCTTAAGCAAAGTAAGCAGACATGGGATAGGAGTGAAGGTCCTCTCATGGATTAGTAAGAGAGGCTTATCTCAGTAATCTGTCTACTGTTTGCTGTGCCAAAATGATCAGACATCTACAGTGGAAAAAAATTGCTTTTCTGATTCTAGTTATCACCCAAAACATGAAGCATTTCAACAGCAATTTTAGCTCAGAAAACTCAACTGTTTGTGTTTGCAAGAGAATCACAAACATAATGATTCACTCCAAATAGTACTGTCAAATAATTTGAGGGGAAACATACAATTTCTGCAGATTTTGCTCAATATTACCTAGAGTGAATAATTTAACAGGAAGAAAACATGAACAAGATGTTGGAAACAGACAGACTGAAAATAAAATAAGTATTAAGTGAAAATACAAAGAGCAATTTATGTTAAAGTGGGTTCTCCAAAAGGCTCAAATAGACACAAATTAAATGCTCAAAAACGATGAGAAAAATGAGTACATGCAAATTCTTCCATATGGGCTATAAAAGAATGCATATACAGCTGCACACTCTTTCCCACATACTTTGGTGAAGTATAGTTTTTCACATGCAATATGCAACATAGGATCACTGAAAGTACAGCATGCCCAGAATACATGCTCTTTAGAGCTGTACACCTGTTTGTGAATGAGAATCACTATTAAGAGTATAGAGCAATATTTTTTAAAAATTAGCTTACAGTAAGTTTTAAATTTCTTTCTTGAGCAACTGCATAATATTGTGATCTAAACATACCGATGCTCCATGCAAGTACAGAGGACGGGGAGATGGAAATAAAAACGTTGGTAGGTGTTTTTTTGTATCAATCTGATTTTACCTAAGACTGGAAGCCAATTCATAGAGCTTAAGGATAAGCCTGCTATCAGAAGCCTGACAGACTTAAATTATTCCTCAAACAGAAATCATGCTAGCTGACCTGGTCTCTCCTCTTACTAGCAGTGGTTCTCAAACTTTTTGTAGTGGTGACCCCTTTCCCACACCGGGGCTCTAAGTGTGATCCCCTCTTGGTGTCAGGCGGCGGGGGGGGGGGAGGGGGGGTGCCTGCAGCCCACTGTGGCAGGGGCTGGGGGTTCCAGAAGCCCCACGAGGCCAGTGGGGGGGGGGGGTTTCCATCAGCCCCACGGAGGCACTGGCAGCCCACCGCAGCGGGGGCCAGGCTCACGGGGGCACCGGAAGCCCACTTCATCAGGGGCCAGGTTGGGCATATGGCAGTGCCGGCAGCTCGCCGCAGCAGGAGCCGTGGCTGGGACCGGCCATATGGGGGTGCCGGCAGCCCACCAAGGCAGGGGCACGGGCTGCCTGAAGCAGCAGGGGCTGGATGCCAGCAGCCTGCAGCAGCGGCATTGTTCAGGGCCGGCTGCTGGCAGGAGGGGCTCGCGACCCCCACAGAACTGGCTCGTGACCCCCACAGGGGTCCCGACCCCCACTTTGAGAACCAAAGTGACTGATATGCTTTACAAGCTACAGAAAGAGAGACTGAAACCACAACAGCCGGAATCATGGGAGAAGAGACAAAAACCTGCACAGCTAGAACAAACAGTTATCTCAGACACAAGTCTGAATGTACACCATTCAATAGAGTAATACACCTTACTATAGACTAGGAATGATATTGTGGCGGATGGATAGGAGACAGACTAAAAGGCACAATAAGCAACCAGGAGCGAGCAGTGAATAAGCCGTGACATTTTGCACAACAGACCTACCTAACCTAGGCCATGTTTTCTAACGTACCCCACTGTTTTGCCAGCACAGTGTTCAAATAGAAGAGGTGCTGGTTGCTGCCAGCATATTAAGCACCATCATGTTCACCTGCACAAGCTATTTTAGAAAACACTTAAAATACCACCAGCTACCTGGAGTCCTGTCTACACTAGCATTCTTACCGCTGGAGTGATACCAGCATTAACAATAGTGGGAAATGTTAAGGGAAAAAAGAAACTAGTGTAGATGCAGCCTTCCTGAGCAAGTGTGAAAAAGAGCCATTTTTACAGCTCATGTTGACTTCACCTCGGGGTAAGTGAGAAGCTCCAATGTGTAAAGGGGGGCCAGGAGCACTACTTCGGATGATAGACATCTGAACATTTGTTGTCATGATATGGTGCAAGTTACTGTGATGGCCCTGCAGAAAAAAAAAAGAGGATTCCATGAGAAATGTTGCCCAGAAAGATCACATTCACAGGTAACTGCCCACGTTAAAACATTACAGGCAGCAACAAAACACATTTAACAGTTTTGTGGAAATATACCAGTATGCAGAGGCATTACAAATGAGAGGGGGGTACAGACAAACATTTCTGCAGGATGAAGCTGCGGTCTCCTTCCATTTTCAGCCGAAACTCTTAAATAAACATCTACTCAGGCATCTACATGTCAGTTATCAATTTCTCTTCCCATCCAAGTCACCGTCCCATTTCAATTGGACAGATGGCATTTCTGCATTGAGTGATCTCTTTAAACAGTTTATATCACCCCATTCAGCAGAAATATGTGAGACAGGGAAGAACTAAAACATATATTAATTCCCCACATTTCACTTATAACTGCCTTTCCAGGCATATTTAGGAACATCACTTAAAACGCAATAATTGGTGTGAATCCGTAGTAGGTAGAAACACCTACTCTAAAAAATTAATGGACAGTACTTGCTAACCAGTTACAAATAAAGTTTAGTGGGTATCACTCTTATGTTACATGATGTTTCATAAAACACTTTATGTTAACCTAAGAGTATTTCACTTGCTAGAGCTGAGTACTGGTTTTGGCAATCGAGCTCTGCCCTGCTGGTAGGCCTCCAGATGGTTTGTTTACATTTGCATGGCCACCCGCAGCTCCCAGTGGCTGCAGTTCACTGTTCCTGGCCAGCGGGAGCTGCAGGAAGTGGTGTGAGCTGCAGGGACATGCTGGCTGCTGCTTATTGCAGCTCCCATTGGCCGGGAATGGCGAACCACGGCTACTGGGAGCTGCGGAAAGCCATGCTAATGTAAACAAACTGCCAGCGGATTACCCTGAGGGCCCTATGGCCCTTGCTTCATCTCCCTACTCAGCTGCATTTTTCTTTTGCATTGCTGGGGATGTCTGTTCCCAGCTCCACACTCTCTTGGTGGTTACTAATACTTTGGGGAACAATGATGGAATAGTTTATCCCCCTCTCAAGATCTAGTTCATCCCCCTCTCAAGGTCTCTCTGCTCTACTGATGGTTTCTGGACAGAGGAACTTACAACCAATATCCCACTTTAGTAAATAGCAAGGGAGGGAAAAGGGAAACCTGTTGTCCACTGATTGTAGCCACAGGAATAGCTGAGGCTTGTTGGATACTGCTTTCCATGGTTACATTAACCTGCCCAGGAACCTTGGTGGGAGCTGACATTGTAGATGGTGGAGCAGGAGCAATGGGCCGGCTGGGCATGGTGGGCTTCATAGGAGGCTGCAAGAAAAAGAAAAATAGTGACAATTCAATACAAGGAAGTAAAGATCTCTCCTCAAAAATCACAGCCTGCTGAGGATTGGTAACAGGATGTGTGTGGTTTGGGACGTAAGAGAAAAAGCCCCTTTCAACTGAAAGAAGCTGGAAGGAAGCATCTCTTTTGGCTAGTGCGGTGTCTCCTTGTGGAGAGTAATTAGGACAACAGAACCCCAATTTTATCTAGACACTCTGGGAGATATCGCAGAACAAACAAACATCACAAATGCAGATGAAAAGCCAAACAAGACATTAACATCCTGATTTACTTTTTTAAAAACTTTCATCTCCCTTTTCTCTTCCCTTCGTAGCCTTTAGATTTTCTGAACAATTCCTCTTCTGCCAATTAGAGCTTAGATCATGTTTACTTAAGGCTTAGATGGAAAAAGAGAAAATGGCTATAATCACCTATTTGCTCAAGTTACGACCATCCTTTACAAAGGTCTCCTTCTTGTGTCTTCTTAACCCCATCCTCACAAAAAGGATTCTGCCTAGCTGTAGGAATTACCTAGTTTGTGCATGATTCCCCAGAACTTCATTTTAATGCTATATTTATATGCACAAGTGAGTATCTCATTGACATTCTTTCTACCCTCTTCCTGGAATGAATGGGAGGTTGTAAAATTGATTTAGATCATCCTTAATCTAAGAAATAAAGTAAGTGGAAAGGCCATAAAATGCTGCCTTGGGGCTGAAAGGTTCCCAATCTGCCTTCTGGAGTAGGGGCACCACACCTTCTATGAATATGTGCCTCTTTGAAGAATCCAGAAAAGAGCTGAATAAAAAAATAAAGCAATGTATAGAAAAGAACATTTTAGTCAAGAGGAGGTAAATGAAATACAACTGCAAATTAGCCTAGAGCGGTTTGACTGCACTGGGAAAGTATTACCTTCTCTAGTGGCTTACTTTCATTATCAATTCCGGCATTACCTTCATAAGTCCCTCTGAAAAGGAAAGTGGCACTGCTGGAGTCAGATGTGCCGGCGGAGCTGTCACTGTAACCGCAGCACCAGATTGGACCGTATGGTGCTGTGCCAACATCTGAACCTGTGGGTATGGCCGAACAACCACTGGTTCCTGTTTCTCTTCACGAGACTGTAGAGAGCCACCAGGGCCCATGTGCTCTCTGGGAGCAACTTCTGACTCTCGATTAGATTCATCACTCACTGCTGGGGAAAGAAAAAAGGAACTATAAAGAAGAGGATAAAAATGGGTAGGAAGTATGCACTCTTGCCCACAAGCCCAGAAATGGAGTGCCAAATGCATACATACAAAGGCAGTTTATTTAAATCCTCCTGAACAAGAGACATTCACTATTCCTGGTCTGAAACACCTGCTTGAAAAACAAAAGTCTCCAGAATGTCATCAATCCTCCTGCAAAGCATGCTCTGCATTCGTCTTAGAGACCTAAAGGATTATCCCCACACATCATGATCTAACCCAAGTCACTCACAAGGCACAATCATTCTCCTTAAAATAAACCTCTCTAACTGTAACCTCTCTTTAAACTGAATAATTAAATTTAAATGAACAAAATAAGCTGATCAAGACCATCAGGTGAATGATTAAGGCCTCATGACATGGATTCAATTATTTTTTTATTAAAGGCTTCACTAAATGCTAGATTATCCAACCACTTCATCTAATTAAAAATTAAGAATAAACTGTCAAAGCAAAAAAACAATCAAAACACAAAGCTGCCATAATGACAGCAATAATTAGACTAAAATTGGAATTTGTCTTATTTTCATCACATAAATTCATAAGAGCACAGGAAGCTCTGCTGTAAACTGTATTTAAACACTAATTATTATTAGGCAATCAAAACCTATGTAGAATTGATTTTATACTTACTGCACAACTCTCAGAATCTCCTACCATACTTATTCATTTGAATACTAAAAACATACTTCCTTCCATCTTACTCTGTAAGATCAGATTGACTTACTGCTGAAGGCATCAGTAATGTGGCAACTCTCACTACTCAGGCCCTGATCCTGCAATGAGCTCCAGGTTGGGGCAGGCATCTGGTAGCACAGACCTCATTGCAGAATTGGGACCTAAGACATTAAACACCAGTCAAGAGTTATTGAGATAATGAAACAGTAACAGGTATTTCTAAAGTGGGTTTGAAAATTATCAGATATATAGTCTCATTTAGCAAATAATTAAAAGAACACTGAAAAATCAATTGTTTTTAAAAAATCCACTTTCTGATAGTGTCCCTTTAATACATCAGCTAATCATACAGTTCTATTTATAGGTGATCATGGTCCATGTTTATTTCTGTGAGGTTTGCTCTGAAGCTGCTCCTGATAGTTCCCACCTACCTGTGATTTCTTTGCAGTTCTCCCTTCCCCAATGGAGAGCCCAATAGTATTTCCTACACCAACTATAACTTACTTTATAGATAATTTTTAAACAGGGGCTTGTGGTCAAAATGTTTTTGCTAACATTGTTTTCCTAAGGCAACTCGCACATTCCCGGCCCATACTGATCCAGTATGACATGTGGGGTGTGAAAGAAGAGCTTCTTACAATTCTTCATATTAATGCACCTAATTATATCAGAGTTTGTGTCATGTCTGTCCTTGATGTGTTTAAATATCCACATCGTCTCAATAAAATTCTGCAGAGCATGCAGAAAACTGTCTCAAAATTCCACAGAATGAAGGTGCTTGGTAGGAAGATGAACCTCCAATAGCTATCTTACCTGTGGTTGTTGGGTTTATCAGCCCCGTAGATCCACTGGTGGAAATTGGGGGTGGAGCTTGTCCTAGTCCTGCAGGAGGGGCTCCAGAACGGGGAAACTGCTGAGAACTCATTCCCACCTGCACAACGGAGGAATATTTTAAAACAACATAATCCTAGCAATATGTTCAAGGAACGATGGTAGAGCTAACACTGCTGAGATTTGATCCCTCCCATAGCATCCAGGGTCCGAGGTGACAATTTGTAACATGGCCCCATAGAAGAATGACCATGAATTTGAATGGAAAAACAATCTGTTTTGAATGCAGACACGTTCTCAATGGGGAATGGAAGCCGGACAGCGGTGCACACCGTGGCCGACGCTTCCCGTCTGATCCCCGGCAGCGCGGAGTTCAGCTGGGCTGTGGAGGAGCGAGACCAGATTTGGAAGGGCGAGGGGATGTTTCTCGGGCGGGCACGATCCGGGGAGCGTGGTCAGCGCTCTAGACACAGCCCCGCAAGTGGGACCCCGGGGCTCGGCGGCAGCAGCTCGCGACATCTTCTTTACCCAGCCCCCAGACACCCTCCAGCACCAAGACCCCCCCTAAACCGGCTACTCGCGCCTCTGCTGATTGGACTGAGTAGAGCAGACGACATCACTAGCCCTGCGCTAATCCAGGGTCATGCTGGGCCATTAGCCAATTAAGCGCAGAACAAGGCTAGCGCCCTCAACCAATCGGGAGCCCGTCCTACTGATGACCTCACGAGAGAGCTAGCCAATGGGATAAGAATCTACGGGCCAATGGGGAGCAATTCTCCACGCCAGATTCCGCCCCCTAGTGCTGTGAGGGACGCGCAGAGCCCGGATGTTCAGAGGCAATAAAGCGCAGCGGCCACCAACAAGCCATTTGCACCGCGGGCAGCTGGAGCCAAGCGTGGATCCCCACCCCCGATAACGCCCCGTGGTGGAAGCAGCTTTTGGCCCCCGACAACCCGCAGCCGGGTCCCCTTTCCTCTTTTTAACCTCCCGCGACCCTCTCCTGCCGGGTCCGCTTCGGTCCCCCGAAGTCCGGCTCCGAAGCCCCGTTTCGACCGCTTGGCCGAGCCGCGCGCGCAGTTGTCCCTGAGCTGCCTACCTGCTGCCCCGCGCGCGGTGGGGCCTCGCGCAGCCGCCTGCGGACCCGTTTCTCCCGCTGACACCGATGCTCAGACCCAAGCTCTCCTTCCACCGCCGCAGCCACCCTCCGCCTGATTGGCTCCTCTTGGTCCCTCCCACAACGACGATGTCCCGCCCAGCCTGCGCAGGGATTGGCTGAGACGGCGTCGTCGAAGGAGCTTCTGGGAAACGTAGTTCAACTGAGGGAGCCGCCGAGGCAATCCTACTAGAAGGCGGGGCCTGATTTTGCGCAGTGATTGGCCAGGACAATGGCGACGAAGGGCCCTGACGGAAATATAATTTGGAACCAGGGTGATAAGAGCTCTCGCGAGACGTGCGGTGCTTGGAGGCGGAGAGCGCCTAGAAACAGGCTACTTGTGTCGCTGACTGTGCCTGAGGGTTGCAGATCTGTGCCCGGCGCTGTGGCCTTCAGTTCGCACCTGTGCGGTGCTTCGCCCGGGTTCCTCTAGCTGCAAGAGACCCCCGTGGCTGGCACAGGGGATGTAGCCTCAGACCTGAAGCGAGCTCTTACTTTGCCCGCAGATACCAAGCTGTAAGCAGCTGCTCAAACAGTGATTTTTCCTAATCTCATTAACGTTTGTAAAAGTTGATATAAAGAAAATAACATTTAAATAAAACAATCACCTCTGCATAATTCCTAACTCTACCATACAAGCCCTTTCGGACTCATCAGAGAATTGTGAACTACCATGCAATAGCATGTGTAGGGGAAGGCTAAGAGTAATGGGAGCTTGTTAGGTTGGCTTTGGAGGAGATGGGGATGAATAGCACTGTAGCTCTTTTCATCAAAGTGGTCAGTGTCCTTATGCCCATTTTAGAGATGAGGAAATTGAGGCACAGCGATGAAGTGACTTGCCCAAGGTTATTCCGCAGGCCAGTGGCAGAGCCAGGAATAGCACCCAGGTAGCCGGAGTCTCAGCCCAATAATATGGGAGCATTGAGGTAGTGGAGTGTTTTGAAGGTTTGGGGGCACTTTGAAGGGGCTTAAATGGTTTGTTTGTTCAGAAATTGGGATAGGGAACCAGGATGGAGTTTTGAGGGGCAGAGGTGGCTGCTCCTGTGGTGGAAAGGTTGGCAGCACTGTCTCTGGGGCCCTGTAGAGTGGTGGTTACTTAGAATATATTTTAGTGACAACACAGGTGCTTCAATTCTGTGGTGCCACTAAGGATGTTCATTGTTGGCTTTAGATTTTTTTCCGTAAACTACTGAGCCTCTATCAGGCTTGGATTTTTGGGTCATTGACCATGATTTGCTGGATAGCTACTGAGTTCTCAGCAATAACACTGGGACCCAATACAGCATGTGCAGTTGCTATTCAGGACTTATGTTACTCTGGTGTATTTGATCTTAGCGTGGGCAAGTTCGGCTTTAGCCTGTTCTGTCGCAATATCTGCTTGAGTGGCTGTTTAAGTTTAGTCTTGCTGGTGTTTTTAGCTGCATACAGGCCTTCTCACTTCCATCTGAGCCTGGATAATATCCTTTCTAGCCACATGTTTCTGCTAATGCATCCGAAAAACACTAAAAGTCTGTTCAGTTTCTGGGATCTGGCATCTCCCTTCTCATTGTTTGAAAATCTTCCCATTTATTATTAATGAATAAATAGGATTTACAGGAGGAGCACAGTACATTATATTTAATTCTTAAAGGCACAGTTCTGATTTCCTTGGCTTGGTGCAAAACATCCTCCACTCCAAATACCAATAAACTAAATTTGCCCATTACCTGCAACAGACCATTTGTAGGAATACATAATATCACAGATCTCAAGAGCTCTATAATCCCACATCTATCTCTGCTGTTATACAAACAACCTGCTACTTTCGAGCTCTAAGACTTCAGAGTTATATGTGTGGGGGTAAAAATGTATAATTCTGGGCTGTTTTTTGTCTATAGCTAAAAGCAGGCCTGGGGACCTGAACCAAGAGTCTTTGCTTTTGTGTATTTGCTTTTCACCCACCCCCTTTCCATTCTCTAAACATGATGTGCATAGTAGAATGTTTTAGTTGAAGGACAGATACACAGACCTACCGATAAATGAAATGAACAGTCTAGATGCCCTCCTGTCTCACAAAATAAAATGTTATTTTGCAGAGCCTGCAACAGCCTTGCATAGAGATAGATATGGAATGTATAAACAAGGCCATAAGAGAGGGGTCATGTTTTAAGTGCCTGAAAGATGCCTGATATGCACGTGAACAGTTTGAATTGTAAAATGATTGGTTATAAAGATTGCTCGCCCCTGATACGTTAAGATCTCACTGTACTATAATTCCATGTATTATGTTTTCTGATAAAAGGTCACCATGATGCTCCTGTTCTTTGTAGTTCCTCGAGAAATATCCATGCTTGCATGCTTTGGAATAAAGTGTGTTTTCAGATACAAGTGACTACCAGCCTCATTCTTTGGAGGGACCATCACCCCTGACATGGGTGTCCGTTCCCACTTAGGAGCAAACTTTCAGAAGTATTCACTTATTGCGTGATGTTCAGAAATTGCTGAGCATGTGGGGCTCCCATGAAGTTCCCATGCAGTTGTGGGGTGCCCACCTCAGCGAAGGAGGCTGTGCTATACTATAGGGGTTTAAAACTGGGCACCCAAACTAGACAGCTCCAACAGAGAAGATCAGAGTACAGCAGAAGTGAGGGGGTTCCCTCTTGCTCTAGACTCCCTTGCCATCACTGGCTCTCAGGCTGGGATGACCAGCGGTAAATTACCCACCCAAAACAACCGCTTCCCCTTGGCCTGATTCAAGATGGCTGCCGGGCGACGCTCTAGCCGCTTTCTTCCTCTATGGCAGTCGGTCCTCCATGTATCCGGCCTTAGGGCGGAAGCGGAAGCAGGCTGCCCGGAAGGAACCTACCGGAGGAGCGGCGGCGGCTGGAGCCGGAAGGAAGCGTGGCGGCCGCTCACAGGTGCAATAACCGCAGGAGCTCGTGGCCTCGGGACGTTCGTACAACAGGTGCCTTAAGGCAGCGCGCGCCCCCTCTTCTGGAGCGCGGGTCACGCACTGGTCCGAGCGACCGGTCCCTCACGCGGCGTGTCCCTCACGCGGTGTCCCTCACGCGGCGGCTGAGCTAGGCTGTTCCTGCCCCATGGGGCGGCTCCTTCTCTCTGGGGCCGTGGTCATGGAGAGGGGGAGCTGCTGTGTCCGTGGGGGGTGGAGAGGGGACCCAGCTTCGTCGCGGGGAGGGAGATCCTGGGCAGTGTCTGCGGAGGGCAAGTCTCGGGTGGAGGGCGATGCTTGGCAGGTCACAGCTCTTGTGTCCAGGTAGCTCTTCTGCAGGGGCTGAAGTTGTGGGGACAGGCTTTGGCCAGACAGACGGGCCGGCTTTGGCCTGGGTCACACCGCGCAAGTTCCCGCTGACCATCTTGTGCGGTGTTTGCCATTTGTTGTGCTTGGCATCAGTGGGGCTGGCCAGCACACACTCTGGCACAAGGACTTCGCTGTAAGGGGAGAGCGTTACCTGTGCAAGCCGTGTCTGTTTACATATACAGGATGTGAAGTGCTACATGATACTAGCCTGGCTTGGAGCTGGGGGGGGGGGGGGGGGTTTGCAGTGAGTCATGCATTGCATTACAACACAGTGCATTTCTGTTTGAGCAAATTGCCAATAGTGTAGAAAACACGTTGGGAGAGAGCAGCTCTGCACCAGGACAGCCCTTGATGCTACTGTTACCATACATGGATTAGAAAGCATGCTTTCCTGTAATGACAGTCTTGTATAGTGACACTATGTTAATGTTACAGGCTTTTAGCTTCAGCAGAAAAATATTAGTTTCCAAACCATGCTAATGCTGTCCTGCTTTTTAGTCACACATCTGAAACAACTTGGGGAAAATTTTCAAAGGCATACTGGAGAATTGAGCAATCTAGCTCCAACTGAAAGTTAATTGAAGTTAGGCATTTCCCTCCTCTTTTTGTATGAAAATCTCCCCTTTTCATATTAATGAAGAAATATGATTTACAGGAGGAGCATGGTTCATGTGTGTTTGATTTTTAAGTGCACTGCCTGGAAACAAATTTGGGTACAAGAATGCCTCACTTAACGTTGTAGTTACATTTCTGAAAAATGCGACTTTAAGTGAAACGATATTAAGCAACTCCAATTTCCCCATAAGAATTAATGTCAATGGGGGAGTTAGGTTCCAGACAAAAGATATAGCTATAGAGATATAGATATATATACACACACACTAACTTTTAAGCAAACAATTTAGTCCATACCAGTGATGATTGTGAAGCTTGGTTGAGGTGGTGCAGTCAGAGGGTGGGATATTTTCCAGGGAATGCCTTACTGTTAAATGATGAACTAGCAATTGCCTGAGCCCTCAAGGGTTAACGCTGACACTCTACAAGGCAGCAGGAAAGGAGGAAGGGCAGACAGACACACATTATGGGATGGTCCCCACTACCGGGGGGAATCGACGGCAGATACACAACTTCAGCTACATGAATCACATAGCTGAAGTTTGCGTATCTGAAGCCGATTTAGCTGCTGTCCTCATGGTGGCGGCAGTTGACGGCGCACTCCCCCGTCGACTCCAGCTTGCGCCTCCCGGCAAGCTGGAGTTCCAGAGTCAACGGGGGAGCTGCGGGCGATCGATTTCTCACGATCCGGCGGGTAAGTGAAGACCAGCCCACTGTGTGTGTGTGAAAGAGAGAGGTGATGCGCTTTTCCTCTTTAAGGACACTGCCTTGTTAATTAGATAAGCAAGCTGAGCTGCAGCTGTTGCTTTGTCGTGTTTCCTGCTCTGTGGAAGATGGGGTAAGTGGGGTGCAGGGGTGAGGGGGACACCCAGATGTTAGCACCCCTTTTCTCCCCTCCCCCCAAAACAAGCAGGAGATTTGGGAAGCAGTTCCAAGGCAGAGGGCAGGAGCAGCACATGGCAGTGGGGGGAGGGACAGTTGAACTGCCAGCAGTTGATAGCCTGCTGGGCAGCTGCTGCACAGGGAACTTGGGGAGAGCTGATTAGGGGGGCAGCTAGTGCATCCTGGTTCCAAGCCCCCACCAGCTAGTTGCAATGGGCTGCTCTTCCTGCAAGTAGTGGACAAAGCAGGTGGCTGCCAATGACCTTAGAAGGGAGCATTGCATGACTTTAAATGAGCACGTTCCCTAACTGATCAGCAATGTAACAATGAGGATGACTAAGTGAGGAGTTCCTGTACTAGGCTAGGAGTCAGAACATCTGGGTCCTAATTCCAACACAGTTAGTGGCTCATTGTGTGACTTTGAACAAGTCACTTAATCTCTGTTTCAATATCTATAAAATGGAGATATTATACTTACTTTTGTAAAGTTCTTTAGGGTCTAGAGCTCAAAAATGCTAGGTTGTTTGTTAGAAGGGATCTCCATCCTGTTAATGCAATAATTTGTGTTCAAAATTAAGTCAGATACCTTATTTATTAGGTTTGTGGTCTCACAGGTGCCTTTGGAACTTACCGTACACAAATACAAGAATCAGAGGTAGCCATGTTAGTCTGGAATTGCAGAAGTTACAAAGAGTCCTGTGGCACCTTAAAGACTAACTAAAGTATTGAAGCATAAGCTTTCAAGTGGGTATTAGCCCACAAAAGCTTATGCTTCAATACTTTAGTTAGTCTTTAAGGTGCCACAGGACTTTTTGTAACTTCTACACAAATACAGTCACTCAAGTGAGTATCCAGATCTCCATTTCTGCTGGACTTAATAAGGGGCTGTGATGATGGATGTCCAATGTAGAAAAGAAACCAGGGTTTTGTGTTCTGACTTAACTGTGAAGGCTTAGCAGTTATGAGGGATTCTGATGCTTCCTAGCTTGTTCTCCCCATCAACTGTGCCTCAGGCTACCTGGAATTTAGCTAGAAGTTATGGAGAAAGTGTACAATACCAAATACATGATATCTATTTACACAGTATCTATTAGTGATTGTGATGCACCTTTTTTTGGAAACCCTTATTTTGCAACATTTATTATGTGTCAGTCAGTTTATGCTGGTTCCTTTCTATAGGATGCTTCTTGCAGCTGTCTTCCAGCCTTTGCTATTCTTGCAGAGTGTTCAGGAGTAAGTCATAACACCAACAGCATGTGGCATATCTGTTATCACCTCAGTGTGTTCAAAGCTCCAGAATGAGGCTGACATCCTGCCAGATTCATGCTTAAGAACATGGACTTCACAGGGATAAACTCTTCCATGCCAAGTTCTGCCTTACACACAGTGCATATTTGACCTGTATATATTGCTTTTCATTCCCACAGATTCTAAAACAGACTACAAATAACAGCGCATTTTACCAATGTGCTTTTTCACATTAATAAAGGTTTCCCAAACTGCGTCCTATATAGATGTATAACATCAGTGTTCCTTGGTGCAAAATAGTTGGAATTTGACCTTTGGGCCAGACTGCAAAATACATCTTTTAGGTGTGTTTTTTTGGAGAAGATTGAGGTTGTGCTTCCTACGTGAAGGTGTGGAAAGGAGTCTTTGCAAGGGGCAGGTTGAGCTCTTGCTGAATTAATTTAAATGCTGCTGAGACTTAATTTACATTGTCAGTGTTTTAGAGTTCCCACAGCCTTGAATACACATCTCTTATTAGTTATTCTAAATAAATACCTCTGCCCCTTCTTTTGGTCTTTGAGTTGCTGCCCATGGAGATGGGCCTTTTGCCATTAGCCTTTCCCTGGAGTGTAATCCTGTGATCCTCTGATTTCTAGACAGATTCCAGAGTATAGTGCATAGGTTCACAGACCTCTGTAACTTGACAGGACCCTTGGGTATGGGGTATCTGCTTGCTTCTTTCTCTAAGGAGGAAATTGAATTTCAATCCAGTTCAGCAGCTGTATTATAAACAATCCATTTATACAGTAGAGAGAGTAGAGTAAGAAGATTTTAAAATGAAACACACACCTACTTTATAGTGTCTGTCAGCCTATTCTTCTCCTTTCAGTTATCTCACAGAGACCTTGACAAGTTCTGTGTGTCTCAGTCATTCATGCAGTTACTATATTCAGGGAGCTCAACCCCTTTATCGTTCTCATGCCACCTCCATGTTTGTCCCCCAAGTTACTTTGATCCCTGCCGGAACTCTAGAGCATCGGTGGACTGAGCAGCTTGGCCCACTGCCAGTTTGGGGTTCTGGCTGCCAAGCGGGGTCCGGACCTCAGGGCCCCGCTCAGCCCACTGCCAGCCTGGGGTACTGGCAGCCGGTCTGTGGCTTTGCTCCTGGCCTCGGCCCAGTGCTTTCAGCCACCCTTCCGTGCTGTGGCCCACGTTGGAAAACTCAGCAAGAAAAAGCAAGACCAAGGGTCACACTAAACTGATAAAATTAAAATGCAGATCTTATTTTAAATGAAGCTTCTTAAATATTTTAAAAACCTTATTTACTTTAAATACAACAATAGTTTACATAATATAGACTTAGAGAGACCTTCTAAAAATGTTAAAATGTAATTTAAGATTTCATATGCCAATAATACAATTAACTTGGCACACCACTTTTGAAAGGTTGCCGACCCCTGGACTAGATGATCACAGTGGTCTCTTCTGACCTTCAAATATAATAATAAATGTGCAAAAAACTAGTTATCATGCCTTTGTGTTCCCATAGTTTTAGTCTTAGCTGTAGCTGAAGCATCTAATCTTACGATTCTTGTCTCCTAATATTCTTGGGTTCTTAGATTTTAAGCCCAGGAAGGACTATTATGATCATCTAGTCTGATTTCCTATATAACACAGGCCATTCAATTTCAAATAGAACCCGGACTTACATTTTAGGTAGACTATGACACTATGTAACCCCCTTCCCCAACATTATAAATTGAATGTTTCAGAGACAAACTTCTTTGATTTTTTTTTTCCCTCTAGGCATTTTCTATACAATGGGAATTTTAATTGCTCTTCTTGGAATCTGGTTCAGTTCTTCTCTAGCAAAGGCAGATTCTAAAGCAGTGACAACATCCCTGACTACGAAGTGGTTGTCAACCCCTTTGATACTGGAAGCAAGGTAAGCATACAGGCTGTTAGTTTTCATTCACATATCTGAAATTTAGAAGAATAAAAATGCTAGATTGCGGGCTAAATCTCATACACAATATAGTAAATCCTAGAAGAGTATTAAATGGTATTTGTCAGCATACCTAGCAACTAGATGTAAGCACTAATGTGCAGTGTCTAAATCTGTTTACTCAGGTTTTTTTTCTCCAGTATTGTGGACTTGATGCACAGTTCTGCTCTCATGTTCAATTTTTCCTGTGCCTGGTATATGGTAGAGTGGAGCAACATTAGTACCCCTAACTCCATCACTCCTACTGCTGCTCTTCTAATAGATTATCCTGCTACTGGTTTCCCACTTCATCATTAGAGAGCTTCAGTAGTTGAGGCAGCCTGCTTGTCAGTACCTCTGACTTCTGTGGTGCAATATGTTTTAAAAACACTTGTTCACTTTTATGACGATTTATTTAAAGAATATTTTAAATAGGAACTTTAAAGAAACATTTACAGGAAAATGATACTGTAGTGTCTTCACTGAAGCGCTACAGTGGCAGTATTTTGAGCATAGGCCTTCCCTTGAGATAAGAGATTAAGTGGGAAACAAAGAACCAAAAATAAGTATTTCAAACACTAATGAATACCTTCAGGATAAGTGATCATTTTATCTTAAGTGTTTGATGAGCTGGCTTCTGCATTTATCTGCAGTGAGCTACGGAGTGATGTGAATGTGGGTGAAACTCTAGTGATGAAGCCTCCCTCCCGTTTAATTTACTGAAAATATATAGTAATTTGCTGCACAGTTCTCAAGAAGTTCAAATCAGGATTAACTCAAAATAGATTGAAACCTGGACACACACATTGCTATCATGGTTAACCTGTTCTTTATCTTATCCTGTTGCTACTTGATTTCATAGTCAAAATAAACCAACCCCTGGTGTTTGAAACATATAATAAACTTTTAATATTAGAAAAATCCAACTACTTTATTGATCATAACTGTTAGGAATGGCTACAGGGCTATTGAAATAGGGGAGATTTTGTTTAAACATGAAACATTCACATAAAAATGTCCTGTAATTCATTGTACAAATGATTTTCCCCACAAATATTGCTAGCTCAGACATAAAAGGGATAGACTGAAACCTCAAGTTATGTACACTTGTGCATTTTAGTTCTTATGATTGTGAGGGATTAATAAGTGCTTTACAAGTATTCTCTACACCAGTGGTTCTCAACCTTTTCAGACTACTGTACCCATTTCAAGAGTATGATTTGTCTTGCATACCCCAAGTTTCACCTCACTTAAAAACTACTTGTTTAAAAAAATCAGACATACACAAAGGGTATGTCTACACTTCCCGCTGGATCGGTGATCAATCCATTGGGGGTTAATTTATTGAGTCTAGTCTAGATGTGATAAATTGATCCCCGAGCGCTCTCCAGTCGACGCCTGTACTCCACCCTCATGAGTGGCAAAGGCAGAGTCGACGGGGGAGTGGCAGCTGTCGACTCACTGCCATGAAGACACAGGCCGAGTAGGTCGACTTCACCTACGTTATTCTTGTAGCTGAAGTTGTGCATCTTAGATCAATTCCTCCCCCACCCTCAGGTGTAGACCAGGGCAAAGTGTCACAGGACAGTATTACTGAAAAATTGATGACACTCACTTTTATCATAATTTATAAAATAAATTGATTGGAATATAAATATTTTATTCACATTACAGGGTAATATTGGAGGCTGTTTTTCACTTGTGAGCTTTGTCTGAAGCCCAAGCCGCAGGTGGAGGGCTGAAGAGTGTACCTTAGCTTCACAGGGTCCCCTATGGCGTGGGGCCGTGGGCATTTGCCCTGCTTGCCGCCTCCTAATGCTGACTCTGTATTTGCAGTCCCCCTAAACCCATTCTGTGATCCCCCTGGGGGCTGCAGCCCCCAGGTTGAGAAACACTGATCTAGATGAGCTGAGTACCTCCAGGGGTATGCATACCCCTAAGTTGAGAACACTGCTCTACACAATTGTATCATTAAGCCTTACTGCTATTTTTAGCTTCCTTCCTAGTAATGATGATTGGGTTTTTTTATATGGGCAGACATATGCTAGAGATTAAATGTGCTGTAAAAACTAGCAATTTCATAAAGCACTCTAATTTGAGATAAACCTCATAAAACAAGTTCTCCTGAAGATTTCCCTCTCTGTTCAGTGAATTTTTAGCTGAAGAAGGTCAAGAGAAATTCTGGACTTTTGTTGAGGCCAGTCAAGATATTAGATCATCAGATCATGGTAAGATTCTGTAAACAATTTTCTTTGCTTGATATTAATCAGCGTAGATGAAAAGTAAACAATGTTTTACAATGTATGCAATCACAGAAAAATGGAACATAAACTGTCTATATGATTTAGATTGTGATGGGAACTCTGACCTTAACACAGCAAACAGCCAGTTGATTAAAGCTAGTTGATTTAAAGCTATATGTGTTAAAACTGGTTTGTCAGGTTGTGCCATGACAAGACGATATTGTAAATATTTTCTTTCCTTTTGTGTTTATTGGGAAAAGTAATTTTGTAAATAGTTAAAAGTTGCCAGCTACTACTATGTTCCCACACTCCTCATGTTTAGGCCCTGATCCTGCAATTGCACCTAAAATTACATGGAACTCGATGCAGATCCAACTGTAGAAATGGGCTCTAAAAAAAGAGGAGCTATGCTTCATATTGTTTAGTGAGATTGGCCCTTATTATTTCAGGGTTTAACTACCGGTACATGATGGTCCCATGGACTTTTCATAGTATAGGTTATTGTGAAAACCCATGATTTACAGTTAAATGGCCATCTTCTGCAATAGTCTCACATGGAGGATAATTGCTTGTGCTCTGGCTTTGCAGGTACTAATTATTCCTCTTACCATGCAATGCTGAAAGTAGCCTGCCAGAATCTGTCCCCGCTGCAGCAGAACTTGTTGAAGTTTTCCTTGTCTTTACGTTCCTACTCCGCTACAATTCAAGCCTTTCAGCAGGTTAGTACAAAGCAATGGAAGCCATCCAATGACTGTTTCATAAGATCCAGGAAGGAAGTAGCTACTTTAGCTACCTATAGATATTAAGTTTGTGGCTCAGAAAATAAAAATGAAGTAGTTCGATAGTTGTTTTCAAACTAGTAAAGGCCTCCATTCCACAGCCCTAGCTTGTGTTGGAAAAAATAAAAGTTACTTTTGAAGCATAAAAGTAATTCAACCACTTTAAATCTCTTGATGTGAAATTAGTGGAGACCCGAAGAGGGGAGAAAGGGATTTGTACTTTGTAGAGCTTCTTTCAGATGGCTTAACTTTTTTAAAAATTTGCTGCTTATTTTTACTTTAGAAATATCAATGTAAATCTTCACTGTTTTGCCAATAAATTTCCCTGCAGAGCATCAAAGATGCATCTTACAATACTCACATCATTAATATTCCCATGTATATAGAAATATATTTTTATCACAACACAAACTTAACTGTAACCCAGGTTTTTCTTTTTCTTTTGATTTTGGCATCTAATTCCTTTTTAAATATTTGGGCTTTGTGAGTAATGGGGAAGATAAATGTGTAGTTGCCTCTTACCAACTTTAATCATAGAGTTCTATTTGTGTACTTTATCAGGTTTCATTTCCATGGCATCTGTGACAAACTTACTAGTTTTTCAATAGTTTTGTTGTGGGATTCTAAAGATATGATCCCATGCATGTGGAACTGGAGTCAACAAAATCCATAAATGGAAATTATATTCTTTGCACATTTATTTTACAGATCTAGTACATTTTACAGTTTGTTATAAAATATGCACCATCTTGTAAAGTACTTTATTTTAGTAATGGCAGACTTGTGTGCCTTTCTGTGGAGGTTTTCCTTTTTATCTTGAATGATTTGATAATATGTTCATGTTTAGAGAGAGTGAATTACATGCTTAATTACAATAAATTTCCTGGTATGCATAGAGTGTTCTGTGTAGTTACATGTGTAAAATAAAACAATTTTGAAGTTGGGGAGGGGAAAAAGCCCTATCATTGTAAATACCCTCTGCAAACCATATCATTAGTTACATTTAAGCATTAAACATCCTTGCTTTATTTTTATTTGTTTTTGTTTAGCAGGTAGCTTTTAATTACATTAGTACTGGGAGTAGTACATCACCTTGAGCCCCTTCTTTGGGAACCCAGTATTAGTATTGCCTAAAAGTCCTATTTTCAGTTTTATTTTGTAATTTAACAGTGATTTCTATTAACTTTGTTCTAAGAAAATTTTACAAACTGCATTGTAACACAGATATTTTAATACAGATAGCAGCAGATGAGCCTCCACCAGTGGGTTGTAATTCATTTTTTGCTGTGCATGGGAAGAAGACTTGTGAATTTGAATCCCTTGAAATCCTTTTAAAAACAGCTTCAGAAAGGTAGTCTTTTTATATAAGATCTAGCCCAAACTGTAACTTTGTTAGACTTATTAAGGTGGGGAAATTTTACTGAATTCCTACTTTCTACATACTCCATTTCCAGTCTATATTTGCTCTTTCTTAGGGAGAGTAGAAAACACATATTTCATATTTATTCTTTGGTGTCAAACCAGTCAGGAATAATTGTCTCTTATCCTTCTCACTCTCAAAAATTGTACCATAAAGTAATGATGTTCTAAAAGGAAATTACAAAATGGGAAAAGGTCTGTAGAAGGATAGCAGTAATTCTTAGAAATGTGGAAAAATGTCCATGTAAAAAGTTTAAAAAAGATCCAAACAACTTAGAGAAGAGATGAGGAAGAGCTGACAAAGATATAAAAGTTAATGAATGGTTAAGAAGAAGTCAGTCTGATGTGCCTGTGTCTCTTTTCTTAAAATAAGAGCGCAAAGGGAAACCCATCAAAAATAAAAGGCCACACATTTAAAACTGGTAGTTCCTCTCCCCATTCCTCCAAAATACATTTGTCATCAAGCTATTTCTGGTGGACCAGGATGATGTGAACACCACAGAAAAAGGTGAGTGGCAGGAGGAGGTGTGTATGTATGTGGCGGGGAAAAATATAGAGCCAGAGAAAGTGTAGTAGTAATGCACTGTTTTATAAGTATTAATTTATCCTCATCTACATTGAAAGCTTTTAGTGCTATTTCCCCATAGTTTTCTTACCTCTAGAGCAAGTCCAAAGGAGGTAGGATGCAGTTGGTGCCTCATTCTCCCTAAACACAGAATTGTTACCCCAAATTATTTACCCCTTTTCTGAAAGTGTTTCCCCTGCTAGATATTCTTCCTTTCTCTCTCTCTGTCCCCCCTCCCTGCATTTTTTTGAGAGCTGATTCATTTATCTTTCTCCTTGGAATGAGCTGAGCCTGGTTTATATAGGGCCAGACCCCTCCCTCTCCCAGCAGTCTATGAGAGGACTTCCTAATTGAAGTCAGCTGCTTGCCTACCCACTCACCCTCATGTGCCAGTTCACTGTTTCACAACATTATTAAGCTTTGTAATTTGCTGCTGCTGGATATTATTGGGGTAAACATTTTAGGATTAAAAACTGTAATTAGACATTTAATATGAATAATCAGGAAAGCTACAGTTAAATAAATGAGAATAAAATCTACATTTAACAACCCTCTTAGAAATGGTATGCTAATGTACAATTTTTTTTTCTTCTTTTTCTTTCTTTCTTTCTGTGTGTATAAATGCATCTTACTTCTCTTCCATTCTATGCATCCAATAAAGTGGGCTATAATCCAGGAAAGCTTATGCTGAAAAAAACTAGTTAGTCTCCTAAGGTGCTACAAGTATTCCTGGCTTTCTTTACGGATACAGACTAACACGGCTGCTATTCTTGAACCTAATAAAATGTATGTCCCTCATGAGAGAAAGAACAGACTTTGGGTATACTAAACAGAGAGGATGCTTCATTGGGATCGCTGTACAGAAGTTGTCTTAAGAGGAACATGGTTGGACTACACAATGTTACTACACAGGGTCTGCCTGAATGTTGCTCTAAATTAATCAGTTGTGGAGTAGATTGCTGACAGGACAAAAATGTATGAGATAATGTTTTGGACAAAAACTGCCTGAGGTTAGGCAGAAACTTTCCCCAGGCAATCCCGACTGCATAACTGTCCATTCCGAGGGTTTGTCTTTCTCTGCACTATGATCCTGACCCCCCGTTGGAGAAAGGATAGTGGAATAGATGCACAATAATGGTCACATCCATGTAGCGTGAGGACAAACACAAAGACCCACCCTTTAAGCAGCAACTAGAAAACTCCCTTAACAGAAAGTTCCCATGTTTATTAAGCCCTCTGCTACAGCCTGCCTCTGCTAACTGTGGAGTACCATGAACTCTCCAACCACTCCAAAATCTGGATGTGGTTACTGTGTTCCTAGGATATTGATGTGTTAGTATAGTAAAATACTTTAAATTTAGATATTTGTACTAGTCAGTGCTACCATATTGTCATTTTCCGTGGACAGTAAAATTCTGGATAACAGAATGCTTACAAACTATTTCTGAGAGTGGCTTTGTTGTAAGTGTTGCACATTTTTAAGACTAGAACAACAAAAACTAAGAGCTTATGCTGACAAATACATGGGTCTGAGCTTTATTTTATTTTCATTCAGCTATTATTTAAAATAACACACAATAGTAATCTTAAATTTATTTCCCATCATAGCTAACAGAATTATGCAATGAAATAATTGAGTTGAAATTGGCAGTAAATCCCGGTAACAAAACTAAAAAATGAAAGACTATAAAAAAAAAAAGTAATTATTAACATCTTAGAAACTTAAACTACAAACTGTCTTCGGATTCCTGTTTCTCTGTTTTGCAGCTTGATTTTTTGTAAATGTAAACATCGGCATCTTTTATTTCTGGTTCATGTGCAGGTGCAAAGCATCATCTTGCTCATGCACTGCTGATGCATTCTGTTGATAAATCCCATTTGGGAATATTTTGAACTTTATATTAGGGGAAAGATTTGAAAAGAGGAGGAGAAAATACAATTGCAAGAACACACAACAGGAAAACTGAACCTATAGGTTGGCAATGTCTTTTAATGTCTGTTTAGCTTATTTTATTTTTGAGATAGGACTTGTGCCCCAATAAATAGTTTATTGAAAACATTAAACAAGTTGTTGCTCATTTATATGAGGATCATGGGTTAGGTGCTTTCCAACCCCCGCCCATCCAGTTTTACAGTTGAACCTTTGGAGCCCTTTTTTTCCATTTTATCAAAGTTTTGCCACCACGCACGAATGACTGACAAGCTTAATAATAAATTGAGAATACTCTGAGACCTTGTCCTTTGTGAAAAGACACTTGATGGTTACACAGGGAGGGAAAAGCGATTTTGATGCATCTTGCTCAGTTTCCTCTTTCAAGTGCATGTTAAAACCACCATATTTTAATTCTTATGTTTGTTCTTAGGCTGAAGCCTTTTTTGTTCAAAGGAGATCACAGATTCCCCCTGTCAAACCCGGAAAGTCCTGTTGTCATACTCTATGCTGAGATTGGCACTGAAGAGTTTTCCAAATTTCACAACCTGCTTGTTGCAAAAGCCAGTGCAGGAGAAATCACTTACATCCTCAGACACTATGTTGCTGTAAGTACTGATACTATTTTGAACCAATTTCTTTGGAATTAGAAAGAACCTCTTGCTAATACTTTAAAAAATGCGTGCCTAAGGTGAGGCTCTGACATCCATGCTCAGATACTTAAATAAGTGGCTTAAGTTTTGAGAGCTGTGAATCTGGATACAGGATGCTGATTTTAGGCACCTGTTTTGAAAATCTAGGCCCATATTTACTGTTATAGGAATATTTTATTTGCATTAAACTGAATATTCAGACTGTATTTCTGGATTCTGACATATCTATTTAATCAAATTATGAAAATTATTTGTATCATTTAAATGTCTATGAAAAAGAGTTACTTTTATTATCCATTGTTTGCATGGGTGTGGTGAAGCACAAAATATTTGTAGCATAAGATGGATGGGTAAAGAGTGAGAGTGATTTTCCAAATGGAGGCCATTCCTTTTATTTGGAATAGAATTGAATTCCATTGCTAAACCATTCATCACTTCTACTGTGATCTGCTCTTGTTTCTCCCTCCATCCCATCAATCTGGAGGGGGGACACCCCAAATTTACTTTCTATACTGGATCTCAAAAGGAATAATTTTAGAATGGATGTTTAATTGTATATTTTAGTGGCTTACAAGAGTTTTGATCTGTTTAGTTTCTCTTCCTGATGGTATGATAAGGTTGATAAAAGCCATAAATGTAGTACTTGGGCTGACAGCCACATTTGCTACATGTAAAAAAGGCATCAATTGGCTTAGCTTTAGTGATATTTGTATAGCAAAGAAATATTTTGACCTAGCAAAAAAAAAAAAAAAGAAAAAAAAAGGGGCTGTATACCCCCCTCTTCTTTTTAAAAATAACACCTGATTCCATGTGACAGAATTCTCATTCTTTGCATAAAATGCTTAATTTTGGCCCTTGGTTATAATAGCCATTTGATTATAATATGTTGTTAAGACTTTTATGAAGTGCTCAGAGGTGTCATCTTAAAATCATGAAACAAAAATATATATATATAATACATACCATTCATTGAATGCTGGAGGTTGAAGTATTTTAATTCCCTTGCTTCTCAGCAAAAAAAATAATCATTTCCCCCCCCTGCAGTTCATTTTGATTAAAGAAATGTATCCATCTAAAGTTGGTTCAAATATTGGATTATGCAGCATCAGTTTTTGTTTGGTTCTATTCAGTATTCACAAGTTTTATTTTGGACGCAGCCAGGAATTCCATCACAGGACCATTCTCCAGCCCTAGTGACTCTGTTCTTTCCTATGATTCTTTGTCCTCCTCCTCAGCTAGACCAACTGCAAACATCCTAGTAGGAATATAATAAGACACAAAACGATTATGTTGTACTCCTGCAAAATAATTCATCCTAGGGCAGCTACTTATGTCTTTTATACTGTACAAGTTGTGTCTGAATGCTAAAATGACAGACATTCATGGTCTGGCACTCCCAACCCCATATGTTTGTGGCAACACAAGCTGTTTTGCTATGGGAGACACTAGCTTAGTGTGTTGTACACCCATACAAAGACATGCTATGTGCTGTTGTTTTTTACCTTTTCTTCCAGAATCCAAGTAAAGAAAAAGTCTTCCTGTCAGGCTATGGTGTGGAACTGGCTATTAAAAGCACAGAATATAAGGCCAAGGATGATACCCAGGTGAAAGGTGAATTCCTACTTAAAATAAGAATTTTATATACAAATAATTCGAGTTATAAAATGACTTCATATTTTTTTCACATGAATAGTTTTTCTCCCAGAGGGCAGGAGATGATGCTCTTCTTCCCTGTCTGAGCTCTGAAGAGCCACCATTTCTTCCTTCCTACTCTCTGTTGTCATTGTCGTCATCCTCTAATTCTGGGAGCAAGTTTATTGTCTTCAGAGCATATTGATGCCATTCTTTAATTAGACCGATTACTGTCGTGCACCACCAAGGCATTACTTCTTACTTACCCCTCTCCAGAGTATAGTATGGTTCCTCCATCAGCCTTCCAAGCTATCCAGGGAGGTAAATATTTTAGTTTTCAACATTAGTTTGACCCACCTACCATTTCTGGAGCAAGAATAGAGGCAATCCCCATTTCTGGAAATCTGACACAGACTGGCTAAACTGCATGTTAGTTAAGTCATGGGTATATATGTATTTTATAGAATTGCATTTAATAATTTGGTGTCCATTTAGCAGACACATCATACTTCTGATTTTTAAAAAGAAGTAACTACAGGCAAGTCGCATCTTACGCGCATTTAACATGAGCGATTTTAGCTTTATGCGATCGGCAAAAAAAAAAAAAAAAAAGAGAGAGAAAGATTAGGGGAAGAAAAAAACAAAACAAAAAATCCTCCATTAAGTTCAATGGGTTTTGGCTATATGCAATTTCTGCTTTACGCGGTAATCGCGGAACTGAGCCCTCGCGTATGACACGACATGCCTGTACTAACAAAAGCAAGTCCTGCTCTTCTAATCTGTTTTAAAATATTACTATTGACTTGATCACTTATATACTTTGAAATAAATTTTCTTACTGTTTCAGCCTATATAGCGGTAAACTCAGTAGGAAGATAGCAATACTGTATTTAAATAAATTTCCTTTCATCCAGAGTAAATATAGATCATTGTTGAGTAGAGCAAAACTTACACTTCATGTGAGATGTTTTATGGTTTGCAGTGTGACCTTTTCCTTAATACAGTAGACACCTAGACTTACGAACACCTCAGGAATGGAGGTTGTTCTTAACTCTGAAATGTTTATAACTGTGAACAAAACATTGTTGTTCTTTCAAATGTTTAAAACTGAACATTGACATAATACAACTTTGAAACTTCACTATGCAGAAGGAAAATGCTGCTTTTAACCATCTTAATTTAAATGAAAGAAGCACAGTTTCCCTAATTTGTTAAATCTTCTTTTAAGCTTTCCCTTTACTTTTTTAGTAGTTTACATTTAACACCGTACTCTATTTCTCCCTGCCCCCCTTTTTTTGGTCTCTGCTGCTGCTTGATTGTGTACTTTGTCGATATTTTCTCTGAGATTCTTACAATAAAATGCTTTGAAGTGTACAAAAATCCCTCAAATTATTCTAGATTGAGCAGATTTAATTCAAATCCTTTTTTTAGCCTAACTTACTACTTAATTACCATTTTGAGAATAACTGGCATACAGGAGCATCTGATTAATTTCAATTTAGGAAGCTTTTATTCTTGTTGCCTTAGTGTGTGAGCAATTTCATTAATGTATCATTACAACTTCAGCAAGACCTTTGTGTATTGGTTTATGAAATGGAAGCTGTTTTCACAACCACAAGGGAGGGAAACTTTTTTTTTTTTTTTTTTTTTTTTTTTTTAAGAAAACCCCCTCATCCTGGATAAAACTGAATCTGTGGGAAGATCTTTTTGTGTTAGTCAACATATACACATTATTTATTTTTCATTAATAGAGTATTTTGTAGTATTGACGTATCTATGTTGCACTGAAAAATCCTCCTACCTTAGTGAATTCCACTATTCCTTTATTTTTCCTTTTCTGATCCAACCTCCTTTTTCTTCCTACTGTTTCTGAGTCATCTCTACAGTTAATACAAAGGCTGTGCTCTCCTTTGGAGCTCTTAACATCCCTTGGGCAGAGGAGTATAATTTCCAGATTCACTTCTGAACCGGTTTTTTATTTTTAATCTGAAGGCTAGTATAGCAACCTGTTTTTAGCTGGTTTAATTTTTTAATGAACTTTTGCTAGATACTTATGGCAGCTGTGCTCTAGTGAACTGATCACAGGGCTGGATATTTCCAGTTTCACAGTGATTTGCCATATGACCATGAGCTGTCACTCCTCAGTTGTCCTAGTTTCCACACTTTACAGATGGGGCAAACGACACTGCTTACCCACTTTTTGTAAAGTACACGTCACTCATTTGTAGATCTCAAAGTAAGTATTCATCATTACTGCTTATTGTTAATATGCAAAACTAACCAAAGAGTATATGTAAGAAACTACCTTCTGAATAGTGCTGTAATAATAGTGCTGCCTTATATTTATAGGTACAGAGGTGAATGCTACAATGATAGGTGAAAATGACCCTATTGATGAAGTACAAGGATTTCTCTTTGGAAAGCTAAGGTAAAACTTTCTTTTGGTAAAAATTTGTTGTAGCATGGTAAAATCTACTTTTATTTTTGCAAAAATAACCAAACAGACCCCAAAACAATGTAGGGCTCAAGCACTAGGCAACCTAGGAGGTCACCTAGGTCAGCAGGATTTGCAGGGTGGCTTTTAGCAAACATTGGGGGTGGCGTGCTGTCCATAATTTGGGCGGTGCACCGCATCTTTTGGCAGCATTTTGGCGGTCATGGCCACTTTGCCGCTTTGAACCACCACTGACGATTCAATGGCAGCTCAACGATTTATTTATTTTTCTTCACCACTTAGGGTGGCAAAACAGCTGACGCCGGCACTGGGCAGGCAGTTAGAGTTGGAGAGTTTTAGTAATGCACTCAAATAACCTAAAGATCATAAGAGAGCAGAAACTGCGTAATGGCAGATGTAGACATTTTTGTTGTGCTGATTTCTTTGGATTAGCTATAGATTTACTGATCCGGCCCTAAGGAAGGTCTGTATTTTTGTTTTTTTTTCTTTCAGGCAGTTGTATCCTGACTTGAAGGAAGAACTGAAGGAGCTTAGAAAGCATCTTATTGAAAGCACCAATGAAATGGCACCTTTAAAAGTATGGCAGTTACAAGGTAATTTATATGTGGAAAAGCTTCTTCCTAGTTGTAATGAAAGTTAATGTATGTAAAAATATGTCCCTTACATGGTCTCTCCATGCAAGTGATATTTGCTTATAGGAGGGTATTCTCAAGGGAGACATTAACAAAATTCCTAGACTGTCCAGCAGCTTTCAATCTAAACCTTCTTGGGAAGTAGTAATAGAAGTAGTTTGAGTATGTTTCCATACCAACTAAGGGATCCATGAAGTTTTCCTTCTACACAATGAATACATTGTTGGTACTCAAATATTCTTGATGTTCAGCACCTTGGTATATCTTCTGGAAGTGCCAGCTTATAGTATCTGCAAAGAATAGAAAAGTGAGTGAGGAAAATTAAAAAACATCTTTTGTTATGGCTCCACCCTACTTCAGAAGGTTCTGTTTTCTCCAAGCCATTGAAGGACTAAACTCAAGATTCGGTTGATCCTGAGGCAGGAGTGCTCAGAACCAAACTGTAAACCCTCTGTATGATGGAAACCCCTTCAAGCCAGGGGGCATGGCAGCACCTCTAGTTCTAGCACCTATATTCTGAGGTCAGTTTTCTTTGCCCTCACCTTGGACAACTTTACTCTTTAAGGCCCCAGTGCTGCCACTGCTTAGGCGTTTATTTAACTTTATTAATGTAAGTAATCTCACTGTCTACAATGGGACTACTCCCATAGGCAGCGTTAAGGATGTGCATAGTGTTTGCAGGATTGGGGCCTAAGGACTCATTCCTATGTGATGTGAATGAAGAACCCTCAATTCCCATTATAGTCTCTTTTCTAGGGAGGAATATAGATAACTCCATAGGAAGGAGTGAATGTAGGACTCCAAACCTGCACGTTTCTTAGTACTGCTCTTAATTTTCATAGTGGTCAGCAGAACTATCCTGTATATGGTGCTGTCATATTGTACATGATACCAAATCATTAGTTTAAAGTTTAAAAAAGAGAAAAAGAAATAAAAATACCAACAATGCAGCCAAATGCAAACAGGTCATTGTTGTAGTGTAAATGTTTCCTGGACTGCCGCAAAATGTAAACTAATTTACAGTTCCTGCAAAAGACATCAAGTGAACTTTTAATTTTTCCTCCCCTGTTCGATCCATATTTCAAAAGCTTTCCATATTCTTCTCTGTGCTTCAGTCCCAAGAATAGCTGTAGTTTGCTAAACAGGCTTGTGAGAGAGATGCTGAGGGCCCCTGAAAAAGAAATAGCTAAGGCTATTGCATGTACAATATTCTAGTTGCATAGATCCTGCTATACAAATGCTCCTGGAGAAGAACTGAAATCATTTACTATTTCAGAAAGTTACAGCAAAATGATCATGATAAATATGTAATGAAATATGTACCTAAATAATGTCATTACAAGGTCCTTTTTAGGGGTCCTAGATCCATGAAGCAAGCATCCAGACCCCACCCCAAAGTAGATTTATTCAGCAAGAGCCAGCCAAGACTTCTTAAGTCTGTGGTGAACTAGAATTCTTGGCACTGTCTACAGAGACCGTATAGGGTTTCAGTTTCAGGAAGCCATTTACACAGGGTTGGCTACTAAAGGCTGTAGATCAGAAAGAAGACCAAAGTGAGCACCTAATAGGGACAGACAAATTAAGCCTTCAGGTTTTCTGCATACAACAGATCATCCTCTGAAATATTTGTGTGCGTCCCAAGCCTTTGTGTGACTTGAAGATGGCAATTGTATGAATTAAATTGGTTTTGGACTAAATGCATTGCTGTGTTTAGTTTATAATCCTTGACTTGTCTCATTTTTAGATCTAAGTTTTCAAACTGCTGCTCGCATCCTGGCTGCTCCCACTGTGGATGCTTTGATGGTCATGAAAGACCTCAGTCAGAACTTTCCTACAAAAGCCAGGTAATTCAGTGCAGAATATCAGGGAGTCTTCCCATTTAGTAACTTCCCTAACTATATTTTCTCCTCTCTTCATCATGAATAAAAGCTGAAGTAGGCCTGTTAAATGTTTCTGGAGTCTCATGTAGCTAAAAGTAAACAAATACAAATCTTGCATGTGAGAGCATGTCCCTAGTAAAGGTCTTTAGCATGAGGTTTGGTGAGTGTACGACGTTGTCCTTCAGTGGAAGATGGAGTTGACCACTAGAACGCTAACACGGTTACCTGCATGATTTCTGTGCTCTACTTCGGAAGGTTCTATTTTCATATTGTGATCTCACTTGTGGTCCTCGAATGCATGTTAGATTTATTTATTTTTTGCACCAGTTCCTGCTGTGGTCCAGGGGAGGTGCCTTGGTAATTGGCACGGTGGTTAAAGGGGCATGTCTAGTGTCAGAGGATGAGTGTTTGCCCAGTTACTGGCAATTATACAGTTCTGTGAAAATCTGGAGACAAAAAACATCCATGCTGTGATTGGAAATGTGTTTAAACAAGGTTGCTAGCTTGGTTTCCCTGCCAATGGGGAGAAAGATTTATTTTGAAAACTCTTCTGATTTCAATGGTAGGAATGATGCAGCAGCTACTGCTGACTCTTTGATATAGCGGGAAGTATGCTGGGCACCATAAGGTTTTAGTCTTATCTTTTCCATTGACTGGTGTTCATAATTTTGTACATTTCACTGAACAAAGTTTCATACCCTCTTTCTGCCCCCACGGCACATATTCTGGCTCCTGAGGTAGAGGTATGTCTCAATTCAGTCTCCCTGTATGCACATGGTACAGACTTGATTATAGTCTCATATGCTATTTGTTCCATTCACAGAATTGGCAAGGGACAAGGCAAAGGGCTGCCAGAAGGGAATACATGTTCTCTTGTGTTTAAGGCATTGGATTGGGATCCCAGAGAATTGAGTTATATTGCTGGCTCTGTCACAGGCTTCCCCTATAAAGTTGGCCATGGCTATTGCATACTCACAAGGAGGCTGAATTAAAGTTACATTTGACAAGTTTTGAGTATTTGACTTTTCAATTTTAACATTCTTTTAACATAACTTTTGGTATGTAATCTAATATTTGTGCTACGGTGGAGCTCATAAACCTTGATCAGAATTGGGGCCTCATTGTGTTGGTCTCTTACTGACATAGAGGTAGATACTAAAGAGTTTAAAGTCTGAGAACTAGCAAAATTCAAAGCATGGCAGGTGGGAGATGTACATAATTGTAGGTCTAAGCATGTACACATCTACTATATAATATCCTTAGCTCTGTAATTAAATATTGACTTTCACCAACTGCTTTTTAGCCTAGCCATTCAATGTTGGTTGATTCCACCATTGTTTTGAGTCTGTGTTTTTAATATGAAAAGTTTCACAGATTCTTGGATTCTATTGATGAAATTTTTGTTGTTCTGCTAAACAATTTTTATAGTGGGGGTGCTGAGAGCCATTGAACCAAACTGTAAACCCTGTGTGTGATGGAAAATACTTCAATCCAGGGGATGCTGCAGCACCCCATGCCCTTTCCAGTTCCAGCACCTATGGCTGAAAGCATTGAAATTGGATGTCTAGTTGCTTAGAATGCTTAAAATATGGTTCTGGCAAGGATCAGGTGTGCAGTGTTTTGACTCTTAATTACCATACTATGAAGCTTAAAGTTGTTACACTAAAATATTCCTTAATTGCCTCTTACAAGTTCTTGTGTACAAATGAGTTTATATTGGTGAAGGTCCCTATTCACCAATTAAAATTTAAAACGCTGGAGTAGAGAAATAGTGGTAGCACTCACTTTACTATGACATGTCTTGAATGTAAGGCTTGGTACATTCCAGAGTTGAAGTTTAGTCTTTTAAGTGGTAGTTACTTCCTGAAGTAGGGGTGTCAGGATAGCATTGTACAGAAAAATAAGTTTTGAAAGCTATTACTTGGCCTATCCTCCTATTACTATTTTAATGGTGCCCAAATATGTGTTAAATGCTTCCTGTTACAGATAATATCAGATTCCTCCCCTGAGGAGCTTACATTTCAGACAGAGAATACAAGGTGGGGTCACAAGACAGCAGATGTAGGGGTGTGTGGGAAAGAGGACTGGCAGCATCCATCACATCTGATATTTTGTTTCCTTAGAGCAATAACGAAAACAGTTGTTTCCTCGGAACTCAGAACAGAAATTGAAGAGAACCAAAAGGTAATGTTTATTGAAAATTATTCAGTACATTTGTACACTTCACATAGCTTCAGGCTTTGAAAATAATCTTTAAAATGTCAGCACTATTTTTTCTCTTTGCCAGAAAGTAGAAACCAAATTTTTTGCACTCGAGTACATAGGCTCCTAAATCTATATTAGGGTACAGAATAAAAGTGTATGGCATTTCAGATATGAATGAAGGAGCCTAACTTTGCTCACCTACATATGAAAATATTGGCCAGGATGCCTTAAAATAGAGAGCAAGAATTTGGGATGTCATTGTGGAATGATGATATCAGGCTCTTTTCTGCACAGATCCATAACAAGCGTTCCCAATGGCCAAGAGTGTCTGCTTCTCAGATGCTTGTCATTTAATCCTCACGTACATTAAGAATATTAAGTGTGTGATTCAAGAATACAATAGTTGGAGCTCAGGAGATCTTCTAACTGTACTCGTTTGTCTTTGTAAAATTAATTTAAATTTGATGGAGATACTGAATTGACAGCTCTGGAGAAAGAAATGCTCTTTTCATTCCTGGAACTGCTGTAGCACACGCAGCAACTCAAACTTTCCTACAGAGCCCCAGTGAAGTGTTATAAAGTAGGGATTACATCTACATGGGTAGTGATAACTTGGTCTCCACACCAGTTCAGTCCTTAGCTTCTCTACTAAGACTGCCAACAAGTGTCAATTTTAGTCGTGACTTTTGTGGTGATTGCTTGTCCACTAAGGACTGGACTGAAACAATCAACTAATTAACTCATATAGACCCTTGAACCCTATACTGCTTTCAGTCACCATTGACCTGAATTGGATTTGACCTAAGTGACAGAGGGGGAAAGCTCTGTTTCCCCTTGTCAGTGTACTTAATCAACAAAACATTTTTTAGGAAACCGGCCTAATTTGAATGGAAGTTCAGGCTAAGTTTATGGCTTTGTATGTTTTGGTAACTATCTGGGTTTCTCCCAAGATGTAAAGAACAGTTAGAGACAAGCCATCAGAAGTTTAGACACAAAAATTGTTTAGGCATATTTCTGGATTATATTCAAAAGATGTTTGAGTTGTTGGGGAAGTGTAGTCTTTAGGAAAGATAGGGTTTGGGGAGTAGAAAATAGAGCTTTGTTGGGAAATGATATAAAAGGCAGCAAGAATTCTCCCTGATGGTTGAACTGGCAATTAGGAACATTGTTTCTGGATAGGGAAATACCTCCTGATCTCATTTATGCAGAAGCACTTTTATATTTATATTTATTTATATTTATATATATGTATATATATAATCTGTAAAACATAGGGCCTGTTTCTTCTCTTACACAGCATTTCTATGCCTGTGAAACTCTTGACTTCTACTTTTGCTACTGAGTAGAGAAGGAGATTGTGGGCTTCAGTGCAGTAAATGATTGCTTGATTATTGATAACAGTATTTTGAGGGTGAACAGGAGTTTGCAGTTTTTGTTCCTTTGCCAGTTTAATAATTATTTATCAGATATATGATCTCATGTATGTGTTTGTCATCTGTACTTCTAAATAGGTTCCAGTATGCCAGTGTTTGATGTAATAAAATAATAAAGTGGCTCTGATGCAGTGCTTTGGGAATTAGACAAACCATGCCAATTAACAGTGGCAGGAGTTGTTCTGACAATTACAGGCTGGTAAGCCTAGCTTCAGTATCAGGCAAATTAGTTGAAACTTTAGCAAAGAACAGAATTATCAGATACATAGATGAACGTGATATCATAGAATCTCAAAGTTGGAAGGGACCTCAGGAAATCATCTAGTCCAACCCCCTGCTCAAAGCAGGACCAATCCCTATTTTTGCCCCATATCCCTAAATGGCCCCCTCAAGGATTGAACTCACAATGGGTTTAACAGGCCAATGCTCAAACCACTGAGTTATACCTCCCCTCCCCCGTCCCGACTTGGAGAAGAGTGAACACAGCTATTGTAAAGGGAAATCATGCCTCATCAATCCATTAGAATTTTTTAAGGGGTCAACTAGCATGTGGACAAGTGTAAACCAGTGGATATAGTGTATGTGGACTTTCAGAAGGTTCCTCACCAAAGGCTTTTAATCAAAGTAAGCAATCCTGTGATAAGAGAGAAACTCCTGTCATAGATCAGTAACTGGTTAAAAACAAAGGGTCAGAATTAAATAGTCAGTGGAAAGAGGTAACTAGCAGGATTCCCCAAGGATCTGTACTGGGACTAGTGTTCTTCAGCATATTCATAAATGATCTGGAAAAGGAGATGGCAAAATTTGCAGATGATACAAACTTACTCAATATAGTAAAGTCACAAAACTGAGGGACTGGCAACAAAATCTATATATATAAAAGTCAAATGGTGTATGTGTGTACTTCCACTGCTTGCATCCGACGAAGTGGGTATTAGCCCACGAAAGCTTATGCTTCAAAACTTTATAGTTAGTCTTTAAGGTGCCACAGGACTTTTGTTACCTCTGCTATTCCAGACTAACACGGCTACCTCTCTGATTCTATGCGTGTATGTATGTGCAATTACTCCTTCCAAACCATTTGAGCTAGAGACTTGAAATTTGGTACAGTTAGAGGCCTTAGGGTCCTAATCAGGGTAAGAGTCGAAAATTTTTCAAATCTCACCTCTGACGCCCCCCAGGGGTGAAATTATTTAAAGGCCAATCACATCAGCTGGGCAGCTGCTGTTCTCTGTGACATAGTTATGATGTCATAATACCCCCTCCAACGGACCCTGCATTCGCTCAGCTCTCTGCCCCCTCCCCCCTCCAACGGACCCCGCACTCGCTCAGCTCTCTGCCCACTCCCCCCTCCGACGGACCCCGCACTCGCTCAGCTCTCTGCCCCCTCCCCACCTCCGACGGAGCCGAGTTGGGTTTGGTCGGAGGGTAAGTGAGGTACGGGTGTCGGGTTTGGTCGGGAAGTGAGGTGGGGGTGTCGGGTTTGGTCGGGAAGTGAGGTGGGGGGTGTCGGGTTTGGTTGGGGGGTGAGAAGGAGGAGTCGGGTTTGGTCGGGGGGTAAGTGAGCCAGGGGTGTTGGGTTTGGTCTGGGGGGGGGTGGGTGAGGGGTGAGGTGTGGGTGTTGGGGTTGGTCAGGGGGTGTTGGGTTTGTTTGGGGGGGTGAGGAGGGGTGTCGGGGTTGGTCGAGGGGTAAGTGAGGTGTGGGTGTCGGGTTTGTTTGTGGTGGTAGGTAGGGGTGTCGGGTTTGGTTGAGGGGGAAAGTGAGGTGGGTGTGTCAGGTTTGGTCTACGGGGGGGGTGAGGTGTGGGTGTTGGTCAGGGGGTGTTGGTAGAGGGGTGATGTGGGGGTGTTGGGTTTGGGTGGGGGGGTGAAAATGTGAGTCAGGGTTGGTCGAGGGGTAAGTGAGGTGGGGGTGTCAGGTTTGCTCGGGGGGGTGAGGTGGGGGTGTCAGGTTTGCTCTCTGCCCCCTCCCCCCTCCAACAGACCCCGCACTTGCTCAGCTCTCTGGCCCCTCCCCACCTCCGACGGACCCGAGCAACGCCGGGTATTTTCGCTAGTGGCAGATAAAATTCAGTGTTGATAAATGCAAAGCAATGCACATTGGATTACATAATCCCAACTATATATACAAAATGATGGGGTCTAAAGTAGTCATCACTCAAGAAAGATCTTGATGTCATTGTGGATAGCTCTCTGAAAACATGAGCTCAGTGTACAGCACCAGTCAAAAAAGTAAACAATATTAGGAATCATTTAGGAAAGGGATAGATAGAAAGACAGAAAATATCATCATGATAAATCCCTGGAATGCCCACACCTTGAATACTACGTGCAAGAAATAGGGTCCTATCTCAGAAAAAGAAGGAGAACAAAAATGATTAGGAATATGGAACAGCTTCCATATGAGGAGAGATTAAGAACACCTTTCATTTTTGAAGAGATAACTAAGTGGGGATATGATGAAGTGAATGAGGAACTGTTGTTTACCCCTTTACATAACACATTCCCACCTGTCAAATCCTGTAACTATTTCTCCTCCAAGCTATATGTAGCTGATTGTTTTACTTTAAACCATGTATTCTGTATTCAAAGTCACCCAAAGGCTGCCATGGAGAACTAATATGGTGCATTTAGTGGAGTTAATATATAAATGCAGGGACATTAATAGATTTGAAACACTACAGAATAAATGCTATGGAAGTTTTTTTACATTCAACGTTAATTTTTTTTTTTTACTTAGTTTGTAGTATTTGTCTAATGACGTTGTTACACTTTCCTTTAGTACTTCAAAGGAACATTAGGATTACAATCTGGTGATTCCGCCTTGTTCATCAATGGACTGCACATTGATCTAGACACACAGGACATATTTAGGTATGAACTTGTATACTTTCTTCAAAAAAATTGTTCTGGCTTAGAATCTTGAAAGTGTTACTGCATGTGTATATAGATATTAAGCTTGTTTATGGAGAAGTGTGTATTTTTTGTGAATTCAGCAGAGTGAAAGACCGAATGTAAACTATTATTTTTGTAAAATACACGAATAAAGGTAAGTCATGTTTATCCCCCCCAACAAGTGAAATATGGAGTTAAACTTGTCGTGGCATCACTGATGCACCCTGCTGAGAATATGCTGAACTTTTCCAAGATTTTTCCATTTTCCTATGATTTCTAGCTGAATCCTATGTATATTGCAATACTTGACACAAGGGGGTGAGCAAAAGACAAATTATTCTCTGTATCCAATTCTTTTTGTATATAGTTGAGACGTAGTCACTAGTTTTCTAGTTAATTTATTAGCCACTAGCAAAAATACCCGGTGTTGCTCGGGTCTGTCGGAGGGGTGGAGGCGGGAGAGAGCTGAGTGAGTGCGGGGGCCGTTGGAGGGGGGGAGCGGGGAGAGAGCTGAGCAAGTGTGGGGGCTGTTGGAGGGGGGAGAGAGCTGAGCTAGTGGGGGGGCCGTTGGAGGGGGGGAGGAGGGAGAGAGCTGAACGAGTGCAGGGGCCGTTGGAGGGGGGAGAGAGCTGAGCGAGTGGGGGAGGTGTTGGAGGGGGTATTATTACATCATAACTATGTCACAGAGAACAGCAGGTGTTAACCTGCTGCCCAGCTGATGTGAATGGGCTTTAAAGAATTTCACCCCTAGGGGGCGTCAGAGGTGAGATTTGTAAATTTTTCGATTCTTACCCTGATTAGGACCCTAAAGCCTATAACTGTACCAAATTTCAAGTCTCTAGCTCAAACGGTGTGGAAGGAGTAAGGGAACGTACATACACACACGCATGCATACACCATTTGACTTTTATATATATAGATTAGCTAGTATTTTGAAGTTGGTGCAAGTCAGTGGTGACAAAGTAATCCCTTCTGATGGCTGGTTGTTAGTCAATTATGGTCACAGTTCATTTCCTAAAATCCATATTACAGTTGACATCCTTGTTGGCAGTTTCAGCAGAAAGACTAAGTTATGGACACAAAATTTATCTTAACCAATGCAAGGGCAACCCTTCCTTGCTTCTGCCCATTGCTTTAGCCTGCTCTGTGGAACAATTGACAGCACTGTAGCCCAAAATCAGGCATCTGTCAAAGAGACACACACACTTTAAGAGAAGAGCAAAATATTAATTCTTAAAGGTTAAATCCCTGAAAAAATGTTAATCTGAAAACTGCCATATTGGGGCAGTCTGGGTTTGTGTGTACATGTGTGTGCATTATTAGTGCTATTTAACACTGCTTTTAAATAATTTTTCTGGGAGAAAATCCTCTTGAGTCATTTTGAAATTACTGAGATGCTGAACATAGAAAATGAGACTGTATAATGTAAATATTTGTAGACTCTTATGATGATTGTACTTTAATATAATCTGGTAATGTTTAGGCTAGCGCAAATCAATAGTTGTATCTTAATGTGTGTGTGATATTGAATAATTTGTATTCCTTCTAGCTTGTTTGATGTGTTGCGCAATGAAGCTCATGTTATGGAGGGACTTCACAGTTTAGGAATTGAGGGCCTTTCCTTGCATAATGTTCTAAAGCTAAACATCCAGCCATCAGACTCAGACTATGCTGTGGATATCAGAAGCCCTGCTATTTCAGTGAGTACATTTTCTTATAAGAGCCAGACTGTTCAGCAAAACTCTTATTTGAGCCTGGGGCTTCTAGTTGCGCTTAAATAGACCTTTTTAGCATATCATAAACATGCAATGTGTCTTATTTATATGAATAGCTAGAACTTCATAGAATGCAGAATAAGAGTCTACACTGCAAAGAACTCGTTGGGATACAGACTGTAGATATGCAGCAAGTGCTGCCTCATAATGGAGTGCAGATAGGTGAGAAAGCATAATTGGTAAGAAAGTTAATATGGGAAGGATTCATGTGTTCAAGAATTGGGTTTAAAGGAAAAGAGAATGGGCAGACAAGTGGTATATGGTTCATTAAGGAAAACATGTAGTGGGCAGAGGGAACACGAGATTAAGGGAGCAATAAGGAGAGGAAGGAGTTTGAGGAGATTAGAGAGGAAGTAATAGTAGAGATTAGGTGGGGGTGAGTTTATGGAGGCCCTTGAATTAAAGGGGTGTGTGTAGAAAAACAGTTTGAATAAGATACACTAAGTCCTCACTTAAAGTCATCCCAGTTAACGTTACGTTGCTGATCAATTAGAGAACACGTTCGTTTAAAGTTGTGCAATGCTCCCTTATAACGTTGTTTGGCAGCCGCCTGCTTTGTCCTCTGCTTGCAGGAAGCAGCTCGTTGGAGGGAGGTGGTGGCAGCCATCCTGAAGGCTATTTGCCAGCTCAATTGCCAGCAGTTCAGCTGCTCCTACCCTCTGCCTTGGAACTGCTCCTGGGAGCTTCCTGCTTGCTGTGGGAGGAGAGGAGGGGAAGGATGAAGGGTGCTAATGTCAGGGTGTCCCCCTCATCCCTGCTCCTGCCCCCTGCTTACCCCATCTCCATGGGGGGAGAAAGGGAGAAGACACAGCAGCACTCAGGACGTAGGGAGTTTGCTGCCAGCAGCTGCTGTCTCAACCTGCAGATCTACTTAAAAAGGCAATGTACTTAGAATAGGGTCAGCATACTTAAAAGGGCAGTGCGCATCTTTCTCTGTCTGCCATGCTGTCTGCCCACCCTCCATTCATGCTGCCTTGTAGTTTGTGAGGCTACATTAAAAACGAGCCCTTGAGGGCTCAGCCAAAAGCTAGTTCATAATTTAGCAGTAAGGTATTCCCTGGGAAATATCTTACCCTCTTCTACCCTCTGACTTCACCACCTCAACCAGACTTCACAATCATCATTGCTGTGTACAGCATTACATTTTTTTGTTTAAAACTTATACTGTGTGTGTGTGTGTGTGTGCATATGTGTGTATATGCGTGCATATATATATATATATATATATATATATATATATATATATATATATATAAATATATAGTCTTTTGTCTGGTGAAAATTTTTTCCCTGGAACCTAACCCCCCCTATTTACATCAATTCTTATGGGGAAATTGGATTCGCTTAACATCATTTCACTTAGTCACATTTTTCAGAAACATAACTACAATGTTAAGTGAGGAGTTACTGTACGGCAGGGGTGTCCAAACTTTTTGGGAAGAGGGCCAGATTTGGCAAGGTGAAGATGTGTGAGGGCTGACCCCCTTCCCCCCCCCGCTCCGGCCCCGACTCCACTCTTCTCCGCCGGCTCCGCCTCGCTTCGCCTCGCCTCGTGCCCCGGCCCCGGCTCCGCCTCCGCTCTTCTCTGCCGGCTCCGCCTCGCCTCGTGACCCGGCCCCGGCTCCGCCTCCACTCTTCTCCCCCGGCTCCGCCTCCGCTCTTCTCCCCCCCCCCCCGCCGCTCGCCTCTTACTGACCCCGCCCCTCTCCTTCGGCTGCGGCTCCGCGCACTGGTTGGCGACAGTGCTGGCGGGCCGCATAGTATTGATTTTAGAAAAGAGTCTGCGGGCCGGTTAAAATTAGAACACGGGCCTCAATTGGCCCCCGGGCCGGACTTTGGACATGCCTGCTGTACGGGGATAGGGCAGGACGAAATAATGAAGTGGTGCAGGGTTAGCCATAGACAGAGGCTTCATGATTGTGCCTTGTGAAAGAAATAGCTACAAAATAAAAGCTATCTGATAGAGCAGAGCAAGTGGGGGAAAATAAACTCAGCGCAATACTTTCATGCCTGAAAAACAGCTTATGTAACTGAGGTGATAGCGAGCTTCTGACCAGACTTGCCTACAGCAGCACAGTTGAAAGCAGAATTGTCTTTGATATCTTTGTTGGAGGATATAAATAGAGATACACAATGCCCCTTTCTATGTGCAGTTTTCCAATTTTGTTGTTGTTTCTCTGAACAATAAATTCAACTGAATAAAAACCTAATTAGTGAATCCAGACCAAAAAAAAAAAAAAGCACATGAGAAGACTGGATCACTCAGATTTGTGCAAAAAAGAGGTTGGATCAAGCATGGAATCATCTACTTTCAATTTTAAAATAATTTTCTTTCTAATAAGATGTTCAAATTAGGAACACTGTGTGTACTTGGCCTTCAGAAGAAAGGAGCAGAAGAAAATTTTGACTCTTTTTGGAAAAAATGTTTCCCTGTTATATTGCAAAGCAATATAGAACAGAATCCTCTACTTGGGGAAAAAACATCAAGATTGCCAGCAAGATACAGTAATACAATTACATTCAAGTATAAGGACAAAGTTAGAGTCCCAGGCTAAAAGGTGAACTTCAGTATCTTTACTGAACATAACAGTGAGATGGTACTTCTCTTGCTCACCAAGTTAGAATCCACAGTGACAAAGAACAGAAGGGTCATAGAAGAGCACAGGTTTCAGAGTAGCAGCCATGTTAGTCTGTATCTGTAAAAAGAACAGGAGTACTTGTGGCACCTTAGAGCAGGGGTGGGGAACCTCCGGCCTCCGGGCCGTATACGGCCCGCCAAATGATCCGGTCCGGCCCGCAGGCGGGTCTGGAAAACCTGCGCCATAGAGCGGGCCGGACCAACGTCGCTGTGGGAGTCCGTAGGCGGGGCGCTGCGGCAGAGCACTCTGAGGGCTGGGGGCGCGTCGCTCCACCTTGCCCTCGCAGGAGTCCGCTGGGTCCCGCTGCTGGGACGCGACTCCTGTGAGGGCAAGGTGGAGCGATGCGCCCCCAGCCCTCGCAGACGCTCTGGGGCAGCGCCGCACCGCACCGCCTCCCCCCCCACGACCCTTGCACACCGCTTCCCCGCCGGTCTCCCGCCGCCCGCGCCTACTTGTCCGCTGGGTCCTGCTGCTGGGACACGACAAGTAGGTGCGGGCGGCGGGAGACCGGCGGGGGGGGGCGTTGGGGGGGAGGCTGGGCTGCGGGGCGGGGAAGCGGTGTGCAAGGAGGCGTGGGGGGGGAGGCTGTGCGGGGAAGCTGTGTGCAAGGGGGCGTGGGGGGGGGGGGGGGGAGGCAGCGCGGCGCTGCCCCAGAGCGTCTGCGAGGGCTGGGGGCACATCGCTCCACCTTCCCGTCGCAGGAGTCACTTCCCAGAAGCGGGACCCAGCGGACAAACAAGTAGGCGCGGGCGGCGGGAGACCGGCGGGGGGGAGGGACGGGGACGGTGTGTGTGCAAGGCGGCACGTGAAGGACATTATAAATGTCCAAATGGCCCTTGGCACAAAAAAGGTTCCCCACCCCTGCCTTAGAGACTAACAAATTTATTTCAGCATAAGCTTTCGTAGGCTATAGCTCACTTCATCGGGTGCATAGAATGGTACACACATGAAAAGGTGGAAGTTACCATATCAATTTTAAGAAGCTATTTAATGTAGATGAGCTATTACCAGCAGGAGTAAAAATGGCCTATTATCAGACAGTTGACAGGAAGGTGTTAGGATACATAGATTCAATGTGTGTAATGACCTGGTCATTCCCAGTCTCTGTTTAACCCTAAATTGATTGTATCCAGTTTGTAAATTAATTCAAGTTCAGCAGCTTCTCGTTGGAGTCTGTTTTTGACCTTTCTGCTATAAACAACCAGACTGATTTCCCACTGTCTTCATGGTTAGGACAGACTATATGTATCGTCTCTTGAGGAATCCCCTTGATGGAAAGCTGTCTTCTTTCAGCATGGCTGTGCAGTTCTCCAGCTGCTCCAAGCAGGGTCATCCTTCGGGGGATGAAAGGCCTGGGGCGGAAGTGACAGATTTGTCTCTTCTAGGACCAGCCGTGCCAACCAATGGCACTGGCTCATGTGGGCCCCCAAAGCTCAAGGCCTGGGCCGGAATTGACAGATTCGTCTCTTCCAGGACTGACCGCACTGGCCAGGATCCCTCCAAAGCTCGGGGCCCGGAGTGGTTGCTCTGATTCGCCCTACCCAAGGAATGGCTCAGGATCCAAGCAGTCAGTTATTGATTTCCTCTCTTATGTTCTCAGATGTTTTCCTGGAAGTCTTATGATTCCAGATGCCTCTTATCCCTACCCTTAACTCTTGCCTTCTAGCTCAGAACTTTGAGGTTTCCTGACCTATACCACAGAGATATCCCTGTATAAATATGTAATTTTAATTTTTTTTGGCTGAATATGTGGATTAGCGTAAATCAGGCTCTCTGCATTGTTTAAAAAAGTACTCTGGACAGAAATGAGATGATGAAATAGTGCAGGAACTTAAATGGCAGACTAACCAAACCACAAAAACTAGAAAAAAGACAGATTGTCCATCACAAAGTGCTGTGATGAAAAATGGATCGTCCAAAAACCCGCCTCCCGAAAACCATAGGGGTGATACAGCCTCATTTTAATACCTGAGAAATGAGTTATACATCATTTAGTAAGGACTTTCTGGCCTTCGGTTAGGTAGTCTCTAGAATCAGAAACCATTAATATACTGTTCTTCGAGTGCTTGTTCATGTCCATTCCATCAGATGTATGCGCACTGCATGCATGCCAGCCGTGGCGGACAGGATGAAGGGTCTTTTTGTCTCTTCTCAGTGTATCTTTTTGTGGATCACATCCTGCATTCAAGAATGTTATGACCTGGCAAAGGTGCCCCCTCTGCCGATTACAGACCACTCTGCCGATTACAGACCACTCTGCCAGGGCCCAGGCCTCCTCGCACTGTTCCTGGCGCAAGTCCCCACCCAGGAAATTTGCAAGGCGGCTATGTGGTCGTCAGTACATATGTTCAGAGCATACTATGCAATTACACAACAGGCCAGAGAGTATGCGACCTTTGAATGTGCTGTGCTCCAATCCGTGGATGATTGTTTCCCCACCTTCTGAACTTTCGCTTGAGTCACCTGATTGGAATGGACATGAACAAGCACACGAAGAAGAAAAAACAGTTACTTACTTTCTCTTAATTGGTGTTCTTCAAGATGTGGTATTCATGTCCATTCCAATACCCACCCTCCTACCCCTCTGTTGGAGTAGCTGGCAAGAAGGACCTGAGGGGATGGAGAGTCAGTGGGACCCTATATTGAGCATCATGAAAGCACCACTCCAAGGGGAGCCCAGGCCGACCCTACAGGTGCTAGTAAGGGAAAAATCTTCCGGCTGGTGTGCCCACACCTGGATGGAATGGACATGAACAACACATCTCGAAGAAAAACTGTTACAAGAAAGTAACTGTTTTTTCACAGCTTTGGGCAGTACGATGGAGCAATATGAACTATAGATAACTTTCTTTTAAAAGATCAAAAACATCAAACACTTCTTTGCTGATACTTTTCCTCAGGCTGGACCTTTACTGCTTTTTCCTTCATATTTGTGTTCCTCTCATTGTCATGTCTTTTGAATGAGGCCTTGCAGCATTGTAGAGGAAAAAATGGAAATGCTAAGAGGAGTGAGAATCTGAAATTGTGCATGGTAGAAGACATGGCAACAGCGGGGAAAACAGATTCATAATGTAACTTGTAACAGATCAAATTCAGTTGGTGTTTTTCAGGCCTAATCAGATTATATTAAACTAGAATGTTTAAATGCAATGCTAGTTTTAAATTATTTCAGATGTCTCACTTTAACTAATGGCAGGTTATATTAGTTTACTGAGTAATTCTTTATTTTTCTTAGTGGATCAACAACCTTGAAGTTGACAGCAGGTACAATTCCTGGCCTTCGAGTGTGCAGGAACTGCTGCGTCCCACCTTTCCTGGAGTAATCAGACAAATCAGAAAAAACTTCCACAACTTTGTAAGTAATAACCCGATTAGAAATAAGGTGCACATTTTTAATAGGGAAATTTACCATTGGAATTACTTTCACACAAGTGTGATGAATTCTCCATCACTTGAAGATTAAAAACTGGCTGTTTTTCTAAGAGAGAAACTCAATGCAACCAAAAATTATGGGTTAGATGCAAGAATCACTGGGTGAATTCTAGTGTGTATATTATGCATGAGGACAGACTAGATGATCATAATGATCCCTTCTGAAAATTTATCAATTATTGTAACACTGCTTTTCTGTTGATCGGGTGAGTGTGAAGTTGTATGAATGCCAGTTTCATGACCTGCTAATATTTGATGATGGCTAATGAGGATTCTTGAACTTGTCATTGGAATTTCACTTTGCCACATGTAAAAGGTTAAATTCACCTGGAACACCTTGCAGGAGGACACTGGACTGACACTCAGGAAAATCGTGTTCAGTTCCCTGCTATATCACAAACTTCCTTTGTGACCCTAGGGAAATCACTTAGTCTGTGCCACAGTGGGTAAAATGTTGATAATAATACTTCTGCAGTGAAACATGAATAAACCTGTCCTCTTAACCATCAACCACTGTTTTGGCCTTTTAATGGCACAAACTCATGTAAATACCTTTATTTTGTAATTACCCAAAGGTCCTTATAGTGGATCCTTCCCATGAGAGTACAGCAGAATTGCTTAATGTGGCAGAGATGTTCTTCAGCAACCACATCCCATTGAGGTAATACTACATTTTTATGGGAGGGCATTAGTTTAGCTTTTGTGGCTTTCATGATTTTTGCATTATTTGTTATGCAAATAAAATCTTCACTAAGATTTTATTTGCATAACTGGCTAATGTTTTTTGGGATTGTTTTCTTTACAGGATTGGTCTGGTCTTTGTAGTTAATGACTCAGAAGACGTTGATGGGCTACAAGATGCTGGGGTTGCCCTTCTTAGAGCATTTAATTATGTTGCGCAAGAAGTGGATAATAATTATGCCTTCCAGACTCTTATATCGGTAAGTGTTCATAAAGCATATTTAATATCTGATGTCTGAGAGAGACTGTCTGTGTTAATGGGATAATAGGTAATAAGAAAATAATAAATCTATATTATTTCTGCAACTCTGAATCTGTAGTATCTGATGAAGTGCACTTCAAACACTTTTTCTCTTTTAAAATTTTGTTGGTAAAATTTTGGATAATGAAAACATGGATCAAATAGAATTGACAGCACTGTGCAAGTTTTCTGTGTCACCCTACCTCCCATTCCCTAGTTCTGTTCACACATCTCAGTCCTAGCCTGCTATGTCACAAACTATAGTAATTCTGGGCTTGCCTTTAGTAGAGACTGTCAATCCTGCCAGATAACTTTGTGATGGGTTCTAGAATGAGAAAAACAAACTCATTTTCACTTGAAGTTTACGGTGCTCAATCATGTTCATGTAAAATGGTTACAAGATGTACAATTTTTTAATTCAGTTAAATTGGTAGTGGCTTGAAAACTTTCCTTTGTTCTTCCTCTGATTTGTTTTGATATACTAATGATTAGTTGCAAATCAAACAAATATTTACCATGCTAAAAAAAATGAAACCCGGATGTTTCCTAATTTACAAGGGGAATGTTAGCCTCCTAGATCATGGTTGTAAACAAAAATCCTGGGACTATTCTGCAGAAAAACATGCGGCCATTTTGATTTGTTTAATTTGAGATTAGCTTTGCTGCACATCTTTCTGAAAATATTTGAATCACAAGAAATGATTGCCATTCTGGTCAATGTGAAGGGTAGGGAATACAGCAATAGTCTTCTCAGCATATGAACTCTTATATTGAGCAGGCTAATTTTCAAGACTAGCAATGTTTATCATTTGGTTTGCATTTGTATATAGGCTGTTATCACACATAATAACTAAGTAGCCATAAATGTTCTATATTAGAAGTTGAAATATAGCGGATATATTATGTTTGGGAAAGACTGAAAAATCAGTTATGGGTATAAATCTGCATTTGCATCTCCTCCTCAGATATATAACAAAGTAAAAACTGGAGATCAGCTGCAGGTTGAACATGTGGTTAGCATTCTCGAGAAGCAGTATCCTTATGTAGAGGTGAACAGCATTCTGGGGATTGATTCTGTTTATGATCAAAACAGGAAGGTAAGAATTTTGTGAGATAAAGCATTGTTATCCTGGTAGTTCACTGTTTAATATACGATTTACCGAATATGATTTCAGCTAGTATATTGACAGGGCAAATCCCTCCCCTCCTCATGCTGAGCCCTTCAGCAATCAAACTGGTGCTATTTCACTATAAAGGGGCAAGATTTGAGGAGGAACCTCAGTCACTCTGGAAATTGGGGTGAGAATGAAATCAAAAGGGTTACATATAAAATAAAACCATAACACAATTTCTAGAGACTAACTTTAACAGGTTAACATTCTGTCTAAAGAAGTTTATCTCAGCCCAAATATCCTTCACAATGTTTCAGTCAGGGCAGGTTGTGATCCTGCTTTAATTAATGTAATCACACTTTTGATTACTTCTTAAGTGCAGGATAAAGGTGTATCTTCCTTGCCTTCACCTTACATCCCCCAAAGTTTGTCTGTAACCCAGTGTCACAGCAACCCCTTCTAGCTTTTTGTCCACTGTGCTGTTGATTTCACATCCCACATCCCCACTCCCATTCACTTTGTATATAACTTGGGCTTCTATTCTGTTGTCTTACAATACTTAATTTACATGTTGACAGAGAGGTGAAGATACTGCCCCATATTTCTGGCAAAAAAAATTGTTTGATCTCTGCCTTGATACATATATTTTCAGGGTATACACATACTCCTTGCATAGTATCTGTACATACATTTCACAGTAATATTAAGGCCCAACGTGACCCTGGCTTTCTTTTAAGACTGCACGTGATATTCATTTGTGAGCCAGAATGTACATATCAGGATCAGGATATTCTTGGAACCCCCTTGCCAGTTGGCATTGGGGGATTCTAAGGTCACAGTACTGAGTTAGCTTTTAGATTACTGAATATAATAAAAATGAATGATAAGATAGTTACATGCAATGGACAGACTTGTTGTCTTAATAAATACCTGCTTATGTATTTTCATAGAATTGCGAAGAACTGTGTTTTTAAAAGACTTTGCTTTGTCACATGTACCATCACTGTTGAACTGATTTATACATGGACTTCATAGTGTGCGTTCTCTTCTTCTCATTAATTCTACATGAGATTTTGGCTCAAATGCAGATATGTAACCATTTATATGTAGCTTTTAAAACTGCCTTTTTCTACCTCCATACACAATGAATCATAAATTTCTGGTACTGGTTTAATAGAACAAGTGGTTGGCAAGTTGTTTTATTATTTGATAATATAAAGAAGTACTCTTAATTTTTTTTTTAACTTCTGATTGCTAGATAAGTCTTCTATATGAGAGGTATGATAAACTGATGTTTTCTGTATTAAATATCATATATAAAGAATATGTTGTAAAGCTTATAGTACCCTATATGGGAGAATGTTCAGAATAGATTTCAGTGGAGTTAGAGTATGTTACACTGAAGGCCATAATTTTTCTATGCAGTAATGAGATAAGGTACTTATGTTCTTTCCTTTTATATTAGGAAGGAAGAGGGTACTATGAGCAGACAGGTGTGGGCCCTCTACCTATTGTGCTGTTTAATGGAATGCCTTTTCAAAAAGAGCAGCTGGATCCTGATGATCTAGAAACCATAACAATGCAAAAAATCCTGGAAACCACCAGCCTCTTCCAGAGAGCTGTGTACTTGGTATGTGATGTTTTTAAACTGGGATTTCAAGGGGAGACCTACCTTTCAGGAAAGCTGAAGTCAAGCAAGCACCTTAAAAAATAATAATAATATTAATAATCATATAAGCCAGATCACCAGCCACCTTAATTCACACATTACTTTGTTTTCAAGCAGTTTAATAAAAATGTGTTTGTAAAAACTGTAGCTTATGCAGCAGCTTTCCTTCCTTCTTTCCTTCAGGGTGAATTGTCCAGTGATCAAGATGTGGTTGAATATATCATGAACCAGCCTAATGTTGTTCCAAGAATCAACTCAAGGATCCTGATGTCTGACAGAGAGTACCTAGATCTAACTGCCAAGAGTAAGGGACACTTTCAACTGCAATAAACCCAATCTGTATAAATATTTATTGACAAGGATTGGAATTTCCCAGTGGAATGCACAGTTTCAAATTGTGTCCTCATCAATAGCATAAGAGGAGTGATTCCAGCCCACTTGGTGCTCAAGGAGTCAGGCTGTGCCTAGTAACGGCATAAACATTTATGTGTGTCTCAGATTTTTCTTAGTAGTTACGCGTTTTCTATTATTTTCCTTCTACCTTTTTTAGGGGAATTTAGTGACTCATGAAATTGAGACATTAACAGCACCAGCAAAAGCCAAGACTAATAGTCCTGTACTATGTGAGAGACGTCAGTCAGTGCCACTCTATCCCTAAACCCCACTTGAACAGAAACTGATGAAGTCTCCTTGAAATACTTAGGATTTGCTATAGCATAGATTGCAGTGAAACTTCGCATGGTTAAAATATTAAGTAGTTATACTCCATGCAGAAAGACTAGGTAGAATAATAATGCAGTTACAGATGCACATGTGTGATCTTACTTGAATGGTTTGGAGAGTAGTAACTCAATAGATTTTAAATACATATTTCTTTACACAGAGATGCAGCTGAATTGAATGGGACCTTGCACGACTGATTTCAGTTGAACTTTGCATCATGAGAATGATATGTTGGTTCTGGTGTGTCTTGTAACAGTAACATTCACTGATATATTAGCCATAAGCAGCAGAAATTAAATCCAAAAACGGTGTTCAGATATTAGGGTAAGGTGTGGCTTAAATATCAGTGAATGTTATTGATTTATTCTAATGTGATATAGTCAGTTTCTGCACCTAACATTTTATCTTTTCCCTGCAGATAACTTTTTTGTGGATGATTATGCTCGATTTACTGTCTTGAATTCCAAAGATAAAACAGCTGCTGTAGCCAATAGTATGAACTACTTAACAAAGAAAGGTAATAATCATGATAAAATATCAACTGAAATCGACTTCTGCTTTTGTGCAGCTCCTAATACAACTAAGTCTTGATCCCAATTTGGACCTCTGGGGCAGTATAGTGATGTACATTTTAATAACACACTCTACTTAGAGCTTTGCAAACAGACTGCAAGCACTTAAGAGTAGAAAAGCAATCTTATTTGAAGAGATCTTTTCAGGGAAGGAAGAATAAGGAGAAAACTGGTGAGGAGGGCATCAAAGGAAAGCCTTTCGTAAGGACTGTCTGAAGGCGGGAAGAGGTTGAGGCTTGGCAAGAAATGGGAGACTGTCAGGCATGGATAGCAGCATAGTAGTGCAAATCCAAGAGGCTGTAAAAGATGTAGTGGGAGTAATAAGGCAGAGAGAAGATTAGGCAGTGAGTTGGTGGATTCTATTGGAGTCCATCAGTTCCTCTAGGTTCCTTTATTCCCTTGCCACTGTAGTAATTGAGCTCTTTGGTAAGGAGAATAAGTCACTAATATCCTTCTCAGATATGTAGAACTACTTGCCTTCCTTTTTCCCTGGGTCTGCCTCTCCTGTCCCTCCTGAACCACCTGTAACCTTCTATGATTAAGGCTGCAAATTTGTCATGGAAGTCAGTGACTTTCTGTGACCACGGAGCAGCAGCTCCAGCAGCCCCTGGGCCAGTTGCACCGGCTGCTGCTGGGGCAGTCTCAGGCCACCATGCTTCCTCCTCCTCCCCCCACTCTCCCCCAGCAGCAGGAGTTTGGGTGTGTGTGGGGAGGAGAGGTCGGGCCACAGGATGTGGGGCGGGCTCTGGGTGGCGCTTACCTCGGGGGGGGGGGGGAGGGGGTCTCCCCAGAAGTGCAACATACCCTTCCCTAAGCTCCTTGGTGGAGGTGTGGCCAGGCAGGTCTGTGTGCTGCCTCTGCCCTGAGTGCCGGCTCCGCAGTTCCCATGGGCCAGGAGCCGTGGCCAATGGGAGCTGTGGTGGCAGTGCCTGCAGACTTCACCTAGGAGTTGAGGGGAGGGGGATGTCGCTGCTTCCGGGGAGACGTCGAGCCAGGTAGGGAGTCTGCCAGTCCCACCAACACCCACTCCCCCTACACCAGTGGGGGTCCCAGGCCATGTGCCACCGCTCACCCCCTCTGCAGCACCAGCGGGTATCCCTGGACGCTCCCCCAGTACCCACAGTGCCCCTGGGTGAGCACCCGGGCCACCTCTCCCCACCAGCACCCACAGCACTCCCAGGCTGCCACCACCCAAGATTTAGTTGGCACATATAGTACAAGTCATGGACAGGTCACAAGCCGTGAATTTTTGTTTACTGCCTGTGACCTGTTCATGAGTTTTATTAAAAATGCTCATGACTAAAATACAGCGTTATCTATGATTGATTGTCTCCTACTACCAAACTATTCTTACAACATCATTGTATATCTGGTGTACTTATGCTAACATAGGCCCAATCCTGCAAAGTGCTGAGCACTCTCATCTCTACTAAAGTCAGATTTTGAAGACTGTATTCCAAGTGAAAATGTGCCACTCTTTAGAAGGGCAGTTAACCAATGGATCTCACTGCCATGTGATATTATTGAGTCAAAGAGCCTAGACAAATACAGAAAAAGATTAGATGTCCTTATGAAAAAATACAATCTGCAGTTACGTTGCCTAAGATAAAAATGTGCAAGGGATCAGGACCCGATGCTTTGTTGCCTGAGCTTCAGAAGTTTGCATAATTATCCAGTACTCAGAATTACCATTTATCTGGTATGATCTTGTAGTTCTTGCACTTTGTACATGAACTGCATGGTCAAATATTGTATTACTTGTATTACAGTTGTACTCAAAAGATTAGGACCTCATTGTGCTACATGATGTACAAACACATAAGAACGGCCATACTGGGTCAGACCAAAGGTCCATCAAGTACAGTATCCTTTCCTCTGACAGTGACCAATGGCAGGTGCCCCAAAGGGAATGAACAGACAGGTTATCAAGTGATCCATGCCCTGTTACCCAATCCTAGTTTCTGGCAAACAGAGGCTATGAACACCATTCCTGCCCATCGTGGCTAATGGGCATTGATGAACCAATCTTCCAAGAATCCATCTAACTCCCTTTTGAGCCCCATTATAGTATTGGTCTTCACAACACCCTCTAGCAAGGACTTTCAGAGGTTGACAGTGTGTTGCATGAAAAAATACTTGTTTGTTTTAAACCTGCTACCTATTAATTTCAGTTGGTGGCCTCTTGTTCTTGTATTATAAGAATGAGTAAACAATACTTCCTTATTTACTTTCTCTATACCACTCATGATTTTATAGACCTCTATCATATCCCCCCTTAGTCGTCTTTTTTCCAAGCTGAAAAGTCCTAGTCTTATTAATCTCTCCTCATACGGAAGCCGTTCTATACCCCTAATAATTTTTGTTGCCCTTTTCTGAACTTTTTGCAATTCTAGTGCATCTTTTTTGAGATGGGGTGACCACGTTTGAACGCAGTAGTCAACACATACAGATATGGTCCCTGACATGAAAAGTTCATAATAAATCAGCCCTTCATATGTTGCCATCTTGGCTATTTAAACTTCCTGTCTCACCAATACTTGATTTTTATTTTTTTCCCTCCTATCTTTGAGACTACTCACGTTGTTCTTTAAGTGACTCTTTCTAGTTTCTCCTGACATTGCCCTCAGGCATTGCATCCTTCCTGTACTGCTGTAAATGTTTCCATCACTCCCTGTCCTCTGCTTAGCACTTTGTTCATGTGTAGCCAATAAGAGCCATTACTTATTTTCCTTTGTAGCCCTTAAAATAGACAATACATCTCCAAACTCTCATTTGAAAGTACCTTTTCTATTGTAGTGTGCAGCACAGAAGCAGACATTCCCGTGGAAAGTGGATGACAGCATGAATATTTACTAGCCAGCTGGAGGGCTAGTTGCCCCTTCACAGCTAGAATTTCTTTAGATCTGTTTAGCTTCACCTAGTATCCACTTTCCTATTGTCTGCCGATCTCAGCACCTTACTGGATGATTCCTGCTTATGGAGGCATGTTGCTTTTGAGCTGCGCCTGCTTAATTTCTAGCTTTTGGCTTGCTGCCTCTGAAGTTATTCAGGGTACTGGATAGCTAATATCTGATTACAAGAAATAATGTGGCATGTTCCTTTTTCTAAACAGTGGAAAAGCCTAGGTTTTGCTGACTCATCAGTTTGCATTCTTCCCTTTGCAATGGTACTGAACTGGTGCTGAGGGTATCTACACAGCAGCTATGAGGGTGATTCCCAGCTCAGGTAGACATGAAAGTGCTAGCTCTGCTTGAGTTAGCACGTTAAAAACATCAACATAGCAGTGGGGGACATGGGTGGCGCTCAGGCTAGCCACTTGAGTACCACCCACCTGACCTCCTGGATGCATCCTCAGGCGGTTAGTCTGAGCTGACTCCCATTTTAACACTGTTATTTTTAGCACTCTTAACTTGAACAGAGCTAGCACATGTATGTCCAACTGAACTGGGAATTACCCTCACATCTGCTGTGTAGACGTACCCACTGAGACGTAAAAGCAATAGCTGGCCACATCTGGATCATAATATGCCACTTCTTGCAAAAATAAGAGTTTTGGCGCCAGTGCCTTCCTCAAATTCTGTTGTAAGGTCTCTGTTGGATATAATATTTTGCACTCATTTAAAGAAAACAAAATCCAAGTCTTTATGTAGTGCTCTTGGCAATCAATGCTTGTTTATTTACTCTCAGCAACATGATCCCTGTGTATATTATGCTGTACAGCTAGCTCCTTTATACTTGTGGAGTTTGTCAGATAAATTAATAATGACATTTACCTTTTCTTCCACTCTTTCCTTTTTACTTGTGTCCAGGAATGTCCTCCAAGGAGATCTATGGTAATTCAAACTTTAGCACTTTCTCTTTCTTGGGTTATTACTTTAATATGTTTAGGTTCTTTGGGGACTTTTGGATAGCTGTATAATGCTGGCCTAGAACCTGCTGGTAATTGAAAAACTGATATATGTGTTTTATTTTTTTATATCATCACTTTGTACAAAACTGATTCTGTAAGCTACCACTTAAAGAAGGATGGAAAAGCATGTTTGTACCCTAGTGAGAAATTGTAGGTTACTTGCAGGTTCTTAGCTTCCTTTATAATTTTTAAATTTACCAAGTAGACAAATAATAGTTCAGTTTAGAAGCATAATGATGCATGTCTCCAATCTGTAAGTAAGAAAATTAATCCTAATCTAATAGTAATACCACTTTTCATGATGCATGTGAGTATCACTACTTAACTTAGCTACATCTTTTTTTATGGCCCTTTACTTTTGTCAAACCCCTGCACGTGTATGTTTCCCAGTATAATGTGTACAATGTGATAATATTCAGAAGTTGCCTTTTTTCCCCCAAGTGTTGCATTTTTATTCTTCTACAGATGATTCTTTTGTTAGACCAGTTACTTTTTGGATTGTTGGAGATTTTGATAAACCTTCTGGGAGACAATTGTTATATGATGCTATCAAACATCAGGTAGGTGGTGGTAGCATTACAAGTTAAAAGGAGAGGCGGTGGGGTTCAGCGACTAGAGCAGTGGACTGGGAGTCCCTTCTCCTCTTTGTTCCAACATTTCTCCTTCTACCCTCTTTCTGTCCTCTCTGTCTATGTTGTGAGCTTTTTGGTGGTAGGGACTCTCTCTTGCCATATGTTTTGTATGGGGCCTAGCATAATGGGGCACCTTCTCAGTATTTGAAGCAGTGCCACACAAGGGTGTCAGGGATGAAGGGGTGGTGCTACCTGATATGCCAGCTTTAAGGTTGACTCCTTGGGCTCATTAATTATCCCACAGTGCTTGTTGTAAAAATAGGAGTGTTAACTCCTGTTTTTCCTGGCTAAATTTCAGCTTTAGTAAATTACATTCTACCTACCTAGATTATCCTTTAAGGACCGAAAATCTATTTTTCATGTTTTTGTCCAAAATAGTCACATAGTATTGCCAGGTTTCATTCTTGCAGTAACTACACTTCAGTGTAAAGCATTGTAATGTAATAAAGCAGACAGACAATATATATGGCAATTGGTTTGCAGACTTCTTTGGGATCTATTTGGATTGTAAGCTCTTTGTGGCAGGAACCTTGGGTTCATGCTTGTCTATAATATTGTAAGCATGCTGGTGCTATGCAAATAATAAATAAGTTAGTTTAAAGTCATTCATTATCATTAGTCCTGTTAGCCTTGAGCTGCTGACTACCTGATTTGGAATCAATATTTCCCATTAGGCAATACAGAACAGTTTCTTTTAGCTTTTTATTTTAATGGATTTATCCCACTTATCTAAAAAACAGACTAGAATTTTAAATGTGTTCTAACTAGCACTTTATTAAAACACAGAAATCCAGTAATCATGTCCGAATTAGCATGATTAATAACCCTAGAGAAGATCCAACCAACGAGACTACAGTCATCACCAGGGCCATATGGGCAGCTTTACAGACACAAACATCAAACAATGCCAAGAACTTCATCACTAAAATGGCTAAAGAAGAGACAGCAAAGGCACTGGAGGCAGGCGCTGACATCACAGAATTTGCGGTTGGTGTAAGTACTTGTGATGGCTTTTACCGGTTGTGGGAAGCTCTGCTAGCTCTTCTGATGAACTTCTTAGAGTAAATGCAGGTTGTAACTCTTGATCCAATATGCTCACACAAAAATTCGAATTCTTGTCCTTAACAGGTTAATTTCACCAAACTCTGCATGGTTTCACAATTGAGAGAGAGGATTATAAACCCAGTGGGGTCTTGATTTTTTTTAAAAATAGCTTTTTCTATGCAAGTCTAGTAAAATACTGTTTAAATTCTAACACGGCTACCTCTCTGATTCTTTTAAAAATTGTGTCCCAAAAATGCTTTAGATCATTACATACAAGACAGAAAACAATAGTTAAAATTAAACACTCCTATTATAAGGTAAAAAAGGACTGCGGAATGAGAGGCCAACTGTTTTACAATTTCATTACTTTGTGCATTTGTTAACCTGTTGTGCATATTCAACTTCCATTTTCTGTGCATATGAATTCTTCAAACAACAAAAGGGGAGAGAAAATATTAGAAGAATAAGAAAATGTGATTTTTATAATGCCAAAAATTAGCAGGGGGGCTTCCAGGCAGGGTAGTACCTGAAACTATTGCTGAGTCACTTGTTGAAATTAGCTACATTTCAGTTTGATGGTGTCATTTTAATAAGTACAGGAAAAGGAGAAAATGTTTTCAAATTAAACTTGAAAAAGTTCTACCAAGTCATTAAGGATAAAGAAATTCATTATGACTATTCCAAGTAGCAGGAATGGCAGACGACAAGGCTTTCATCACTTTTGATGTGAAATTGTTTGTTTGAAAAGGATAGAAAGAGACCAGGCTCAAACAGAGAACAGGAGAAAGGGAAAAAATAGAAAAAGAGGTTGTGGGCTAAGTTGTAGCAAACTGTGAAGAGGTTTGTAAAAACTTGATAAGACAGTTTAACAAGTAATGTTAATCTATCACAGGGCATTTATGCAGAGTCTCTATTAGGGTTCCCATTTAAGTGAGAATGTTTTCTTTTTTTCTTTCAGGGTATGGATGTCAATACTTTTAAAGAGGCCTTTGAATCCCCCAAAGTGGATTTTATACTGTCTCATGCCATGTACTGCAGGGATGTTCTTAAGTTGCAGAAAGGACAGAGGGCAGTGATCAGCAATGGAAGGGTGAGATCACTTCCCAGACTGGGAGACAGACATATTTAATATGTAGCAAATAAGGAAGACTTGAGTGACAACTGGTATCTAGAAATGAGATGCAGAACCTTTCTTCTTTAGGTCACCAGTTCAAATCCAGCCCAGGTTGACTGTGGCCAAAGGTTGTTACCATTGATGGCTCTTTGTTGTGTGTGAAATTAGTGGCTGCTCTCTATACAATTTCAACTGGACAAATGTCCAAAGGGCCTCTTATCCCAGAGAGGCTAACTCCAATTCAGGGCTGAGGCAGGTTCATTTGGTAGTGTGACAAAGTTGTGTCGCTACTGTCAATGCCCAGAACTTGGCATCTAGCACCTTCTACTATTCAACTTTTTAAATAAATCATTTCACTGTACAATTTCACGCCAAACAATGAAATCGATTGTCCACAGCAATTAACTTTATACCCCCCATTCAACTGCTAGAAGAATAACCCACCCTCCCTGATTGGAGATAACAAGCTGGTTCAGCCTAATTGGACTAACCTTGTTACCTCCCACCTGGTTCTTGCCTACTTTTCTATACCTGCCTCTGGACACTTCCACTGCTTGCATCTGACGAAGTGGGTATTAGCCCACGAAAGCTTATGCTTCAAAACTTTATAGTTAGTCTTTAAGGTGCCACAGGACTTTGTTACCATTGATATTACTGTGACTCAAAGGCACTTGGCATCTGCAGGATTGGGCCCAAATTATATATCTTCAAAATGTCTTTGAATTTTGTTTCAGTGGAGCACCTACCTAATAAGTCTGACTCCATTTTCTTTGTAGATTATTGGCCCATTGGAAGACAATGAGCTGTTCAATCAGGATGATTTCCACCTCCTGGAGAATATTATACTAAAGACATCAGGACAGAAAATCAAATCCCATATTCAGCAGTTGGGAGTAGAGGAAGATGTGTAAGTAAATACGAACAGGAACTAAGTGGACTGGTTGAAAGCAGAGCTCAAGTCAGTAACATGGCCACCTGCAATGGGAAGAGGGGAGAGCAAGCAGACTGTTGCCTTGGTTTGTATAAAGTGCACACTGTACCATAAATAAACAGTCATGTATTCATCTGGCCAATAATAAAATAGTTAGAGGTGACAAGGGGAAAAAGACATTTTAAGTTGCTGTATAGAGTTGAATCAGCTTTGATGACCTTCTGCAGCCCATACACTCTCCTTCAGAAATAAATTATTGAAGTGACTGGAAAAACCAAGAAACATGCTGTCTGTATTAGTGGCTTTCAAATTGTGGTCCAGGGAACCCTGGGGGTCTGCAGGCTATATCTAAGATTTTCAAAGGGCGACGTACCTTCATTTAAAAAATTTTACGGGTCTGCAAATGAAAAAGGTTGAAAACCACTGATATATATCATTAAAATAATCCTCTGTACTGCATGCTTAATGGCGTGGATGCAGAATGTTGCTCTGTTAGTCATGGGCTTCAGGTTGTGGTCTCTTGGCTGGAGGAAAGGGGCTAGTATGGCAACAGTCATGCAGAACGGGAAGAAATATGAAGAGGAATAAGGGTGGCACCCCAAAAAAGAAAAGACAGAGGTGCTCTCTGCACTCTTCTTTCAAGCCAGATACAGTTAAAATCCTGCTTTAGCTCACCCTGCCTATAGAACAGCTCCATGTACTAAGAGTAAAATAACTTTTTAAAATTGGAAGAAAAAAAAATGGTGGTTACTCCCTTCTGTGGCCTATGTTTAGAATGAAATCTTACATTACTACACACATCTCAACATATTGCTTAGGGCCTGGCAACACTATTTTTTTGGCCATATAAGATTAGATTTGAAAGTGTTTTAACCCACCTGCTCCTGCGTGCTTGGGTTTTACACTATATGCAGATGTTGGGTCACTACAATGTTTACTTAAACAGAGAAGGAGGAAGAAAATGGGAAAGAGAACATGCTATTAGGATGCCACAAAGAATATGTTTTATGGACATATTGGGGTTTAGCTTATGTTTGCTGATTAGTTTTTAATATTTATTTGAGTATTATAGATCCAAAATAACATTTCCATATCAATAACAGTGATTACATAAGCTCATAAGCTTCTTTTAAAACTTCATTCTTAATTTCTCAGCATTTCATGGTGGGACACAGGAGGAAATAGTGAGTGCAGGAGGCAAAAAAGGGTGGAGAGACATACAGATCCTTGTGGGTTTAACAAAATGTATTTTAAAAATCCCATCATGTTCAAGTTCTAAGGAACATATACAAGTTTCCAAAAGACACTGATTCCTATACACTGCCATCTATTTACAGTTTTAGTTTGTAGGATCTCTTGAGTATCCCGTTCATTTAGCTTATACAGCTTGCAAAACTCACCCTCCCTTTCCTGTGACCACCTGCTACCTTTTAAAAGCCAGCAGTATGCATTTTTTAACCTAGTCAAACAGATTTTTAAGTGTGAAGACATTCACTATTGTGCTGAGACCTTGCGCCCCACAATTCTATCAAAGTGCCATAGATCCCTTTATGCCCATAGCCAGTAGACGGAAAAGGGAGAAGGCTTAAGGTCTGCTCCAGGAAAAGGGCTAGGGGGAAGGGAGGGAGGATATGGTTTGAACTTGTGCTGAATTTTGGGCACAGCAGAGCCAAGGTTATAGCAGATGCAGGCCTAGCTTTGGACTGAGCTCTGGATAAGAAAACATGCGGAATGTAGCTGATTTCATCAGCTATAAAGTTTTGATATGAATGGCTTACACAATTGTTGCTATAAATCCATGAGACTAGGAGTTAAATATGGGTTGCATGGTACAGCAATGCTAGCTAGTATTGCCATAGTTAATGCCACTAGCTAGCATTGCTGTATCATGCAACCCAATTTTTATTGTTTAGTTTATTGAGATTTATTATGTTGTCACAGAGTTGGATCTTACAAAAGGTGTTTTTCTTTAGTCTGCAAAATGTAAATGATACTTAAAATACTAGATTAAATATATAGGTAATAATAAAAGGGAAGTAATTGTCAACAGTGAATTTCTCTAACAGTGACATCACCATGTTGCAATCAGATTTGCTCAGTGCATAGAATTGCTTTCCAGTGCTCTAAAGAGAACTGTAGTTTTAAAAAAACTTCTGGAGCCGCCCAGGAATTTTTCTTTGCAAAGTTATGAGAACTGGGTTCAATGATTCTCTGTCTGATTTGGAAAAGGCAGAAAGAGTTTTGGAGGTAGCATATTCAGTCACTACAATTGCAATCTGATTTGCATTGCTCAACAATTAACACCTTTTGTACACAATGGAGAGATTTTTTTTCCTGAGAGAGTCCACTGATGATCATGCCTTATGTGTGCTTAAATCTTCAGAAAAATCAGAATTACCTCAGAGATATCATAGGACTTTCACGTGATGGGAGAAAGGAGGATAATAGATCCTATACTCTGGGTTAGATTTTAATTTCAGAAGTTTACACCATCTATTTTCACACTGTTATCTCAAAAATTGCGCTACTGCACATATACATTAGCAGTAAAGAAGTTTTTGAGAGGAGTAAAACATAGTCCATGCATCTGAGATTAGAACCCAGGCCTCTTATTTTGTATATAATCTTCAGTAATACTGGAGGAAATACATAAATATTTCAGAGAACTTGAAACCCTTCTCTCTTCCAGTGCAAGTGACTTGGTAATGAAGGTGGATGCTCTTCTGTCTGCTCAGCCAAAAGGAGAGGCAAGGATTGAATATCAATTTTTCGAAGACCGATACAGGTATCAGGCTAATGTTCAATTCAGAGTACATTTGTTGACCTATGTATTTCTTTTCCTTATCTTTGATGTATATTGGCTCTATATCTCATTAAACTTTGAATCATCATTATTGCAAATCCCATGTAGCCTCCTTGCAGATTTATTTTTCTGTTGCTACATAGGTGTAACAATAGAATAGTCTCAGGACACAGTAATGTTTCAGAGAAGTTTTGTGTTTCACAAAACATAATAAAATAAAACATTCAATGAGAAATTGTTTGTGTGCAAGAGTAAATGGCTAGTACACTTATCTACCGTGTCACTATTAAAATAATTGGGCTTACAAATTTGCCCTACTCGTAAGCTCAGTTATACAAAGTGAATAAAAGTTCATAAGATGTCACAATCTGTAACAATAAATATTGAAGCGAAAAGGTGCACAAGGGAGACAGACTGAATTAGTACAAACAAGCTTCTGGATATAACTCAAGGACTGTGTTAAGATCATGCTTCATAAACAAGAAAAGAGTGGAACCAGAAATCAATGGACCTAAATTGTTGTGTCAGAAACTAGGCCTAATTGGTGGAAAAATGGTGATGAGTGTTTGGACCATTCTGCTCATCACTCCCTTTTGGGGCCCTTAAAAGAAAAGACTATTTTTTGTTTGTTTGTTTAAAGAAGCTTTTCTGACAACTGCTGGCTGGGAGATGGGTGGACTGGGAGAAGCAAGCATTACCATCATGGCTGCCGCCCATATTGTGTTCTTGGACCTGGGATCTACCATAACACCACTGGGGCTTTGTCATCCTGAGAGATGTCCTGACCAGGCCAAAGAAAGATACCCAGATGACATTGTTACTTCCATCAGTTCTGAGCCGTTGGTTCCTGCTTTTTCCCTTTCACTCCCCAGTCCTCCAGAAAAAAACCCCACAAACCACAAACTCACCCCGGAGTCCTTTTCTTCCTCACAAGACAGTATATTTTTTACTGCCATAAACCTGTGTGGCCAAAGAGGCAGTTTAAAGCAATGCCCTGAACAGCCCAATGCAGGTATGAATTTGCCCAGTCTCAGAGTAGCTAATAAGTCCATTTGCTTTTCCAGCAGTGCAGTTGCAAGTGAAAGTCAACACTGGTGATAGTCTACATTTTCTGTTTTTCCCTCTCACCTATGTATGTTTTGTCATGTAGGAAAAGGGATCTGACTTCATAGATTCTAAGGCCAGGAAGGACCATTGTGATAATCTACTCTGATCTTCTGTATAACACTGGCCAGAGAGCTTCCCCAAAATTATTCTTAGAGCAGATCTTTTTAGAAAACATCCAGTCTTTATTTGAAAATTGTCAGGGATGGAAAATCCACCACAACCCTGGGTAGATTGTTCCAGGACTTCAATAGCAACAGCAAAAACAGCAGCTCCACCCTATTTTAGCTCATTTTCTCTTTTCCCCCAAAAGGGACACTTACTACCATCTTTAGTACCATCTAAGAAATGGTCAAATAAAGGCTTTTCCTTCTGAAGACTCTCTACAGCTAGAGGGAAAGGGAAGAAGGGATATTGTTAACACAAAAGGTTCACTTAAAAGCACTTGAAACTATTTTTCCCTTCTCTTCTGTATCTTTAATAAAAGGTTAAACTTTTAATGGTGTATTTGCCATGGGACTGAGCAGGGTCAGGTTTCTGTATACCAAACCTTATTTAAAAAATTTTAATGATAGACCGTGACAGTCATGTTAAAACCTTTGATTTTTTTTTATTCCATCAAAATTAATATATCACTACCCAACCTACAGAAACCTTGACTCATTGGTCCCAGTTCAGGAATGTACTTAAATACATACATAACTATACTTACTTATGTATGAGTAGACCCATTGAGCACCTTCCTGAATTAAGAATTTGTTGTTTTTTTCTTCATCATTTGTGATTCTAAGAGCAGAGGGGTTTGTTGTTTATCTAAATCTTTTTGTTTGAAATTGCTTTTTTAATTCTTGATTTTGTTCTTTTCTTTTTGTTTAGTGCAATTAAACTGAGACCAAAGGAGGGAGAGACCTATTTTGATGTGGTGGCTATTGTTGATCCGGCTACCAGAGATGCTCAAAGATTTGCTCCATTACTTATGGTATATATAAAGGCATTGTAATGCATTAATGAGCAGTTAAAAGACAGTAAAATAGTTTAAAACTTTTATAATATAGTTTGTTCTGTAGTTATGGATTGTTTCTCTTTCCCTTAAATGAATGGTAGATAGGAATCGTGTAATGGCCTGGTTGAAGCCTACAGTACAGTAAAAAAAAAACATTAGCAAAATTTACAGGTATCATGAGACAGACAAGATTAGGTTGTTGGTATGAGAAAAGCTTCAATTATGTGAAATGCAGAGCATTTGTTAGTTATGTTGGAATGTAACATTTGATACTCGAAATCTTGTTAGTAAAATTGTTACTTATTTGAAAACTCATCTTGCGTTTGAAAAAATAGAATATACAGAGTTGAAAATCATGGTAGTGGGATTTATTAATTAAACTGGAAAGAAAGGCTGGAGGGTGTGGACTGGCAAAGCTCAGCTTTGTATTGATACAGTAACACACCCCCCCCATAAGCAAATAAACTATACTAGTAAAAGTGTAGCTGCCTGAATAACTGTGTTTATACTACAGTCTTCTGCTTGCACAACTATGTCACTCAAGGATTACCCCTCTTTACGCCCCTGACTGACATAGCTATGCCAGCGGAAGACAAGTGTAGACATAATCCTAGATGACTCCATATTTTACAGTATTTTTCTGTTTTGACATGGATAAAATTAGACTTGCATCTCACATATTTGTGAGATCATTTGGAGAGAATACATCAGATAACTAACTTCAGCATGTCAGTGAAATGCTAATTACAGTTTACTATGTAATAAAAAATTGAAAAGGCATGGTAAGGCCAGGGTTGGATTAATACAGGGGCTTTAGACGCTGCAGCCTTGGGCTAAGGGGGACCCTGCAAAAATAAATCCATAATTGTATACAATCACCAACCCATTGATTGCGATCAACTGGTCAATCCTAGAGCCTCTGCCAGTCAATTGCGATTTCTGGGCCGCTAAAAGTCCAGTGGGGCAGCATGGCTCAGGCAGGAAGCAGCCAGCTGCCGGCACGTTTCTGTGGCACCTGGCGGGGAGAGGAGGCAGCTCCGCACGCTGCTCCCACACCCAGCACCGTCCCTGCAGCTGGCCAATGTGAGCTGCGGGGGCAGTGCTTGCAGGCACGGGCAGATGTACACTTCTCCTCCCCTCAGGTACATGCGGAGACGTGCCAGCAGCTGGCCACTTCTGGGAGCGGTGTAGAGCCATGGCATGCAGGCAGTCTGCCTGAGCCCTTCTGCACCACCGGCCAGGAGTCCCCTATGGTAAATGCCTCCTGGCTGGAGCCTGCACCTCTCACACCCTCCTATGCGCCAACCCCTTGCCCCAGGTCAGAATCCCCTCCTGCACCAAACTCCCTCCCAGAGCCCACACTCCTCACTTGCACCCCAACACTCTGCCTGGAGTCTCCTGCACCCAAACTCCCTCCCAGAATGAAACTAATATAACAGCTGTTCTAAGATAAGAAATGGGCTATTTTGAATTAGTTTAACTATATTCTACGTGTTTTAAGACTGAAATGTAACCACAGAACAACTTTGTTAATTAAAAGGCAAATTTAGTATAGCATTAATACCCTCGATGCCATAATTGTGGTTATTTTGTTTAAAATTAGGAAAAATACTTCTATATACAGGGGCCCCACAAAATCGAATAGCCCTGGGCCCACAGAAGAGTTAATCCAGTCATGGGTAAGGCCACACTGAAATAATTTTTCATTGGATTGTTTTATACGAGTTCAGTTCCACAGACTATTTTTGAGGGAGAATCTGTCCACATCTTGTCTCCTACTTAGAATATCCCCAATTTAAAATCATGGTACAGCATGTAACCAATTCACTTCACCAATTCAATCAAATCAGATTTGTGGAAGGCAGGGTGAGACAGGAGATTGTTAAATGCTCACTAAGGCCTAATCTGTAAAAACAGTACTCACCTCTCTAAGGAATTTTAGGGTATATGTGTTTCTCATATTTTTAGGTTTTGAACCAACTGATAAACATGAATCTAAGAGTTTTTATGAACTGCCAGTCCAAACTTTCTGACATGCCTCTGAAAAGGTAAGGATTACCATGCTGGGGGAAAACATCTTAGTGTAAACAGCAGTGTTAAAAACATTTTTGGGTATCATTTACAGAAGATAAGCATGCAATTCTGAAGTCAGAAAAGGTCCCTGAGGGCAACAGATATGTTTCAACATTGGAGGTTTCAAAATTTGTTTTAGTTCCAAAATGGAATAAAAATTAACCCTTTTGAATGTTTTTGCAAAACCAGAGTTGTGCTGAAATGTCCTTTTTGGGATCGAAACATGAGCTTTTCAGTTCGGGAAGGGGGTGTATCTGTTTGTCTAGATTAGAAACTGGTGGGTATGGCACAGACATGGAATTTGGCAGATCAGCTTCAGTTCCCTGCTCTGCCTGATTCAGAGCAGAGTTTTGACCACTCTGAATTGGGCAGAGCAGGGACCTGAACATGGATTTCTCGCATCCCAGTGTCCTAACCACTAGCATATAGAATGAGAGTGTCACCCATCCCCTCTCCCCCAGGAAAACTTTATTAAAATCACTATGTCTCAGCATATTTGCCCATTTCAGTCTCTGAAATCTCTGCTGTGACTTTAACTACAGTGGTTCAAATGCAATATTAAGATATTGTAGCTATTCAGTAAGACACTTCAGAATTTAATTTGAATCTAGATCCTTCTGGTAAAGTAAACTATTTAATTAATCAAGATGAAATTTGATCTATGTTAAGTGTGATTTCTTAAGCAAAGAGCCCATCCATAGAAGGGAACATCGGTCTAATAATGGGCTTTTAGAGATTCTGAGACCATCCTTTGAAAAGAGGACTGTCGGTGAGAGTTAAAAGGCATGAAACACGGCATCCAGATATTCTAGGATTTTCCTTTTGAAATTTCAGCTTTTATCGCTACGTTTTGGAGCCAGAGATTTCTTTCACAGCAGACGACAATTTTGCTCCTGGTCCAATTGCCAAATTCTTGGATATGCCTCAGACTCCACTGTTCACTCTGAACCTAAACACCCCTGAGAGCTGGATGGTGGAGTCTGTCAGAACTCCATATGACCTTGATAACATTTATTTAGAGGAGGTAAGAGACTTCAGCATTTCCTATTTGTTTATTGTGCTTGTATATGATTCTTCTGGGGCTCATCTTTGGAATTTGGAAGCTCAAACAATGCAATGCTCTAGAGACAGACAGATGAGGGGAATGCCACATTTACCCATTTCAGGCTTACTGCAGGTTCCACGGAAAAAAGTGCATCACATGTGTACAGCATTTCATAAAAATGGTCCTGAACTAGAAAAGAAGAAACCTTGTTATGGGGCCCCTAACTTTTTATTTTTTTTTAAATAAATGATAAGGCTCCATATAGTGTCTTGAATTTAAAAAAAAAAATCATTCGTTCAAAATTTAAGGGTTTTTCAACTCCTGTTTGTTTAGAGGGATTTTTTTGGGTAGGCCTGAGAATATCACCTCAATGTTCAGGCCCACCCAACTCCTCCCTTCCCTTTCTCTCTGAACACACACTTGTCTGCTCCCTGTTCATTTTCAGTTCTGCTGTTACTGGTAGATACCCACTTTCAGGTGAGGGGCATGCACCACCACCAAATAGATAAACAGACAACATACAAAAGAAACTGGAAAGAAATGTTCTCTATCTTTCCTTTATAGTAACCTTAGGAGTTGGTTGTCATAATAATAGGTCCACCATTTTCAGATGGAAATGAGATTTTTTAATTTGATGGTGATGCTTTAAAACTTTATATGCTGTCAGAGAAATCTGGAGGCGGGGGAGAGGGGAATAAAGAGAAACAATGAAAGAAGTGAAATCAAAAGAGGACTCTACATTTAATCCAAGAATGCTGATAGGAAAATAAAGGAAGTATATCTGACTATACAGTCACTGGTTGGCATTTAGACAAGCTTTACGGCATGGAGTGAATAAACCAATTACTGCTGGCAGTCATGACTTTCTGACTTGCTAGTTTAATAACGGACATTAGCTAATCAGGTCATAGATACTAATGCTAGGGTCTCCTTACCTGCGTTATGAGGTATACCACATTGACCTACACTAAATTTAGGAAATTCCAAAGTGATGTAAGGTGAACAACTCTTTCTTGCTTCAGAGTGCAAGCTGATAAGCCTGAGTAGGTCTGAAAGTATCATTACCCCCCGCCCCGGGTTAAGCCATTGCACTGTTGACGAGAAACAATTAGATTTTATTTTAAAAAATAATTGTGTGTGTATCTAGTGTATGTGCAAGATGCCAGATTGAGTGCCCTGGAGGCTGAAGTCCTCTATTTATCCACAGAACAGATTTGGCATGGGCAGTGGCAGTGCAAGCTTCCCCACCAATGTGCCTCAACCCTGACCTGGAGGAACCACCTCTCGAGGTGAGAGGGTAGTTCAGTCTCCAGAACCATTCAGTCCTTGGCTTTGTCTGCTAAGATTGTCAACAATAGTGCCAACTTAGAGGATGGCTCTTGTGATATGGGCTTCTGTCCACTGGAAAGTGGAGACCACCACCAAAATGACTTCATATAGGCCACTCAAAAGCCAACAGTTGGTAATAACTTTTGGCCACTGCCAACCTGGATTACATTCAGACTGAAAATCTTTATAACTTATTACCAGTTCACCTTTATTTTTGCCTCCCTCTAATGTGTCTAACGTATCCAGTGTCAGATGCTGTACAATCATTAGATTAGACCAATGGTTGGCTCTCGCATCAATGATCCTGTACTAATTGTAAAGCAAATTGTATTTGTATCACTGTTAATTTGTTTTACCCAATTAAATTATAAATGGGTAATTAAAAGGACAATACTAATAATTTTAGACCTCTAAATTTATTTTTACCGATTGTATTTTCCTTTTCTGTGCCTGAACACATGGAAAGATTCTGAATGTATCTGAGACTTTTCTAATCTAATCACCATCCGAAGTCAGTAAACAATACTGGCAGTGTTTTTCTGTTCGAGATCGTTGAGATGCAGATCACTGAAGCGAACAATTAAACTGAGCATTCTGGAGCAGAAGGGAGGTTGGACCATCTCAAAAAATACCATAACAGTCTTCACAATTGATAGTCTCCTAAGGAGACTGTCCAAGCACAAAATAGCAGAGGATTAGGATTGAGGTGCATTGAGAACTCTGGGTGGGTAATTTTGCTCTGTAGATTTATCCTGCATTATTTGCAGACAATTGCATCAGTCTGCTTCAGACAGCACTTAGCATACTGTGAGCATTGTGAAAATGTCTATGTATATAAAGGTTAAATGATTGTTTGTTTTAAATTAATTGGGAATGAAGGATGGTCTTGGACTGGACAGAACTCAACAAATCTGGGTTCAGTTTCCAGTGGGGTGACCAGATAGCAAGTGTGAAAAACTGAGACAGGGATGGGGGGTGGGTAATAGGATCCCATGTTTTTTTTACAAAAAAAGCCCCAAATATCAGGACTGTCCCTATAAAATCACGACATCTGGTCACCCTTGTTTCCAGCTCTGTCACAGATTCTCTATGTGATATCAGGCAGGTCACTTGAATTTGCTTAGCCTAAATTCTCCATTTCTAAATGCTTCTTCCCTTTCTCTTGTCTATAGACTCTTCAGGGCAGGGAGTGTCTGATACTATGTATAAATATAGTGCCCTTTGGGCCTCTAGGGACTTATTTAATACAAATTAATAATAATCCACCCAAAACACCATCCCCTGAACCAAAGTTAAAAAGTGCTTTTATTTAAAAACAAAAATTAAATAAGAAAACGAGTTAAAGATTTTAGAGCATAATCCAGCCACTAGAAAATGTAGTCAGAATAAGTGATTTGAGTTATTTCTAAATGCAGAAATGCCTTTTTTTTGGGCAGGTGGATAATAGAGTAGCTGCAGAATATGAATTGGAGTATCTGCTTCTTGAAGGACACTGCTATGATATCACTACAGGACAGCCACCTCGAGGACTGCAGTTCACACTAGGAACTTCAGCCAACCCTGTCATTGTTGATACAATTGTGATGGCCAACTTAGTAAGTGACTGGTTTTATACAGGCAACAAACTACATTCCTCAAGGTTCTATCCTATATGTTGTTCATGATATATGCAAAATCTGTGGGCAAGATCATTAATAAGTACAGGTTGCCTTTTAATATGTTGATAATACACATGTCATTGCACCTCAATGGATCTTGCAGGTTTGGTTGTGGAAGAATGGTTGGATTAGGTTGCTGGTGAGATGTGTCAGAGCACTTTATTCCTATCACCGTCAAGGGAGAAGTCTTGGTTTTGGAGAGGGCTGTCAGTTATCATTAAGATACTCTTGGTCCCTCCATATCCCAGCTTACTGAGAGGACTCTTGCAGGTAGTAGTGTGCCATCTTAAGCATATTGGCATCATGTTGAACAGACTCTTCCCATGGAAAACCAATCAGTTGTGTAATTTGTGTAGGCTGGCCCTTGTCTCCAAAATAACCTTGTAATTTCAACTTGCGTCCTCACTGTCATTTTAATTCCTTCCTAGCATGGCTTCTTCATCACATCTTGTTCAGAGTACAGTAGCATGATTGGTCATTTGTTTTATTATTTCCATTGGCTACCTGGGGAGTGTGAGCTGATCTGAAATTGACCTTGTTGATAGTTAATCATGCTGCTCTGGCTATGTTCAACACCAACTTGAGCCTTGTCCAGAGAGGTCTTTGAAGCCATCCATTTTTCAGGATTTCCTCATAATGTCTTAGGTCAGCAGACCGCCATAGCTTTGCTAAAGTGGGTCTTAGGAGCGGAAGTAGTTCCTTCTTGACACTTGTCTCAGTTTATTCTCCCATTTTAAAAACAGGAAATATAGTACACTCCTTTATAGTCTGGGAGTTCAAAGTAGTGAAATCTTATTCTGCGGGCAAGTGAATGATAGAAAGGCAGGAGATGTCATTTGTTCTGTAAAAATCTATAGAATCATCATTTCAATGGTGTCACCCTCTGCAGAGTGGGGGTGGGGGTGTCTCTCTCTGCTCCCCACCCCTTCCAGGTCCTCTGGTTGGTGGAAATTTTGGTAATACGATATCACCGGAAATGGGTCAAGTTGGGAGAAAGAATTCTTGCCTGATACCCATGAACACAGTGTATCAAAGAGGACAAACCTAGAACAATTATGTAGCTATATGTAAGAAAATGTTTTAAAATTATACTTTAACACAGGGATGCATGGCTTACATTAAAATAGGCATCCTATGGATGTTATCCTTGGCATGTAGGATTGAATTAATTGATTAATTATGTTATGTAGCTATGTACATCCCGTTTGGACATGACTCCAGTACCTTCTGGATGGATGCTGACATCCTAATTGGTGCCTCATCACAATTCTTTTGGCATAATAAACAAAGCTGATACTCAATACCACTGAACTGTTTTTTTGCCACACTCCTAATTAATCAGAGAGGTAGCCGTGTTAGTCTGGAATAGCAGAGGTAACAAAGTCCTGTGGCACCTTAAAGACTAACTATAAAGTTTTGAAGCATGAGCTTTCGTGGGCTAATACCCACTTCGTCGGATGCACGAAAGCTCATGCTTCAAAACTTTATAGTTAGTCTTTAAGGTGCCACAGGACTTTGTTACCTCTCCTAATTAATCGGGTAACAATGTTCAGAGCATTAAGTGACAAGTACAGTCAGTCCACAATTTAAATTTGTGAAGGCTGAATGTTTGACATTGCTGTGTTAAAATGTAATTTTAAAAAATTGATTAAAAAAACATTTTCCCAAATACATATCTACATAATTGTTCTAGATTTGTCACGTTTGGTACCACTGTGTTTGTGGGAGAAACAAACCCAACTTGAGGGAGGAGGGATAGTTCAGTAGGGGGGAGGGATAGCTCAAACGTTTGAGCATTGGCCTGCTAAACCTAGGGTTCTGAGTTCAGTCCTTGAGGGAGCCATTTAGGGATATGGGACAAAAATCTGTTGGATGATTTAATTTAGGGATTGGTCCTGCTTTAAGCAGGGGGTTGGACTAGATGATCTCCTGAGGTCCCTTCCAACCCTAATATTCTATGATATGACACCCAACTTGATCCATTTCTGATGATGTCGTATTACCAAAATTTTCACCAAGTGGAGGACCAGGAACTGGGAACTGAAGGGCAGTGAATTCCCCCGCAACCTCACCGCAGAGGGTGATACCATTGAAATTAGGATTTTTAATTATTATTTTGGGGTTTTTTTTACAAATCAGCTGACACTCCCCTTGCTTCCCATCATTTACTTGCCCCCAGCATTACACATGCTCCCATACTGTAAGTCTTTTCTATAATTACCTGAGGCTATGGCTACACTAGAGAGATTACAATGGTGCAGCTGCAAGCTCTCTAGTGTAGCCGCTCTAAAGGTACAGGGGGAAAGCTCTCCCATTGGCTTAATTAATTCATCCTCCATGAGCAGGAGTTGCTGTGTTGTCAAGAAACGTTCTCCCATCAAAATAGCACCGTCCACACCGGCACTTAGGTTGGTGTAACTTATGTAGCTCACGGGTGGCTTATTCACATCCCTGAGCAACATAAGTTATATTGACATATGTGGTAATATAGAAATAGCTTCAGTGTCTGATTTTCACAGCTGATTTTTATATATTCTATATTTCTATATAGTTCCCACCTCTGTAGTTGACAGCTACCATAATTTTGCTGTAAGATGCGTGGGAATTGTGACTGTGAACACCCACAGATGGGGATTGGCTCAGATTTTTGTAAAACTGTTTGTAATTAGCCACGTTGGGGGGTGGAAACTACATGCTGCATTTGTTTGATTTTTAGTGGGTATAGACGTATCTATTCCACTTTACTGTCTTTTCCTTCTTATAAGTTTGGTCTCTGAACAACTGAATCTGAAAAGATTTTTACCTTTACAGGGCTACTTCCAATTAAAAGCCAATCCTGGGGCTTGGGTTTTGAGACTTAGAAAGGGGAGGTCTGAGGACATCTATAGAATCTACAGGTGAGGCTATATGATATCTTTTTGGTTTTCTTCTTGTGAACATTTTGAACTGGACACACACAATATTGGTATCTATGGATCTAACAGTTCCTTTACAAATAGCAGCTAATTGTTAAATGAAATTTGCATGCCTTGCTAGATACACTATTTGTTTCATGAGATTAAATCAAATACATTTCCTTTGTGATCTTGTATGAGTACATTCACTTTTGTTTTTATTGGATAGCTTTGTATGTTTTATGGTGTTCAGGTTTAGTCAGGGAAGGAACAAGGCTGTTATGAAAATGATCTTTCTGACAAATGCTCATGAAGAAGAAATAGGAAACAAAATGGCCCCAGTTCTGTGGTGATGATTACAAAGCTAATTTTTTTTTTTTTAATTTTTAGCCATGATGGTACGGATTCTCTGCCCGACGCCAGCGAAGTTACTGTTGTTATCAACAACTTCAAGAGCAAAATTATTAAAGTGAAGGTGAATTTAAAAACTATACTGCAAGAATTCTTCTTGAAGTAGGGTGGTTGGTTTGAGGTCTTGGACAATGGCAGTGGGAACAAGGTTTTTTTAAGAACTAATCACCCCTCCTATAAACTTACACTAAAATAGAGCAGAAGTCTCAAGACACTTAGATTATGCATGCATTTTTCAGGGAATGGGATGGCACTATACTGTTACAAAGCTGTTTATAGCAATATTTAGGTCTTGTATAGCATGATCCAAAGCCTATTGAAATCAATGAGAGAAACTCACGGAAGTAAATAGGAGGACCCCAATTGATTTCAGTGGGCCGTGGATCAGGGCCCTAACAGTGCATTTCATCTGTAGAGCTTAAAGCACTTTACAAAGAAGTAGAAGTATCATCCCAGTTTTACAGAGGGGAAATAGAGGCACAGAGCGATAAAGTGATCGTGTAAATTGAAGGACAGCTCAGCGGCAGAGTTTAGATTAAAATCCAGGTCTCCAGACACCCAGTCTGTATCTTGTCTCTTAGAACATATTACCTATTTGATATCTGCATTGTTGGTATGAAGGTCCCTCTCAAGACTTAGGGGGGAAGGGTGCAACCTCATTCCTGGGGTCCATTTTTCCTATCTCCTGGGTTATAAATAGTAATAATAAATGGTTTAATTATTTATAAAACACTGTTCACTTCCAGCACACAGTAGAATAACATTAATATACAAGAGCACAATAACAATTATATAAGAAAAGTGAGATGAATTATAAAATTGAAAAGGAAGCAATTGTGTGAATGTAAATTGGAAGAGAATTTTATCAATGAGATGCTAAATTTGGAAGAGTATCTGTGTGGTGCTAGCAATATTATAGTTAGCGTGACTAGTTGTCCCGATTTTATAGGGACAGTCCTGATTTAGGGGTCTTTTTCTTATTTAGACTCGTATTACCCCTCACCCCTGTCCTGATTTTTCACATTTGCAGTCTGATCACCCTAATTATAATAGCACTTAAACTAAATACATTTAAGCTCTTTTTTATTGTCATGCATGTAATTAGTGATTGTGTGTATAGAACGAGGGATTTGACATATGGTTGCTCTAATTTGCATGTAAATTAGCAACATAATTGTGCTCACTTTTTACAGGCTCAACTGAGTGCAAAATCTTAAAAATATCTCCCTTAATCATGTTTAATATGCTTCCTCCTCCACTCTTAGTAATGATTATATAACAAATAAATAGCCAGACAGCAGTGTAAGTACTGTTGTGGATATGTTTTTACCTACTGGCTATCATATACATGATTAAAGACCTGTGCTTATCTACCTTCTATCATCAGCTCCGTGTTTATCTGATGCTCTCTCCCTCAGAGAGCACATAGCAGATGGCATTGGTGGTGAAGGTTCCAGCACAGCCTTCTCCTCTCTTCCCCACAGAATTTCTGTTTGGCTCTGTTTTTTGGATGTGGCCTTCTCGCCTATTAAATCTGCTGTGATTAAGTTGCTTGGCTCTGGTGCTGCATTCCTAATGTGTTAGGGTTGGGCTATACTGTGGGGGGAGAGTTTTGATCTAAGATATGCAACTTCATCTACGCAAAATACTGCGGCCACTTCCCCATCGACTTTCTCCTCTTGCCGAGATGGAGTTCCGGAGTTGACTGAGAGCACATTCGGGGATCCATTTATCGCATCTAGACAAGACGCAATAAATCGATCCCCAAAACATCGAACACTACCTATCGATCCGGATGGTATTTTAGACATACCCTTGGTGGACTCCTTTCGGACAGTTTAGAGAGTAGTGTTAATTTTCTCTCCAATTTCCATCATCAAAGATGATGACAAAAATGCACTTTGGTAAGTTTTAGCATTCTAAAGTCAAAGGTTTTACGGCCTCTGGAACTAGTTTGGATTTTGTGTTAAAATTCACTAATGAAAACTGAATCAGAGAGGTAGCCGTGTTAGTCTGGAATAGCAGAGGTAACAAAGTCCTGTGGCACCTTAAAGACTAACTATAAAGTTTTGAAGCATAAGCTTTTGTGGGCTAATACCCACTTCGTCGGATGCAAGCAGTGGAAGTGTCCAGAGGCAGGTATAGAAAAGTAGGCAAGAACCAGGTAGGAGGTAACAAGGTTAGTCCAATTAGGCTGAACCAGCTTGTTATCTCCAATCAGGGAGGGTGGGCTATTCTTCTAGCAGTTGAATAGGGGGTGTGAACTTGGAGAGAAGAGAAGCTATTTTTGTAATTAGCAAGCCATTGAAGGTCTTTGTTCAGTCTCAGATTGATTGTGTTAAATTTGCAAATTAATTGCAGCTCTGCAGTTTCCAGACTGCAAAGTATTAGTATTGTGTAGCTGTTTTCTCAGATATTAATAAAATTTGTTGGCTAATGCAGTGTTTACATTTGCAGGTTCAGAAGAAACTAGACATGATGAATGAAGATTTACTAAGTGATGGAACCAGTGAGAATGAATCTGGATTTTGGGAGTCTCTTAAGTGGTAAAAACAGTTCTTTTTTCACTAACATCACGCAAGTCTCTAGAGACTGAAAGGTTGTCTCATATTTTAATGATGGACCTAACGAACAAATAATCTATAGCAGTGGTTCAAAAACTGGGATTTGTGAACCTCTGGGGGTTCGCGAAATGTTACAGGGGGTCCTGTGAAAAAATTCCCTAATGGCAGACAGTGTTGTCCCTAGGAACTCTAGGCAGCATGGAGCCAGCAGCCCAGAGCTCCTGGACTTCCAAGAACTAAGCAGATCAAAGCAAGCATCTCTATCACACTGAGGAGATAAAACTTTAAGTCTTGGTATACAGTAGCAGGATGGGGGGGAGGAATCGATCTAAGTTACACAACTTCAGATACAAGAATAATGTAGCTGAAGTCGACATACTTAGATCCACTTACTATGGCATCTTTGCTATGGTAAGTCGACTGCTGCCGCTCCCCCGTCGACACTGCCTGCGTCTCTCATGGCTTTGGAGTACAAGAGTTGATGGGATAGTACTCGGGGGTCAAGTTATTGCATCTAGACTTAATGCGATAAATTGGCCCCTGCTTTATCAATCACTGCTTCTGCAGCAGGTAGTGTAGACATATACTCCAAGACTCCTCATAAGAAATGGAAAGGGAGGTGGATATTTTTTGCTGTTTTTAAAATTAAATAGGCAGTTAGTGTTTTAAAAATTATTATGAAGAACAAGTTTAAGCTTTGTTGTGCGTTGTTTGCCTGAACTGCCCAAGACCTGAATTCTTGTGTAGGAGGAACTCTTTGAATTGGCTTCTTAAATACCTTGATGATCCACATCTGATACTCCTTCATGAAACATAGGATCCTTTTCTTATAACAGGCTTATTCAAAGTGATACAAGCTACGAAAGTGAGATCTTGGAAGAGTGTTGCCATTTTCATAATATAATAAAAATATTGTAATGCTAAATAATAAGCATGTCATAAAAACAAATTTTATATTTCCAAGATCACTGTTTTTATAATTTATACCCAGGTAAAGAAGAAAATCCCTGGAAATATTCATTTTTAGGAGGGGGTTTGCGAGACTTGACATTTTAGTAAAAGGGGTTCACAGGTTGTTAAAATTTGGGAACCACTGATCTATTGCCATTCTGTTGTAAATGATACTGGGTTTGAGAGTTTAATTTTTAAAACTACGCTATCAGTAATTCCTGAATCCACTTTATTCAGCTGTGCAGAACAAGATGGGCATTGCTTTGTAACTATGTTCTCCTTCTTTCTTTGTAAAATGTTATGGTGTACCTTGCTTTGTACCTTGGATCATTGTACATCTTCTAAAGACCCCACATCGCAGGGCTGAAGAGGTCTCACTAACAGGACTCTTTTCAGAGTCCATCAATAATATAAATCAACTGGCAACACCAAGCATGCCTTCCCTCCCAGGTCTGAGCATATTGTGTCTGGAGCACACTCAACCCCTGCCAGACTGGGAAATGAGAGATTTGGCCTAGGGGAAAAGCCCAGTTTTCTACATGACATTGTAGATGGGTATAAATATTCTAATGAGGACTATATTTTTCCTGATTTTAGGGGATTTACAGGTGGGCAGAAGAATGATGAAGTAAAACAGGATAAAGATGACGTGATTAATATATTCTCAGTGGCTTCAGGACACCTGTATGAAAGATTCCTCCGGTTAGTCTAGCGACTATAATTTTTGTTTCTCAGTTGGTAGATGTACTGCTATTGCTGTCTACTTTAAAAAGTAGTTGGAAGCTACAAATCTCCTTTTAAATATTAATAATCTGACAATTTCTGACACACATGAATAGTTTGGGGCAGAGTTGTTAAACACTGGCTATTTCACTGGCATAGGTCATCTTAGTTAACATTAAGGGTAATATTGAAAAAAGTGAATCCAGTGGTAAAACTCCCATTAGATTCAAAGCAATTGGAAGCTTTAGTGTATTTTATAAACGTTTCTGTTTATGCAGTTTTACAGGAAGTGAACTGTTAAGGCAAGCTTTGTTTAGTAGTTGTCACTGAGATGCAATATTATTGTAGGTTTCCCACTGCTACAAACCAATATTCATAGAACAAACCTTAAGGCAAAGATGAAAAAGTAGATTTTCAAAGCACAAGATATTTATTCTATGACTTTTATTTGTATTCTTACGCTATTTTGCTCTTGACAAATAGCTAAAATAAGTTTAAGCCATTTATCAAATAGATAAGAGGCAAGTTGACCACTGTCCCAATATTTGATTAACTGTATATTGGATTAGAGAATGACCCACTTTGTATATCCATGCATAAATTATTCAGTATTTTTAAAAAAATATTTTGTACTTAGGTGTTTAAGCTGATTTTAATAGGCTGCAGCTGTATATTTTCTTTTTAGTGCATAATGGTTAGTAATCTGGCACAAATTGCGTTCACTAGAATGATGTAGGAAAATAGCCATCTGTAATCTAACCATTCCACTCAGAGTGCTTTCTGCAGAGCTGGGCTGTACGAACTTTGTCTTAGCGATAACGCTAGTGGTCTTTACAATTGGGGGACTTTTTCCTGTTGATTAAATGTACAAAAACTTTGTTATTTTTTGCTTTTAAACAGTATAATGATGTTATCTGTGCTGAAACACACTAAGACTCCAGTGAAATTTTGGTTTTTGAAGAACTATTTGTCACCTACGTTCAAGGTTGGTTACTAAATCTTTTACTAGGGGCACAAGTAAAAGTAAAAATCTTTTCCAAGGGTTATTACATTTGTCATCATCTTACCTCATTTTTTTAAATATCTGTTGTTTAAGCAGATACATGAGTCCCATGAAAAGCTGTGTATACTTTATTGATCTCTCTTTATTCTGACAAACAAAAGTGTAGTTGCAGTCTTCTGGTTATGAAGTTTTTGTAAGTGAAGATCAGTTTGACAGCAAATTAACTTTGTAAGGGGGTATATATGGAGGGTATTGCACACAGCAGCAAATTGAAGTAAGATAATTCTTCATATCTTTGTTTAGATTCCTTTGCTTCTATTGTTTGAACTGCTTTTCCTTGTGGTTTGCATGACAACATTCATGATAAAGATGTGGCTGTTAAATAGAGGCTTCTTTTTAAATTGCACGAGGAAGGTGTGCGTGACCTGTGAGGTATGAGGAGGAAGGATGTTAAGGACAGCAGAAAGAGACAAAGTCCAGAGATAGGCAATGCCAATGATTAGGGACATTGTAAAAGTTCCATATGAAGAAACACTAAAAATATTAGGAATCAGAGAGGTAGCCGTGTTAGTCTGGAATAGCAGAGGTAACAGAGTCCTGTGGCACCTTAAAGACTGACTAAAGTATTGAAGCATAAGCTCTCGTGGGCTAATACTCACTTCGTCGGATGCAAGCAGTCATTCGATGAAGTGGGTATTAGCACACGAAAGCTTATGCTTCAGTACTTTAGTTTTTAAGGTGCCACAGGACTCTGTTACCTCTAAAAACATTAGGACTTTTAGTTTTTGAGAGGAGAATAGGTGGTATGAAAGATGTATATAAAATCAACAGGGCTATAGAGGAGGCAAGTTGTGCACACATACTAAACCAAGAACAAGGGGAATCAAAAGGCAGCAAATACAAAACAAATGTATGGAAATACTTTTTTATGTAACACAGTTAACCTATGGCTGTGATTTATAGAGGCAGAGTGCTTAGTAGGATTCAAAGTATTACGGATGTATATGAATAAGATGGGGTATATACATATATGACACATCAACCCTGATGCTTCAGGAGATGAGACAACCTTAAATGCCTAGGAAAAAACATCCTCCATGGGCATGTCAATGCATGACTGTCTATTAAACCAGTTTTACGCTTTCCTCTGATTTATCTGGCATTGGCTACTGTCGGAGATATAACACTGGCATTGGTGGGCCATGGGTCTTATCTGGTTTGGCAGTTCATTTTACATGAAGAGCCTGTTTATACAAAGAGAAATCAACTAAGGGCTAGATTCTGTGACTTTACAGTCTGAGCTGCCACTCAGCCCTCTTTGTTCCAGTGGGGAAGTAATGTGCTACCTTTGGCCAGCAGTAGATTATTTCCCACTCAGTGCAGACTCCACATCATGGATTTGTTGGACAAGTAACAATCTTGGTTTAACCAGCATCTTTTTCCTAAATTAGGATTATTTTACTATCAGTAAGATTTCTGGTTACTTTTTCTTTTCTAATGCACATTTTCAGAAGGTGCTTTGTGACATCTTGGGAGCAATACAAAGCCAAAGACAGTAACAAAATCATTTATTGGACTTCAGTGGTATTAAAAACTAGGCATGAATTTGTGCCATTCTATTGTTTGAGTACTGGGTTTATGTTAAAATACAGCAGTCCCTGAAGTACACGATTGTAATTATCAAATGAGTTAGAGGGGGATCGGAGGGAAAAGTTTCTTAGGTTCTCTAGTCTCAGTTTTCTGCTGCTCCAGGATTATTCTCTAATGTATACTTATTAGAATTTTTTCAGGGCTTATATTCATTGTTCAAGAGTTGGGGCTTCTCCCACTTCACTTGGGGAAACTTGCATAGCAGAGTGGATCTTGTTGTTAGGAATCTTTTCCTGATATTTACCGTACCTTTTTCCATTTTAGGTTTATTCTAGTATTTCATATTAAACTCAAGTAATCTTTTCTTGTAAATCAAACCCTTCACCCCTGGATCAATGTCATAACTGTGGGGATTGAAGAGCTCCCAAGATGTTTAGATGGATTTCAAAGATGACATTCTGACAGATTTCTGATGTGTGACTGTCACACAAAGTTGGGACCACTTTAGTTAGTCAGTTTGTTTGCAGTTACATTTACATTTGCTTAAAACAAAAAACCTATTTAGAAGAAAATTTTGTGCTTTACTCAAAGGCCGCAAAGTCTCTTGGGCCTTTTCTTCTTTTTAAAAATTCTTTGTTTCTTCCTGGTTTTGCTCTAATGGGACAAACCCAGAAATGCAGTCGAAACAACAAATAATTTTTCCCTCCCCAGGAGTTCATTCCATACATGGCAGAGAAATATAATTTCCAGTATGAGCTTGTCCAATACAAATGGCCCCGATGGCTTCACCAGCAAACAGAGAAACAGCGCATTATCTGGGGTTACAAGATCCTTTTTCTGGATGTGCTGTTCCCACTGGTAGTTGATAAATTCCTATTTGTGGATGCTGATCAGGTAAGCTATCTGATGGCTTTAAGGTCATTGGCAGGAATTACGAGGTCAGTGTATGTGTACTAAATGGAGTGAAATACAAAAACCCCTATATTAAAAGAACATTATGAAGATTGCAAAGTAAAGCACTCAAAAGTTAGAAAAGGTGGATACAACAAATAGAAGAGAATAGCACAAATCCTATCAGCAAGATAAGCAGCCATCACAGCACCTCAGGAGTCTACCTTTGTCAAGAGACAAGGTGGGCGAAAGAATATCTTTTATTGGACCAACTTCTGGTGGTGGAAGGGCCAAGCTATCAAGCTTCACAGAGCTCTTCCTCATATCTGGAGAAGGTAACCAGAGTGGCCAAACTAGATACAAGGTGGGACAGATTAAGCATAAGAGGTTCACATCACTTAAAATGAAGTGGGCAATTAAGAGTTAATAGGCAGCAGGGTGTGGTACAAATTGTTGTAATGAGCCACAAAACCAGTGTCTGTCTTAAGTCAATGGCTTTTAGCAAATTTAGGATTTAAAATTCCCAGACTTGTCTGTTGAAAATGTACAGGTTTCCTTTGAGGGCGACGACTGAGAGATCAGATACAGAGTGATGGCTGTGGGATGTGTACACTGCAATTGGACACCTGCGGCTGGCCTGTGCCAGCTGACTTGGGCTTTAAAGGGCTGTCTAATCACGGTGTAGATGTTTGGGCTCAGGCTGGAGCCTGCGCACTAATACCATCCCATCACTCAGGGTTTCACAGCCCAGGCTCTGGACTGAGTCAGCTGGCATGAGCCAGACACGGGTTTTTAATTGCAGTCTAGACATACCCTAGATCAAGTTATTTGTAGGTACCGCGACCTAGATACTAGATTCTCTTTTAATAGCTTTAACTCTAATAACTGAGTCTATTTTCAGTGTAGCAGCCCTGTTAGTCTGTATCCGCAAAAAGAACGAGGAGTACTTGTGGCACCTTAGAGACTAAACAAATTTATTTGGGCATAAGCTTTCGTGGGCTTCTTCAAAAACAGACTCCAACAAGAAACTGCTGAACTGGAATTAATTTGCCAACTGGATACCATTAATTTAGGCTTGAATAAAGATGGGAGTGGCTGGGTCATTACACAAATTGACTCTATTTCCCCATGTTAACTATCCCCCTACTGTTACACATGTCTGAAAGGGGTCATCCTGATTACCACTACAAAAGTTTTCTCCTGCTGACAATAGTTCATCTTAATTTATCAGCCTCTTAGAGTTGGTATGGCAACTTCCACCTTTTCTGTACATATATACATCTTCTTACTGTATGTTCCATTCTATGCCTCTGATGAAGTGGGCTGTAACCCAGGAAAGCTTATGACCAAATAAATTTGTTAGTCTCACAGGTGCCACAAGTACTCCTTCACTTTTTGAGTCTATTTTGGATTCTTTATATCTTTGTTACCTGAACAATGATAATGTGCATTATCCTATTCTGATTTGCGTGAGGCAGGGACTTTATCTTGGTCTGCTAATACAATGTAGAATGCACCAATAATAAGTAACCTTTCTCTAAATGCTTATTCAACTTTAACTATGAAGTCCGAACCCACACCTCAAAAATAACCCCCTATGCCAGCTTTCCAAACTGTCTGTATCCATGCTAAATAAAAGTCGTTTTTTTCCCCTTTGCTAGATTGTGCGCACAGACCTCAAAGAGTTAAGAGACTTCAATTTGGATGGTGCACCATATGGCTATACGCCCTTCTGTGAAAGCCGAAAAGAGATGGATGGCTACAGGTTCTGGAAGTCAGGATACTGGGCCAGTCACTTGGCTGGAAGAAAATATCACATCAGGTCCTGAAGAATTCGGTTTTACCAGATAGATTGTAGAGCGCTTGTTTGGATTAAAAAAAGAAAACAACTTGTGGAAAACATGAAACAACACTTGCCATTGTTACTGGCAAACTTTGGTTGAAGTGCATGTGTATGCAATGAAATCTGTGTCTGCTATGTGTTCGGAGGGTTTGCTCAATGCTTTCTTTTTCTGGGCTCCACCATTCGGCAGCCTCTGAATTTCCACTTAACATATTAGACTAGAGCAGGGGTCTCAAACACGCGGCCCGTGGGCCACATTCGGCCCGCAGAGTTATTTCCTGCGGCCCGCCATAGGTGCCGACTCCAGTGGCAGCAAGCTCCAAACCTTACTGAGTGTTTATATTTTATTAAAAACCCTCTTTGAATTACAGTTTTTAAGAAGTTAATACATTGGCTTTTAATAGCATACTATATTATTCTTTTTTTTTTTTTTTTTCATTTTTGACTATACTTTTATATCCTTGTATGAAAAGGTTTCAGTGATGTGGCCCTCAGGCCAATGTACTAGTCTTCATGTGGCCCTCGTGGTGATTTGAGTTTGAGGTCCCTGGACTAGAGCATTTGCTGTAGCTTTTACAGATTAACTGAACTGATGTTAGTTGCCAGTAGATATAGCTGGATTAAATTTTGAAGGTAATGAAAAAATGGATAATGAGACAGCAATACTAGGATATTGTTTTTGAAGAATCTTTAAATTTATACATCACAACCTAGTTTGTCTGGGAGAGTCCAAGATTACATTATTTTTTAATTTTGTAAATGAATACATCAGTCAAGCTTCATGTTATTAACAACTGTGTTCTTTGTGTTTAGTGCTCTATACGTTGTGGATTTGAAAAAGTTTAGGAAGATAGCTGCTGGAGACCGACTAAGAGGACAATATCAAGGTCTGAGTCAAGATCCTAACAGTCTTTCCAACCTTGATCAGGTATGTGTACTTTGGTTTTTAGTTTTTGCAGTTAGATGTTGTTCTGAAGCCTTGATCCAATTCCACACCTCCACTTGGCTTCATCAGACACAGTGACAAATTTAAACAGCAATAATGTGTTACCATTATGCTGCAGCATATACAGTACATTAGATTCTGAGTTCTATAGAAGTTAGACGTGAAGTAAGTTCAAGGCAGAATACTATTTTAGCTTTACATGTGTTTTCCTTCTGGTCACTTGTGTTTAATCATTAACATTATTTGCATTGAATATTAGCTTTTCAGTATTTGGTAGAGATTTTACTAAGGGTTCAAAAAAAATGAAACCAAGCCTCATAAAATGTAATTATGGAAGGTTCTTTAATAGGAACACTGTAGTCATTCTGTATTGAGTACTTTAGTTCTTCAGAGATGGCGTTGATACTTAAAACTTTCCAACTGATGTCCAACATTATAAAAAAAACCCACCAAAAACACGCAATCATGCAATTCAAGTTTCCTCACTGCCTTGCAGATGGCTCTCAGTAAAAGTTTAACATACATCTCTGGGTGTGACAATTAAATCTTAACAAGACAATACCAAGTGTTATGGAGGCTTCTTTGGTATGGACATCTTTCTCTTAGGAAGTGTCCTGAGGCCACCAATTCAGTTCATATTTTATAGGACAGTGAAATGTTTTTAGATCATAATGTTTGGTTCTTACTAGCATTGACCAGATTGGAATTAGAGTTGTGGAGGTGAAAGTCTCTCTAACCCATTACCAATTTCTTGACCTGTCCAGTCAGCCCTGGGTTTTCCTAGTTATAGGCCAAAGAACACTTTATGTATATTCAAATACTCATCTTTATTTATAATGTGCCATGTGCTAAACTGTATGTATGTTAGTGCATTGACTTCTGCATCTGAACTTTATACAATACAGTAACTCCTCACTTAGTCATTCCGGTTAACATTGTTTCATCGTTACATTGCTGATCAACTGGAGAACACACTCGTTTAAAGTTGCGCAATGCTCCCTGTAGCAGGGCGGCAACTCACCCCTGCGGCGCCTCCTGCTGGCTCGTCCGGGAATTAGCTCACCAGCCTCTGGAGTGCCCTCTGCAGGCCGATGTTCCACTGCCGCTCTGGCCCTGGGTCCCTCCCAGACTCCGGTGCCCCCTTACTGAGGGTGCTGCACCCCAGCAGTACCCCGCTGGTCTTAGGGTCTCCCCTCCCTGGGGCAACCCTCCACCCCCTATCCCCACCTTACCTCAGAATGGGCAACTGCCAGTCACCACTTGCCCCTGTTCCCTGAGGCAGACTGCAGTATCATTGCCACTCATCACAGGCAAGGGGGGTTGGCCTGCTGCCTCTATCTCTAGCCATGGGCTGCCCCCTGCAACCCCAGTACCCCTTTGTTGGGCCTTCCTCTAAGCCCAGCAGCCTCGGGCTCCCAGGCTAGAGCCTCCCCAGCTCCTCGTGCCTAGCCCCAGCGCTGCACCACGCTAGGTACTGCTCAAGCTCCCCGCAGCCAGGCCTGTCTGCCTCTGCAGTCAGAGGAGACTCTCCTCTCTGCAAACTGGGCCCTTTTATCAGGGCCAGCTGAGCCTTAATTGAACCAGCCACAGCTGTGGCTACTTAGCCCAATCAGCCTGGGAGCTGCTTGCCCCCAGCTACAGCCCTTCCCAGGGCTGTTTTAAGCCACTTTCTGCAGGAGTGGGGCAGGCGCCCCACTACACTCCCTTATAAAGTTGTTTGGCAGCCGCCTGCTTTGTCCACTGCTTGCAGGAAGAGTAAACCGTTGGAGCTAGCTGGTGGGGGCTTGGAACCAGGGTGGATTGGTCTCCCCCCCCCCCCCCCCATCAGCTCCCTAAGTTCTCTGTGTGGGTTATCAATTGCCAAGCAGTTCAGCTGTTCAACTCCCACTGCCTTGTGCTGCTCCTCCCCTCTGCCTTGGAGCTGCTCTGAGGAGTTTCCTGCTTCCTATGCAAGGGGGGAGAAGGATGCTAATGTAAGGTGTCCCCCCGCCCCCCACTCTTGTCCCCCGCTACTTTACCCCATTGCCACAGAGCAGGGGCTATACAGGACAGGGCTCAGGATCGAGGGAGCTTGCTGGCAGCAGCTGCTGCCTAAACTTGATCTACTTAAAAAAGCAATGTACTTAAAGTGGGGTTAGCATACTTAAAGGGGCAATGTATGTCTCGCTCTCTCACACACACACATGGTGTGTATCTTTTGTCTTCCCTCCCTCCATTCCTGCTGCCTTGTAGAGTGTGAAAGAACATTAACAACATGCTAAAACTCTTGAGGGCTCAGCCAAGTGCTAGTTCATCATTTAGCAGTAAAGCATTCCCTGGGAAAAATCCCACCCTCTGACTCCTCCACCTCAACCAAGCTTCACAATCATCATTGCTGTGTACAGTATTAAATTGTTTGTTTAAAACTTATGCTGTGTCTGTGTGTCTGCGTGTGTGTATTCTTTTGTCAGGCAAAAAAAGTTTCCCTGGTACCTAACCCCCCTATTTACATTAATTCTTATGGAGAAATTGGATTCTCTTAACATCATTTCGCTTAAAGTAGCATTTTTTAGGAACATAATGTTAAGTAAGGAGTTACTGTATTAGAATAATCTTGTGTGTAAGTTACCAATGTTTCCATTAGTGTTACTAGTTGGACAGAGTATTTGTGCTGTCATAATGACATGGGACCATTGCTCTGTCTTCTAAACAATTGTACAAATACCAAGAGGCATCTCTTGTTAATATCTCTTAAGAAAATAACATTTTGATCGTGTCTAGTGCAACAGTGAGCATTCGATAGCTGGATTCATATCCTGTTATCAAATGGAGTTAAAACCTCATATATGCTGATTTCACAAAATAAGTGAACTGAAATTTAATTTTGAATACTGAACTCTGAAGTTGGTAACTGTTTGGGGTTCAGGTTTTCTCCAGAGATTCTAACTTTTATAGTTTTGTTTAGGCAACGTTATCATTCATCTTTCACTCACTAGAAAACCTCTGCTTTTCTTCTAGGGTGTAAAGTACATGCTGCTCTGCAAGTTAGGATTTCTCAGAGGGCATCCATTGGGAATTCTAAAAGAAAATGATTTTTTTCCTCTCACTGTTGTAGATACTGGTAATAAATTTTGTCCTTCAAACAGGATTTGCCCAACAACATGATTCATCAGGTGCCCATTAAATCACTACCCCAGGAGTGGCTTTGGTGTGAAACGTGGTGTGACGATTCTTCAAAGAAGAGAGCCAAAACTATTGATCTGGTAAGGCCATTATGGCTCCTAAGCAGATGTAAATTGGTTTATACATTGCATACTGTTGTTTTGAAATAGAGCTATTATTACCACCCTTTGATAACTGACCAAAAAGTAGAACTCGTTTGGGCTGACATATTCACCTTTCCCCAAAACGTATTGGTTGCATCCCTTCAATTGATCATTGATAGTGGAATAAAAACTACTCTAATTCAGTAGTGTAAGGGGGTGCAGACTCACCACCGTGGCCCCTCCTCCTGGTTGCTCCGGGAATTAGCTCTGGCCTAACTGTGGAGTGCTCTCTGCGGGTGTTGTCCTGCCCGTTGCCTGCTCTGCTGTGCCGTCTGGGACCTGCATTGCTCCTTGGCTTGCGGCATCCTCTTCTGGACACAGCTCTCTGGCTGTGCCCCACTCGGTTCTCCCCTTCTGGGGGTATCCTCAGTCCACTTCCCCTTTGGCCCTTGTATCTTCTTGGCCCTTTCATTCAGGGGCCTCAGCCTAGCAGGTATCAGGCTGTTGATTTCCCTTCACTCCCCTGAGTCTGCCCAACTCTGCTGTATCTAAGGTGCTATCCCTGGCAGCCAGTCCCCTTCCCTTGCTTGTCAGGGAGAGACTGCTGTCTCTCTCTGTTTTTCAGCCTTTATATAGGGCCCTTACTGGCTGCTTCTCTACCCTTCTCTGATTGGCTGGGTTCTGTGCAGCTGCACCAAAGGATTGCTATTAACCCCATCTCTGCCAAAGTGGAGCAACTGCCCCAATACAAGTAGGAAGTGTTCCCCATATTCAGGTTTCTTTTAAGGTCAGTCAAATTTGAAGCTTGAAAATACTTGAGTGAACACAGACTTATCTTTTCTGCATGTGTGCAAAGGTCATCTGTCTCAAAAATGACTTGTTTCATTTGCAGTGTAATAATCCAATGACCAAAGAGCCCAAGCTTCAGGCAGCCGTGCGCATTGTCCCAGAGTGGCAGGACTATGATCAAGAAATTAAACAGCTATACAGTCATTTCCAGAAAGAGAAAGAATCAGGAACCCTTACTACAACAGATGGGCTGAAACAGCAAAACGGAAAAGGTAAATTGTACAGTCTCCCATTTAGAAAAATGGCTTTTATTCAAACTAAAAGTTTGCTACCCTCACAGTGCATATACATAGTGTGTAGGGTATTCTGGTGAATTTCTTCTCAGCTGTTGGAAAGAAGTTCACGCTTGAGCATTTTAATGCAAGTGTTTTACCTCATACCATGCAGAAGATAACTATGCCACTGTATGCTGGCACGACTATCTTTTTATTTGGGTTTAGAAGAAGAGTCCATTGTAGATGAGAAGAGAAGTTTATTGGCCCATTCCTTGACAAATGCCTTAACAGAATGCAGGCTAAACAAAGTGCCTCACAGTTCTGTGAATTGAACAGAATGGGAATTTTTCAAAAGTTGAATATCATCCTTACTACTGGGGAATGTTTGTCTGAACACAGGCACAGTCTATACCATTGCATATTCTCAGATTTCAGCAGTAAGTTCAGTTACACCAGTGTAGACAATAGCTGAAGCGCTCATGTAGGCAGAACTAAGCCATTTTCAACACTATCAGGAAAGCCTTCATCTCTCTCCATTTTAACTAAATTATTGTGAAGACTATCTGCAATATATGTCTGTACTTGTTTTTGTATTTTGAATAGTGACAATACAGTAGACTCTCGATTATCCAGGATGATAGGGAAAAAAATAATTCTGGTTAATAAAATCCTGGATAATCACCATCCATAGGAAATATGGGAAGTTGGGGTTGATTCACCAGCCATCCTGTGCCGGGGGGAGGGGGTGTTGGTTCACTGGCTGCCCTGCGCCCTTGTAGGGGTTTTTTGTGTGCGTGCTTGGGGCGGCAGCAAAGCCAGAGCCGGCCCTGTGAGTTGTGTGTATTTTTTTTGACATCCTGGTTAATCCACATCCTGGTTAATCCAATCCTGGATAATCGAGAGTCTACTGTATATAGTTTATACAGTACATTTCAAGTTATCATTAGCACTTTGCAAATAATAGTTAAGAAATGTACTTGCGAGCAGACTTAAAATTTGGGCATTGTTTTGACCATAAAAAACAAGAGTATATATGAAGAGAATTGTTTGGTGGGGATTTATTAACATAAGCACAGATCTTAAGGCTGGGTAAAGGTTCATAAATTTGGGCCAACCTCTTAATTTTGTAACAATTGAAGAAAAATGTAATTCACTATAAAGGTGAACAGGATTACTGTGAACAGACTGTCCTTTCAGTTCATAAGGGATTCATGTCTGGGATTCTGTTCTGAGAGAACAATCCTGGGGCTTGTAAAGCCAGTTTTGCACAAACACACACAGCTCAAATCCAGCCTGAAAATGATTTTCATCCTTGTTTTTTCTTTTCTACAGATCTAGGTGTACACATGGAATTATGATCCATTGGGAAAAATGAAGTTAGACTGTTCCATAGACAATTTTTATATCAAATGCTAGTTTTTTTCCAGTATGTCTGCAAAACTGCTGAATAATTGAAAGGGATGATGATGTATGCGTTTATTACTTGCCTTTGGGTTGATTTCTGCATATGAAATAGGATCAGGGTTACTGTTTTTGCACCTGTGTGGGGGAGATGAAAATGTTCACAGTGGAATGTAGAATTTCAGTAACAGAAGTTCAAAGTGCATTGAAAAGCAGCAGGTCTGACCCTCTAGCTGTTGCCACCTACTACCACAGTTGGCCACGATTCTGATAGCCACAGATATCTTACTCAAGAGCACATGGAAAATGCATACTCAGTGAGCCGTGGGACAGTCCTTACCTCAGACGAGTGTTTTGAGATGGAGCTAGTTTTTCCAGGCTACATTAAGCTTGGAACCATGCCTGAACTGGTCTAATGTTGCAACTGCAATTTTCAGATGGTCCATCTTCTACAAGGCTCTGTTCATTATGCCACTGATTCTGTTACAGAACAGCAGTTTCATTATTTAAATTGAGACATAGCATCTGTTTCCTCACTTTTGAAGAGTTGGCTCAGTGCAAAAGCTACCCACACCACTTAAAAGTAAACATTCACTTGCAGTTGTATATGCTGACAAGGTTAACAATACTTTGCAACTGATCTAAAAAATCAGGATTTTTTTTTCTGACTTGCCCTTTCCTCCTAAATTTATTTAAAAGTGCCCTGTTTCTCCTTCTACACTCTTCAAAGTTTTTAAACAAATCTGTAGGACATTAATACTGCTGTGGTTTTGTTTTATAAATGTTTTTGCTGTTTATGAAAATCTGTGGATGTTTTTGATCATGTAAATTTCATTTTTCTTCAAACACACGATATCACATCAATAAAACCTTGGAGTTCGTAGGGCTTTGCGTTCGTTCTCACATTCAACCCTCTCTTTCCTTTGATCTGCTTGGTCCTCCTTACTGTGGAACACAGGAATGGATTCCTCTTTTGCACAAATTTTTTAGTTGCTTTGATGCAATAAGTTTAATTCAAGTATGCAGAACAGAAAATGTTTTTCTCCAAGTAACTGCCTCTTCTGATGATTAGTGTCTTGTTTCTTTAGCTGTAAATTTTCTAATAAATCTCTTTCAGGTATTAATTTTAAAACAAGCCATGGCAGTAATTCTGCCACAAGAGCACACATATGAAGTCAATTACTGTCAACTCAGGTACAGTGTGTGCACATTTTACCACTGCAGGTAACTGTGAAATATATTATCAAAACAGAAGTTCCTTTAAGAGAATGTTGGTGAGATAAGTTGAGCACTTTGGTTTGTAATCTGATAGCACTATTCCTTTGTCCAAAACACCATGGATATGGAAATCCAAGCCCTTTATACAAGATGAAGAAAAGGCTCCATATTTTATATTTCAACAGCATTGAAAGAGCTAAGTCTTCATTTTCAAAAATGTGCCTTTAGTGAGCACATGTACATACAGCAATTGTTTTTGTTTGTTTGTTTTTTAAGAAACAGACCCCTAGCATTTTGGCCAAGATGATGGGTTTCTGCATTAGTCTTAGTTTAGCTTCAGTGTTTTCTTTTTAAAGCTGTATATGATGTAAGCCTACTCCAATTGTCAATATTTGAGGTAAGTAATTCTCTGAAATCCACTTTAAAGTAGAAATTGGCTCAGATAACCCTAAATTTGTGTATAGAACTCACTGTAGTGTTTTGTGACCGAAGGGACAGTTATTTTTGGAGGGAAGCAGTTTTTAGTTTTGTTTACTTTGTTAAAAAAATGTATTCACTTTTTCCCCACCACTGGTTCATTTTGATACACAACCTCATGCATCCGGTCTAGCTGAGTGTCTGGAGATACCCTCCCAGCCAGCACCTTTTGAACCAGGGAAGTTGTTCATAGCATTCTCATGAGTGCTGAACAGAGGGGAAAATGGCTCCCTCTTCCCCCTTTCCATCTGCACACAGCAGGATTCAGCCCCAAGGACTGTTGCATTATACAAGTGGGATTGAGTTTCACAGACATTGCTATGAAAGGCCCATATGCGAACAGACGCAAAATAAGGATGTAAAAATTAGTGTGTGTAACTCTCACATCTTTAATGTTTAAAACATACCCAGAGTGCCTCAGCCTACTACTAATTGATCCAATGTGTGTTGCTTACTTGGCAGACAGTTATATTCCACACACACATCTCCAGTCCCAAAAATGGCAGCTTAGCACTAGCAAAATAGAGGCAACCCCTCTCTCGTAACCAAAGCCATGCTCTGCAGGTGAGTGGGACAGGGTTTCATCAAGTAGATATTCAGTTCAAATTCCATCTTTTGAACATAGGTAACACAGCTTTACTATAGCTCTGACAAAGATAATTTATCAAGGCTGGAAAATGAGATGGCTTTTAAACTCATTCCAGTGTAAATTTAATTTAGTTTTATACATTGACCTTAGTTTTTCCAATAAAAATATCAGAAGTCCAAGTACCACAAGTGCTAATAGGAACCTCCAGCAACTCAAAACTAACATTCTTTCACAGGATTCTGAACAGCATGCAAATGTGTGCTAACTTCACATTTTTGCTTGTGAAAGCTTTTATACAACATGTAATACAAAATCTAAAAGCCTGACTCTTGCAAGGATTACTCAGTTTCAGCTTCTTACACTTCATGACACTAAATTTACATGGACTGGAACAACAATGACTGGGCCAGAAGAAGAAAGATGTAGTCCGCTGTTAAAAAAAAAAAAAAAAAAAAAAAAAAAAAGAAAGAAAGAAAAAAAGAAAAAAAAAATCCAAGCTTTCAAGGAGGTAATAGGAGAGCGCACATTCTGTAAATGACTGATGTCCATGCTCCACAAATTCTGTGAATGTACTCAGAGGCTTGAGGGTATATGATCAAGGAAATGTAGTATATATAGTCCAGTATGTGGGTCTGTGTGCACACAGGTACTGTTAATGAAGTCTTGTTCACTATTCACTCTTCAATTACAGACTTGGGCTGGCGGATGTTTTTGGAGGTGAGTACCCTAGGGGGAGCATGATTTGAAGACAAAAACAGTAAATTCTTGAAATAGTTGTAGTTAATGAGGTGTGAAGTGTAAAATTGCTATATAAATCAACTTGTTCTTCAGAATTTAGTAACTTGGAAAGCTATTAAATTGGCCAAAGCTATTGAGATAGTTTTACGTTCCTTCTGCTTGATAAAGATTATTCTCTTCCATTCAACTGTGTATTCTGGGTCTGATTTCAAGGAAAAATTTGTCAATCATTTGAAAGCAAGTTAATCAGGAATGAGAAACTACTCTTAATATGAGAGATTGTGCGATCCTTTTGTAGTACTTTTCAAAAGTTCTGTATCTATTCTGACAGTCACAATACATGAAGTATGTGTGCCAGCCACAGTCTGAATATGAAACTCTCCAGCTATATTTAGAATACCCCCCTGCCTCTGTAACTATAGTTGTTGCAGGTGAGACAAAGTAGAGCAAAGTATTCACCTTCTCTCAGAACTACAAGTAACAATATCCTCTGATGGGACTGCTTTTTTGCAAAGAGTTTTGTTTCAAAGAAAGCTGCAGCTGGGGACTATGTCTCACCCTCTGAACTCCAACAACAGAATCTTAACTTTAAGTAGAGCTGTGTGTGAGCCAATTGGCTGGGACTGTAGTGGCAAGTGACATCAGGAATAAGTGTGACATGCTGCTAAAATGCAGTTGAAGCTGGTATCAAATTCTGGGTCCCCGTGCTGCTAAGGGCATGAAAAAAGTCACTATGCAGCACTGTTCCAAATATTTAAATAAAGCAAGCCTCTACGACACAATTGTGATGTTTATTTCTATGACCCTTGCCTTACGGACATCAGTGAGAAATGGATTACAGTTTTCTTTTAAAGAAAGCTTTGACTAACCTATTCCAAAATAAAAAAAATAAATTCTTGATGAGCTTTTTGCCACTCAGTTATTGGGACGTGGAAAGCGTGAGGACATTAACAAACGGACGCATCCATCTAAGATTTTAAGAAACCTAGATATCTTTTCTAACTTTTTCCATATTAAATTTCCTGTAATCCTATTCAATACCATGTAAAGATGCTGATATTTATTTATGTGAGTGTGGGAGTTTTAAATGCCACCTGAACTGAAGTTACAATGACTTTCCCAGTATTGTGATTAAAAAAAAAAATCCTATTCAACACAATAAATGTTTTTCCTCTCTTCTGTAATAACGCCTGTCTTTTATGTCAGATCTCCCTGTTTCTTGAGTTCATTAATAGGGCTACTGAAGTACATATATGTATAGAAATATGTATATGTAGTGCTTGTTGGTCACTTATTTACTTTGGTTTTCATATTTCAGTGTTATGGAAAATATTTGGTAATTTTTAGAGGCTTCTAAACTGTAAGGGCTATCACTCCATCGCATTCAGGCCTAAGCAATTGACGGCAAGGAGGCGGGCTTTACAGCTTTTTATATCTACACTAGCATAAGTGCCCGGCGCTGCTCGGGTCAGTCAGAGGTGGGGAGGGGGAAGACAGATGACACCCCCTGACCAACCCCAACACCCCCCGGCTCACTTACCCCCCCGACCAAAACCAACACCCCCACCTGACCCCCTGACCAACCCCAACACCCATACCTCACCCCTCACCCACCCCGACACCTTCCCACCCCCCCAGACCAAACCCAACACCCCCGGCTCACCCCCCGACCGAATCCGACACCCCCACCTGACCCCCCCAACCAAACCCAACACCCCCACCTGACCCCCCGACCAAACCCGACACCCCCACCTCACTTACCGTCCCACCAAACCCAACTCGGATCTGTCGCAGGTGGGGAGGGGGCCCAGAGCTAAGGGATTCCGGGGACCTTGGCAGGTGGTGGGGGGGGGGGTTTGGCACAGAGCTGATGGATTCCGGGGTTCCGTTGGGAGGGGCAGAGAACTGAGGGATTTCCGGGGTTCCGTTGGAGGAGGGAGGGGCTGTGAGCTGAGCGAGTGCGGTGTCTGTTGGAGGGGGTATTATGATGTCATCACCACCCAGCTGCCCAGCCGATGTGATTGGCCCTTAAAGACCTTCACCCCTGGGGGGCGTCAGAGGTGAGATCCGAAAATTTTATGACCATCTAGACCCCAAGACCCCTCACTACCAAATTTCAAGTCTCTAGCTCAAACGGTGTGGGAGGAGTTCGCGGTCAAACATACACCACTTGACTTTTATATATATAGATAGATGCTTAAAGTTAGACGCCTATGGAAGTAGTCTGACTTTATTCCCCCAGAAGATGCTGCGCATGCGCAGCTGTCATTAACTTCTAAAGGACTGCTCAGTGCTCATCTTTGAAAAATTAGAGCATTTATTTAAATGCCTGCAAGCAGATTGGGAAGACTAAGGGCTGGTCCCCACTAGGGCTTAACATCGACTTTAGCGACATTAAGTCGATATAAACCTGTACCCGTCCTCACATGCATGCCATTTGCGTCGATTTAAAGGGACCTTAAACTCGACTTCTGTACTCCTCCCTAACGAGAGGAGTAGCGCTAAAATTGACCTCTCTAGGTCAATTGTGGACTAGTGAGGACTCAAGTGACATTACTAGCCTCCAGAGGCTGTCCCACAATGCTGCATTCTGACCGCTCTGGACTGCTTCACTGCTCCGCTGTGACCACTCTGGACAGCGCTCTCAACTTGCTGCTCTGGCCAGGTAGACAGGAAAAGACCCGACCCCAGCCCACGAAGGATCCTCTGGTGAGTGGTCTTTTTTCTGCACCCCCCCCTTCCCCCCACCAGTCTGCACAACCGCCCCCCCCCCCCCCAGCCAGCCCGTAGACAGCCCGTGGTTTTGTTGGTCTTTAAATTTCCCAGTACAGTGTGCCTGGGTTTTCAGCCTGCAATCAAACCTCACCACCTCGCCCTGCCATGCTGCACCCCCACCCGTCCCCCCGGCCAGTCTGCACAACCGCCCCCATCCCCCCCCGCCAGTCTGCACAACCACCCCCATCCGCCCCCCTGCCAGTCTGCACAACCGCGCCCCCCCCCCCCTCCCAACAGGTAGCCCGAAGACAGCCCGGTTTTGTTGGTTTTTAAATTTCTCGGTACAGCGCGCCTGGGTTTTCAGCCTGCAATCAAACCACACCACCTCCCCCCGCCAGTCTGCACAACTGCCCCCGTCCCCCCGCCAGTCTGCACAACTGCCCCCATCCACCCCGCCAGGTAGCCCGTACACAGCCCGGTTTTGTTTTGATGTTCACGGTGAGCCCCACGCGGTGTGCTGGAGGAGGGATCCATGTGGCAGGGGAGGGAAAGGGGGGGTTACTCTGGAATATCCGAGTATGGCTTAAGGTTAACATGGCCCGCTGCATGGTGATTTCAGTAGCCGTGTTGTGTTGAGGCTGTATGTGAGATGCTTCTGTGACTTGTGTGAGGCATCCAGTAACTTTTTAGGTGCGGAATATACTCATAATAGGCCATTGAATAATGTGGTTCCCTGTAGCATAGTACTCCCATTGTGATCCGTGAATGTTTCTGTCTCAAACTTGTGCCTTTCTTTGCCCACAACAGCTGCACAGTTATCTCAGAATCCGCCCACCTGCCCCTCTCGCCGTCTATCGCAGATACGGAAGCGTAAAAAGAAAACGTGTGATGACATGTTTAATGAACTACTCCAGAACTCCAATGCTGAGGCCGCACGGCAGACTGAATGGAGGGCAAAATTGCTACAGTCAAGACAGGAACAAGAGCTGCAGCAGAAAAGCGTGAAGGACAACGGCTGCAGTGTGAGGAAAGACGAGAGGCACGCGAAGAAAGGCGGATGGATGCTTTGATCTGGATAATGGAGGACCAAAGCGATATGCTCAGGTGTCTGGTAGAGCAGAACCAAAGATCGCCTCTACAACCTCTGTATAACCACCTCTCCCCCTCCCCAAGTCCCATAGCTTCCCCACCCAAACGCGGGGTGAGAACCCGGGGGGGGGGGAAAGCTCCGGGGACCGACCCACTCTACACCACAAGCCAGCACAAGCAGCAGCAGAATGAGTGTATCCGAAAACTTTTAAAAGCTGCTGAGTCTTGGCCACCCTACACCACCCCTTCCCCCCACCCGCTGCTCCTCCACCACTGCGACTGCTGGTTTTCCTCCTCTCTCCACCCCACCCCGAATTTGTGATGAACCAATAAAGAAACCGTGATTTTTAAAACAGTGCATTTATTTCCTATGCAAGCAGCCGGGGGGTGGGGGGGAAGAGGGTGCAAGGACGGCAGGCTTAGGGGCTGAGCAGAGCAAGGGAGCGGGTTGTCAAACGTCATCTTGGGCACTCATGAAACTGGTTTTCAAGGTGTCCCTGAGGTGCAGCACCTCATGGTGCGCTCTTCTACTTTCCCTACTGTCTGGCTGCTGGTAAGCAGCAGACAGTAAATTTGCCTCTGCCTCCCAGCCCGCCATAAACGTTTCCCCCTTGCTCTCACAGAGATTGTGGAGCACAGAGCAAGCAGCAATAACAATGGGGATATTTCTCTCGCTGATGTCTGAGTGAATCAGTAATGATCTCCATCTCCCCTTCAGTCGGCCAAATGCACACTCTATGGCCATTCTGCACTTGCTCAGCCTGTAATTGAACAGCTCCTGACCCCTGTCCAGGGCCCCAGTGTAGGGCTTCATAAGCCAGGGCATTAAGGGGTAGGCTGGGTCCCCAATGAGAACGATGGGCATTTCCACACACACCCCTGGAAATTTTCTGGTCGGGAAGAAAATCCCTTGCTGCAGCTGCCTAAAAATCCTAGAGTTCCTGAAAACACGAGCGTTATGAACCTTTCCTGGCCACCCCACGTACAGGTCGGTTAAACGTCCGTTGTGGTCAACCACTGCTTGCATGACCATAGAATAATATCCCTTCCGGTTTCTGTACTCTGCAGCCTCGTTGTCCGGTGCCAGGATAGGGATATGAGTCCCATCTATAGCCCCACCACAGTTAGGGAATCCCATGGTGGCAAAGCCATCTATTGTAGCTTGCAGGTTTCCAAGGTTTGTAACCCTGGGTAGCAGCAGCTCGACGATTGCCCTGCTTACTTGCATCACAGCAGAGCCCACTGTAGATTTACCCATCCCAAACTGATTCGCGACTGACCAGTAGCAGTCTGATGTTGCAAGCTTCCAGAGGGCTATTGCCACTTGCTTCTGAACTGTGAGGGCTGCTCTCATTTTGGTATTCTCGCGCTGGAGGGCTGGGGAAAGCAAGTCACAAAGTTCCATGAACGTGCCCTTACGCATGCGAAAGTTTCTGAGCCACTGGGAGTCATCCCAGACCCGCAGCACTATGCGATCCCACCAGTCAGTGCTTGTTTCCCTGGCCCAGAATCGGCGTTCCATGGCATGAGCCTGCCCCATTGCCGCCAGATTGTCGGTCGCCCTACTTCCAAAAACCGCAGTGTCCCTGTCCCTGCTATGCACGTCCAGGTCCATGTCCTCCTCCTCCTCCTCCTCCTCCTCACTCTCATCAGCTTCCGGAAAGCGCAGTGGTCTCCAGGTCGCATTCCTCTGCAGACGATGCAGCATAAAATCCAGAACAAGGCGGGAGGTCTTCACAACGGCCAGTGCTGCAGCGATGGCATCTGCGGGCTCCATGCTTGCAGTGCTATGGCGTTAGTGCAGCGCGGGGATGGGGCTCGAATAATGGGATGCCTACCTACAGTGAGTGCACAGCTCGAAATGGTGTCGGCGTCACAAAAAAAAGGGCGCGGAATGATGACATGCCTACCCACAGTGCAGCACTCGAAATGGTGTCTATATACAGTCTGCTTTAGAAAATCGAATTAAAGGAAATCGAACTAATGGTGTAGTGAAGACATACCCTAACTTTAGGCACCCCAGTTAGGAACTTTTGGCCATATCTTACATGCAGCACGATTGAGTGTATATACAGACAGTTGTGTGTGCACAACAGCACTCTGTGCACTGCGTTACATTAAGACACCAAACATTCAGATTACAAATGACTATTATATATAAGGTCATGTATGTGTCATTTAAACCAGTAGACAGCTGTTTAACCCATTGTCTCCTAAACTTTTCTGTTCTCTCACAGCCCCAGAGGTTTGCTGAAATGCCATCGAATGCAAAGCTGCTGCTTTTGGCGGCATTTCAGTGGGACACAATCTTTCCGCTTTTGGCAGCGGGGGGCCAATCCCGTGGCACCGCCAGGACACCGTGCCTCCCCCCCGTAGGGGGTCTCGCGCACACACACCCTGGGGTGCGCACACCTCCTTTGAAGACCATGTGTTTAACCAAACCGTGAATGCAGTGGTGTGGCACCTACAGGGGTATGAGTATCTCTGAATGCATCCAGAAAGTGCATGATGGCAAAAGAAATTTCCAGCAAGGCCTCCAGCTCCCATCAATAATCAGAGCCAACCCTTCCATTAGAGGGTTTCTCTGTCTACTTCATATTAATACAGGAGTGTCAACATTAATCACGGGCAGGGAAACAGTGAAAGGTGTAATGGACCATCACCTGCAGTCATGTTCTGTGCCATGAGACATCAAAATAAATACAACTGAAGCACAAGCCTATGGTAGGCTCAAAAGATCAGTTTGACAATACCTCTTGGCTGAAAGTCTGCTCAGTTACACAGCTGTGAGCTTGGAGTAACACCAGAGGATTTGGCTTTACATGGTTGTAAACATTAGAATTTGCCACTTGAATCTCTTTGCTACATAATGTGCTGCTCAGTGTGGGCAGAGAGCACCTCAAATTTGCTCATTCTTTCCCTTTGGAAGGGAATCGAATTTTAAAGAGATGCTGCTGTACAGAAACTGCAGCAGAGAACTAGGAAACCAGGCTCTGACCTCTTGTAACCATTAATAGGAAAGGGTTAATCACATTTTTCTGTAACATCCTTCACTTCTGAAGTCAGTTGCTTTAATTCAGCCTACAGTCTTGGGTCTTCCAAGGATGCTGAGAGCCACTGAACCAAACTGTACACCTAAGTAATGGAATCCACTTCCAGCCAAAAGGTCCAGCAGCACCCTTAGTTCTAGCACCTATGGGTTCTTTTGAACTCTGCAAAGCTATTATAGATAGATAGCAAAAATAGATTTCCCTTCCATCCACACCGGCCTATATCATTGCATCCCTTGCTAGGCACAGTATTCACAACTTGTAACCTGTGGAATTTCTAAACACAATTATATTTAGGAACAAAGCCACGCATTCTGAAAAAGCTACAACTGGTACCAAAATCTCTGACTAGTATTCATAACCCAGGTTGCTATGAACATAGCACCTCTCTACTCCTCATAATGAGCCCAGGTTAAGTACTCTCTTCTGATATGCCAGGCCTGCCATAGCATTAGCCTTAGATGTGCGATAAAAGCTCTATATATATCCATGAATATGACTCCCATGATAGATAAGCATGCATAATAGGAAAGTAACATTAAAACAAAAATGAGGAGGCTGGTGGCATGTTAAAGACTAACAAGTTGTTTGGGTATAAGCTTTTGTGGATAAAAAACACACTTTCAGATGCATAGAGTGAAAATTACAGATACAGGCATAAATATACTGACATGTGAAGAGAAGGGAGTTACCTTACAAGTGGAGAACCAGGGTTGATAAAGTAAATTCAATCCGGATGGATGTGGTCCACTCCCAATAACGGATGAGGTGTCAATACCAAGAGAGGGAAAGTTGCTTTTGTAGTGAGCCAGACACTTCTAGTCCCTATTCAAGCTCAAGTTAATGGTGTTAAATTTGCAAATGAATTGTAGCTCTGCCATTTCTCTTCAGTCTTTCTGAAGTTTTTTTGTTTAGGGCTACTTTTAAATCTGTTATGGAATGTCCAGGGAGACAGATTTTTGTATGTTACAATTCCTAATGTCTGATTTGTGTCCATTTATTCTTTTATGTAGAGACTGTCTGGTTGGCCAATGTACCCGGCAGAAGGACATTGCTGGCACATGATGGCATATATGATGTGCAGGCAAATGAGCCACTGATGGTGTGGCTGATGTGGTTGGGTCCCTGATTGAATTGGCCCTATCAACACTGGTTCTCCAATTGTAGGGTACCGTATTTTTCGTCTTATAGGACGCTCCGTCCTATAAGACGCCCCCTCATTTTTAAATAAAAAATCCGGGGAAAAAAAAAAAAAAAAAAAAAAGCCCCGACTCGCTCTCCCCTCCCCGCCGCGGGCGGGCTGCCGGGAGCGCGCCCGCGGCGGGGAGGGGGGAACCGGGACTCTCCCGGCAGCCCGCCCGCGCGGCGGGGACGGGAGAGCGAGTCGGCGCTTTTTTTTTTTTTTTGTCCGGCGGGGAGGGGGGAACCTCGGCAGCCCGCCCGCGGCGGGGAGGGGGGAACCTCGGCAGCCCGCCCGCGCGGCGGGGACGGGAGAGCGAGGCGCTTTTTTTTTTTTTTTTTTTTTTTTTTTGCATTCGCCCTATAAGACGCACCAACTTTTTCCCCCCCGTTTTGGGGAAGAAAAAGTGCGTCTTATAGGGCGAAAAATACGGTAACTCCCTTCTCTTCATGTGTCAGTATATTTATGCCTGCATCTGTAATTTTCACTCCATGCATCTGAAGAAGTGGGTTTTTGTATCCTCAAAAGCTTATGCCCAAATACATTTGTTAGTCTTTAAGGTGCCACTGGCCTCCTTGTTTTTGTGGATGCAAACTATCATGGCTACCCCTCTGATAATTAAAACAAACGCACCTCAAACCCTACACTTAATGCACCAGCTGGTGTATTTGGCACATCGTACCAAACCAACTCCAATTCACATGAAATAGACACTGTAGTAGACACAAGCTTCCTAACATACTGTAAATTCTTCTTTTCCCATGTCCTTGGATCATTTAGGGCTTTAGGGAATGCTGTTTAAAAAAAATTCCCACCATTGCTAACAGTGCTGAAAAAAGCTGATGGAACCAAAGAACACTCTATTCTAGGCCTCACAAGAGTGGCAATTGTTTTTGATAAACCTCCTTATGTAGGCACTGCCTTTGTATCTTGATCCTATCAAATCTCCCTAAAATGTGCCTTTATCCTATTTACCATTATATGTGCATCATTACTCAATAGCACATCATTAACAAGACAGAATGAACAAGCAGTCAATTAATTAACCATATTATGAGAATCACTGAAGGGTTAAAATGAACTAATCCCAAATATAGACAAATGACAATATTCAGGGGCCCTTGAAATTAGGACTCACAGAACTGGAGGTGGAGCAATCCCATCTTCTCAGACAAATTTCATGAAAGTCCTCACCTTGGACTGAGTCTCCAGCAGAGATAGACACTGCTCTGAGTCCATACTGACATTTAAGAATCTGGAAACAAAACAGAATACCTATAAAGCCTCACTTTGATTTTTGGATGATGAAAGTTTCCTGTTGTATTAGCATACAGCCAGCTGGGATAACCTGTCTATTCTAAATCTACCATGAGGGAATGCTGACAGTTGTCAGGCCACGTTGATACCATCTGATGTCTTATGTAGCAGGCATCAGTGCTTTCAGTTCTGTTCCTAACACACAGGTACTGTCAACCATTGGCATCAATAATAATCCAAGAATAGCAGCCGTGTTAGTCTATCCATAAAGAAAGCAAGGAATACTTGTAGCACCTGAGAGACGAAAGCTTATGCTGCAATAAACTAGTTAGTCTCTAAGGTGCTACAAATAATAATCCATAGCACCTTCTATGGGAGAGCTTCACTGGGCTTTTCAAAATGAGGAATGATTCATTCCTCATCTCATCTCTGAGAGGTAGGTACGTATTTTCCCTGTTTTTCAGGCAGGGAAGCAGAGAAAAAGAGTGAGAAACTTGGCAACAGTCAGAAAGGACTCAGCGCTCCTGACTTCGAGTCCTATGTCTTCAGCATGAAAACCCCACAGCTGGCATCCTAGCTTTAGTGTCGTCAGTTAGAATGATGAAGAGTAGAATGGGAGAGAAGATCTAGCTATGCTCTCATCGCAGAGGTGGTCTCTGCAGCATAGGTTTAGGGCACATTACTTCCCCATCTGAAATAAAACCCAATGCAACTGCTATGCCCTAGACTTTAAAACATTGTGACTGTGGTCACATCATATTTTCAATCACCCATCCTAGGTACAGCATGTTCCATGTGAGTCCCCAAACCGGCTCACCCAGTTTCCCCATGCCAAGTTTGTACCTCTCCTTTTCCACCCCACTCTGTAGAAAAATCTGTTTACTGAATTTGGAATTACAGAAGAGGGAGAAATGGCAAAGAAGCAGGTCTCAGAATTGCACCTTCTGGGTTCCAGAGATAGTACTACCAGTGGCTCATTCACACCCTTATGCATGTCCTTTAACCTGTACAGCTCGAGTTAACCAGCTGTAAAATGGGTGCAGTAACACCTGTCTTGGGGAGGGTATTGTGAGAAGTTGTGCTTGTAAGGGACAAGATATTAGGGTGAAAGTTGCCATGTAAGTGCACAGTAATAAAAATATGTCAGGTAAAAATTGCTACTGTCATTTGGCTGAGTTTTCTCTCACTTCACAGTAAGGGGAAGAAGGACTGATGCCATTGATGGCAGCTTCAGAAGAGCCATACCTGTATATCTTAGTGATGGAACAGAAGCTAAGCTCTAGAAGAAGCAGTAACTCTATTTACCCAGCCCTATCATCCAACAAAACCTTGCCGTTACCCATACATTTGTCACCTCTCACAATTAATACACAACTCTGCAATATCTCTCCTCAGCAACACAGGCTACTGTGAGCACATCATCCTGTCCTCCACTTTTTACACTGAATTTCCATAGACTATGAAGCCAAAGCTCTCAGGGGCTTGGGCTCAGGCCCTCTAAAAGTTAGCCTAAAGCTCCAGCATGATGATAGTGGTCAACATCACTGCTCTGCTGGCACAATGGAACTCTTTACAGACTATGACTTGTTGATAATGCTCTATATACTATGCACTGAAATGTAAGTACAACATTTATATTCCCATTGGTTTATTTTATAATGATATGGTAAAAATGAGAAAGTCAGCAATTTTTTCAGTAATAGCATGGCTGTGACACTTCTGTATTTTTGTCTGATTCTGTAAGCAAGGCGTTTTTAAATGAAACTTGGGGGGGGGTATGCAAGACATCTGAAAGGAGTACAGCAGTCAGGAAAGGTTGAGAGTCACTCACACTATAAGTGCTAAAGCTGCAGCGCAGACACTTGACAGCATCAGAAGGGGGTTTTCTATCGCTACGTAAAATACACACACTCAAGAGAGGGTAGTTAGGTCAATAGAATAATTCTTCTGTCAACCTAGTGCTGTCTACAACTGAGCTTAGATAAGCTTAATTACATCTCTCAGAGGTTTGAATTTTTCACCCCACAACCCTGAGCAACACAATTAGGTCAACCTTAGTTTTAGGTGTAGACCAAGCCTACATATCATGAACCTCATCAATTTTTGCTCCAAGCACAAGGTGCACTTTTTCAACCTGCCTCCTGCAACAGAACAGAGTGTTCATAATTTAAAAAAATCCCAAAGGCAAAATCTTACCAAAATAAAAAATTACACGTCACAAACAACACACTGTGGGAAGAGGATGAGGTGACAGAACAAACCACACATAACCGATGTTAGTCTTGTTGCTTGATACACTACTAGAAGCCGGTAGAAGAACCTATGTAGAATATATAAGTATACAGAATAGAGACAGCGACTGAAATGAGCTGCAGAAGCAGAACTCCTCTTTGCTGGTGAAGAGCATTAGAACTCATCTGAGTGTGTTACTTACTTATTGCATATTCTATGATATCCATTACCAGAGCATTTAAGGCTCTAGTCTTACACCTTGATCCACTGGGAGCAGATGTGTGCTTGTGGGGCACCCCATTATTTCAATGGGACTTCATGTGTGCATACTGATTCATCCCCACCATTCAGTTTACAAGATTGGGGCTGTAGGCCTGAACAGGTAAATTAGAGCTACATGACCAGGTCATAGCCGAATTCACAGCTGATTCCACTCTTCATCCTACCTAAGGTCTTTTTTCTTTTATTGGTCAACTTGTTCATCCTGCTCGGATTTCCGTTGTAGCGGGGTGCAACCCGCTTCCCCCCTAAAAAGAGGGCTGGGGTAGCCCTGGGAGGGGGTTTGTAGCAGCCCAGGACCGATCAGCTGGTCCTGTCCATGCTCTGGCATCGGCTCAACACCCTGAGCCCGGCCCCGGGGATCCTGGCCAGACTCCAGAGGCTCGCCCTGGGGTTTTTCTGGCCAGGACTGCACTGGGTCTCTGCAGGGGTCCTGAGTCTTCCCCTGGCGGAAGGAGGGCAGGGCCTGGTCTGCTTGCGCAGCCAGGTCCATGTCTTCCGCCTCCAGGCCCTGCAGAGACTCCTTTATGGTGCTGGTAGTCCGGCATGGAGACCATTGGCGCACGCCTTCCTCCGCCGCCTCCGGGGGCTTCGATATGACCGGCAGCTCTTTTTTCTCCAACGGGGAGGTCTTCCGCGAGACCTCCCGGAGCTGCCGGCCTTCTACCAGGACCTCCTCCGGACCTGGAAGCTCTTCGGGGCGACCAGGTCCTTTGTGGCCACCGAAGGAGAGGATCTCCTCGCGGAGCCCCTGCTTCACAATCCGACCCTCCGTGTGCAGGTGGCGGAGTCTCCCTCGGTGCGCCAGAGGTTGGTCCTGGCAGAAATCACCAAAGTCGGAGACCTCCTGGACTGGGCGGATCCCCGTGCGCTCGCTCGGCGCATGGGGCTCTCCACCCTTGTGACCCCCCTGCGTGTACTCCGGGAGGTGAGGACCGCTCTGCCTCCCGCCTCTCTCGGTTTCCTGCGGCGAGTCCTGCGAGAGGGTACTCCCCGCCCACCCCTCACCCCGGGCCCTCCGGAATTGGTACTTGGGCCCCGGCTTCGTGAGCCCTTCCGGCCTTCCCACTCCCACACCCCGAGCCGGCTGCGCACCTTACAGCCGGTCTCGTTTCGAACCGCGCCGAGGAAGCAGCTATACACGCTCGTGCTCCACACGATCCATCTCCTCACCCTCGCGTCCCGCCCCGATAACAAGTGGCGGGACTACCTAATACCGGAGGAGGGTGAGAAGCCCCGGTGGGCCAGCTTCTATTCCACCTTGATCCCACGGCCCGCCGGGGATATTAGTTGGCGGCTCCTTCACGGAGCCGTGAGCACGGGTGTGTACTTGGCGCGGTTCCTCCCCATGCCCGACGCCTGTCCTTTCTGCGGCGTGAGGGAGGACCTGGCGCACGCCTATCTAGAGTGCGCCAGGCTGCAGCCCCTATTCCGGCTCCTCCAGAACCTCTTATTGAGGTTCTGGCTGCACTTTTCCCCACACCTTTTTCTTTTTGGGCACCCTATCCGTGGCCCCACAAAGTCGCGAGACCTCCTCGTCGACCTCCTCCTGGCGCTTGCTAAAGTCGCCATCTATAAGACCAGGAGGAGGATGCTAGACGAGGGGGTACGCTGCGACTGTGGGGCCTACCTCAGGTCACTTCTCCAGTCACGCATCTGGGCAGAGTTCCACTGGGCAGCGTCCACTGGCTCCCTCGATAGCGTCGCGGAGCAGTGGGCGCTGTGCGGGGTTCTCTGCTCGGTGTCCCCATCCTGTACTCTTGTTTTGAACCTATGACCTTCACGCACTCCCCTGCCTTTTTTTCATTAGTTGCCCCCCGTATTTAGTTGGCCCCGGACCTAGTGTCCCTCCCGCCAGGTACTCCCGTCAGAGTTACTTCTCGGGTAACCAAATAGAGGACCGGGGTTGTGGCTGGGAGCCTGCTAGCAGGCTTAATTGGGTAACAGGCTCAGCTGAGAGACCACGCCCCAAACACAGGCCTGTATTAAAGCCTGAGAGGCAAGGGCCTGAGGAGAAGACACAGTTTCCTCTGGAAGCAGAGGGAGATGGGCCTAGCTGTGGGGAGGCAGTGAGAAAGGTACAGTAAACCCTTGATTTAACGGACCTCGATTTAATGGACTTCGGATGCAACGGACAAAATTTCTGTGCAAGTCTGATGCATTCCTGATCCATTTCTGGCGGGCTGGCTGCCGGCTCCCGGCTGCCGCCCGGGTCATGGCAGCGGGCGGACTGGCTGCCAGCTCTCAGCTGCCGCCTGGGTCCACACAGCGGGTGGGCTGGCTGACGGCTCCTGGCTGCCGCCGGGGTCCCAGCCCCGGGCGGGCTGGCTGACGGCTCCCGCCTGTGGGCGGGCGGGCTGCTGGCTGCTGCCCGGGTCCCGGCAGCGGGCGGGCTGCGGAGCTGCCGCCCCGACCCTGTGGCGGGCGGGCTGCTGCTCCGACAGCTCATTTTAAAAAAATTATTAAATAACGGACTTTTTGATTTAACAGACACCCCCTCGCCCGAATTAGTCCGTTAAATGGAGGTTTTACTGTACCTGGATTGGGGCAGGGTTGGGGCTAGGCACTGGGAGCTAGGGAGCTCTAGCCTGAGAGCCCCAGACTGCAAGGCCTGATAGGGGGCCTGACCCAGGGGTACTAGTCAGTCTCCCTGAGCCATAAACAGGGTACCTGGACTGGGACAGGGCGAGGGCAAGGCAACTGGGGAGCCAGGGGAGCTGCAAAGCCCTAGTGAGAGGGCCCCAGGCTGCTGAGCCTAGCGAAGGCCCATCCCACAGGGCACTGGGGCTGCAAGGGGGCAGCCCTGGGCTTGGTTGAAGCAGCTGGCCAACCCTTCTTGCCTGTGATGCGCAGCCTGATACTGCAGTCCGCCTCAGTGCGTGGAGGCAACTGGTGACTAGCAGAGGCAAAGCCTGAGGCAAGGTAAGGATAGTGGGTGCAGGGGGGGGTTCTGCAAGGGTGCAGCACCCTCAGTTCGTGGGCACCGAGGTCCGGGAAGGACACGGGGCCAGAGCAGGAGCGGACATCGGCCGGCAGAGGGCGCTCCAGATGCTGCAAGAGCTAATTCCCAAGGCGACCAGCGGGAGGCGTTGCCGGGTGAGTGACCGACCTTGCTACACCTTCCTTTGTGGCATTGCCTAACCTCTCTAGAGTGGTAGAGTTGCATATGTGGTAGTTGGGTACCAAGTGTAATACAATGTCCTAGCATGGGTAGAGGGAATCAAAGCTATGACCTCTAGATCTGAATTAAAGCTTCAGACTCAATCCTCTGTGTGATCCAGCCACTATGAGTAGACAGAGAGCAACACTGTAAGTAAGAATGACAAAGAGTCCCTGTGGCATCTTAGAGATCAACACATTTATTCGGGCATAAGCTTTTGTGGGCTAGAACCCACTTCATCAGATGCATAAAGTGGAAAATACAGGAGAAGGTATAAATACATGAAAAGATGGGAGTTGCCTTATCTAGTGTGAGCTCAGTCTAATGAGATAATTCAATTAACAGCAGGATACCAAAGAAGGAAAAATAACTTTTGTAGTGGTAATAAGAGTGGCCAATTTCAAACAGTTGACAAGAAGGTGTGAGTAACAGTAGGGGGAAAGAAGTATGGGGAAATTAGGTTTAGGGTTTGTAATGACCCAACCACTCCCAGTCTTTAGTCAGGCCTAATTTGATGGTGTCCAGTTTACAAATTAATTCCAGTTCTGCAGTTTCACAGTGGAGTCTGGTTCTGAAGTGTTTTTGTTGAAGAATTGCCACTTTTAGGTCTGTTAGTGAGTGATCAGGGAGATTGAAGTATTCTCCTACTGGTTTTTGAATGTTGAACCAGCCCCTCAACATATAGCTGCTATGGTAGTCTGGCAGTTAAAAGACAAAGGGTGACTGATCGCTTACTCTACATTTAATTTTCCCATTTCCATTTCAGCTAGCTGCTACAGTATAGCTATTCCAGCGACCACATGGCCAGCCCATGGAAAAATTCCCTCTTCTATTAGCCTTTGTTTTGCCCTCACGGTCTCAGCCATATAGCTGAATTTATCCACTCACAAGTATTTCTGGCAGATTCTGCACTCCATCTGTTTTGATCTTTGCTGACTTGAAGATAATTAAAGTCCCCCTCTTCCCCTCTTCTGTCTGCTGCATGGGTGCCAGCTGCTCATTGACAAATTCCTTTGAATTATCCGGATTCCAATCAGGAAACTCAAGCAAAATTGTTTCTGACTACTGGTGTTTATTATTGACTAGACTTTATTAGGATCATTGCTCAGACATATTTCGCTGTCCTTTGAATACAGTGAAGTTGTTCCCTATTAACCAACTTTGGGGGTGTGAGGAAATGAAAAATATTTCCTCTGTGTAAGGGCAAGTAATAAATAATCTCAAATATATTTTATAACCTGCAGTTAGGGCCGGCCAGCCACCTCACCTGGGGGCAGCCCCAAAGGCAGATGGTAACCAAACAGGCTTCCAAAAAATAAGCACAAGCACAGAGATGGCCTGGTATCTTTTGAAACCAGTGCATAGTCTTCCCATTTCATTATCCAGTGCTCTCATTACAACTCTGTAAAAAACCAAACAACTTTTGACTGAACATAGTGACTACTTCAGTGCAGTACTTTGTGCTCAGTCAACAAGCGTCCACCATCTGGGAAGCTACCATTAGATACGACTGCAACAGGACCCTACCTATGCTAACTACCTAACTACTGCAACAGGACCCTACCTATGCTAACTACCTAACTACTGCAACAGGACCCTACCTATGTCATTTGGCAGGGAAACAGACTTTTTTTTATTTTACTTGTTCAGGCACATATGATTTGCCTGGCCATTGTAATCAGGGCATAACTATCTTTAAACTGTGTTGCCTAGACCCCCCCCCCCCATCTATCTATTTAAACCCAGTTTTTGAAATATTATGTTCCAGGTTTTCAAAGATTTATAAAGTTTAAGGCCAGATGGAACCATTAGAGGGTCCACTGCAGTGGTTCTCAATCTATTTACCATTGTGGGCTACCCATGCAGAGCTGTGTGTGTATGTGGGCCGCAGCCACTATCTGTACATCTACCACACATCTGTGTGTATCCATCTGTTGTCTCTTGCCTTAGATTGTAAGCCCCCTGAGCCAGGGGCCATTTTTTGTTCAGTGCTTGTACAGTGCCTAGCACAATGGGGTCCTGGTCACAATGAGACGGTATCGTAGGCACGATGCTAAAACAAACAAATAGTAGGTATAACAATAACAAACTCTTCTAGTGCTCTGAAATTTCCCTGTTATTACAAGACTAAATACTAACTTCAGCAGGCCAGAGAGAGCCTCAACCAACTTTTTTAGGTTTCTTGGGTGCTACTTATCCAGGCCTGCTAATTTAAACCTGACCGTCGCTAGCAGATCTTGTTTAACATCTTCCTTAGTTACTAATGGACTGGAAGGTACTTAATCATCCTCATGTGATACAAGCACATCACCCCGCTTCTTTCCACATACATATTTATATTAATACATATTTAGAGAACACTTCTGCCTGTTCTGCATCATCCTTAAGAATTTTACCAACTCCAGCTCCTCGTTGTTCTTAGCCTTGAATTGCATTTAAAACCAGTTCAAACATTTCATTTTTTCCCCAGGGTAATCAAGGCCTTATTGGCCTTCACCCTTGGCAGAGGCCATTTAATGCCTGAACTTCTTCCTCATCCCAAATGGGGTCTTTCCAATGCAGTGCTGAGGCATGTTGGTGGGTTGCATGGGAAGACTTTGCACTGCTGTTGACTATTTTTTTTTAAATCTGTGGATGAAAACAAAACTATTCAGTTTAAGGGCCTGTCGATCTGGCTCCTTTCATGAGCACTAAATTCACTTCAAAACCAGAATAAGACTATATACGCCTTTGGCCTTTTAAACTTTAGGAAGCAATACAGGGCAAGAGTTTGTGTCAACAGTTATCTGACGAGTTGCCTATTTGCCACCTAGCGAGGTCCTGATCCTGAGCTTTCAAAGTTGCATAGGGCTTTTGGAAGCCATGAAACCAAATGAAACATGGCTGAATGTGCACAATTTAAAATCTAACCCAAGGTGGCAAAGGCCCTGGTTTTCTACCTGAAACAACTTACTCCCACATTTCAATTGGCTGAACATTTGAGCTAGCTTAGGACCACAGCATCTCCTATCAACATAACCGTTGGTAGGGCATATTTAGTGCATACAATTGCCAATCCTCCAGGATTGGCCTGGAGTCTCCAGGGAATAAAGATTGTGTCATGTGATGAAATATCCAGGAATACATCCAACCAAAATGGGCAACCCTACAGTGCACACTGACTTGGTTAGCCCTGGGCACTGTTTTACTAAGTTTTCTGACCTGTAGATGGAGCAGTTGCACTGTTGAAAGTCACTGTGTGTGCTTACTACTAAACTTCCTTTTGCTCTAGAATTCCCAGCAATGTTTAAATGGGGAAACTATTTATTCCATGTGGTCTGATGTGATATTCAGCTTAAAAAAAAAATTTAAAAAACAAAACAAAAAAAGGCAATTGGAAACTAGCAATCTTTTTCCAAATCAACCTAAATCTGGAAGTACATGTCCTCAGCTCTGTAGCTGTACCACTCGCGTTGCATGCTTGCTGAAAACATGCAGCTAAGTATCGCCTCCATCAAAGTTCACTGCACCCTATAGATCTGCTGTTAAATATTAAAGGAAGATCAAAGGCCAGCCAATTAGGTTTAAAAGTAGCTGCCCAGAGAATTCTTATTTCTGCTCTCCGGGAAAGAAAGGGGGCAAATATCAGATCCATGTTTTTGTGCAACAATGTCAAATCATTGCAGCATTTTTTTAATCACTGGTCTTGGACCTCATTCTACTCTTACTCTTCATTCCCCAGTTACTCCATTGACGTGACTGGGGGAACTGAATACATCCTAGTGTAACAGCAGAATTTGGCCCCTTTTTTTAACCAAAATTGACTGATACTGTGCAAAGGACTTTATTGGACAGGTCTGAAGCATGGGCAGTGCATATAACAGGCTAGGGGAGGCGAAGCGTGCCCTAAACCAAGCTCTGGGCCCATCTATGCTCTGCCCTCTCCCCCAGGCCAGCAGGAGCTCAGCTCCACTCCTGGACCGAGGTCAGTGGGCCAGTGCAGAGGCTGGGCAGCAGCCTGGCGTTGGGGCCGGATGGCAGCTAAGGTTGCCAACCCTCCAGGGAGTGATTCTGCACCAATCTCCTGGTGACTATTGAAAGCAATCTGTGAGATTTTAATAGGACAGTTTAAGAAACGGACAGTACATCATTTTGGGGCAGGGGGAGTTGGCGGAAATGTCCTGGAACAGCTTCAGTCAGAGTTGGCAACCCCAGCAGCAGCCTGGCACTGGAGCCCAGTGCTGAGGCTGGGCAGTGTCCCGGCGAGGGCTCCTCTGGCCACAGGTGGGGAGAGGGTGCTCAGGGCTCCCACAGCTGGGGGTAGGGCTGGGCAGAAGAGGCAGAGCTGGTGGCTAACCTCCCTGAAGGAGGGGCTCATGTGCCACCCATGAACTTAGGAATTGCTATACCAGAGGTCCCCCAAGCTCACTACCCTGTCTCTGACAGTTAGTACGACAAGGTCTTTTGGAGAAAGATGCACGAAACAATGTAGAGGAAAATTTAGAGGACAATAAGAACCAGCCCAAAGAGGATATTTCTTCCTTAGACTGAATTATGCCCTTAAGCATGAGTTTTACATCCCTTCCATTTACAGGATAAAGCTGCCATCTAATACAGCAGTTCTCATTACCTTCCACTTGGTGAAGCACAATTATCTGGCTGATATTAACAGAAATAGGCTCCTAAAAGTGTTTCTTTGAACCACTCATTTATTTTAAAGACTAATTCCATTCACTGGTTTTGAGGAAGCTTTGGCTTTTTTGTTTGGCTAACGCCAAAAGTTTCATGAAGACCCACTCCCAGCACAGATAAATTAAACCAAAATCATTTTTTATAAATCTAGTCCTGAATTATATTACTGTAGCATGTCTACTGACCTTTTTTGAGCTAAAACTATGCTCCCTCTTTGCCTTCAGAGGCTCTCTTACAGTGTATCTTTAAGTCTCTTTCTGCTTAGTTCCATGGTTGGTACACTGGGGACAAAAAAGCCCCAGAGACATGGAATTTGGAAAGGGGAAAACATTAAGCTAAGCTAAGATGCTCTCTTTCCCTCCCCCTGATCTCTGAAGTTCTCGCCTTGCCTGCTTTCACTCTGTATTTGCTGGAGAGCTGATGCATGAGGAGCCCTTTGCCAGCTCATATCTGTGGAATAATAAATGCTCCTGATCACTTTGTGTTGCTGATCAAAGCAAGAACTGTGTTCTAAAAGCGGAAAAGTGATTTCAAAACAGCTTCAGCCACATCAAGCACAAGCCGAATATTGTAATCTTTGGGTTTTTTTAAAGCTGTCTCAGCAAACCACAAGTATTTTGGGAAGAAGAGGATGGGGAAGGAGCTATTAGACAGCTCCACTTCACTTTTTCAAAGGCTCATTGCAGAAGGGCCTGACCTTGCAACCATTTAAAAGCTGTCAGATCTGTTCATTCACTTGTTCATTTATTTTAAGGTTTTAAAATTTAATGCCCAGGAAGCAAAAAACTAGACAGGGCTGCTCTCTTGCAGGCGTTTCAAATCAGAATGGTTGCATGGCACATTAACCAAAACAGTGGCCCTGTACACTTGTTCCAGGGGGCTCAGAGGCACAACTGTGACAGGGGCCCACCTTTCAAAACAGTCAATTCTGGTGGGGGTCAGATCTGCTTGGGTGGAAAGAAAAGGTGTGATGGCTTTTCCTTGTGATGTCCTGAGACAGCTACCCCCATATTCAGCTAAACTCAATGTAAAAGTCTTTCTTCATTTCTAAACATCTCAGCCTTGCCTACACAGGGCGGCGGGAAGTGAAACAACCCAGCCCCAGCCTGCTCTGTTCTGCTGGCTCCCATCCATGCCACCAGTGAATGCTGGGGGACAGTTCCCCCCCCCCCCCCAAGTCCCAAAACTGGGAGCAGAGCGGAGCAGACTGGGTCACTCCACTTCTCGCTGCTGTGAGTGCGGGATCAGGCCCGCCCTGCAATCACCAGGTGGTAGGAAGTGGAGCGACCCATCCCACACCCTCTCTGCTCCACCGGCTTATGCTGAGGGGAGGTTCCCTCTTTGACCCCCAATCCCGGGAAGTAGATGGAGCAGTGGAGAAGGGGCATGGAATGAGGAAGAGATGGGAATAGGGGATGCAGGTGGGGGAGGAGGGAGAAGCTTAACACAAAAAAAGAAGCTTACAAGTAGCAGCTTGGACAAATGACCAGGGAGAAGTATAAAAATATTGCTCAGGCATGCAGGAGTGAAATCAGGAAGGCCAAGCCACACTTGGAGTTGCAGCTAGCAAGGGATATTAAGAGTAACAAGAAGGGTTTCTACAGGTATGTTAGCAACAAGAAGTAGGTCCGGGAAAGCATGGGCCCCTACTGAATGGGGGAGGCAACCTAGGGACAGAGGATATGGAAAAAGTTAACCTACTCAATGTGTTTTTTTGTTTTTGTTTTTGTTTTTTGCTTCTGTCTGCATGAACAAGGTCGGCTTCCAGACTACTGCACTGGGCAACACTGCATGGGGAGGAGATGACAAGCCCTCTGTGGAGAAAGAAGTGGTTCAGGATTATTTTAAAAAGCTGAACAAACACAGATCCATGGGGCCAGATGCACTGCATCCGAGTACTAAAGGAGTTGGTGGCTAGGACTGCAGAGCCATTGACCATTATCTTTGAAAACTCATGGCAATCGGAGGGAGGTCCCAGATCACTGGAAAAAGGCTAATGTAGGGAAGAAAGATCCAGGGAACTACAGGTCAGTCAGCCTCACCTCCATCCCTGGAAAAATCACAGAGCAAGTCCTCAAGGAATCAAGTTTGAAGCTCTTAGAAGAAAGGAAAGCGATCAGGAACAGTCAGCATAGATTCACCAAGGACAAGTCATGCCTGATTAACCTAATTGCCTTCTATGATGAGATAACTGGCTCTGTGGCTGAGGGGAAAGCAGTGGACATGTTTTTCCTTGACTTTAGCAAAGCTTTTGATACGGTCTCCCACAGTATTCTTGCTAGCAAGTTAAAAAAGTATGGGCTGGATTAATGGACTATAAAGTGGATAGAAAGCTGGCTGGATCGTCAGGCTCAATGGGGAGTGATCAAAGGCTCCATGTCTAGTTGGCAGCCGGTATCAAGTGGAGTGCCCCAAGGGTCGGTCCTGGGGCCAGTTTTGTTCAATATCTTCATTAATGATCTGGAGGATGGCATGGACTGCACCCACAGCAAGTTTGCAGATAACACTAAACTGATCATAGTGGTAGATCTGCTGGAGGGTAGGGATGGGATACAGAGAGACCTAGACAAATTAGAGGATTGGGCCAAAAGAAATTTTATTTGGTTCAACAAGGACAAGTGCAGAGTCCTGCACTTAGGACAGAAGAATCCCATGCACTGCTACAGACTAGTGTCTGAGCAGCTTGGCAGCAGTTCTGCAGAAAAGGAGCTAGGGGTTACAGTGGATGAGAAGCTGGACATGAGTCAACAGTGTGCCCTTGTTGCCAAGAAGGCTAACAGCATTTTGAGCTATATAAGTAGGAGCATTGCCAGCAGATCGAGGAATGTGATCATTCCCTTCTATTCGGCATTGGAGTACTGTGTCCAGTTTTGAGCCCCACACTACAAGAAGGATGTGGAAAAATTGTTAAGTACAGCGGAGGGCAACAAAAATGATTAGGGGTCTGGAGGAACTTGGATTATTTAGTCTACAGAAGAGAAGAATGAGGTGGGATTTGATAGCTGCTTTCAACTACTGGAAAGGGGGGTTCCAAAGATGATAGATCTAGACTGTTCTCAGTGGTAAGAGATGACAGAACAAGGAGTAATGGTCTCAAGTTGTAGTGGGGAAGGTTTAGGTTGGATATTAGGAAAAATGTTTTCAGTAGGAGGGTTGTGAAGCACTGCAATGGGTTACCTAAGGAGGTGGGAGAATCTCCTCCCTTAGAAGTTTTTATGATCAGGCTTGACAAAGTCCTGGCTGGGATGATTTAATTGGGGATTGGTCCTGCTTTGAGCAGGGGGTTGGACTAGATGACCTCCTGAGGTCTCTTCCAACCCTGATCTTCTATGACGAGATGAAGTGGTGGGGAAGGGGCATGGGATGGGAACGTGGGGGCAGGAGGAAGCTGGAGCCCAGCATGTTCATTCTCTTGGCAAAAAGCTGGGGCTCCCCTGTTAAGCAGGCCCATCAAATCCTCACCCTGACAAGCCCCACCTCCCCTGCATCTGTACCACCCTGACAAGCCCCCCAAGACACCCGCTCTACTGAGCCCCAACCACCTGCACCTGGATCCCCATCCAAATAAACCCCACCCCCCCGCACTAGACCCCCTCTGCTGAGCCCCAAACACCTTCACCTGGATCCCCATCCAAATGAACCCCACCTCCCCTGCACCTAGGACACTCCCCCCCCCCGCTGCCCCACTAAGCCCCAAACACCTCCACCTGGATCCTCTGCAGAGTCCCATTGCCCCTGCATCTGGACCCCCCCCCCAAAAAAGAACTTCTGTGCATCCAGATCTCCCACTGAGCCACCCACACCCAGATTGCCCCACAGAGAATCTTGCCCCCACCCAGATCCCCCCACACTAAGTCCCTCTGTACTTGGATCCTGCTGCCAGGCTGAGCCTGCTCACCCACACCTGGTGTGTCTGGCACAGGGGGACAGGGCCCCAGGGTGTTTCTGGGGCAGGCCTGGTCCTTGCACTATGTCAGGGTCAGGTGCAGCCTCACTGCCGAATCCCTGTCCTGGGGTGGGATGGGGTGAGGCTGCAGCATGAGCTCACACCTCCAGGGGCGGCTCCAGGCACCAACATAGGAAGCACGGGCCTGGGGCGCACTCTGTAAGGGGCGGCCAGTTTTATCTATTTATTTATTTATTTTCCTCCAGTGGTGCTCCTCTGGCCTCCACACTTATTTATTGACAAATAAAACTTGCAGAATTCTTAAATACTGTGCACACAATTTTTAATTGTTTGGTTCCAAATCCCCTCAGGTATATGGGTTGCTGTGCAGCTGTGATGGTGGGACTGTGAGGAAGGTTGTGGGCAGTGGGGAGGTCTATGGGCAGGGGGCACTGGGTGAGCGGTGTGGTGTGCAGGGTGCTGTGCAGTTGTGGGAGGCCAGTGGGGGAGGTCTCTGGGAGGGGTGGGGGCTGGGCATAGAGACCTGTGGTGGAGGTCTCTGGGCGAGGCGGCGTTGGGCATAAGGTTGGGGCACTGGTCAGGGGGGCAGTGTGGTGCTGGCCCGCCCACAAGGGGAAGGGGCATGCTGGCAGCATAGGGCTCAGCAGGCCAGTGTGCCTCTGACAGCAGCAAGTTCATAAACAGTGCACTCCTGCTGGGCTGCGCAGAGCGGGGCTGCTCCCACCATACTGTGTCTCATTGCCCCAAGCCCGCCCTTCACTCTGGAGACTGATCATCCCACCCCCTCACACATTGCCCCATGGGGACCACAAACATGTTTGGTGTCAGGCCCACAAAAAGTTAGCCTGGCCCTACTCATACCCAATGCAGTGCTTCCCAGTGCCCACCCTCACACCCATCCTATCTCCCTGGAGACTCCTTCTGGGGCTCACAGGAAGGAGGGTGTAGTGCTGTGTGTGAATCAAGATCTCTCAGCAGATGTCCTCCCCTCTAGGTGGCTTTTGGGGCCCCACCCAGGGCCGGCGACAGAAATTTTGGGGCCCCTACTCTGATAGTTTGGGGCCCCCCCAGCCCATCCGGGGCCCCCCCCCAGCCCAGCCGACAGCGGCTGGGGGCCCCCCCAGCCCAGCCGGGCCCCCTCCAGCCCAGCTGACAGCGGCTGGGGGGCCCCCAGCCCAGCTGCCCCCCGCCCCAGCCCAGCCGGCCTCCCCCCAGCCCAGCCGGCGCTCCCCCCCAGCTGACAGCTGGCGGCAGCGGGAGCGAGAGCCTGGGAGCGTCGTGAGCCACCCTTGCTGTTCCCCCCTCCCCCCACCCTTTCTCCCCCGGACTGCGCCGCTGCCACCGGGCGGGGTCACTGCTCCTGCCGGGGCCAGGCGCGCTCGTCCGGAGGAGAGCCGCGCCGCCTCCCCGCCCCTTCCCCGCTCTCCAGGTCCGGCGACAATGGGGGACGACAACGGGTACAGCTGTGTACCGGGGGCCCCCTAAAGTCGGGGGGCCCGGTACAGCTGTACCCGTAGTACCCCCCTGTCGCCGGCCCTGGCCCCAGCTGGCCCATTCCCCCCCCCCTTGTGTAACAAAATATGTAACACCTTCCCCACCTCTCCCTGGAAGCATTAAAATCTAGCAGATGCAGCTTCCATAAAATGAAATGACTCCCAATGCAAAGGATTATGGGTTTTGTGTGAGAAATCTCATAATCCTATGTGGAAGATGGAGTGGAGGACCTTGCAAAATTACAGTCCTTGGTGCAAACAGTTGCTGCTGGGGTCCTATGGGGGTTGCCCAATGTATCCCATAATATGCTCCTAAAGACACAGTTAGACTGGATGCTAAGTGAGCACATAATACATGTCTGTGGTGGCAGAAATGCAACGACACAAACAAAATCATGGAACTTCTAACTGGTTTAACCGACTGAGCCCCTAAGTAGTTACAGACTCATGGTCCCACCTGCAGTGTGGCAGGAGTGTAAGAGTCAGTAGGGGGTTGTTGATTTCTAAAGTAATTACAAGCACCAATTTTGCTCACAAAAGAACAGGACTCCAGGCACTCACTTCTCTGGCAAAAGTCAGAGAACTGACAGCAAAAGTCACGGTACATGTGGCAGCTGGAGAGAACCAAGTCCTTAAAACATTTCTCTATTCTTTCCTTTCCTTTCTTAATAGCATGATACTGAGATAAACCCAAACTGGAACCTTTTATAGAATCCCAGCCTGGACGTTAGGGATATGGATATCAGGCAGATGAGATCTGCATCCAAACCCGCCTCGCTTGGGTTCATGGTTTTGCAAAACAAAACCCCCTTATGCATCAATCACAGAGGGGCCAGAAACAGATCCAAGCTTCCAAATCTTTCTTCAGCACATATTCTGGGGGCTTTGGAAAATATAATCTGGACCTGGACCAACCTACAGAAGATGGTTTTACAAACTGAACCAATCCCACTTCACCACCTTTTCTCTCCCGTAAAAGTTTGTATCTAACATCATAAATATGAATCCTATCTCCAAAACTAATCTGTTGTATATTCTCAGTCTATACATGACATGAAAACAATAATCAAATAAACAAAGCTTTGTTAAAATCAGTAGCTGTTCCTATCTGATAATAGATATCTATAGCAAAATAGAAAGGACAGGAAAGAATTAATGCTCGATTTAATTACAGAACATATTTCAGAACCTGCTGCAACTAATCAAGTGGCAGGATGCAGAGTGACCAATTAAGGCGGCAGGGGGCGGGGGATCCCTGAAATAGGAAGGGGGAAGCAAAGACAAACACTATAGTTTAAACAAAACAAGCATGGCCTGACAGGGGGGGGATACATTCATTATTTTGACTCTTTATTTATGTCCTTTCCAAATTCACTTGTGGCTCTGATTTGCTGCGTCACTGGTGAATTACGAGGTCATTAATAACTCATGGAAATGAATAATGTATCCGAAGTCAGCCCAAAGGAATTCTATATCTGTGTCTGTCTGAATACTGGGACGGGTATTTATTGTGAGTAAGGCATTTGTGAATGGTAACAGGGTAATATATACACATCTAATAATATATTTGGAAATTAAATACAATTTTGCAGCTCAGCATTTTTGGAGAAGTACCAAACACAAAAAGTAGTCAATAACCAATTTAAATTTTCACTTCTCCCATTTAATGTAGAATATTTCTGCTGGAAATTCCTTAAAGAATACATTATCTGTAACTATAACAACCAGTCACTGGATGACCAAGTAAGTTCAACTGAAGAACATTTAGCTAAAGGGTAAAAAAAAAAACAGTCAAACAATTTCCCCTTCCCCTTATCAATACCTCTCCAAGAAGCAACTTAAAGGCCTAACCATGCAAGGCTCATTCTGATGAATAGAAGCTACTGACTGACATGAGGATATTCACATATGGACTACAACTGTCATGAAGAAATTGCAGCACTAGGCTTTTATATTGTGCAATCTGGAGTAATACAGCACCTTTCTATCTGTGACTCTTATTGTTACATCCTTGGAAATGGCATTCCATGGTGTGGATTTACAGCTCAGGTTGCATGGGGATTTGCACAGCTGAGGGTTTACTCTGGTCTGTGGAATAGATTTTTATTTAGGGAAGTGTGAGAAGTAAAGAATAACCCCTGCTGGTTGTTCCATCTCGATTAGAGTCTGCCAGCCTGGGCAATTAGTTAAAGCCATAATTTTATTTGTAAAATGACCACGTGATCCTTATTGGGAAAAGAACCATGCAACCCCAAGATGCCAAAGCCGAATCATGGATTGGAGCTGAACCACACTTTAAGTCACTACTTCCATTAAAGCCAGGAATAAGTCATTAAAACAGTTTCCTGCACAGTCCTCTCATTAAACTAAATTCTTAACCTACTTCCTTAGCATTCACTGTCTACTATCTAAACACCTTTAAATACACTACAGCGAAATGTAAAGATATTCCATAACCGCACCATCCTTTTGCATCGTAATGCAACAATTGGAAAGCTCCTAAGGTACTTGTTGAATTGTGAGCTAATTAACGAAGAGCGCAGCAAATGATAAGATTTAAGCATAGTGTTGTCAGCAAATTTTGAACTAAAAGGGATTATGACAAACCACTGCATGCGCACATGGCCGCTGTTTGAGCTGAGTCCAATTTTCAATATCTATAGTTAAGAATTCAGGTGCAAAGGAGAATCCCGAAAAGAACATCAGGGTCCTGCCATCCATTAACGGTCAACAACGGAACAATTTGTGGTTGAGCTAAATGTTTTGCACCAGAACACAGAGGAACTACATGGACAGCCATTGCTACTGGCATGAACAGGCATCAGTTTTCAGGCATTATTGCTGAACTGATCCAAAATAGGATCTTGGTTTGCATGGTTTTCTTCTTTATCAAAAAGGCTGTCATAAAGGATGGAGCATAGTCTAACCAAGAACTGTAAAGTAATGAGCCAAATCAATCAACTGAAGCATCTCTTGATAAGTTTATTCAGGGGCTGGCATAAGACTGGCTACAGTGGTATGTAGCCAGTCTGTGACTGCTACCGTAGCAGCAAACATCTCCAATGGCCAATGATAAGACATTAGATGGGGAGGCCTCTGAGTTACTACAGAGAATTCTTTCCCAGGTGTCTGGCTGGGGACTCTTGCCTATATGCTCAGGTCTAGTTGATCACCATATTTGGGATTGGAAAAGAATTTCCCTGGGGGTCAGACTGGCAGAAACTCTGGGGTTGTGTTGTTTTTTTGCCTTCCTCTGCTGCATGGGACACAGGTCACTTGCAGATTTAAACTAGAGTAGATAGTGGATTCTCTGTAACTTGAAGTCTTTAAATCATGATTTGAGGACTTCAGTAACTCAGCCAGAGGTTATGGGTATATTGCAGGTGGGTGAGGCTCAGTGGCCTATAATCTGCAAGAGGTCAGACTAGACCAGAGGTGGGCAAACTATGACCCGTGGGCCACATCCAGCTTGCAGGACCATCCTGCCTGGCCCCTGAGCTCCTGGCTGGGGAAGCTAGCCCCCAGCCTCTTCCTTGCTATCTCCCCTCCCCTGCAGCCTCAGTTTGCTGCACAGGCAGCACTCTGGCCTGCCATTCCTGCTGGGCAGCATTGCAGTGGCGTGGCTGGCTCTGGCAGACTGCGAGCTCCTGACACTTTGAGCAGCAAGGTAAGGGGGTGGGGAGCCAGGGGTGGAGGTTGGATAGGGAGTGGGGATTTCTGGGGGGCATTCAGAGGACAGGGAGAAGGGTGGGGTTGGATGTGTCGGGGATCCTGAGGTGGGAAGTCAGGGGATGGGAAGTGGGAGGGGGCGGATGGTGGTGGGGTCCCGGTTAGGGGCTGGAGTGTGGATATGGGTCAGGGCAGTCAGGGGACAGGGAACAGTTGGATAGGCATGGGAGTCTCGGGGTGTGTGTGTGGACAAGGGTCAGAGTAATCAGGGGATAGGGAGCAGGGATCATTGGATAGGGGATGGAATCTAAGGGGGAGATTGGGTGTCCCTCAAGGGGGCAGTCAGGGGACAAGGAGCAGGAGGGGTTGGATGGGTCAGGAGTTCTGAGGGGGGCAGTCAGGGGTGGGAAGTGGGAGGAGGCAGATGGGGGTGTGGGGAGCACAGCCTTCCCTATCCTGCTCTCTGTACAGTTTCACAATGCCAATGTGGCTCTCAGGCCAAAAGGTTTGCTCACCACTGTTCTAGACACTTCCCCAACATGAGAAGAGACCTCATCTTAAAGCATTTACAGTCTGAAAGCACTAGACATTATTTACTAATCAATACATAGAGAGAGGAAACAAACACCTCAGGTACACTCCACTGAATGCAATGGATGAACCTCCAGCTTGTCACCTTAATACTGTCCTGGTATTGCTATTTAACTGAATCACATGTAATAAATCTAAGGCCATATACATACATGACTTGAGTCAGCTCCCATTGAAAAATCAGTGGGAACTGGCTCAAACCCCCAGAAACCAGCATCATCGGTGGGGATGGACGTCAGGATCTTTGGCACCAAAAGCAGGACCTCCCAGCACTCAAGGTAAAGGAGCAGCTTCCATTGCTGCTGTAGAATTTTGTTCTCTACATGAACCAGCCACTAAAGATGTCTCACACAAGTGCAATGATCACCATAGCAAGGTGTAGGACTTGGCTTGAGAGGTGGGGAAAGGGAGGTGCTTACAAGAGGGTCTCAACTTCAAAAAGTTGTCCACATTATGAAAAAGCTTGAGAACCACTGTTGAGCTGAAGTTGTGTCAGCTGCCTCCTGGAATTCTACCATGTCTGATGGATTACATTTGTATCTGTTTTATTCCCTCAAGCAATTATGAATGGACATTTTTTAGGCCCCAAACCACAGCTTTTGAAATGAAATGATCCCCATTAACTTAGATGTCCTTTGGATCAGACCCTTAGGCCATGTCTACATTACCACTTCTGTTGGCAAAACTTGTTGCTCAGGGGTGTAAAAAAACCATACCCCCTGAAAGGGGTGGTGGAACCTTTGACCCCACCCCAAGGTCCCTCCTCTTCCCCTTGAGGCCCCAACCCTGGCCAAGCTGGAAGCCAAAGCAGGACTGGGTAGCCCAGCTCCCAACCTCCTGGGAGCCCAACCTCCCCTCGTCTGCTCCCCACAGCTGCCCTAGCTCCCCAGTTGGATTTTACCAGCTGCTGGCCTGGCCAGGGTGAGGTCTTGTGGGGGAGTGTAGTGAGCGGAAGATTACTGTGATGGCAATCGTTAGGGGGCACAGTTACGCTTCTAAGTTGTCTCCAGGGTAATGCATAATTAAGGTTATCAGTTTGGGAATGGCCTTGTGTTCCTGTTATCTCGTGTGCATGTGTCTGAGAAGGGCTTCTCAGCTGTGTGAACTGTTTACTTGGTCTGTGTGAATTTCAGCTTGTGTGAAACTAATCAGGTAAACTGAGGCAGGATTGCAAAACAAGTGGAGGACAGCGTATAATCAACAAGTGCAGGACAGCGTGTAATTGTCAGGTGCTTGCCTGCTTGCTTGCTTGCTATTCATGAGACATGTCTATGTATGAGATGCAAATGAGTATGAGTATTTCTGTGCTGACACACCCTTGTGTGTCGGGCTTCTTCCCTGGGCACTGCTCCGGTGTGCCAGGCCCCCATTCTGTGGCCGCGCTGAGAGGGGCCCCCAGCACCAGATGGCCGCGACCTTCAATAAACTCACCACTTATTTCATCTAGCCACTGTGTGTGAGCCTCATTTCTACGGGACTCCCTAGGGTACCCTGCAACAGGGAGAGAAGGGGTCCATGGCACAAAATGGAAGGTCCATGGCCCCCCTGTTCCGGCACCCCTTCCCCTGAGCAACATACATTTCACCAGCATAAGCACTTGTATGCACAGTGCTATATCAGCGGAAGAGTTTCTCCCACCAGCATAGCTACCGCTGTTTGTTTAGGTGATTTTATTATGTCGACGGGAGATCTCTCTCCTGTTGGCACAGAGTGGCTATATGAGCGATCTTACAGCAGTGCAGCTGTAGACAGGGTCTTAGTGTAGACAGGGTCTTAGTGTCCAGATCAAATGTATATACATACCTCATGCAGCCTCTTCAGTAAAATGGCACCCAGTTAAAAGGGGACCCAGAAGAGGGATCTAAACATTCCCAGTGCTCTAGCTCATTCTAATAAACTTACACAACATATCAAGAACATTTCCAAATGGGCGACAGAGAAACTGAAAAGATATAACAACCCTAACCTAGCACACACATTTAAGGCTCTATTCTTCTTTGCTGAGTGACATCTTATTACGTGGCATATACAATCAGCACCCACTTGCTGCTGAGGGTGACCGGAGAAGCAAGGGAGGGTCTTCTGCTATAATGCAGCTTCCGCCCTGGCCCGTACGCAGCTTGCCTGTGTGCAGCAATGGTCCCCCCCACCCCTTGCGGCACAGTGGCGCTGACACATTAGCTTGACTGGGACAAGGACCATGGTGGCTCTCCCAATACACTGTTCACTGTTCACATTGTACATTGTTCACGTTCTGGATGAGACCTTTGAAGAGATCACGGAGGCTGATTATTGTGATGTTATAGAGCACATCAACGCCCTATTCCGCATCTAGGCATGCATGCAGCCCTAACCCACCTTGCCCCTGGAGCCCACACTAAATAACTTCCTTCCCGGAAAAAGCCACTTACCGGGAATCTCCTCTGGTATTTGTCCTTCCCCAAGCACCACCCGCCGCAAGTCACAGCCTTCTTCCTGGCTCCAGAAGAGCTCCTGGCCTCAAGGGATTCTGGAGTGTCTCCCCCCATCTCAGCACCCTCGCTCCTACTTTCCTCCTCCTCCTTCCCACTAGTTGGATTGGGCAAGGAAGTCCAAGATGGTCCTCAGAATGGAGGTGGGGTCATCCCCACGGATCAAGTCCAGCTCTTTGTAGATTCTGCAGGTCGCAGGGGCAGCACCAGAACAGGTGTCTGCCTCACAGACATTCCGCAGCTCCTTCACTTTACCCTGGCACTGCACTGTGTCCTGGTCATGGCCCCTTTCCATCATGGCCCGTGATATCTGTAGATACTGTAATTCCTACAGCCGAAGTGCAGCTGGGACTGCACAGCTTCCTCCCCGCAAACACTGATGAGCTCCAGCACCTCACCATTGCTCTATACTGGAGATCACCTGGTGCGTGGAGGCATGATCACCTGGAAAGATGTGTTGAGAGCATTGCACACCTGGCTGAGCAAACAGGAAGGGGATTTTCAAAATTCCCAGGGAATTTAAAGGGCGGGTCTGACGGTTGGTCACCTGGGAGTAGAGTTCAAACTGATGACCAGAGTGGCTGGAACAGGCATTGTAGCATATTTCTGGAGGCCGATCCAGATTTCATTAGTATTGGATGGACGGAACCCCTGGCCCGCAGCTGGCTGAGCAGGGCCGGCGGAGCCAGCAGCCGAAACCCCAGACCGGCAGCAGGTTGAGCGGCTCAGCCCACTTTCGGTCTGGGGTTTGGTCTGCCCCCCGCGCTGTCGGTCTGGGGTTCCCTCCGCCGGCCCCAGTAAATGTAAAATATATTACTGCCACACGAAATCTTAAATTAATAAGGACTTGGCATGCCACTTCTCAAAGGTTGCCGGTCCCTGCTCTATGCGCTGCAGTGGGAGTAACGTGGACTTGGTGTCATTCACCAACAGGCCCAGAGTGGTGCACGTGGACAGGAGGAACACCAAGTGGACACGCACCTGCAGCCAGTTGTCCCGATAGAAGATCTGGACCACATAACGTCTGAGGCAAGCTGTAGTTTCCTTCTTAAATTTAGTTATTTATGTCCCAGTTATGCCAGTAGGGCCAAAATGATCCGAAGTTATTTTAGGTGCCCCAATATTTGCATCTTGAGTTGCCTGAAAGGGGCCTCGTTCTCAGACAGGCAGGTGCTCAGCACTTGTTGAAAATCAGGTTCCTTTAAGGTCTTCAACCAGACAACCAAAAATTACTAGTTATTTTTAAAAATCTTGGCCTAAGGTATTGGTTCTGCTGAAGTAAATAGCACAGATGTTAGAAATGCCTCCCAGAGCTCCCCCAGCACATCCTTGTGGCTATACCATTTACTTACATAACACCCCTACACACCAGACACGCTAGATGGGCCAATGCAGTGAGAAAGGGTGTTGGGACAGAGCCATGTCTCTGCTAGTTTAGGGGTGCTGTGCACCCCCAGGGTATATAAATGGAGTGGTCCGTGCACTCAACTGAATGCAAAGACTGCAACTGTGCCCAATCCTTACACAGTCTTTCCTCCCTCTTCCCCCCGCTGCTCAGGAGGCAGGTGAGGTCTGGCCTTTAGGGAGTTTATTGTTCAGTAAAGTGGGATTCTAATAGCATCACCTTGAGCTAGTCATGTGCAGGTGTTGCTCAAACTTCTCCTGCCCCCACAGAGCGGTGTTTATGAACCTCAGACCTGACCTGCAGCACCCTTGAGAGTCCTGCGGAACCTACTAGTCATGATAAATTGTGGGATAATTCTGAGACATGCATAGAATCTAGGGCAGTAGATAACCACACCCAGGATTCTGAAGGTGTAAAGAAATGAGCATTAGAGATACCTCCTCACATGCTATTTGATGAGAATAAACTGAAAATTAATTATGTCACCATGGCACATAAACAAGCTATCAGACTGGCTACCTTTGAAAGGCTCACAGATCTCTCAGGCAAGGTCTACACTGGGAGCAGGGTCAACCTAAGATACGCAACTTCAGCTATGCGAATAGCGTAGCTGAAGTCAACGTATCTTAGGTTGACATACCTGGATGTCCTCACAGCGGTGAATCGACCGCTGCTGTTCCCCCATCAACTTGGCTTCCACCTCTCGTGGCAGTGGAGTTCTGGAGTCGACAGGGAAAGCACTCGGGGATCGAGCCTCAGAGTCAAGTTAACAAGCTAACTGTCATCCTTTGCAAACCAAGCCTACAAGCAGAGCTATCCTGAGCCCTTAGCAATTGTCACTAATGAACACTCATGTATTGAATGCCAAATAGTCTGTGTTTACAAAAGAAGAAATAGAGGGTGACTTAACATATCTTCACCTTCTACTGCCTTTCCAAGATCCATCCACTCCTCACTTGCCCCTCAGCTAAAACACTTGAGTCTGAGTCATCTCCCAGCTTGATCAGCAAAACCATCTCTTCCTCCTCTCCAAGGCTGCTGCAAAGATCAGCTCTCTCAATCAATCTGACCACATCAACCCCCTTCAATCTCCCAGTGTTCTCTCTCCCTTCTCCACTGTACCAAATTCAAGCTACTTGTTCTTGCCTTTAAGGCCAAGTATAATTCTGACTCCCTGCTTAGCCACCTTTGCCTCTTTTCACATCACACCGTATCCTCTGCTCTGCTAATTATCTGCTCCTTTCACAAGCTTTTCAGTGCCTTTGTCCACAATGCCTTTTCCTGAGCTGGTCCATAATCAAATGTCTCCTAAAGACCTACTTCTACCAGGATATCTACAAGGGAGGATCAGATGGATTGTGGTGAAGAATCAAGCTACCATGAACTCATGCAGTATTTACAACCCCCCCAAATGTTCAAACATCATTCAGATTTTTTAAAATGATACATTTTGGTCTCATTTTATTTGCCTTCGAGTTTTGAGCCTTTAGGGTTCAGATTTTAAAGATTTTCTCTGCAAACTTGAGGGCTAAAAGTTGAACTTAAAAAAATACTCTTGTGGAGTCACACAACTCCAGGTACTGGGGCTTTAAGAAACAACACCGAATATTACAGGACTTGTGATATAATCACAGGAGTTGGCAACACTGCAAACAGACACCACCACCACCCCACTAAGTCATTACATTGTCATAAAAGCTGCCTACCACAATCAGGCTCCTAACAAGTCCCAGGTCTAGATCTCCTGGGAAGGAGATTTTAAGAGTGGAGTATGGGAGCCTGCAGAAGATAATGTTGAGAGGGTCAGTATTATCTAATGGGGGAAATCCCTGTGCACTTGGAGGATGATTACACTGTGAAAAGCAGCTCTCCTGAGAAGCCACCCTCCTCCCCAGCCACACCTCATTAAAATCGACAAAGTGCAAAACACACAAGATTCTGAACAGGGGCTTCCTTTGGATCTGAGGGAATGAGGGGGTGGGATTTGGGCTTTTGCCCAACTATCTCCACAACCCCCTGACAAAATCTGGACCATTTTTCCAGCTCTCCATGCATAATAGCAGAGGGCATGACCCAGACTCTCAAACTGACATCCAATAATGGTCATTGGACACTCTACATTCAAGACAGCAGAATTGAGCCCAAAACATCATGCTGCTGCCAGACTACACTACATAAGCAACAGACACACAGAGAACACTGATCAGCTGCCTACAAATCAGTCATTTTAAAGTCAGTAATTCTAATATTTAGTCAGGGTTATCTCTGTAATAGCCTCTGGCCATATTAATTAATAGCTTCTTGTCAGACTATAAATCACAGTCCATCATTTTCAAATTGGAGAATTTCACCTTTTTTTCTATTTTAAAAATAAGTGAAATGTAATCCTGGGAAATTTGCTAATCAAAGTAAAGCAACTAATAGCTCATATACTTATAAAAACCCACTTCTAACATGATAAGAAAACTTTGGAGAAAAAAAGACCATCTGGAGATATAATAAATCTGACAATAGGCAGCAATCTCAGAATCAAAGACAGAACTTCATTACATTAGGAAAAATGACTTTCTAATTAACTCATGAGGAAAACCTTGTGATTCATTCACCCTAATGGAGTTAGAGAGTTCAGTCTTCTTCATCAGTGTCATGAAATCATTGTCCCTCACAAATTATAACTCATTCTCTGCTCTGTAGTTAGGAGAGCATGATAGATTAATTAGGCATTTAAGCAGACTGAAGATAATTTTAATGAAGTCAACATTTGACATTCACAACCCATTTTTAAAAAGTGCTTAAGCAAACTCTTTTAAGGTAATGAACACTAGCTTTTTTGGGATCTGCTTCCTTTAGCCTGGATTTAGATTCAACTTAATTTGTAAAGAGGAAAATTTGCTAGCCTTTGAAATGTTATAAGCCAGAAACTCTTAGCTTTACCCTTAATGATAATGGCCTATAATGTAGCCTTGTGGTGGTGCAGAATCAACTCTCACTGATACATGTGGGGATATGTGGACTGTTTCTTTAAATATGTATCAAGCTGCCAGGCAGCATGGCTCCAGAGGTCCTAGGATGAAGCTCTACAGTGCAAAACCATAAGGGATGGAGTAGTTCTAAGGATAACACAGTTTCCCTTATTCTAAGCAAGTTCCTTGTTCAGTGTTAGAAGAAAGCATCTTTCTGTGACTCTTTAAGGCTACCATAGGACAACATGGTAGCAGGTTTAAAGTACCATAAGAAGAAGTAAACAGAACAAAGATTTGGTTTACACTCACTCTTTCTCCCACATGCTTTTTTAAAATGTCAGTTGTTTGAAGTGTCTCAGAAATGCAGAACATTAGAAATAGTCCCAGGGGACAGAGAGATCAGTGGTTAAAGTGCAGGTGAGATGGTGAAAAGCGCAATTAATTAAAAAGCTATCCAATTCATCACAGGGATATCACCTCCACATGTGATACAGATAAGAGTCTGCTTCTTAAGATCTCCAAATTAGCAACAGATGTTCCAACTACTCTCCTTTATGGCACTTGATACTATTAGTTTCATAGGCAGCATGGTTTGGATCATAGCAACTGGTTTTAGTCCTCTCCCCAGCAATGTGTGTTCATAATCCATACTGGGTTATATACAAATGTCAGCAGGTTCGCATGGCATAATCATACACTAAAGAATCTGCAGAAGAAAATCATAGGAAAAGAAGTAGAGGATTAAGATGTATGACAGATCCTCTTATGTAACTATGACTGGATAACATGCTATTTTTCTCACATTCTTCTTGTACTCAGTACTAGGATCATAACGGGAGTTTATAACACAGATATAACTTTTCCTTTCATTTAGAAGGAGCAAGGGAAAGTCCGTGAAAGGCGTAAGTGGGCACTTGTGATGGTATTCTTTTATCCTGAACTTTTGCTTCACAAGGTACTAGTGCAGTCTCTGAGGCAGGTACAAGATTCAGAGGTATTGGTTTACTTCTCTGCATGGGCATATGGAAAGAGGAGGTTAAAGACTAGAGCCTCTGTCCTGCTAACTGCTCCATATCAGTCCCATTGACTTCAGATGGAGTAACTTGAAGGACTGGGGTCTACGATGGTTCCCGGAGACAGTATTTAGATGAAGGGTGGGTAAGGTCAAAGTATTTAGGAGACAGGTATAGCAGATAGGAAGCCACAGTATAATATAGGGCAGGGGTCTCCAAACTACGGCTCAGGGGCTGGATCCGGCCTGCAGTTTCGATTTCTCTGGCCCTCCAGCCGAGCAAGCATGTGGAGAAGCTGCTGCTGCCCCCACCCCCCGCGAGGCGGCCCCATGTGTGAAGGGGTGAGTGCCCCCACGGCAGTGGCCGGAGGAGTAAAAGGGTGAGGAGGCTTTTGCATATATTGAATTTTTTCACAGTTGCTTCGGCCCACGAAGCCTCTTAAAAAATCTAATATGGCCCTTGCCTCAAAGTTTGGAGACCCCTGACATAGGGCATCATAGCCAGAACTCATTGGTACACCATCGTTTGAGAGATTCTTACTCAGAGATAGTTTGAGAAATCCTGGCCACCAGCCATGTGACTGGGCACGAGCAGGCAGTTTGCAGTGTACTAGGAGAGAAATGGGAACTTCTCATACTTAGTATTCAATTTGTGATTCAGGCCACAGATGCCCTTTTCAGAGGCAGTTTTTTCTGCCATTAGGATGTACCAGTCTCTTACTAGTTATGATTCCATGTCACTCATCATCAATCACAATAAGTGAAGTGAATTCGGTATGCTTCTAAATTGGCTCTGATCTTACATTCATTAACTATAACTTCACTGAACACACACCCCTTGGAGAAGGTAAGTCCCCACAAATACTTCCATGAGCAAAATATTAAGGTTCCTACAATGAGTATTCCAGTTCACAGACATCAAAACTATGAGCTAGGATGGTGTGACCAAGGGACCTCTTGGTGCCAAATAACAGAGGACACGAGGTTACACGGGGGTCAGGTATATAGATAACAGTTCACCAAAAGGGGCAATGGGAGGTTTCTACTGAGAGACAGTAGCCTGCTGCTTGTCAATCATTGCAAAATGTAGTACAGATAATATTTAAGGACTTATGTATCTATACTAAAACGGATTGGCTTGGAATTAAGGTGGGTCATCAGGAGGTGACCTACATCAGAAATCCTCCTTTCAGGAAGGAGGTAGGAGACACCTATCACTCTGTCTGGTCATCCATGTATCGTATACCTCACAGTGTAGGCCTACTATTTGCATACTGAGCCACAGGAAAAAGAAGAGATTGCAAAAGCTACCTGAGAGGAAATACAGAAGATGAAACAAACAGCATATTTATCCTGCTTATGAAAAAAGACAAAGGATGGGATTGATAGAAACACACAAAATCCCTCACCCGGGAAACTAGATGACAGAACCTTAGCTGATTGCCTAATGTACCTTCCATGATCTTTCCAGAGTATAAGGCTTAGATTCATAACCGTTCTTAGGTGTCTCTCAGCATTTTCCATCCACAGATCTCAACTGGGAGAATTCAGTTAAGAACTAGCTTCCACATTTTACAGAGAGGGAAACCAACCACAGAAGTGAAGTGATGTGGACAAAGTCACACAAGTTAATACAGAACAAGGAATACAATTTTCTGTCAAGATTTTTTACATTGACTAGTTCTTTCGGGCAGGGCCAGCTCTACCCTTTTTGCCGCCCCAAGGAAAAAAAACCCGCTCAGACTGCTGCCACCCCAACAATGGATGGAATGCTGCCCCTTAGCATGTGCTCCCCAGGCACTTGCTACCTCCACTGGTGCCTGGAGCCGGCCTTGCTTTTGGGTGTCTCAGTTTTGGACACCCAACTTGAGATGCTGCAGGGGATCAATTTTCTGTGCTGAGCATCCACCCCCCTGTCAATCAAGTCCCAAAGGAGTCTGAAACTGGACAGAAAAAATGAAGCACTAGTCAATTTTTAAAATCTTGGCCTAGCTGCCTTTATTCCCAGTACACTTCATTAGGCCATGATACATACTATTAGAGGCAATAGTGGATATTTTTCTATTCTCCAAATTTTAAAATACATCAGTGAATCCTAGTTAAAACTCAAGAGAAATTTAAAAACAAAAATCACCAATTTCCTGGGAAACATTTTTTAATTGCTCTCTTACCTCATACCTGGCAGTTGTCTATAAATTGAGACAGCTGGCAATTTATTCATTACTACATAGCGTATCTCCTTGTGGTAACACCCCTTCATCTCACAGCGGTGTTGTAAAAATAAATTCATTAATGTTTGTGAAGCACTCATACTATACTGATGAGCATCATAGACCAGCACATGAGAAAGCAATCATTCTGTATTCAGTTTAGGGTTTGAACAATGTGCAGTAAAGAAAGGCATAGAGGCCACACATTGAACATAGTGGCATTTCCTAAAGTTTGAGCGATTTACTGTCAAGCCTGGTAAGGCTGCAAAGTCTTTTTGTATTTAATTTTCTAGTTTTTTTTTTAAAGGAAACTGAAAAAAATCCCAAAAATTCTATCCTGTGGCATATTGACTCTCACCCAAGTCATCAGCAGGGTTGGAACCTTCAGTTCCACCACACAGAACTCTGCCACTTGAGGTTATGAAGGAACTGGTAGCAGTAGTAGGTTGTCATCCTCAATGTGAACCAGCACTAGAATGGGATGGGCCACTTCACCGGTGGATTTCACAGCAACAGAAGATAGAAGATATTACCTCACCCACCCTGCCTCAGGAATACTACTAGAATTTGAAACTTCTGTCTGGTAAGAAGCACCTTACCATCGTCAGTGCCTATGCTCATGACCAACCCAGATGAAGTAAAGGTCAAGTTCTATGAGGAACTCCATTCAGTCATCACCAATGCTCTAAAGGTGGACAAGCTCATCATTCTTGGTGACTTTAACGCAAGAGTCGGCTCTGACCACACTGCCTGGGATGGAGTCCTTGGAAAACATGGAATGGGTAACTGTAACAGCAATGGTCTTCTCTTGCTCCAGACCTGCGCAGAGCACGAGCTGCTCATCACAAATACAATCTTCCGCCTCCCTACCCGTAACCGGACATCATGGAAACACCCTCGCTCCAAACACTGGCACCTGATCGACTATGTTATTTATCATCAGGAAGAGGGATAGGCAGGATGTCCGGGTGACCAAGGCCATGTGTGGCGCTGATTGCTGGACAGACCACCGCCTCATCCTCACCAAGCTTAACATCTGTATTCAACATAAAAGACGGCCACAAGGAAAGAAGGCTCCCAAACGGCTGAATATCGCCAAGTTGAAGATCACAAGCACTAAACAGTCCTTTGTGGATGCATTGGAAGAATGTCTGGAATCCACCCCTCTTGACAGCCAGAACGTGGATGTTGACTGGGTGACACTCAGAGGGCTGGTCTACAGCACAGCTACAGAGATCCTGGGGCCCTCAACCAGAAAGCATAAAGACTGGTTTGATGAGAACTGCTATGAGATCAAGCAGCTACTGGAAGAAAAGCACCGCGCCCATCAAGCCTACTTTAACAATCCCAAGTCCACATCACAGAAAGATGCCTTCAGCAATGTTCGGAGACCCATACAGCAAAAACTCCGTCAGATGCAAGACACTTGGCTTAGCAGAAAAGCTGACGAGATTCAAGGCTATGCTGACAGGCATGACATGAAGAATTTCTATGATGCCCTGAAAGAAGCGTACGGACCTACATCCTCAGGGTCATGCCCTCTCCTTAGCGCTGACGGAAACACTTTGATTACTGACAAGGATACGATTCTTGTAAGGTGGGCTGAACACTTCGACAGCGTTCTGAACCGTCCCTCGTCCATCAATGATGAAGCCATTGATTGCCTCCCGCAAGTGCCCATCAACAAGGCACCCGCCTACTTTATTAGAGACGCAGAAAGTGATCCATCTCCTCTCCAGTGGCAAAGCTCCTGGCTCAGACTCCATTCCAGCTGAGATTTATAAGGAAGGCAGCACTGCCTTGACTGAAAGGCTCCATCAACTGTTCCTACTTATGTGGCAACAGGAGAAGATCCCGCAGGAGTTCAAAGATGCTTTCATCGTACACCAGTACAAGAGGAAAGGGAACCGGCAGCTCTGTGATAACCACAGAGGTATATCCCTACTCTCCATCGCAGGCAAGATACTCGCCAGGATCCTGCTGAACCGCCTAACAGCACATCTGAACCAGGGACTTCTGCCAGAAAGTCAGTGCGGATTTCGGAAAAAGCATGGGACCATTGACATGGTGTTTGCTGCGAGACAACTGCAAGAGAAGTGTCAGGAGCAGAGGTCCGACCTGTTCTCCACCTATGTCGACCTGACCAAGGCTTTTGATACTGTTTGTAGAGAGGGCCTGTGGAAGATCATGGCCAAGTACGGATGCCCAAGGAAGTTCATCTCTATGGTCCAACAGTTCCATGAAGGCATGCAGGCACGAGTCCAGGACAACAGCGAGTCATCTGCACCGTTTCCTGTTACAAACGGTGTGAAGCAGGGTTGAGTCCTGGCACCTACACTCTTTAGCATTATATTCTCTGCTATGTTGACCGATGCTTTCAGAGACCGAGACGTTGGAATTGGCATCAGGTACCGCACTGATGGTTAGGGTGACCAGATCGGAAGAGTGAAATATCAGGACACATTAGGGGAAGAATGGGGGGGGGCAAGGGGAGGTGCGTGAGCGGGGGGGCGGGACACAACATGCACCGGTGTACAGCCCTGATCAGAGCCATGAGAGGGGGGACACAGCCCTAGGAAGCTGAAAAAGGGGTTGCAGAAACCATGGGGCCAGGGGTTAAATATACTATTATTTAGTTTATATATTTAATGAAAATAAATGAATAATCTGATAGTGCTATATCATTATTGTTTTTATTTTGTGCCCTCCCCTCCCCCAGACACGCAGGGAAGACCTGACGGCCCTGCATGACTTGTTTTATAAAGGGTGGTGGGTGGCACCCTACGAGTGACTCGAACTTTGGGGGGAGAGGGCGACTTTTTTTCCTTGTGTGCGGGGAACAGCAGTGCCAAGCTGCCTGTTCCTGCACCCGGCTTCGACCTTTGGTCCTGCCCACACCACGTGCTTACCATATAACCATGTCCCCGTTTTCCAGTTGCGCTTTTGTGCAGCTGTGCCCTGCTTGGTTTTAAACTGCGGGAGGTTTTCTCCGGCGTGGCGTGGAAGATAGCGGAGGTGCTGGCTTTGTTGGCGGGCAGTTTTAAGGGCTCTCCCCCACCAGCACCCCTCAATGGCACCCAAAAACATATAAACCTCCCTCATTGCCCAGCCCCCCGTCCCCACCTCCCAGATACTCATCCCATCACACCCTGCTCCCTTCTCTGGCCACATTCACCAGCCCTACTGGGAGGTCTTTGGCTCCTAGGGTGAGAGCAACAAGGGGTCTCCAGACTCTTCAGCCAAAAGGACTAGCTCTGTGGCTCTCAGTGGCTGGGAAGTGCCAGTGGGAGCTGCCGGAGCCTGGAGTGGGGCTTGCAGCCAGGTAAGCATGCAAAGCCCCCTCCCCCAAGAGCCAGAGGGACCTGTCAGGGGCTGAGGTAGGGAGTCCCAGCGATACTTACCTGGGGCAGCTCTGTTCTCCTGTCCCAGGAAGTATCCAGCAGGCAGGTCCCTCTGGCTCTTGGGGTCAGGTCAGGATTGGGTCAGGGGGCAGGAGCCGCGTTGCAGGGGCCGGGGGGGCTCTCTGCTGCCTCTGCAAGCAGCCCAGTCCCTGCAGCATGCAGCTGCATGCTCCACGGCAGAGACCTCTCCCGAGGGGAGGGACCTGGCCGGCTGTTTAGAAGCTGCCTGGGGCAGTGGGGCTGGAAAAAGTGAGAGGAGCCACAGCCAGGTATGGGGGGTGCGCTGCTTGCATGTGCTGGCAGAGGGAGGGGAGGCACAGAGCCCCCCCCCCCGGCCACTCCCCTCCCCCAACCCCTCATCAGTGATCATCAACACCACGTACAGCCACTGCCCCAGGCAGAGAGTGAGGACAGGTCTCTCTCTGCCAGTGGGGGGTGGGGGGAAGGGGGAGCTGCTTGCCCGGGCGTCGGCAGAGAGAGACCTGTCCTGACTCTCTGCCTGGGGCAGTGGCTGTAGGCGGGGCTGATGATCGCTGATGAGGGGCTGGGGAAGGGGGGTGGCCGGGAGCTCTCTGCCTCCCCCCCCCCCCCCGGTCTGCGCTTGCAAGCAGAGCTCCCCTCCCCCGCAGAGTCAGTGTGCTCCTGCCAGCAGGCGAGTGAATCAGCCGCCCTGCCGGCGGGAAGCAGCGGCTGCCGGTGCAAGGTCCTGAATATTGGGACAAAACAGCGTCCCGACCATACCTTGGTCGGGACGCGGGACAAGTCCCTTAAAATCGGGACTGTCCCGATAAAATCGGGACGTCTGGTCACTCTACTGATGGTAAAATGTTCAACCTAAGGAAGCTTCAGGCGAAAACCAAGGTCATGACAGACATTATTCGAGACTTTCTGTTTGCTGATGACTGTGCTCTCAACGCTGGCTCAGAAGCTGATATGCAACGCAGCGTAGACAAGTTTTCCAACGCCTGCGCAAACTATGGTCTAATCATCAGTATAAAGAAGACTGAAGTTTTGCATCAGCCGGCCCCAGGGAAGCCCTATGTTGAGCCCAATATCACTATTAATGGCCAGAGACTCAATGCAGTGAACAGATTCACATACCTTGGCAGCACACTGTCCCAAAATGCCACCATAGATGATGAGGTGAATATCAGGCTCGCTAGAGCCAGTGCAACTTTTGGCAGATTAAACACCAACATCTGGAATAGAAGAGGCATCACCACCCAGACCAAGCTGAAAGTATACAGGGCGGTTGTTCTTCCCACACTGCTCTACGCCAGTGAAACCTGGACTGTGTATCAGCACCATGCCAAGAAGCTGAACCACTTCCACACAACAAGCCTCAGGAAAATCCTTAACATCAAGTGGCAGGACAAGATCCCAGACACTGAAGTACTCGCCCAAGCAAACCTGCCCAGCATCTTTACCATCTTGATGCAGTCGCAGCTACTCTGGGCAGGGCATGTAGTCCGTATGTCAGACCATCGGCTACCAAAGCGACTTTTTTATGGCGAGTTGCAACAAGGACAGTGGTCCCATGGGGGTCAGAAGAAGCGCTTCAAAGACACTCTCAAAGTCGCCCTCAAAGCATTTGACATTAATCCTGACTCTTGGGAACAGAGCGCAATGAATCGGACTACATGGCGCTCTTCCGTGTATAAAGGTGCCGAATCATGTGAGGCCAAAATGACGGCTGCAGCAGAACAAAAGAGGCAAGCCAGAAAAGCCCGTGCCAGAAACCCTGCTGGAGATGTCCTCCTTGTCCCCTGTCCTATCTGTCATCGGACCTTTCGTGCAAGGATTGGCCTCATCAGCCATCTGCACACACACAGACAAAATCAGCCCCAGCAATTTACGGATGACTGAGTGGTCCTCGTCAAATCGACGGACGAACCACCACTAGCATTTGAAGAAAGAAAGCCTTTTAAAATAGTGTTTCTGTCACAGAGAAGACTAATACACGAAAGGCAACACTGGACTCCCTTGTCAAGTGGCTAGTCCCAGACAAGAGATACTACAGGGGAAGATGCATTTCCTACCTACTCCCCAACCTGGAGTGAGAACACTGAAAACCATCTCTTTGGACTCATGTTGCAGTAAGTAACTAACGTCCAGCTAAGGGAGTATGTTGACAGTGCATTGTAGGCCCAGAGCTGATATAATTTTGCAGAACATGGGTTTGTTAATCTAGGGTTTGAGCATCTACACTCATTTGTAATCCCAGGTTAGGAATTGTTAAACCCAGGTGCTCCAGCGTCTACACATAGGCCCTGCTTTATTTCTACACGTACTCTTAGATTCCCTATATAGAGAAGGAGGAAGAATCACACAGAAGTAGTGAAGAAACACATAGCAGTCAATTAACCTTTATAAAGAAGCTGCTGAAAACAATGTAATTTAGCTAATGAGATTCCCAAATGGGAGCTGGAGGAAGAGGAAAAATAATCAGTAAAATACATTGATTTAGCTTTTACTTCTGATCCTCCAACAGATGTTACTGACATTATGAATTTAAGTGCTTATATTTAATATAGTTCTTCTCCCATGCTGAGAGAGACTAAAATATCTGCATGCATTAAAACAAGTAGGAGTCCAAACGAGCAATTGTTAACTAGTGAAATAACATTTGATGAGGCAATGGTAAGGGTTGTTAGTTGGCATGCATGCAGAGAACTTTATTTATCAAAATAATTGTTTTTCCCAATAAACTCTCCGAGAAGATTTATGGCTTCTGAGTTTCTTGCAGAAGCCCTTAAATGTGCAAATAAACTGTTAAAGTCTATGCTCTGTGTAAACCATACAAGAGTAAAAAATCTTGGCATGGGTCTAGTATGCACACCAAGGCTGCCAGATTAACTTTAAAGCATTATTTTCTATTCCACCCATGAGGATGGATGGAATATGAAATACATAGTCACATTTATACTACAATTCTCAGACAGGGAAATCCCCTTTGGATTTACTATGGGATCACATGCGTGACATCTGCAAAACTGACTAATCACTGTGCCGATCAGTGAGAGGAGGGCAGGGGTGGAATCTCTGGTGTAGTCAGCGATCTATTCCAGGAGTGCTTAGTTTGTGCCAGGATTTAGCACTTGTCTGTTAGGTATTTTTGCCCATTGGTACAAGCCCCCAGTCTAGCTGCACTGCAGTGGCACAGCCTCTCTGGGCAGATACACCGCACCAACATGATCTCTACCTGTTTAGCCATGTTGTGCAGGTCCTGTTTTTACCATAATGCAGTGCAGGGGTTTACACCGATAAAGCAGTCTCTAACATACACAAGCCTTTAAGTAGAGCCTATGTGGCAATGCTGCAGGACAAACTGTGTTAATCTGCAAAACAAGGAACACGGTCTCTGAGAGTCCAGCATCCTGAGTATTGGCACAATCCTCTTTTTGTTTATTGTACCCAAATCTCTTCTGTTCTCTACCACAAGAGATAAAATTTTATTAAAACCAATGTTTGAAATGAAAATATACACAAGTTAAGAAGTAAGGTACTGGACATCTGGGGTCAGGTTGGGGTTATGGGTGATTGTAGGTAACAGGTATAAGGTTTACAGGGTACATACATATTTCATATCCAGCACAGATCCAGATTGGGGTGTGGGAGTTTTTTAAAGCATCAGTGTATAGGTGTGTTCGGGAACGCCACCCATGGGATGTAGTAAGAGTCCAAGTCAGTGGTGGTGTAGACAATAAGTACATGGGTGGGGTGTGTCCCTCTGTTTGTCAGGGGATGGTGGGGTGGGTTATTTCCCTGGTCAGCGGTCTCGGTTACTTGACCTGGTACTGGAAATGTCCCGTGATGTGTTCTATGTATATGTCTCTGGACCACCTGATGGCATCAGACATCATGAGTCGTCGCATGAGCCAGGTGTAGCGTCAACTGACTCCGCACGCTCTCAGTACCAGCTTGTTCCTGGGGTCCCACGCACCCAGGGCTCCTATGATCAGGGTGTGGGGCTGCACCTGGTAGCCTTGTGCTCTCAGGGTGTCGGCACCGTGACGTCTACTATGAGGACCTTCTTCTTTTCTGTGTCGGTCACGACGATATCAGGTCGCAGTCGGCTGTCTGTATCGGGGATAGCAGAGTCGATGCTGACCTTCCCCAGGGATTCTGGGATGGCTTTCACCAGCCGGTTCTGGATGGCATTGTGGCGGTGCCGGCAGGCTACGGCGTGCTGCTTGCATCCGCACGGGACGTGGGGCACGGCCTCGTTGGCGTAGCCGCACTTCCTGCAGCGCTTGTCCCAGTCGCGGTGGTGGATGGCTCCGTTGAGAGGAATGCAGTTGAGTCAGGTCCGGTGGATGAACCGCCAGTCGGCGAACATGGTGAAGCTGCCCCTGTGGAGGAAGTGGTTGCTGGCGTCCCATGTGCTGGACACCTCAAATACCTTGCCCAGGTCTGGCTTCCGCTTGAGGTTCTCGGTGCAGTGGCAGCAGATGGTGTCTTTCAGGGTCCTTTCCAGCATCATTCTGGCAGTCAGGGTGATGGTGGTATGGTCTGGGGTTTTCATGCGTGGCACTCGTATTCCCATCTCTCAACGCTTTCAACGATCCTCTTCCCTAGGCGTCTCGAGGCGTTATGGCACGGGTCCAGAGAGAGGACAGGTCTCTCCCCTCTCTCACAAATTCAGGCTCCAGGGAGTCGCTGAGGTAGGTTGCGATATCCTGCTCGAAGGGGGTCCTTATGATTCGTTTCCTGACCACGCTCTGTACAACTTCCTCCGCCTTCCTCCACTAGCAACAAGGCCATATAAATGCAGCAGCAACAAACACAGAAAACAACCTCAGAGCCAGCACAACAGTTGCCAGAGGATAATCATAATGGTAATCCAGAATACTGGGACCCAAGAAGCTGTATGTAAACACGTTATAACAACCCTAGCTGAGAGGGGAAGGGGATTTAAAATCTCTCCATTGCAGTCGTTTGGGGTCAAAGAAGAAATGCTGGTGAAAGACAGGTGTACAAACCAGCTCAGCCCAGTGGCATTCCCAGTGCTTCACTTGTCCTGAACAGGCAGGGTTTGCTTTTCCCAGGCTAACCACATCTTCTGTGTTTGCTTGTTCTCCGCAGCTGGAGCCCTGAGCCTCACAACAGGAAACGAGTCATGTCCTGAACCCCTTTTAAACCAAAGGCAAGTCCATTCTCCCACCCAAGCCACCCTTGGTTAAGTGGCATGAACCTCTACACTCGCACAGGTAGTCAGCTATCTGCCATCATGAATCTGACAGAGCACTGCAAACAAGGCAGGACTCCTCCAGCAGCCATGCTGAATGTGGAGTTGTCCTTAAAGGGCTACAGCCCCATAAATCGAACATTGCCACCATTAAACCCAGAGAGGAAAAGTGTCAGATACAGAAAGCAGCCCTCTCGTTGTCCGAAGGTGTGAACACTGCCCTTTATAACTATATCGGGCATCACTCACTATAATCATGGGGCATGGCTATACTTGTAGATGTAGAGCTCTGTGGGTTAAACCAGCCTTCGGAGAGTGCAGTAGGGAAAGCGCTGCAGTCTGTCCACACTGACAGCTGCAAGCGAACTGGCATGGTCACATTTGTGGCATTTGAAGTGGCGCTGGGAGCACTAAGGGCAGCTATCCAACAGGGCACCTCTTCCCATTCTGGCACTGTGGCTTGTGGGAAGGAGGTGTGGGGCATTCTGGGTCTTGTCCCAATGCCCTGTGATGCATCAGTTTGCATCCCACCAATCCCTGTGCCTCCATCCACATTTGGCATCATATTTCAATGTTTCTTCAGCAGCGTGCTCTGTCTTCCCTTTCAGTCTGTGGGAATGGAGCCCGAACTGCTGAGGAACATACTGATGAGTCTCACCAGCATGTCATGTTTGGCAGTCAAGATACTCCTTAAGATCCAAACTGACAGTGAGGACTCAGACAATGACATTGACTCACGTAACACATATGACATGAGAGTGCTTGTGGCATTCATGGACATGCTCACCACTGTGGAATGCTTGGGTTCAAGAAACAAGCTCTGAATGGAGGGATCACATCATCCTGCAAGTCTGTGACGATGAGCAGTGGCTGCAGAACTTTTGGATGAGAAAAGCCACTTTCATGGAACTGTGTAAGTAGCTCGTCCACACCCTGCGGCACAAGGACGCGAGATTGAGAGCTTCCCTGACAATGGAGAAGTGGGTGGCTATTGCGACCTGGAAGCTGGCAACTCCAGATAGCTTCCAATCGGTCACTAGCCAGGTTGGAGTGGGAAAGTTGACCGTTGGAATCGTGTTGAATTGATGCAAGTATACAGAGCCATTAATCGCCTCCTGCTCAGAAGCAGCATGACTCTGGGTAATGTGCATGACATTGCGGCTGGCTTTGCACAAATGGGTTTCCCTAACTGCGGAGGGGCACTAGATGGGATGCATATTCCAATTCTGGCACCAGGCCACCTATATTTCTCTATGGTTCTCCAGGTGCTTGTGGATCACGGTGGGTGTTTCATTAATGCAGGCTGGCCCAGAAAGGTGCATGAGACATGCATCTTTTGGAACACAGGCCTGCTCAGGAAGCTGCAAGCAGGAACTTTTTTCCCCCCAGACCAGAAGAGTACCTTTGGGGAAGTCAAAATGCCCACTGTGATCCTTGGTGAACTCACTTACCCTTTAATCTCATGGCTCATGAAATACACAGGGAGCTTTGACAGCAGCAAGGAATGGTTCAACAATGGGTTGAGCCCATGCAGAATGACTGTGGACTGTGATTTTGGCCATTTAAAGGGCCCCTGGCACTCTCTGTATGGGAAGCTGGACTTTGGCTGATGACAGCATCCCCACTGTTATATCCGGGTGCTGTACTCTCCATAACATTTGTGAAGGGAAGGATGAAAGCTTCACTGAGGCATGGACCTGAGAGGTTCAGTATGTGGAGGCTGAATTTGAACAGCCATAAAGCAGAAGAATTAGAGGTGCCCAGCATGGGGCTGCAAGGATTAGGAATGCTTTGAGGGAGCACTCTGAGGTTGAAAGCCACCAGTACTGTCTGGTGTCCTGCACCGTAGAGAAGTGCAGTGGTTCCAATGCTAGTAGGAATCTGTGTTTGCTACACTGACATGTACTGCTTGTTGCTTTCCTGGGCTAATTTATCTGTTATATTATGCAATAAGAATGTTTTCAAAGCTAAAAAAAATAAAATCCATTTATTAAAAAGAAAATTCATTTATTAAAAAAATACACAACTGCTTGGGATACAGAAAGGGCAAGGGGGTGGGGTGGGGAATGGTACAATCACAGATTTGCATATGTCCTGCTACCATACTCATCTTCCTGTCTGGAGTGCTGTGCAATGAGTGCTGCACTTCAGGATGGCTATAATGCCTGGTGATGGGGGTTGAGTGCAGTGGATAAGGGTCATAGTATCCATGGCTGGATAGTGAAGCTACAGAACCCAGATATTAGGGAAAGTGGGTTTGAGGTGACATGGGTGCACAAGGGAAAGAATTTTGGTGACAAGGGCTGCAGCGGGGGGTGGTAGTGCTCTGCCTGCATGGCTATAAGCACATAGATAGAGTCTGCTTGGCACTCCATGATGCTTATCAGCCGATCCGTACTTTGCTGCTGGAGCGCTGCGTTTTTCTGCTGGCACTTCTCATTCTTCTGATGGATCCTTCTTTCACTCTCCCGCCATGGAGCAATGGTCCTCACACTACTCATGGCACAGTGACATAGACATGTTAGCCTGACTGGGACAAGGACCACAGTGGCTCTCCCAATAAACCTGCGCAAGCGTATTGCTCAAGTTCTGGATGAGACTTTTGAAGAGATCACTGAGGCCAATTACTACAATGTGAGAGAGCACATCAACGCCCTATTCCGCATCTAGGTATTCATGCAGCCCTAACCCTCCTCGCCTAAAGAACCCGCACTGAATAACTTCCTCCCACTCCCCCCACCCCAAAAAAGCTGCTTACTGGGAACCTCCTCTGGTGTTTGTCCTTCCCCAAGCACCAGCCTCCACAACTGGCTACCTTCCTCCGAGCTTGAGAAGAGCGCCTGGCTGCAAGCATCTAGGGATTCCAGGGTATCTTCCTCAGTACCCTCCCTCCTGCTTTCCTCCTCCTCCTCCTCCCCTCTTGTTGGGCTGGGCTCTGAAGTGTCCGTGGTGGTCCTCAGAGTGGAGGTGGGGTCGCCCCCTAAGTATCACGTCCAGCTCTTTGTAGAATTTGCAGGTCGCAGGGGCAGCACCGGAGCGGCCATTTGCCTTGTGGGCTTTGTGGTAGGCATTCCGCAGCTCCTTCACTTTAACCTTGCACTGCACTATGTTCCAGTCATGGCCCCTTTCCATCATGTCCCTTGATATCTTCCTGAATGTATCATCATTCCTATGGCTGTAGCACAGCTGGAACTGTACAGCTTCCTTCCCCCAAACACTAATGAGCTTCAGCATGTCACCATTGCTCCATACTGGGGATCACCTGGCACATGGAGGCAGGGTCATCTGGAAAGATTCATTGAGAGCACTCCATGTATGGCTGAGCAAACAGGAAGGGGATTTTGACAATTCCCCGGGAATTTAAAGGGTGGGTCTGACAGTTGGTCACCTGAGGGTAGGGTAGTAGAGTTCAAACTGATAACCAGAGTGGCTAGAACAGGCATTGTGGGACACTTCTGGAGGCCAGAGAGCATTAATAGACCAGGGCATCCACACCGGTGCTGCAGTGCTCCAGTGGGGGCGCATCAGATGTTATTCCTCTCGTAGAGGTGGATTACCAGAAGCGCTCTAGCTACGGAGTCAGAGTGCTCTATGTGCCTTGCCAGCATGGACAGGGAGTGCGTTAGAGTGCACTGGGTGGCTTTAGTGTGCTCTAACTTGCAAGTGTAGCCAAGGTCAGAGACCACAAACTTCTTGGACGTCCACTCAACAGCTCCCAATGTAAGCTTCCAGCACACATGAAATGGTGGGCACTTCCACTCCACCCATCCAACTTCCACATGGCCCACAAAGATGAAGAAAACAATCCTGCAGACTGTTTTACCGCCCCACTGCAGATACACCCAGCTGAGTCCTCTCTGATGACATGACACAGATGTACATTTTGCTACTATACATCCCTCAGCACATGGAACATACGTAGCATGAATTTACAATCAAACAGAATGAGCCCTCCCTGTCCTTCACAGTGGAGGATGAAGTGATCGTTTTTAGCGACAAGAGTCGATCGACAAACCATATTTGCCAAAAACTGACTGCCCCACACGAGAACAGGTTCCAGCCTAGCCTCTCACCAAGATGCAGGATGGTCCAGGGTTTAGGGCACTAGCCTGGGACTTGGGAGACCTGGGTGCCATCACAGACTTTGGCAAGTTGCTTAAACTCTGTGCCTCAGTTTCCCATTTATACAATGGGGATAATATCACTGCAGTGTTTTGATGAGAAATACACTAAAGATTGAGAGACTAATACTATGGTGACAGCCGCCATACAAGGACCTCAGACAGACAGACTTCAGCAAGTATAATAACCCTAGCCTGGGAATGACTTTAGACTCCTATTAAGACTACACAATTGGGTGACCAGATGTCCTGATTTTATAGGGACAGCCCCAATGTTGGGGCTTTTTGTTATATAGGCTCCTATAACACCCCCCCCTGCGCCCCCCCCCCCACCCTCTGTCCCGATTTTTCACACTTGCTATCTGGTCACCCAATTCTTCATAGAAAGATCAGGGTTTTCAGGCACTGACAAACTTGCTGACTACTTAATTTGCACAACTCCCATAGTCAGAGGCAGTTTCTCAAAGTTTAGATGTGCCTCAAGGAGCCCACCAGGCAGAAACCTTTGATTTCTCTGGTTTATTTCCCTCTTATGGCTATTTCCTAGCCATTCTCAATTAAAACTCACTCCCCTGCTAGTGGCAGAATTTACTATACAGAAAGTGGTTTCTCTCCGAAACACATTCTTTTCTGCAATCACTGAGGGCCAAATTCTGCAATTTTAACTGTAGGTTGGATGATAGCACTATCTTGAAATATTTAATAGCTTGCAAGAAGACATGCCAATTGGAATCAGTTTATAAACTCCTATTTAATGTCAAAATATTTCAGATTAAGAAATCACAAGAACATATGTTCAGTGGTAACATGTATTAATGGGGAGTCTTCTATTATGTGACCATTAATTAATTTGGCTGCAAGCTGTTTCTGAAAACAATGGCTGGCGGTAATAACATGCCTCCAACTTTGAGGACTCCAGGGGAAGTCATTCATGCTTTTGAAAAGGGCGTATGATTTACATGTGATGTCATTACACATGCCAGAAAATTGATGACTGGTTACCACTTACTCATTTCAGGTATCCAGCATGAACTAACTAGAGTAGGCAACATGGAATTTCTTTACTGTTTATGGCACCACTGAGTACAGTATTTGAATTAGGTTGGTAGAAAGAGGGATATTTTAATTGGGTTCCAGTAATTAGGGCATTTAAAGCAGCATGAGTTGCATGTCAATTTAACATTAATAATCAGTTGCTAACTAAACATCTGGATTCCGTAACCACAGGCTGACGGAAGAATGCTGTCAATGAAAAGAATGAAGAGGAAAAATTTTGCTTGTTAAACATTTTGGAAGCATTTGGAAGCACTCATCTGTTCTTGGCTGCTGGATGATGGATACTCATCTTCTCTATAGTAGCCAGTTGGGTTATTGCATTAGCAGTTTTTGGTATAGTGCCAAGATAACGTTGTGGCCCATCTAAAGAACACAATGGGGTCACCTCTGGCAACATGGCAGTCCCTCTCAAGATTGGTACTGTGCCTTCTGAATAATGTGACCAACAACATGAGCTAGATTTAAGCATGGGGGTACCAGAAGTCACACTCAACAGCGTATAGAATCACAGTACTGGAAGGGACCTTGAGAGGTTATCTAGTCCAGTCCTCCTCACTCATGGGGAGAGTGCCATGGTATGAAAGCTTTCAAAAACAGCACTCCAAAAGAGACAGTATCAAGAGCACATGCAGAAAAATCACACACCTAACCAACAACACTACAGAGCTAAATACTCAAATCTTCAGATAGAGAATGGGACAGTTTAATAATAAATACTTAGGGACAGCTTATTTTCCCCATTTTATGTGTAGATAATACATGTACACTAAAACCCCATTTAGCATGTACTGATTGATCCCCAAACTCATTATTCCCAAGATCGGTCACTGAGTAGAAAGTGCTGCCTGAAACTTGTTCACCCCAGTCACTGGCCAACTTTGCAGAGCCTTTGGCTGCTTTAACCCATGTATGATTATGTGCAATAATATTCTACTTGATGCAATTCATGATTGTTATCTCACTGTGTGCTTGCCCATATATGAAATTTCATGAAATATTAATTACCACAAATGTCATTAATCCCAAATGACTATGATTAGGGGTTAAAATGTATTTCTCACTTCAGTGCATGCATTAATATGTTTGAGTTTTCCTCTGTTGTAGCTAGAGATAGGCCCAAGCTGTTGTGTTTGGATCCGATGAGACTATCCCCAAGGGTCAGTTGCATTCAGATCCAAGATTCTGATGTGGGCGCATCTCTAACCAAGCCACTGAAGTAAAGGGTGGTGTGGTACAATGAAACAGAATGCTAGGCTCTCTCCTTCAAATGCCTCTTGTTCCTTTTACAAATTCCATAGGGATAATTCTGTCACCCTGCTAAGTATCTAACTACAGTAACTCCGAGCTTAACATTGTAGTTATGTTCCTGAAAAATGCGACTTTAAGCGAAATGATGTTAAGTGAATCCAATTTGCCCATAAGAATTAATGTAAATGGGGGGTTAGATTCCAGGGAAATTTTTTCACCAGACAAACCACTATTACTTATTATATAACACACACAGTATATGTTTTAAACAAACAATTTAATACTGTTCACGGCGATGATGATTGTGAAGCTCAGTTAAGGTGGTGAAGTTAGAGCAGGGGTCGGCAACCTACAGCACACGTGCCAAAGGTGGCACCCTGGTTCCAACCCCGTACCAGCTAGCTGCAACAGGGGGCTCTTCCTGCAAGCAGTGGCCAAAGCAGGACGCTGCCAAAAGATGCTAGGAGTATTGCACAACTTTAAACCACCATGTTCCCTAATTAGTCAGCAACATAGCAACAAAACAACGTTAACTGGGACGACTTTAAGTGAGAAGTTAATGTACACCTGTAGCCTCATTGGAGCCAGTTGGTCTATTGACAGATATGGACCTAAATCACACCTTGCTCTAACTCCCTGACTGGGTATTTGCCTCACTTGTACCTCAGGGAAAGGGGGGACTGCACTGTTCATAGAGAGTCAGTTCATAGAGCAACACTGGTGTCAGGGGGCTGGAACAGACTTGCTCAGTCTGATCACAGTCATCATAGACAAGGAGGGTTTGCCTGCTGCCTACCCATGGGCTGCCCCCTGCAACCCCAGTACCCCTTCTAGATCTCAGACTAGGCCCTGCAGCCTGCGGAGTTACCAGCCTGGAGCTCCCCAGGCCTTTCCCCCCAGCCCTGTTCCACTCCTGGTACCGTCTTAAAATCCCCAGCAGCCAGGCCAGCCAGCCAGCCAGCCTGTCTGTCTCCCCAGCTAGATGAGACTCTTTCTGTGCACCAAACTCTGGGCCCTTATATCAGGGCCAGCTGGGCCCTAATTGACCCAGCCACCCCTGTGGCTGCTCTGCCCCAGCTGCTTTCACTTGTAGCCCTCTGCTGGGCTGCCTTTCTCTAGCCACAGCCCTTTGCAGGGCTGTTTTAACCCCATTTCTGCTGGAGTGGGGCAGCCGCCCCACTTCAGGAAGGCTAAGATTTTGTCATGGATATTTTTAGTAAAGGTCATGGACAAGTCACTGGCAATAAATAAAATTTTACGGAAGCCGTGACCTGTCTGTGACTTTGGCTGCTGCGGCGTCAGGGTGGCTGGGAACTGTGGGGTTCCCTCTCTGCCCAGGGCGGCTGGGAGCTGCAGGGTGACCATATTTCTCAAAGAGAAAGCGGGACCCCCCCAGCCGCTCGTCTGAGGCACCCCTCCCCCACGCGAGGCTGTCGCCCATGGCTGGAACCCTGAGGAGGGCCCCCTCGGGAATCTGTCACCTCTCACTGGAAACCTGCCAGGACTCTTCTGGCTGCCAGCTCCAGAGACCTGCAGCTCCGGGGGCTGAAGCAGAGAATGTCACGTAGCTCTGTTCTGTGACTTCCATGACATAGCCTTAGTTATGACATTAAAAGAGTGCAGCACGTGCACCCTACCGCATCCGACAGCTTGTGGTTGTACAGCAGACCCCAACCTAGGAAGTTCTGCCACCTTAACAGTGTGAAGTACCATGCTAGCCAGTCCTGCTTGTATACAGGCAGCACAGTTCCTGCCTGGGTGGGCAGTCAGAGTACAGCCATTAGGTTTCAAATACCCCTCAGCCCCTCTCTTCAACTACTTATTTCCCAAAGGGAAAATGGGACACCCCAGCCACTCACCTGAGCTGCCCCCCCCACGACGCTGCTGTTGGAACTCTGCTGCCTCCCCCCCCCACGAGGCTGTTGCTGCTTGAGGGAACCCTGCTGTCTGGCATCTCTGCTCACTTCCCTGCAGGTCCCCACTTTTTTGACAAAACTGGGAATTTGTCCTGTTTGCTCTTGCCAACTGATCAAGCTGGCAAATGGGACAAATGCCTACTTCTGCACACACGCATGCGCGCGCGCACACACACACAGAGAGAGAGAAAGTTCGGATGGCCGGGACAGGGCTTAAAAAACGGACTGTCCCTGCCAAAATGGGCTGTCTGGTCACCCGAGCTATGGGACTTAGAAGAACTCTTATCAGAGCCTTATAATAAGGAGGGGCATGCAGTTAAAGAAGTGTGGTTTTCCTGCAGCAAATTCTCTAGAAATCAGTAAAACAAAGATGGTGGACACCAGCCTTTGTGGGCTTTGTCTGCAGCTCCCAGATGTATTCTTTGGCACCCTATGGATCTATGAAACAGGCTATGAAACTACTGCGAGTCAGCACTGTGGGCCGCTGAGTGATTTACAACTCAGCCATACCAAAGGCAGTGTCCAAATGCAGCAGGAGTGACAATGGATATGCCAAGAATCATAGCACAAAGTCTGCCTTTCTTACCTTAGCCTTGGCAAGCCTGTCTTTTCTCCACTCTGTATTCTTCTTACTGAACAAGCAACACTTGTGGGAAAATATTCCATGCTGAGGCGGTTGGGGGAGAGAAAAGGACCCAGCCTCTAGTCCAAACACTTGTAACAGCAGGCGACCAACAGCCCCGCTGCCTTGTGCCCAATGACACAATCAATGCCTCTGAGGAACTGTGTGTGCAGAACCCAATATACTGCATATATAAAGAAAGCAAGGAATACTTGTATCACCTTAGAGACTGTTGTTCGTCTTAGTGTTAGTCCTGCACTATGGCAGGGTCTGCTTAGAACCAGTGATACTCCAACCGATGTGTCATGCCATCTGTCACTGGAGGCATTTTATACCTACTGCCAGGTGTGAAGTCTACAGCACCGAGTATTCCCAGGAGGTCTCCCATCCAGGTACTAGCCAGGGCTAACCCTGCTTAGCTTCCAAGGTCAGATGGGATCGGGCATGTTCAGGGTGTAGCACCTTAGAAACTAACTGGTTTATTTCAGCATAAGCTTTCGTGGGCTATAGCTCACTTTGTCGGATGCATAGAATGGAACAGAAGTAAAATGCATTTATACACACGTAACCACCCTCTTAGAACTGGTATGCTAATGTACAATTTTTTTTTCTTTTCTTTTTCTTTGTGTGTGTATAAATGCATTTTACTTCTGTTCCATTCTATGCATCCGACAAAGTGAGCTATAGCCCACGAAAGCTTATGCTGAAATAAACTAGTTAGACTCTAAGGTGCTACAAGTATTCCTCACTTTCTTTAACAGATACAGGCTAACACGGCTACTATTCTTGAACCTGCATATATAAAGTAACTTTCAAAGGCATTGGAAAGTCCTTTGTTAAATCAACACCATATGAACGGTTCTCGAGCCCAAACCTGATGCTCTTACAGAAAACGGTGCAGCCAAACATAACCTTTTTCAAATGGGTAGCCACCATTCTGATTATGCACTTGTCTATGAAGGGAATGGCTGATAGATCCCTTCTCACCAGCCCTCCCCAGCACAACAGAAGAAACCACAAACAATTCAACCCTCTTCATTGTCCATACAGATGATAAACAGTCCAAGTTTTGTTACCAGATTTGCCTGTTATTTTGGCGTATGTTCATTTCTTAGGGTTACTGTTCCGGGGGGGGTGATGGTTCTGTAATTCTATCAATGTGCTGCTTGCGTCACTTGTGTTCTTACACTTCTCCCTTCTACAAGTTCCCTCCTAGTGGAGCTATCCTGCAGGACCCCGGTTCCCCAGGGTTGGGTTCTTCAAGCCCCAGAATCAGATGAACACACATATTAACAGAGAGTGTCTGAGCGGACTGGGTTAATCAGCACTCCCAAGCTGACCCTTCTATGTCCCTGGACTCAGTAGTCTGGGTTGAGCAGTATTTCCAAGCTGTCACCCTCATACGCCACTGGCACCGCACAGGACTAGAGTACACCTGAGCAGGCTGGGTCGAGCAGCACGTTCAATCTGCCACCCTCATATGCCCTTGGACTCAGCAGACTCATATGTCCCAGGTTCAGCACGTTCTTATCCCCGCTTTTTTACAATTGTTTTGGTAGTAACCCATTTGATGAGCAAACCCCACAGGATTTTTGGGTGCTGCAAGGATCTTTAGTTTAGGTACGAGGAGCATTGCTGCAGAGTGAATGAGGAAGCCAAATACAGTAAACCCTCGATTTAACGGACCTCGATTTAACGGACTTCGGATGCAATGGACAAAATTTCTGAGCAAGTCTGATGCATTCCTGATCCATTTCTGGCGGGCTGGCTGCCGGCTCCCGGCTGCCGCCCGGCTCCACACAGCAGGCGGGCTGGCTGCCGGCTGCCTCCCGGGTCCAGGCAGCAGGCAGGCTGGCTGCCGGCTGCCGCCCAGGTCCAGGCAGCGGGCAGGCTGGCTGCCAGCACCCAGCTGCCGCATGGGTCCAGGCAGGGGCGGGCTGGCTGACTGCTCCCAGCTGCTGCCCAGGTCCCAGCAGCCGGGACCCGGGCGGGCTGGCTGACGGCTCCCGGCTGCCACCTGGGTCTCGGCAGCGGGCGGTCTGCGGAGCTGTCGCCCCGACCCTGTGGCGGGCGGGCTGCTGCTCCGACAGCTCGTTTTTATTATTATTATTAAATAACGGACTTTTTGATTTAACGGACACCCCCTCGCCCGAATTAGTCCATTAAATGGAGGTTTTACTGTACTTTGTACTGCTGGTACAGTACTAGCACACTTCCAATGAGCTGCAGTTTCATTTTTATCTACCTCAGAAAAAAGCAGCCAGGTTTATTGCCCATAAATGCTGGCAAGCAAAAGTCATCAGTGTGAACACCAAAGGGCTGTTTCATGGATCAGTTAGGTTGCATGCTAAGTGCTAAGTAATTTTATTTAAAACTTCAAAAAATAAATAAAGTGAGTGGAACACAACTCACCACAGGTTAATGATTGTTTTTTGTAATTTAAGTAGGGCTGTTGATTAATCAGTTAAATCACACAAATAACACAAATTAATTGTGATTAAAATAATTAATAACACCCACTGGTGGGGAGAGGGCCTGTGGCAAAGCCAGGGGTTGAGGAGTGAGAACCCTCCAGCACACTGGAAAGTTGGCCCTGGTAGCTCCAGCCCCAGTCGGTGCCTTTACAAGGAGCCGCTTAATAACTTCTGAAGAGCCGCATGTGGCTCCAGAGCCACAGGTTGGCCACCCCTGGCCTAAGCCATAGGTTTGGCAATTCTCATAATTTTATGGGGAGTCCCGTTGTTTTTTATTGTATTCTTGAAGCCCTAGACCCTGGAGGCAGGTGAATGCAATAGTATCTCAGCTTTCTAGTTATCGTGGGTGTGGAGAAATGCTTGAATATGAGACTCCCTTCCCTAACACCTCCATGTGCAAAAGCCAGAAGGCAAATAAAAAGAAAGGCAAATTGACTGTTTCTAAAAACTCATGATTTTAAGTCAATTTCATAACTGTGCTGGGCCTAATGCAGGATTTTTGACTGTTTGGGGTTGACACCACTATAAAGAAGAGATACAAATTTATCAGTTTTGCTGAGTTTGTTTATAGGGATTTTGTGGTTGGTATCCTTTTTCTGCCCAGAAGGAAGTAAAAAAAGTGGAAAGTGTTTTTGTGAAGAAAAAGGATATTTGCATGGAGGTGGTGGCAATTGATTGTCTAAATTAAGCCAGTAAGCAGAACCAAGTGATTATAAAGTTTAGGGGTTCACTCCAGGTTAGGAGCTCAGCAGAGATGAAAATTTAGTGTTGGTTAGAGTCAACCTTTTAGGGGGTTTTGCCACATGCCTTTCTGTCCCTAAAGGTAGATTTTATTTCATTTGAAAGCTACCATTGGAACGCTACGTCAAAGTGTACTTTTATGGGATTTCAAATTAAGTCTAATATGCCGCATGAAATTAACAGATTTGTATTTATGCCCAAATGCAGTTCTCTCTTGTCATTCCTCCCTTTTCAAACAAAAAGCTGTGGAGTGACAGCAGTCCAATCCCTTGTGCTTCTCTTTAGCCTGGTTGAGTAGAAGACAATACCAAAATATCCTGAGAGTCAGGATTGCTGGGTTCTAACCCTAGACGTGCAGTAGATTCTCTGCATGACTGTGAGTAAATTATTCATCCTCTGTTTACTTCAGCTTCCCCAGAGAGCAGACTGAGATGGTACTTCCATATTAGCACTTATCTGGTAAGTCCATTGCTGTCTGCAGAACATAACTTGAAATCTAGCTCTTTTTTGGGAGTCCTTCTGAATAGGAACTGGTGCAATGCTGTCTTCCTGACTAAGGACCTGATTTTCCACTCACTCCTATACATTTTGAAGTCTTGATTTACCTATGGTGTGAGAGGAAAATCAGACATTATAAGGTATAAAGCTATAGTGCTTTGTATGTGATGTTAACTCTGAAGTCTAGTGATGTTTGTATAAATGCCAGGATTATTAATTACTGCACCAGTGGCAATTTGAGCAGAAATATCTGACCACTCTGATTGTAACTGGAGTTTGGGATTGTGGAAAGAACTTGTGTAGAATATCATTTCTCTCCTTACTCCTAAACCTTACAACTGGTTTCCCAACAAATAAATAAATAAAATATTTTAAATGGTTGCTGTGCTATTTAACTCAGTGTAGTTTTATTTCCTGCTTGGAAAAGTAATTCTCAGACTAGTTTGTTGGGAATATTTTTTAATAGAACACAATTTCCTGTGAATGTTCAATACTTGCATAACATTCACTGTTTTGATGAACATTCCTGCCTATAAATTTGTGCACTAGAGTATGTGTGAAAAGCAAACAGGGAGGTGGGAGGGGGCACGAATTTTCAGAGTTAAAGTAAACTCATTTAGGAAGTTGAATGACCAGTGGCAGGATTTTCTTGCTACATTTTGTGTCACACTAAGAATAAATGGGCTGTACAGCTTCTGTTTCCTTGGTAGGAGTACACGTTTTCTGTGCCGAAAATCTGAAGCCAAGGCCCCTCTATCAGACCCATTGGCAGCTTTTTCACTATGTAATACAGCAGAGTGAGACGTATCACATAGTCAAAATCACAGCCAAATCACTGGAGAATACAAGTTCCAAAAGGCCAATGGCAAGGATAACACACACAATAGAGGCTCAGTTTTAGGGTTTATTTCATCTGCTAACATTCATTCTTGATCTAGACAAAAACAATTAGATTATAATTATTTTGAATCAATTTCTTTTGTTGTGGAAAGAAAACAAACAAACCTTAACACTTATTTTTTTGTAGGATGCTATAAATAAATATATAAAGCTTTAAGTGGTACTAGGCTTAAGTTAAACAGGTTTCTTTTTAGTTCCTGAAATGAAATCGCAAATCACACAGATTCAGCCCAATGGAAACACTTAGGTCGATGACCTCAGCCGCTATTATTTTTAAATGAAGCTGAATCTGTTTGATCTACAACTGGGGTGGGGGTGGGGGACAGGAGTGAAGGGTTTTATTTTAATTCTAGTTTTTACCCTTAGTCACACAATTCCTAGAGATAAGAACTGAGTTCCTTGGGAGATAAAACACACAAGAAAAGGGAAGGAAATGAATGCTCTGCCTGCATTGTCCATTACCTCTGCTATACTCCTTGTACAGCAGAGTGGAAATTAAAGAGAACACACGGGAAACCTCAGACAAAAGCAAATGACAACACAAAATCAGATCTGTTACCAATAAAACTGGTGGTAAATCCCATGGCTGCCGTTCATTTCCCCGGCAGACTACACACACATAGAAACTTCATAGCGGAGTTATTTTTTTAAAACAATTAAAATGAATGAAAAGGGGCAATAAAAATAAGTTAAAAACATATTCCAATATGTACAAAACAAATCATGCTCAGAAACCATTTTAATATAAAATTATTCATTATAGAACAGTTCTCTCAATTCAGAATGTTGAAGGGACACCTGGGAGGGCTGAGAAAGTGGGGGCTTGGGGGGAAGAAAAAGGCTTGATTTCAAATCCTGCTTTTCATCTTGGATGGCTAAGAATTGTACTGAAAACCACCCCCCTTAGGGTGGGCAAAGCAAGCTTTAATACGCAGGTGCTTATAAGGACCACATTCCCCTTCCCAGAGTTCCCGTAGATAGGACAAACAGGAAGCCACAGATAACTCTGATTGTGTATGAGGGACCCACTGATCATTGCTTTAACAGGAACTACAGTACTGCTAACTGAGCTGTGCTTTAAAGGCCTGGCTCTGCAAGCATTCAGCCAGCCAATCTTGCGATCATTTCTGCTACTGGAACATGATATGCTAATATTAACTAAAACGAGAACAAAAGCTAACCCAGTAGCACTGTGATTTGAATGCAGCAAATTATGTGGACTGCATGCTAAAACATACCCTTTGAAAGTTTAGTAAGCCTGTGTGCAGATTACTGTAGTGCTACCTATTTGTTACCTTCAAAAAATTCCAGAGGGGGAGGCTGGCTCAAAGAATTGATAATAAAGGGCAATGGAGCCTTCTAACTCAGTCACAAATTGAAGTCATACCATGCTCAGTAATAACACGGTCAATACCATCTGATAGCCGTTCATCGGTCAAGTGAGCAGGTGGCCGCTGTGCCTTAATCTAGTTTCTAACGGGCAAGTGTCTGCATCGCTATTGACAGCCTTGCTTCTTTCTTGCTTGTGACGCTTGCTTGTGACGCTAAGAAGCAAATGACCATGGAGTCTGAACTGTAAGAAAGGTTCAAAAAGGACACTGGAGGCTTTTGATGCTATTGCCTATGCTGTCCTTTTGTGGATAGACATGGGACCATAGATGCTGGAACTTGGGGTACTGGAGGTGCTGCCATACCCCCTGGCTTGAAGTGGTTTCCATAATATCCAGGGTTTACAGTTTGGGTTCAGTGGCTCTCAGCACCCCCACTACACAAATTGTTCCAGAACCCCTGCATGGGACTGCGGCTTACAGGAGTGACACAGTCTGAATCACACTCAATTCACTCCAAAATTTTGCTTTCAAAGCATTCTAACAAAAACTCAGGCAGGGATGCTATGGAAGAGAGGAGACCAGCCTGAGAAGAAAGGAAATAAAGACCAGAAAAATGACCTCTGCTAAATGGTATTTCGTTCACAAAGAATCCTGTTGTGAGATGTAAGATATGACTGACTGGGCAAAAAGTGACAGGACACAGCATCCTTTCCAGTCAATACTGCATATTCCTTTCATGACAGAAGGTGGCATCTAATTGGCTGGGTAGTGTTTGTGTGGGCAGGTATCTCATTCAGTATAACCATTCAGATTCAGGCTCATCAGCAAAAACACATTTCAAGTAGTGAAGTTTCTCTTTTCAGGAGTCTAAAAGCACCCAGGGGCCTGGTTTTTTCACTCACAGCTGTGAAAAGTGAAAGCGAGGTGCTACTGGATCAGAATTCTCTGTTCATTGGTGGGAGCATGTCAGACCTCTTTTTGCACAGATGTAATGATGACACAAACTCTAAGAAAGTGGAGAATCAGGCCAAAGTCTTTCACTAGTACCAACAATGCGGCTCTCCAATGTAACTATTCACACTATGCATTACTGCTTGGATAAATTCCTATGAACACTCCATAAAGATCCCAATTGCAGTGAAGACTTTCCCTGCAATCATAGCAGGAAAACAATGTAATAGTGAGTGTTATATTGACTTGGGACCTGATTCAACTCCCATTAAATTCAATGGGAGTCTGTCAGAATCTCACAATTGGTCTTCACTACACTTACTGCTGTTATGAAATATTTCCTTGCTTAATGAAGCAGCATTGTACATAAGAAACTCTAAATATAGAGAAAGTTCAGGGAGCAGCAGGGGAGATGTAGTGGAAGAGAGGGGCACATATCTAACAACAACAAAATATCTGGCCAATAATTCCACTGGAGTTTCTTAAAGCAGATGGTGTCTATTAATTTTAAAACTACACATACATTTTTCATGTTATTGTAGCATCAAATAATTTGCTCCTAAAGACCGGTACCACTCCAAATTGTAGTACATATAAATCACAATAAACTACATTCACATTATGTCAAAGAAGTTCCTTTAAGCCCACTAAAGCAAGAAAATTCTGTGTCAGACAAGTGATGTATCCTACAGCTTACTGGCTGGCACCCAGCCCATAAGAGTAAGTTAGTGTAAGGTTTTGGCCAAACAGCTGGGGATAGTGGGCTGGGTATCCTTTAATCACACTTAGAATTTATCTTTGCTCCACTTTGCACTAATTTACCCTCATAACCTCTTTGCATTAAGTGTTGTTATTCCTAATGAGCAGATGGGGAAACTGAGGCAGAGCTGAAGGGATATGTCCGCGCGAGGATTTGAATATGGAAATTTCTGACTCTCTGGACTGAGCTCAGACCACTTGAAATCATCATACCTCTCTCTTTTTCCTTTTGTGGGTTTAAGTGAACTGTTAACAATACGCTGTAGTTTCATTTAATTTGTTGGTTACTTAATATATTACAAAGCAAATGTTGAAAAAAAAGTCTACTGCTGACATGCTCTGGAGGTCAGAGGTTCCTTCTAATTTTGAACCATGTAGACAGATCCACTAAAATTCAGCCAGTTATGTAGAGCCCATAATGCAGAAATAACTTAGAAAGACTGGACAAATTCTACTGTCAGCTTTGCTCAGGCAGCTCCATTCATTGTCATCCTTTGTGTAAATGAAGGGAGAATTTGGCCCTCAGTATAATAATTGTTCTCAGAATTCAGTACCAGTGTATATGGTACTGCACGAGCATGCACAGCATGTTCTCTCGTGGAGCTGTTTGGATACGTACTTTGAATATGGATTAGTTTAGTAACCATTTGTGCATTATGGATCCATAATACTGAATGCACAGTGAGAAGCCTTTGGGTAAAGTTTGATAGTGTGCACATAAAACAGTTGCTTTTGATAGCTCATGTATAGTTTTGTGGATAAACAGCCTGTAAAATTGCATTTTGTAAAAATCAATGTTTTCTTTAGTTACAGCAACACACATGAGTGCTGGGAACTAGCAAACATGGTTATTCCTAATCCTGGAATTTAGAGGTTTGTAACACCCTCTGCCCCCAAACCAATGGCTTTGAGGGGGAGGTTTTTCTTCCCATATTTCAGCCTGGAGCAAATATATATGGCCATTTTCTACACCTCTCAAAACTGGGAGTGGCTCTTAATGGAAACACTGACAGACCCTTAAAGAGAACAACACTAGCAGGTGTTGATTGATAAGCCTGATCCAACACAGCTCTTCAGCATGTCTCACTATGGTTAAAGTTAAGATTGCATAAGTACTCTGTTGGCCCAGGCTGTGAGGGCCTAATCCAAAGCCCACTGAAATCAAATGAAAGACTCCCACTCACTCAATCGGCTTTGGATCAGGGTCATGTTTTAACCCCAAGTGTTGCTCAGGTTTTCTGTCCAGATGCTCTCTCACCTTTCCTCTCTTTTAGGGAAGAGCATCTACAAAAGCAAGCTGTATTGCTCAGAGTTTATGGTGTGGAAATCAGGCAGCTCCTGCAGCAGGCATTTATATTTGATCTGCAGTTAACACAGCCTCTGAAAATCAAGGTGTCTCCCATTTGATTCATACTTCACCCTAAACAGTAGCCAGTTCAGGTCCTAGGGGCCAAGTAATAATGGATGATGTATGGAGCAGACAAAACCTGCTTCTTTTCCATGTTTCAGACCAACACAGAAGTGCTTAGAATAGCAACAGCAATGACAAAAAATAGACGGATTTAAACAGAGTGTGGGGGAAATGTGACAATCCACTGCTGTTCTCTCAATCAAAGTGAGTAGGCAGAAGCTGGTTACATTACCACCAGACTGGGGAATGAAAGTTACCAGACTCTTTAAAAATGAGAAGGGGGCTGGTTTGATCAGGGCCTGAGACTGAAAACCATCACCACTGATTTCCCTTTCCAGGTTTATGAGTGCACCTGGTTTAAAATATGATCTACAGAAAAGGCCATTCTGCCAGACGACAGCAGGCACTATCACCAGATTAATTCAGACCAATAGCAGGAAATCTTATTGACCTGGAACAAGGTCCCAGACTGCTCCCTTTGGAATCAGTGGGAGTTTTGCTATTGACTTTGGTGGGAGCAGGATTAGGAACATAATTTATCTTAAAAAAATAGCATTTTGGAAATTTAGGTATGTGTAAGTACATGTGTTCTCTGTAATTCAGATCTCATTTCACACACTAGCCAAATAAACATGTGTCTGTCGATAACTGAGTACTCGCGGCGTATTACTGGAACTCTACCTGATGCATGCGGGAGTGATGCTATTCTCTCTCTCTGCTTGTCTTGTCTCATGTACAAGGATTTTCATGTGCTGTTTACAGGTTACATTAAGGAATGTACTGCACATGGGAAGGGGTGACAAGATTCCATCTGTGTGTACGTGAGTGATTCTACATGGAATTTGGTTGGCTTTTATTTGGCTTTTGGAACTTCTTTGTGAAGCAGAAGATGAGGATGTTTGTGCATGAATTCACTAACTATTGTTACTATGGTAAAGTGGCATACGTGTGTGACACCAGTGCAATGTATTAAAACCATTGTGCTAAGTATATATTCTAGGCCACAGTCAATTTGCTTTAATGTTTCTCATCCTCTGCTGTCTTTCTTCTTTTATTTTTATTCTGCTCCATTTTCTCGGCAGTGGTTGCCATTTGAGTCTGAGCAGCTGCCCCTGTGGCTAGATCATACCCTAATAGCTGAGCATGCAATCAACCTTGCCACTACTATCCTTACTTTAGCAAAACAAAAATAACCCCTCATTGCCCTCCCCCCTCAAAAAAGGGAAACAAAGGGAAACCTTGATTTAAAAAAATTATCTATATACATGTGTGTATTTGTATATCTGTCTTTATACTCAGGGGAAAAACAGATTAATAAAAGATCCTACCTCTGCCGTCTGTTTTTGAATTTGGGAGGATAAGAAACATTACATTATATTTGGCCTCGTGAGTGGCTGAATTTGTGCATTTTTAAATCTGAGTTATAATGTTGACCCTTTTTTATTTTTTAGGTATTTATTTATTTTTTTAAGAACCTCACTGGTCTTGTAAGAAACAGTAAAAAGACTCATTGTTTAAAGAAGAATTCTACCTTCTGTTTTACAGACTTGGTTTTAAATAAAAGATTTGTTGTTGGTGGTTTTGTATTTTTATTTCCATGATCTTTTAACAGGAAACCCTAGAATCCCATTCAGTATAAAAGTCTGCCTAGGCTACCACTTCTCTATAATATGGCTCATGTAGTCCTCGGTGGGCAAGCGTCCTTGCTCTTCTGTCTCTTCCTTGGGAAGTGCCTCGTTGGACCGGTGAAGAAGCCTCTCTTCCCGATTCTTTATCCTTTGCTCCATCCTCTCCAGCTGTCGCTTGTACTGGTAGCGCTGTTGGAAAAGGTCCTTTGCATAGTCATAGAGCTGCATGTCCAAGTCATTGAGCTCCTCAATCCTTCGTATGGTGTTGTTATCCACCTCCACTCCTCCTGCTCTTGTACTGTTGTACTGCATGAAGGGCCTGATGAATTTCAGATTAAAAGTTCTCTCAAACAGGTACTGAGTCTTCCTCTGGAACTCTGTCAAGCCAAAAAAGGCCATGTCTCTAAGGTTCTTCTTTGCGCTCTCTAGCAGGATCTGTGCTCGCTTGTTCTCGGGGATAAAAGACATGTTGTAGCAGCCCACCAAGCTCAAGTCAGCCAACATCCTCACTTGGCGGTTGTTTGCCAGGTTATAGGGGCAATCCATGAACTCCTGCAGCGTGCATCCTGACCAGTCTGTGCCTTCATAGCATGATGGCAGCTCTTCAGGGGTTGGTGTCCGACCATCACACATATGCAAAGAAGTTTTCCAGGTAGCTCCTCGTTGGACGTGCCTCCATTCACTGAGGTAACGGGACACAGGGTCTCTCAGCAGCGTGATGTAGTAAAATTTTCTACAAGAAGAAGAAAAAAAATATTCAGCATGTGACAAACTGTTATGTGGCAAGCTGGGAGCTATAGCACAGAACCAGCAACAGTCCGGGACTCAACATTCATTTAATTTACCTCTCACAGATTCTTTTCGTCCTAAAAGCTGTACTGCTAAGCAATTTGAGTGACACCAGGAGCGTGTTCTCCTCATAACTCGTCTTTTCCATTTTAGACACAACAACTCAGAACTCCCTCTCTGGGATATCGCTTTCCCGCAGCAGACTGCAATGTCAGAACAAATCATCAAGATTCAACTGATCTACCAGCCTCATAGACCAACTTTGGCTTTAGGGTCTGACTGGCCTTTCACACTAACATGCACCTTCAGAGTCAGCAAAGACTCCCCCTGTAGCACTGGCCAATAACTGATTTATTTATAAACTGACCCCATCGCTATCACCGCACTGACCTATTGAGTGGACCACCTAGCACTTTGTTTATCTCACTGCTGAACTGAAACTCAGAAGTCTGCACTGGGAAATGGAGCACTAGAGTTCTTTCACTGAATCAGTGATCAGACCCTTGGTGTGAAAGACTTCTAGCTGCTAAAGTAGGCAGGGTACTAGATCCACTGAGGTGCCCCAGGCTTAGCTGGCTGTGACGTCATCTCTAGGTAGGAGCACAAGGGGCTTTACTGGAGACATGGGATACTCCGTACATTGCCCTTCAAGAAGGATGTAGGAGGACAGGAGCAGAATGTTTTTCGTGCTAAATGAGTGTCTGTGGAATGCTGCTATGGCTTGCTGCATTACTGGGACAGCTAGCTAGATATAAATGTGATGTACATTACCACAGTTGTGAGGGCACTGCACTGTTTTTAGAGAAAATAAAAATGCAAAGTAAAAAATTTGGTCGTGACTGAAGTTAACGCACACTCATACTTTCCCCAAACCTTCCATATTGTGCTTCCTAATGGTCATGCACATTGCTGTGTGAGATGGAGCAATTTAATTTAAAGAAAATGCATCAAAGACCAAGCCAGGAAAACTAATTGCAAAGACTGTTTTCTTTCCCCCTTTCCTATTAGTTCTCTAAGAGCTGCATCTGAAGCCCACAACAGTGAGTCAGAGTCTATCAACGTCAGTAGGTGTTGGATCAGGCCCCAATTACTCTTTGACTTTCTATTTTTGTGACCACAGCTGGTAAGAATGTTGGCTATTCACGGGAGGTTTTCAACCTCACCCTGTGCCAGAAACATCTGTAGAATGGGGGGAGAAAAGGGGAAGGAACCTTCCTTAAGTTTCTCTCTCTTCCTTTTACATTGCAACCCATAATAATGATTCGTCTCCCCTGACTGGGATGCAGCTCTGGTTTATATAAGCAGTGCTAAGAAACTTCTAACAGATGGGGATAAAATATGACAGTGGAAGGACCAGGAAAGCCCCGATGGATGCCAGATGTTCAAGTGACAGACCCTGACGCTCAACACAGCTCACATTTTCTGACTTGTGAACTGTAGTTGACTTCTTTATTTTTTTAATTTACTCCCATGGAATCCAAAGGGCATTTTTCATGAAGTAGTTATAAAACTGTATCTTATGTGGATAATGGTAGCACTTAGACGCTTCAATCAAGTTCTGAGTCTCATTGTGCTAGGTACCATACAAAGTCATAGGAAGAGATAGTCTCTGCCCTGAAGAGCTTATAAATTAAGTAAGCAAGGGTGGAGGGGAAAGGAAGCATTAGTATGCCCATTTTACATATGGAGAAGTGTGGCCCAGAGAGATGAAGTGACTTGGGCAAGGTCACACAGGAAGTCTATGGCAGAGATAGGAACTGAATCTGAATATCCTGAGCCACAGTCCAGTGTCTTAACCACAAAATCATCTACCGGCCGACCTCTTAACTGCAGAGATAAAATGTACCTAGTATATGAAGAAAAACTAGCATTCTAGATGCTTCCCCATATAATGCCTTGAAATGCCAACATTCCATTAAAACTGAGAAAACTAGCACTTCAGCATTACTATGCTACATCCTGGTACGGTTCAAAAGCTACAGTAGGGCACAGAAGTGAAAGGATTAAAAAGCAATATCCCCTTCTCTCCAGGATGACAGCAAAAGCTATTTTAATGGTGGGGGAGTACTAGCAAATATTTTACGTGTGGTCTCTCGCAAAGTCCTAGAAGCAGCGAGGCCACCAAAGGGAGCTTGAAAAAAAGCTACACAAAGGATACAGAGAGACAAAGAGAATTATAAAGTGGGTCACCACTTCCTCCAGCTCCCATTTGTCGAGAACAGCAAACCATGGCCACTGGCAGCTGCGAGCGGCCGTACTTGTGGACACTCAGGTAAACAAAGCATCTTGTGACCCGCCAGGGCTTAACCTGAACAAGCCGCGAACCAAGTTTGAGAACCTCTGATAGGTGAATAATGATGGTTTTAGGAGTCTAACTTTAGGCACCCAAGATTTTCAAGTTCTCCAAACAGAAATTTTAGAGTTACACTTAACTTCAAAGAAAGGTTAGCCACAGAGCAAGCCCCATCTTTTAGTAGCAGTAGGCAGAAGTATTATTATTGTTAACGTAGCAACAATGTATAAGAAAATCAGAAGCCTAGAATTTTTCTTCCATGTGGTTAAAAACACAGGCATTGCCACTTGTCAGCATCAATTTATGAAGAATTATGAAATTTATGAAGAAACACTTGATTAGTGAACTTCTCTTTTGTCATGAGAAATAAAAGAAACCCATACCATATATGCACCTGTGAGTGCCCCTTCCTTTCAGCAGGGTGTTCTATACAGCTACTTGATTCAAATATGCCTAAAGACTGCACTGCTCACTTCAGAACTGTGGTCTTCTTCTAACCCAGATAGTCCTATTCAATACTGCTTCATAAAAAAACCCAGCTCATTTTGGTGATGCCATGGAGGCCTCGCTGCCCTTCCTGGAGTTAACAGCTCCAGGGAAGAAAAAAGAAAAAGAAAAAGGGTGAAGCCATTTTGGTAAGGTACTTCGAGTTTTTGCCCCCGTGTCAGAGGCAGACAAGGCAAAATCACAGTTCCTATTCTTGGGGACTCCCCTTCTATTCACCTCCTTGGAGGCACAGGACTCCAAAAAGGGCAAAAAGAGGCTGAGCCATGGTTGCCTCTCTCTCTTTCCCTCCAGTCCTGAGCTACAATCCAGCCTCAGTCCCCCCCCCCCCCCGCCCCCGGGGCACTGCAACTTCAACACAACCTCTTACAATGATCTGTGTGTAAGCTGTATCATCTAGCCCTGAGGAAAGAGGTCTGAAAAAAACAAAAATAATCTGAATTTTCATGGTTTTGGTAAAACAACCAAGTTTTATAACTACAATTTGTGAAAACAAAGACTCATCACCAGAGGAAGGATGGATCTATGGTTAACTCACTGTACTAAGTTCAGAAAACCTGGGTTCAATTCTTAGCTATGCTGCAGGCTTCCTGTCTGCCCTCAGGCAAATCAGTCTCTCTGTGCCTCAGTTTTCCATCTGCAAAGTGGGAACAATGCTTCCTTTGTCCATCTTGTCTATTTATCTTGTGGGCTAGGACTGTCTGTGACCATGGGTATGTGCAGCCTCCTAGCACAAAGGGGCCCTGATCTTGGATGGGGCCTCTCTGTGCTACTATAGCACAAATAATAGTTAAATAATCGTTTGTGCCATTAATGGGAAGTGAAAACCTTAATTTTATAAATGACACTTTCCTGCCTCGCTCTTGCTATCTACCAGCCAACACGACTCTTAGCAACTGAGCAATAGCTTCTATCTATGACACTTGTTCTCTCCATTCATTTTATTTACATTTATTCCCTGCCCCTTTTGATACAGACCTTTTGCTTCTCAATGCTGGTCATTAAAATGTGTTGGAAGTTTCTAACCTTATTTCAGTGAAGCATTTATGTTGACCTTCAGTACAATCCCCTCTTTGCTGTTGAGATTAACCACTTCCCCCATCTAGCTGAAAAGGGCACTTTATTTATTTTATTTTTTTGCCGGTTCTCACTTAACATTCAAAAGTCCTCACCGGAAAATGGTCTTGTGCTAAACCCACAAACTACTGCAAGCCCTTCTTGTTTCCTTTGGTGGCTCTCAGCCAGGTAAACACCAGGCCTAGCTGCTTCCACTCATAAGTGCTTCATTTTGCCTGCCAAAGAAGGGGGAGGAAAAGGAAGCTACAGGGGTCTACTGCAGCCGTATAACCTCAATCTGTCAGGGCAACATGCCTTAGGGCTACAATTTCTCCCTTAAAGCAAAACAAAACAGGCTCCAGCCCCCATGTTCTTGATGAACTAACTGAACTGAAGAGGGAGCCTGCTGGCTTATAAGACTAAGAATGCTTTGCTTGGTTTAAATGAAATGCTAGTACAATGTGGAACATGTGGCAGGGGAGAAGGCTTCTATGTAAGTGAAGCCAATGTGTATCCTCACTTTAGTTAAAATACTTTTAGGGTGTTTCCTCAATCCATAATGTTTGTCAGTTCTTGCTGTAAATGGCCTATGTGAGCCTGCCTCCCATCTGTCAAATGCAAAGGAACCTGGGCTAGGAGTGTACAGAACAAATTTGTTTGCACTGCTGTTTATTCTGCAACAAGAAGTGTTTGTTTATCAAAAAGAAAGAAAAATTCTCATTCCATACAGCAATCATTTAAACTCTCACCTCACGGAGGCAATTAAGGGAATTACAGTGTAAGTATTGCTTTTCGTTTGCCAAGGTTGCCTCCCTTGAAAACAGAATGGCTCCTAATGAGCAGTTCAGGGAATGAGGTTACTGGACTGAGTGGTGGTTCTCTGGTGATCCCTGAGCCGTGAATGAGGTAGCAAGCAATTTAAATGGAGCTGAATATCTAAGTGATTTATACATTTATTATGAAGCGATACTAGAGGTAACTTTTAAAAAATAATGATGTAAGCTGCATTCTGCTCCTCCCCCTAGTGCCATAATGGAACAGTCTCTTGTTGTGGAAAGCCTTTAACTGGAGAACGTTCTCTGTTTAGTCAATTAAAGCACTTGATTCAATGAAAGTTCCTGAGTGCTTTACAATTTATTTAATATCATGAAATGGAATCTCTACTCATCTATTTTAGGGCTCTCTCCAGCTTCACATTGTTCAAATTTCTATTTTTCTTCTACAATCAGATCTCTTACATAACAACATGCTCTCTCTGGTAGAGATTGTAATTTAATATATATATATAATGATCACTTCCTTTGGTAGCAAATAGGTCTAATTTTCCTCAGTCTGTTTCCTCTCATATGGTGTTCATTTAAACTTCCTGTATTTCACACACAATAACCTCCTGGAGTCCTTTTAAAGTCATAGTCAAAAAGAAAAACAAACAAACAAAAATGATCAACCTCTCCTATGTTTAAATAAAAATTGTGACACATGAACCAAAGCCAGGAAATTCAGTATTAAGGCCAATACTTTGTCCTCAGCTCATGTAAATACATACTTAGAGCTTTATTATTTTTTCAGTAAACCACGATATCTACATATAAAGCCAGTGCATGCTTTGATACCTGCATTCATTTTGCATAGCTGAATTTCTTTTGCCTGTTGGCCTGCACTCTTGGAACCTTTATTTTTAAAAAGGTAGAATTCTTGATGTGACCTACTCAGGACCGTCACGTGCACTCTTTTGAGCTCACAGGTCACTGACTCGATACTTGCTAGCATCCCATTATATACTGTACACTAATCAAGCAGCTACACTGGTCCATTGATTTGATGCTTATAGGTGCACCAGATCTAATGCTTCAAAACAGTTTAGTTTTGGGGAAGCTGCAAAGGGGAAATAATGCGCTCATAATATAGTCATTTAAAAAAAATCCTGTCAAAATATCAAGAAATTGGACTATTATGGAATAATCACCTGACTAAAATCAGGTTCTCAGGTATGCTTTTTAAAATTAGAGACATTTCATAGTTTTATAAATACAAAGCAGGCAGAATCCATCCTCCTAGTTTCAAACTAACTTCCCACTTGTAAAGAGTTGAAAAATCACCTCCTTGTGGAGCTGGGTTTTACCATCAAAAGGGGTGACTCAAAAAGAATCACAAACTCCAGCCTTGGCATGTATGCTCCAAAGACTCCTTTCCTTAGGACCTGTCTATCCCAGGTCACAGCTGCTCCTTCCATAAAACTTCTCTTACTTCTTGTCCATTCAGAGCATAGTCTAATGAACCAGACCTGCCCCAATGAGTATGTAATTAACCTGCTAACAGAGAGGGACAATAGAAAGATTCTGTCACAATGACTTTTTTCCAGTGTAATGGATACAAAATATTTTAAAACAAGCTGATTTTTTGTAAACGTTTTATAAAGTGAATTTTAGAGTCTATGAATAGTCTAGATCTGCCAGTCCTGGAGACAGAGGGTCTATTTACCCACAGAACAGATTTAGCATAGACAGTTGCATCAGGTCCCTTAACAGATAGCAAAGGCTAAAGTACAATAGCACTAGGTTTTAGGGAAGAAATGGATCTTATGTTATTTGTTTGGGATTTTATATTATATGTTTGGGATTTTTAAACAGCTGTAGTTGCTTGTTACAGTGAGAATCCATGGCTTGTATTTCCTTATTTTACGACAAATTAAAATCTGTTATCGAATACCACAGATGTTTCAGATACCTATGACTCTATAATAACCAGAAGTACCTAACACAGGATTGAATGAGAATTTCTCTCTTGCTAACCACAGAAACCATAAAAGGAAGGGCATAGACCTTCAGCTGTTTTTTCCTGTTTATTTCACAAAGTCTGAGGTATGATTGATGCATCATGGCCCTTATTGACACACCCCTTCATTGTAACATGAGAAGTCACTTTGGAATGCCAGAGAAATCGCATAAACAGAGTGAGTGAGAGTGTGTGTGTTAGTGTGTGTGTAAGTAACACAAGGCTTCCTCCTTGCAAACACTGCAGAAAGGATAGCAGATGCTGAGAGCATGAGGGAGGAGGCAAAAAAGCAGCCACAATTTAGTGTTTTAAAAAAAGGAAGGAAAAAAGAATAAATTATTTTTTAAAAGCATTTTTTCATCCATCTCCGCCACTCACAAACCCACACAAATTTCTCCAAGTTGGCGCCCCCCTGTGATGTCCGCATGAGAAAGGATACACAGGCACCTTGCCACAGTTTAAAATAGGTCAGGCTGGTCTAAAGAAGACTATAATGGCTATGGTGAGAACCCTACACAAACCAAACCAACAGGAAATCTCCATGTGACTTTGTACAGATCTAGAGAGGGCCAACTGCCATAAGTATTCAGTTCCAACCAAAGTGAGGGAGAGGTTTGCAGTAACTTGGAATAATCAAATCTTTAATTTTGAATCTGGCAGTAGGAAAAATGTGCATCTGTGCAGGATACATTCCTTGTATCTGCATACCCAGTTGTTACACTATCAGAACTGCTCAGAGTGAGTGACCCCTATTGCAAGTTGATCTACAAAGGAAAAAAAATATTGGGTTGTGCCTCTTTTTGCTCATCTAACATGTATAATAAAGAAAGCCTGGAATTCTGCCTTTGCTCATGCGTCTGTCCCCACTACGCTCTCTCGTCCTCCTCCTCACTCCTGTCTTTCACATACTCTCCCCAGATGGGTCCCTATCTAGGGGTGTGCATGGGGGGGGGGGACAAGAAGGGGCACTGAGCCCCCCAATATTTATCTAAAATATGTATTTCTGATCCAGACCCTGGTGGCTGATCTAATATGCCCCCCCCCCAGCAGTCAAATTTAAATTCCCGCGTACCCTCTGCAGTATTAAGTGTGTGTGTGAGTTGGGATGTGTGTGTTGGGGAGGCTGATGGTGCTGCAGGCCAACAGTCTCTATTCCTGTCTCTGATTAAACTGAGCTGCCCAATTCTACAACACTTCCTCCTTCCCGTTCAGCAGCACTTATAAGGGCTGAAGAATTGGAGTTTAGGAGCTGGAGTGAGCCCGGAAACAGGTGGCTTGAACATGGGCTCTACTGGAGGGAAGGGGGAACGTATCTAGCTAGTCTTGACATTCAGAAGGCATTGCACCCTTCACTTTTCTTGCGCACAATGACAGTGTGGCCTAGGGAGAGGAGCAGAGCGCCTTCTTCTCAGTTCATTAACGCTTGCCAGCTTGGGGGCAGCTGATGCTGACAAACAGTCACCAGATCTTACCTGTAAGATCACTTTGAGCTGCCACTGTCTAATACTGTTCCTCTAATTAATTGCACGGAAAAGCACTTAAACACCAGATCAAATGAATCAACTGTACAGCTTGAATGAAATCCTGTCTGTGCAGCCAAAACCTTGGAATTGGAACTGGATTGCTTGTTAGGTGTTCAAAATCCTGGGTATCGGTGGTTTAAAACAACAGACAGCTGTGTGGTCCTTTCAATGAAGTGGCTGAAGTCTCTGGATGGAATACAGGTAACAAACCTATTTAGGCAAAGACCTTTCACCTGTGAAGACAAGGGAAGCCAGCACCTGGAGCTTTTGTGAAAGGTCCTGACTGAGGGAAAGTCAGCCATGGCTGGGAAGAAAAATGACTGGAGAGAGACAGTATCTTGAACAAGCCTGGATCTTGCTAGATTACGTGTTAGAACTTTGAGTGTAACCTTTTTAAACTTTGTTCCTTTTCCTTAGCACAACTTAATCTATGTCCTGTTGTTCATACATTTATTTCATCTTTACCACAAACCAACACACTGCTAAGTTTAAACTGTTAAGTTAATACGCTGTGATGTGTTCAGTGTCTTAGAGGAACAAACTACCCCACGAAAGCTTATCCTATATAATAAAAGGCTAAGGAATTTTGTCCAAAGCCGTCATGCGCAGTAGAGACGGCCCGGAAGAACGGCATGCTGGGAGGTGTAGTTCGGCAGCACAACATGGCCGCCACGTGTGCGCTGCCACAAGGGAAGCAGGGTCTGGATCAGGGGGCTCGGGGAGCACGGGCAGGAGGGTGGCTGGGTGCAGGAGGCGCAGACAGGGGGCTCTGGCCGGGCGCGGGAAGGGGGCGCTGGGCCGACGGGGCGGAGGTGCCCGGGCACGGCACGGCCAGCTGCGCCCAGCCTAGCCGGAGCGGGCCGCCTTCCCCATGCTGCTGGGGGGATGGGAGGGAGTGGGCTGGGCTGTCGGGCGCATGACGAGGGGTTGAGGGGCCATTGGAGTGGGGGGGAGGGGTGAGAGAGCTGAGCGGGGGGGCGTTGGAGGGGGAGGGAGGGAGAGAGCTGAGCGAGTGGGGGGGCCGCTGGAGGGGGGAGAGAGCTGAGCGAGTGCGGGGAGCCGTTGGAGGGGGGGAGGGGCGAGAGAGCTGAGCGAGTGGGGGGGCCGTGAGCCGTTACCGTTGGCCCGTGTACACGGGCTTTTACACTAGTGCTTCAATACTTTAGTTAGTCTTTAAGGTGCCACAGGACTCTTTGTTACCCAAACTAACCATATTATTTCTCTGAGATGTCCAGGAGGGGGCAGGACAGTGCACAGCACACCTATCGGGGGAAATTTGGGAATGGGGGTGTGTTGGAGGCACCCTGCAAGTGGAAGCCAGAGTGGGGCTGTGGCAGGCTGCTGGGGTCAGAGCTGCTGACCCAGGGCTATCAAGCACCTAGACATTGAGGGTGTGACCTGCATGTTGGTACGCCCAGGTTGTGAGCTACAACAACAAAGCTTTGTAAGGCACTCTAGGTTGGGAGGCAGGCGGTGACATAACCACTCACTGGTCTGAATTACACCCCAGAACATCACAGTGTCACTATTCACGGCAACAAAAACTTGATCTTTACATCATTTAAAAAAAATATCATTTTTAGGTAGGGTTGAAATCTTCTCAAAATAATGATAAATAAAAATGACTGGGGATGGAGAGGTCATCAGTTGGCGCAGCAAATCACTGTCTGTTTCTGTTTCACTCTCATGGTTTACGATACTGTCAGCATGCCGTTGATTGATTTACAATTTAGTAATCCAGCCATCATCATCCATAATTCTACAATAAACAACACCACTTAATGTAGCTGTTACAGATGTTCAGAAGTCCCTTCCCTGCCTTTTAGGGAATGATAGCTAGACAGCAGCTGTAGGCACCAGGATTAGTTGGGAAAAAATATCTGTCTCCAGCATAATAAAACATCGCTATGTTGCTGTAACAATACCCTCTCTTTAAGACTGAAAGACATGCTACCAGCTATGGTGTGGCCCTCTTCAAGTCTTTAATAGTAAGAAAATAATTTTCTTTGCAGTGGCAGGATTAGGAAAATGGACAGCTTCTGTCTAAAAGGTACCATTTCCTAGGATGAAGGAACACTCCCCTCCTCCCCACTCCCAGGCCTTATATAAATGATCCATTGGTGGACATGTACTGTACAACAGCTGATCCTATATCAGGACAGTACTCTGTATGAGGCACAACGTTTACAGAGATGGCGAAAGTGTGGTTCACAATTTGTTCTTAAAACTGTAAATGGAATTGCTAAGCACACAGGAAGGACTGTGGATTGACTGTGGCCACGCTATTCATTATTCTATTACAGCAACTAATACCCATTGCTTTCTGAAAACCCGACTGGAGACTTCATGGGCATTGTTACTTATTCTTCATGAATTACTGATGTGGAAACAGTTGGTCAATTCCTGGTTTCAATTTCTTTTGTTTAGTCTGAAAACACCACACCATGATTTAAGCTGGAAATTAAGGTTTTAATTACTTAAAAAAAAAAAAGAATATGGAGCACATGAGGTATAATTACTTATATTGTTTCCGTCTGCCAACTTGAGTAGCCACAATCCACTTCAAGCAGGCCAGCAGAAACTATCACAGTAACTAAGTAGGTAACAAAAACAATCATTCCAGTGACTGAATCACCACATCTAACCTGACTGCTGAATATAAGCTACACAATTCTAGGAAGATCGGAATAACCATTCTAAATCAGACAAGTGATCCATCTATCCCAGCACCTGATGGGGCCAGAAATCAATGCTTCAAAAGAAGATGCAAGAAACCTTGCAGTGAGCACTTACAGCAGGGGTGGGGAACCTCCTGCCTCCGGGCCGTATACGGCCCGCCAAATGATCTGGTCCAGCCCGCAGGCGGGTCTGGAAAACCTGCACCATAGAGAGGGCTGGACCAACGTCGCGGTGGGAGTTCGTAGGCGGGCCGCTGCCCCAGAGCATCTCTGAGGGCTGGGGGCGCATCGCTCCACCTTGCCCTCGCAGGAGTCGCGTCCCGGGAGCGGGACCCAGCGAACAAGTAGGCGCGGGCAGCAGGAGACCGGCGGGGGGGGGGGGGGGAAGCGGTGTGCAAGGGGGCGTTGGGGGGAGGCTGGGCGGGGGGGGGGGGGGAAGCGGTGTGCAAGGGGGCGTGTGGGGGGAGGCTGGGCGGGGGGGCGGGGGAGGCGGTGCGGCGCTGCCCCAGAGCATCTGCGAGGGCTGGGGGCGCATCGCTCCACCTTGCCCTCGCAGGAGTCGCTTCCCGGGAGCGGGACCCAGCGGACAAACAAGTAGGCGCGGGCGGCGGGAGACCGGCGGGGGGGGGGAGTGGTGTGCAAGGGGGTGTGGGGGGAGGCTGGGCTGGGGGGCAGGCAAGGGGGCGGTGTGTGGGGGAAGCCAGGCTGGGCGGGGAGGGGGGCAGGAGACTAGGCTGGATGGGGTGGGCGAGGCGTGGGTGCAGGAGGGAAGGAGGTTTGGTGGGGGGGAGGCTGGGCTGGGCGGGTCAGGCATGGGGGCAGGAGGCTGGGTTGGGAGGGGGGAGGAGGCTGGGTTGGAAGGGGGGAGGAGGCTGGGTTGGGACAGGGGAGGAGGCTAGCTTCCGTGGGGTGGGCCGGGCCAGGCAGGGGTGGGGGAAGAAAAGCAGTTAGATGGGAGGCTGGGCGGGGGTAAAGCAACATCACCCCCAACACCCAGGCTGATAGCGGGAGCTGACTGGGGCAGGCGGCAGGACCCCGGCTGGCAAAGGGCCAGCAGGGAAACCCCAAAGCAGTGTTAGAGCTAAGCACTCCGCTTGCCACTGCTTTGGGGTTTCCCCCGCTGGCCCCTTGCCAGCTGGGGTCTCAGCTCCTTGGCTTCCTCGGGGGGGGGGGGGGGGGAGGGGGAAAGAGAGAGAAAGCGGCCCGCGAAGGACATTATAAATGTCCAAATGGCCCTTGGCACAAAAAAGGTTCCCCACCCCTGACTTACAGGATACCAGCCCTTAGGAAGTTTCTTCCTTGCCTCACCTGAGGTGATCAACAATCACATTCACACTGGATCTGTGTGCCTCCACCTGGCTTCTCGAAGAGGCTGTGCTGGGTTGGATTGTGATCTCGTTTCATTGTTGAATTCTCTGCCCCCATGCAGGATGCCTATATCCTTCGCCCATCTGTGAACACCCTGCATTGCTGCCACCATTTCCCATGTGATGATTGCATGGGATTTTCTTCCAAGGTTGTCAGTGTTGCTCCAGGAGGACTAGATTAAAGTTTAAAGCATTGAGTGTGGGGTAGAGTGTAGTTATGGTGCTCTGTGAGGAAACCTGTGAATGAAGGAGTCACAATTCTTCCTCTGTTTCCCTTTCAACTCTAGGAGCAATGGGGAAGTATTTTGCTACAGGCTTTTATCATATGTAGACTACTGCCCCCTCATTTTGTCGCACATTTTGGAGAGATGGAGCCTTGGCTCTGCCCACTCCTCACCACTGCTATTCCTCCTGCACCTATGACATGACGTGAGGAGAGACTGTGTGGGTGTGGTGGAGGAACTGACTCCCCTGTATAGACACATTAGTGTTGGTCACAATCCAGCCCTAAATCAGTCACAGGGATTGCTGTAGAGTAACAAGCATTGTTTCCCCTGCCCCCACACATGCCCAAAAAGGAATCTGGGAGGTGGGTCTTCCAGAAAGCAATCTGAAGCACTAAATTAGGGGTGGCCAACCTGAGCCTGAGAAGGAGCCAGAATTTACCAATGTACATTGCCAAAGAGCCACAGTAATATGTCAGCTGTCCCCCATCAGCACCCCCAACCCTCTCCCAGCGCCTCCCACCCACTGGCAGCCCCACCAATCAGCTGTTTTGTGGTGTGCAGGAGGCTCGGGGGGTTGAGGGGGGGGGGGACACCGAAGGCACTGCAGGTTCTGGGAAGGGTGCAGGAAAGGGTGGAATGGGGGCAGGGCCTGTGGCAGAGCCAGGGGTTGAGCAGTGCGCACCCCCTGTCACACTGGAAAGTTGGCCCTGGTAGCTCCAGCCCCAGAGTTGGTGCCTATACAAGGAGCCGCTTATTAACTTCTGAAGAGCTGCATGTGGCTCCAGAGCCACAGGTTGGTCACCCCTGCACTAAATGCTAAGATAGAACACACATTTTTGAAGGGGCGGGTGGAAATGAATTTGTTCACTTCTTTGTGAATTTACAATTGATTCCCAGACTGGCCAAACTGGGCCCTCCTGCTCCACATCTGAAAACTCACAATCTTTTGTATTAAGACTATTGGCTTTGCCCACATCTCACTCATTTCAGCTGCATGAAGAAATTGACAAGACCAGGAAACACGGAATGCTGTTTAATATTTGTCCCCGATAGAGTTCTATAGAAAATCACCCAGAATCAGGTCTAACAAGCTTTCAAATTTATTCTAAGGCCTTGTGTTAAGGCAAAGGCCCCTTTACACAACTCTGCCAGCATAAAGGTTAAAATGGGACTATGTTACATTTAAATCCATATCCAGGTCCTTTCGCACTGCCAGAATAGTTAAAGGAACCTGAGAATAAATAAACTCAGGCCCAACCACCCTACAGGATTCCATAGCAGGGATATATTATAGGCGTGTGGGACACTGCCTATTTTCAAGGTTGCCCAACACTTTCCATTTTAAGACCCCGTTTTCAGTTGCATATAACTTTGTCAGACCTTAAATCTTTCAGGTTGCAATTTTCCATGCTGGGTTTCTGCTTCAGGCTCATCAACGGGTAACCCCTGACCGGATCTTGGAAGGACCATATCTCTAACAAGTGTGTAAGTGCCACACCCAAAGGATTTGTTTCCAACTAACCTATCATCTCTATGCTACAAATGTTAAAAATGCTATAGAACAGGGGTGGGAAAACGTTTTGGCCCAAGGGCCACATCGGGGTTACAAACTGTATGGAGGGTTGGGTAGGGAAAGTTGTGCTTCCCCAAATAGCCTGGTCCCCAGCCCCATCTGCCCCCTCCCTCTTCCCGCCCCCCTCAGATCCCCTCACCCATCCAACCCCTCCTGCTCCTTGCCCCGACTGCTCCCTCCTGGAATCCCATCCCCTATCCAACTCCCCTTGCTCTCTGTCCCGACTGCCCTCCCATCACCCCCTATTCACACCCCCTCCCCCTGACAGGCTCCCTGGGACTCCCATGACCTATCCAACACCCTCTGCTCCCCATCCCCTGACTGCCCTCCCCCCCAATCCCTATCCACACCCCCACACCTTGGAACTCCCATGCCCTATCCAATCCCCTCTGCTCCCCATCCCCTGACCGCCCTTTCCCCCGAACCTCTGCCCCCCTTCTACTCCCTGTCCCCTGACTGTCATTGGGGACCTTCTGCCCCTTATCCAACCTCTCCCCCCGCACCTGCCCCCTTACCATGCCACTTGGAGCAGCAGGAACTCACAGCCCCCCTGCCCAGATGGAGCCAGCTGCGCTACCTGCATGGCAGCGCAATTGTAAGGAGGGGGGACAGCAGGGGAGGGGCCGGGGGCTAGCCTCCCCGGCCAGGAGCTCAAGGGCCGGGCAGGACAGTCCTGCAGGCCAGATGTGGCCCGTAGGCCATAGTTTGCCCACCTTTGTTATAGAAGCTCCAATACAAGTAGAAAAAACTAAAGACTTATTATATTAAGCTTTGCTATAGGAAATAAGGTTTAAGAATTAGTACAAGGCCTAGCGAGGCCTGGTTGTCAGCTTAAATTGCTGTAACCTAGAAAAATTGTTCCCTGTGCACTTTTTTAAATGGCTACCCCTCTGATATTTTTTTTATAAAAGAGCGAGCTGAGATTCTCATGTTCTCATTTGCCTCCAGGAGCTGAGGCTTTAAGAAAAACACCATAAAACTTGAGACTTATGATAAAATCATGGGAATTGGCAACACGCTGGAGGAGGCTGTAAGGGTGGGGGAGAATCATGTGCTGGACAACCAATGATGAGAGGAAAAGAGGCACCAGTCGGCAAGGAGCCCAGAACCTGCTGGTGGTCAGCAATTGGGCAGGAAGAGCAGACTGGCTTGCTGGACAGCAGGGAGGAGATATTCCGACAGAATTTCCCTGCTGGGTGAATAAACACCTCTCTCCAGGTTCAGAACACACATGGTCCTGGAAGTCAGACTCAATTTGACAGAGTTCAAGATTCAGTTCTGCTGTGAATGTTTCACTGTGATTACCATGGAAGCAGCTGCCTGCTTGATGGGGGTTTCATGATTTAAAAAAATAAAAATAAAAAAATAAATATCAATAAATGTCCTGGGAACAGATTAAAAAAAAATTAAACACACATTACAGTTTAACCTGCTGTTCAAATGGGAACTGTAGGTGCTTTGATACTTTGAATGAAAGATCTTCTAGCTCCCCTGGATCTCCATTAAGTGCCCCTGAATCCTGTGCTTAAAAGTTAATCTTCCAATTCCACAAAGCAATTCCTCTCAGTGACTCACTGCAGACAGCATCTCTGCCTCCTCTGGAAAAAGAGCAGAGGGAACTATTTTTCCTGCTTCTACAATGGTAAAAGCGCACCAGTGTTACAGCATAAATTGAAAACCTAGCTCTCCCACACAGATACAACGAACAGTGCATGTAAAGTACAGATCTAAAATTGAAGCATGGGTCAGCGACGATATTATTTCATCAAATATCCACTAGAGGGCACTTTGTTTCTTTGAATTCTTGAAGCTGACAACACTGTAGCACTCAATACATAGCAAGAGAGAGTAGAATCTCTCATTATTACAATACATTTACTTCACTTCTCATGGGATTTGCTATGTGTCTTACATATTAAGGTCACAAGTGGGATTTAATTTAATTGGATGCAGGAAAAAAAACCAATTTTGAATGTCTCCATTTCCTCTTGGTCTCAGCTGCAGGATAGCAATGCCAGAGTGCCATCCGACAGAGATCAGCATGCAGGCTCATCGCACAGCTGGGTACCAACAGCCCGCTTTGCTGACAAGGCAAGGCACTGCAATCAAGACAAGAGCATTCTCCTAGGGTGATTCTCTGCACGCAGAGTCTCCTTTCCAGTATAACTTCTAGTACATGCCACTGTGATTTGAATTATGTTAACATTTCCAGTTTAATAGGACACAGTCAGTGCTTGCTGAAACATGACATGCAAAATGCCTATTGTCCTGGAGTAAATACAATATATAAATAATTAGAACATGCTGAGCTGAGAGTTCAGAGAGCTGGGTTCTATTTCTATAGTGTCTTGTACCTTAGTCTTCTGCCTGAACCATGACCTGGAAAGATCACCTCCAGAAGTGACAGAGTATGGGCTCCATTCTTAGTCTCTCTGCTGAAACCATTAACACAGGCAACAACTATTCCTCCCTGAATTGGTGTTTTTTGTCATAATAATGGTTTACATCCATAGCCCTTTCTGTGATGGGAATACATGCCCATTGGGTCCTACTGAGCTTAGATCATCAACCCTTTCACATACATCACCAAATTGCTGAGACGGCATTGCAGTTCAGTCCCTACCAGCCTAGGCTGGCTGTGAGCTGATGATCTTGTTATAAGAAGCTCTACATCTGCCATGTTACTAAGTCCCTGAGTTATCCAATCCCCTAATTGTCTGTTTTGTATAGGAATTTGTCTTTGAGTTTTAGGCCAATGGAAGCTGAGGGATGGCGGGAACATTAAAATCCATTTCTGTGAATATTTGTATAGGCTCCTTGACCCCCTACGTCTCAATTTTCTCATCTTAAACAAGGAATATGTATTAAAGGAGGGAACCTGGAAAATGTTTAACATCACAGAATATGTAAGCAACACTCCCTTGGTTTGCTTCATTTAGCTTGATGATGTTTCCCCCCTATGCAGCAATTAACTCAAGCAGCGAAAAGTGCCATCTGACTAGTCAATGGTAGGATTTGGGAGTGATGGAATTCCCCTTACTAGTGCTTCCTTCTGTCAGTGAAAAACTGGATTGGACACCTCCTGCTATTCCAGTCAGCCTACAGACAAGTACCGATGTTGGCATGAAATGCATGTGTCTGAGCTTGAGATGAAAACAAAGGTAAATATCTCCCAATGAGTGCTTGGAGCGGGGTGTGCCTGTCACTGCATGCATATTCTCAGCCCAGAGGTAACAAAAAGAAAGAAGTACAAGCAGAGATTGGGAGGGACAGAAAGGGGGCAGTTCATATAGAAATTAATATTAACAGAATCAGTACAGCAGATTCACAATGCACAGCTCATGAGAACAAGGTCCTCATGCTAGAGAACTCCCTGCAGGAAGAAGCGGCATCACCATATTAAAAAAATAAAAATCCAATCACAGACTATATTTAAAAATTAAAAAGTCTACCAGTTGCAATTACATTCATGATTAAAAGATCTAACAGAAGCATATTTAAATTCATTAATTTGGTCTACACTTGCTACCTCGGGAGACCAGCTGCTCCTGGAATACGGGGCAGCAAAATACGAACTATATCTTACTCGTATTTGATCAAAACCTTTTGGAAGTTTCAATGATTGGGCTGTTAACGTCTCTTAGGTGATAATTAGACTCTGGGGCAGCAAACATTGTTTCCACAGAGCATTTTCTCTCCCAAACAGTAGAGCCTTTTTCTTTGGAAACAGTTTTTTATTTCAGTATTATGTGAAAGATAGAGAAGTAAGCATGGCTGTTTTCAAACAGAAACACATATTGCCTGTGCATGTCAGAAATTAGCCGAGGCCCATCTGTGTATAAATGATTCATCTTGGATTTTCCTCACTGGGATAACCTCCTGCAACACACATCTCATCTGGAGGTTTCAGTCCAGCTTATATTGCTGCTCATTATTAGGATTCTTCTCTGGAAACTGATGCCTACTTGGTTTTCAGCAATGTACAGTAGCGGTTTTGTGGAATTAGAGCATCAAGGGTTAGAGAATAACCAGGTGCCTTTCCCCTCCCTATCCCCCCACCCCAACACTCTGCACCCGAGCAGAGTCCAAACATACACCCCTCCTGCATGCTTCACTTGGCATGGCTTCTCTTAGCTTTATCGCAGGACCACTAAGGTCCTCTCACTTGCCAGATTCCCTCTTTTTCTTACATCTAGGTGGAGTTAACGAGGCACCTGCAACAGTGAATCAGCAGAACCCAAAATCTCCCAGCAGGCTCAACACCTTCTCACATGGTGGATACACAGGAACGGTGCAGCAGAAGCCGGGACTCCCTGCATTCACTTCCTTTTCATGAGACCATGGGGTCTATTTTCCTTTGTCAGGGCAGGAAAAGGGTTAACTAATGAGAGAGAATAACTGTTTTCTTGCTGAGTCTCACGCAGATTTGCATCTCTCTCTGGACATATATGCAATGCCTGTCGGTCTCCCCTGTGTTTCACAGGGCAGATTTTCAAAGCTCACCTCCCTTAGGTAGATGCCTCTACCACAAGGAAATCATTAAAATATTTTGGTAGCTCTGTGTGTGTGTTTGATGATGGCGTGGGAGGAACCCATCTTCCCAGCTGTCAATGCTGCTCATATATGGAGACTTCTTTCAAGTTCTGAAGCTTCCCAGGAAGTCCATGGGGCATGCTCCCATTAGGGACTGTATCAGAAATTTAGCTGACTGCACATCAAGCCTCTCACTCTGAAGACTTAATGTTTTTCTTCAGGAAAAGAGTAGATCTAAAAATTCCTTAAACATTCCCTGCTTCTCTCCTGTGATCCCCCTGTTCAAAAGCATGGAGAGGTGAAGGACCGCAGACAGCCCTTGCTACCAGGTTCCAGAACAGACAAAGAGCCAGGACAGAATTTTTTTTTCTAAGTGGGGAACCACCCCAATCTCCCAGAATCCATTTGGTATGACCTAGAACACCATTATGCAAGGCTTTAACTGGCCTAGAATACTAAACGTACCATTCCTTCCCATCTGCATGCTGGCTGGCCTGTGTCAAACGGACACTGCATCACAGTGACACAAAGGTTTTATTTATTCTGCATTAAAGTGTCAAAAATGGCAACTTCAGCTTCCCACTATCTAGCCTCAAACAAAGTAACGTCACTTATTGCTATTTCCTATGTGTCTGTTCTCTGCCTTATAAATATGCAACTCCTGCTTATATTACTATATTCTGTGCAGGCATCAAGAAGAGACCCCTTAATGCCTATGTATCATAATCAGGCCTTCATCCAAATGAAGTCAATGGAGATTTGGATCCATCTGCGGTGGAGGTGACCTCTTAAACTCTGATTTTCCTTAATAATTGAAATACTGGAATGATTTAATATATTTTATTTTAAAAGCAACATAAGGCAACTGTCTCCCTTTAGAAAAGCTAAAAGCCAAGAACAATTCACATATCAAAATTATTGCTTCAGAACATTCTCCGCATGTGAGTCCAACTCGCTCAGTCCCCACAGCTGGGAGTACTGTGGCAATGGCTCCTGCTGAGACTGGAGGATAGAACTGTTATGAGACTCATCAGGTTATGAGACTCATCATGAGACTCATCAGGTGAATAAGGACAAGTTGATTAGCTTAGTTAGAAAGGTGATTGCAACACTTGGCAAGAGGAAATTAGGAGGGGGAAATCAGATGGAGGGGAGAAAAAATGGGGAATCTTTGAGGTCATATTGGTTATGAAACCCTAACCCCAAACATGCAGCTATGAAAATAAAGATTTTCTAGTCATTTAACCTGCCTTAAATTTTTTTTTCTCGGTGATCAGAATAAAGGGAAACCACAGTAGCTGCCAGAATGGGAAGCTAACACCACTGTTCCCCAGCTGCAGCAGGGAAAGTTCCCTCTTATCCCCAAATCTGTGGGACAGACCAAATCTTGCCCTCATACGGGAAAGGACTTAAGTATGTTTAAATGTTTTTCTGCATAGGGATGCTTTCTTGAACAGGGACCTGAACTGGATATGTTCCAACTCATTTACACTGTCCCAAATATATTTAATGCAACACTGTAAGTGATGGGTCATGATGGAGTGTCACACTGTGATGATATTGTGCATTCCTCTTGCATTGACATTGTATTTTCCAGTCACTGTGCTGCATCAGTAAGTGGTGGTGATGGCATCACAATGATGTAAGATCATTATGCACTGGTACAAAAGGACAGTCCAAAGGTGCAGATTGAATGTTAAACACATGGCAGGATCTTCCTTCTTCATTGCTACTGCTGCTTCTGCTGCAGCCATCCACGTAAGTACACACACACACACACAGGCTGGGGACAGAAGGTCCAGTGCAACCTCTTCTCATCGTAAATACTGTACTGTAGCATCAGTCTAAAAAACTAGCTATCCATTTGTACCTCTACCAAGCAGATGTCCCCTGCTTGGTAATCAGCCTGATCTCCTCCATCTGGGGGGGGGGGGGGGGGGGAGGGGAAGGGAAGGGAATGGTGAGTTAAACCCACACATACTTTCTGAAGACTAGACACATCAGTTTGGGGAAAAGGTAGTTATAGCTCCAAGGTCTGTGCCTCCTTTGACATGAAAGAGGTTTCTGAGACAGCACTGGAGTTTTGCCATCCCTGTGTATCAGCCAAGCTGAACTGAATTCACTCACAACTACTAGAATTACACCCAACTCATCCTGTACTGATTCTTTTTTAAGTTAAAGTGACAAAAGAGAGGCAGGGCCAGACTGACCGGATTTCTTCTTTGGAAGATCAAGATGTGCAGTGCTAACCACTAGCCAAAAACAAGTCTGTCCTCAGGATGTTTGCCAGAGTGTGTCTCCATTAACTGGCTATCTATAGGTGCTTACATGAGATAGTTTCAGCTCAATGTGTGGTTACCTGGGTGCCCATTCAGTGCTCATAGCAAGAGGTGAATGCTCAGCTTGTCTTTTTACAAACTAACAATAGTCAACACAGGAATTAACAATTCTAAATAATACATTTTCCTTAGGGCTGTGATTTTTAATACCATAACCAAAGGTTTGATTTGAAGGTCAGTAACTGTAAAATACTGCCCAATGGAAATGTTCTTGAAATGGTAAAATAATGCCCACAACTTGCAGGCTAACTCAGAGCTGAGAAATGTTTTCTAGCCCAAGGGCCAAGGCTAGTGGATGAAGTGCCTGAGATGGAAAAGAAAGGGCTTGCTCTCTGTGGGGAATTTGTATGAAGCTAGAGTGGTTGGTGGTCTATCTTCCTGGAGGGCCACTGTGTCAAACTGAGGAGAGATTCTTTGTGTACAAATAGGTGGAGGTCCCCCCAGGGTTTTAAACTGGGACCACTCTAAGATGGAGATTTTCTAAGCAGCAAACACACCTGCACTTCGCAAAAAAGCATCATCACAATTGGGCTCCTCAGTGTCAGTGTTGGCAGAAATGCCTGGCACTGAAACAACATGGAGACTGAAATACTCTTCCCCGCTAAAGATGGTCCCTCTTGGTGCCCAGGTCTGGAAAATCTCGCTGACTGAGTCATGCTTTTGAGCCTAATCTCTGTTTTAAAATGAGTCAAACACAAGTCCCTCAACACCAGCTATGACTTGATTCCACCTGGTGCATAGGTTTGGAAAGTAATTTGGATCACCGTTTGATCTGGTCCATGCCAGCCTACAGACACTTTCTGAAGGAGAGATGGGAACAAGAGATGGTAAGTTCCAGGTGTGTAGCACAGATGTATGCTTTTTCCATTTCTCATGGCAACCTGTGATCTGAGATGGCAATAGCCAACTGTAGAAAAAATGATACTGCAACATGTGATGCATAAGCATTTTGAAAGTCTAGATGTGGCATTTGCTTCGGCTTCAGGGAAAGCAGTTGGTAGTTGACGAGACAGAGCCTGATCCAAAACCTGTTAAAGTCAGTGGGAATCTTTTCTGTTGACTTCATTGAGCTTTGGCTAATGCCCAGAAAGGGGTGATAAATTAATTGGCAATATAATGTGATAAAGTGAGTGTGACTTGGGAATCAGACAGGCAAGAGGCTTATAGCAGAAAAGCAAAAAGAGCTGGAAAATGCACATGTATCATGTGATCAGTTCTAAGATCAGTGCAATGAAGAATGGAAAAGAGTGGAAGGAGGTCAATATCACTTCTAGGGAAAATATTCACAATTCTTGCACAGCCACATACAGCACAGGCTTGTGCAGTGTATTAGAGGTGATGATGACTAGTGAAGTGTTCAGCCTTTAGATCAGAACACAGTGGAGTGTTTAAAATTCAGTCATATGAATCACGGTAATTTGAAAAGTCTTTGTTTTTCATTTCGAAGGGGGGAAAGAATGTTTTACGCAAGGCCTGTGAAGCTTTATCCAAATAACCAAAAATACAAGATAAGATTGCAGTAGATATAGATCTAAAAATAAACCCTTTGGGTCTTAACTGTACCTATTGTACATGCGGACTGTCTCACTCCAATTAAACAACAAAAGGTAAATTAATTTTGATACTTGCAACTGGAACATACTCTTCTGCAGAAATTGTTTTTAAGGGGGGAAATGACTAATATTTTCAAAGCCAACCCTTTGTTTCAGAATCAGATTTACCTGCTTCCCACTGGGACTGCGTATCTTCATTCTCATTTACTATAAAATAAACCGTGGAAAACCCAAGGCTGGTGAATTCTAGGATCTGCTTATTTTTGTTAAAGAAATATAATTCCGGCTCACCTCCAACTTTTTTCTCCTTTCTCCCTCTGCTCCCCACACCTCAGTGTGTTTGGTTTTATCCCTCATCTGAATCTTTGTCCACAGTTGTTTTTAAACGCCTTTATTACACATTCAGGCTTCGGCAAGTGTCGTTGTTTAGGGAAAGCGCGCGTCTCGATTGGGGGTAAATACTAGCTGAGGTGCAGTCGTTCCCCACCATCATGCTGAGAACGCTCAGCCAAGGGGGAATAGTTAGCAGAGGGCTGCAGGTCACTCACTGAGGTGTAAAATGGAATGTGGTTTGGAAACCAGACATTCATCAGGCACGATGGCCAATCTCAAGGGTGTGTCATGGCAGGCCTTGTGATTTCCAGGGGGTGGTAGAAATATAAAGAACAGATTACTCTCCCCTCCCACTTGGAGTTGGGTCTTCCCTCCAATATGTGGTACCTGCTGACCTTAATTTCTCTCCATTCCACACAAGCTGGTGTTGGTTTCATATCTTTGTGGCTAAAATTTAGGAAAGCCAAATAGCTCTGCAGCATTCAAAACCAACCCTGAGCATTCAAAAAACATGAATCACCCCCTTGAAAATCATGAGCACAGCTACAAAATCACATCCCGTGAAATGGATCTTAGGCCACTCAATTCTTTCTGAGTACACATGCCTTAGAACTTGGGGTCCTCCTGGCTCCAAGTCACTGTTTCTTACTACTTCCCTACTTCATTTCAAACTGGAGGCTGCTTCTGTCACAGGGTGAAATGTGTGTCCGTTACCAAGCAATCACGTGTCCTGTTGGTTGGAGCCCAGTCCAGGATTGCTGGAAGGTTTTTAGAGGTATTTTAAAAGTAATTCTCACCCCCTGCTCTACCCCAGAATCCCAATCTCTCAGCTCTCTGCACAGTTGCACTGTCTCTCTCTTGTCTGACTGTTTCTTTGATGTGATCAATTTTTGGATGACCCCAGAGTGTCTGCAAATATACAGGGTGATAGAACCAAACTACTAAATAACTTGGAGGGATTCAAGTAATTGGGACTCCTATAAAGAGGGTGATTTGCTACTAAAACAGAGTCCTAGGCCTAGGGAGAGGAAATAAACAACAGAGACCCAAAAATGAGGGGACAACCATGCAGCAGCACTCATAGCGTTAAAGTAAGCTTAGTGTGATCTAGACTCCTTAGACTGCAGTTCTTTTTAAAAGCAACAATTTATTAGTCAACAGATTTGCTCTCTGAGTGCATTTAGTGTCACGTCTGCTGACTTTAACATAAGCTATTTAAATACTTTTTCCTTCTGTTAGCAGGGGATAGCCACCACTACTATGAGAATGTGAGCTGGATTCTACCCTGACTTGTGCATCATCAACAGAATCGTTAATTAAGTTCCAAATTCAGAGCCAAGTCCCTAATTACATCTGTGTGGCCACTGTAAGATTGCACAGGTCTAACCAAGGGCCTGATTTAAAGACAATGGGTTTGAACAGGTGAAACTGAGGCATAATTTGGCCTGCAGAATCTTTACAACTGGCAATGAATGATACACAAACTGGAAGGAACGTGGCTTGATTTTCAGACTCCAGGCTGAATTTGCAGGACACAGATTTTACCTGCCATATGAGTAGATCTACTAACCTAACATTATTTTCTAATCTAAGTTCTGGTCTACACTAAGGGGGGGGGGGAATTGATCTAAGTTATGCAACTTCAGCTACAAGTCAACGTACTTAGATCTATTCAGCGTGGTGCCTTCGCTGCAGTGAGTCGATGGCTGACGCTCCCCAGCCAACTCTGCCTGCGCCTCTTGCTCCGGTGGAGTATCAGAGTTAACGGGAGAGTGCTCGGCGGTCGATTTATCGTGTCGATACTGTGGGTAATGTAGATGAGCCCTAAGTGTGTAAGTGAAAATGGGTGCTTGGAAATTGAGGTGTCCACGTGGGGACTTCTATTTTAGAAAGTAAAAACATTTCAGAACCAATGGACTAGATTACGTGGCTTATAATGTCAACCAATGCCACTGACCACCTGCACATGAACAGCTCATACTCCAAAAAATAGACTCTTGCGCATGTGTCTGATGGGGAGGGTAGAGACTCTTACTGGCATCCAAAGCTCAATATAAGCACTAATGAAGTACACCTAAACATCTCTCAGACAGTTTACAGGGTTTATTTCTTGCAGCTGGCACCAATATTGACCCACTGATAAACCTCTGGTTCACAAAGTCCAGGAAGGCAATTGCCCATGGGTCTGCCATTTACTGTATGTTTGGACAGTGCCTGGCACAATGGGGCATCAGCTTCATTCACCTCTAGGAACCACAGTAATATAAATGAGCAATAATAATATCTGCTGCTATGGCCAAAGAGTACATAGCACAGGTCAGGGGGAGCTGAAGTGGGGACAAAGATGGCCCGGGAGCTCCACTGGTCCTGAGCTTGATCTAAGCCAGTCTGGTTGCCTGGGTAGCATGAAAGCTGAAAGTTACATTCCCTGTCAGTAGCCCCAAGTAATCAGTACAACAGCCAGGGATCTGTGGGATATGAGGAAAATGAACTGCACTCCACACTGAGGAAGGGGGATGGCACAGGAGCCACTATGTAGGTTCTGTGATGCCAGAGGAATCCCCCTACATTACAAGTAGGGTGACCAGACAGCAAGTGTGAAAAATTGGGACAGGGAGTAGGAGTTAATAGGAGCCTATATAAGAGAAAGACCTAAAAATCAGAACTGTCTATAAAATGGTGACATCTGATCACCCTAACTACGAAACATTCTTGTGGTTAATGTAGCTTTAAGTCCACAATCGGCCATTGGTGCAGTGCAAAGTGATTGCACCACACAAGAGGATCTATGTCTGTGTGCAAACAAGGTAGAAGGTTGGAACAGAATGCACTGCCCATCTGGTGCTGAAATACCATGCAATATCTATCATTCTCATTAGAACACATAACATTCTTGAACTTCATGTTTACTGCACGCTGTTTTGCTTTTGAACGGATATTACCCTTTTTTCTACACACACAAATCAACAGACAAATATCGAATTTCCCTGTTTTTCCATCTCCTTACTGAAATCTCTCTCTAAGGTCACTAATCTAAGTCTCATTATAGTATCAGCACTCCCAACAGTAGCTTTCCAAAAGTGAACTAAGCAAACTTAGTAAAAGGAAAAGGAAAAGGAAGTAAATACCCAAAGCAATCCATGGACTTTTTTTTCCCACTGAGTTGTTTGTTTAATAAATAATAACAATAAGAAAAAAATATTCGGACCATGGTCGGGATTTATTGGTTATTCATGGGGATAAATTTTAAGACAGTTGTTTTCACTTTTATTTTTTTGCTTAAAAATCTTGGATGTTATAAAGAAAAAAATCCCCACAAAGTAATACTGAGGGATAACACTGATCAATATTTTTGCCTCGTCTTTGAAATGGTTCAGCTGGGTTATCTCATTACAGAAAGAACAAAGTTGGAAGAAAGGTTTATGAGGGAGGAGCTTCTGAATTGCAGGTTCTTGGCTAAAGTGGAAAGGAAATTATTTCTAGTGAAATGGGCTCTTCCGCACACCCAATTAATGGATAAATCATATAAGAAAAATGTCTTCATCTCAAGAACCAATTATGTTTTGTATTAAATGAAACATATGGGATCACCTCGCTGGGGTATCCCTGGGGCCAGCCACATTGGCCGCTGCTCAGGCTGCTCCAGGCAGCTGGTCCCAGGCGCTGCCATGGGGCAGCAGTCTGGAAGAAGCAGCGGTGGGGGCCCCGGGTCGCCCCATCCAGCTGGAGCAGCTGTGGTGGGGCGGTGTCTGCTGGAGGCCCTCCCCCAGAGCAGCATCAGCGTCCGCCAGAGCGCCCAAGTTTTAGTCAGGGGTATTTATCTATATATATAAAAGTCAAGTGGTGTATGTATGTATGTATGAGTGCGAACTCCTCCTGCACCGTTTGAGCCAGAGACTTGAAATTTGGTACAGTGAGGGGTCTTGGGGTCTAGATGGTCATAAGGGTCGAAAAATTTTCAGATCTCACCTCTGACGCCCCCCAGGGGTGAAAGTCTTTCAGGGCCAATCACATCGGCTGGGCAGCTGGGTGGTGATGACGTCATAATACCCCCTCCAACAGACACCGCACGCGCTCAGCTCACCCCTCCCTCCTCCAACGGAACCCCGGAAATCCCTCAGTTCTCTGCCCCTCCCCCTCCCAACGGAAACCCGGACTCCATCAGACCTGTGCCCCCCCCCCACACCTGCGAAGGTCCCCGGAATCCCTCAGCTCTGGGCCCCCTCCCCGCCTGCGACGGATCAGAGTTGGGTTTGGTGGGACGGTAAGTGAGGTGGGGGTGTCGGGTTCGGTTGGGGGGTGAGGTGGGGGTGTTGGGTTTGGTTGGGGGGGTCAGGTGGGGGGGGTCGGGTTTGGTCGGGGGGTAAGTGAGCCGGGAGGTGTTGGGTTTGGTCGGGGGGTGGGGGGGTGGGAAGGTGTCGGGGTGGGTGAGGGGTGAGGTGTGGGTGTCGGGTTTGGTCGGGGGGTAAGTGAGCCTGGGGGATCTTGGGGTTGGTCAGGGGGTGTCAGCTGTCTGCCCCCTCCCCACCTCCGACTGACCCGAGCAGCGCCGGGCACTTATGCTAGTATATATATAAATAGATTTGATATTCTTGTGATTTGCCACCTGTTTTTGGAGCCTTTAGGGCGTACTAAGGTCATATTTTGAAGCTTTCTCCACAGCCATGAGGTCTAGAAATTTACTTTTTCTTTAAGGATGAAGGCTGAAATCATTGCATATCCACTTGACTCCAGGAGCTGGGGCTTTAAGGAAAACAATAATTATCAGACTCATGACAAAATCATGAGAGTTGGAAACACTGATACTGGTTTCTGCTCTCTGACACTGGGATCCCACATTATTAGTGTTAAAACTGTCACTTCAGCAGGAAGGCCAGCTTTGAAAGAAGCTCTGGAACGCCAAGTCAAAACTTTGAAATCAGATAACCCAGGGGAACAGAATGGCTTACAGGACAGGCAATGAGAGACAGCAACTTTCACATTTAGGTCAAGTGTTTAAATTTGTACTGGATGAGTCGTGACTGACAGCAGTTTCTAACTGTTTATCAGGCTGTGCAGAAGCAGGTCATTGCCTCAGTCCAGAGAGCAAGTGTCCATAACACAAAAGCCATCATCACCACAAATGGCAGTCTTAAAAGAGGGTCAGGGATGGACATAGACTCAACACCCCATGTCCCTAGGAATGCTCTCTTTGGGTCACAGCTAAGGCACATTAGAGGGGCAGGCTAGGGAAGCTTACACAGCAACTGCAGGTGGTGGATTTGCTCCGTGGACAGAGTTCACTCTCCTTTTGGACTTAGTGAGTCCCTGGACAGGGCTGTATTTAGGCATATGCAGCATACCCAGCTGCCGAGGGCACCTGAAAATCTGGGGCACCATCCTCCAGCATCTCCTGCCCAGGCCTGCCCCCTTTCCGGGGGGCGGGGCTGTATATAGCTCCAGGATAGCTAGGGATGAGCCTGTACCCGGTATAATTTCACTGAGCTGTGTGTGGCAACCAGGTGTGTAAATCAGGGCAGAAAAAAAGACTGGTATCTGAATAGAATTCCTTTTCTTAAACCGCACACCCCAAGCACTTCTTTACTTTCAGGATTAGAGGGAAATGCTCTGTTTTAGGGAAAATGAAAGACTATCTTGGAATTGATGGTCCAGAGCTGTGGCAGGCAAAGGCCTGGCTGAGGGCTGTCATTCAAATGGATTTTGGGTCATGGCTGACATCCCAGCCATCATGTAAAATGCTTCCCTGTGGCCTTTTGACATGCACACAGAGGTATCTGACTGCCAAGTCCCTATCCTAGGATGGGAGGGGAGGGAGAAGGCTGCAGGGTGATCTATGCTTACCACTGCCATGCTGGAGCCTTCACATTTATTTATTGATAAAATTTGCAGCATTTTAAATATTGTGCACAGAATTTAATTTTTTTGGTATTGTGGGGTGCTGGGCAGTTGGGGGGGCTGTGAGAGGGTCACTGGGCAGTGGGTGGGAAATTGCTGGTCACAGGGATCTATGGTGGATGTTGCAGGGGGCTTATCTCGTTGCCGGGAGAAACGAGGCCTCACACAGGTGGCTAGTTGGAAAGTGGTGAGTTTATTGGAGGGAGCGGCATTTCATGCTGGGGGGCTTATCTGCCAGCACGGCCGCAATACAAGATGACTGACACGCCCGGGCGATGTTCAGAGTGCCCAAAGAGAAAGCCCAACCCAAAGAGGTGTGTCAGCACAGATATACCCATGCTCATTTGCATCTCATACATACTCATCTCATTAATAGCAAGCAACAAACTGATTGGTTAACACTTGTTGGTTACGCAGTCCTGCCTTAGTTTCCCCATTTGGTTTCCCACGCATTCATTCTCACACAGAAAGGGTAAACACTCATGCAGCTGGGAACTGGTTCCCAAACACACAGATAACAGCAAGGTCATTCTCAGATAATACCACCATTATGCACTCTCCTGGAGTTGACTTAGAAGCGTAACTGCACTTCCTAGTGATTGCTCGTCACAATATCTTCCGGTCCTAACAGTGGAAATCACTGGGTGAGGGTTCACTGGGCATGGAGGTTGCTAGGCATAAGGGGGTGGGAGGTAATTGTAGGGGTGTGTGTGGCAGGGCTGGCAGTGCAGGGCTGGGACTGGGGGTGCGGGTGGGAGGGAAGTGAACAGGCTAGGGGAGAAGGCGGCACTGTGAAGAGGCTGGGGTGAAGGTGGCACAATTAAACTGTTTTTAAAAAAGTACATACGGCAAGTTTTCCAACACTCTAAGCTTATGTTTGTGTTGCTAAGAGCAATTCGGGCATACGGGCACCAGTTTAATAATACTGTGCAGGGCCCCATAAATCCTAAGGATGGGCCTGCCCCTAGAGTTCAGGGTTTTGCAAATGCCAACTTTTTTTGGTAGGGCGTTGGAAAGAGGGGCTGACTCTTCATTTTGTGTGAGAGTGGGGAACATGACATGCAGAGTCCCCTCCCTGTACTACCCTTGAGGGGATAATACCTCTGAGCCATTTTTGTTAAAGGGAGGAGATTTACTTTAATAAATTAAAAACATTTTTCAAACCAAAGGGAAGTCTGAAGTAGGAATGAGAAGGAATCCCCTTAAAAGCTAGGTCTGCATGTGGTAATGCCCTACATAAGGTGTAAGAGTGTGCACTCTACTCAGTTTTTACACCAGCGGGTTTGCTCTCTCCGCTGCAGTTTCTGTTTGCCAGCTAGGTTTTCACCCTACTTTTTACTGGTATTTTCCCACTTTTCTACTTATTTCTCTCCTAAGTAGAGAACAAGCCCAATAATGTTCAGGCACAAGACAACTCTCAAACCCACAATGTCCAAGCTGGCTAAAATTTTGACAAAATGATCCTGCTCATCCCTAGTCTCTAGCGCTGTCAGATCTGATACTTTTCACAAACTCAAGACTCATTTCAAAAATATGGTATCTTGGCTGAGCCAGCCTCTTCCCCCCCATCTTTGGCCTCTGAAGTACACTGGGTCACCTTGAAATCCACATGCCACAGACCAGATTTGTTGTGGAAGAAATACCATAGTCGGTTTGTGGGAAGAAGGGCAAGACGCTCCCCCATATTACAATCATCTGTCATATGATTAATGATGGAAGGGACTGCACGTTCCAATGTTGTGCCATAGCTGCCTGTTGGCAGTCGTGGTAAACCAGGAGAGTGGGGTCAGGACAATTCTCGAGCAGAAAAGCCCCAGGAAGGAAGCGTGTGGGTGAGATTTGTTTGTGGACAGAGAAGCACTGTGGCAAGATGCATGCAGTGGAAACTGAAGCCAGAGTACAGAAAAGTGCCACAGTCTGCACAATTTTGGTGGGGCACAGAAATTAATTGAAGCAGCAGTAGGCTGTCACATAGCAATAAGTAGGCACTGTATGAACTCTCTATTGCCCCCATCCTGGCAGAAGATACAACTTGCAGGGAACAGTCCTAGTTGGTTTAACTTTCACGGATGTCCTTCACTCCTCCCGATTTACAATGCAAGTTACATTACAGTATGATTCCATGCAGCTTTGGATGAGCCAGACTGTCTTCCTGCAAACCATGCTCATTCCCTAGGTAACTGAAGACTTTAAGAAGCTAAATCCTTCAAACTATTGTTGCAAACAGCAGCACTTGACCTGGTGACCTGAGACTGGAATAATCCTGTCCTCGGATCTACTTAAATATCTCTGACCTGTAACTGCCTCAGGCTTTCACACAGACAGCAAGAACTGTGAAAATTAAGCAATATTACAACTGAAAAATAAATCGTGTGCATGTGACATGTCTGTGTCGGAATCCTCTCCAACGTGGAGGTGACGGGACACACAAATGGGTAGGGAAAGATTTAATGAATGGATAAACCATTCAGACTATCGTTTACTTTAGACCAGGGGTGGGCAAACTACAGCCTGCGGGCCACATCCATGCCATCAGAACTTTTAATTCGGTGCTTGATCTCCCGCTGGGGAGCAGGGTTCGGAGCTCTCCCCGCTCTGTTGCTCCAGCCGAGGAGCGGGGTTGGGGGCTTGCCTTGCTCTCCTCTGCATCAGCTCTGGACAACTCCCAGAAGCAAGGGCAGCTAGGGGGCTCTGCACACTGCCCCTATCCCAAGTGCCGGCTCTGCAGCTCCCATTAGCTGGGAACCATGGCCAATGGGTACTGCAGAGGCAATGCCTGCAGATGGGGCAGTGCGCAGAGTGGTGTGGCCCTGCCGCTGCATGGGAGCCAGTAGGCCAGGGGACAGGCTGCTGTTTCCAGGAGCTGCTTCAGGTAAGCACTGCCCGGATTCTGCACCCCTGAGCCACCCCCTGCACCTCATTCCCCTGGCCCAGCCCTGTGTTGTGCCCTGCCTCTGTTTCCCTCTCTTCAGGCCCTTTTAAGAACTCTCCATTCAAAGATGACTCACACAAATCCCCACAAACTACATTTATTTTATATTGGCCTTCTAGTCCCCAAGCAGTTCAGGGGCTCTCTCCCGATTAACCCCAAACCCCCACAAAACACACACACAAACAGTCTTTGCATGCTGGCTTTACAGTCTCTCTCCTGCTTCTATGCAGGTGTGTGTATGTGTGCATGTGCACATGCTCTTCCAAGACTCCCTCCCTGGAGAGCTCTCTCACTCTCCTCCTTCTTCCCCCTCTGCTGACTCAGGGCCCTGAAGCATTCCTGGGCATTCCCCACCTTCACTGCAACTCTCTGATCTTTTAACCTGAGAGCACCTGATTCACCCCAGGCAATCATGGCTCAGGCTCTCCTGGGGCATGCCACCCTGTCACAGTGGGTGTGCCCTGGACAGTCATGTTCAAACAGGGCTGAGGAAAGACAGTTTCTGCAGGCCCCACACCATATAGCCCTGTTTGAAAGCAGGCTGCTGAGGCATGTTCTGGTACAGAATCACAGCGCGAATGTGCGTCACCAAGAAGAACTGTGTTACAAGCCAAAGCAATCCCCAGAGAACACGAGGAAGTTCTGGCTTAAGAGCAGCAACTCTTGAATGAATAATAATAATAATAAAAAAAAATAAATCTGGAATCCATCAGTAAATAAACTAAAGCCGTAGACAAAGTTGGAAAAAATAAATGACAGTGGAATGTGTTTCCTTTAAATCAAGGCAGCTTGTTCCCTCTTCCTATTTCCTTCACTGCTGGAACATTTCTCTTTTAAATTCTATTGCAGCTGATTAGCCCACTTGGCATTCCCTATCAGTCATCTCAGTGCTGCCAGACCTTGTTAACCTCTTCACTGCTATCACAAACATATTTCTTGACAACGGTTTTATCCATGCAAACCGAAAAAAAGCTGTGCAGGTACCTCCCAGCCCCACTGAACTGGTGTGCCATTCCTCTACAGCTGGAGGCACCATTGCTGATTATTTTCAAGTACCATGCTGACCACAGGGATACAAGTCTTTCCGGTTCACTTACCACATGACAGATGTAATATTCAGCGGTGCTAGAGACACTTCTCTTGCTCTTCAACAGAGGCAACAGTTAAAAAAGGCTCTTAAAAATTCTTTGTGCGTACAATCCTTAGGCTGCCGCTATACACCCATTCCTGGATGGGGTCCCGAAAGGTTAAGTCCCTTCCCTTCCTATTGAAAATAATAGTTTAAAGCTCATTGTGAGACTCTCTGTCACACACTCTGCACAATGAGGGCGAATGAGACCCCAGGGTGTCCCACAGCGATAATCTACCATCATGTAATTTGCCTGAGGGTTTGTAGATTAACATTTTCAGTAACTGGGTAGGTAAGCTTTCCCCACAGCCTTTTTTGGCACTGTAAAGCACATCAGAGGTTGGCAAATTCCAGTGGTTGCCACACACTGTGCAATGTTTATTATAACCTTTTACTCCGTACATGCACTTTGGTACAACTCCAATCTGCCTCCTTGGATGTTTCATTAGACTTTTATCAATTAACTTTCTTATATGTACACATCTTGCTTAAAAGGGCAGTTTTCTATGGGAAAATCAGTGTTTATAACAGGGCTCTACTCTATAAGGTGGTGTGAAAAAAACCTATAAATGTAGCACATTTGGATGCATTTCTTGTAACACACGTACAGTTGCTGTTATTCTGCCTATAACACTGGCATCCTGCATGTCAGTGTTTCCCTGACTATTCCATTTCAAGGGTTAAATTTACATTGTGAGGGTTGAAGAAAGCAAATAATGATAAATGTTGATGCAGATATGTAAAGATCAAAATATAAGATCTCCATTAAGAAAAATGATAGATAGTTATAGTTTATTGTTAATGTGTACTTTTAAAAAGGTTATGAAAATGTTTTGAATCAATCATGTAACAAATGGTTTTTGCACAATCACTACCTCATCAAAAGTAATATGCTGCTACTGCATGTTTTGTGCACAAGCAATGCAACAATCCTGCAAAAAGGGCGCGAGATTCTGTCCAATCACGCTGTTCCTACCACGTGCCTGCCCCACGTGCGTAGTCTAAATCTGCCTAGCAATATGGGATAGCCAATCATGTAACACATAGAGAAACTGCGTAGTTAACCAAGACTATAAAACTGTAAGTTAAGCGTGGTTGGTGTGGCAGTTTCTTCACGCTTTTGGGCGGCTGCCACCTCGGCCGAATAAACACGTTTTGTTTTAAGTCTCATTGGTCTCCTTGAACTTATTACTGGTCTCCCTCAATAGCCTAGCGAACATCCCGCTACATCTTCTGGGGGCTCGTCCGGGATGTTGAGGGACGATCGGGAGCAGGTTCAGGGATAAGTCCGTTGGGGACTTGCAAGGGTGAGTCTGTTTCGGGGGCCGGCTCAGAAGCGGTGCATCGAGAGGGGCCCCGTTTTTGACCGGTGGCCGCTCGTGGGCCGGTTCACCGTTCAGATTGCCTTTTTGCGCCAACGGAGAGGCTTTGAAAACAACCGTGGGGAAAGGGAGGGAAACTCCAGCCAGTCTCCGGAGAGGCAAGTATAAGAGGGTTTCTGGGAGGGATTTTCTCGTTGGAGTGACTGAGTGTGTGTGACTGAGTGAATGGCCATTACGGTTCCTGTTGTCAGCCGTTGGAACGTCCGGTGACACAGGCTAGTGGCGATTGAGAGTAAACCTTAACCCTCCCACCAACCGACTCCCCCATCCTCTATAGTCGGTTGGGAACCCGTCTTCCCTATTGTGTCTGTTTTATCTGTTCTATCTGGGTGGAGAGGTAAATAGGAAAAGTAAAGACAGCTGTAAAGTCAGGCTAGTGAGGGTGCCCCAAGACCTAGTCTGCAGAATGGAAGGAAGCGGATCTAAGGAAGACCGCAAAACACCTCTAACTTGCATGTTAGAGCATTTTGGAGAATTTAAGAAGTACATCTCCACCGGCAGTCGTGAGGCCGATTTATTAAAAGGGTTCTGTGAAAAGGATTGGCCGGCATTTCCCATCCAGCCCTCGTGGCCGGCCATAGGAACTTTGGACATGAACATTATTAGAGATGTCCTCAGATATGCAGGACAAAAACACTCCGATCAGTATCCTTATATAGCTGCATGGTTTGATATAGTTGAGGAGAATCCATCTTGGTTACAAAAATACACTAAACATTCAGCCCTGCGTGCGCGTCCGAAAAAAAGGTCCGAGAGAACTAGGAAGGAATTAAAACCTATAGTTACAAGCCCTCCAGACAATAAGCCACTAGCCCCACCCCCTTACATGCCGCTACCCGTAGTCCCGGCCGCCCCGCTCAAGCCTATGCCTATACCACAAGCACCAACAGTTCCGCCGCCAAGCGTAGCAGGCATGTCCGTCTCAAACTCACCAACTAACTCCGGTCGGTTAAGCTTACAGAAGCTCAAAGAAAGTGTGGTGAAACTTCAGTCACTTTTAACTCCCGAAAGAAAAACTAAGGATCATGATTCTAATCAAGCTAATAGAAAAACGCACTTAAAACCCTGTGAAACAAAAAATAGTTCTAAGAAAAGATTTGAGTTATCTGAAATTGCAAAGAAAGAAAAGGGTGGTTTTGATTCAGAAAGTGTAGAAGAAGGCCGTTCAAATACTTCAAAAAGTCCAGAAGTCATTACTTTGGTAAACAATATTTCTAATTATCATAATAATTATAGCTGCCAGAAGAGAAAAAGGATAGAGTCAGATGAAGAACTAATAAGTAATGTTCAGAAATTACAGCTATACAGCTGTCAAAGAATAATACCAATGTCTGGAAAAAATGCTTGGCATTATAAATCATGTGCTAGGACTTCTGAATGGTGTCATAAAAATCATGTGTCTGCCCTAGAAGACAAGACTTTAACTTCTGGTTTTCAAGAATGCTCATATGAAGACAATACTGAAGCTGTAAGAGAGATGGTTTCACCTCCTAACACCAGGCAATTAGATCTAAAAATGTTGGAGGCAGAAAATATCAAAGAACCAGTATGTAAAATAATAGTAAATTCTAATACTAAATATCTGATTTCTATTAGAATGTTGGAGTCTTCATCATTGGATATTCATGGGTCTTTAACAGTCATTTGTAATAATAATCCAAAGTCACTGATGGAGAATAGTCCTATTGGTTCTCAGTCTGAAGGTATTCCTGAAGCTCAGGTGACCTTAGATGTAGTAATAGAACAAAAACCAAAATTAGGCTTCCCCGACTTGAACCAATCTTCTACACTGTATGTAGGAGTAGGAGAAGGTGTTGCAGTTGGTGTCTTAACCCAGACCATCGGTAGCTGGCCGCGACCAGTAACATACTTCTCTAAGCAACTAGACACTGTAATACAAGGATGGCCACCCTGCCTACGTGCCGTAGCTGCAGCTGCCCTTCTTGCTGAAGAGGCAAGTAAACTCACCCTAGGACAACCAATCTCCTTAAAGTGCCCACATGCTGTGGTCACCCTAATGGAACATAGGGGCCATCATTGGATAACAAAAACAAAGCTCTCCAAGTACAAAAGTATACTGGTAGATAATCCCTATGTCGCTACCTCTGTCTGTTCCACTCTCAATCCTATAACTTTGTTACCCATAGAAGAAGATCCCACTGAGAAACATGATTGTCTTCAAGTCATGGAAGAAGTTTATTCTAGCCGACCTGACTTACTGGATACACCTTTGGCCACACCTAACTCTGTCCTTTTCACCAATGGTAGTAGTTTTATTGACCAGAATCAACGATTGGCAGGATATGCCATAATTGATGGTCAAGGTACTGTCTGTGAAGCAAAGGCACTTCCTCCTGGCACCTCCGCTCAGAAGGCTGAACTGGTCGCCCTCCGTCGAGCACTTGAACTAGCAACAGGGCAAAAGGTCAATGTTTACACTGACTCAAAATATGCCTTCCTAACACTCCATGCCCATGGTGCCATATATAGGGAAAGAGGACTTCTGACTTCAAACGGACAAAAAATAAAGCATGCAGATGAAATCCTGTCCCTTCTTGATGCTGTTTGGATGCCCAAACAAGTTGCTGTAATGCACTGCAAAGAACACCAACATGGTGAGGATCCTGTCGCAAAAGGAAACCGACAAGCAGATGAAGAAGCAAGGAATGCAGCGCGTCAACAATCTCCAGCTATTCATATCCAGCACCTCAACGTGGCTGAAATGATTCCTGCTGAAGTACACTACACTGCACAAGAACAACTTTGGGCTGAACAAGGGAAAGGAATAAAGCAATCAGGTTTATACATTTTGCCAAATAAAAAGATCTTCCTGCCCATAACAATAGCTTGGGAATTAATCCAAGAGTTACATCAACAAACTCATCTGGGAGGTACTAGCTTAGCCAAACTCCTAGACCAGGAACTGTATATAAAAGGTTTGCATTCACTCACCAGACGTGTTGCTCTACGTTGTCAGAACTGCGCAACACATAATCCTCGCGTAGGGCCTCTTCAGCCACCCGAAGTCCAATATGTGGGACATATTCCAATGGAATCCCTAGTTGTGGACTTTACTGAAATGCCAAGGTCTGGAAAATTTAAGTACCTGCTTGTAGCAGTTTGCACATATTCCGGTTGGGTTGAGGCATGGCCCGTTACTAATGAAAAGGCTGAACAAGTCACCAAAGCCCTGCTTCGAGATGTAATCCCTTGGTTTGGACTCCCATTACATATTGGAAGTGATAATGGTCCCACTTTTGTTCATAAAATCATCCGCTCCTTGTCAACCCTTTTGGGCATCACTTGGAAACTCCACTGTGCATATCACCCACAAGCATCAGGAAAAATTAAAAGAGTGAATAGAACTCTAAAAATTATTGTGGGGAAAATCTGTCAGGAAACCGGCTTATCATGGATTGTCGCTTTGCCTATGGCATTGCGCAAAATTCGATGCACACCTACACGATCTTCAAAGTTCTCACCCTATGAGCTTGTGTTTGGCCAACCACCGCTGAGGGCCCATCACCTAAAAGGGGACACTTACCTCCTGGGAAAGCAAGATCTTATTAGAGAAGTTCAGCTCCTAAGCAAAGTATTAGCTCAACTATCTACCTATGTTAGTAAACTCAAGTTCCCACTCCCTGTCACTACTTCGCATCCTTTTTCCCCGGGTGATACTGTATGGCTCAAGGATTGGAAAATTAATCCTTTGGGACCTAAATGGAAGGGTCCCTATATTATTCTCCTTACCACTCCCACTGCTGTTAAATTAGCCAGTGTTGAGCCTTGGATTCATTATACCCGTGTCAAGTCTGATCACACATCGCCTCCACCTAACTGGCAAGTTTCTGTAAAGAGCTCCAACCCTCTGCAAATCGTCTTCCGCAAACCAACCCAACCACCTAGTCAGCAAGATGCTCAATCTACCTCTTGTGAGTCAGGTGACCAAGCACCACTCTGAAAACCTGCACTACTGTATGAACATTTGTTATAATGTATTCCTTAGAAAATCTTATTCACCTGTTGCCCCAAAACGTTACTGTAATGTTTCTCAGGGAAAGGGGCAGAGGTGGGTTTGTTTAATGTTGTGCGAAGTATATTATTTTTGGTATTTTTGTGTATAATAAGTTCTCCTTTTCAATCTTATCTTAATATGTTATATATTCTGTATGTCCGAAAAGTAGTTTAAATCCTGTAATCTGTTATGGTCCAACAAAATAATGTTAATGTTTAAAATTCATCAATAACTGGTAACAATAATGTTTTAGAATGTTGCTAGTTTGCAATAACTAGCAACAAGAAAAAGGAGGGAATGTGAGGGTTGAAGAAAGCAAATAATGATAAATGTTGATGCAGATATGTAAAGATCAAAATATAAGATCTCCATTAAGAAAAATGATAGATAGTTATAGTTTATTGTTAATGTGTACTTTTAAAAAGGTTATGAAAATGTTTTGAATCAATCATGTAACAAATGGTTTTTGCACAATCACTACCTCATCAAAAGTAATATGCTGCTACTGCATGTTTTGTGCACAAGCAATGCAACAATCCTGCAAAAAGGGCGCGAGATTCTGTCCAATCACGCTGTTCCTACCACGTGCCTGCCCCACGTGCGTAGTCTAAATCTGCCTAGCAATATGGGATAGCCAATCATGTAACACATAGAGAAACTGCGTAGTTAACCAAGACTATAAAACTGTAAGTTAAGCGTGGTTGGTGTGGCAGTTTCTTCACGCTTTTGGGCGGCTGCCACCTCGGCCGAATAAACACGTTTTGTTTTAAGTCTCATTGGTCTCCTTGAACTTATTACTGGTCTCCCTCAATAGCCTAGCGAACATCCCGCTACAACATGTTTTACATAATGAGCACACACATTTTTTGCTCCTACTAATTATATTCATCAAGTCTTCTGTGACTCCACTGTCACTATGTAAATGCATGAAACAGCCTTTTATTGTTGACAGAAGCACAAGGCTATAGTACCAATCCATTCAGTCACACTCTGGAATACAGCCAAACTTTAGCAGGACTGAGGTGGGGGTCCATGCCCTATCATAAATAGTGTTGCAACCCAAGGTTGGGAGACAAAGTGCAGGAAAATAACAGTTTCTTCAGGGCTCTGACAGGGACCCAAGTATCTCAGGAAAGGGCAGGGGGAGACAGAACTACACCACATGCATCCCTTATTTGTTCACATAATAGGTGTTTATTTAATAAAGTCCCATTTTTTAAATAATTATTTTCAGCAAAGCTTTGTACATTTCAGACTCTAAAGTAACCCTGGAAATTGTCTGAAATACATGAGGACTCAGACCTTGCCTAAGAACATCTCCACCCACCAGTGCTTCTGAATTCTGGCTGGGCAAGGTGGGACAGAACCGGCTCTTTTATGAAAACATCTTGATTTCGCAATAAGAAATCAGTGGCAAATAAAGCATTTAAGAGATCCTAGAAAGCATACGCTCTGGTAAAGAGCATCTGGAACAATTCTGCCTCGGATTTGGGAGCACCCGGAGAGAGGCAAAGAAGCGCAGTCTATTTGTAGCTGTGTGTTAGAGTTAAAATGCGGCGAGCTCTTTAGGGTAGCAACAATGGCTAGCAAAGTGGGGCCCTGAACTACTGTAATTTAAATCCAGAAATAATTGTAGAAGCTTAATTCACTGAATCCTGTGTAAGCAGACACGATGTACTCCCTGAGCCCTACCACAATCTGAGGTGGGTGGTTACCAAATTGTTTAGGCATCTTCAAATCTTCTAGAGCTTGTTTTGCTTACTTGTCCTGAACTGGCTGCTCGATTGCCCCATCTCAATGCTTGCTTGCCACTTTGTTGTATACAGAGATGGACAGGGGACATGGAGTGGCAGGAGAGAGACATGGCACAACCCGGCAAAACTGAGAACAGATTCAAAGGGGTTTGCCAAGGAAAACACTTTCTGAAGGGTGTAAGATTCTTCTCTTTTGGGTGCATCCCCTCACACAGTCAATGGCTAGTGAAGTCACAGAATATAAAACTGGCTACCTCATCTGAACGCTTACATGTCAACTGGCCACTAATCATTTTGTCTCCCTACAGATCTCTTTTTCAACGTGGGTTCAGGTGATATTTTCACATCATGATAAAGACCTGAGACATCCGTATCATATAGACTAGGAAAATAATGATCTTACCTTTAATCCAGAGGAGAATAAAAGCACACACACGGAGATCAAAGTCATCAGAAAGACAAAAACAGGTCAGATGAAGGAAGGAAAAAGAAAAAAAATTAATTAGTTTTATATTTCATTATGAGCATGACAACTAAACAGGAAACAAAAAAGTTTAAATCAGATTTATTTTGCTTTCTTCAGTCAAAAAAAAAAACAGTGAAAAAATAGCACAAATGAAAGAGTGTAATGTAAAGAGCTTTTGTGAGTAAATAAAAATTTCAAAAAATTTCTCCTAGGAATATTTCATTAACATTCTTTTGTGATGTTTGCCTGCTGTCATCAAAGGAAAAACAGAAAGAAATAGGAAGAAATGAGTGCAGATACACACAATAGGAATGCCATGTATCAATATATTTGTCTACACACACAAATAATATTTCCCTTTGGCAAAATTTCAATGGTGCAAGATGAGGTCATTGAAGAAGTTGGCATGTTTTCTCAGAATGCAAAATGTCGCTTTAATATTAAGTAACTATTCTTTACCATTACTTTTTACCCTCAAACCAAAGACAAAGCCTGTTAAAACTAAAACAAACCTCTGTTAACATCAAAAGCATCATTGAGAATTTAATTATTACTTAAGAGACAAGAAAGCCAGACTTGATTTGGAAAACTCTAAGAATTGCCCAAAGAACCCATTAGAGCAGGGGTAGGCAATCTCTGGCACGCGTGCCAAAGGCAGCATGTGAGCTGATTTTCAATGGCATTCACACTGCCCGGGTCCTGGTGACTGGTCCGGGAGGCTCTGCATTTTAATTTAATTTTAAGTGAATCAAATTCACTGCCCAACAGGAGCAATAGAAATCTTTCAGTTCCTCTAATGCAGGGGTCAGCAACCTTTCAGAAGTGATGTGTCAAGTCTTCATTTATTCACTGTAATTTAAGGTTTTGTGTGCCAATAATACATTTTAACATTTTTAAAAGGTCTCTTTCTATAAGTCTATAATATATAACTAAACTATTGTTGTATGTAAAGTAAATAAGATTTTTTAAATGTTTAAGAAGCTTCATTTAAAATGCAGAGCCCTCCAGACCGGTGGCAGGACCCCCGAGCAGTGTGAGTGCCACTGAAAATCAGCTTGCATGCTGCCTTTGGCACACGTGCCATAGGTTGCCTACCCCTGATCTAGCAGAACTATTTAGAAAAACTGATAAGTGAGATATGAGAAAAAGGGGCTGTAATGAAATACAGAGTTCACAGGGTCACCAGAGTAAAAAGGACCATAAACTACCCCATGACTCTCCCCAGAAAACACAAGGACCTGTTAACAGGGTGCCTGCTAACACCACACACCCCATTCAAATGCTAGACGAATAATCCACACTCCCTGATCGGAGATAACAAGCTGGCTCAGCTTAATTGGACTAACCTTTTCACCTCCCCCCTGGCTCTTACCTACTTTTCTATAACTGCCTGTTTGTGAAAAATTGAACACTTCTACTGCCTGCATCCGACGAAGTGGGTATTAGCCCACGAAAGCTCATGCTTCAAAACTTTATAGTTAGTCTTTAAGGTGCCACAGGACTTTGTTAACTCTGCTATTCCAGACTAACACGGCTACCACCCTGATTCTTGCTAACACCTTGTCTTTTGACATATCAGATTCACTAGTACATGGTAACTCATGAATTGGCCACTGAGAGGGAAAGAGGGTGAGACTAAAAAGAAAGACAACTGTTGTAAATGAAAATAACAGCTTTGTAAGGTGGTAGAACCCAAGAGGATATGGGGATTTGTGCATAGGGTTAATTTGTGCACAAGATTAATTTCCTCAATTCTGTCTGAAGTCAAATCTTGGAAAACCAATTTTCTTTGGGATAGAGGAAAAGGGGATTGGGCCACTAGAAATCATAAAGTTTTGCAAGAGTTGCTGCAAGAGTTGCTGCAAGATTTCCCTATGTTATTGTCTCCTAAGTAGACATTTGGAGTTGCATTTTAAATTGAGGGCTGATAGGAACTACAAAGAATGCATCACATTGCTGTTATTGGGGGTCAGCACACACAACACCATGTGCAGAAATAAGGAAACCTGTACCCTTTGAGCTTCCAAGATACTCGGATTCAGAGCCAATATTTCTTTTTAGCTTATTTCCTTTTAGCGTGTACATGTGTGTGTCTGAACTCTTGCCAGCACTAATATGAGCTACTCCAGAAAATCCTCCAGGATGAGACTACGGACCAATTGTCTAAGGACAACAGGATTGCTTGTTAATTCAAAACTACTTATTTCTCATTAGCTGGCACGAGAAGAGGGAGGGAGGGGAAAAATCAATAAAAATAATAACTTAATAATCACGCTGGGAGAAATTGATACCAAGTAAAACAAATGAAGTTTACTAATTATTTTTAATTGCAAGGGCTTTCATTTCAGTTTTCAAATGCATATTACAGCTGCCCTCTGAAACCTCCAATTTATGCAACAATGAATAATTCAACACAGCTGCAGTTAATACTTAATACACCACTGATGGTATCAGTGCTATGATCAATCTATGGGCTGCATTGCTTTAAAATTCCTACATCTGGTTGTTAATACAGAGCTCTGATTCACGCCTTTTGCATTTTCTAATCAGGAGGAGTTGTGCATGTGCAACATTAGGCTATTCCCATTCTTCCATGTCTGTCTTCCATGCTAGTGTGCAAAGGGCAGACTGACCCACACAACAGGCCATACTGGGTTGTGGGAGGGCGGAGAAGGATAGCATGCTAGATTCCAGCCTTGGGCATAGAGAGAAGAAGAACACTAGATGTGTATGGCACATTGATCTTTGTACCTGAGAAGGAGGTGAAAAGCAAGAGAGGTTGCCCATTCCCACCCACCCCCCGCAACACATCTCTTCACCATCAGTCACGATGTTTTGTTTGTTTGCATTAAATGAAGAGAAAGCTATATGACTCTGAAGAGAGTCTTCATTCAGTCCTTCTGAGCCAAAGACAGTGATGGGCCTTTACGTTTAGAGGTATCTCTAGGGCAGTGGTTCTCCACCAGAAGTACATGTACCCCTGGGGTTACACACGTCTTCTAGAGGATATGTCAATTCATCTAGATCAGTGTTTCTCAACCTGGGTTTAGGGGGGTCGCAAAAGCAGGGCCAGTGTTAGGGGGTGGCAAGCAGGGCAACTGCTCGGGTCTCCATGCCACAGGGGGTCCCGTGAAGCCAGGAGTGAAAATAAGGGGGTCTGGGCCAGTACGGAGTACTGGTAAAAGGTAGTCGCTAGTATCAGCCCATACCGCTGACTTTAAAGCGCTGCTGCGGCAGGGCTTTAATATCGCTGTCCGTTTTGCTTCTGGGCCCCTGCGGGAGCAGTTTAAAAACTCTGTTTAAAGCGCTGCCAGGGAGTTCAGATGAACCGAGCTAGGGGACGCTGACCCCCAGCTCTGCCCCTTCCGGGGGGCCAGAGCAGCCCCAAACAGATAAGAGCTGCATTTTACTTTCACCTCTATGTGAAGCTAAGTTACATTCCTCAGTCCTAGATGGCAGGGCTCAGGCTTCGGACTTCTGAAAGGTGTACAGTGGTCTGGAAAAGTTGAGAACCCACGGCTCTAGGGAGGCATCAGAGACACAGAGTCCTCAGATTATGATAAAGGAAGGAAAGGATGCCATTTAATAAATAAATATATATATATATATCCAAACGTCATCAAGGGGACAATTCTGCTCTCTGACAGACCTGAGTCCAATGGAACAGAATTTGGTGCTGAAGTTTCAGACTAAAGCAGGAAAATATCAAGACATTTGCAACTCACCCTTCAATCCCTAAGGTACCATAGTCTTAGATGTGTTATATTATGCATTATGAGCCAGTTTTTCCAACCACTGGTCTTCAGTTTCTAAAATGTGGTCACCAACTCAACTGAGCGGTCAGTTTTGATCATCCAGGTGCCTAAATCCCAGATTTGCAGGCCCTATCAGAGACTCAAATGTACACATGACAAGGATTCTGGTCCTGCAAATAGTTATGCAGGTGAGTAACTTTATTCACACAAATGGATTCAGTGGAACTATGATCCTGAGTAAAAGTAAATAAGACGATGAAGACTTGTGGCACCTTAGAGACTAACCAGTTTATTTCAGCATAAGCTTTCGTGGGCTATAGCCCACTTCATCGCATCCGAGGAAGTGGGCTATAGTCCATGAAAGCTTATGCTGAAATAAACTGGTTAGTCTCTAAGGTGCTGCCACAGGGTCCGCCCCGCCCCTGTGGTCTCGGTATCCCCAAGGAGGGTCTTCACACCTTCTTTAGTGTCTCACCCAAGTGTCCTTTATTTATAATACATGTACGTGGCCCCCGAGTGACTAATAGTGCTCCCCCAGTCCCCAGTTACCCCACTGTCATAGTTCCCCAACTTCCGGGCCCTTGAAGCAACTTATCTGAAGCCAGGAGACAGAGCTACTGCCTCCTCTTCCCTGCCTGGCCTTCCCTAGTACTGACCGTGAGTCAGCGTTTTTCAAGCCTGGTCGGCTTTCTGCCTCAACTGTAGCCACTTAGCCCGAGCTCACTCCCTGAGCCTATGCTCCTGAGGGCTTCCAGCTGGGCTGTTCAAGTTGCAGGGGCAGGGGATTGCAGGGTGCCACAGGTGCCACAAGTCTTCATCATCTTATTTACGGATACAGACTAACACAGCTGCTAATCTTAAACCTTAGTAAAAGTACTTGCTTGCACGAGAGTTTGCAGGAATGGGGCCCTAAACTGTAGTGTAGAAGATGATGACAAGCTAAAATTACTGCAATTACTTGTGCGCACAAGACTGTAAACAGCCCATAACGAAATCTAACATTTTCTTATGAGTGAGTGGCATTGCAATATGACACACGGGGTTGCAACACTGCTTATATTTGACTCAGCTGTACCTCCAACATGACCCAGTGTGGGTGAGGGTGTACGAGGAGGACAATGGGTCTGGGCTCCCTTGGGGTCTCGTCCCACTCACTGCCCTGGCTCCAAGCTGCCACCTGCAATAGGCCTTGCTAGTGCTGGCCTTCACCCTGGTGCGATTTCACCTCCCCTCAGTGATCTGGGCTGGGCCCACTAACCAGCAGTTTTGCTGTAAACCAGATTTCAACCCTAGATGGATGATGGGGGGAAAAAAGGCCAGCAATGAGAGACTTTTAACTGTGATGGCCCTGACAAGAGCTGCCATTTCAGTAACCTTTGACTTGCTGAGGAGTGCCAAGAAAAGCTAAATAAATAAAAAAAGGCACCAACTGGAATCTGAAGCTGGACTCAGTGCTATGTGATTTCATGCGCCTTTGTCCACATAGACAGGAGTTAGAGGCAAGAGGATACCAGTTAAAATAAAGAAAAAATAAAGATTAAGGGACACATTCAGCTCAATCATGTGTTAGGCATAACTAGAGTTGCCAACTCTGACAGAAACTATTCTGAGAGATTTTTTTCCCCAACATGAAATCTCAAAATACCCTATTAAAATGCCATGGATTGCTTTCAATGGTCACCAAGAGATGGATGCTGATTTCGAGAGACTCCAGACCAATCCTGGAAGGTTGGCAACCCTAGGCAAACTCCCTGGGCTAAATCCCTGAGTCAGGCCAAGCTGCCTTCAGCCCAAGACCTGAGGGTGGGGAGGCAAAAGTGGCTGTGACCCACCATTATGACCCTCCAATCCTAGAGCTAGTTTGGCCCCAGTGGTCGTTAGAGCAATTGGGCTCCTCTAACAACCCCCCCCATAAAGAGCAGTTTTTGGCTGCCAGAAATAACGGTGTGCAGCAGTATTCCAGCCACACTTCCGTCCCCACCTGGACACTCTATGCGGCATGCTGGGGCAGCAGCATTGTCCTGGCTCATGCCTCTCTTTAGATGAGAGGCTCTCTCAGGCAGGGACTGTGCTTCTACATGCTCTGTTAAGTACTTAGCCCATATCGGGTGCTAAATTAAAAGCCCATTAAAATAACCATGTCTGACATGACTTGGTCCTCCCTTGGGAGAGAATGGGGAAAGGAGAAAAACAGAGACGGTTTATTATACCCTTCTATGTTCAAAGTCCTTTCGCCTACATTTGTCGCCTTCTCTCTGGTTGACTTCACTTCACTTATATAACAGCCTTGCTTTTGGAATTCCAGTCAGATGTGATATCTGCCCTGGAAACAAGGAAGTGGTCCATTGCCAAAGGAAGACCAAGAGGGTACTGGTGGATGTTCTGTGGATTAGGGTTCCTCCTCCTGCTGAGTTTATTGTTTCACTGTCCCTTCCACTGCTGTTGATCTGCTCTCAGAAGCCAGTAAGGCTGAGTTTGCAGTAGATAATAGTGCTAACAATAATGCTGCTACTAATACACTGTGTGTTAAGGAGCTTGTCACTTTAACCCTCCAAACCTCTTAATTTTACAAAGCAGGAGACAAGATACAAATGTGATAGGCTGATTTTGTGCCACTGTACATGATTTGGTACAGTGGCATTATAAGCACTGGTTCAAATTTTGCCTTCATTTATATCATATACTCCCACTGACTTCAATGAGAATTTAGGCTGATTAGACCTCTGTCTCACACACATCAACAGTATTACCAACCACAAGTGTTTAAAAATAAACAAGTCACACTCCTTCCTCAAATCACAAGGTTTTAACAATAATAATTGTTGGTCTTGTTATATGCCTTCCTTTGTTGAAGCCCTTTAGGGGTCACGTTTTCAAGTTTTTCTTTGCAACCACGAGGGCTAGAAATGTGCTTTTATTTTATTACATGAAAACTGAGATTTACAGGTAATAAAATGATGCCAACAGCTGGGGCTATAAGAAACCAAACAGCAACTATTGAAACAGTCATAATCAAATCACAAGAATAAGTAACACACATTCTGTAGCTCTTGGTTTTTCTAAATGTTTCAACTACTCTGGCTTAATGTTTACTGAAATCCAGCGCCATAAAAATTACTGTGTGTATAAAACTCCAACATACAAAATACAAACTACAAACACTACCCCTTGAAAATGGGCTATCTGTAGTGAACAATTTAACTAATGAATTTCAAGTCTTTTTCTGTTTGCAAACTGTCTATGAACAGAATAAGATTTTTATTCATTTATTACTTAAAATTATTCAACAGGTGCTTCATGCAAAGAAATTTCAAAATAGATTGCTCAAATATTGTCTTCTGTGCATGTTTGTAATTGCTGATGTAGGATTAGTCACCTTAGACACATGTTATTATTTCTCCTCCTTGATTGGATGCTAAACTGTTACAAAGTGGGGGAGGGCATGAGCAAGCCAATATCTAGCTAAGTTCTCACACCATGCCTAAGGTGTACCTAAGTCCTCTTCTGGGATCTGAATGCTTTTGAGTCTCAGCTTTTGTTTCCCATAGAGAGAGGGTAGGAGCTGTTTTTGCAGCGAGGAGAAGATATACTAGCAGGAATAGGGCATTAAAAGCTGTTCCATACAGAGGAGGTGCAGCTTCCCACTTCTGCACATTTAGGCTCCATTCTTCTCCCCTCTGCAACAGACAGTCATGGAGAGATGGTGCGAGAATTTGGCATTCTTTGGGGGATTTTTTTGGGAGGGAAGGGGAGGATTCAGGGATTAATTAATAATTATATTGCAGAAAATGTACAAAGAGGATTTATGTGGAAACTGAATTTTTTAAAAGTTATAACAAAATCAATTAGAAATGCATGCATTCACATAGATAATATACAATAGGGCTGGTCTCTGGGTGAAATCATATCCAAATACATTGTGCTAGTAGCTCCCTAGGCTAGAGCATTATCTCCCTCGGGAAGTCAATCCTTCAATCCCGGAGGCAATTCTGTTTCCTTTTTAAAAAATCCAGATAATAGTTCCACATTTTTAAACATGTTGTAAGAGAGTACCCTTCCCCCACTCTAAACTCTAGGGTAAAAATGTGGGGGTCTCTTATATGCAAGACCAAATAACTGTAAGATGCTCCCCCAGCCTAAGTTAAATCCTTTCCCCCAAAACCCAACTATTCCAGCTGGGGCTTGGAAATTTGCTGCCACCATCAATGTGATTCTCCAAGACCATGGAGTGGGGCACATTGACACCCCAAGAGTAACACTCCCTCCCTTGCTACGTGGGAGAGAAACTCCCCCCTCTCTCTTGTTACCAGGGAGAGATAAGAACACAGACTCTGAGCAACAGCCCCTCCCCCGTTACCTAGGAGAGAGATTCTTAAGCACACAGACACTCACTAACCCTGAGCTGCCCGATCCAAAGCCAGGATCCCTTCACTAGAATTACCAGACAATTCTTATAGGTATAAAAAGTTTAATAAAGAAAAGAGAAAAGCATACAACTTAAACAGACTTCACAGATATACAGCTCTCTATCCTGAGGCTCCTTGCATAAACCAGCCCCCTCCCCGGGAATTTCTCTCTCTGCTGAACTTAGTTTAAGGACACCAGAGATCAATTACAAAGCTTATACAATCACAAGTTTACTCACTGTTACTCTAATTTAGAAGTAGAAAGGTGATACATTCTCCCAAAGCTGGGAGAGAAGAGAAAAGAACCACGCAGGCAGAGAGCCTGGGCAAAAAGTGAAACTAAAACTCTCCCCCCCTCCCATAGGAATGAGAGCTTTTGACCTCATTGCCTCTTCTGCTGCAGGTTAACTCGTTACAGGCACAACAGTAATTCTAAGACACTTCATACTTATGACACATGTACTTAAACTTTATTTAATAAAAGAAAAGGAAAAAAAGTGGCCCAGTTTTCTGTCACTATATTCAAATATCCCCCACAGAACTGGAAAGGAAAAGAGCAACGCTTCCAGGTATTAGGTTGTCCTCCATCATTGTCAAAAGTTATGCCAGGCCCATTCCATTCTGCTACAATACTTACCCCAAACGGAGGGGCCTTCCAATCAGTGAAGGATGTACTCTAATGGAATTCACCTAGACCCCAGTTCAGCAAAGCATATGCTTAAGCTCATCCCTTTGCAGCATGCAAGGATTTAGACACAGGTTTAAGCCAGTTGCTGAAAGGGAGGGGCTACTGAATCAGGGCACTGGGGAACAGCTGCTACAAACAGAATGAGAAAGTACTGTCCAGTAAAAAGATGACACTTGCTTGGGAATGACAAAGATGAAGTTAGTAAGAACCAGTCTGCTATTTTGTTGACTGTAGAACGGAAAAGGATGAGGGAAGGAAGGTGGTTCTGAGGATTTACTTATAGACTACTGGTAAACTGACTATGAACAGATTTGGAAACAATGGCACAAACTACTTCTGGTCATATAACTCAAAACAACGAAGTTCAAAGATTTACTTACTTATTCTCCATTTATATAAATGAATAGGAACACATTTCTGGGTCTGAGAATGACTCTCGTGTCCTTACAATGAGAAAGCCACGGAGCAAAGCTGAGCGCATTCAGGCTACCGAGAATGTACCAAGACACACCCCTAAGACATAAGAATGATTGCATCTGCGCCAACAAATGTGCATTTGTAATTTCAATTCTGCTTTAAGTTTAGAATGTTGATAGTTTGTTCTGTGTACAAGGGACTCGTCAGAACATGTAGAGTGCATAGAAATCAGACATGCAGATTTTACATCTACTATCTGAAACGTATTCATTTCCTAGACATACATTAGAGAGCTAAAATGTGTGGGTGATTCTAACCCATTTTACTAAGCAGCATTGTGACATGGTTTAGAGATTGGCCAGGGAAGAGGTTAAACTGCCCTTCTAGCTAGAGTGTGCACTATAGATGTCTGTTCACAGAACAGAGATGTGCAAGATAGCAAGGTGTATCAGCTGTGAGAAATTCCCTCCAACAGATCATCAGAAGGTCGTGCTGTGGGGAACTGAGGACTAACAGCGAGAGTCAGGATCTGTAGACAGAGAGCTAGAGGTGAGAGGACAAAGGAGGGTCTGCCTCTCTTCACTGTGGAAGAACCTGGTCTAAAAAACCAAACAGCAGACTTTGGCAGAGGGAAATCCTCGAATGGGATTTTCAGAAACGCTTAGCATTGGCGTAATTCAGCTGTTACTGAAGAGAATGGAAGTTTTACCGCTGAACTCAATGGGAAAAAAAAGAGAGGCAGGCCATTTTTGAGTGCTTCTGAAAATCATACGGCTAGTATTTGTGATTGTGCCATGGGGACAGGTCATTCTTTACACTTACTTCTCCATATTACATTAAAAAGCACATCAAAAACGCACTCAATCTTCACCTAGGCCAGTGAAATTCTTACCTGCTCTGACTGGCCTGTCACAAGCACACTGTATTTGAAACCTAAACAGCAGTGATTCCTCCCAGGAAATATGCATATATGTCACAGAGGTGAAGTGTTCAGACCCGGCAGATAAGAAAGATGGGGAGCTGCGGCAATCTCGCTTATCTACGACTTACTGTTCACAGTCCAAGAGAAATGATAACTGTATCACTGAGAAACAGGCCCCACTCCTCTCGGGAATGCAGCAACTACCTTCACATGGGAAACAGCTAACAATATCCTACATACAAAAGAGCTTGCAACAACTGATCTTCAATTGTTCCACTTGAAGACTATTAATCTAATTTCTTCATGATTATCTCCTTAGAAATTGGATCCAGCTGTTCAACAATCTTCAGGGGGAAGTTAATGAATATTGCTGAGCTTGCAGGACAAAACGTTGAGCTTCAAACAACTTTTGGATTGATTTTTAATGAAATACTTTAAATTCTTTGCTTTTATCTCTTTTGAAAGCTTCAGAGGTAACCCTAATGCTCTTTTAAGTTGCTTCCTTAGTTTTATTCATACAGAGAAATTCAAACTCATTAAAATGAATAATATTGTTGCCCCTTTTAGCCTGAACAATTAGGCCTGGGAGGTGGGGGCGGGGGGAGGAAATCGATCTAGGATACGCAACTTCAGATACAAGAATAATGTAGCTGAAGTCAATGTACTTAGATCCACTTACCGTGGCATCTTCACTGTGTTGAGTCGACTGCTGCCGCTCCCCCATTGACTCTGCCTGCATTGCTCATGGCGAGAAGTATCGGAGTCAATGGGAGAGCGCTCGGGGGTCCATTTATTGCGTCTAGACTAGATGTGATAAATCAACCCACAATGGATCAATCGCTACCCACGATCCAGCAGATAGTGTTGACATACCTGTAGCCAGTATTCAGAGCCTTGCTAGATTGTTTCCATTAGAAGAAGGAGGCAGGTTCTTCATTCAGAAACCAAATCTGTGTTTTCAGCAAGTACTCTGCCCACAAGAAGCTATGTCTCTCGTCTTCCTCCTAGGGCCATATTGCACTGCTTCTTCAGCTCTCTTTCTTGCTTTCTAATTGCCTTCTCTCTCACACACGCACAAACAGCTTTAACCAAACAATATCTCATCTCCTATATTTGCAATCAGTGTCCAAGGAAACCACATGGCTTAGCTTCTACTCTGGCCTAGTAATCACCTTGGGTGACAGTTTATATTGGTTCAGTGATCACAAAACAAAAGCAAATTTAATTGCTTCCTCATTTAGCCTGAATAAAAGGTGCTTAGTACATCCACTGAGTTTTACCAGGTTTGTGATTGATGGCCACCATTAACCCCTCCTAGCACAATGTATTAGACTGTTACCACAGGGATCAAAGATGATGGTATTAATATTTTTTTCAGCATATGAATCCCTGTGTCCTGTGCAATAGTGCATTCTTTTTACTTATATTATAGCAGCACTTAAGCCCTGTACAAACACATACCGTATTTTTCGCCCTATAAGACGCACTTTTTCTTCCCCAAAACGGGGGGGGGGGGGGGAAGTTGGTGCGTCTTATAGGGCGAATGTCTTATAGGGAAAAAAAAAAAAAAAAAAAAAGCGCCTCGCTCTCCCGTCCCCGCCGCGCGGGCGGGCTGCCGAGGTTCCCCCCTCCCCGCCGCGGGCGGGCTGCCGGGAACGCTCCCGGCAGCCCGCCCGCGGCGGGGAGGGGGGAACCGGGACGCTCCCGGCAGCCCGCCCGCGGCGGGGAGGGGGGAACCTCGGCAGCCCGCCCGCGCGGTGGGGACGGGAGAGCGAGGCGCTTTTTTTTTTTTTTTTCCCCCCGGCTTTTTTATTAAAAACCGAGGGGGCGTCTTATAGGACGGAGCGTCCTATAAGACGAAAAATACGGTAATTAAGACATTCCCTAGCAAAAAACAACTTACTAACTAACACAAGACAGGTCATAATAAATTGACAAGAATGAGGGAGGAAGGATGATGGAGTATCAGTAATAAGAAACACTTGGTTAGATGGACTAGCTATGTATACAGTAAGAGGGTTTTTAGTAAACTGAAGTTTATAAAAAATATTTTGTTGGTTTTTGCTTCCACTATTCACCTACTCATACCCCGGTAGTATAGACATACTCAGATAAGGTCTCTGAAAGCCTCCAGCAGCTCATGTGGTTTACTTCACTTCTCATTTTATGGATAGACTCTAATTCATGTGCCCTGTCCTAAGTACGTCAAACCAAACATTCCTGAACCGCTAAGTAGTTATCACTGGTGTCCAGTTGTGCAGTTGCATAAATACAGCTGCTGTTTTGTGTCCAGTTCATTTCTTCTAGGTCAGGTAGAGTGGGAGAGCTACTGTATATGCCTGACATGGCTTTGTTTTAATCTCTTCCCCCCCCCCCCCCCATCCACACACCACTTAAGAAGGTGAACACTATTGCACCATTCTAAAGGTGGAGTTAGAGACTCTCTTTTGCAGTCAAACGTTCCTCCTGGCCCTTGGAGGCCTTAGGGAGCAACTTCAGGAATGAAGTTTGGATCACCAATCAGGCAGTGTAGAGTCACAGACCACCATGCTGTCCTTTCCTCCCAGGAATCTTTTAAAGCAGCTGTTTTGAAAAATTATATAGTAAAAAGTAGTCAAGCACAGATGTAAGCTACATAGATGTAAATACTTATATAATCACTTTTGTACTTCCCAGCGTTTGAGTTATGCAAGTTATGTACAGACCTCCAGGACAAGTTCAAGTTTACTCCTTCATACATTTAGCCCCTAACTATATGTTGACAAGTATGATATACATATAATCTGTGCTTAACTATTTCTAGCCATGCAATTTTGAGGGTTACAATGCCTGCAGGGAAGCTGCATAGACTTCCATGTCATGCTGACTCCTTCGCATGTTTACCCCTTAATTAAACATTGGCAAGCATAAAAGTGAGAGACCACTTTTTTTCCTGGGAAGGAATAAACTGACCGCCTGTCTGGCTTTGCCCTTTGTTGTTTAAAATAATAAATCAAGAATAAATAAATAAATAAATAACTATGAATTAACTTGCTTGGTAGGCAGTCCCAGTAACCAGCCACAACTGTGCCAATCTGCTGTGGACGAGCGGATACAGTTTATTACAACCCCAGCATTTTACATCAATTTACTCTCAACAGGAAGCAAGCTGCTTGAAAAATGCCAGACAAATGGCTTTATGAAATCTTTCAGCCTTGCAAAGTAATGCTTTTAAGCAGCTAAACTGGGGAAATCTCTCAAATGAAACTAAGTAGTAGCTTTCCACTAGATGCATTGACAGAGAGAGCAGTGTTTCAACTGAGAGAAAATCCTCCCCACTATCAAGTTAAAAGCTGCACTATACTAATTATTAACCTGGGACAATAATCATATGTGAGAGAGAGACAGAGCGAGAGAGAGAGAGAGAGAGAGACTGCTCCTTACAAGTTGTGAAACACATTTATTCCATAAAGAAACTATCCTGCTTCAGCGCTGTCGAGAAACACATGGGGTTTAGAAGCTATAATTAAATGGATTGCCTTAGCAATATATATAACATGCATAACAATTAGGCTACCAATTTTATAATGTTGTCTATAGGAGTTCTATAGCACCATGGAGATGTCATATGTGTATATGCCATGTTTAGTTCCCTGATTACAGAAGTCAGTTTTTCTTAACCTCTTAATCTCAGAATGAGAAATAAAAAATGTGTAGAAAATGACAACTACCGTATTTTTCGCCATATAAGACGCTCCGGCATATAAGACGCACCTAATTTTAAAGGCGGAAAATCTAGAAAAAAAAGATTCTGAACCTCCTCCGCCGAAAAGCCACAGATTTTTTTAAAAGCGCCGACCCCCCCCCCCCTTGCCGGCTGCACCCCTGCCCTAGTCCCCGCAGCTGCACCCCCCCCATCCCCGCCGCGCTGCCGGATCCACCTGCCCCCCCCCTGGTCCCCGCCGCGCTGCCAGGTCCACCTACCTACCCCCCGTCCCCGTCCCCGCCGCTGCAGGCAGGCTGCCGGGTCCGCCTACCCCCCCCCCCGGCCGTCTGTGCCGCCGCCCCTCCCCCGTCACCGCCGCGGGCGGGCTGCCGGGAGCGTCCCGGTTCCCCCCCTCCCCGCGCAAAGGGCTGGCCCGGCATTTTTATATTCGCCGTATAAGACGCACCAACTTCCCCCCCCCCCCCCGTTTTGGGGAAGAAAAAGTGCGTCTTATACGGCGAAAAATACGGTAACATATTTCTTCGGTTTACAGTGGGGAGATCACATGGGGGCACCCAGTTTACCAAGCGATCCAGTTAATTCTAAATCAGTTACTTTGCCCTTGTCCCCTTCATTATTTACCACTCCCCCAATTTTTGTTTAATCTGAAAACTTTATCAGTGATGATTCTGTTTTCTTCTAGGTAATTGATAAAAATGTTAAATAGTGCAGGGCCAAGAACCAATCCCTGCTGGGCTCAACTGTAAATACACTTGCTTGATGATGATTTTCAATTTGCAGTTACAATTTAAGACCTATCAGTGAGGCAACTTAATAACTTGTATGTTATTTGGGAAAATGGGAGTCCATTAAAAAATGTCCGTATTCATATTTCCTCCTCCCTCGTGTCATTTAGAATATGATTCTCTACAGGTTAATTTGTTAATTGTGGTATAACAAGAGGTATGGTCTGGGAATGGATGGTGACTGTACAGTTGGGACTCCACTAGTTCCATGTTATTGTTGATATTGTGTTATTTTAAATTTTGGAAGGGGCATCATGAGTAGTGGATAAGGGCTCCTAAAATGTAGGTTTAAAAAGTCTAACTATAAAATGACATTTACCGACATCAGTAACTAAATAATGTTGGTAATGAACTGCATAAGGGCAAAGTATTTTAAGGCAAGATCAAACATTGAATACTGTACATATATTTAGAGATACAAATATACATGACTTCAAGTGCATGTAATGTCTACAGTATAAAAGAATTGAGTCATGTGCTATGTAAATATTTGTGAAGTAACTTCAAAGGCTGACTGGAATCTCTTCTATGGAAACTACGGGAACTCTAACATTACACACATGGGGAAGGCTATGTAGCTCAGGGTCTAGGTAATCAGATACAATGTCTTTCACCCCAGGGGCATGGCCTTACATCAAACCCTGAAAGATCTTTCCACCTAACAGCTGTTCAGTGCCCTATATAAAATGAGGCCATCTTAATCCAGGTCCTAGTTAACAGGTGCTCACATTAAAAAAACCACACTGTATACAGTAATTGGCAGAGCCAGCAGAGAGGCTTCGAACTGAAGAGGTATGTGACTGAATTACTCCCTTGGTGTGGAGAGGCCCCTTTTTAGGGCATTCATTCAGCTACCACATTGGGTGCATACAGATCAAGAACAAAGGGGGAGGAGGGGTGGAGAGGGAGGGAGAGAGAGAGAGAGAGAGAACATTACTCTTCTACTCATAGTGCTGTTCCTATTTAGCTAAAGAGAGATGTTGATCCCCAAGGGTTCTCAATCCAGGACCTCCCAACAGTGCTATATTATGTTTACTCCCCGCCCCCACACAGGCCTGCTCTGGTATTTATTTACACATGCAAAAATTGAGAAGGTAACTGAAGTGTCAACGGTCACTAAACAATTCTGTGTCAGAGACAGTATTAGAACTCAGCCCTCCTGAATTTTAGCTGCATGCCTGAGCTGCTAGGATACAATGCCTGGCAAGCAAGTCACATGCCCTCTCTTTGTCTGTGTTTTCCTACTTGTACAACTGAATCAATTATTTCACATCCTTGCAATCTCCATGTAGATGGGGGGCAAATTCCACATTCTGGAGCATGGATGAAACAGGAACGGGAGGGGGAGCAAGGGAAGTCTGATCTTCACCACCTGATCCCAGCCTAAGTTAAAGTGGCTGGGCAACTCTGATTTACACTGCTGGCTTATCAGCGGCCAATTGGGCATAGGACAGCTCAGCTCTGCTCCACCGTGCCCCCTCTCCATACTGCACACATCGGCCGCTCTTGCCCTTGAGATGCCCTCTCCTTCCTTTTCTGCTTGGTGTAGGACAGCTGGTACAAGAGCTGGCTCTGTCAGCTTTCTGCCAGCACAGCATTCTCCTGCACAGGAGAACTCTCCACTGGGCACTCTATGCCCATGGTGTGTTGTGTAAATGGATGCAAATGGCCTCAGAAGACTGGAGAATCCCACTTACAGTATTTCAATACATCCCCTTCAGTAGGTAGGTATGTGTGAATGGGTGGAATCCTCAGCTAGCTCCAAACCAAACTGTATGTTGCAAGGGAAAAACATTATCTTTCCTGGAGTCTGATTTATTAGCCACAAGCTCTTCCAAAAGAATACCACATGAAACCCCAGTTTAAGACTTCTCCCTAGGCTGGGCTGCTCTTAGGGCTCCTGCCCCCAGAAATGTCTGCCCAAATCCCAGCCCTCTCTTTCAAATGGCTATTTCCACCTATTTTATACCTGGGTGACCCAATAACTCAGCTGCACAAGTCAGCCAGTAACCCCTATTAACAACGCTTGCACAGCAAGATAAACATCTACTAAGGGCAGGTCTTCACTCGCGCGGCGCAGGATCGATCTTCTGGTGATCGATTTATCGCGTCATAAATCGATTGCCCAGAGCTCCCCCGTCGACTCCCGCCGCCGTGGGGACGAGAGGTAAGTCGGCGGCAGATACGCAAACTTCAGCTACGTGATTCACGTAGCTAAAGTTGCGTATCTGCCGTCGATCCCCCCACTCCCCCCCCAGTGAGGACAAGCCCTAAGAGAGTGTGGTGTTTCAAGCAAACACTACCACCTTGTCACAGTATCATGCCCCTTTTCCAGATTCACACACTGAGGCTCAAAAATGTTAAGTGGCTGCCCAGGAAGCATTCTGGTCTAGAAGACAAGATACATAAGTGTCATGGAAGTGTCACGATATAGGATATCGCAAAGAAAGCGAGGAATACTTGTAGCACCTTAGAGACTAACCAGTTTATTTCAGTATAAGCTTTCGTGGACTATAGCCCACTTCATCGGATGTATAGAATGGAACAGAAGTAAAATGCATTTATACACACAGAAAGAAGAAGAAGAAGAAAAAAGTTGTACATTAGCATACCAATTCTAAGAGGCTGTTAAATCTGGATGGGCCATTATCAGCAGGAGAAAAAAATACCTTTTGAAATGGATTTCTGTTTGGATCCTTGAACCTGTTATGATATCATAGTTCCTCTTATGAGAAGCTTATTAAAGAAAACAGATATAAACACAGGCACAAACAACAGATTTCCATAGAGCCTGAGTTTCCACTTCATCTATTGGTTCCTAGGGACCTTGAATTCTATACAAAGAGACATGTACTGACTGAACAATACACTGTGAGTAAACATATCATAAGAGAGTTTGAATCCTGGCTCTGACAATGACTTGTTATTTGTCCTGGAGCAATTTGTTTAGTCTTTCACACAGTTTTTCTCCCTCTAGCATGGGGATTAAGGTATTTACCTAATTCATAACTATTTGTAAAGAGTCTATATAAATAACAAATTATTCATATTCTGTACAAAGGCACTCATAGTACATATGTCTATCTACTAGCATGGTACAAGCTATGATGAAAAAGTAGATGAAAGTGAACATTTAAAAACTGCATTAAGGCTTAAGATATAGTAATGATAGCAGCTCCATAGTTGCTAGTCATCACTGCTATTTTTAAAGCAAGGATAGTGTTGCATGTTACACTAGCCAAAATCTTTCCTATACATAACACAAATGAGTGATTACACCTCACAAAGCCAAAACCACACCATTAGAGTATGGTACAGTGTAGCATTCCAAAATAGTATGCTCTTTCCTGGAAATTTTAGGTTATTAATGTACATTCTAAGTGCTTAACTGTTCACAAGTCCCTCTCATAACTAATGTGGCCAATGTAAACTCAAAAATAAATGATTACTACATATGTCTTGTCATATCATGAGTGTGCTTGTGAGAGAGATCTGTACACCAAAACCTCAATTACTCAGCCACATAAGAGAACAAGGAAAAAAAAGTTTCCTTATAGAAAATGGTCTTTAACTTAAAGACTGAATAGTTTTGTACTACATGCCTTGGACATTCTCTGAAGTAGTTGTTTTAAGACAGGAAGATGCTTACTAAAACTGTTTCCCCATTCAGGTTTCACTACGGTATGCACCACACTAATGCATAACTATACTACACGCACACACACACACACAGTCTCAACCTGTAATATATAATAGTATATACACTTTCTGTGTATCTTATAGCTAAAAATATATATTTAGAAATATGTAAATTGCATATGAATATATAAAAATAAATACCGAATGACATTTTCAGCCAGCCTCAATTAAGACATCTGCAAAATTAAAGGGAGCAAATCTCACATTTGCTTGTTGAATCAGGCTTGTCGATTTTTGCTCCTGGAAATGGATGTGTCCATAAATACAAGAGGACACTCATCAAGGTCAGTTGAAAAGTTTGGTCTCCTGTGTCCATCTACATAAATCATCTGTGACTGTGAAATATCTAAATATGTAATGACACAAGTTTTTAAAACTGCAACACCTATCACACATACACACTTTGGACAGCAGCTGGAGAGAGTAGGCTTTTGTTTCTCAGAAATGACAGAAAATTGGGGGGTTGGGGGGGAATTATGAAAACTGATGTAATTGCCATGCAAATCACCAAAGTGCGTTTGAGATGCAAAGGGGTTTAAGTCATCAATTTGCACAGATTAGGAAAAACTGAAATTCATTGTATTAAGAGCTCCTATTTATTTCTTAAAACCCTTCTTGGCTGGGAACCATTAGGCACTTGTAAGAGATTAGAATTATTGGTGTTTGATGGCTTCTCCTGAAAGGAATATGAAGGGGAAAGTGGCAAATTTAAGTCATTAGGATCATTTTCTGTTAACTCCTGTATTTTACAAAAATATACTTTTGAAAGCACAAATAAACTACAGATTGCCTAACAAGTCCCTAGAATGACTCGGGCATTTTCACTTTTCCTAAGTATGCTCTCAAGCTGCACCCCTTCAATTTACTGGTGTTCCTTTTAGTTACACTGACATACATGCTGAAGGTCTCATTTCATAGACTATCTTGTTTGTCCTGCCACATGAACAGTCAACATCTAGTTATTGGTGGGAAAACAGCAATAACAGAACACTAGGCAAGCTCCTCCTCCCTTGCAAGTATTGTAATTGGCCTGAGGCCAGGTCTACACTGCCACTTACTTTGGTATAACATACGTCGCTCAGGAGTGTGAATAAGCCACCCCTCGATTGATGTAAGTTACACCAACCAAATTACCGGTGTCAGCAGTGCTATGTTGGCAGGAGAGCTTCTCCCACTTCTCGCGGGGGTGGATTTATTATGCTGATGGTAGAGCTCTCTTCAGCAAAGGTCTACAGCCAACGCAGCTGTGCCAATGTAACGCTTATAGTGTAGACTAGCCTTGAGTTTACATGAGGTAAGGACTAACATCACTGGCTTGAAAACATCACACAGACAATTGGTTCTGCGCAAACTTTCCTCACGCAACAGCTGGTAACATACCTCAGTCTCAACCTGCAAGACCCTCTGCTATTATAACTCTTGGTCTCCATTGAGTTGAGGATGCCTAATTATGCCAAAATGACTGGCATAATTGTGGTTGTGCCAGGTGAATAACTATCCAATGGGAACCAAGATCTATCCAGTCAATCTGACTTGTGAGCAAAAGGATTTTAGCTCAGTTTTTTATTGGGAAAGAGACTAGTACCCCCAGTGCATTACACCACACCATCTATTGGCAGATCAAATTGCTCAATTGGCTGAACTTTCGTCACCCTATAATTCTGCACTGTTCATCATGCTGTATAACCAGCCGTTCTTAAATATGATTTTACTTTTAACTGATACCTGTTCTGATGAGTTCCTGTCTGCATCCTGTAACACTTGCCCATCCTGGTATTGCCCTGGCCTCTTCTTTTGTCATTCAGGTTTGCACACATTCTATAACAACGTGCGTTTTCTCACCTTTTGGGGGTGGAGCCAGACTTTGGGTCACCTGCTCCTGCCCTGGCCTCGTCTTTTGTCATTCAGTTTTGTGTGCATTCTATAACAATATGCATTTCCTCCCCTTTTGGGGGCGAAGCCAGACTTTGAGGCACCTGCTCCCCTACTTGGTGTAAACATTGCTTGTGCCAATCAGAAGCAAACACAAACAAGTTTTGGGCCCCGTCCCCTATGACACTTTTGTGATGTCATAGTTGGTACTTATGGGTCTGTCTGCCATGTGCAGACAGAGAGAGGAGAACGAATCCCGTGTATCCGTGTATCCCGTGTACCCCACGTAACCGAGCCTGATCACCTCGAAGCCTCTCTCTCAGCTCATGTGTTTCAAATAGAGCTTCCACGTTTGCCGGTCGTTACGTGTTGGTTTGTATTTGTAAGTATCAATTATTACTAAATGCTGCATCTTTGTTTGTAAATATTGTTAGTAGGTATTTTAGTCATTGTGTGTTTTAAGTTTCATTAAGTCTATTAGCTAATCAAAAACTGCTCCCTTACCCCTTGTAATTATCCCCAGTAAAACTTTAAATTGATTATTTTTACTTGTGTGTGTGTGTCTGTGCATCTGCAGCTCACGTCCTGACTCACACTCCCCTTGCGTCTCTTACCTATATAGTCTGTTGCCACGTGCGGCCTGGTAAATAACAGGCCTGCAATTTTTCCTCGCCCCTGCGAGTCCGTGGCAATCCACAATACCCGGTTTCTCTGGAACAGAATTGCTTGCTGTAACTTTGCAGTCTGACAGACTAATAATCAGAGGTGTCCATAAGACACTGCTAGAGCACACAGAGATGCCCCACATATCCAATGTAAAATAACCTCAAAATATTACTGATAATTAATTTCTAAGACTAATCTTAGCTAGTCCTGTTTTCTGATGAAAATGTTTTAGTAGTTTCTTTAATCTCTCTTCAGTATTGTTTGTCCTCTGCCTCATGACAACGTAACTTTGGAAAATAACTGGAATTGAGGGACCCAATCCTACTTATTTTATGCTTGTGTCAGTGAAGAATTTACAGACCTGGTTGGCTGGCTTACCCTGTCAGAGGTTGTGTTCTTTGTTTTATAGTTGATTTGTAAAGAGAAAACATTAGGTGTGTGCTTTCTTTAGATCCTTTAAATGTTATAAATAAAGCCTGAAGGTGTGTGTGTATGGGAAGGGGTTTGTTTATTTAAGGTTTTCTTTCCTGCTTTTTTACATTAGACATTCAGCTCTTGGCTAGCCAAGAAGACTATGGTGACTGGAAAACCAGTGAAATTATGATCTCAAAAGAGCCAAGGAGAAGACACCTGTAAATCAAACTAATTAAAACTCTTCGGTTCTTTCCTTTAACTTCATGAGCATTCAAATGCTTCATGAGCATTTTTGAGAAAGGACGTCTTTGTAGAAAATTCAGCAGCTCCATTCTTTCAATGAATTCATGGGAGCTCACAATATTCATTGCTGAGACACCTTGTAGGTCCTCCAATGAAACCCGGGGAGACCAGAATATAAAATACCAGACATGTCTAAGCTAAAGTAGGACCAATTTTTAAAAAATAATCTTTTCTTTATTCCTCATAAAGAAACAAAAAATGGGCACAAACCCAATTAAAAAAAATCTTTTGAAGGTCACTTTCAATAGACATGAGAGAGGGTAACACACGGCAACTGTTCATCTTCCCCCAGTGCCCAGCATGTCACAACTCCTGTTCTTGGAGCTTTTGGGTGTAAAGGACCCCAATCCTGCAGACACTTACCCACGTGAGTAACTTTATGTATTCAACTAATCTCACCAAATAAAACTTTGCAAGATGGGGGCATTTTATAAAGTATTTACATATATTAGGGTATTATTTATGTGATTTTAAAAAAACAATACCTATGATCCCTTCACGATCTCATTTGAATATGAATGCAATTCATGGTGTAGGTGGTGAAATTTTAAAAGCCCTCTGCGGCTTCGGACTTAGTTATCTGAGCAGGGCTGTTTCTAGGGCGTGGGACCCTGGACAAATAAGGCTGTATGGGCCCCCCTTAACATTTTTATACAGGTGAAATCTGTTTGCGGTGAACTTCAAGGGCAGCTGAAGGTTAAATATTGATAGCGCCCGGCTTTATAACTATAATTATATTGTAGCTCTTATGTATAATTATGATGAAGTTCATATAATTAAAAAAAAAAAAACTCACCATGAAGCAGCCCCATCCCAGGACTGAGTTGTGCATGGACCTTTGAGCTGGGGGTCCGGGGTCCGAGGTGCTCCACACCTCTATGGGGAGCTCATGGGCCAGGGCTCGGCATGTCAGACCAACCCTCTGCCCCGCACAGAAATAACCAGCTGCGAAGGAGCCTCTCACAGGCTCCCAGAGCCGAGGCCTTCCTGCTGCTTGTGGGGTTGGCTGGGGGTACCAGGAGGGCAGCACTGACCCCCACGAGATGGGGACGGAAGGACAGTGCTCCCCCAGCGCTCTCAGCTCTCCCCCCCCCCCTTGCAACCTCCTGCCTCTGATCGCACTACTGCCACAGCCTGGCCATGGGACCCACGCAGGGACAATCGCTGCCACCTCCAGTGTCGCAGTGCAAATCTGAGAACCACCTCCAGGCCCCTCATGGATCACCACCGGTCTCCCGGGATCCTCGCCCTCTTGCTCCCGAGCAACACACACAAACTCTGATGGCTGCATGGGAAGTTTTGCATCTGAGACTATGATGTTGAAGCAAGGGGCCCAGAGAGGTCACCTCAATTTGTCTTACCTAAGGAATGGCTCTATATCTGAGGGACCACCTCCCATGCGTCAACTCCAGGAAGTAGCACTGGGTATAAATTGTCTAGGACTGGCACAGGGCTATCAGCTATGAGCTCCTGCCTCTGGCATTCACTCACCTTGGCAATCTCCCAGAGCCCAAGTCTAGTGAGGTCAACTTAGCCTTTTTTGATTCATATTATATATATATATTTAATTCCTCACAAAATGTCAACATGGTTGCGAATATTTCCGTAGGCAGCAGGAAAGGCTATATGCAAATTATATTTTCCCCCTTTTTAGTAAGTAAGATTTAATAATGCCTACTTCTGGGAACAGTGTTTCCATTTTACTTATACCCTCCCCCCAACGCCTGACATCTTGTTTAACAAAATATATTCATAAAATAAAAGTAGTTCAAAAGCTGCTATTTACTTCTTTGCTCCAGAATTATTAAAAGGGTGATGGTGAGGGAGAAAACCAATTTGTGATATTGTGGGTGGGGTAGTTTTTCTTCACAAACTATTATCTCCATTTTGGGGGTGCCTCTATAAACTATCAGAGCAGATACTTAAGAGGATAAAGTGGAAGACCCAAAGCAGTTTAAAGCCATAAAGCAAATCCTCAGACAACAATGATTGGCTGCAACCTGATCACAGCTTAAAAAGAAGATTTTAAGGCTTTCAGAAAAATACATTTCTGCAACAGAGAAAGGGTTTTCTCAGGCCAGGACAATCAGAAAACAATCAAACAATTGTCTTCAATAAAGTGTGGTCTTGTGAATGTGAAGTTATTTCTCTGAGTAACAATGTAAAGTAGAAAATAGGACATGAGAAGATATTACTTTATACTGTGATAACAACAAATAAATATGAAAGTGGCAAGGGCTGTTTGCCATTCATCTTGGAACATCTTCAAAGAAGAAAAAATAAGCAACAGGGTTTTTCGACTAGGGAGGCACCAGCCCTCTCATTCTGGGTAGTTGTCTGTCAGGTTTCAAACATCTAAGTTTGGGTCAAAATTATTCAGTTCAGTAAAACGAAGCAATGGAAAACAGAGCGCTCAAAGAAGGAAAGCCAAGAAAAAGAGGTTGTATTTGTCAAATAGGTTTGAGTTCCCCCCCATGCTTGTAAAAAAAAAGCCATTTTTGTTGGACTTACTTTTAGTTCCACCCCACCACCAAGGGTCTGCTGACTGGTGAAGCAAAGGGAAGGACTGCAGGGTTCTCACACAGCAGGCCAGTGTAACAAAATTGACAAGTATCTGGCTGGTCTTTTCCCCATTCCTCCACAAACAGAGCAAACAAAGCGCCACGTTTATTTGTTGTTCCTTTGCTAGACTGTGACATGCAAATAGAACCACCTTGGGCAAACAAGGCCATGGCAGCAAAGAAGCTGTTGCTTCCTTTCCACTCTGTAGAAGAAATTGTGTGTATTTGTGCTCATGTGTGTGCATATACATGGGCAGGGAAAGATGATGTAGTACAGATTTTTTGCCCTAGGCCAATTAACATTCCTTTGGAAGTTTTTAATTAAACGGAGTGATTGTCCAACAAAGAGTGCAAGTCTGGGAGGATGCCATCATCTACTTAAAAACTCATACAGAGACACATCTCCCAGATAAAGTCCACTCAAGAGATTTGCTGGGATTCATTCCCTTCTTTTAGCTTCATCTTGGTCTTTTTCTTATCTGACATACCCACACAATGCTTAATTGAGTTGCCTGGGGTCTTAAATTTTATTTATTTGAGGTTAGAGGGAAGAGTACTCTTTTTGCCTGCAATGTAAAGAATCCCATAGTAATGCCATCCATTAGAAATAGTGACCACCTAGAAGATACTGCGGAAACAATTTTCCTTGCACAGAGGGTGGGAGCTCGGAATACAGCAGGGCTGAATTTTGGACTATTTGGGGGGGGGAGGGGGTAATGAAAAAAACATTTGCATCATTCAACTGCTTGAACAATGGTTGGCTTTCACAGGTGCTAGAAAGTGCAAATTTTCATTCTTCCTTTAATCCCAGCTAGTTTGAGCACTGCCAAAGAGGGTTTGTTATAACTATAATGGAGTTTCCAATTACCAAAAGCCCACATGAGTTCAAGATGGAATAGAATTTGGTTTTATGCAGCAGTTTACATAATGTGGGTGAATCAGCATTTTATAAAGTAATGGCTTAAATAGGGGTAATGTAGGTATTGAAGGCCAATAAAGCTGTACTTATGAACTGAAAAGTTCTTCACATAGAACCACTGGGTATTAGCTGTTATAGTTGGAAGAGGGATGCAAGTAGGGATGATAGGTAGGGGAAAGATATTAATCTTCCATCAGAGATGTGCAAGAAGGACCCTGGCTTACCTGTAATGCCTTCCAATAGCATCATACTTCAGTGTCATCACTGAATATTAGCCTAATTCTGAGGTGTGACTCAAATACATTCCTTTTTTATGTAGATTAGAGCGCTGCCTGTCTACCCATAAATATTTCCTAGAGGTTATTACATGAATGAATAGGCATCTCCAAACAGCTTCTCTAGCAGAGCAGTTTTATTCTAACACTTTGCCAGCACTCTATTTTCCACTGCTGTATGAAGACATAGTTCTATCAATGAAGATCTGAGAGAGAGTTCAGCAAGCTTGGGGGTGGCCAGGACAGACTGTGCATTAAATAAGTAATAAATTATCAAGGGAGTGCATTGCTCAATCTGTTGACCCTAAGAGAGTATTTTGAAGGGGCTGCTGGTAGAAAAGGAAGGGATCCCCATGCTGCAATGTGAGAGGTGGTGGCAGAAGCACTAGGCATCTGTAAGCATTCTAAAATGTGTGGATCTCACTGTATCCATGCGTGTGGTGGGTCACTGCATGCAGCTCTGAAGAAACGACTGGAGGAAACTGCACAGAACACTGGAAGGTTCAGGAGCTTACCCTTTTATTTCTAATGCAGGGGTTGAGATAACCCTTAATTAGCAGATTAAATTGAAGAGGAAGATACCCTGTTAGTCTCTTAGTCAATCAGTTGTATTAAAATTAATTTCCATCATTATGCGACAGAAAAAGAGAATAAAAGGGGTTGGTCTAAATTTCCTTTCCTTTTTATTACATTAAGGATTAAGAGACTCCTTAAACCATTTCTATATTTTCCCAGTAAGGTATCCATTCCATCATGTGTTTTGATGTTACAGGATAAATTTTCTGCCACTTCATTTTCCTATCTTGTCATCACTACACCAAAATGAAATGCTTACCAAGAAGTAATTCCTGAAGCCTGCAAGCAATAAACAATCTTTCTGAATGTTCTGTACTCACAGTCTGATTAGGATACACTGTATAGTAGGTTCATAAGCATAGGCGCTGACTCTGTGGGTGGTCTGGGGCTGGAGCACCCACAGAGAAAAATTGGTGGGTGCAGAGCACCCACCGGCAGCTCCCTGCCCCACCCCGGCTCACCTCCGCTCTGCCATCTCCCAAGTGTGCCACCGCTGCTCTGCTTCTCCCCCTCCTTCCCAGGCTTGCTGTGACTCAGCTGTTTGGAGGGCAAGACTGGGAAGGAGGGGGGAGAAGCAGAGTGGCAGCGGTTTGCCCAGGGGAGGAGGTGGAGCGGAGGTGAGCTGGGAGGGGAGGGGAGAGGAGAAGCGTTTTTCCTCCGCACCCCCGCAGGTTACCTGCTGTGGGCGGCCCTCCCCGTGCCCTGCCTGCCCCAGCTCCCCTCCACTCCACCTGCTCCCCTGAGCGCGCTGCCACTCCGCTTCTCCCCTATCCCTCCCAGGCTTGCCGCGCGAAAGCCTAGGAGGGAGAGGGAAATAGGGGAAATGTGGCACGCCTGGGGGAGGAGGCAGGGCTGGGGATTTGGGGAAGGGGTTGGAATGGGGACAGGGAAGGGGTGGGGGTGGGACCAGAGGCACAAGTACCCATCAGCGCCAGCTAAAGTCAGCGCCTATGTTCTCAAGTAAGTACTCTTGTAGTGGGTGTTATAAAATGGACATCATAAAGCTTCCCTTCCTCATAGGGTATTTTGTACATAAATTAATTAAGGTAGCCAAAGTGCTTTGAGATCCTCAGGTGAAAATGTTTTAAGTGCAAAGCATTATAATTACTAAACATAATATCAATGAATGGGAATAAAATGATATAATAAATTATATATTAATATATTATAATTAATTCCCTCTAGTACTAATGCAGGCTTGGCCTGTAACCAAAGCAGCTGTCTTGGGGGATTCTCTACATGGTATTCCCACTTAACTATACTAGAAGCAGACAAATATCCACTTTTAGGCCTTTTATAATGTTTGCATGGACAAAAATAGTGAAAAAGGCAAAGACGGGGAGGAGAGGGGATGTGGAGGAGAGAAGAATAAAAACCAAAAAAAAAAAAAAAAAAGGGGGGGGCAGCCTGGAAGTCAGAAAAAGTGAGCTTCCCGCAGCATAGCTTCAGGGGGTGCTTTCTAAATCTCTCAATAGTGATTCAAAGAGCCAACACTTACTGGAGGAAACCAGGCTAAAGAGATTATCTGAGTTTGCAATTGTATATTGGTTTGGTTATTCTACATGCTGCTTCTGCTGTTCATTTCTATTCCAGAGAAGTTCCACTTTGTTTGTTACAACTCCGGGAAGGGAAGTGGTTTTTATCAATACCATAATGCAAAGAAGTCCAAGCTCACACCAATCTAAATCAAGTGCTACAATCCTCTCTCCCCCACCCCCGTGGAAGTATGCATCTTTGAAAACAGTTCCCCATGTTCAGTATAACAGGCATTGCAATGTATTCCGCGGTAACCCACTTGGGACTATACTCCTTGGATTAACAAAGAGACCGGTTCTTTGCTGCTGCATGTTCACATGTACAGCTCAGTTTACCACCGATCGATCATTCCAGTGAACGGCCAGAACACCATCAAATATGTCAGACAGCATGACTGGAGCAATTGATTCATGGGTAAATCTGGCATGTTTGAAGTAAATGAGTTAAACAAAACATCAGCATTCTGCAAGTACAACCTTTCTTAGAGCTCATTTATGTGGTTAGATAGCACGCAAACGGTAGTGTAAATCTACAGTGCTCGGAGGTGCTGCACACTAACTGGCCATGTGGACCCTGCTGCTGCGGACTAAAAGTTCCCTAGAGCTCTTTGACCTATTGCTGTGTGCAGCACCGTAGAGCAGTGGTTCTCAAGGTTTTTTGGCCGCGGCCCCTTTCCACAGTGCCGTGACCACTTGCGGCGCCCGGGGTATGTCTGCCAAACTGCCGCCGAACAGAAAGCTTCCGCTTTCTGCGGCGGCATTTCGGCAGTACAAAAATAGACTGCGAGTTCGGCGGTCTCCTGGGATGCATCAGTGACGTGGTCTCGCACACCCCACTTTGAAGACCACTGCTGTAGAGCACTATAGATGTACACCTCAGCTTGCTGTGCACTCAGTCACCACACACACATGCCGTTAATGTGGCATGTGGTCATCTCAGCCTGAAAGACAAACTATATCCTTACCCGAGAGCACTGTAAGATTCAGATAGTTCAGTGGTTCTCAAACCGGGGGTTGCGACCCCCTTGGGGGTTGCCGAGTGCTTCCAGGGGGGTTACGAGCTCCCGGCACCGCTTAAAAGCCGCTGAATAAATTACTTCCGCATTCGGCAGGTTTTCGGCAGACATACTGAGCAGAGGTAATTCATTTGACGGCTTTTCGGCAGACATACAAGGGTCGCTGCAGCTGCCAAGGAAGATAAAATGGGTTGCGGTTCTCAAAAGTTTGAGAACCACTGAGATAGTTCAATGTCGCTAAGTGATTGTGACTATGGCTAGAAAGGGTTAAATATCCTGCAAAATAAATAACCCTCAAAAGACAGGTGGAGAGATAATGTTTGTGTTTTTGTGCATTTACATATGTATGAGTAGGGTGGACAATGTAATCAACAGTCACTGTCTATGCTGTGTTCCGATCATTCAGAGGTCAAAAGAACAACCTATCACTAAAATGAATTGTAAACACAGGGTATCTTGGTATTCATCTCTCTTTGAAATGTACTGTGAATGGTGGAAGAACAAGCAAATGGCATTATGTTAATTCGTATAGCTAAGTACTGATGATGGATCTCCTTCAAAGTCATCTTAATTACCTTTTTTGCCAAGAGGAAATCCCAACTTGTCAAAGAGGACATGAAATTGTCTAAAAGATCAGTGGGTGCTGATTCTGTCATCTCAGGTCTGCATCGGGGAAGTTTGAGGTCCCATTTATGCTAGTGTGCCCTGAGTATGAGTTTTGGACATTAGAGACTATGGGCATGGTTACACTTACAGGATTATAGCGCTTTTGGTTATAGCTGTCCCCATATACAGCAATAGGTATAGCGCTATAGCATGTCCTGGCGTGGCCACATTTGCGGCACTTGCAGCGGCACAGGGAGTGGTGCATTATGGGCAGCTATCCCAGCATTCAGCTGGGTGCCACATGCTTTTCAAATGAGGGGGGTGAGGGGGAACGTGTTGTGTGTATGCAGACGGAGAGAGCGAGGGAATTTTCTACGGGCTGAGAGTCTTGTCAGTGGGTGTCCTTTGAAATTCAGAGCCTGCTAGTTTTCTCGGTCACACAGCTCCCTTTGTAAAAGGTACTTCCGCATTCCTCCTACCAAGTTCAAAACAAAGGGAAGAGACGTCAATTGCCTTAAATGGCTCAGAGGCGTGCCAGAGATCACTTATAGCGTAATGCCCATTCATACTTGTGATAATACGGAGCAGTGAATACGCAATAGCTGTTAATCCTCACAGAAGGGAGGATTACCAGGAGTGGTATAACTGTGGGTTTATAGCGCAATACATGCCTTGCCAGTGTGGACGGGTAGGGAGTGATAGCGCTCCTGGAGGCTTTATAGCGCTATAAAGCGCCAGTGTAACCAAGCCCTATGACCTATGAACTGAATTCTAAAGGAACTCTCTGCAACTACAAAACTCACCATCTCTGCTATGAATCTGCACCTCAATGAATTGAGCTCATGTCTGTATGTATAATGATCGTTTAATCATTCTCTCTTTTGTTTTTTAATAAATTTTAGTGTAGTTAATAAAAATTGGCTGTAGCATGTATTTGGGTAAGAGCTGAAACATTCATTAACCTGGGAGGTATTGTGTTCGATCCTTTGGGATTGGTAGAACCTGTCCTTTTATGTTATGAAATAAGATTTACAGAATTTTTCATCATATTTGTTTGACGTGGATACCTGGATGGAGGCTTGAGGCTGGATCACTTTAAGGGAACTGTGCTGTTTGGACTTTTGAGTAACCAGTAAGATAATAAAGAAACTGTTTTATGCTGGTTGGTGAATCTTAAGTATTGAATATCCACCAGCTTTCTGGGGATTGTCTGCCCCATTCTTTGCAGTTGAGTAACCACAGCAGGCTCCCCTGTGGGACCACGGTCACAGTGATACAGGCATCACAATAAACCCCCTCTTGGTCTTAATACCTAAGCCTGGAGAGCTGGGACATCCCAAACCAAAAAATTAGCAATCCAAAAGCTTTCTTGGTCCACCCCAATCCAGGTACAGATCTAGCTATATCACAGAGAATGTCTTGGTGATGTTAAATGACACTCTCCTAGCTATTGGTGAAGATCAGATGTCCATGCAGATACTGATAGATCTATTGGCTGCCTTCATTAGCACTGATCAGGAGGAGTTGGTGACGCTTCTGGGGGATTGCAGTGGGACATGAGAGGGTCGTTCCTGGGTGGCTCTGTTGCCTTCCTTGTGGAGTTTTCCCAGAGGTTGGTTTTGGATGGTGCCATAAGGAGGGTTAATGAAGAGGTAAGAGGCCTGCAATATGCTGATGACACAGCTTTCTCTCACATCTAATTCAGCCAGTGTTGTTGAATGCTTTATCCAGCGGCTGGGTGAAATTGGGGCATGAATCAGAACTAGCTGGCTGAAGCTTAATGCTGAGTAGGACTGAGGTAATATTGGTAGTTTGGGGAAAGCAAATGGAGGCTATAGCAAAAATACCACCACCTCCTCTGCCTGAGGACGTGTGCCCATCATTGCTTACTAGAACTTTCAATCTGGCATCCTCAAATGCTATTGGGTAATAGGTAATAGTAGAAGTGACCAGGAAGGCTTTTTTTTTTTTCATCTTTGTCTTGTCTGGGGAGTGTGACCTTCTTTGGATTCAGATCTTCACTACCATAATATCCATCCATGCCTTTGTTTTTATAATGAAACGGATGCAGATTGCAGCACCTCACTTACTAAACTGTACATCTCACTAGCAGCACATAACACTAGTACAGCATAGTCAGCACTGGCTGCTTATTGGTTTTCAAGTGGAACTGAAGGCACTGGTTTTGTCCTAGAAAAACCCCAAGGGCTTGGAACTTTCCACAGCAGTGGCCAGCACAGGCATTCAAGGTAACACTCCCTCAGCATAACAGAAAGAGGGCTGCCAGTAGGTCGGCTTCCATGAATGGCCCTCAATGGAGTTTACTTCCCACCTGCATCTGAAATAATCCAGATTTTTGCCTACAGGATATGCATACCTATTTACTCAGGCTGTTATGGAGGAAGGAGCATAAGGGCTGATGATTGTTGGCATGGTTGTAGGATAGTTCAGGTCTGATTTCATCACTGATTTTTGTTGTTGTTTGGGACACTAATCTTTTTTGCTGATTATTTTTAATTTACAACAAAAGGATATAGAGGTTGGGAATGGACCTTTTTATATACAACAAAACATCTTCTAATGATGATACCCAGGGATCCTTCTAAATAGAACAATGTTTCAGTGCATCTTTGTGACAAAGAAAGAAAATTAAATGAATGGACCTTCGCTGCAGCATCTATTCCTTGGAGCTGAACGTCACAAAAAATGGTACAACTGCTCTGCCTAACATTGCACTTTAAAAATATAAACTTTAAACTATAACATACCATAATATTTTGTTTTGACACACTTCATAATTCTTTCTGTATAACTGTTCTTTTTTATACCAGCAACATCAAATATCTTTACCGTTTCTTTTTTCCTTTCCACTTTCAGGTGACCCTGCTGTATTTGCTTTGCTTTTGTCAGGAAATTTCCAGTCTTACATCTGTTAAGGTTAATAAATCTCACTGTGTCTGTTCTGCTCCTTATTTCTCTCCCTCTCTCTCTGCTCATGCATGTTCTCAGAGCAGTGTCATTATTATTTACGACATTACTAACACTCTTGCCTGTTCAGACATTTTATGACTTGCGGCCACATTCCAAAGCCCAATGTTAAGGGTTTAATGGCTGAGGCTGAAAACATTTGAGATGTGACACACACCTCATCCTAAAATTTAATCATTTTCTGCTTTATGTGCGAGGGCTTGCGCCCCAGGGTATGTCAGGTTACAGTTCACTGGTAAGTGCTGGGGTCTTCAGCAACCCTTCGCCCAAGGGAAGCCTCACCAAAATGCTTAGCAGGGTACGCCACAGCCCAAAAACTTGATGCACTCCGAACAATAACCACCTGGCTTTCAGCCAATTCTCCCTTATGTTGGCTAGCTACTTCAGCACCGAAAGAGTTAAAATACCTGATTTATGTCACCAGGAAAAACAAAGACTTGGCAGATAAATCTATTAAGGTAGAAAGAGAGTTGCTGACTGGAGGATTGCGGACCTGCTGCTCTCTGTGCCTCCTTACTGAAGTGAATTTGCTAATCTGCTTGCAACCAGTCTTCCTTAGATGACATAAACACCCCATAAACCACTGTGTCCATTCCCTTGGGTCCTCTTATGAAACACTTGGGGGCTGAGGAGGGGGGGAGATTGGTGTCTCCTTTGATATGCCAAAGGAACTGGCACAAACCATTCTGAAGTGAATCTGCAGTTGTGTGTTAGTTACTTACATTTTCAAAATGGGCTATTAAGATTAAAAGAAGCAAGTAAAGAACTGTCGGGGAAATAAAAAATACAAAGAACAGCTTAAATAGGGAACATGAGGAAACTGCAGGAAGGGCCCCCAATTTCACATTTTCAGTGCCACATGGCCATTTAAATGTATGGTCTGGAGCCACAGTCAGCATCACTGTTTTCAGTCACTGTTGTTTTTTTTTTAACTGGCACTTTATATCTGCAGAATTCTGTGTCATGTCCATCCATAGGTGGCTATCATCCCAACAAAAATGTCAAGGGACTGCTGAAATTATATTAAGGAGCCTGTGGGACCCAGGCAACCCCAGAACATGTCAATTTAAATAGCGGCCCGTTTATTTGCCTGTACTAATAATTACTTATACCCCCTTCAAAAAGGCTGGCCCTGATTGCACAGAGGTGAGGCATGAAAAGGATTATGTCCCCCGAACTAAAAAAGCTCTGTAGTAGGGCTCATCCAAGGTCACTCAGACACACATCTCCCTTCCCCACAATGCCCAATGGAAAAAACCTAGCTGAGGGTGAACAGAAGCAGCAGATAGAACTGATTAGTCAATAAAAAAAATCCCTCAAAACAAAACTTGCATTAAAAATGCATGCAAAACAGATGTACCCCTGGAGCATTGGCAATCTGCTGATCATGTGCTTCAAACAATAAAAGAAAGACCAGCCCCATTGAGAAGCTTAGTTTACCCTTATTAAAAGAACACAAACACGTAGAAACAGGCCTGGCGTGGCAAAGACATTTCTGAAAATAAATGCCTGTGGCTTCATTTAAAAAAAAAAAAAATCTTTAAAACTTTTTTTAAAAAATCTCTCTCACAAAGAATTTTTTTCCCCCTCAAAGACACAAACACACCTACGGACAAGGTGCTACCGGTACAGATCTCTCCCACCTGACAAGAGGCTCACACCTTCAGCCTGTTTGATCCATTGTGAATTCATATTTGAAAAGATCCCTTTTAAAATATCTCACAGCAGCCGAGAATTCAGAAGGCCACGTGTTTCAAAAGTAATAAAAAATGAATGTGGCCCATTGCAATCACAATGCAAATCTAAAAGGGCATTTTTATAGTATCACAGAAGCAGGAAGGGCTTTTTAAATTTCATTCTGTGAGCAACTCAGGCCCCAGATCAGGAGTTAATGCAATTTGTTGCTATCATAATAACCAATATTGTCTCCTTGGGCTCCCCTCTATGTTAGGAGCAACCTTTTGTCTTACACTTGCACTGTGAGCTCTTTAGGGCAGGGAACATCTTTCTGTGTGTTTGTACAGCACCTAGCCCGATGGGGTCCTGGACTATGACTGGGGTTCTTAGGTGCTGTGACAATATGAATAATAAATAAGGAAAACATCCTTATTCCGCAAAGTTCTTAAGTAAATGTTGCTAAATAGGAATGGACTTAAGTACATACTCAAGTGATCCCGACTCAGGGCCTCAGTTGGTATGAAAACTAACTATAGCAAACATGAAATCAAAGACTCAAGTTCTGGTCTAGTTTATATCCTCTGCACTTGCTATGCAGGAGACCCACATTCAACTCACAGGCTTGATTCTTTGGTTTCCCTGCTGAAGAGGGGCCGGGAATCAGAATGTTGGTCAGGCTGTGCTCATGTCCCGGAGGAAGAAGGGAAGATACTTTGAATTGCTCAAAAGCTGATTGCTAGTACCATTCTGATATGGAGCCTTAACAGAGAAGGAATTTCAGGACTCCCAACAGGAATACAGAGGACCCACCTCCCTCTCCCAGGCTTCAGGAAAAACAAAAACAAAAGATTCACGCCTCCAAACATGTCAGACATGATCCAGCCAACATAACTCCTTGTTACAAAGGGTATCTTATCTGGCAAGGGATTTGCTCAGAGATCTTATGAAGAAAACAAAGTGAAAACAAAACAGGGAAGACTGGATATGCTGGCACATTACAGACACCTCCAGAATGCAGTGTCCCATACACATTTGCATGCCTGCTTCCACCACAGAAAATCTCACTCTCTCTATCCCCTCCGAGGCCACGCGCTGCCACAGACAATCCGATCGCCACCACTTCGATGTAGAGGAACCACATCTGCCAACAAACTGACAGAGAATTTCAGTCTTAATAATCATCCTGCCCTGCACTTCAGCTTGATCCACAGTCCCAGAAGGATGATTAATCCACTAAGCTGCTTGGCTCCCAGAAATGATAGTCAGAAGCGAACGCCCATCCTCAGTGATTCTCCTTCTCAAAAATGCCTGTATCTGGCTCACACTGACGAGCTGATTTTAAACCTCAGATGGAGCACAAGCTTTGCTGGCTCCATGGATAACTGCTGCCAGTCCCACTGTTTTCAAATGTCATCACTGGGGCGGGGGGGAGGGGGTCACTCAGGTTTAGATCCTTAAAGGTATTTTGATGCTCGGGAGTTAGAAGCCTAATTACCTTTGAGGTTCTGGCCCTCAGCTCCTTTCCCTCCCTGGGGAATCACATGTGCTGTCCAATACCACTTTAGTATGTCACTTATTTATTTGTAAAGCTGAACATATGTGGCCATCCTATGCTCTGGGTAGTTTGTATTACGGGGAGCCAGTACCCTCTCCATCATTAAGTCTGAAGCTAGCTTCCTTATTACACAGGTTGAAAGTCATCAATGAAGACTTTTAAATTCCCCAACACCTCCCCATTTTTTAGTGGATCATCTCTCCAAACTCAGTCCTGGCTTACAAACTCCATATTTGTTTTCTTTATTTAGGCTGTAAACTCTTTGGGGTAGGGACTGTCTTCTTGTTATGTATCTATACAATGCCTACCACAATGGGACCCTGAGCCATTATACAGAATGTCAATCATATTTTGTCACTGCTGAGGAGAGTGCCTGCCCATGTGTTTTTCATCCTGGGGTCAGAAGGGAGGTGATACAAAGATATAGAATACGAACAGCTTGTAATAAGTGGTGACTAAACCACTTTAGGGTAGGCAGATTAACTAGAGCAGCGATATAAAGAGGTGGCGACGGAAAACAGGGAGAAGCAACCGGGACAGAAAAGGCATAGCTTGTCTAGCCCAGCTATATAGCATGCGGGTCCAGAAGCAAGTAAACTGAAGGGCTTTATCGCTTAAGTCACACTGTCTAGGCTTAAAACTTCCTATTGCTTAGTAAACCCTCCTTTAGATTTGGCCATGACTGCATAAGATGTCAGGACAAAGTAAACACTGTACTTAGCTAGGCAATTGGGGAAGGGGGATGTGGTGGCACAACAGGTCCAAAGTTGGTTTAGGTCTCCAGTGAAATTCATTTGGTTTTCCCAGCCCTGGGCCAAATTCAGCCCTGGCCTAAGTCATTCCAGAATTAACAAATCAAATCCCTATTTATCCCCGACAGGAGGTCAATAATACCCATGCAGAAGCTAAACTTTCCTGAAGGTTTTCTACTGCAAAATATACTTATTTAGCTGGGGAGTTGGAGGCAGACATGAGCCCCTGATGTCCTAGTCACTACAGCAAACTGAAAATAAAATGAAAGAAAGTGGGAGAAAGAAGAGATGTTAAGGGGTGGAAGCAAAATTTGTTGTTGGTTTTTAATTATTTGGAGTTAAGTTAGGTGGGAAAAATGCTCAGAGGCAATTCATCAAAATATTTCTGTACAGTAAACAGACGCAATCAGAAGCTTGTGTAAAGCTCTTCCTTCTGCTGTTCTCCTTCCTCTGTAGGGTAGAAGGGTTTAAAAATGGCTAAGGACGGAATACCATGTAAAGCCCCCAAAGTGCATAACCCAAGCAGGTCACCGGGGGGGGGGGGGGGAGAGAAGGGGAGTGAGCTCACCACTTGCTCTAATTAATTCATTTCTCTATAAATCACTCCGAATAGCCTTCATTATTTCAGCACCTTCCCAAAACCGCTGGAAGGCAGCTTTCGCAAACTCACACCCCCATTTTGTTGTCTGAACAATCATTCATCTCACAGAGAACCAGCTAATCTCCAACACATCCTCCCACACAAACATGGCCTTAAAAAATTAAGGGTTGCACTATAACCCATCCATTTAGCCTTAAAAAAATCTCAGCAAGTGTCACAAAAGTAACTAAGTCTGGAACAACAGAGTGAAACAGAAGATTTAAAAACAAACACTATACCCTCCCATGTTCAATTTAACATCACTGGAGGGCTCCTTTTCTCCCTCATGTGCCGTCGCTCTTTTCCTAAAGACTTTCTTGATATAGTTTTGTCATGGGACTAATTGTGTGTAACCAAAGTGCATTAACTGAAATGCAACCTGGTCATTCCCTTCCAGATGAACTTTTCTTAATATCAGTTCTGCATCAAGGTTTTGGTACTTCGATGTACCCGTTGGAGGGGTGAGGGAGAAAAGATTAGCGGGAACAGAGATGATGAAAAGTGGGACGGGAGTAACAGAGACAGAAGGCTTCCTTCCTTTCTTTAGTCAAGGCAATTGTATATTCCACACGACTCCCCAAATCTGGGCCAGCATAGACAAGTTGGCACTTGGTGCCCTGAAGGAACAGGCTGGCATTTTGGCATGAGGGTTTGAAAGAGAAACTGAATCTGTATCTGGATCCAGTGCTTGCTCTCCAGCTGACACCTGACTTTGGACAGAGCTCAACAGGAAGCAAGACATCTGCAAAAAGCCTGTGACTCCCTATCTGGGGAACAATGAGAAGCTAATACAGCAGCCTAAATGAGACATGACTCAATTAATGAGAGCTGATGGGGCTAATGACTAAACAGATGGTATTCCTAGAAAAGGAGAAGGAGGGGGAATATAGCTATGGTAATCAACCTGCTGCAGCTTACATGAGAACTGTGAGGCTGTCCCCTGCAACCTCTCTGTGCCACTGGTACAAGAGAATTTTAGTGGCTTCAATTATTAGAGATTGAATTAAAAAAAATTAGACTATAAACTCAGAGCTAAGGGCCCCCATCCCCTGTCCATGTAGACAGGAAAACTGTTTATTAAAAAAATTCTCATGAATATAACCACCATTCATTAAGTGGGGGTCCCATTGTAGGCAAAGCTTCCAGGGTCTAGACCAGTTATTGCATTTTCCTAGAATTTCGCCAGGACACACTTGCAAAAAAGTGTCACAGAAACACTAATGATCACAAGTGGCCAGGAACTCATCTCAAGAAGTGATCTGAAAAAACGACATCTTGAATAGCTCATTACCACATTGCACTGCACTAATGCATTACTCGGAAAACTGCCCCCTACAGAACTATCGACACCACACTCTTAGAGAAATCTGGTTTCTTGGCAGATGTGATATGGGTTGACTTTGCTTAAACTTGTAAAATCTGATGAGATTACAACCCAAAATGGCATGGCCCACTGGACTGTCAAGGGAAGTCAATATTAGGAAGAAGGGAGAGCTCTTTTCTTTACATGAAATATCAACTATATTCAATTATATTTGTAATATTTTGTAAATGCATCCAGCAAATAAGATTGGCAAATGTTCTAGAAATCTAAATAAAACAAAATATTTCTAGGTCTTCTTAGGCAGTCTCTCTTTACTGTTACCAGCACATTCATTCATAATTATTCTTCGATTAAGGTGGTGTGATCAATACATAGAGTGTTAAACCTTCCCCTGGATTAAGTACATCTTTGCAGCATGTCTGTTCTGATAACAGGCTTTGTAACAATGAACCTCACTACGATGTTTGGCAGCAGGAGGAGGGGGGTTTCATCTTGCTCACTGATGCGTTATGATCGACGGCAGTGTCTGCTTTAGGATGAACATCTGGTTTTCTCCCCATATCTACTGAAGTACTACACAGCTGTCTCCCCCTCTCAATTAGCCTAATGCAGCAAGCCAGAGAGAAGTATTTGCATCTTTCCTGGATGCTGCTGTTGGGAAATACGTTAAAAAGAAAAATAAACAGAGCTGTCGATTAATTGCAGTTAACTCATGCGATTAACTCAAAATAATTAATTGTGATTAAAAAAGTTAATCACAATTAATCTCACTGTTAAACAATAGCATACCAATTGAAATTTATTAAATATTTTGCATGTTTTTCTACATTTTCAAATATAAATAAATAAATAAATGCAATACAGAATACAAAGTGTACAGTGCTCACTTTATATTATTAGTTTTGATTACAAATATTTGCACTGTAAAAATGATAAAGAAAGGAAATAGTATTTTTCAGTTCACCTCAAGCAGGTACTGTAGTGCAATCTCTTTATTGTGAAAGTGTAACTTACAAATGTAGAATTTTTTGTTACATAACTGCACTCAAAACCAAAACAATGTAAATCTTTAGCGCCTACAAGTTCACTCAGTCCTACTTCTTGTTCATTCAATCACTAAGACAAACAAGTTTGTTTACATTTACTGGAGATACTGCTGCCTGCTTCTTATTTACAGTGTCGCCTGAAATTGAGAACAGGCATTTGCATGGCACTTTTGTAGCCAACATTACAAGGTACCCTGTTTCCCCGAAAGTAAGACATCCCCCGAAAATAAGACGTACTTCCAGTTTTGCCTCTCGCTGTAATATAATGTAATGTAATTTTGGGAGAAAAAATTAATATAAGACACTGTCTTATTTTCGGGGAAACACGGTATTTACGTGCCAGATATGCTAAACATTTGTATGCTCCTTCCGGCTTCGGCCACCATTCCTGAGGACATGATTCCATGCTGAAGTTGCTCGATAATAAAAATAATGCATTAATTAAATTTGTGACAACTCCTTGAGGGAGAATTGTGTGTCTTCTGTTTTGTTTTACCCGTATTCTGCCATATATTTCATGTTATGACAGTCTCGGATGATGACCCAACACATGTTGTTCATTTTAAGAACACTAACAGCAAATGTGACAAAAAGCAAAGAAAGTTACAATGTGAGATTTCTAAAAATAGCTACAGCACTCAACCCAAGGTTTAAGAATCTGAACGGGACGAGGTGTGGCACATGCTTTCAGAAGTCTTAAAACACTCAGATGTGGAAACTACAGAACTCATGGTACCAAAAAGAAAATCAACCCTCTGCTGGTGGCATCTGACTCACACGTGTTGGTCCGCTCTGCTTTGGATCGTTATTGAGCAGAACCCATCATCAGCATGGAAGCATGTCCTCTGGAATGGTGGCTGAAGCATGAAGGGACACGTGAATCTTTAGTGCACCTGGCACATAAATATCTTGTGACACCAGCTACAAAAGTGCCATGCGAAGTTCTTACTTCCAGGTGACACTGTAAAGAAGAAGCAGGCAGCATTATCTCCTGCAAATGTAAACAAACTTGTTTGTCTGAGTGATTGGCTGAAGTAGGACTGAGTGGACTTGTAGGCTTTAAGTTTTATATTGTTTTATTTTTGAATGCAGTTATTTTTGGGTACATAATTCTACATTGGTAAGTTTAACATTCACGATAAAGAGATTGCACTACAGTACTTGTGTTAGGTTAATTGAAAAATCTATTTTTGTTTTTTACAGTGCAAATATTTGTAATAAAAAATAAAATGAGCACTGTACACTTTGCATTTTGTTTTGTAAATGCAATCAATATATTTGAAAATGTAGAAAACATCCACAAATATTTAAATAATCGGTATTCTCTAACTGTTTAACAGTGCAAATAATCACGATTAATCTTTTTAATCACTTGACAGCCCTAAGAATAAACTAAGAAAATAAAATTGCTCTTCTTCCTCCTCACACTAGTTAAAAAATGGAACATGCCTTCCAATCTCTGTAATTCATTAGGATTCCCCCTCTTCTTATTTTCTGGCACCCCCGCTGTGGTGCCTGCCATGTCATTTGTCACATATGGCTAGACCCTAGCACTAGAGGGCATATTTCTACTTTTCACTGAGCGCCCCGTAGTAGCATTTTACACAGAAGGAATGCCAACAACCCCTCACTTCACATTCCTGCTGTTGCATTATGGTTGTTTCCTCCTGGAAAAAGCTTTGAACTGTTTGCCTTTTACATTCAAAACAAGAAGCGCAACTGGCTTCTCTCTAAGTGGGGCCTTTCAGGACCAGCGTGTTGAAGAGATTTATGGCTGCTCTGTACAATAACATTTATTCAAGGGATATTTGAACTGCTGCCATCCATCCTCATTTTTAAATGTAATCACTTTTATATGCCTCATGGTTAGAAACAGCCTGTTCCTAGACATGAATCTACTTTGAGTGCAAATAGCAGCGGCAGCTACCAGTAACATATCTGACACAGTTGTGTGTAATTTTACTCTTTAAAAAGGATGTGTGAGGGTCTCAAACTGTCTTTGAGGTTGTGGTTTGTGTACTGTGGGCATGGGATTCTGAGGAGGAAGGGATGTTAACAACAGCCCTTCCAAGACTTTGCCTTTTTAGTACTCTTCACTCTGACCTTCAGGGGTGAGGCTTATGGGAGCTTTAGAATGGGACCTTTGGGATTCTGCCCTATTAGTGTTGTTCAATGCTGACCTTAAAGCTCTTCCTTCTGCTGCGGGGGAAAACAAAAAGGAGCATTAGTAATCTAATCCTGGCTCCTTTCTGACAAAAGGAACATGAGAAAGGGGCTTCATAAATCCAGAAAGAGAGAGTTAGTTAGGTTTTGGTGCAAATGCACCTGAAGCAAGAAAAAACAAAAAAAAAACTACCTCTGCTCATTTATGTATGTCTGTTACTGTACCTGTGCTACTTATCCTTCCAGGGTCTAAGACCAATGAAGTTAATGGGAGTCTTTCCTCTGACTAGAATGAGCAGTTGATCAGGCCCCAAATGGCCGCTCAGTAGAAATGGAGAGAGACAGAGAGGGGAAGATGGGGAAGAGAGGATGATCAGACAGATTGTACAGGCGCTATAATTCAGTGATTTCTTACTATTTGCAAGAGCTAACCCAGAAACAATTAGATCAAACCTGATTTCTCAAATGATAGAAGATCTTTTCCTTGTGTTTCTTTACTGCATTCAACCTGTACCATGTTCATTCCTCTTTACCTCCATTCCCACAAGACAATCTAATGGGTAGTGAGTCAGGAGAAACGGACATACTTAGACTAGGCTTTGGTTCACACAGAGTTTATGATCAAGAGAAAAATTGACCCACAAGTCGGGTGCACCATTTCCCCAAATCGAGTTGCTGAGCTCCACTAAGCATTTCTCAAATGCAGCCACCATGGGCTTTTCTAGTGGCCACATTCTCCTGGGCTGTTAAAGGGCAGGGAGGGGGAGCAAAGCAGCGGCTCCTTCCCATCCTTGGTGCTCCTGGATACATTTCCTTGGTGTTCATTGCTGGGACTGCCACTAGGGGGTTGGGTCCTGTCCCGCCCCAGAGATACTTGGGGCACAATACCAGAGAAGCGGGCAGCTGGGAAGTTCCCCTCCTTCCCAGGGCGGTGCAGCTCAGGCTTTGGACTTCAGCCCTGCAGTGGTGGAGTGGCAGGCTCTGGCCACAGGGCTTTGGGTTCCAGCCCTGGGCTCTGGCTGCAGAGCTTCAGACTCCATCCTCCATCCACGGAGCCTCCTTCAGCCCTTCTCTGTCCCTTCCCCTCCTCTCCCTCCGGCCAAACCAAGGTTTAATTTGTCCCCAGGCTTGCCTAGGTCTGAGCAAGTCTGCTGTGAAGTGATACTTGTATGTTTGTTAATATCACTTTTAACAACAGGATTATTAGCTACAAATAAAGAAATTACAATGATTTGGTCATGTATATGTGCATATTTATTTTTTGCTAAAGCTAATTAAGTATTTTAGAGAAGAGTGTGAGAGCAGCCACCAGCAAGTATTGGTGGCCACACTCTGAGGCCACCAAATAATTTGTCCTGAGAATGCCTGCATGACTAGAGAATACCAGGTACTCTCTGTATTGAAATGCGAAGAATGATTTATGAATATAGGAAGTCGTAGGCAAAAAGGACTTGCAGAAACATGAGAGAATTAAACTGAACATATTGGCACAGCATCAACTCGTCTTACAGAGAAAGGCCGACAGTCTTGTAAAATAAATCTACCTCCTCTTTATTAGGAGACTCTGCTCAAACACTCTACTAAAAGCATTGCTACAGCTAAGCCCTACTTATAGCTACTTTCACTAAAATTCCCCTACCTCGCCCTCTTTTTGAACAATCAACATGATTAGCTCCCTTGGATGGTATAACGGTGCAGCTTCAGGGCCTGTCTACACATACAGCGTTGCAGCAGCGTCGTTGCAGCACATCTGGTGAAGATGATCTATGCTGATGGGAGAAAGCTCTTTCCTGTTGGCATAATAAAATCACCTCTGTGAGAGGCGGTAGCTGTGTCAGCAGGGGAAGCTCTCCCGCCAACATATCGCTGTCCACATCAGTGCTTATGTTGGTGTAACTTATGTTGCTCAAAGGGATGGTTTACTCACACCCAAGAGTGACAAGTTATATTGACATAAGCTGTTCTTCAGACATAGCTTGAGTCTGTAAATTATAAGAAATAGTGTGTACAAGTTAAAAGAACGAGGAGTATTTGTGGCACCTTACAGATTACATTTCAAACAGTTGACAAGAACGTGTGAGCAACCGCAGGGGAAAACTTAGCATGGGGAAGTAGATTTCAGTTTGTGTAATGACCCAGCCACTCCCAGTCTTTATTCAAGCCTAATTTGATGGTATCCAGTATTCAAATTAATTCCAGTTCAGCAGTTTCTTGTTGGAGTCTGGTTTTGAATTTTTTTTCTTGAAGAATTGCCACTTTTAGGTGTGTTACTGAGTGACCATCCACCATAAACCTCAGCCTGGACCAATCCACACAAGTGATCCACTTCCTGGACACTACAGTGCTAATAAGTGATGGTCACATAAACAACACCCTATATCGGAAACCTACCGCTATACTTACCTACATCCCTCCAGCCTCCATCCAGGACACATCACACGATCCATTGTCTACAGCCAAGCTCTAAGGTACGACAACATTTTCTCCAATCCCACAGAGACAAACACCTACAAGATCTCCATCAAGAATTCTTAAACTACCATACCTACCTGCTGAAGTGAAGAAACAGATTGACAGAGCCAGAAGAGTACCCAGAAGTCACCTACTACAGGAGAGACCCCAAAAAGAAAGTAACAGAACGCCATTAGCTGCAACTTTCAGCCCCCAACTAAAACCTCTCCAGTGCATCATCAAAGATCTACAACCTGTCCTGAAGAACGATCCCTCACTCACAGACATGCCAGTCCTCACTTGCAGACAGCCCCACAACGTGAAGCAAATATTCACCAGCAACCACACACCACAAACACTAATCCAATAACCTATCCTTGCAACAAAGCCTGGTGCCAACTCTGTCCACATATCTATTCAAGTGACACCATCATAAGACAATCATATCAGCCATGCCATCAGGGACTTGTTTATGTGCATATCTACCAATGTGATATAGGAATCATAATATTCAAAAACCAATAGGAGAACACTTCAATCTCTCTCAGTAACAGTAAAAGTGTCAATTCTTCAATAAAAAGAATTTCAAAACCAGATTCCAACGAAAAACGGCTGAACTGGAATTAATTTGAAAACTGGATACCATCAAATTAAGCTTGAATAAAGACTGGGAGTGGCTGGGTCATTACAGAAACTGAAATCTACTTCCCCATGCTAAATTTCCCCCTTCTGTTACACCTTCTTGTCAACTGTTTGAAATGGGCCATCCTGATTATCACTACAAAAGTTTTTTTTCTCCTGCTGATAATAGCTCACCTTAATTGATCAGTCTCTTAGAATTGGTATGACAGCTTCTACCTTTTCATGTTCTCTGTGTGTATATATATCTTCCTACCGTATGTTCCACTCTATACATCCGATGAAGTGGGCTGAAGCCCACGAAAGCTTATGCCCAAATAAATGTGTTAGTCTCTAAGGTGCCACAAGTACTCCTCGTTCTTTTTATGGATACAGACTGCTACTCTGACACCAGTGTACAAGTTAAAATTTAGAAGGGCTTACAAAAAGGTATCAAAATAATTATGCTTAGCTTTCAGTAGTGAGACTTTTTAAAATCTCTCTCTCTCTCTCTCTCACACACACACACACCTCTACCTCTTTCTGGAGCAGATCCAGCCATAGGGCTGCTCATCATACTCCAGGGAAAGCATGACAGAGGGGAGAGCACATTTTGGTTTTTTTAATTGAATTTAATGCTTATAAAAAGTCCCAGATTGACAGCCCTGAAGTCTGTGCTCCTCTCTTCATCCACTGAACAGGTACAACATGGGCAGCTGCAGAACAGTCTACACAGCAATGCCCTACTGATGTACCCCAGTTTGACCTCGAGGGATCCTATTTAAGGAGGAGAAAGTAGTCCAGACTTCAGACCTATTCAGTCCTTGTTCTCTCAAATGACAGCAGCAATGGTGATAATGGCAGGTGGGGAGGAAATTACATGCAATTCCCATGTTTGTTACAAAACTAAAGGCTACCTGATCAGAGAACCATCTTCTTTAATGATGAAATCATCATTTGGGGTGGAGCATGGCAGAGGTCATAGGGATTTCCCTCTTTACAATCCCATCACCAAAATCAAAGGAACATGCTACAGCCACCTTCCCTGTAACTGATTTACATTGTAAGCTCCCTGGGGCTGGGATTGTCTGCATTTTGTATTTGTAAAGATTGAAAAATAGTCTGCAGACAATAATATTGTCACGGCTCTGCATGGTTGTGAAAGACCTCACAGGTCTTTATACTTGCGAAAAATATTTAGATGACAAATGCAAGTGCAAAGGTTACAGTTCACTAATATAGCCCCACTTTTAGCACAAGTTGTGTTTAAACACCTCCCTCCAGCCAGTCACAGTTACTCCTTTTGCTGCCTCCCCTAATCATCAGTCCCAATCCTATGGTTTGTCTACCTCTTACCACTGCCTCTGAACACAATAGAGGACCCTTGTGTTGAAAGGCGGTCAGAGACCTAGTCACCAAAACCAACTCTCTCAGTGCAGTTGCAATACACCTGGCAAGACAAAATGAATCAAAAAAGGCCTTTGGAAGAGTAGGTAGCAGCCGCTGTCAAGGTACCTAAATGATCAGCAAAGGAGAGGATACTTGAGTAGCTACGGGATTGCTGACTTCTACTAATCCCATTTGAGCTATTTTGTTTCAATTAATTTATCTTATTTCTTTATCACTTTTGCCATAAAATTGAAATATAGATACCTCCCTCTTTACCAGAAAAACAAACAACTCCCCTTAACTATAATACATGCTGCTATAAGTAAGAGAACAGATGGACCCAAAGCAAACAGAAGACTGTAATTTGCTCAATTGTGTCTGATGATAGCACAAAAGAGTTTTTATTTAAATATACACTCTCGAATCTTAATCTTTTATGTTTTAATTTAAATTGACTAATCTAAAATAGTGAACTATTTAACTTTCATCTCATCACTACTAAGAACCTGGTATTCACTCTCACTGATTCAGTATTAACTCTCCTTGGGACTAACCAGGGTATTAGTTTATTCTTAGATGCAGATTACAGAGAAATAAACTGATAGGCACAGTATATACTAGGTTACAAAAACAGCCGAAGAGAAAAAATGGACTTCTTTACAATACCCCTCCATTCATCTTTAACTTTTCTTAACCCTTAATTCCATAAACTTTCCAAAACATTTTGGTCTTGTGATTTTTACCGCAATTAAAATCTTTAAAATATGCACATGGCAATTCAAAACAAATTCCTAATGCCTTCTAGGGTTTGAGGAGTTTGCTTCAGCGGCTCACTGGATGTGTTCATGCACACAACTTATTTTAGTTTACAGAGAAAGTGAATAAAAATTAGTGCTGAGTTTTTTGTTGGAATCACAGTGAGCTCTTACCATACTCATAGTACATGATTGTAGCTCAGTACTGATTAGGCACAAAATCATGCCATTTGATTTTGCAGTTGAACACTGAGGTTTGGAATTTAAATGAGAAATTATTTGAGAGCAGTGATCTTTCTGGCCACTTCCTTGTATATGCACTTTGAGATCACTGACTTTTCTTACAGGCCAATCACAATGTTGAATTCCACTTGCCCACTTTGTAAACATTTGGCGTACATTATGCTCAGTATCCTAGATGCAGATTACAGAATATGAAATACAACCGGTTCCACCTACCTATGCTCTTTTGGAAAGGTAGTTCTTGCTTCTCCATTTCACTAAAACTTGGTATAAATTCACTTGTAATGAATACAAAAGCCTTTATAGCTCAGAATTTTTCTGTTATAAGATTTCACTTAAAGCTCCAAATTTAATCAGCACATATTTGAAAACAAAATCTCAGCAAATGAAGGTCTGTATCCAGGACAATGCAACACAGGGACTAATGAGCATGAAAAATGTTTCTAGCCAAATGGGCCAATTTCTGCTGGGACAGGACAGGGGAAATGGGAGCCAATTTTAGCCCCATCATTCATTCCAGACATTTCCTTTTTTATCCAAATTTTCAAAAAGTCTGTGTTTTAAGTCAAAATAGTATACATTACAGTAGGGGTGGACAAACTTTTTGGCCTGAGGGCCGCATTGGATTTCTGAAATTGTATGGATGGCCGGTTAGCGAGGCTGTATGTCCCCAAACTGCAAGGCGTGGCATGGCCTCCCACCCCCTATCTGAGCCCCCTGCTTCTCGCCCCCTGACGGTCCCTCTGGGACTACTGCCCCAACCAACCCCCCCCCCTCTCCTTCCTGATGCCACCCACCCCCCAGGACCCCTGTGCCATCCACTCTCCCCACTCTCTGTCCCCTGACTGCTTCTGGACCCTCCGCCCCTAAACTACCCCCCATCACCCCATCCAACTCCTCTCCTTCCTGACGACCCCCGCCCAGGACCCCCGCCCCATCCAACCACCCCTTCTCCCTGTCCCCTGACTACTCCCGGATCCCCCACCCCTGACTGTCCCATCCAAACCCTCTCTCATTCCTGACTGCCCCTCTGGAATCCCTACCCTCATTCAATCCCCCTGCTCTCTGCCCACCCTGAACCCTATCCACCTTCCCCCTCACCTGCTTCCTGCCCCCTTACTGTGCTGCCTACAGCACGGGGGCTGGTGGTGCAGCTGCACCAGGACAGGAAGCTGTGCACCGCGCAGCACAGAGCACCAGGTCAGGTCCACGGCTCTGCAGCTGCGTTGCCCCAGGAGCTCACAGTCCCGCTGCCCAGAGCGCTGCATGGGCAGCTAGGGGAGCTGAGGCTGCACGGGAGGGGGAACAGCAGGGGAGGGGCTTCCCTGGCAAGGTGCTCAGGGGATGAGCAGGAAGGTCCTGCAGGCCAGATGTGGCCCACAGGCCATAGTTTGCCCACTCCTGCATTACAGATACAGACACACACACACCATCCATCCCAGGCTGACTGTGCAAGAGATGGAACAGCTGCCAAATTGGCAACAAGAAACATATATGTAGGTAAATAACCTACCAGCAGGCATCACTCTTACATTGTCAGGTACCACAGGGCTCTCTGTGCTGGTTCCTCTATGAAATGAAATAAATAGAACTTGAGGGAAGGGGGTGAAGCCCCCTGAAACATATATCCAAATATTTTAAATAAATTTCAGCCTTTACATTACTTCAAAGCCTGAAAAAAAATCGAAGTCTGAGATAGTAAAACCCTTTAAGATAATAAAGGATTAGGATCAGGAATACACCATGGCTGCAAGCAGCTACTGACACAGAACCCGATGAGTTGTGTTCAAATGCCCCATCTCAAAGGGGTAGCAGATGTGAAAACTAGCAGCTTTAGTGATGAGACAAAATGTTAACTTAGCTCCCCAGTCCTCCCAAAAATGTAGTATTGTAACATGGAAGGCAGACCTTTTATGTTTAATCTCTATTGATTTTATTTCCTGGAAAGCCCCTTTGAGAGAAGCTAATAAGAAAGGTACTATAGAAATAAAGAATACAGTCTATTGCATATGCAAATATATGTGCGAATTTGCTGGGGGGAGGGGAGGATTTGCATCTGAGCAGGTTAATGATAAAAGCTATTGCATTATTTTTCTCCCAAGCCACACAGTTGAACACGATGGGATGTGGGGGATGGATGGTCAGGGGAGGGAGAGATTAAAAAATACAAAGACATTTTGGCTTCTTAAAGTATCTCTGCCTGGCCTGATAGTATTGGTGGCAGCAGAGCTAAGTAATGCCATGTGGGAGATTTGCCTTGAGACATGACTCAGACTTTTCCCCCCTTCAAATCTCCACTCCATGCTGTATGGAAATTAGACAAAAGGGGTGGGGGTGCACCACAAAAGGGAGGACAGGGGTCACTCCACTCACTTGGGTTGTGGCTCCAACTAAAAGGGCTCCCTGAATTGTTTGGAAAAGAATGAGAGCTGTATAAACAGACAAATAAAAAGATGTAGGAGACTAAACCCCACAGAAACAGTAAGGCCTCCTTTCTTTTATTTTCCCCCATGATATCTTTAGAAGCTACTAAAGCACATCAGAAAGGGTTTGCCAGAAACCCCTCTGCTGATGTCTTCTGATCCCATTCGGAGGCATTTCTGCTCCTAATACAGCTGTCACTTGCTCTCTCTGCCGCTTGAACAAAAAGGGGGGGAAATATAATACTAATAAATTTCTGCCTAACCGACCGAACTTCCACTGACAGCCACCCACTGGGGACTTTGGCCTGCAAGGGACACCCTGCTGGCTCAGAGAGAGGCCCGGGGCTTTAAACTGCTTTCACGCCACATTAACACCCTGCCTGGCAAAGGCAGAATAGAAGAATGCAGTACAGGCTGATCCCCACTGCTACTGGTTGAGGCTGTTCTCTTATTCTCTCCCCCCCACCCCTTCTCCTGTGGAAGTGGAAATGAACAATAGTTTTCTCTTGCTGCAAAGGAGGAGGGGGTGGAAAAGCACCTTAAACTCCCCCCTTTGTGATTCCAAGAAGATAATAGTGAAAGCCATGGCCCATCTGTGGCTGCTGAGCAGACTTTGTCCCAGTTACTTAGGCTCATCTTTAAGCCTACTTTAGAATCCCTGCAGTTTAATGCATCTTTAAGGGCTGTCATTACATCACTTGTGTTCTCTCTCCCTTTCTCTCACCTCCTCACTCTATGGGCTGCTTCACTCCAGAGTTTTCTGAAAGGCAAGCTGTTCAAGTCCCCCCCCCCCCCCCCCAATTAAAAATTCTTCACATTTGAATGAATGTATTTTTCATGACCATTTCACGCTGAAACGGGCCCTTTTTGCTCTGCTCCCGCTGTATAAAAACTGGATTAAAAAAACCCGTTTTACATATTTAAAACTCTCTCCTGCATTTCACAGTGTGTGTTCAATCTATCATTCTGCCTGACAGGTGTATCTTGATGCCTGCTAGCCTGTCTTATTACAATTCTCAATGTACTTGATCATGTTTGGGGTTTTCAACTCTTTTGACCATGTGCCCTCCCCTCAGGCTGTTCTGCAAGGAGACGATAAGAAAGTAGGGTCCTTTTTATAAAGAGCCCTCTAATTTTGAGGACCTAATTTTTTGGCGTCCAACTGAGACACCTTAGATCTGATTTTCAGGAGTGCAGAGCAGCTGAAATGCCAAATGAAATCACTGGGAGAGGCTGGTAGAACTCAGAGCCTCTGACTAGCGGGGGATCCTCATTTATTATTACAAGTAGGGCAGCACCTCCAAGTTCCACCCAAGAACAAGACCACAATGTTCTGGGCATTGTACAGACAGAGTAAGAGAGAGTTCCTGCCCTGAAGAACTTCCAGTCTAAAGAGCCCAGACAGAGAGAGAATGGGACGGGAAACAGCAGCACAGGGAGGTGGCATGATCTACCCAAGGTCACAGAAAGCAAGTCAGTGGCAGAGCTGCAAACAGAAGCTGGGTGGCTGGGTCTCTGAGTCTCAGCCTTGTACCCTTATCCCTGGACCACACTGTGTCTATCTACGGCAATCATGTTAATGTCACTGGAACTTGTTATGGGGTATGGATGGTAGCGCTTGTGTCCAAAGGCATGGCTACCTTAAAGGGCAATAGCACTGCTGCCTGTGAAAGTGCCTCATTTCAAGCACTGGAAGACTACATAAGATTGTTCAAGGAAAGGGCATTTTTTGGTGTTCTGAAAATCTTTTATCACTATAAGGAAGGCAGAATACTTATTCTGGAAGCTGGGGACCAATAACCATTTCTTAACCCCTCCCTCAAATGAAATGGGTCCTTCCCTTTCATGCTCGGCAAATAAGAGAGCGACTCCCAGCAATCGCTGAACCTGACTCACAATTTTAACAGCAGCAGCTGAGTTTTTCTGACTCTGTTCACAGCAGGTGGCAGAGTTCATTCTGGAGGCGAGTTGGGGGTGGAAGGGTAATTGTGGAGAAAGTGGGACCAGGACAAAAAAAATCATCCTGGGTTTTACCACTGAGTCACAGATCAATACATTAGTCCAAGTGGAAGAGACTTAGGGTACGTCTTCACTACCAACAATAAACAACGTTTTAGTCGCGTCACCAGCGCTGGGAGAAGGGTCTCCCAGAGCTGTGAAAAAACCACTCCCATGATGGGAGTAGCTGCTCCCAGCACTGGTGCACTCTTGTATACTGCCACTTTACAGCACTGAAACCTGAAGTGCTCAGGGGGGTGTTTTTTCACACCCCCGAGCGAGAAAGTTGCAGCACTGTAAAGTGGCAGTGTAGACAAGGCCTTAGTCATCCACCCAGCACCTGTCTGACATTTATGCAAAGTATCATTGTCTCTGACAAATCCCAGATAAATCCCAGACTGGATTTCTCTACTTTCTTAAGATTATGATTTTGACAAGTTTCCCATGACAATGGCAAGATGTGACATTTGCAGAGACCTCAGCACAGCATATTCCTCCACCTAGTCTAAAAATGTAATACACACATCAGAGACAAGGACTCTGCACTGGCATGGAATAGTACAGCTTTCTGCAGACAGTGTGACAAAGCTTTTGCTATGCACAGAAGAGGTCCTGCTGGAAATGCTCTGATTATATTGGTCGACCTCATGCTAGAGTCTAAGACAAGGTGGAATATCCTCTTGGCATTCAGAACAGATGTCAGCACAAAAATGCTATTTTTAAACTAAAGTCCTTTATAAGATTTTGTGCCCATAGGAGGCTGAAAAAAGGAGAAAAGATACATAACTGGTTCAAGTGAGTCAGGCAAATTAAATTTGTGCTGCTACTGAGATGGGAGGGGGATACTTCAAGGCTAGAGTCTGCATCATCCCTTTCAAAGTAGAGACGACATCTATTCCTGAGGGTGATTGAAAAGTAGGGAAGTAAGTCCCCGCTGTCTGCTGTTTGTAATTCAAATGCAGCTGTGTCTTCATGTATATATCTGAATTACAAACAGCACCCTGGCACACATCTATATATGTACCACCATGGTGTTCTTTGCAATTCAGATGTGTTACATATATAAACAAACTTGTTCAGAATGAAAGGAGCCTCCTGGGGCTGTCTGTGCTATACATAAAATGGGACATAACCCCACAGGAACAGACCTTCTTAACAGGGGCATATAAACTGGAACTCTCCTTCACCCGAAATTTCCTTATTCATCATTCCACTCCTACAGCACCAAATCCTCAGCTAGCTCCACTGAAGTTAATGGGGTTATGCCGATTTTCATCAGGTGAGGAGCCGCCCCACGGTATTTTCAAGGAAATCAATGAGAATTCCTTGTCATTACGTATCTATTGCTTAGTTATACATGTAAAAGTACTGGACTGTAAAATTTCAAAACAACCACTAAATAGTTACAAAGGGGAACAATTTTTCAGAAGTGCCCCAAGTGAGTTAGGTTCCAAAGTGACTTAGGCACTTTTGAAAACTTTGCCCACTGAGCTCAACTCCTGCTTTGGCAATATAAAACAAGGTGGAAAGTGTATTAAAAGATAGAGTTTAATAGGTTTAAAAAGGATTAATAGACAGGGTGACACAGAGCTTGGGCTTTTCATGACCAGCTCTGCACTGTACTCCCCAGCATGAGGTCTAACACAGAGGGGGATAAGTAAACAAGCATAGATAAAATAGCTGATACCAGCACCACCGCTCTACATTCAAAGTCAGAATTTTTCTTTAAGGTTTGAGTAAGTTTGTTAAACAAAAACAAAACAAACATTTCCCATTTGAGTTGCATTTTAAATCTTTGAAATCCTTTACAAATATTGACTAATTAATCCTCTACTGTCCTGTGATATTTTATTTCCACCATTCTACAGGTGAGAAATTACAGATGAAAGCAACTTAAATCTAAAATATAAACTTCCTTGCACTTCCTGTTGGTATTTCAACATCCAAGATTCCATGAAAGAGGAAAGAAACTACTCAAGATGCATTGGATATCAGAAAAGAAAGGCTGCTGTCAGGATTACCAGCCCTATTTGCCTATCAGATAGATTTGGGTAGGCATTGAACCCAATCAGCAGACCTCTTGTCCATAGCAAATTACAGTCATGTTTCTGTCTCTTTCCACACACAATCCCTCCTAGCAACTACCTTATTGTTTTTAAAGCCAGGGAATAAATTAAAGCCTTTGCTGAAATTTAATACTTTGCCATTTGGACCCCAATCCTCTTGTCAATAAAATTACAGGAACTCTGAATAATGTGTTTCAGCTGCTGGTCCTTTGAAATTTTGGTGCAAGTCTCAATCTAGCCTCATGGTAGAGCATGAGTGAAAAGAGTTTCTAAAAGGTCTGTATCTATGGACTGCTAAAGCTCACTAACACAGATTCTCTTCCCCTCACCCCCATCTCCTCTCTCGCTACATTCCCCCAATGGGGGGTTGGGGTGTGGGGCCCACCACCATAACTGACTATCCCTTAGAAGAGTTAACAAAGTCCTGTGGCACCTTAAAGACTAACTATAAAGTTTTGAAGCATGCATGCAGGCATCCGACGAAGTGGGTATTAGCCCACGAAAGCTCATGCTTCAAAACTTTATAGTTAGTCTTTAAGGTGCCACAGGACTTTGTTAACTCTGCTATTCCAGACTAACACGGCTACCACCCTGATTCTATTCTATCCCTTAGAAAGAGCTCCCACTGAACCTGAGGAAATCTCAATTTATTGTTAACTCATTAAATGAGTTAAGAGTTTTGTAAAGGGTCAAATGGGCTTTACAGACTGAAGCCTTGCAAGGAATCTATTCCTGCTGCTTGGTAGCTAGTTATCAATTAATTAGTCCAAATGCTTTGTGGCAGACTAAATGAGGGAACTAACAGCTCTGCACAAGACTATCAAATCAGGTAAAATTAAGATAAATTCAGTTTTATACAATGTCCCAAATAAACACATCTTTGGAAAACCACATGTATATCTAAAAATAGAGTCTTGTTTTCTTCACATGGGCCTATTCCATGACCTTAACCATTCCGATATCCTCAAGACCACCTCTCAGAGTGGTAGAAGGTCATAAGAGAGAACTACTGTGGACCAGATTCTCAGCTTGTGTAAATCACAGAGCTCTACTAAGATTTGGGTCTATTTTCGGTAAATTATACTTTTCAATCCCAATTTCCAGTTTAGGTAAAATACGTTCCTTGGAATCTTTCATGGGATGATTAAACCCATATAGGACAGCCCCACAAATCTACTGGAAGTTCCTGGATACTGTTCTAAAAGCCACACCTTACAGACTTCCCATTATAGTCAAGTCACTTCTTAAACTTTATCAGAACTGTCATGTATCTTTCCTATATTTCTCTTCTCATCTTTACTAATTATAACACTCAGACCATCCACAGGTCTGCAGAGGTGTTTACAAAAATAGTTCAGTATTATCATCCGCAGAGGTTGGTCATTTCCCCCATGCCTACATGCTTAAGAATTCACCACCATCATAGCAATGTGTATGAGCCAAGCAGGAGGAGAAAGAGCAGAAAGGAGAGTTTTATTTAGACATAAGTATCTCTGTAATCAACAATGAGAGGGGAAAAAAAGGTAAATAGTTTGCCTGGGGTTTTGGGAGAATATGTGAAGCTTGTCTAAGTGCATCAGGTGCTCTAACTTCAACACAAGAAAGGTACTGTAGTTTAAGTGTTCATAATTACTATCCGTTCTTTGCCAGTGTGCTCACAGTGAATGGGAGTGAATGATAGCTGCCTGGGATGAAGGCTCAGGAGGGAAAATGAAAAGTGTTCTGTGTTCTTTTCCCGCCTCCTCCATAAAAGTAGCACTAAGTATGTGAAGGGAAAAGTGTTTTGGAAAAGCTACGCTAACTTTGATTGAGGTAGTGCGCTAAAAACAGTGTAGCTGAGGCAGCTTTAGCAGTGGGAGGGGATATCATTATTGGTACCTCGATGCTATTGTTAGCATTATTGGTACCTCGATCTTGCTCCAGTGCACAGTTTACAGGCAGATCAATACACACTTTCCCCTCCCACTACAGTGCCGCTCCATTCTTTGTGATGTACCTATCCGGCTGCCTTTCTTACATGTCAGACAGCAAAAAGCACTAGAGTCTGCTGGATGAAAATCACCTTCTAATTTGTACCAGACTTGCGGGGTGTGTGTGTACCAAAATCTCCAATATAGCAAATTACTCATGAGAATTTAAGATTCTTGGGTTCTAATAGGTGTCTGGCCTGTTCCCCTCTTCAGCCACCCCACTCCCAAATACATTTGTTTCCACCAGCTTATTTCTCATGCTGGTAGCAGTTGAAATGGGCTGGAACTCTTGGGGAGCAACTGTGTTTCTGAGGTTTGTAAGTACACAATGCTACCAAAGCAGTAACAGATAATCAACTAAAGGCAAATAGTGGGTAAAGAGTTGGCATGCCTCAGTTAGAAACAGATATTGCATCTGAACTAAGCCATATTGTGTTAACAAATAATCAAAACCACCACCAAACAGGAAAAAAATCCACTGAGAAAAGGATAAGGCAAATAACCCATTTGAAGATCTGGTGCTAGTCTCTGCCTGCACAAGAAGATCAACTGACCTGCCTAAATTCACAAGTTAAAGTACCCAGCCTGCAGTCTCTTACGGGGGCATCTGAATGTTCAACACTGGTGTGGGGCTGCAATTTCTACTCCATTTGACTGAAGTCCGGCACAGCCATCAGGCTTTTGGAAAGCTACCAGCGGGATTGAACAAAGTTTGAGTACCCCGACTCTAAGCGACAAAGAGTCTTGTAGCACTTTATAGACTAACAGATGTTTAGGACATTCATCTGACGAAGTGGGTCTTCACCCATGAAAGCTTATGCTTCTAAACATCTGTTAGTTTATAAAGTGCCACAAGACACTCTGTCGCTTTTACAGACCCAGACTAACACGGCTGCCCCTCTGATACCCTACTCTAAGCGTTAGCCCACATGGCGTCCAACTCATCAGTATTTCAATTTACACAATGTACCAACCCTTCAGGCTTCAGCTCTCACAGAGTGAAACCCCAGTGTGTGCCCCAAAATGTGTCTTCTTTCTTCTCTGTGTATCCAGAACAAAGCTGGTGAAGGTCTAGCTGTAAGCCATACAGTGAACTCTTCCTATGACCAGTTATAAAAGGAGTTTGTTCATCAGCAGAACACAGTGGCTTATCTGGAAAGTCCCAAAAATAACATTAATGGACACCATCTTGCAGCCTTAAATTATTGCTTCTTCTTGCTGGAAGCCTGACATTTTAGGATCTTTCAACTCCTGGTTGTTTTAAAAAACACAGTTTATTTGGTTTTTAAAAAGTCATTTGAAATCCTCACAGAGGGTGATCAGGTTTCTCTCTACTTCTAGCAACAAGAACTCACCCAGCAGGGAATAGCTGACCCTGAACCAATCCCAGGATGAAATACCTGGTTTGAAGTGCAACCTGAAGTTGTTTGCTGCAGACAAATTCTGCGCCTTCGTACACAGCAGCAGATTTTGGGTGTGATCAGGCTGGCAGGGGGATAGGCTTTTCTGCTGGATAAAAGCAGCAGTGCACTTTGGAGGAAAGGAAAGTAGCTCAAACTGACCGTATATAACCATACATATGCTGCATAGAATCCCAAGAATTAGTAGACGTAACCAAGAGTCCTGTGGCACCTTAAAGATTAACTAAAGTATTGAAGCATAAGCTTTTGTGGGCTAATACCCAATTCATCGGATGCAAAGACTAACTAAAGTATTGAAGCATAAGCTTTTGTGGGCTAATACCCACTTCATCGGATGCAAGCAGTGCATCCGACGAAGTGGGTATTAGCCCACGAAAGCTTATGCTTCAATACTTTAGTTAGTCTTTAAGGTGCCACAGGCCTCTTTGTTACCTCTGCTATTCCAGACTAACACGGCTACCTCTCTGATTCTTGACATCATGCAAGAATGAGTAATTACTCTAGTCACTGGGGACAAATAAAAAAGTTCTTCCACGTTTCCCGAGTTTGCAGCCTTACCAAAAACTTTACTCAGCAGCTGTTCTCATGCTCCTCAAAATCTTTGCAGAATCTGAATATTGGAACAGTGCTGAGGCCACAAAATTTCTTCCATTAATGAGTCCTGTAACTGAAAGGTCTACAGCATATGTTGCATCTATTCCTAGTTCTAGTATAGTTTCTTAGCAATGTGTGTGCTCTCTTTTCCTTCCCTCCACCACAGCATCTGTGGAACCTAAACCTTCTTTAGTATGTCTGATCAAAACTAAACTGGAATAGCTAACAAACAAAGCCCATCAAACACTGCAGTTTCTACCTGTGTATTGAATGACCAGATGTAGCGAACTTACACAGTGTTCTGGAAAGAAAATTTCATGGCAAATTCTCTCACAATGCAGAGCCCAATTCGCCACTGGGATAATGACAATGGAGTTACACCAGGGAAATATACGTGTTCTGTAGTTCCAACAAAATACGAAGTCCAATGTCCATCAGGTGGAAAAATAATACTTTTGAAAGAAAAAATGCTGTATGTTCTTTTAAAAAAAATAGATTTTCCTCAGAGTTTATTTTAATCATTGACCTCTGTCCTTGCTCCATTCAGGACATTTTCTCTGGTGGCTTTTCAGAACCAGATGCAAAGGAAATACAGAGTCTGACAATATATCAGACTCTATTCTAACAACGGCAAGGAAATTACAGAAAATGTGTCCCCCTTGTAAACGTTACCCTATGCTGAACAGAATGGCCCCAAACCCTATGAGTGAAATCCTCTCTCTCAAGAAGACATTATGGTTTCCATGATAGTTGTACCTCATTTCACTGGCAGCTGAATCTAACAGGAAGAGCCAGCTGAAACTCTTTCACCTTTATCCTCCATCATTCCCCCAACTTAGTCCAATCTCCTCCAAATTAAAAGAGAAAATTTGCTATTCTTTAAATGCTAATTCAAGAGACATTCAGGAAAAAATATTTTTTCTTATTTGTTACCTTCTAAGTTTCATCTGCAAAGTTGATTGAGTTTGCTTAGGAAATAAAAATGCACAGCGACTTGATTTTTAGAAGGGGGATACTCCCAAACATAAGTTTGGTTTATTGCAGGTTTCATTCCCTTTATTCCTTCCCATGTCACTTCTTAGCCCTTACTGGCTGAAACTATGAGCAGAGACTTGCTTTGGAATTCTGAACGAAGCATTGACCTGATTGCGAGCTTCTGTCACCTAATAGTGACAACTCAAGTCTCACAGTAATGCTGTATAGCAAGCAACATTTGTGATTTTGAAAGAGGTGAGGCAAACTCTGATTGGCATTATCTTGGTTTTGCTATATAAAGTACGAGTGGAACAGTTTTGCAACTTAGAGAACAGAAAGCAATTCAGTACAAAGTGGAGAATCTTTCACCCAATCAGCCACAGGAATTAAGTTTCATAATTTTCTCTTTTTGTCAGATAAGATTTGGGCCTTCTGATTTGTAATTTTAAAAAAGTAAATGCTCATGCTTTCAGTGGGCAAGCAGCTATTCTCCAAGGGCCAAAATGGTGACCTGAACAAAATATAGCTTGGCTTTAGACTCATTGTAAATGTAGCTTGATTTAAACTCTTGAGCCAGACCCCTGACAAATATGCTGTGAGCTGACTCTGTTATTGACCTCTAGTAAATAAGTGCTGAAATAGGCTTATACTTGGTTAGATCATCTATGAAATATGCTTAAGTTAGGAATTGCCCAGGAGAAAAGAACAAATTGGAGGCAAGAAACTATTTGACCTTATCATAAAAAAGTCAAGGTTCAATAAAAGGATATAAAAATTACAGACATAAGTGCTGCAGGCAAGGCCATTTACACCCACATTCAATAGTGTCTTAACTAAGTCATTAAATGGAAATTCTTTGCAAAACAGGAACCGCTGGCAACACTGCCAAATTCTACTTCTGCCAAAGATGTAAAAAGGTCTTGGTAGTTTTAGCTTATCAGGTTCTCCTTCCTTGATTTTTTTTTTTTAAATATCAGTCAATTGTACTAGTCTATGAATTGTGGTAACGGCTACCAGAACAATTTCAGGCCACATAGTAAAACTCTCTGTCATAAGTATAAAGTAGCTTAGAATTACTGTTTTACCTGTAAAGGGTTAAACTGAAAGTAACCTTAACCTAAGAGGGGATGACGAACCAGAGATGCTAATCAACCTCTGAGACAAAAGAGAGTTTTTAGTTTCAGCTCTCTCTCTCACTGTTCGCCCGGCTATGGGATGAACCACACCTATTTCTCTACGCTACCTAGCTATAATCTTCTAACAAGTCAAGTTCAGTAGTAAGTGAACTGTATGCCTGAACTGTATCACTTGATAATTGATCCACGGTGTTCTTATACTGTTAAGCTTTAGCAGAGGGAGAAATTCCTAGGGAGGGGGGGGGGGTCAATGATACTGTGTGATGCAAGGGGTTTTTATTTTCTATTAATTTATGTACAAGGGATTTATGCTTCCTTTTTTCTTTAATTAAAATCTTCTTTTAAGACTCTGTTTGTTTCCATTGGATAGATCCTGGTTTGGATGGGGCACGTCTCACAGAAAGTGAGGGATTTCTTGGTTTCTCAAACCTCTCCCAGGTGAAGGGAGATTTGGGGGGTATATTAAGAGGGGTTCCAATGTACCCTAACCCACTGTTTTGTGTGCTTAAATTGGTGGTGGCAGCAATTCCAAACCTAGACATAGGAGAAGTTTGTGTTCTGGGAAAAAGTTTTAACCTAAGCTGGTAAAATAAGCTTGGGGGGGTTTTCTTTTTTTCATGCGGGTCCCCACATCTTTACCCTAGAGTTCAGAGTGGGGAGGCAATCCTTGATACTCCCTCTTCACTGAATGGACTTCTGTATCTTCCAGATTATCTTTCACCCTGCCCGTTTCACCTAGGGAAGCTTACAATAACCAGCCTCCATGGAACTGCCACACACACAATAAAATTCAACAGTAACTCACTGGATGGTGACAAAGAGTCCTGTGGCACCTTAAAGACTAACTAAAGTATTGAAGCATAAGCTTTCATGGGCTAATACCCACTTCGTTGGATGCATGCAGTGGAAGTAACTTGGATGGTTTTACTCATTTTCAACCATCCAACTCACTGGATGGTTTTACTCATTTTCAAACTTTTATTTTTTACTGATAGACCGAACCACTGTAGAATACAGCTAAATAGAACCATAAAGACTCATTGTCGTGTCAGCCATGTTTGCTTTTAAAGACCCTGGTCAGAGTTCATAAGAGCACAGCATTTCTCCTTTCATTCATTCACATTAGCCCTGGAAGACAAGCCATCCACCCCCAGGCAGTAAACACTTCAGGAAAGAGGATGGAGAGAAGAAAGGAGGTGATCCTGGGTCTCTGGAGCAAGGAGAACCAGGTCAAATTACAATCTTCTGGCCATAAGGGCCTATGAAAATGGCAGAAACATGGCTTGGTTTCATTTGCTTGATTATGATGGCCGCAATAGGAAGAGAAAAGGAGGCTTTACCAGAGACTTGGGGATCATGATTGAAAAAGCATATGTTGTTAGAATCTGATCAGTGTGAGAATTGTAATAATGCATTGGTACTCAGAGCAGCGGCGCTCAACATTTCCTAAACAGCTGGGCATCTCCTTTCATTTAGCAGTATGGAACGGGTAGGGTGAGTGACCTTCTGATATCCGCTTGGCACCCCTAGGAGTCATGATACCAAGAGGGAGAATTCATGTGCTAGAAACATCAAATAAGACCAATATAAGCCTTCCAGAATTAAGAGTAACGGGTGTGATTCTCCTCTGCGTTACAACAGCTTCACACAAGTGTCACTCAGTTGAATTCAATGGAGTTACACTGGTGTAATGAGCAGAGAATTAGGCCCATTGATTTTAATGTGGATGGTTTATATTGATCCTCACTTCTGTTCTGGACATTTTTTGAACTGACAACAAGTCTGGGCAGAAACTCCACACTCTGTGTTATATGTTTTTTGAGAAAGAGAAAGTGATAGGGGAAAGATTGACCACTACATGGCTGCCCAGTGGGATCAAACATTTGCAATTTTGGGAGACTGCATTCCAGTATTGGTGAACTGCACATCTCTGTGTAATAATTTTGCTCATGTGCTTGCTGAGACAGTACAGTCCTAAATCTGAAGAGGATGCTTGCCAGTCATTAGCACCTTAGAAGAAATACTATAAACAGCTGAACAAAGTATTGAATCTGTTGCATGAAAATACACCCATTTGCCCTAATTTAGGCTTGGAACATTGATTTGTGCAAAAAAAATCCCAGAGTAACAGGAATAGTTTAAATACGACCAGATGTGAATTTTCTCTTCTAGCCACTATATTGCCAGGAGCTTCCTGATCTCAGTCACCATCTTCAGGATCACAAAAACATAGAATGAGGTCGATTCCAATTTAAATTGGAAATGAGATTCTGGTTCTGCAAGTTTTGTCTCTGTGAGGTAAATGTAAGACAGAGTCATTTAGCCCCATTGCTCTTTCGTCTGTCATTAAGGATTAGCAAATTCATTGATCGGAAGTCTGAGGGGTTTCCATTTTGTATTTTTGTCCCTGGATACATCTAATTTCTCTGACCTAAGGTGAGCCTCAAGTCTCCTTTTGTTGAGTTTGGGATCCTGAGGAGAAATGAGGAGGAAGAAAACAGGAGGAACCTCCTTCCCCTTCTTCTTTACCCAAGGCAATGTCTTTAAGTACTGAAAAATAACACAGTATGGTTATGTGCTGTGGTTTGTCCAATCCTGCATCTACTGAGGCTTAACCTGGCTTGTGGGCAGCACTTTTGGTTCACAAAATAAATATTCCCAAAGACAAAGGTACTTTAGCACTGGGATATCCTGGGGTTTTGGTTGATGGGCCAGTACTTTATTTTTAAACTGGGCCTTCTGAGACAGCATGAAACCCTACAGCAGTTGAACTTTCCAGGCTTTGCTTGACATTATCTTCACCAGGAAGTGCTTGGGGAGGAAGGGCAGAACCACATCATTGATCTATAACTAGGCAGCTTTACTCAGCTTGCACTTTCTCTGGTTTTAAAACTTTCCACAATGAGGTTTGTGGAAACAGAGCAGCCTCCTTTTGGAGAGGCAAAAAGATAACCCAGGACACAAAGCACACAGTTCTCCCCTTTTATACTACTGCATGGGCATGCACTGGTCACCAGCAAGAGGGACAAAGTGCTTCTCTATGCCAGGGCTACAAGCACGGAACTTAAAAGTAGGGCAGCTAAGAAAAACGAAACAGAAGCTAGAGTTGTCTAGCAGTAATTACTACACTAGCAGGACACTACTTTGCAGCATTTGACCTAATAAAGCATGTGTGTTATGTAATTACAAAGCAAATAACACCATGCTGTTTTTACACTGTATATTTCAAACATACGCCAAAACGTTCAGAGGGGATGCAACCTTTCCTACTTCCCTTCCACTACTACAGTATGAGGATGAAAGGACCAAAGTCCTCCAGCTAAACACCTTGTCTCCTGGCAAAACTGGAGACGTGATTTGTCCCATGTCCCTGGAGCCATATTGAGCCACTCAGCTACTAAGGGAAATAGGCTTATAAAGAAAGCTTGTTCTGTTTATTTAAGCATCTGTTCAACAGATTTAATCATCTCTCCCTCTCCCACTTCTCAAGCAAAACAAATGGTGAGGCTGTTTGCTCCTGTGTGTGTTATCTCTGCAGCTTGCAAACACTGGAAGAAAGGAGTAAGAAATGGGGAGAGTTAAGATCCCCTCTCTCTAATGCAGAAGCAGCCGTTCTTCATTCTATGGTCCCAATCTCCCTCATCCATTTTCCCTAGTGTTACATTTTATTTCAAAAAGGGTTACAATTTATTTACCATGGAGGGAAAAAAAAACTAAGTTAGGAGGAAGTGTCTAACCTACAGTCATCAGGGGTCTGATCCAAAGCACAAGGAAATCAATGGAAAGACTCCAAGATTTCCCTACAGGGGAGGGGGCAAGGAAGGGGATAACAGTGTGAAAGAGAAATCGAAAGCAATCGTACAATTCCTTTTTCATTTGAATTCATGGAACAGCTGCAGATATCCTGCAGATATCCTGCCTCAGCTTCCCTGTACTGTATATAGATCATCAATTTATTGTTCTTTTTTCTCCTCTTTTTATTTCCTGATTGTTCCAATGGGTGCAAGTTGCCTGAAAAAAAATAGGAACCATTAATGTAAAGGGTTTTTCTTTTTTTATGGTTAGATAACCTCCCAAATGTGTCTTTCAGTCTTAAGCAGGCATGAGGAGTCTTATGACACATTTATCTTCTTTAAAAACAAAAAGAGGAAGAAAGTTAACTTCTACACAAGTTTGTTTTCTAAGGAGCCAAATACTGGCAATTTTATTTTAATTCAAGTGACTAAAAACAGAACACTTCAGTTGCTTGTCACAAGAATGCTTTATAGGACCAAGACATCAGGGAGAAAACCCATCACTTCTGGCACGGAGATGACTGACATTTTCAAGTAAAGATGTCAGTTGGTTGGTGCATAAAGCAATATTCTGCTGCACTGAAACTTAGAACGTAACCATTGTAGAAACATATTTCTCTTCTACATACCACTCACCACATAGATATCAGCACACTGAATTTAGTAGATATAATCAGTAGATAAGTATGCAGGACTAAGCTCAGAAGAAAACCTATTATTAATGATATATTGTCATCTCAAATTTATAGGAATTAGACACAAATCCTGAACTACTGAGACAGAATATAGTAGAACCCACTTATAATAAACTCCTCTGATACAGTGACTTGTAGTTTCTAGTGAAGCAAAATTAAAATTCCAAATTGTATGCAGAGATTTTCACAGACTCAGTCTGGATGCTCAGTTTGCATAAATTTAATGGGAACTGTGTGTTTAAAACCCATTGGCATTTTTGAAAAGCTCAGCCTTAATTATTGAACATGGAAACTAATTCCAATCACAGTGAAAAAAATAAGTTAGAAAGCATAAAGATAGCATGACTGGTCACCCCCAAAATCAGTATGGAATGTTGTATGCAAAACTTTATATACAGCTTTTGAGCAAAGGGAGGGGGAGGAGTGAGGAAATAAAAAAAGAAAAGTAAAGAAACCAGGAATTGAAGCGACTCTGATGTGTCTCATTAATTATCATATTCTTTCCTCTTACTACCTTACACCTACCCAAAAACTTAAACCAGCTATGCTAAAATAACTTGACAACCCACAGAATATTCAGTTTATCTTTCAAGGTTATCATCAACCAGGTTTAATATCAGACATATACATGGGAATATAAAGAAAATTGTAACTCTTAATAAATTTTCATGTGAAAATTATAAACTATTTTTTTTTGAGGTACTTAACACAGAGAGACACATAGTTGATCATCTGAGCTGGCAAGTCAAGTATTCCACTTCAAAGAGATGTCAGTACCTTTTGAAATGCCTTGCAACCAAGACAGATGATAATATGCTCCTGTATTACTGTAGCAAATGCACTCTAAATCTCAATAAAGTAAGATGCTAGAGGGGGGAGACTAGAATTGCTTAGAACAAAAGAAGAAAAATGAAAAGTTAAATAAATAAAGCAGGGAGTAAACATCTTTGATCTATTTTATCCCTGTCTTTTATGCTAAATTTAACTCAGATCCACAGGATTCAGTCAGGTCCCGCTCAGCTCATCTTGCTAAATCTGACTTAATTCCTCCCTACCACCACCTTCCCCACCCCATCCGAGTGTAAATCAGCATGTGGCTTTTACACATCTGAAGGACCATAGTCCCTCTATTGCATAGGATACTACTTTACAGAGGCACAGGAAAGTTTGCTTCAATTAAATTTAGCTTCATGTGCATTGGATGCCAGCTGCTGAAGGCTGAAGAGGGACAAATAAAGGAAGACAGAGAGGGAGATACCTTTAAAATCCTTAAAAATATGGAGGAGCAAATGGATTTTTGGTGAGGCAGAATGGGGAAAACGGCACATTTTTACTAAAAATATGGACTTTCCATTCCAAACAAAACAATTATTGTGTATGACAAGGGGTGAATACTAAGATCCCAAAGGCACAATTTACCAAAAATGGTGCACAGAATTCTGGAAGCCCTTTAGTAGTACATTAGGCCTGGCTGGACAATAAAGAGTTCATATCTCATTATAGAACATGACATAATAAATTTGAATTCAAATGTCAACTAGAATTTGGCTTTTTCTTTCTAAAGGAACCTCCCCGGGTTTCAATGTGTGCATATGTTGCAATCAACATTACCTCACTTTTCCCACATCCAAAGAATTCATTTGAGTTTCTCTTTTCTTCTTACCTAAGGGAGCCATCCTCCAGTCACCATTAAGTTAACCCTGCCTGTACAAGAGAAAGTCTCTAAACAACTCCATCTGAAACACTGTCCTTTTCATTTTCAAGCAGAATTAAATTGAAAGAAAAAATATCTGCTTTTCAGGAAGCGCTACGTAAATGAGCAATCTCCACTGTGACCTGGCAGAGGGAAGACAAATCCCGTGTGAGAGAAGATTCCTATAGAGAAGGAGAGGGCGAGATAGATTTCTGACTTTACTTCCCTGATACTTCCACTCTCTCTGAAGCCCTTATACTGGAATTTCCAAACTACCTTTGAAACTTACTGAACATCAGTCTTTAACCACGCTTTGGAATTCTACAATTTGTAACAAGAGGGGATGTGATCTATAAAGTGTTAGGGCAACAGGGTCAGTCTGAAATAAGTTATTTCAAAACTATTACTGCTTTTTTTTTTAATAAGAAAAAGCGATGGCCTGGTTGGCATAGCAGCTAAAGACGTTCACATGGACTATGTGTTTGATAACTACTGGCATGGTATGACCAAACTAGGGATTACAACACCTCTGCTGCACAGGAAAGGACCTCCAGGGGACAGAGAGTCACTTTTGATGTTACATAAGTAATTTGTAGCCCCCAAGACTTTGAAATAGATAGAAAAATCAACTGTTCCAAATAACCTAGGGAAGAAAGGATACAGATCTCATGGACCTTCAAAAGGTACTGCAAGAGTTAGATTAGAAATAGCACATTTGACAAACAAGCAGAAAGGGGAAGCAGCGACCTTACAGCAAGAGCCCTCGGATAGCTCTATGAGGCACAACTCAGCCTAACTGAGGAGAAGGCCTCCAAGGTTGGTGGGGACAGAGCTGCTTTGAATTATGCAGCAATGATTACAAATTCTTTCGCTAACCTTTGGTGTCAGGGAAGTAATTCTAAATGTACTCCATCAAGTGAACCTAGATAACCAATGCGGGTATGGTTAAACTAGAGATTATAGCGCGTTTGTTTGTAGTGCTTCCCAATTTAGCGCAATAGGTATCGCACTAGAGCCTGTACACATTTAAACCCTGTAGCGCTAAAGAATGCACACATTTGCAGTGCTTCTAGCGGCAGTGACAGTAGCGGGATAGGGTAGGTATCCCAGCATTCAGCTAGGTCAGGGTTTCTCAAATGGGGGTTGCGCTCCCCGGGAGGTCGCGAGCTCCTGCCACTGCAACTCGCGGCGACTGGGGCTGGGGCACAGCCCCCCGTCCCCGCTGCGGGCGGGCTGCCGGGTTTGCCCCGGTCCCCCGTCCCCGCCGCGGGCAGGCTGCTGCGTGAGCCCCGGTCCCCCCTCCCCGCCACGGGCGGGCTGCCGGGTTCGCTGTGGGGAGGGGGGACCGGGGCACTCGCGGCGGGGAGGGGCGAACCCGGCAGCCCGCCCGTGGCGGGGACGGGGGACCGGGGCGCCCATGGTGGGGATGGGGGACCGGGGCGAACCCGGCAGCCCGCCCGCGGCGGGGACGGGGGAGAACCCGGCAGCCCACCCGCGGCGGGGACCGGGGCGTCCGCGCATTTTTGTTGTTGTTGTTGTTTTTTGGTGGCTGGGAGGGGTGCCAGAGATCCCTTATCGCGTAATAAGTGAATACACTGGCCCTAACACGCTACAGGGAATACGCAAAAAGCCTTCTGTCTCTGGGAGAGGTGGTTTTATATTTGCACTTTAAATGGTGACTTATTGCGCAAAATGTTACTTGCAAGTGTGTAGGGTAAGATAATTATAGCGCTACTGGAGGGTTTTAGCGCTACAAAGCGCTAGTCTAACCCTACCCTGCATGTTTATTTGCACTATAGCCCAGGAGTACTGCTGCCCAGAGGCTAGGAAATATGCAGAAAGAGAGACTTTATGAATCACCTGGCTGGATGAAGCAGCTGGGAACCAAGCAATTAGAGGTGATCACTAGAAGACAGAGCTAGGGTACAGTAGACTCCAGATTATCTGGGCTCGGGTTAATCGGGCTGCAGATTAACCAGGATGTCTAAAACAGGGTTCAGCAGGGGAAGCACCAAAGCGGCTGTGGTCTGAGAGCTCAGCCTGCCGCTGCTTTGGGGTTTCCCCTGCTGGCCCCTTGCCAGCCGGGGTCTCAGCCTGCAGCCAACCTGGGTGTAGGAAACCCCGGCTGGCAGCGGATTGAGACCCCAGCTGGCAGGAGCCTGGGGGGAAAGTCCAAAGCTGCAGCAGGCTAAGCGCTCAGCCAGCCGCCGCTTTGGGCTCTCCCCACAGGCTCCTGCCATCCAGGGTCCTGCCGTCTGCCCCACTCAGCTCCCCAGTGTAGGGAACCCAGGCTGACAGCGGGAGCAGACTGGGGCAGGCGGCGGGACCCCGCCTGGCAAGGGGGCAGCGGGGGAAACCCCAAAGTGGGGGCAGGCTGAGCGCTCAGCCTGCCGCCGCTTTTGGGTTTCCCCCGCTGCCCCCTTGCCAGCCAGGGTCTCAGTCCGCTGCTAGCCTGGGTGTAGGAAGCCCAGGCTGGCAGTGGACTGACACCCCGGCTGGCAGGAGCCTGGGGGGAAACCCCAAAGCAGTGGCAGGTTGAGGGCTCAGCCCGCTGTCGCCACATTGGGGTTTTCCCGCTGGCTCCTGCCAGCCAGGGTCTCAGCTCCCGCTGTCAGCCTGGGCTTCCTACACCCAGGCTAGCAGCGGGAGCTGACTGGGAAAGGTGGTCCACCTCCTCCTCTCACCCTCACAGGGCGGCTGGTGCACCACCCCCTCGCCCACAGTAGACTCTTGATTATCTGGGATTTTATTAACTGGGATTAAGTTTTTCCCAATCATCCCGGATAATCGAGATTCTACTGTGCTTAGGTGCCTTAGCTCTGCATCTTCAGATTGTAACATGTCTATATTTCTATTAAGTTTAACCTTAGCCTTTGTAATGCTTTTTTCTGGGGTAGTTACAACATCCCTGTATTTTTATGTTTCTGATATGTACTCAACTGCAACACCAGTTTAATGCCGTTTTTAATCTAAGACTACACCCCCGACACACACATATCAATACAAATCCTGCAATTACAGGATCCCAATACAGTGGATAGGAACCCTTCAGGGTTATAGCTGGGATAGCTGGACCTGTAACAAGCTTTCTAGGATGCACTGATTGTATTTTTTTAACCTTTGTGCTCTTAAAAATAGTAACATGCACAATGTAATGAGAGTTTACATAAATGCATTTTACATGTGTATTTAACCTTTGCACAGTTCCTCCCTTAAGTGGCTAAAGAGCTGTTAAAACCAGAATTTTTCAATGTTTGGGCTACTGTTCAGTTTTACAGCATTTTGTTAACCAGATATTTTAACTCAAACAAGATAAAAGGAGACGGAATCTACCTTTTAAGTAATTGTGCCCAACAGACACAGTGGTACTGTGAACAGCAATAACAAAGGCAGCTGTGAGACTACCTTTGGAGCACCACCCCAGTGGTGAGGGGGACAAAATTGATGTTTAAGCCATTGTGAATGCTGTGTGGAACTGGGATGAAAATAACTTTCAGTGTGGCTAGAGCATCCATCGTCCAAAGGAAAGAACCATGTGTAACACCTGGTGCATTTCCCCAAATGGTACTAATTTTAAAACACTGGATAAAGCCACTGTAGGGAATATCTGTACTAGAAGCCCCACTTCCCCCACTCTGCTTGAACGTAACTCCTGAAAAATGTCTATACAGTATGATGAAAGTATTCTCTTTAACAGAGCACTGCCTCTCCAAGGCTGAGTCTGAGTTTTAATCCCCCCCATTCTGTAAACAAAAAGAAGCCATTAGAGGCCTGAGGGGTAGGGGAAAAGCAGTGACAGGGTCTTTTTAATTAGGTCGAAAACGAACTTGGTAAGAATAGCTTGTCTGTATCAATACTCCTAATTGACTGCTCTGAAGACAGACAGAGCGAATAAAGCAGGGGGTAATTATTGTCTGTGACAATGTGACTGACAAGCTTGTCCCCTTGAGGAGAGTGCAGAAAGCCTATTGTCCATCCGAGCCCCAAATAGAAAGAATTCACTTTCTGAGAATTCCATTAAAAAGCACACTGGAGGGCTGGGAGATTTGGCAGCGGCGGTGATGGGGTTTCTAGTCATTTCATACAGTGAGTCTGAACAAACAGCTCAGGTGTATTAGCTGGGGAAGGGAGGAGAGAAAGGTCGAGGAACGGAGAGGTGTGGTTTTGCCCTGGGGAAGAGAAGAAAAATGAGAACAGACAACAAAGGGGCTGCCCTGCTCTTGTTGCAACATACCAAACGATTATGGACTAGCAGATTTTCAATTCAGCATCACTGCCTGTCTTAAAAGAGGGCGTTGCTCTAGGTCAACTAGAAATAAACAGAATGCGACTGAAAGGGTCGATGCTGTGCAACCTAGCTTCTCACATACAGAACAGTTACACCTTGCAATGCTGCTTGCTACAATGCCAGTATTAGGCTTGAAAACATGCAGAATATTTTTTATATTATGTTTTACAATTATTGTGATTTCAGTAGAACCTAGACGCTCCAACTGAGATCAGGGCCCCACTGTACTAGCCACTGTGCAGAGTAAGAGACAGTCCCTCTTCCATAGAGCTTTCATTCTACTTAGAAAAAACAGACAAAGGATGGGAGAGGAAACTGAGGCACAGAGAGGTGAAGTGACTTCCCCAAGGTCACCCAGCAGGTCAGTGGCAGAGTAAGGAATAGGATTCCTATCTCGAGTGCCAGTCCTTCCACCTCACCTGACTATCTTTATTTTACACATAAAGTAGGACTATAAAGAATATATATACACATAAAGAAGGAAAAATTCTCCATCAGTCAATGATCATGCTTACTCCCCCCCCACACACACACTTTAAAGCCTGTCAATGGTTGTGTGTTTAGGGAGGAAATTTAGATAATGCTGAAAATTAAAAGTCAATGTTACCAGAGGCACTAATTTCATTTTAATTCATTTCATTATTTAATCAATCACTTCCACTCTTTCCAGCACCCTTTCCTGTGAGCATCCTAGAGTGCTTCACTCCAACAGAATCACCAGGGACAGAATCAAATGTAATGCCAAACAAGGCATTGCTATGCATTACAAGCTTACAAGAATGATTCAGCCAGCAGAGTATGGGGTCACCCAGTTACTTGATGGCTCTTTACCAGTAGCAGATCAGTGTAGGCTCCCCTCAGGTACCTAGGGCTGTCCCCTACATTACACTGCTGGAAAGCAGTACTAGGTGAGCACTGCCTTGTAGTGCAAACTGCAGGAGGACTGCAAGCCTAGATTCACAGTCTCTAAGGAGAGGGACATTAATAGCTGGAGGTTTGCGACCTAAAGAAGAGCCCTTGAGCAGACCACAGAGGGTGAAGAAGTGCAATTAAACCTGGAACTGTGACAACTACTTTTCTGACCTACACCAGGGATTAACCCAGGGACCTCCAGAATGGAAAGCAGGAATCTGTCTACAGCCTGAGTTAAAGAGCCAGGCTCTGGAGGCAGGGGCTGTAAAAGACTCATATCTCTGTGGATCAGGCACAGAAGGGGACCAACACCACACACTACACAGTGGCAGTTGCTCTGAAAGACAGATGGGCTAAAAGAGAACAGAGGGCAAGTACAGTTGCCATGGCTTCTCATTGGGTGCAGAAATAGACGGCTGGGCAGATGACAAACCTCCTGACTACAGGTTTGGGGAAAATTAAAATGATTTTTTTTCAGGGTGAAAAAGGCAAAATTTGATGCAGAAAAACTGTGGTGTAGGATTTGTTGAGGTTTTTTGGTCCAAAGCCTTGTGGTTCCTGAGCATTTCAATGAATATGGATTTCAAATGGATAATTAACAGACCTGGGATTGAAATATCCTGGCCACACCAGAAATCTGAACTTCTATGCAACCTGGACAGAAAGTATTTCAGATATGAAGCCAGGCTAATTGGACCCATACTGCCATAGGCAAAGCTCTTCTTCTTGCCCCTTAAGGCACCGGGAACCCCTTCCCACTCCCTCCCCCAGACCATTCCTGGAAGACATGGCTGTTAATCTGTCTCAATAGCCAGCTCCCTAAACTCACGACATACAGACTCTGCCTGTTATGGGGATCCAATTATTCCTCAAAACTACATGTTGGGATTTTGAGATGTGGAGCGATGACTCTAACCCCATAATGAAGAGTCACAACTGTCTTGCATGTACTTCATGCTTTGAATCTATTTGTGTTTTTAGCTGCCAGCACCATTAAGAGGGACACTGCTCTCAATTAAAACCAGCCCATTGCTTCCCTAAGTTTAATTAGGAGCAGGGCTGTTCATTCTGGCACCAGTAGTATTTTGTTTTCAATTAATTGGCTTACCAGGCAACAGATGCCAGTGTCTTCTTTTCTCCTCTCCTCACTCTCCTGAGCTCCCTATCACCATCCTCGGAGAAGGATTTTAAAGAGAGCACTTTCTGTAGCTGTTATTGGAAGAGTAAACAAAACTGCCCTTTAAGAATCTGTGTTGCAATGGAGACAGAACCCACAGACAATTTCTGTCCTCTCTGTAAGATAACAAAAGCTGAGTAAGGCAGGATGAAAAGTGAATGAAATAACAGTGAAGAAGCATGGCCTGGTATCTCTATTTTAGTCTTGTCTTGAAGTGCAAGAGGAAAGGGTGGGTATGGTTGAACCTCATCAGATTTCTTTTGGTCCAATCCTCCAATTTGTCTAGGTCACTCTGGACCCTATCACTACCCTACAGCATATCTACCTCTCCCCACAAATTAGTGTCATCTGTGAACCTGCTGAAGGTGCAATTAATCCCATCACCCAGATCATTAATGAAGATGTTGAACAAAACCGGTCCCAGGACCGATCCCTGGGGCACTCCGGTTGATAACAGCTACCAACTAGATATCGAGCTGTTGATCACTACCTGTTGAGCCTGACAATCTAGCCAGCTTTCTATCTACCTTACAGTCCATTCATCCAATCCATATTTTTTTAACTTGCTAGCAAGAATACTGTGGGAGACCATATCAAAATCTTTGCTAAAATCAAGATATATCACATCCACTGCTTTCCCCATATCCACAGTGCCAGTTATCTCATCACAGAAGACAATCAGGTTGGTCAGGTATAACTTACCCTTGGGGAATCCATGTTGACTGTTCCATATCACCTTCCTCTCCTCTAAGTGGTTTCCTTGAGGACCTGCTCCATGATTTTGCCAGGGACAGAATTGAGGCAAAATCACTGAGCAGTCTGTAGTTCCCCAGGTTCTCTTTCATGATTTCAGATATTTAAATTGGAAATTTCATGGTGTTGGTAACTGTAGGGACCTGACACAACTCTGAAGGTGTAAGAAAAGGTTAAAATATAGGAAAATGTCTTACTGAAGCTGTGTAACTAGCTCTGGGCTGCTTTAAGTTCTTATCTTGTGTTATGCATTCCTGAAGGCACTACTGGGCCTCACAGGATTCAAACTCGTATCTTGTCCTGTATATTTCATACGTTTGTCTTCCACGCTATGTTTTAGCTCATATCTGCATGTATTCTTACCCCATATGTACCATTTCATGATAGGAACTTTGTGTTTGTATGTCTTGTTCTTTCCGGATAAATAAGTAAATAGATAGGAAACAACGTCATGTTTTTCACCTGTTAATTTGCATGAGGCCCTTCTTGCCTCCTCCTCCATGTAAAGAACCATATAAAGAGTCTTGTAATGATGGATGAGGGGAAGCCATAATTTGAGAGCTATCTCTGTGGCTTCACTTCGCTAGCGAATAAACTTTTGTATTTAAGCTTTCTCCAAGGCCTGCCTGTTCTTTGAAGGTAAATTGGGACACCTCCAAAGGAAACGAGCCATTTGTGCAACAAAGGCAGCAGCATGGAAGTAAGGGTGGCATAATGTGGAATTGCCACCCTTACTTCTGCACTGCTGCTGGTAGGGCACTGCCTTCAGAATGTGGTGCCTGACCAGCAGCCACCACCCTCCAGTCATCCAGCTCTGAAGGCAGCAGCGCAGAAGTAAGGGTGGCAATATCGCACCCCCTCTACAATAACCTCACAACCCCCTCAACCTTCTATGGGTTGGGACCCCCCCAGTTTGAAAATGCTGGTCTCCCCAAGGAAATCTGTACAGTATAGGGTAAAAGTATACAAAAGACCAGATTTCACGGCGGAGACCAGATTTCATTGTCCGTGATGTCATTTTTCATGGCTGTGAATTTGGTAGGGCCCTAAGAATGACTGATCCTGTCTACATATTCATCTGTAAAACACCTAGCAGAGTTATATTTTCCTATTATATAGCTAGGAGAGCATTTCTAAGAGACTCCTCCCGCTCCCCCACAGTGGATCCCTGCTGTGCCCAATGAATCTCAAAAGGATTCTGTCTCTATGTCACATCATGCCCTGTCTCCCGCAATCATGGCAGATTATCTCCACAGGACTGACACCCAGACAACCTAGAGAGAGCTCCCAAAGCCACCAAGCTTCAAAGAGATTTCAATTAACAATACGGAGACATAGTGATGTACAGTAGATCAATTGGTCTGATAAATCAGTAATTCTTACATGGGAGAATAAGCTACTCCTGCAGCACCCAACATGTTATTTTATTTAGGATTCTCTTTTAACAACCTTAAGATTTTAAACCTTAAATTCAAGTGGGGTGGTTATGAAAGGTGCTCGATTGATAGCTCTGTAGGCTGAAGTCCCCTGTTCATGCTCAGGACGGATTCAGTAAAGACTACAGCAGCAGCCAACATCTTCAAAATGCTCCAAAGTGCGTTGATGCCATCTACCAGGGGTCACCATCCAAATGAGATTATCAGTCACTATGTTCAATTGAGGCTCAGTTGTTGGCCTCTTAGCTGAGATTAAAGCCCTGCTACAGGGGTAGCATCTAAACGCCTAAGAGCCCCTCATAGTTAAGCACTGCACAAACGTAACATAAAACTGCCCCAGCCCCACAGAGCTTCAAGTCTACATAGCTGCATTTAAATTCAGTTTGTGAAGCACGGGTTTTAAGTACACCTTAAAAACCTGTGCTGGGGGAGTTGGTATAGCCTGAGACTATTACCACACTTCAAACCTGCCCCAGAACCATGCTGCAGCCTTGGAGAGACCAGAGACATGATTAAACCTCAGTTAGGATCCCAATTGCAGGCTGTGAGATATAACTGCAATTTAGCCCTCTCAGAGGACAACAGTGATTGGAGAGTCATGAAGTCAAAGGCTGTTTTTATACTATAAACAAACTGACAGTTGGACTAATCAAGTTTTTTTCCTTGCCCATTTATGGGCAGGAAGAAAACACATTATAACCATATTAAGGAATCACAGGTAAAAATGCAGTGCCCTAAACCCCCCCACTCATAATGACATTTCACAACTGTGTTTAAACTTGGCCATTTTTTGAGTGCAACTGAGGCCTGAGATGGTCATTAATCCCAAATGTCGTGGTGGACTTTGGGATGTAGGCACCTGTCTCCTATGAACTGGCTTGAAATCACTCACCAAATTTCAGACATGGTACGAAACAGCTGTCAGATAATGACTCTCAATTATTTCCAACTCCAGTGAGCTTTAACTGGTGACAGGAATGAGATTGGCCCCATAGCCTACTTATCACCACAGGGTTGCTAGGGGTCCAGTTTTCGACTGGAATGTCTGGTCAAAAAGGGACCCTGGTGGCTCCAGTCAACACAGCTGACTGGGCCATTTAAAGTCTGGTTGGCGGAGCTGGCTGCTCCTGGAAGCAGTGACATGTCCCTATAAGGCAGGGATGGACAAAATTTTTGGCCAGAGGGCCACATTGGGGTTCCACACCTCCTCACATACTCCAACCCCTTGCCTCAGCCCAAAGCCCCCTCTCACATCCCAAACTGCTCATTTCTGGCCCCACCCTGGAACCCACAACCCGAGCCCATAACCCCTCCCACAGCCTGGAGCCCCCCTCCCACACTCCAAAACCCTCAGCCTCATCCTGGAGCCCTTGCCTGTGCCGCAATCCCTTCATCCCTGGCCCCATCCCAGAGCTGGCACCCCAACTCCTGACCAGAGCCCCTTCCCACACCCTGAACCCCTCATTTCTGGCCCCACCCTGGAGCCCACAACCTCACCCCATTCTCCACCCCAACCTCCTGCCCCTGCCTGCTGAAAATGAGTAAATGAGGGTGGGGGAGAGTGAGCAATGGGGGGGGGGCAGGAATGGAGTGAGCACGGGTGGGGCCTCAGGGAAAGGGCGGGGCAGGTGCTTGGCTTTGTATCTGACTGGTCCTCTTTGTTCAATTCCCCTCCGCAATTTTTACCCTATGGATTTCATTTCTGAACACTGAACTTGAACTGCCCCTTCATATCAGCACCATCCCCCAAATCATTAACCTCTGCACTCACTGCTTTTTTGCTTTTTTCCATATAACAAAAGTAACTTGCCTTTCCATTAAGCAGCTGGATCAGCTCAGACTTAGGCGAAACTGTCCTTAATTAATTTGATATAATTCAATTTAACTTAGAAAAACATAAGTAGCCCAAGGGAAAATCTCTCTACTGTGCCTATAACTGAAAGTTGTTCTAATTCAATATAATCTTTCATGGAAATTGTGAATGTGAAAGACAGAGTCATATGAAGAGCTAGTTTAGAATGGCAATATTACACAATAGCAGCTGACAACAGTAAACCAAGAATGGGAGTGAGGGGTGGGGGGGAAGATGAGACAAACTGGCAAGATTTATCCCTGGTTTTAGAGGGAGATGAATTCCTAACATCAAGATCTGGTCTTTGGAAAATAAAGGGAAACTGGGACAATTAAAGCTAGTAAGGTAATGTTAGTATCAGAACTAAGCCCTTTGTTCAACTGTATTAAAGTACAGGAAAAAAAAGTTCATGGTGGGATACAACTAACTAGGGAGAGAAAGCCACCTCGCTGTGCAGAGGGAGACAAGAAAGTGACAGAACCAGAAACCATGAGAACAGAACCACATTATAATTGGATTCTAAAGCAATTGCTTAGGGCAATTCTGCAAGATAACTTGGTTCCGCTGCCTATTGTGGGCAGGGGAAAAAATGGTTACTCACTTTCTCGTAACTGTGTTCCAACTAGGTGTGTATGCACCATGTGCATGCCAGCTGGAAGATTTTCCCTTAGCAGCGTCTGTAGGGTTGGCTTGGGCACCCCCTGGGGTGGTGCCTTCATGGCACCCAATATAGGACCCCGCCAACCCCCTCAGGTCCTTCTTGCCAGCTACTCTGACAGAGGGGTAGGAGGGTAGATATTGGAATGGACATGAACACATCTCGAAGAACAAGTTACGAGCAAGTGGGTAACGGTTTTTTCTTCTTTGAGCAATTGTTCATGTTCATTCCAACCAGGTGACTCAGAAGCCAAAATTCAGGAGGTGGGGTTGGAGTCATCCACAGACTGGAGCACAGCGCGTCCAAAGGCCACATTTAGTCTCTGGCCTGTTGTGTAATCACGTAGTGCATCGTGAACGTATGTATCGAGGACCACATAGCTGCCCTGCAGATTTCCTGGGTGGAGACTTACACCGGGAATGCCACTACGGAGGCAGAGTGGGTGGTAATCGGTGGGCACCCTCGCCAGGCCGTAACACTCCCAAATGTAGGATATGATCCATGTTGTGAAGAGACAGGGAGACTCTTCATTCTGTCCACCACGGACACAAAGAGTTGGATGGACTTCCGGAATAACTTAGTCTCAGTGTAGAAGGTCAGGACCCTACAGACATCCAGAGAGTGCAGCCTACGCTCCCTACTGGATAAAACACTGGGAGGAAGTTGTTCTCGCCCATGTGAAACTCTGAGAAAATCTTAGGAAGAAGGCCGGTGAGGTCTGAGTTGGACCTTGTCCTTATGAAAAACTGTGTAAGGGGCTTGGCTGTGAGGGCCCTGAGCTCCAATAACGTCTAGCCGAGGTAACTGCCATGAGAAACGCGATCTTGTAAGAAAGATAGAGCAGAGAGCACATTGCCAGTGGTTCAAATGGGGGGCTTGTGAGCGTGGAGAGGACTAGATTAAAGTCCCAGACCGGGACAGGCTGACATCTGCAGGAAGAGCCTGTCCAGGTCCCTGTGGAAACAACTGACTAGAGGGTTTACAGAGACCGAAAAACCATGTGCCCCCGGATGGAAGGTGGAGACGGTGGCAAAGTAGATGACAGGGCCAGGACTTGCTGCTTTAGGTGAAGGAGGTAGTCCAGTATGAACGGTATGGGGATGTGCAACAGCAACTGACTGCATTACTCCACCCAGATGGAGAAACTTTTCCACTTAGCAAGTTACATTGCCCTGGTGCAGGGCTTTCTACTACCAACGAGCACTTGTCTGACTTGCTCTGAGCAGGATAGTTCTGCGGCGTTTAGCCATGGAGCATTCAGGCCATGAGGTGGAGGGACTCTAGGTTTGGGTGCCGGAGTTGGCCATAGTCCTGCATGATCAGATCCAGGACCAGCGCACCCGCAATAGCTGTTCGAGAACATGGTTGTCCTCGAGACCCGGGGCCGTCGATGTCCCTGCGACTGCTTCATCCAGCGAGGACGAGGATGAGAGGATGGTAACTGACGTTGCTCTCTACCCTTGGACCTTTGAGGTCCCTCAGCGTACGATATTCAAGCTGCGGTGCTGGTGCTGATGGATAATTCGGCACTGCAGCTGGTGCAGAGACCAACACGTCTGGCGGAGCTGAGCCTGATGGTGCCATCGAGGTCGAAGCTGGAGCCCCCAGTGGTGCCATTTTCTGGAAAGACTGTGCCGGAGCTGGTTGTGTCAGCAGTACCCCTCCCTTGAATGACGGTGGCGCTGGTGCTGGTACGGTCGATGCAGAAGACACCGATGCAGTCCTGGATCTTGAACCATGAACTTGACCTGGCTCTTGTGGTAAGCCCAGGGTATCCAGAAGGGATATCGAGCAGGCGGCTGGCTGCTACTGTTGCTCCTACAGTGCCGAATATGGCTGGTGGTTCCAACGGGAACTTCTGCTCTGTGATTTGCTGGAACAATAAGAGTCTGCCTCCAACTCTGAGGTCTCCGAGTAGAAGGACCACAGAAGAGCAGTACCCTGGGTTGCTTGTGTGAGGTGCTGCGAAGCTGGAGAACAGTGTGGCCTTCTTGTCTGTGCAGATGATGTTGGGGGAGCCGGTGGTGGAGATCAACAGCCCATCATGGCTGGCTTCCCCTGGAGTGGGGTGTGTGTGTGGACGGCATGCCTGGCTTCCTCTGGAGTGGAATGGGTGTGTGTGTGTGGGGGGGGTGGAAGGCATGGCTGGCTTCCCCTGGAGTGGAATGGGTGTGTGGGTGTGTGTGTGGGGGGGTGGCTGGCTTCCCCTGGAGTGGAATGGGGGGGGGGGGTGGATGGCATGGCTGGCTTCCTCTGGAGTGGAATGGGTGTGTGTGTGTGGGGGGGGGGGGTGGCTGGCTTCCTCTGGAGTGGAATGGGGGGGGGGGTGGATGGCATGGCTGGCTTCCTCTGGAGTGGAATGGGTGTGTGTGTGTGTGGGGGGGAGGGTGGATGGCATGGCTGGCTTCCCCTGGAGTGGAATGGGGGGGGGGGGATGTGGCTGGCTTCCCTTGGAGTGGAATTGGGGGGGGTGGGGTGGATGGCATGGCTGGCTTCCCCTGGAGTGGAATGGGGGGGGGGGATGTGGCTGGCTTCCCCTGGAGTGGAATGGGGGGGGGGATGTGGCTGGCTTCCCCTGGAGTGGAATGGGGGGGTGGGGGTGGATGGTCACTGGCAACTTGTCCCTCCTCTCTGGGGAGGACAGCACCAAGAGGCACATCAGGTCTGTGACCGCCTTGAAGGCCTCTGGCATCTATGGTACCTGTATGTCCCCCTGGTGGTCCGGGGACCGAGGAGGGTTCAGACTCAACTGGACCCCAGCTGGGGCAGAAGTCGACGAGACCCTGGGCAGAGGCAAGGAAGGAGCGGTCTGTCCCGACACACTCATGGACGCTGCAGACCCTTTAGGGTTTGAGAGGGGTTATAGACCCCTGACTGAGCTCTTCTTTACCGGCACCGGGAATGGACAGCGGTGCCATGCTGAGGCAGATTTCTTATGGTCTGAGCTGCGGCAGTGCCAGGAGGCCTTAAGAGTCCTTAGATGGGGCCGTTTCGCATGCCGTTGGTGCTGGAGCGCTGCACACTGACGAGGACATGCTCTGTGCCGGCTCTGTGGGTTCAGGGTCAGAGTGTGGTCTCAATGCTGCCTCCATCAACAGGATTTTTAGTCTCTGTTCCCGGTCTTTAAGGGTTCTGGGCAGAAACCCTTACAGATACAGCACTTCTCCTTCTGGTGACTCTCACCAGGGCACTGCAAGCAGGAAGAGTGAGGATCACTCTTAGGCATAAACTTGCCACAGTTCTCACAGAGCTTAAACCTTGGAGACCTGGGCATACCCCAGAAGGGGGAAACATTATCGGGGGGCGAGGGGGTCAACCCCCGAAACCAACTATAACTATAAGGAACAACTATTAACTAAGTAACTATATACACTATATACTATCAGAGATTACTAACGTGCTTGCTACAAGAACAAGCGAAGTTCCAGCAAGCTGTCACCATCAGTAAGAAGGAACTGAGGGGGTGAGGGAGCGGCAGGGCCCTATATTGGGCGCCATGAAGGCACCACTCCAGAGGGCGCCCAGGTCACCCCTATGGATGCTGCTAAGGGAAAATTGTCCGGCTGGCGTGCACACGGCATGCACATACCTGGCTGGAATGGACATGAACAATCACTCGAAAAAATTATTACTAATTTTTGAAACAACAAAGCTAGCACACTCTAAATTCCCCTCCTAGCAAGACTACAAGTTTAAGAACATGGTTGTAACTCTACAATTATGTTAAGTGTGGAACACAAACCATATTACAACTGTACTTGATAGTAACTGTATTTGAAAAAAGTGTTTCAAACATGATTACAAGCAATAGTGTGGAAAGGGCCAAAGAGACCCCAGTGCATTCTAAGTAGGCATCTGCTGAGGTTAAAGACAAATTTTCATTAGCTTATAGAACATTACTTTTGCTTTATGAGATCAAGACCCCTTCCCTCCCTTTTCTCTATCCCACCATCCACATTTCACATAAATTAATGAAATACAAGAAGTTAATTTATTTTTCAGGATGAAACAGCAGTGCTGGTAGTTTTTAGTTTATCCCCTAGTGGGTAATAGATATAACAACAAAGCAACTCCATGGCAAATTGCACACAGATTTAAAAAGGACAAACTAAAAATACCACAACTTCTTTTCTTATAATCTATGGTTACAACAACTGCTTAGGATTGCTGTAAGTGAAAGAGCAGAGGGAAACAAACATTTTTTCTGTATTTTCTCTGATTTATTTTGGGTGAAATTGGGTGCTAAGGCCCAGCAGCATAAGGCCAATCCATTAATTAAGTCCCACCTACACCCTACTGAGAGGATTAGACAGACAGGTGTGTGAGATAGTATTTTTTATTGGGCCAACCTGGTGAGAGAATGAGAAGATTTCAATATAAACAGAGCTCTTCAGGTCTGGAAAAGGCACTTCGCCCAGGTCTACACTATGGACACCGGTAACAAAGAGTCCTGCGACACCTTAAAGACTAACTAAAGTATTGAAGCATAAGCTTTCATGGGCTAATACCCATTTCGTTCGATGCAAGCAGTGGAAGTGCCCAGGGACAGGTATAGATAAGTAGGCAAGAACCAGGTAGGAGATAACAAGGTTAATCCAATCAGCCTGAACCAGCGTGTTATCTCAAATCAGGGAGGGTGAGGTATTCCTCTAGCAATTGAACTGGAGGTTGAACTCCGAGAGAGGAGAAGCTGCTTTTGTAATTAGCAAGCCATTCAAAATCTTTGTTCAATTCCAGATTGATTGTGTCAAATTTGCAAATGAATTGCAGCTCTGCAGTTTCTCTTTGCAGTCTGGTCTTGAAGTTTTTTTGCTGCAATATGGTGACTTTTAAATCTGTAATTGTGTGTCCAGACAGGTTGAAGTGTTCTCCTACAGGTTTTTGTATATTGCCATTCCTGGTATCTGATTTGTGACCGTTTATCCTTTTTTGTAGGGACTGTCCAGTTTGGCCGATGTACATAGCAGAGGGACATTGGTGGTATATAATGGCATATATGACATTGGTAGATGTGCAGGTGAATGAACCAGTGATGGCGTGGCTGATCTGGTTAGGTCTTGTGATGGTGTTGCTGGTGTAGATATGTGGGCAGAGTTGGCATCGAGGTTTGTTGCATGGATTGGTTCCTGAGTTGGAGTTATTCTGGCGTGGTGTGCTGTTGCTGGTGAGAATCTGCTTAAGATTGGTGGGTTGTCTGTGGGCCAGGACTGGCCTGCCTCCCAAGGCCTGTGAAAGTGACACTGGTACCAGTATAGACACTGGTATAATTACGGTCGCTCAGGCTGTGGATTTTTCACACCCGACTGACATAGATATAGCAACCTAACCCCTGGTGTAGACAGCGCTGTGTCATCGGGAAAGCATCTCCTGTCCACATAATCCAACTTCTCAAGAGGCAGTAGCTAACTACGCCGACAGGGCAGCTCTTCCATCAGCATGGGAGCGTCTTCACTAAAGCACTGCAGCTGCGCCCAGGCAGCGTTTTAAGTGTAGACCTGCCCTTAGAGTGTCACAGATAAGTATGAGACTGAACAGAGAGTTTAGCATAAGTAGTTAGAGCAATTCTAACAGAACATTCAAGGTGAAGTGGCCGTTAACAATTCCGTAGTCATAGAAAAAAAAGGGGGGGGGGGATCAGTGGGTTACAGATTATCGTAATAAACCATAAGTCTAGTGTTTTTATTAAGACCATGATTTTTAGTGTCTAGCCAAGTGATGAATTTAAGCTCCCAGGCTTGTCTTTTGAAAGTGTTGTGCAGGTTTCCATTGAGGATGAGGACTGATAGGTTAGACAGAGTGAATGCTTTGTGAAAAGTGTTCACCCACAGGTGATGGGTTTTTGCCTTATTTTCCTGTGAGAGTTCATTCAAAAGTGCAGTGATTGTCTGGTTTCACCCACACAGCTGTTACTGGGGCATTCAGTGCATTGGATGAGGTACACATGTTGTGATAGGCATGTGGAAAATCATGGATCTTGAAAGGTGTATGTTGGGTGGGTGTTGATCATTGTAGCAGCAGAGATATGTCTGCAGGTTTTGTATCTGTTGTTCTGGTGGGGCCAGGTGCTGCTTTGTGTTGGTGCGTCCTGGTCTGTGGGGAACTTACTTCTGATGAAATTTATTTCACGACAGGGGCCCCTTGAGTATGGGTTGTAGCTGTTTGATGATACCCTCTATTGGTTCCAGTGTGGGATGAAAGGTGACAAGTAGGGGTGTGCAGCCAGAGGGGGCTTTATTTCTGTACTGAAGCAAGTTCTCTCAGGGTATTTGGGCAGTCTGTTCCATGATGCCATCTATTTCTCTGGTGGAGTGCTCTTGTTTGGTGAAGGTGGTTTTTAATCTGTTAAGGTGTACATTCCAGACGTTCTCCTTGGAGCGCAGGCTGTGGTACCTGAATGCTTGGCTGTAGATAACAGACTGCTTGGTGTTTTGGGGGGTGGTTACTGGATCTATAACGGTGATCCAGCTGTTACACTAGGAGTGCCTTTCCCAGACCTGAAAAAAAGTTCTGTCTAGCTTGAAAACTTGTCTCTCTCACCCACAAAAGTTGGTCCAATAAAATATATTACCTCACTTATCTTGTCTCGCTAATATCCTGGGACCAACATGGCTACATCTACACTGCATACTACTGTGACAGACCGCTCTCTCACCCCTCTCAGGAACACAGGCAGGAAACCCTTCTTTGCTTCAAACAGTGCTCTTTAATTCACAGTGCAAGACCCCACCACCAATATATACAGCTTTGTACAGTCTTTCAGCATACAGCTCTTGATAGCTCAGCTCTACAGCTTACAGCTTTACAGACTCTTTATAGTCCAGCTCTTAACATACAACTCTAACCAGTTCTAAACATACAGCTCTGACTAGCTCCAAACCCACAGCTCTGAATAGCTCCAAACCACCAACACTCTATACCAGTGGTCCCCAACCCCCGGGCCGCGGACCGGTACCGGTCCGTGGATCAATCGGTACCGGGCCGCGGCCGCTTTCCTTTCAGCAGTGCCGCGGGGAATTCAGCGCCGCCGCGATCGCTTCCGCATCGGAGGTAATGTATTCGGCGGCTTTTCGGCGGACATACGAGCGGGCCGCTGCCGCTTTCCCTCCCTCAGCAACGCGGGGACTTAGCGCTGCAGTGATCGCTTCCGGTTAGGATTAAATTTTTCCGGCGGCTTATCCGGAAAAATTAGCCGTGGTAAAAATTAAAAAGGGGTCTCGGCTGTCAATAGTATAAACCCACTCCCCCCTCCCTCGGGCCGCAGTAAAATTCTCCTGCATTGACCGGTCCGCGTGGATAAAAAGGTTGGGGACCACTGCTCTATACCATCCCCACCACACTGGGCTTGCTTCCTGGCAGGCCTTTTATCCCCCTGAGGAGGCTGCCAGGTGTCACTCATCAAGCCTGAGCCCTCTGCAGCCCAGGTGGCTAATTAGCCTTTCCTGCAAGGGAGGTTTGCAGGCTGGTGCTCCCTCTTAAAGGGCCCGCAGGGCTGGCTCAGGCACTCCTGGCCAGCACCCTGCCACTCTACTGAGAGAATGTAAGTGGAAGGTACATGGTGCACAGGCCTTTTGCTGAGCCTCTGCACAGGGCTGATTTTCAAACGGTCTCTCCCGGGCAGCTCTTTGTGCACAGTTTCATTATTTGCCCAGTACACTATCAAAGTTTCCTTTGATTGTGCAGGTATTTCACACAACAAGTGTGAGAAAAACTTGGTTTTAAATAGGAAATGGACGACAAAACTGAAACACTGGCAGAGAGAGAAGAGTATCTGAAACCTGTTTTTAAAACACAGTTTTTGAAGCTGACTAAATTCCACATTGGTGGGGTCTCTTTAAGATGTCAAGGTGAAGAGTGAGGAGCTTAGGGATTTCGATGAGCTCAAATTGCCCCACTTCAAGTTAATAAAAATCACTTTCCCTATTGTCATTCTAATCTTAACAACAACAGGTCAGCACAATTTCCAAGTTAAAGGACTTTCTGGGATTGAATTCTCATATGTTGCCCAAATGTGGAAATCTAAAATAAGGCCCTTGTATCCAGTGAAATACATGATACTCTCATGATACTGGGCTGTTTACTTAGGGAAAAGGCCCCATAAAAACAAGTTATCTCAAATTTTCTATCTGGACAAACTCTGTTAGAGGAAAGGAAAAAGCATCACCTGTATGTTATAAGTTGTAACTAATCATGCCATTGTTTATCAGATGCTAAACACTCTTCCTTGAGGGACTTTGCCTCTCTCCTGCCACAGACTCCACAGCAGGAGCCCTTGTAATAACACAGAAATACAGCCAAGTAAATTCCCTAGCCAGGAGCACAGTATGCATCCTGTTGTCACACTGGGGAAATGCTTCAGTGTACTTACGGTCTTCCTGCTGTACAATGAATGACATCAGCATGAACCTACAATAACTGAAAAGTTCATCTGCTTATTCCTCAGCTGCAGTCAGAATTCTCCATGACATCAGAATACGTTTCAGTGTCAACCAACTGTGATGCCAAACAGATTATGTCATCATGTAGTAAATAAGCATCCAAGGCTAATGAACTTTACAGAAATTATAAATCTGTTCTTAAGGTATGTCCCTATGTAGTACAAAAACAACCACCACCACCCAAAAGAGAAATGTATGTGCATTTTATGTAATGAAAAACACAGTAAATCTGACACATCATCATATACATTAATTTAGAGAGGACCAAATTTACAAAGACAAAACTATGGGAGCTCTTGGGTGCCAAGAGTATTTGAAAATCTGACCCAAATTTTAAAAAAATGACCCCTTAATAAGCATGTATGTCTTTAAGGATCATACATTCACACACTTAAATATCACTCATACTACTAGTAAAAAAAAATCTCATACTGCCCAATTAATACAAATGTATCCCTCTAACAGTGCACTAGGGGAAGAATGAAATATGGACTCATACTGATCATGGCCCTTACAGTCCCTCATGTATGCTGTAACAGGATGATGCACACCTGAGGCTTATTAGTAAATGCCTCTGGCTGCAGTTTGGGAGATTTGCAAGGTTTGAACTTGCTAGGTTCTAAACCAGACCAGGCAGCTGTCAATCTGCATTTCCTCATGTGAGTTTTGTAGTGGTTTCCTCTCAGCATTTTGCAAGACTGCTGGTGTGCTCCGATTATTATAGCAATACCACCATGGATTAAAAACATAACACTCCCCCGCCCGCCATTTTACACTGCTTTTAAAAGTGGACAGTACTAAGACATACACACACTCAGTTAATCCAGAAACATAGGAATGAGATAGTTCTAGAGAGGTATCCGTGTGAACATCAATCTCATCCGTTCAAGCTACAGGTGCATGATTTGGCATGATGAAAACTAAGTCACGATCATCAGAAGGAAAAGTAGATACCATTTGTTAAGTCCATAACTGGATTTTCACAGCCTTAAAAGATGGGCTGCAAATGTTTGGAAAATTAGCCTCTATTTTTCTGTGATTAACTACAGAAGAAACAGGCCGGTTAGGTCAGTCTGTCCATCTCTCTGTCGCTGTAGGACTGTTCTTTACAGTACATTCACTATGATTTGTTCAGTCTTGCCTTAAAGTCCCAATTTAAGTCTCCCACTTCTCTTGAGAGACTGACTGCTCCACAGCCAAAACCATCACATCATCAGAATTTTTCTTTTCTTAGTTTTATCACATTAGCCCCTGGCTCCACTCTAAAGAATTATTCTCCCTCCTCATCATTTTACAGCCTTACATCTAACTACATTTTCCTCATCCACTGATTTTGTAATTCTAGCAAACAAAGCAATAGGCTTGGTCTGGCAAGGTTTATTCTACTTTAATTCCTGCCGCTGGCTGCTCATGGTTCCTGCTACTCTAGGGGTATTGGGAGCCCCACAAGACTCTTCTATCCAACATGCATATAAAACAACTGGGAGAGCCTGTGAGATGACACAGGCTGCCATGCTAGCAATACCCAGCATCATCTTCCAGCTTTCTCAATGTCCATCCCGATTCTGATTTTGGCTAAAGAGCAGTCGGCTGAAGCTGCGCCCAGGCAAGCCTGCACTAAGAATGTTAGGAAGAAAGCAGCATTTCAAAAATCTCTCTCTAGAACAGCCTGTGCAAAATTTAGAAAGAAACTAAGTTTTTGGATCAAAATTTTTCCCGACAATCAGAGTTTGACAGAACACAAACAAAAAGCTTTGCATCATTATTGAAAATTGGGAAATTTAATTATATTTTAAAAAGAATAGTTCAAAAAGGCATTTTTAATCCAAAAAAGTAGACACATTTCTTTTGGTTATCCCTACTTCAACGTATGTGCAATCTAACTAAGTTAACACCATATGCAGCAACACAACATACAACATGCTCAAGGAAGCCTGGTAATAGTAAGGGCAATATAGAAACCACATATTTAAATATTCTTCCTTTAATGCATTCAAATTCTCAACCATGGCATACGTTTTACATTATATTTTACGACTGCAGAGTTGCTACGTAGTGTTCTTGAGGGAAATTATGTTCCACGGATTTTCAAAACTTCTGTAGTTAGCCTCAGATTTATAAATTTACGCATTATCTGCATAGATATTGGAGATGTAGAGTAGATATGCAATAATCCTGCATAAGATTTGAGACTGGCCTTTTGGAGTGCAAAGGTAAGATAAATTGCTTTGCCACTGGAGACCACCACAGACACAATTTATCTCCATTCCTATCTCTATATTCTCTGAGGCAGTATGTAAAATAATTTTGGTTCTTGATGGTTACCTGCTGCCAACACAATAATCCTGAGGAACAAGAAACAGAAATCTATTCCATGTGAGGAAATGTGGATATACACTTTACCGGACATTGCACAATGTGCGGAAGTTCTCTTCATACGTTAGGACAAAATTGACAGATTTAATCTAATATGGAGGTTATTTTCAGGGCTTATACTGTGAACATGACTTTGAAATGGGTTTTATTCTACTGATCTTGTCACTTTTGTACTTGTGATGAAACTGCAATAGTGTCCAGAGACAAAACTTCCTCCGCTTTCCTCTCTACTCATTGATGGTATCAGAGCACCAAATTGGTACCTCTATAAATCACAAATAGCAAGTGAGAGTTCTTGGATAATAATTTGTTATGAAATGTCTCTGTGTAATACTCTGCTAGTATTTTCATTTGCAGTATGTGAGTGTTCTCTCTGTATATTTATGCAACAGTATTTTTGTATACCCAACAATAGATGAAGAGCCACTAGAGACTATATTTTATTTGCACTTTCAGAAGTGTCCTCATAAAGCACCCTCACAAAAGGCTATAAAGGGAACCAGGAGTAAGAGGCAAAGTTCTGTCATGGATTAAAGAATGGTTAATAAACTGGAAGCCAAGCATTACATGTTCATTTCTCAGTGCTGGAAGAGGTTAATAATGTGATGTCTGAGATGATGATGTGCTGTTGAAAAGGACTTGTACTGTTGAATATATTTATTGTAGCGGTGCATTCTTTGAAGCAGAAGTCATTGGCAGCTTTGCCATGTATGATATAGCATCAGGTCTTTAAGTATTTGAAAGGAAGAGGGAATAGTGAGATAGCTTGCTGATGCTCAAGTTATTTAGGTGGTCTCCCAAACTGGGAGGGACTTTGAGGAACTCCAGAAGAACCTAACAAAAATAGGTCATCAGACAACACGCTAGATGATGAAATTCAATTTAGACAAGTACAAGGTAACGCAAATGGGAAGGAATTAAAATTCTCTTATGACCTGATGGGTTCTTTCTTGTAATCTCTCAGAAAAAAATCTCTAGCCATCATTATACGCAGCTTGCTGGCCAGTGTGCAGAGACAGGCAAAATGCAATTAAAGTAGCAGCTTATGGATAAAGAATAATATAGAATGTATTATAGTTCCTCTGCATGGATATGGACATCTGGTTTGGTCTCCTCATCCAAAAAAGCATAGTAGAAAAGGTCCAGGAGAAAGGCCAAAAAAAAATAGTATTACAGGCATGTGAGTAAGTGTAGACAACAATCCATTCCATGGTTACTGGATCCATCCCCAGGATTTAGGCAGGTCCTGTGGTGAAAAGTGTGCAAAAAGGCTGTACAGTAAACCCTCGATTTAACGGACCTCGATTTAACGGACTTCGGATGCAACGGACAAAATTTCTGAGCAAGTCTGATGCATTCCTGATCCATTTCTGGCGGGCTGGCTGCCGGCTCCCGGCTGCCGCCCGGGTCCAGGCAGCGGGCGGGCTGGCTGCCGGCTCCCAGCTGCCGCCCGGCTCCAGACAGCAGGCAGGCTGGCTGCCGGCTGCCGCCCGGGTCCAGGCAGCAGGCGGGCTGGCTGCCGGCTGCCGCCCGGGTCCAGGCAGCAGGCGGGCTGGCTGCCGGCTGCCGCCCGGGTCCAGGCAGCAGGCGGGCTGGCTGCCGGCTGCCGCCCGGGTCCAGGCAGCAGGCAGGCTGGCTGCCGGCTGCCGCCCGGGTCCAGGCAGCAGGCAGGCTGGCTGCCGGCTGCCGCCCGGGTCCAGGCAGCGGGCGGGCTGGCTGACTGCTCCCGGCTGCCGCCCGGGTCCCAGCAGCCGGGACCCGGGTGGGCTGGCTGACGGCTCCCGGCTGCCACCTGGGTCCCGGCAGCGGGCGGGCTGCGGAGCTGTCGCCCCGACCCTGTGGCGGGCGGGCTGCTGCTCCGACAGCTCTTTTTTATTATTATTATTAAATAACGGACTTTTTGATTTAACGGACACCCCCTCGCCCGAATTAGTCCATTAAATGGAGGTTTTACTGTACTTCTTAATAGGCAAGCCAAAGATCCAGTGAGAGCTACAGTCTGAGTGCGCCATACATTTCAAGAATGAATATAGTTCACCACCGCTGACTCCTGCCTCTTCTCTAGTGCAAGAGACACTAGAGAGGGGCTTCCATATGAGGAGAGATTAATAAAAAGACTAATTAATTTGGACAAGAAGAGTAAAAGGAGACTTGATAGTTACATGAACTAATGAATGGTGTAGAAAAGATTAACTAGACACTTTACCATCTCAAAAGAAAAGGACAAAGAGGGCATCTTATTAAATTAAAAAGGCAATAAGCTTATAAAAAAGGTAAATATTTTCATATGCAATATATAATTAATTTGTGGAATTCATTGCCATAGGGATATTATTGAGGGACTTCTCTTAGATGAATTAATATTTCCTGATGGTCTACCAAGAATTCAATTATAGAGGATATCAATCTGATTGGTTGATTGATTGATTGAGCAAAATGGGGGAGGAGGAGCAGAGTGAGGGCAGTGGCTTCAGCAGATGTTAGTGAGCACACTCAATAACAAGCCAAGCAGCAAACTGGGGGGAGGAATGTGACCCCACGCACCCCACCCCCACTCCCCACCCCACGCACATCGCCTCTGATTCAGAGCATGAACTCATGACTCTCGGGGGTCATAAATATCTCCCACTCCAGAGCACTGCACAAGTAAGTACATAATGTGGGTTTAATTCCTTCATCTGAAACATTCAGCACTTTCCACAGTTTGAGAGGGGATACATGACTACAAGGAGCATGGTTCTGTGTCAATACCTATATTCACAGAGACTGCTCCATGAAAGAAAGGCAACTGCTAGCCTCAGAGATGAAAGAGGCTCTCCTACATGTGATGTGACCACCTTTTTTTGTTAAAACATCTACCGTACACCCTGCTCTGCCAAAAAATACATTTTGATATTTATTTCTAGAAAAAATAATGTTGTCCCCCTGACAGAAGGGGCTTCTGTTCCTCAGTCCCTCTGATTTGTGCGTTTCCAGTCAGTCATGATGCAAGAGGACATGGTCAAACATTGTGAATAGCCAGTCACAGATACAGATTCAATCACCTCCCAAGTACTTATAGAATTGTATCTCCCTTAGAAGTCTACAGACACTATAACCAAAAAGACCAGAGCCCCATGACATAATGGAACAAAACAATCACTTGCAGTCAAGACCCCTTGCAGCTTCTGCACCAATCACACTTTCTCAGTGAATTACATCAAATGAACTGTAAAGGTGGCAGGACATTGATGGCATCATTGCCAACAGCAGAAGCACAACAGAGAATAAAGAAATAGGTTAGAGCAGTGAAGGAAGCCAAGAGAGCCCTCTTCCTCCATTAAGAACTCTACTAAGTCATGACTAGTTGAACTATCCTGAATAGTCAGCTGCTTAATAAACCCAAACTAGGGTGACCAGATATCCTGATTTTATAGGGGCAGTCCCAATTTTGGGGTCTTTTTCTTATACAGGCTCCTATAATATCCCACCCCGTCCTGATTTTTCACATTTGCTGTCAGGTCACCCCAACCCAAACTGTATTATTCAAATCTCAGAGATAACCACTATTAATCGCAAAGAACTGATTACTTTGCTGAACCCATTATCCCACTACAAGCAAGTCTCTCAAGGAGAAAGGATTCTAAGCTAGATGAAAGATCAAGAAAGAACCAACTTGCCTTTCCTGACAAGAGTTAAGCCAATCACAAAAGCAGAAGGTCTGATGGACATCTTGGCCAAGATCTACAATTCAGAATCCTGCCAAATATACTTGGTGAAAAACAAAAAACAGACCATAAATATTTCCTTCAAAGAAGGCAGTCTACCTATCTCTTCGAAGCATGCAACTGTCTGAGGGCTTGGCTACACTGACATTTTATAGCGCTCTAACTTACTGGCTCAGGGGGTGAAAAATCACTCCCTGAGCACAGCAAGTCTGAGTGTTTTAAAACGCCAGTGTAGACAGTAGATGAGGCTTGGAGCTAATCCCCTTGTAGAGGGGGATTACCAGGAGTGCTGGGAGAGCTCTCTCCCAGTGCTCATGAACGACCACACTCGCACTTCAAAGCGCTGCCATGGGAGCCTTCCTGCGACAGCGCTTTGAAGTTTCAAGTATAGTAGCCGTGCCCTAAAGGTTTCAAGAAACGAACATCAGGTGGTTATGATCCGGAAAACTACCACCCCATCTCTGATTCCATCATAGTTACAGCATTCATCTCTGCATGATGATGCAACTACACCCATCACCTGTGAAAGATGGGTACTAGTATGAAAAAATTGGCTCAAGTTCAAACCAGGGAAGCTAGAAGTTGTTCTGGCAGAAAGAAGAAAACATTTCAAGAAGTCAACTAAAAGCCTGAAGCTGCATTGAAGGCATTTACCACTGTTTGTCAAAAGAGTATAATCTGTATAGCCTTGGGATATTAGAGTCATCACTATTCCTCCATAATCAAGCAGTGATAACACTAACACCTTTTTCTACTTCCAGATTGTCTGCTGACTATGTCTGTTTCAGGAAGATGGAATAGATAACTAGGTCTTCGTGTCTGAGTTCACAGAAGTCACTGAGTCTGACTTTCTGTGACCTCCATGACTTCTGCAGCAGCGGGTGTGGCTGACACCAGGGCTGCCCAAGTAGCTAGCCCTGGGGGCCAGTGACACCAGCAACTGCTGGAACAGCTGCACAGTCACTTGCTTGACTGGCCCTGGGGACCACCTGGGTAGCAGTGGGTGGGCAGCCCTGGGGGCGGCTGGAGCAGCCACTGGTCTCGGTGGTCCCTGGCCACTAGTGCTGCTGGCCTCGGTGGCCCGTGGCTGCCCGTGCCGCTGGCCCCTGGGCTCCCTTCACACCCCTAGAGCAGCACCCACCCCCCACCTTTCAGCTAAGATTTAGTCAGGAGTATATAGTACAAGTAATGGACACGTCACAAGCAGTGAATTTTTGTTTACTGCCCATGACCTGTCCATGACTTTTAATAAAAATACTAATGACTAAAACATAGCCTTATAGATAATCAATGAAATATTCTCCAACTGCTATTACTATAGGTCAGCATTCCACTTGCAGCCAGAGTGGCTGATGGATATTTTAACTAAATCCTCTGTATACCAGCATGATATGGTATCAACAATGTTAAACTGAAAAAAATATAGCCAAGGGATTAGACAAAGTCAGTTTCATGAAGTCATGGATCATCTTTTTATTTCAAGTAGACTAACGGTGCGTCTACACTGCATTGTAAACCTGGGTCTGTGCTTGCAGACACTGCTTCCTAGCCTACACTTGAGCATCTACACTGTGCTGTAAATCTGGGCTTACAATTGCAAACTACGGCCCGGGGGTTCCTCCTAATCAGCCCGAGATCCAGCTGGGGAAGCTGCTCTGGCCCCTCCCCCGATGACCTGCTCCACCTCAGCGGGCTGTGCTGAGGAAGCTGCTCCCCCGCTGACAACAGCCACGCTGGGGAGGCTGCTCTGGCCCCTCCCGCGTGGCCTCAGTGGACCGCGGGACCAGTGCTGGAGGCGGGACTGCGCGACAGCATGTCTGGCTCCTGGCCAGACAATGCTGCATGCTCCGGGAGATCAGCACAGCCGCGTGTCTGGTTCCAGGCCAGACACGCTATTTTAGCGGCGGCGAGGTAAGAGAGCCGAGGCTGGGGCCGGCCCAGGGGGGCTAGCTAAGGGGGCAGAGTAGTGAGTCTCAGAGCCTGGGTTAGCTGACTTGGGCTCATGTTATGGGACTAAAATAGTAGTGCAGATGTTCTCACTCAGGCTGGGGGCTGCACTCTGAAATCCAGCACCAGGGTGTATGTGTGCCTCAAAGACCAGGCTCCAGCCCAAGCGGGAACATCTATACTGCTGTTTTTAGCCAATAGTGCAAGCCCGAGTCAGTCGACTCAAGACTCACCTCTGCGGATGGTTTTCTTTCAGCACAGCTGTACCCATACTCTCTATGCTGCACACTAAGCCCCAGCTCTCACTCAGGTTTCAGCCCAGGCCCTCTTTCCATCCACACACAAATCAGCCTGACTCAGGTCAGCACTCAGGATCCTGGTTCTAGAACCCTGTGAGGGGGGGGAGTCAGAGCCTGACCATGGCGTGGACCCACAGACCCTGGTTTACAATGTAGTGTAGACATACACAAAGGGGCTGACAAAGCTGCCTGACATTAGTGTAGACTTCATTAGCAAACACTAGTCACTTGTGACCATCACAGGTAAAATCTTGCCTTGGATTTTAATACCCATCTGGCTACACCTGTGTGTAGCAAATTCACAGACGTCATCAGTTGACCTCGGGGGAAATACAGTGCACACTTTGTGTGTGTGTTTGCAAGGCTGAAGCCCTAAATTAAAAGGTCCATAAGCAATTATTTTCCCTTACTGCTTGTACAGCAAAAAAACATCCCTGTAGTATGAATGGTGGCCTAGCGCAGCCTTGAACTCAAAAGGACCTTCCTACAGATAAAGGAAATGATCTATTTAAGTGGATCAACCAAGCCACATTCAACTCTTAAGATTTCCTCTCATTAGCAGTTGTGATTTCCTGCTTCCATGAGTTATCTATTTCCCACAAACACCAGACTGGTTTTGAGATCAGTGCTATTATCAGACATCCTTTGTTTTTTTTTATTGTTATACCCAACAGTAACTAAGCTTATTTCAAAGCATTAGTCTATGCTGTCTTTTATAGCACAAAGCTAACAGATGTTCACGTTTTAAATACAAATCTTAACTCTATGCTTTTGTGTCAGAGTAGAGCGTGTGGTGGATTTTTTTCTATTTAATTGAGGTTACAATATTTATGGAAGAAATATACTAGGATAAGTAGGGTTTTTCATGTGGCAGGGAACAAAGCTGGGTCATTGTGCAGCTTCAGCTCACTCAGCAGTTGGAGGAGTTGTCATCACTTCTTTTCATACTCTATATAAATCTTGTCTGGATCTGCTTGAGCTAGGAATGCTTGAGGAGCAATGTATTAGTGACTCACTGAAGAGCGAGCTAGACAAACGTCTGTCAAGTGAATTGAAATCTCAGAAATTGAAATGTGAAAGTGAAACATGATAGCAAAAGAGTTGCCTGTTCTCAAGAGCGAGTATATCAGCATGTACAGAAAGCTTGCCTATGTGTTCGGAAAAAGGCGACAAGTAATCCAGTAGGCTCAAAGTGGCAGATAATATGCTGGTTTAGCCCCTGTGATATCTGGTGGGGCAGCAAGATACCATACAACACAATGCTGCAGACAACATCATGAGTCAAGTGTTTCTATCTTAGATGTTTTTGGTAACAGAACCCACCTGGGATTGCCACCTTTGAAAGAACCGAGAGACATGCCATATACAACAACCTATCAACATATTGCTGGGTTCAAGATCAAGGTTAATAATATAGGTACTAATAAGGCCCTTTCAGAGTGTTTTATTGAAGACAGTCAGGAGGCTGGAATGCTGCTATCTATGGATAGATTCTAACCAGTCCATGCACTGGTGTGGAAGGGGATAGGGAAAGTGAAAGATTCTCCCTTGCTTCCTTGTAGTCTCTGGCCAAAAACCCGGCAGGGAGCGTGGTCTCTGCTCTCTCTAGTGGTCCCAGTGGTGCTAGGTGCCTGTAAAGGGTTAGGCTAAGGGTGGGGTCATGCCCATTCCACTTCGCCATCTAGCAGTCTGGCTGTGTGCACAAGATGGAGAATGCTATTCTTTTTCCATAAGGCAAATGGCAAGTTTGGCAGCGTGGACTGCTTGAGAGCTCAGTGAAAGACTGTTGGCTGAGTCATAGAGAATTCCACCCAGAATCTAGTCCTAGAGGTAGGACATGTCCTCCTCTACCCCAACAATACAGGCACATGACCTCAGTTGTGTCAATGGAGTTGGACTCACGAGGCTTCTTTTGTGCATAAATGAAAGTGTACTGGAAAGATGAAGGCTGACCTGGAATCTGCCATACTGGTCTCATTTGGTGGTTGACAGGCATGACAGCACATCACACCCTCAAGCACAGAGGACAGTGTGAGAAAGCCCATCTATCTGGATTCACAATTCACCTCTGAAGAAGTGAATAAAGCAGGGTCAAACCCACCCAGTGATGCTGGGGGTGGGGCGTGGAGAGACGGATAGTCTTAGCAAAAATACACGCTTTTCAAAGAAGCCCTACAATGAACACACAGAATCAAGCAGCAGTGTCTGCCCTGTGGATAGAGCATTTAAACTTTCCAGCCACTCCCATCACCTGCGGAAGAAAACAGGCAAAGGTGCACAAAGGCAGTGGTCCCCAACCCCCGGTCCGCGGACCGGTACCGGTCCGTGGAGCATTTGGCACCGGTCCGCGGCCGCGTTCCCCTCCGCCCCGCCCCTTCCGGCTTCCTGGCCGACGTCCCTTCCGGTTCCGGCCGACGTCCCTTCCGGTTCCGGCCGCCTTCCGCATTTTTGCTGCTTTCCCGCCGTTTCCCTGCGGCTTTTCGGCGTACACACATGATCCCGCCGCGCCGAAAAAGGCGGGAAAGGAGCAAAATGCGGAAGGCGGCCGGAACCGGAAGGGACGGCGGCCGGAAGCCGGAAGGGGCGGGGCGGGCCGCCGGGCCGCAAGCCTCACTCGGATGCGTGGCCCGGTCCGCGGCGATGAAAAGGTTGGGGACCACTGCACAAAGGTACACCTGCCAAGAGTGACACTGTCCCTCAGACTCCAGCTACCTGACTTGGGCAACACAAGCTATTGAGTTCAAATGCCAAACACCCCTCTTCCGCCCCGCCCCCCGTGAACACTGGAACAAAACACCCATCTTCTAATGCAGGGGTCTCCAAACTACGGCCCGCGGGCCAGATGCGGCCCGCGAGGCCCTCTCATCCGGCCCGCGGCAGGGGTCGGGAACCAGCCACGGGGCCGGGACGCGCCGCGTGCCCCGCGGCCGCCGCCGCCGGCCAGGGACGCGCCGCGTGCTCCGCGGCCGCCGCCGGCGGCCAGGGACGCGCCGCGTGCTCCGCGGCCGCCGGCCAGGGACGCGCCGCGTGCTCCGCGGCCGCCGGCCAGGGACGCGCCGCGTGCTCCGCGGCCGCCGGCCAGGGACGCGCCGCGTGCTCCGCGGCCGCCGGCCAGGGACGCGCCGCGTGCTCCGCGGCCGCCGCCGCCGGCCAGGGACGGCTCAGAGCTGGGGCCGGGACGCGCCGCGCCGCACCGCCACCCACTGCCAGGCAGCGAAACGGTCTGTGGGGAGAGACCGGGTTGAGCGGGTCAGTTGTTGGGGGGGGGGGGGAGAGACCAGGTTGAGCGGGTCAGTTGGGGGGGGGGGGGAAGAGACCAGGTTGAGCGGGTCAGTTTGGGGGGGGGGGGGGAAGAGACCAGGTTGAGCGGGTCAGTTGGGGGGGGGGGTTGGAGGAAAGGAGGTTTTGGGGGGAGAGACCTGGCTGGGTGGGTCAGTTGGGGGTTGGAGGAAAGGAGGTTTTGGGGGGAGAGACCTGGCTGGGTGGGTCAGTTGGGGGGGGGGGTTGGAGGAAAGGAGGTTTGGGGGGGAGAGACCTGGCTGGGTGGGTCAGTTGGGGGTTGGAGGAAAGGAGGTTTTGGGGGGAGAGACCTGGCTGGGTGGGTCAGTTGGGGGGGGGGGGGGTTGGAGGAAAGGAGGTTTTGGGAGGAGAGACCTGGCTGGGTGGGTCAGTTGGGGGGGGGGTTGGAGGAAAGGAGGTTTTGGGGGGAGAGACCTGGCTGGGTGGGTCAGTTGGGGGGTTGATGTGTAGTGTTCATGTGTAGTGAACAGGTGTTCATGTGTAGTGTTCATGTGTAGTGAACAGGTGTTCATGTGTAGTGTATCAATGTGTTATTAAATAATAACTGAATGAAATAATATTAAATAAATAATTAAAAACAACATCCATGTTTTGATTCTTTTTTATTTGGACCTCGAGTGTGTTGTCGGCCCCCGAACTGCTATTTGATAGTTAATGCGGCCCTCGGGCTGAAAAGTTTGGAGACCCCTGTTCTAATGGCAAAGCACCTTCCCCATCAGAACCAGAATGTATCAATTTATAAAATACATTTACAAAAGGCAGTGAGTTCCCCACAAAAGAGTGCCTACTTTTGAGTGCTTTAAAAAACAAACAAACAAACAAAAAAGACACAATGTCTACCCAAAAAAATCCCCTCTGCAGAATTTTCATCTAGCCTACAGAAGGGCCATGGACAGGTTACATTTTGCAAAGTAACTCCTGATGGGATTATTCTCTGCCAGGCGTTGAGATTGACGCCCACTGCTCATAGCACTTTGCACCCATTATCTAGATCTGCATTAGGAACCAGAAAATACTACTTCTGCTATTAACAATGATAATCAAAATATCTCACCCCTCCCAATGAGCCCCTATGAGAAATCGCGATCTGAAAGCATTTAGAATTCTGTTGACCGTGAAAATCAATCAGCACTGACAACCCCATCTGAAACAAGATTCGCTGTGGCATTTTTCAGCATCACTGGAGAGCTGCCAACCTAATTCCTTTGCTGTAAACACAGCCTTGCGAGCACCTCTCAACAAGGCAAAATGAGCAGATTACATGGTAAGGTAACAAACTGCACAGAGTAATGAATGGGGAAGGAGTTCCATGTTATTGCCCAGTGACGAAACTTCTGAATTAACCTTTCCAAGAGAAGCTACCTATATGCAGATATGCTACTATTACACTAGACCAGAGACAATCTTACTTTGCCAAATCACACTGCACTGGCAATGTGCCAGGAAACAGAGGGGCAATTTCCATACATTTACAGACAGCTTCTTCCCTCAACTTTAATAGGGAGGCGAGGAGACTACAGATCCTAGTATGCAAAGCTCCACCTTGATCTGAAGAATCATTCAGGTCAAGATAGAGCATTGCTTGGTGGGACCTGAAGTTTCTGCGGTTCACACCTCTGTATTCAAGATCTGGGTCACACATTGGACATTCTGGGAATAGGTATTTTGAGGAACTAGTAATGGATCATTGAAATTGTCAGATCTGCTACACACATACATCAACATTTAGTGCACCATCCACTGGCATTTCTAACACTCACTCAGCCATGTTTTCCCAATACTCCACTTGCTCATTACTCAGTTTAGGTGGCTCTCATTTGTCATGCCAAAAAACCACATCCAATTCCAATAATCAGAATTCCACCAAAGATCAAGTGAGATGCTCCACAGCTGCTTAATGTGAAGACGTGTAAATATTTGCTCCAACATCAGTTACCACATCCCATGTAGGCTGCCTAAAGATTTTCTTAACCTAGGGGGCATTTGAGAGTACTATTTCTAATGGCTCAACCAGCTATTGCTTTGTCTCACCTCATTTACATAGCCTTTGGCCTGTTTTGCAAGCACCTGACAGTCATATCCTAAGGATGATCTCAATAGCCTATCATGAATTGCTTTAACTACACTGACATTTTATGAAGCCTCCCCTTTTTGTTTTAAGAACTTCACCAAACAGAAACTATTAAGAGGTCTATGCTCTCTCTACTAAATCAAGCACTACATTGTACGTGTGTTAGAACATAAGCAGTTACATACGAATGTTTAGCTCCAAACACAGCCTTCATTTCCCACTTTATCTCTGTGCCCAAAGCTTCTGTAATTTTTTAATGGATTGTATATTCCCAGTCAGAAGCATTTCAATGTTCCTTTCTCTTGGGCAAATATTGCAGAATAGCATCTGCAAACAGTTACTCACACCAAACAGCTCTTCAGTACAAGGATGTTCATGACCTCTTATTATTCATTAACTTCTAAGCGAACAGGGTTTTTTTGTTTGCATAAATGTTTGGGGAATGGCTGCTTTTCCCAGAGTTGATAGGGTATACGTGCACAAACAAGCCTATTCATTATTGGTTAGTCATTCATTGTTCACTATTGCTCATTCTCCTCTTTAAAAGATCCTTCTCCAATACTGGATGATTTAAACAATACCATGTGATTTAGAGAGACCAATCACCCGTGATGAATACCGAGTAGAAAAGAATCAAAATGAACAATTCACATACAACCCATAGGATGAAAACTGTCCAAACTATCTTGTGAATAACAAGTATGTTTGCAAGAGTCAGGATCAGTTAATGACTGATTGTAAATTTCACCCTTTTTTGAGTTTATCAATGATAATTCATATTATTAGCAACAAGTAGCTGGGCCAGGCCTACTCCTGAGCAACCCTACAATTGACTAGCCAGTGAATCTTGTGAAAAAAGCATTCTAATTTCAGTTTCTAACTGCAGGAAGATTATAAAATTGATTGAGAAATTTGAAGGGGGGAAAAAAACCCAACACTTTGACAATGTCATCCCTGGAAATATTTGCTGTTCTATAGCAGTTAAACAACAGTAACCAATTCAAGGGAATTTTTAAATTAAATTGAGTACAGTACCTTGACATAGGTTGTTCACATTTTCCAATCCAACTAAATGGTACATGACTGTGAAACCATTTCACTGAGTATCTCAAAATCTTCACCAAGTATAGGCTATGGAACTACGGGACAGCCTGACTCCAAGACAGGCATAAATAACAACAGTACTAGTCAAACCAAAAACTTTGTCAAACAGGAGTTCTGGTTGCTTGCAGGTGCCTAGTCTCACCATCCCCCTCCAGAATGTGAATGTGGACAGCTGAAACCAAAAGTTCTAAAAACCAGCCAATACACAGCTACGGTAGAGCTTTCAACCACACCCCATGCCCTTCAATTAGCCCCATTTTGAGACAGCAAGGCTGTGGTTTTTTCGTTTTTTGCAAAGAGGAGGAGAAGTAACCACATGGGCCAAATAGACAAGGTCTGTCTCCATACATACTGGCTTGTAAAATAGTTTGTAAAATATAGACCACTGTGCGCAGCCCTAGAGGGCTCAGATTATTTAATGGGGTACTACCCTATTCCTATACACTACAAAAGGCAAAACTTAAACCTCAGAAAACCAGAAAAGCTTAGTTAAGACAAGGCCCATTCCATACCAATGGGACTAGTACACATCAGCACAGCTGTGAATAGCAGCTTAGCAACAGCCAAATTGGAAGACAATCATGTTGTGATTTATTTATTTAGCATGTGCAGTCATCTAGCCAAGTGATGGCATCTTCAGTGGCGTGATGCAGTTCTTCTAGGTCACTGCTGAACCTAGTCATCATCTGTGTTGCACTGCAGCTGCACAAGGGGCTGTCATGAAGGCCCCAGTGATTCTGATTGGCTGCACAGAGACTATGCCCCGTCCGGAACCTGTTCAACAGGGACCACTGGCGACAAGGCAGGTCAGAACCAGGCGGGCAAATTCTGGGGTCAGCAACAAGGGACTGGTTGGGGATTATAACAGATATCCATTCCTCTCGCCAGATGGTTTCCGCCCTAACATCCTGGCTTGGCAGATGAGACCATAATGGGCGATGTGACAGCAAACGTGCAGCTGGCGGTTTTAAAAGGTCATTGTGCAGCGGCAGACACGTACTTTCTCCAGTAACTTGCCAGTGGCAACCTCTCATCTGATATGAGGAGGAGCAATATTGCTCAGAACTGGGAGCCATGGGAATGGAGTCGGACATAGGATGCCGGAGAGGATACACATAGCGGCATGTAATTGCATATCTATCAGTCTGGTGCATGAGGATTGACTCCAAACTGGTGCGTAGTACTCTTGTCACCGAATATGAGGTGACAAGAGCTGATATCCGCAAAGTCAGAGCATGAGTGCCCATGACAAACCAGCCAGTTTGCTAAGAAGATTGTTGTGCAACAATCTTCTTATGTTGTAATAGGTATATATAGAACTCCAATTTGTGATCATCTACATGGAGATATTAGTCATAAGTGCTTTGCAATACCCCTTTAATTATAGTGGTGTTAGGATTCCCTCCAAGGTTTCAGAGTTTGAAATAGGCTTGAGAACTTGATACCATAGGCCCAATCTACTGGTATGTCTACAGTTTTTTAGTGACTGTATTTCAGAGCCCATTCTTTAGCTGTGAATGAGAAGGATAAAAAAAGAGCCCAGAACATCAAATCAATATGCAGTACACTGCCCATGGAAGCCATGCAGGAAAGTGAGCACCAGAAAACTGGGAAAAAAATTCTTTTAAAATATAATAAAAAAATATTGGGAGAACCCAAAGCAATCAAGGCAAGAGACATTTGTGCCTGCTTCCAGCAGACTCACTGAATGACACAAGGATTTGAACTGCAATTCGTACACCAAATCGATTTCCAAAGAACAATTAAGTCCTACCAGAGGGAAAGGAGACAAACAGGTTGGAGGAGGAGGGGAAACTAACACACAAACTCTGCTCTCAATGTGAACAGTGTGACATGATGGATCTGTGGAAACAGATACTAAAAATAGACAAGGGAGAGTGAGAAGAGACAACGCGCTATGCTGCTCGTAAGGAAAAGCAAAGGAGCTACATTTTGACCCAACCGTGCCTCCATAAGGGCTATTCTGGTTGAGACTCGAGCGTTGAAGCATAGGATGGACATTTCAGCCAGATGGGACGCTTCTCCCCATTAATCATCTGGTCAGAATTTGGGTACCGACAGCAGCCCTGACAGAGGAGTGGGGCCCTAAAACTCTGAGAGACTGAAGGCGAGACGCAGCCTCCTTTTTTTACATGGGGCCTGGGGGAGAAAGACACGGATGATTGATATCAGCTTAATATGTTTGTGCAGCTTTATCAGGCCTTTTAAATAATGACTGAGGCAGCTCCACCTCCACCAAATCAATCACTGTGTCATAAAAGTCTTGAAAAAGCTGCAAAATTAGGAACCTGCTCCAGGGAAATACAGCATGTGTCACATTTACAGTGAATCTAATTCCACTTGGGTGCCGGGGATGACATTTTTTACTTTAAGCACCTACATAGAAATTCAGAAGTGGAGGTGAGAGGAGGAGGTGGCAAGGGAATCCAAAATTAGTGCCTTAATGAAAAGATCATCCAATTCTTATGTTAATATAAGCCCAGTTGCCTATATCTGAGCACAACATTTATCACCCAGAAATGTGTTCTCCAAATACCTTCCTGACAAATACACTGGGGGGGGAAGGGGGGGGGGAGGACGGGACACAAACAATCCTGCACTGTCTGAGTGAGGTGAACTAGATCAGTGGTTTTCAACCTTTCCAGGCTACTGTGCCCCTTTCAGGAGTCTGATTTGTCCTGTGTACCCCTAAGTTTCACCTCACTTCAAAACTACTTGCTTACAAAATCAGACGTAAAAATACAAAAAATTCACAGCACACTAGTACTGAAAAACTGCTTACTTTCTCATTTGTACCATTTAATTATAACTAATTGATTAGAATATAGACGTATTTACATTTCAGTGTATAATATACAGAGCAGTGCAGACAAGTCATTGTCTATGAAATTTTGGTTTGTACCGACTTCACCAGTGCTTTTTATGTAGCCTGTTGTAAAACTAGGCAAATATCCAGATGAGTTGGAAGAACGCTATGTACCCTGGTTGAGAACCACTGAAATAGGTACCCTAATCATTTATTCTTTCCCATGATTCTGGGACTTTTTGAAAAGGGTTCTATTGAAAAAAACTGCAATAGACTTTGCTGTTTTTACCCTGCACACCACAATGTCTGTTCATACTGCTTACAGAACTATGAAAAGAATGTATTTGGGAAAAGCCAGCTATGATCCACAGATATGCTAATAGTCTTTGGGTGTATATGTACACACACACACACACACACACACAGCCTGTTTCCTGACATATTCAGGCTAGCTTGGGTGCAGAATGGCGCCATGCAATCATTCAAACACAAACACTGCTATGAAAACTGTCATTACCAGTATGCCGAACGGTTACACTAAGTCTACAGTATTGTTCCACCCTGAATGTCACTATTTCAGGCTAACTGCACCTGTATCCTACTGCCTTAGTCTGCTCCAGGAGTTCCCAGTAGGACTGCAGTCATCACCTGCCTCTCTCGGTAAGGATCCTGTGTCACTCCCTCTGAATGGGGGTTTAAGGCTGCACATCTCCCTGCCTTAGGGCACATCTTTCACTGGCAACGTTAAAGCACTGCTATGGCGCAGCTCTGGAAGAGAGTTCCCCCAGACCTCTAAAAATGACCATCTCCACGAGGGACATAGCTACTAGGGGCTTGTCTTCACCGGGGGGGGGGGGGGAGGAAGAGATCGGCTGTAGATACGCAATTTCAGCTACGTTAATATAATGTAGCTGAAATCGGCGTATCTACAGCCGACTTACCTGCCATCCTCATGGCGACGGCGGTCGGCGGCGCGCTCCCCCATCGACTCCAGCTTGCGCCTTTTGGCAAGCTGGAGTTCCGGAGTTGACGGGGGAGCTGCTGGCGATCGATCCCTTGCCAGTGTAGTGAAGACAAGTCCTAGGACTCCCAAGGCTGGGGCACTATCTACACTGGCACTTTATAGTGCTGAAACTTGCAGCACTCAGGGTGGGTGTTTTTTCACACCCCTGAACAAGAAAGTTGCAGATCTGTAAAGTGACAGCATAGACAAGCCCTTACACTGTGCCATCTCCAATAAGCCAGCTTGTGCTTTCTCCCCAAGGGCTAGGCACAGTGTAGTGCCAGCAGTCATAACCACCCAGGTCTTTCTAAGCATATTTATCCTTAGGAGAAAAGCATTACAGAGAAAACCTACAGAACACAACATACATATTTAAACACATTCTAAACATACCAGAGGTTACCCATCAGTCTCATGGGGCACTCGTAGGCCAATGCCTTTCCAACCCTTCTGCAAGGGTTGGGGTCCTGTCCTGTCTGTTTTCTGAATCAATAAGAAGGCCCTGAGTCAATTTAAGTCAGCCTCTTTATACCAAAAGCCCTTTCTTTGTCTGTCAGTCTCTGAATCAGTATACACAAGCCTTCCAATGGGTGGTACCCCTGTCTGTTTTCTGAATCAATAAGAAGGCCCTGAGTCAATTTAAAGTCAGCCTTTTTATACCAAAAGCCCTTTCTTTGTCTGTCAGTCTCTGAATCAGTATACACAAGCCTTCCAATGGGTGGTACCTCTTTGGGAGTAGTTACTACCTCTCTGGGGGTAGTTACTCCTCACTGGTTTTGGTTCCTGGAGCTGTGGTAACCCTGCTCATTCAAGTTGCACACAATACCTGACCCACAATGACACACAAACTTAAAACAATAGGATTCCCGAAGTTATTGCATGGGGTTGCAATATGTCACACTAAGGGACCAACATCACAACAGGGTTGCATTTGGTTCATAGGCCACAGTTGGGAACTCTGTGTTGAAGCTGAAGGGGATATCTTGCAGAGTACATGTCAGTGTTCTCCATGGAGACAGTCCCAATGCAGCCTGTTCAGCTCAGGGAGCACTGCAGACTGGGACCTGTATTCACACTGGCCTTTACCTGTCTATTAAATATGGAAGGTTTATAAAGGATTGTCAAGGCTCCAATAGAGATGTAGACGACACCTCACACCAAAGAGGAAGGGAACCAGTTTAGGGTGGCTTTAGGAATGAAAAGCTTTGAGAAGCTTAAGTTTTCTGATATTTGAAACTCTGCTTGGAACCTTTACTTTCCCTATAAGGAGGGCTTTACTGGATCAGATTATCAGAACTTTTCAGAGTCCTCTTTAGCATCGCTAGGTCACTCAGGACTGATCTGGTACAAAGTTCTGTGTGAAGGGGAAATGAGGGGTCTAGGGCACTCAGAGACGGAAGGGACAGAACACTACATTGAAATTCAATGTATTGGGGAGGAGGGAATAAACAGAAAATAAACCACCAGAAGATCATATCTAAAAATTGATTGACAGTGGGACAGGAAACTCATTCAGGCCAACTCGACCAATTAAAAAAAATATTTTCCTAGATTAAGACTGCAGCTATTTCCCACACTGTGCACATGGATATTATGTACCTAAATCTACCTATCTGCCCTGCACTACCAGAAGAAAATAAACCCCTTCCTACTTCCGGATTAGCGTTCCGTAAAATCTCTTTCTGCTGGTGTGACACTGCAGTCACTATTATTGTATTAGAAGCTATTGTAAGTCCTGAGACTAGGGTGGCTAACTTATGCAAATGCACAAGTTTTTGCATTACCCTCCCTCCCATGCCCCCCCACATTTGTGTGTTTATTCTCCTGTTACGGAGCCAAAATCCAGATTGCAAGCTCACTGGGGCAGAGAACATTCTACCTGTCTGGGAAGGAGATTTTTGAAAAGCAGCTAAGTTATTTAGACACTTTCATTCCACTGATCATATGTTAGACTTAGGCTCCTAAGTGACTTACATGCTTTTTACCCAACAGGCCCAGTATGAGTGTCCCTAATTCCTGACTGCAATCCTTCAGTTCTACTGCAATCGAAACAACTGCCACTATTAACAGTCATTGTCAATCGTTATCACAGATTGCTATCTGAGATTGCAACAGCTTTTCCTACTTTCAGAATAGGAGATATCTGTGCTAGTAGAATAGTAATAGCTGGCCAATGGTTGACTTTTAAATGGCTTCCACTGTACATCAATCTTGTCCATAACCATACTAACCTTTTAATAAAGAGTTTCTGCCAAATAAAAATGTAATTGCTTCTGTTCTATTTTCAGTTCATATTTGGTATCCACCTTTTGATTCTTTTACCTTTCATACAGTCGGCAGATGCAGCACCACTCTTTTTACTAAACTCTCCTTTCCATCCATGAAGGAGGCACATTTACCCTAAAGAAAACATTTCAAATATTGGGTTTAGACAAAATATAAAGCCAATTTACGTGTTATGCCCTCTGTGTGGAATTTTCCTTACTATCTTTGCAAGTGGTCAGAGATGCATGTTTTTATCTAGCACCAAAGTCATAATCTCTAATTTGAAACATCACAGCTACTTCTATGGAAACAGATGGTGACATCAAACACCCAATCATGACTTCACTACATGTTCAAGGAAGATTAGTTTCGGGCTGAGGAAGTTAAGATCTAATGCAAACAGACAGTTCAGAGAATTTGTTGCAAATTAGTTTTCTTTTTGTATAAATTTTCTTCTTGTTTACCCCAGGTTGATAATCCCCCTTCAAGATGCTTGTAAATTATGCACAAATGGGTTAGCTTTAAAACAAGCTTGTGTATAATGCTGCAATATGTTTTCTATCTGTACTCTAGGGCTATTGAGCTCAGGACCTACCATTGCCACCTAGACTAACAGCCACCTTTCAGCAAAGAGATGTCGGAGTTCTAACTCCTTCGCCATAACCTTGAGGACTTTTGCCCTTCTGTAACGTGTTACATTATGAGTGAAGGTGGATTATTAATCTTTACTGAAGCTTCCTCTGTTAACTGCTGCTCATTATCCTTGGAAACCTTGAATGGGACGGTTATTTAATCACATATGACACATTCTGTTTCCTGAGAGAGGATGCTTAAATGGATTAATTCACTGCCCTTTCACCTTTAAGTTACCAATATAGGACTGACCAGAGGGTTCCCAGCCTCAGGGGTCTCTCTAAAGAAATCAGTTTGTTATTAATTGCCATAAGTAGGAGCCTCCATTTAGTGGGACCCCACATGGAACCTAAAAACAACTTCCCCTAAGGAGAGCTATGGAGATGGATCTTTAAAGGACACAGCTGAGGCTGCTGGTGAAACATGGAAATTCACATTTTGCAGCTGTTTCAAATATCCTTGCTGGTGGAAATAAAAGCAAAACCCTACCACAAACACTAAAAGGAATTGTCCAAATGGACAAAGTAACACAAAAAATTCACTTTTCTTCCACTACTTAATCAGGGCTCCAGGAATGAGTAGTCATGCCTGATCATTTCACTAACTGTGAAAGATATTTTCATTTAACACATACACAGCCTCCATAAACAGTTTTATTGCTTCATATGTACCAATCTAGTGAATATTTCATTTGTTCGATAACTGGCATATAAGCCGTTAGCATTCCAAATGGTTTAATTGCACTCCCTTTACTATTTTAGTGTGCAGGCCACTATTCACAAGAATTCATTGTTTGTGAATGGTGCCAGATTGATATACCCTGTCCCCAGAACCATGACTGTGCAACCTTTCTTATCCCCCACACCTCAATCATGGTGTGTAAGGACTACCTTCAGGGCTAAAAGAACAGGAGTACTTGTGGCACCTCAGAGACTAACAAATCTGTTAGTCTCTAAAGTGCCACAAGTACTCCTGTTCTTTTCACGGATACAGACTAACACAGCTGCTAATCTGAAACCTGTCACTTCAGGGCTAAGAAGATCTTCATTTCCATTCAACTTGCTAAGGTGCCAGCTAGTGTAAAAAAATCAGTTCCAGTGTTGGATATGGACATATAAATTAAATTACTAGTCCTCAAAAGCTACTTGTAACTTTAAAGTCTCAGTAAAGAGGGGGAAAACTGCCAGCAGTTTTAGTAAGACTTAAACATACACAGCACGTGGGATATTTGAAAGAATCCGAGACCTATTAAAAGTCTCACACGTTTTCCATATCTTCTGCAGTGCTCTCCACTACTGTGATAATAGTTTCCACAATTTATGGTCTGTTAGGTGCTCCCCTAATTAAACATGTTATGTACATGCAAAAAGAGTGCATGTGATCAGCAGAGAAGTAAAGCAGTCCAGCAAGACAGCAGTACAGATGGCAATGTAGACTTCTTTATAATGGGACATTTAGTAGTATTCACATTAAAATATTTTTCTTTTTGTTTAAATGTCAGATTCCTTGACTTTCCTCCACACATACTTATGTTGCAACAAAAACTCTTTCAACCTATGTTGTCAGCTCTGCTCCTCTCTTCCTGGCACTCCCCATTGCCAATCAACTTTCCTCATGCCCCTATGAGCACAATCACCATCTGGGTGACACAGCTGAGATACTGTTTTCTCCCAGAATGCTTCTGACTAGAGGTCAATATTGTTCTCTTTTCTTTAAAAGAGAATTCAAATGAAAGGCACTTTGCCTAAAAACAATCTAACATTCACATGGTCTAATTAAAGAGAATAAGAACAGAGAAAGAAAACGAAACAATACTGGTGTTCGAAACAGGTGCAATTATGCCACAGACTTCACATGTGATCCTGGGCAAGTCACTCAATCTCTATGCCTCAGTTTTCTACCAGTAAAATGGGGGTAATACTACTACTTTTCTTCTGCCCTTTGTCCATTTGATTCTTAGTCTTTGAGGCTCTCCCTATGTACATGTACTTCGTGTAGCACAATGGGGCCCTGATCCACGTTAGTGCCTGTAATTGCTACTATAATGCAGATAATAATGATGTTTAATAAAACCCTGAATCTAAGAGAGGCCATCTATGCAAACCCCTCAGGGGAGGGAGATTCCAGTGATCTTATTCAGCAACTTATCACTTTCAAGATCAAAAGGATCTGAGACTATAATTGGGAGAACACACGACACTTAGAAAGGCAGAAGCAGAGGCTGCTTAGTGCAGAAACCAGAGACTATGTCTGACATGTTTCCTGCCAGCTGCACAGACAGGTGATCGGAACAAGTAATGGGGGAAAAAAGAAAACTTTCTTTAGGAATGTAAATCTTTGCTTTCGTGCTGCAGCTATGACAAGGTGTGCCAGCCCAGCTTCACTTTTCCCAGGTACAAAAACTAGCTGTGTTAATCACACTGCTTCTTGGGTTTCATTTGTCTCTGTTTTGAATCTTTTGAAGGTTAAGGCACAAGCTCTTCCCTGTAGGAGAATTAACCATTCACAGGGCTACACAAGGAGCAGCTCCAACAGCAGCATAAAGAAAACATGTGTGGCTTGTGTGAAGAGAAGATGATAGTGGAGGTGGGAGGGGCTTAGGTGCCTAGACAGTACAGTGATGGGGGGCCCTAAACAGATTAGAGAGTCAGCTCCTACAGATAAGAGCCTAGCTGAAGAGAACTGACAATAGCCACATGATCTGTCCAACCAGTAGGGGCACCAGCTCTGGCAATATTAAAAGCCGCATGCAAATGCATCCCAAAAGTTGGGCAGATCTGGGGAAGAGGTTACTTACTGGTCCATGGCTTCTCTTTATGCTCCTTTTTATCTCTCGGTTTGATGAACAGGAGGGGAAGCTCCTTCTCCCCCTCAACAGAATAGGGGAAATGGAGGATCTCTAGGATAGAAAGAGTAGAAGGAGAGAAAGAAAGAGAGGGAAACTATCAAGTGGGGAGGGTTTTTTTTTTTTAAAAAAAAAGAGTCCGATTAAACATAAATGAGACGTTTTAATAGAAACTGAGACTAAGTCTGAAACTGAGCAGTCAGGGGAATGGTGTCAACCACTTACACCAAAGCAAGTAGGGCTTTATTGTCAGAAGTCATAGATGGGTAATTATGACATTCACTGCTTCCAAAATGCTTAAGAAACATAAATCCCTGCAAAGATTATTAGGATGGTCTGGGGCTTTCGGTCTTACAAACGAGCCATAATTAAACTAAAGTCTGAACCCTTCCAGTCACCTCAGTATGGCACAGTAAGACAACCGAGGTACCCTGTATTTGACCTACTACTTCTTATTGCTCCCAAAATTGCAGCCTTCTCTGTCAGGATAAGTGCTTCTTGACCAGTGGATGAACCCAGGGCGAAGCTCAATCAAATTCCCCAAGTACAACCCTACCCATCTAAGCGTGAACTCCAGAAGCCCAGATCCCCATTCATATTTTATACTCCACAGATTTTTCCACTTCTGCCATCTCCATTTTTAATGCACTGCCGGCTCCCTCCCCACCTCATATACACCATCTTTTGGTCGTAGAAAAGCAACGAAGTGAGAACCAAAGTGAAGCCCATGACAGCCCCTGCTTCCCACTGACACGCTCCCTTGTTTATGTCAAAAATCATGGGCATTCAATGACAAGAAAGCTGCAGAGAGCGGAAGATGTAGGGAATCATTTATAAGGCAGTGACATGACAGACCTTCAAAAAGCCACAGCCAAGGTTTTGCTAGGGGGAAAGGGTGGGACTGCATTAACTTGCATTTCATTAAGAAAAAATAATACTGAGGCACTATTAAGGGGTCCCATGTGGCAGGTACATCACATTGATTTTAATGTCTCTCTCTTCCAGTGACCAATTCACCCCCCAGCTTCTTACAAATGAAGACTTGTGGGTCTTAACCTCACAAGCACGGATATGTTTGACTCATTAGTTACCCTATTTAAAGGCTTTTGTTAAACCTTCGTAGGAGCCTGGGCCACGATTTTATATTGAGACTCCAAGTCACAGTAGCAGATGGTCTCAGAAAACCACCTCCCCCTACCTATCCTAGTTATTCAATTTCTGTTCTGTAATCAGCATTCCTTCCTTATTTACCATTTTCTAGGCAACATAGAATCCTGCAGATCTCAGTCTGGGGCGCTGGACAACTGAAATGATGATCATGGGAAGGGCCTCCTGCAATGGGTGCATTTGAAAGATGTATGTCTGCTGCATTCTTCTAGGAAAACATCAAAACTAAACCTTTCAATGAGGAAATCTTCCCTGTTTAAGTCTGACCCTATAAAAAAGTCCACATGTATTTGGGTGAAATTAGAAGCAAAATAAATAATACTGATTCTACAATGCCTACTCTGGGCCTCCTTTCAGCTTTTAAAATGTCTTTAAAAGAAAGGAAAAAAAATATAAATAAAAAGCAAGATCATTTACTCTTTTTTTTCCCCCAGAAAGAACTGAAGGAAAGAAAATGACTCCCAGCTCCCAAATAAACTCAGTCACCTTTTAATGTTTTGGTTTTACTGGAAAGGGAAGGGAGTTTTCCAGAGCACTCAATGCTGATGACTTAAGACTTGTGCCATGACATAAAGGCCCCTTGGCAAAGGGTCCCCTGTTCTTTGTGAACAACTCACCTCAGACCTGTCAAACTCGTTACACCAAATGAGTCTTGCAGGGTATTTATCCCTAAGGGATAACATGTCACCAGGCAGACAATGGGTGCAGCTGGGCAACAGCAGAGCCACTTGACTGGTTATGGCAGTCAGTGGCAGTCTCTCAAGCCCAGCAGCTGCAGAGGACCCCAGTGGGTGCTCAACATACACAGCCACAGATTCTCTGCCTCCCCTGTGCTCACCTCACTTGAAGCCCTGCACCCACCTTATTTCTGCAGTGCTCCCCTAGACCCTACCCTAGACCCAGACTTGTTCATTCCTGTCCCAGCCTTGTTTCCTCTGTGGAATCTGCCCTGCTCCTCCCTTACCTGACTCTACATAATCTAGTTGTGACACTTCCTCACAACTCAGGCTCCAATTCCTGACTCTGACGTGACTCTGGCAGTTGGACTCCAGCCACTAAGTATGACCACCTACAACCCTATTAAGCCCCGTGTAGAGATGCCCCTCCCCGCTGGCCCCAGCACGGGCCTGCCCCAGACTTGCCATGGCCAGAGAGGAGACCCTCCCTCAGCTTGGCCCAAGACCACCGGAGCTGCCTTGGCCGGGGAGAGGTGCCTCTCCCTGGTCCCGAGCTGCTGCAACAAGAGAGGGCTTGGGGCGGGGGAGGGAGGGAGAAGAGTCCTCTCTCCCCATTGCAGCCCCAGGGAAGCCTGTACCCCAAGTCCCTCATCCCCAGTCCCACCCCAGAGCCCACAACCCCCCACACCCAAACCCTCTGCCCCAGCCCTGAACCTCTCCCACTCTCCGTCCCCCAGTCCCACCCTCACCACATGGATTTTGTTAGGTGCACCATAACAAAATTCATTCTGCACATGGATGTAAAAAATTAGAGGGAACACTGCTCTGTGGTGCACCCATTGCTAACCTGAAAGGCGACAACTCCAGAGGCAAGGGCTTGAATGGCTAACAGGCTGGTGGTGTTAGGGTGGTAGGCTGGAGGGTAACAAGGTGACTCACAGTCCTGGGTACCCGAAGAACTGTCACAGTGTCTCAACCACTTACTTGACACTCAGCAGGGTAGGATACAGCAGACAGAGAAAATGGTCTTCCCTTTACACTATACAGGTTCCGTGCATCTGATGGAATCACTCATTTATTGCCATTAGGATGCAGCATGACCAGCCAACTGGAACATTAATGCTGAGATTTCCAAAGCCTGGGTTGCTCAATTTTTAAAGGACAGATCTGCCTATATAACATAAGATTCATATTCTATTATGACTCAAAGGGAGCAGACCCCCCCCTTTTTTTTTAAACAATTTTAATTCCATGGCTGCTAACAGAGCTCTACTTTTCATTGTGTCTTGGGATGCGAGCCCCAAAAATCACATCACTGCAGAGGGTACCTAGATATAAAACTACATAGAGACCTTTTCCACCAGCACCTCAATGGGATTACATGTGCCGCAATGAGCTTTTATTGATTTTGTATCTGTACTTAACTCAAACATTCTGGCAGTGACTGTAATAGGAAAGAACACATTATCTGGGAGGCTGGAAAGGGCAGACTCAGTATTACTATAGCAGCATGTGCTGAACAAACAGCCCCTTTCACCTCCCTGTTACAAATACAAGATTTTCTTAATTGTTCCACTGAGAGACAGGAGAACAACACAACTATTAAAAACAAAAAATTAGAGAGGGAGACAGAAGAGTTATGCCAAAAAATTATTGGGTCAAAGTCTGTCTTGGATCTGCTCCTGCACATTCATCATTCCCGTGGACACCTTTGTAAATTCTCTAAAGGTGAGTCTATACCAAAGAACTGCACCCTTTGGGCAACAAAAATGTAAATAGCAATGATGTTGTCTGTCCTTACTAGTCATGGAGTTTCCGATGCTGTTCTGCCCTGCTTCCATACACAGCTCATAACTCATCCAGAGTAGCATTGTCCTCTAGGTATACACCCAGCAGTTCCCAACACTGCTCCTCGAAGCTGTGCCTTGTAGAAGATTTAGCAAGGCCTTCTAGTAGCAAGGAGATCGTGCAAGAAGGGGTCAAACTCCTACAACTACCTAATATCTACATCCACTTGCATGACATTCTTAACTGAAAAAGGAGGCCACAATGAACAGCTAGAGGGCCTTCACTGGTCTCTCACATTTTCTGCTGAAGCTTCTGAAGGGTAATCACCAAGGATCTCAGATAACCTAGGAGAACTGGTTGAGGGTATGCTGGCAGAACACACAGACAGAAAGCAACCAATGCTGAAGAAGTGGGTTTTTACTCACGAGAGCTTATGCCCAAATAAATCGGTTAGTCTAAGGTACCACCAGACTCCTTGTTGTTTATGTGAATACAGACTAAGACGGCTAGTCCCTGATACTTAATGACAATATTGTAATCCCGTCCAATATCACTGGGGACCACATAACATTAAATGTATGTACCACTGTGGGCCAGGAATGGAATGCAGTGCCGGTGGGGAGGATCCCCACAACTCCTCCAGGAACTAAACACAGAAGAGGGTGATTAAAGTGAATCACTCAGGTAGTAAACACCTCCACAAAGACAGCACCCTTTGGGGAGACCTGCATATATTGGTTCAAATGGGGATTTCCAAAGATAAAGAAATGGCTTTTGATGGAAAAAGGCTGAGTTTAATCTCATGCAGAGGTTTCCTTCTGATGCAACAGACAGGACCATCTGTCCAAGAGGACCCCAACCCTTGTGAAAGTGTTGGAAAGGCACTGGCCTACCAGGGTCCCATAAGACTGGTGTATTTAGTGAGCATTTAAATCGGTTTATTGTTTGTATTATGTTTTTTCTGTAATGTTTTTCCTTTAAGAAAAATGTGCTTGCTTAGAAAAAGCTGTGAGATAACTTGGGCCTTCTGGTAGTATACTGTTCATGGTCCTTGGAGAGAAAGCAAAGTATAGGCTTTTAGGTAGTCTGGCTTTCTGGGGATACCAAAGTGTAAGGCAGGGAGCTGTGCAGCCTTTAAAAAAAACCCAGTCAGGAGGGGGAGAGATGCAGGTTACTGCCCAACAGAGGTGACTGCTGGGAGCCAGAAACTCTGCATGGGTGCCATTGAAGGAGCACTGAGGGGTAACATAGGTATTGGAACTCATGCTTCAGGTCTGTAAGAGGCATTCAAATGCCTCCTCATTCCTGGACTAACCAACCCCATGTAGTGCTATGAAGATATAGCATCACTTGTTCGACCGCTCGATCCAGGATGAGAGTCGGCTCACACTAGGAAAGGGAGTGGGGACTAACCACAAGGAAAAAGACAGCATGAGTCACCCTGTAGAAAACCTGGTTACTCAGGGTAATTACTGGGCAGCTGGGAAATCCACAGTGGATAGAGGGATCAATAGGGCTCCACACCCTTCAGGATTCTCAGAGATCCAGAACATATACGATTTTCTAGGTTACAAAACTATAATCTGATCACACAACAGCAGCCAAATGGTGATTTGGTTATGGTCTGGTAGGTGCGGGATGGAAGTGAAGTGTGCATTTGGAAGGCTCAAAGCAAGGGGAAGGTACTTAATGGCCCACAATCAGCCAGGGGTGCATGTGTCATAACCTCCACCTGTTTTCTGAGCAACGTTTACGGAAGCAAGGGTGAGGTATTTAACAGACTCTGGACTGTGGCCATGGGCCTTGTAGTAAGCTAGGAAATGTAAAGCTAGAATGACAAACAAAGCCACCTAAGGCTGTGACCTAAGTGAACTCAGCCTGCATTAGGTGTGTGAGCTAAACTGGCTATCCTTGGTGTGCATTTTCTATCAGTATCTGGGTGCCTGGGGAGATGGAAGAAACCACAGTTTGAAATAGGAAGTATTAAACATTAGCATTGCTTCTGTTAAGTGTCACTGTTTCCCGTGCTGGCGTTGGCTTTCAGCAGGATATAAACAAGCGTGATTTTCTTTGTATGATAATTTATTTCAACGTATGCGAGTCTGGCAGGGTGCAGGAGTTTATGGAGTAGTGAAGTGGTGATGTATTGAGAGTACATTAAAGCTGGCAAATGGGCTCTTAACCCAGAGATAAATCCTGCAAATCAACTTTATTAAACATACAAAGATGCTGGCCAGCTGCAAAACAACAAAAAATGAAACAAATTTGGTTTGAAGACTACAGGGATGTGAACCATACATCCTGGGGTTCCAGGTCCCCTGGCTCTGCTCACGTGTAGGGGTTGGGGGGGCGGAGCACGATGGAAATGCACAGGAGGGAGGAGACGACTATGAGGAAGTTCAATAAAAACAGCTATAGATCTGTACCGTGGCAGTCTACTGAAGAGGTGGTACACCCTGAACAGGTGCAAGGGGTTTGTTGATGGTATAAGAGAGCTAGGTGTCTGCTCCTACATATGTTCTCTCAGGTAGTCTGTGAGAACTCTTCCTCCTGCCCCTAAGATGACATTTGTTATGTTAAACAATGTTTCTTTGCTTCCTTAATTGGTCTTGTCTTCTCAGTGGGGACTGCCAAATGTGGTGGAGTTGGCTGTCCTAGGCAGGCAGGGAAGGGTTGTGCTGTGGCTTCAGAGCTGGAGATAAGGGGGCGGATGTGGAATTTGGCAAATGGTGTGCCCGGAAGAGGCATATAAGCACACAGAACTATCCCACCAGAGCACCACCAAAAAGAGCTGTACCCCTTGGGTAAAGGGCAATCACTGGGCAGAGAGCAGATTACTACTACTGACTGCCAAGAATCTTATCATATTTGTTCTTCTGTCTCCCCAACCAAACCCCTTGGTGCTTGTCTGTCTCATTTATCTGTTATATCTTGTATTTTAGAAGGTGAGCCCCCTGGACTGGGCACTGTTATTTATTATGTTTTTTAGGCACCTAGCACAATGGGATCCAATCTGGCTGAGCTCTTTAGGTGTTACCACAACAAAAATAAGTAATAAAGAATAAACTTCTCCAAAGGCATTCTCTGCCTGCAGTCCCCTTCTTCTGTCTCTGGAGCTTGGAATTCCCAAATGGCAATGTGGGACCCTGGCACAGTGAGTCTTGGACTCGACAGTATGGGCAGTGTTTTCTTCCTGGTCCCTCACCAGCTGGGTGCAGAGCACCTCAGTACTGCTCAAGAGTGTTGGGCTCCACAGATCACTAAGCACCAAGAATATGATCCAGTTAATCTATACAGAGATTCTCCTCCATACCCTGGAGTGGCTTCTGTTCCCAGCCCCGTTGGAATGGAGCTTCAGCTCTTCTATTTCCTGCTGTCTCTGCTTCCTGGGGCTGGTGATAATTAGATGGGCATTCAGACTTCCTGTTGTAGACCAGGGTTTTGCCAATTACAGAGCTCAGCTGTGACAATCGTTTCCTCCTCAGACATTATCCACAAGCATTCAACATAACCACCTCAGGCCACCTGGCAGCATGGGACTTCTAGATCAGTAGAGTACAGAAACTAGACAAACCTGGCCATCTACGCTGTGGCTGGTGTGCCAATGAGACAGTGGACTATCTTAATCATCAGGATTAGCATACTGTTCAGATCAGTTCCTGTCTGCATTCTGTAACACTTGCCCATACTGGTATTGCCCTGGCCTCTTCTTTTGTCATTCAGTTTTGCGTGCATTCTAAAACAATGTGTGTACCCTCACCTTTGGGGGCGAAGCCAGACTTCTAGGCACCTGCTCCCCTACTTGGTGTAAACATTGCTCGTGCCAACTGGAAACGAACACAAACAGGTTTTGGGCCCCGTCCCCTATGACACTTCTGTGATGTCATAGTTAGTACTTATGGGTCTGTCTGCCATGTGCAGACAGAGAGAAGAGAAAGAAAAACGAATCCCGTGTATCCAGTCCTGTACCCCCGTAACCAAGCTTGATCACCTCGAAGCCTCTCTCTCAGCTCACGTGTTTCAAACAGAGCTTCTACGTTTGCCGGTCGTTACGTGTTGGTTTGTATTTGTAAGTATCGATTATTACTAAATGCTGTATCTTTGTTTATAAATATTGTTAGTAGGTATTTTAGTCATTGTGTGTTTTAAGTTTCATTAAGTCTATTAGCAAATCAAAGGCTGCTCCCTTACCCCTTGTAATTATCCCCAATAAAACTTTAAATTGATTAATTTTAGGGGTGTGTGTGTGTGTGTGTGTGTGTGTGTGTGTGTGTGTCTGCAGTTCGCGTCGTGACCCATACTCTCCTCGTATCCCTTACCATATAGTCTATTGCCACGTGCAGCCTGGTAAATAACAGGCCTGCATTTTTTTTCGCCCCTGCGAATCCGTGGTAATCCACACATACCAGCCCTGGCTGAGTCTGCACTGACGGAGTGTGACACAGTGGTGTGTGACACAATGGTTAGCGTGATTCAAAGCAAGTGCAACCCCCATGAAACTATGACCCATCTGTGTAAGTAGGGGAACTTTTATGCATGGATGTGTGATGTGTCAGACATGCTAGGGTACAAATGACAGCTAGGATGCAAGATTTATATAGTGAACACAAGACCATTCTCCTTTCCTTATTTTAATTTGAGTGCAGATGCAAGATAAATGTAAGTGTTTAAGTTGCATAGGCTGTGCAAAAATCTTCTATGTCGTTGGAATTAAGTTTTGTTTTTTTCCTGAGACACTATGAACACGCAGCTGATTAAAGATTTATCTGTTTGTTTAGAAGCAGTTGGTCTGCTCGTTCATTTTTGGTTTCCCAGCTTAGTCTGTGCAGGAAAGCAGACTACACCACTTCCTTTCTTCTGCAAGGGTACTGGCACTGACACGTCCTTCCTCTGGAGCCCAGAGGTTTGGCGCTGGCCAAGGTGCTAAATGGAAGATTGTGTTTATCCTCTCCTCACCCTTTGTGCATTGCTGGTTGCCTCTGCCAGAACACACAGGAACACTTATCCAGATGCTCACATCGGGGGACAGCACTGATGAGACTGCAGGAGTGGGAAATGCCTTGAGCTGCAGGTTTGGGGCAGCTCTGCCATCTGTTTTTGTGAGTAGCAGCTCTGTTGATAGGCTGGGATTTCTCAGGAGTGTATTCTAAAGTAGTCTATCCCACATTTGACTGTCTGGGTGCTGGTTCATAGGGGAATGCTTTCTTTTCCTAGTTGCTTTCCACTCTCAGGCTACCAGGAGCGAACTGGATAATTACTGATCTTTGGAGTCTGAGGAAGGTCCCAGCTTTAAATCCACGAGCTGTCTCTGTTACCTAAGCATCAAACTTAACAAGTGGGCGATACTTTATACATTCCTCTTTATAAAAACATGTGGGACTGTACTTTAAATCCCATATTACATGTGCAGTCTCTCAAACTCTATATAAAGTAAGGCAATATCTTTCCAATATAGATACATAGGAAGATTCTGTTTCACATACACTAGTGAAAATTTAGAGTAGTGAATTCACTGAAATTACTTTGGATGTACACTGGAACTGAAGCAAAATTTGGAGCTCAGTGTAATGGAACAAAATGTTGCCCTTGATATGGTTATATTTCTGTAGTTGTTTTCTTCTACGTTAAAACACATATCTTATTTCACTGGTGAAAAATTCCTACATTCTAAAATGTTAAAGAGTCTCTGAACGATTCAAGCTCCATACTTTCCAAGAGCCCAGCGTTCCCCGATCATCATAAATACACAAACATATATAAATGAGAAATATACCTTCATCCATAAAGAAAAACCTTACCAGGCTAAAAAAACCCAAAAGATGAATTTTGTTTTAATATTCAAATATCTGTATAAGGGCCGTCAAAGTAATCGCAGTTAACTCATGCAATTAATTCAAAAAAATTAATCGTGATTAATCACACTGTTAAACCATAGAATATCAATTTAAATTAAATATTTTTGGATGTTTTCTAATTTTCATATATATTGTATTCTGTGTTGTAATTGAAATCAAAGTGTATATGTTTATTATAAATATTTGCACTGTAAAAATGACAAAAGAAATAGTATTTTTCAATTCACCTCATATAAGTACTGTAGTGCAATCTCTTCATTTTAAAGTGCAATTTACAAATCTTGGGTTTTTTGTTACATAACTGCACTCAAAAACAAAACAATGTAAAACTTCAGCACCTACAAGTCCACTCAGTTCTACTTCTTGTTCAGCCAATCACTAAGACAAACAAGTTTGTTTAATATTTACAGGAGATAATGCTGCCCACTTCTTATTTACAATCTCACTATAAAGTGAAAACAAGCATCTACATGGCATTTTTGTAGCCGGCTTTGCAAGGAATGGGCGTGCCAGATAAGCTAAACATTCGTATGCTCCTTCATGCTTTGGCCACCATTCCACAGGATGTGTTTCCATGCTGATTTGTTCGTTAAAACAAACAAATAAACAACTGTGAATTCAGTTTGTGACTGAACTCCTAGGGGGAGAATTGTATGTTCCCTGCTCTGTTCTACTCACATTCTGCCACATATTTCATGTTACGGAAGTCTCGGATGATGACCCAGCACATGTTTTTCATTTTAAGAACACTTTTGTGGTAGATTTGATAAAATGCAAAGAAGGTACCAAGGTCAGATTCCTAAAGATAGCTACAGCACTCAACCCAAGGCTTAAGAATCCAAAATACCTTCCAAAATCTGAGAGGGGCAACGTGTGGAGCATGCTTTCAGAAGTCTAAAAAGAGCAACGCTCCGATGAGGAAACTACAGAACCCGAACAACTAAAAAAGAAAATCAGCCTTCTGCTGGTGGCATCTTACTCAGAGGATGAAAATGAACATGTATTGGTCTGCACTGTTTTGGATAGTTATCGATCAGAATCCATCATCAGCATGGACGCATATTCCATGGAATGCCGGTTGAAGTACGAAGGGACATGTGAATTGTTGGCACATCTGGCACATAAATATCTTGTGATGCTGGCTACAACAGTGCGACGAGAACACCTGTTCTCACTTTCAGGTGTCATTGTAAACAAGAAGCAGGCAACATTATCTCCTGCAAATGTAAACAAACTTGTTTGTATTGGCGATTGTCTGAACAAGAAGTCGGACTGAGTGGACTTGCAGGCTCTAACATTTTACATTGTTTCATGTTTGAATATAGTAATTTTTTTTAATTCTACATATGTAAGATCAACTTTCATGATAAAGAGATTGCCCTACAGTACTTGTATCAGGTGAATTGAAAAATACTATTTCTTTTTTTTAACAGTGCAAATACTTGTAATCAAAAATAAAGTGAGCACTGTACACTTCATATTCTGTGTTGTAATTGAAATTAATATCTGAAAATATAGAACACCCACAAATATTTAAAATGGTATTCTATTATTGTTTAACAGTGAGATTAATCATGCAATTAATTTTTTTAATTGCTTGACAATCATATATATATATATATATATAACAATGTTTGATAGTAAAAACCATCACCCTAAGAAACTAACAGTTTAGATCAGTGTAACTCAACCTTGATAGCAGGGACTGGCTTGCAGCCTTCCAAAACTGAGTCAGAGAGATCTCAAGGATTTTCACCGGTCTATGGACCAGTTGTTGAGAAACACTGACTTAGATCACATAGGCCGTTTCAGAAGTGATTAATGGATTTTATTGCCAAATTGAGTCACTATAAAGGGGCCTGATTTTCAGGAAGTGCTGAGAATCCAGTCTCTCAAAAATAAGGATTTAAAAAACAAAACAAAAAACAACAACCTGTGTCTTGAATTAGGCACCAAACTGTGGAACTAAAATCACAAGTAATTTCTTACAAATGTAGCACCCATTTAACTGTGCTCCCATTGACATCCATATTGAACACTTCTGAAAACCTCACCATAGACTGTGGTCCCTGATTTATATATGCAAAATAAAAACTGAGGCTCAGTTAAGAAAATTTGGACCTTGAAAACTGTCACTTTGGTAACAATCCACAAGGAGTTTCTCTTATGTACTGTAAATATGTCAGCGCAACAGGATATCACTTTGCAACTTTACTGAATGTCGCATTTAAAAAGCCCCTAGCAGGGAACTAAAACCCCAGTGAGCCAGGAGAACTGATGATAACATAGGTGCAGAAGACTATGAGATCATCTCTGCTTCCAAACAGGAGCTGAAGGGGCCCAGAAGGCTCAGCATCAAAGGCCATGACCGCTAAAGTGGCAGATTGTAACAACTGCTTTCTAACCACTGAGGAAAACATTTTGGAAACATTGCATGATGTGTAGGGACAAATAGGGACAACAACAGAGCATACAGACTTACCTACATGCATGAAATGGTAATACAGGTTCCGGGGGAAGTCATCAAGAAAACATGAAAAGTAAAAAAAGAGGAAATAAATTAGTTCAGAGGTATGTAATTACAATTAGCTACAAAAAAAAAAAAGAGTAAAAAAAAGAGAAAGAACTAAAGGCTCTCTTAGGAACTGTTGAATAAATAGCTGTACTGCTTGCTTTTTGTATGGCAAATTGGTCAGCCACTGCCTTACTATATAATGCATATGAGCTGGGTTTCACATAAGTTGGGTGAGGTGATATCTTTTATTGGACCAACCTCTGTTGGTTAGAGACACAAGCTTTTGAGCTACCCAGAGCTCTTCTTCAGGTCTAGAAAAGGTAGTCAGAGTGTCACAGCTAAAAACCAAGGGGAGGAGGGGGACATTGTTTAGCAAGCAACTAACACATATTGTAAGAGAGCACTCAAGGTGAAGTTGGCCAATCAACACCTCTGCAGTTATGGGGCAAAGAAGGGCAATTAGTGCATTATAGACTGCTGTAATAAACCATAAATCCAGCATCTTTCTATTCAATCCATGATTTTTAGCATCTAGCAAATGAACTTAAACTCCCAGGCTCATCTTTTGAAGATGTTGTACATGTTTCCTTTGAGGATGAAGACAGAGGACAGCTATATAATGATTTATTTATTTTTAAGTGTTCACCCACAGGTTTTATGGTAGGGTTATTTTGTTTTTTGTCTTATTTTTCTATAAGAGTTCATTCCAGAGTGTAGTAACTGTCTGAGTTTCACCCACATAGTGGTTACTAGAGCATTTAGTACATCGGATGAGGTATACCACATGTTCTGCAAGGCATGTGTAAAAGCTGTGTTGTGGATTTAACAATGTCAGTTCCATTCAGCACTACCTTTGTCGGCGTTGTTGCTTTCTACCGTTAGCTACATAGTGGGTAAATGAGGAGGAGGAGGAAGGCGGAGAGGGCTTGTCAACATAAAGGGAGAATGGTACATCAAGAAATCAACACATTGCGGACAAAATATAATAATTCCTGCAGGGTTCAGTGGAGTTGCTTACCTAAGGTAAGGGGTTCAATATAAAATCTGTGGTGAGACTGCTAAAGGCTTGACCTTGCCAGATACTAAGTGCCCTCAATGCCCATTGATTTCAACTGAGCAGTTTTGATTTCCTGCTGGGTCCCTTGGTTTTGGGATATGTTAAGGCAAAAGCAAATTTCAAGACGAGACAGCCACAAAGGGGGGGGGGGGGGAACCCTAGGTTTTTAAAAAAGTTGAAATCTTCAAAATACCTTGTTTATTTTGCACTGGTTCCTTTTAGCAAGGCTCCTGCAGCATGCAATGATTCACTTAACATAATGGAGCCCCATTCATTAAGGTTGTTGCATGGCAAAGTGAATAATTAGTGCTTGGCAGCACCTGCATTGGTCACTTAGATCTCACCATTTCCACTGCAATCCGAGGTGAAAGGAAATGGACATGCTGTGTTTATACCATGCTTCCACTGCATGCCAAATCAGACTACGATTTTATCATCAGTCTCACAACATATAGAATACTTTCACATTCTCTCCCTATACCTGGGAGTGAAATATCCAGTGAAATTTCCCTATTCAAAATGGTCCCCAAATCTCACTGTTTTCAGTGTGACAGAAGTCAAGCTGCATTCAGAGAAAATGGCTTTCATATATGGTTAGAGGGCAAGACGGGACTATAGGTAGCTGAAGAGCTGCAACAGGAATAGGTAGGAAGCAGGAGGCAGACTGAGGAGGGGGCAGTGGTAAGAGGTATAGCAGAGAAAGAGAACATTAGGGGAAGGAGGAAAATGTGGGGCTAAGTGACCATGTGGGTCAGGAAACTAGGAGGGATCATGGAAAGCAATCTCTGCCTCAGGCAGCATGCAGAGCTATAGCATTTTCTTTATTTTTTCATAAACTTAGAAATAATTTAATACCAGATAAAATGAGCAATTCTTGAGCACAGGCCAGAACCCAGCAGTGCAGGCAAGTTGCTCACAAATGTCCCTTCACTTGGCTCTGCCAAGGCACCTTAGTCTTGACCAGCAATATTCCTAGCTATTTCCTGACCCCCTACACAGCTTTGCTCCTATACCTGTGTACTGACCCGTGGCACTGCAACCCCATAAAGACGGTCGATGCACCTCAATCTTCCTAACTCAGGACCATGCACTATCAGTGCAGTGAAGGGTTCCAGGAAGGGAACAGCCTAGGATTGTTGATGGCCAGGACTGAGGTGCATTCAAAAAGATTATGTAGGATCCCAGCCCTGGCTAGCTGAGGGTGTCTTGGGTCACTCATTTGGATGGCTGTCAGGGGTGAAATCCTCACCCAGAGCCAAAAAAACCCATACACCTCCAATAAAAAGAAATCATCCTTCCTAGGGCCTAGCTTATTAACAAAAATGTAGTTCCCTATTTGAAATGTCAGCCTAAACTATCTCCTCTTATCTGCCCCATTCCTCAGTCCCTCTCCTGGAGGGCTACCCACACCTCACATCCAGATGAGCCAACTGTATGCTGACTGTTCTAGTACATAGCAAACACTCCCTCTTAACACTCCCTCACAGGTTCAACACCTGCTAAAAATGTTGGGGTTCCAGGCAGCCAACTGGAGTGGATATTAAATCCATCCCAATTTAAGGAAAGTAAGACTGCCACTCATTAGCTCCACTAGTATTTACCCACATTCAGCCGGATTAACAGATTCCATCTTGGATACACCATCCTCATTGGAAAACAGCCTGAAGATAGAGGAACTGTGGCTTGAGAACCTTGTAGATACCCATCAGAATCACCCTCTCTGTAAGCTTGTATGTGACAGAACCGAGAGATGGGCAGATAGCTCTTGGGATCTGCCAGGCATTTTCCTGGTTTCACAACTGCTACAATTTCTGCCCTGCACCATATTTTTGGGATACACTTGTCCTGCAAAAAGTCAATTGAGGAACCAAAGCACACAACTTTTTATCTTTGAGCCTAGGTGAAGTAGGAAGTTTATATGTGTATAATCCAGGCCTGGAGCTATCCTGTATTCATAAACTTTATGGCCTGGCCCAGCTCCTTCCCTGAAAAAAAGAGCCATAAGGTTTGAAACCACAGTAGGAACCTGCCACTCCTCCATAACCTCAGTTTCAACCGCACAGCACAAAGGCTTATCCAAGTTCTATGTGAGGCCATGTGGGATGTAACAGCATTTGAAGTGAGTAGAAGCTCCTTTTTGCTGAACCTGGAATCTCCAAAAAGTCTTTTGTGATCTGGCCAGCTTCTTAGTCTGATTCATTCATTAAGTATTAGTGTGAATCATCACTGGGTATGCATGTTATAGTCCAAGGTACTTCTTTTGGAATCTAGCAACAGGCAAACTGCTATTTTCTGTGTTAAGGGATTAGTTGAGTGTGGAGAGATGACAGTTCACTGTTTTGACTTTTAAACAACATATTTTTAGTTAAACACCTTGGGGCACTGGCTGATGCAGAAATACAACTAGAATAATTATTTTAGTTTAAATTGTTTTGGGAAATAAAACCACCACTTCGCATTCAGGCAGTGCTTTTTCTCACAACTTAAAGCACTTCTTAGCAGTATTATCCCTATTTTATAGATGGCAAAAACTGGTGCAGAATGTGATTAAGTGATTTGTCCAAAGCCCCACAGTGCACCAAAAGCAAAGCCATGAATAGAAACCAGAAGTATACCTCAGAAGCATTATTTCAAACAATTCATCTTATATTCAGAATAGGAACTGAAAAAGAAATAACATTCCTACTTTTTTTTCTTAAAAAAATGACATTTTACAAAAGTGTTGATGACTTTCACAGCTTCCAGAAGCAACTAACATTTCAGTGAAACTAATCCATATGGTAGATACATTCTTCTGTATACCTCATAAAAAGGATCATGTAGAACGAAACTGTACTGATGCTAATTGTCACTAAAGAGTCTTCATTCTCCCTTATTTTATGAAGCTAATTAGGTTTACATTTTCTTTTTATAGACTGTTGTGATAATCACAGTTTCCTCTCTCCCACACATTTAAAAGGCATTTGGTGTTAGGCTTTGAGACTTATCAAAACTTTAGGATATTTAGTAAGCTGCGAAAAAAGTCAGATTTTTCCCCAATGTCATTTTCAGAGCAATACAACATTAAGGATATATTGTTTTGTCTCTGTTCATAGTTTTCTGGATAGAGTAATTCTCTATAGGTGTGCTAGTACCAACCCCCTTTTTTGATCTGTAATCACCACACATATTTTTTGGCTTTACCTAGTTAGCATAGCACTTTCTGCACCACTCAAGAATTTTTGGTAGGTTTTTTATTTTTTGTTAGTTTATTTATGTAGTGGAACACAAAGTTTGTTCTTGAGAACTGGGAGCAGAACTCAGGTCTCCAAAAACTCAGCCCTCTGATATTCCAGCTATTCCATGAGGTCTCTGAAACTAAGGGCTATGATGGGAACTGTGGCCAATGGAATGGTTTTGAATGAAAACAAGCACATAGTGGATAGGACACTGGACTGGAAATCAAGAGACCATGGTTCTGTTGTCAGTTCTGCCATTGTCCTGCTGTGTGACATGGGTGCCAACTCAGTGAATGCTCCAGGGCTGGAGCACCCATGAAAAAAAAAATTAGCGGGTTCTTAGCACTCACCAGCAGTCAAGCTCCCTTCCCCCTCCCAGTGCCTCTCACCCACCAGCAACCCCACTGATCAACTCCTCCCTGCACCTCCTTCCTGATGCAGCCAGCTGTTCCTTGGCATGCAGGAGGTGCTGCAAGGGAGGGGGAGGAGTGGGGACAAGGCATACTCAGGGGAGAGGGTGGAGAGAAGTGGGGTGGGAAAAGGCAGGGGGGGCTGGGCGAAAGGAGTGGAGTGGAGGCAGGACTTGGGACACGGGGTGGGGGTGAGTGACATACACCCCCTGGGTGGAAAGGAAGTCGGCACCTATGACACTAGACACCTCTCTATGCCTCTGTGTCCTCTCAAGCCTTTTGCTTGACTGGAAGCTTTTCAGTGCAGGGACTGTCTCCCAATATATGTTTATACACTGCTTAGCACAAAAGGACCCTGATCTTGGTTAGGGCCTCCATATGCCACTGTAATACAATTTATGAGATCATCATATATGTCTTCCTGGAATCTCTATTATTAAGGTGACAGCCTTGAATTGGCAAAATTAAAATGAGGCAAGACTGTCTTAATGCTCGCAGAACTGCCTTTTCCTGAGATCAGTCACTGCCCCCACACAACAGCTGTCAATAGCAGCTCTTATTTCAAATGGAAGTAAATGCTTCTGCCCTACATATGCTACTTTGTGGCTTGGAAAGACCATTGATGTTGATAGAAAGGATGAAGGTGAACTTTCAGAGAGGAAAAAAAAACCCGTCTCTGCTGTGGTCCAACTAGAGCGACTTGCTGTCTGCTGTTACACATTCAAAGGGTCAACACGGTCAATGTTCAAAGCCGGCAGGCTGCATTTTCTTTCCCTCAGTTCTCTGTGCTGAATCCAAACTTTGGTGCCAGACTTGCCAACATGCAACAAGACAAAAACCCATTGAGGAGCAGCAACCACCAATATCAACACAACAAAAGAGCCATAGAGAGCCCCTGGGAGCGCTAACTTGTACATCAAACAGATCTTTCTTAAAATAATGCACAAAGAATACACACATGGATACATTCATTACAGCTACAAGGACAGGGGGAAAAACACATCCTAAAATACAGCCCTCCACTCCTGGGCTGAGCACAGAATAAACTCAGAGTGTTCTCACAGACCTCCCATTCACCAGAGCAGCTCAATTCCAGCTCTGGATTTCCCCACAGAAACTCATGCAATCAAGCAACCTTAACCATCTCCTTCCTCCTCTCGCCCCCCCCCCCCAAAAAAAAAAAGATTTTTAACCTTAAGAGTATTAAGAAAGAAGACTCTGCCAGATGTCTTTAACAATAAAGGCTACCCCAGGCCTAAAATATAAATAAAAAAATACAATTCCAAGTTCAGTCTCTGGATTCTGAAGTTACCAAGTTCTGGCCACACTTCCTCAAAAGCTTTATCCCAGGTTCTCCTCCTCTTCCTACCCTCACTGCTGAAAACACTTCAGTGATGGAACTAATTGCCAGTCAGACAAACAACAATTAGCTTACTCCCTCCCATACATACTAGCATGTCAAGAATAAAGTAGCTTGACAGTTTTTAAGGGGAGACGGTACCAGCTATAATGATCTAGCCTGACCACACATTTTCACCCTGTGATTTTCTCACCCAGCTCCATAATTTGTACTTGAACTACAGCCATGGGGCTCAATTATTTCAACACTGGACCCCTTCCTCAAATCTTGTTGGGACCCATTCCTATTTAGCCATATGGGAAAGGCAAGGTAGTTGTGACCTCGACACCTACTTCATAGGATCAGATTGAGACTCCATGAACTAATTCCAATCTTAGACATGCACCCTCAATTTAAAGATCCCCTATTAAAGGAGAATCTATCACAATGTTGGGTAAGTTGCTCCAAAGGCTATTTACTGGGGAAGGAGGATCTTGTGTTCAATGCACACTGTCATCACATAATAGTACTAATCTGCTATGATATTTTTTGACTTGGTCATTTGATCACTCAGTGGGAAAGAGTTTGGTGGATACAGTCTCTGAATGTTCTCATGGTAATGAGCAGAAAGTCATCCCCTTAGGAGACCTAAGGCAGAAGAGCAGTTCATTTCTTGTGTCTCAAATGTGATCAAAGATTTTCGTAGTATTAGGGGTTTGGCTCACTATATTTACTGGGGGGAATGGGTATCTTCAGAAACAAGGAAACTTGAACTATGAATAGCACAGTAAGCCTACCTGTTGCTTGAACCACAAGATAGCCAGAGCTCTGAGGATAGGCAATAATCATATCACCTCAGAGAAGGAGGCAGGCTAGTTCTGTCAAAGTTATTATCCAACAGCCTCTGGTGGCTGGTTGTAAAATACAGAACAGCTTCCTTTAAGGCTATAGTTTTTCCCTTGATGGCTAACGGGTCAGTATCATGTGAGTACAACTAAGGGCTAGTCTACACTAGAATCGCTTCACCGACGCAGCTGTACTGATGTAGCAGTGCTGATGCTCTATGCCCATGGGAGGAGAGAGCTCTCCCGTCGGCATAATTACTCCACCGCCCTGAGTGGCGGTAGCTATGTCAGCAGGAGAGCTTCTCCCACCTACATAGCACTGTCCATGCTGGCGCTTAGGTCGAAGTAACTTGTCACTCGGGGAAGGTGCTTTTTCACACCCCGGAGTGACAGTGGTTATACTGAAGTAAACGCTAGTGTACTATACAAGCCCCAAGCGTGTGCATCTGCTCTATAGAGGGAAAGAGAGGCAAAGATAATGAAAGGGGGGACAGAGGTGAAAGCACTAATGCTTATACTTGGAGAGGAGCAATGTCCTCTTGAGGAAGGTCGGTCACACACACACACACACACACACACACACACACACACACACACACACACCCTTCGGTGAAGGTGGTAGCTGAATCAAGGGAGAGCCCACAAGAAACAGCAACATCCTAAAGGAAAGAGAATAAAAACAGACTTCTCACAAAACAGATTTGTGGATATACGTAAAACAGGAACAGAAAAAGAGAGGGGGAGTGGAAGAATATACTGCAATCGCTGTATATACTAAACAGTCTAAGCAGTTTTCAGGCTTTCTGCCAAACACGTTCCTGATTTGTGGTGGGACAGTAATTACATAAGCTATACATTTTTAAAGGACTTGTTACCAGTCAGCTCTGTGTTCTTGGGAAACCATGGCACAGTATCCAGCCTGACTCATGAAGGACACCCCCACCTGTCCCCCAGCCTCTGGAACCAAAACTGATCAGAAGAAAGACTTATGGAAACTCCCCTAGCCTCATTTGCATTGAAGATGGGACAGGGATGCATCTCCATTAGCATACAGAATGGTGAAGAGAGATTCCAAATCAAGAACTGCGCTGAACTCTGGGACCAGAAAAGCAGGGAAGCACTGCATGATGGGGCATCTCTACTCCAGATGTTAATGAATCCACAGCTGCACATACGGAGCTCAGTAGTTATCAGAGCAATTCTAGTAATAAATTCTTTATTGGTATCCAAAATACTGAAGCTGCCTAACTGCATTGAGAGCTCCCTGGAAGGAACACCATCCATAGCCAGGAATGATCAGCTCCTATTGTCTAACCTGAACAAAACAACTTTGAGCCAACAAAACTACTCCCTTGAGCCATCACTCTACCCATAAACAAATCTAATGTTCTCCCTTGAACCATTGCTGTTTTCCCCACAAAAAAACCCCTACCCATGCTCAAGTAAGTGTTCTGATGCCTGGATCCAAAATCTGCATCGGTTCCATTGAGACTTTACCTTCTCTTGATTGATTATGCGGGGGGCTCTGCCTGTCTCCAGCACTCCGAAACCTCGGCTACCACCAAACTTCATGAAGTGGTGAGAACCCAACTCTCCCTCTCTCATCCCCCCACCCCTTACTCTAGGTAGATGTCAAGAATCAGAGAGGTAGCCGTGTTAGTCTGGAATAGCAGAGGTAACAAAGTCCTGTGGCACCTTAAAGACTAACTATAAAGTTTTGAAGCATGAGCTTTCGTGGGCTAATACCCACTTCGTTGGATGCAAGCAGTGGAAGTGGGTATTAGCCCACGAAAGCTTATGCTTCAAAACTTTATAGTTAGTCTTTAAGGTGCCACAGGACTTTGTTACCTTTACTCTAGGTAGCGCTTTCTAACCCTGACTTGTGTGATCAGTTACAGTTTTCTACATCTGACTTTTGAAATCACATTTAATATAAATTTAATATTGTAACTGTTTTGTCTGGCTCTCTTTGTATGGTTATTACCTGTCAATAAATAACTTTTATGGTTAGCTAGTTGCTCTCGGGATTCTGGTTTCCCCATTTGCTTTGCAGCAACACTCCTCTTATCTAAGCTAAAGATCCCTGTAGCGCCCCAAAATCCTGTGGGGTTTGCTCATCAAGTGAGTTACTACCAGAACAATTGTAATGTGAAACTGGGGACAGGGACATGCTGAACCTGTGGCAGAAGAGGGTGTCAGCTTGGAAGTGCTGCTCGACCCAGTCTGCTGAATCCAAGGGCATATAACGGTGACAGCTTGAGAGTGCTACTCGACCCAGCCTGCTCAAGCGTACTCTATTCTGGTGCTGTGCCTGCAGCGCATGAGGGTGGCAGCTTGGAAGTGCTGCTCAGCCCAGCCTATTGAGTCCGGGGACATATAAAAGGTCAGCTTGGGAGTGCTGATTGACCAGGTCCTACAGGATAGCTCCACTGAGGGCATGGTTAGACTGGTGCTTTGCAGCGCTAAAACCCTCCATTAGTGCTATAATCATCATACCATACACACTTCAAAGTGTCATTTAGAGCATTTACTCGCCGTTTAAAGCGCTATTAAACCTCCTTTTCGAAAGGCAGAAGGCTTTTAGTGCTAGCGCTGTAGCGCAAGGGTGCAAATGTGACCACCCAGGAATAACTCATTACGCTGTAAGGGAATCAACAAGCCATTTAAGGCAAATGATGTCAGTGTTGTTTTGAAAAAGGGCGGAAGAATCAGGAAGTAGCTTATCAGTTTCTCTCTTAAAACTCACAGCCGATAAGCACCGGAAATGCTGACCGATCGAGCTGTGTGAGTGCACTGCAGAGCCTGGTCAGTTTCCTAGTCACTGACAGCCTCAACTTGTCTCACTGCCTACAGGTTCCCTGTTCCCCCTTACCCCCCTCCTTTGCAAAGCATGTTGCACCCAGCTGAATGCTGGGTTACCTGCCCATAATTCCCCACTCCCTGTGCCGCCAGAATCACCTGAAATGTGTCCATGCTGTAGCGCTGAAGGGTCTTAATCTGCACAGGCTGTAGTGAGATACCTATTGCACTAAATTTGGAAGCGCTATACACACACGCGCTATAATCTGTAGTCTAGCCATACCCTTAGAGGGAACTTGCTAAAGGGAGAAGAGCATCTCTTTATGGAAACACAAGTTACACAAGCAGTAGTACATTGCTAGAATTACAGAACATCCCCCTCCCCGCCCCTGAAGAGTAACCCTAATAAATGAGTGTACCCCAAAGTAACAGGCAAATCTGGTGACAGTCCAAGTACCATTTATATGTCAAAGTGATTTATGGTCCAGCCACAGCCAGAAATGAAAATGCTGCTCATATAAAAATACTGTCCTTTGTATCAGGGATGAAAGGAATAATAGGTTCTTACAAGAGTTAACAAAGTCCTGTGGCACCTTAAAGACTAACTATAAAGTTTTGAAGCATGAGCTTTCGTGGGCTAATACCCACTTCGTCGGATGCAGGCAGTAGAAGTGTTCAATTGTTCACAAACAGGCAGTTATAGAAAAGTAGGTAAGAGCCATGGGGGAGGTGAAAAGGTTAGTCCAATTAAGCTGAGCCAGCTTGTTATCTCCGATCAGGGAGTGTGGATTATTCGTCTAGCATTTGAATGGGGTGTGTGGACATGGAGAGATGAGAAACAATGTCTGTAATGAGCCAACCATTGTAGATCCCGGATCAACCATACCATCACTGGCTCATTCACCTGTACATCAACCAATGTCATATATGCCATTATATGCCACCAGTGTCCCTCTGCTATGTACATCGGCCAAACTGGACAGTCCCTACGAAAAAGGATAAATGCACACAAATCAGATATTAGGAATGGCAATATACAAAAACCTGTAGGGGAACACTTCAACCTGCCTGGACACACTATTACAGATTTAAAGGTCACCATTCTGCAGAAAGGGAACTTCAAATCCAAACTGCAAAGAGAGACTGCAGAGCTTCAATTCATTTGCAAATTCAGCTCACACACTTTGGGATTGAACCGGGATCTACAATGGTTGGCTCATTACAGACATTGTTTCTCATCTCTCCATGTCCACACACCCCATTCAAATGCTAGACGAATAATCCACACTCCCTGATCGGAGATAACAAGCTGGCTCAGCTTAATTGGACTAACCTTTTCACCTCCCCCATGGCTCTTACCTACTTTTCTATAACTGCCTGTTTGTGAACAATTGAACACTTCTACTGCCTGCATCCGACGAAGTGGGTATTAGCCCACGAAAGCTCATGCTTCAAAACTTTATAGTTAGTCTTTAAGGTGCCACAGGACTTTGTTAACTCTGCTATTCCAGACTAACACGGCTACCACCCTGATTCTTGAGGTTCTTACAACTGTTTCCCCAGGGCTGAAATAGTTTTCCAGCCAAGGGCCTTTTCATTTTGTTTTAAACTCTTTTTGAACACGCTACACTGATACAATCAAACAACACAGGGTCAAGGGGCGCAGACTTTGCTCTGCGTTTTCTATCCGTGACAAGAAGGTCTTTTAGGGCCTTATCTCAAACCCATTGAAGTTAATAGAAAGGAGACCTATTCATTTCAGTGGGCTTTCACTCAGGCTTTTACACTATAAAGACAAAATTTTCAGAAGTTGTGATTTTGGTACCCAACTTCAGAGATCTAAAAGTGGCTTGGTTTTCAGAAGGCTGGAGCTCAGCACCTTTTGAAATTCAGGTGTCTCAAACTGGCCAGCCAAAAATCACCAAGTATATTTGAAATGTCTTGGACTCAGCTCCTCAGTGCAGAGACTGGTCATTTATTCATTGGCTGCAAAGCACAGTGTACTCCTATGCCATTATATATACAAAAAGATAATGCTTCTCTAAATGTGAAATGAAACTCAGCAGATAATCTTCCAGCAAAACTCTAAATGGATATCTTTTTGATTTTTTGTCTGGAAGAGATTGTCAAAGGCATCCAACTAGAGGTGCTTTTCATCAGTTAAAGACAAGGTGGCCAGGAACTCCTCTGCTTTGGTCTCTCCAGAGCCATCACTCCTCTTCAGCTGCCTTTTGCATAATCCCACTTGTTCTTTTGGGAATACAATGAAATCTAGATTTGGTATCCTGTTTTCTTACAAAATAGAAACCCCTATACATGAAGGAGGAATCCCCAGAAACCCGAATCATAAGATACTAGGATAGTACAGACACCTTCCCCCCCCCCCCTTTACAAACTTCCTAAGTAAAGTGAGCGTATTTTTTCAAACACTAAAGTGGAGGGATATTTACCCGGTTGAACTGAACTGGGTTCTAGAGGAATTTGGAGACAGGAGATTGTTATGCACTGCCAGTCCACGAAAAATCAATACAGTAATCTATCTAGTATGGCACCCTTGTCTCCTGGATGAGGGCAGCCATGTCCCCAGCATAGGTGTCAGCCTTCACTTCTCCTAGCTTGGCCTCCCACAGCTATTCCCTTGGGCCAATCCTTTCCCTCTTTTATATCTGCCATGGCGTGAGACAGTAGAACAAAGTAATGCTCTTTGACAATCAGCACCAAGATAGACGGTGAATTCATCAAAAGGGACCTTTTCTTGACTTCATATTATCCCCCAAAGAACCTGTTCCTTAGAGCCAGAAAGGATCAGAGATGTCAGGAGGTGGTGTAACCACAAATATTTAGAAGGCTGGATGGTCACAGGGTATGATGCAGGTCAGGATCATGTGAGACTGTGGCCACGCAGGGTGCAGAATGAGGCTGGAAACTTTAAACAACAGTCTGCAATTGATCACCACATTGCCAGCAGCAGAGTTTTGTTCCTGTTCCGTTTTCAAGGGGGCTGAAGGAAGAGTTATTTCACTGTATATGGATGAAGCTAGCCAGGAGAGTCTTCAACTCCTCATCACTGCTTTATCCCTGGACCAGTCAGGAGGAGGACTGGACATGGGAGGACGCCATTAGTACACTAGCCACGTGGTTTGGCCTCAATCTACAGACTGTCTAATGAAATGTCAGTAGCAAATGAACAGGTGCCTAACTGTTCTTGAAATGTTCTCTGATGCTAGTGATCCATTGGTGGCAGCGGCAGGCAGTGAAATCATCACAGTCAACTGGTTTAAAAGGTCAATCAGGCAGACCAAGGTCACAAGAGACCTTTGACCTTCAATTTCCATACTCAGTGAGCTATAGTTTTGACTCTCTCTGCTTTCCTAAAACCCAGAACACTTTTTCCCCCAAGTTCTCCTCCACCTCCTCTTCCCTGCCTGTTCCTGGCATTGGAATTTCTCAAGGGTTCATCTACATTATTCAGAACAAGTGCAAATGTGTGACCTAATCAACACGCTGAGACTTAACAAAAGAGGGTTACAAACATCTAGAGGGCTCCTGAATGGAGAGACAGCTCTCCCTCCCTCCCCCTTTTCTCTCTAGCATTCCCAAGAGACCTGAAACTGTTAATCTGCATCACAAGCCCCAAGCTCACTGAAAGCAGCCTTTTTCACAGTTAGCAGCAGTGGGCGTGATTTATTATTGCACTCAGCCCCAGGTTGCCAGCCACAGCGTTGGTTGTATGCAAGGAAACCTTAAAGAAGTCAGTCAATAGGAATCCAAGGGAAAAAACAGAACTAAAAACAACGAAAGGAAAGCGAGAGAGTGAAGAAGACACTGGAGATTGATGGTGTACTAATTTAATCAGATTTTTTCTGCACTCTGTTTAAAATGGAAGGGGACAGATCAAAAGCAGGAGTGAAATTATGCAGCCCTAGAAGCTGAATGCTCTCCTTGCTGATATCCCAAAGGAAATGGCAGAGAGCATAAAATTCCTAAGACTGACAAATCTTTTACCTGGTTTTCCTCTTCCATTAAAGAAAAAAAAAAAAGAGTTTGGATTTCTGCATCAATAAAGCTTGCTTTCTACCATAGACTGTAGAACACAAAAAGCCTGCAGGTATCTGGACAGCTAGGGACTGTTGTTTAGGATGGGGAAATCAAAACAAAAGGGAAGAAAAGTCTACAAAAGCAATGTTTTCCATAACAAGGACACAGCTTCTGTGTTTTAGAAGTATTAGTTCTGGCTTCAGTCACAACCATAAAAGAATTTGACAAGTCCCTCTCGCTTCCTAGCTTCTACAAAACCACACCAGTTTGGCACAATTGGCAATCTCTGCTCCGGGAGAGACCCAGGGAGAGTGCAGCAGGTCAGGATGGAGGTGTCCTGCCAGAGCTGTGGGAGAGGGGATTTTATAATCTCATGTTTTTACACTGTGCTTGGCTCACAGCAGTGCTATTTTTGACAAGTAGTAGTTCATTTTTGTAGTATTCACAATATTACTGTGGTTGCACAGGAGCAAATGTATCAGGTTGCAAACCAGTTCCAGTTATAAATCCCTATTTCTTCTCTCTCATGTCCTAAAATTCTTCATTTGGGCTGAAATTTTCTATACTTGGTCTCAGGTGAAAGGAGGATTTTTGGGGGCATGTTAAATTTTGAGGACAATCTGTTCAGCCTTTTCTGAATTATGCAAGGCCAGATACATAACTCAGATTTGAAACTGGGCACATAAATCAAGTGCTCCTTTTGAAAGATGCCTATGGGTCACATTTGAAAGAGTAAAGCGAAAGATATTGGAAAAAATTACATCTGAGCAGGCTCTGTAGGCATATTTTTTTTAAACAGAGCTTTTGTTTCGCAAAGGTCTTGTTTGCCTCATTCACTGAGGATCGCAGAGCATCCTGCCTCCTTCACCATGCTCTTTACAATGTCATAGAAAGTACATCTCATATCAGTTGGGAAATAGTAGGTTAGCATGTCAAACAGGACTGTATGCAGAATGAATGTGCACATTGCAACTAAACTTTGGCATTTCCTGATTTCCAAGTGACTCACCATGCAATCTTTACTTTGTTTAATGTCAAATTATGTACCTTACTGTACAAAGTGAGCAACTGTGCTGAAAAGAAATTATGTAAAAAAATTATACTGTGGACAGGGGATGTAATTTCAAATCCTCATAACTCAGCCAAATCACAGCCAATTAGAAACAGAAATGTTTAAAAGGTATTAGAATAAGTTGCAATTCTCCCCTCCCCACAGGGAAAAGTTCATTCTTCACTCAAAAAGGACAACTGTATTTTGCTCAGATTTTCCAAATAAATGGTAGCTACAGATAGGAAACAGCTCTAGACAACTACATCCTAGCAGGTAAAAAACATTCAGAAAGTTACAAAGAACTGAAAACAGGGGGCTATAATGAAAACATTCACACAGCCTATGGCTATCACTGGGTTCCAGCTAAAACAGATTAATTGAATGATTTAGTTACCCAGGCCAGTCTGTTGTATTGTACCTTGTTCATGAGACCTAACAGCCTTCATATGTGTCCATATCTGCTGGATGTACAAATTCCAATGCAAACGAGCCTGCTCACAGCTGTATTAAAATCTCCCCTTTAATTCTATTTACAGTTCTACTTTAAATGCCACAAAAGGTTCCTGAATGTTTCTCAGCTGGTAGATGGACAGTACGCAAGCAAATTATTCCCAGCTCAAAATCTGAATTTTCAAATGAGAGTCAATTCCACAACATTCCTGAACGCCACTAGAATTTACAGAGGTCTGGGCCATGCCAGACAAAGCTGGGAAGAAAGAGGTTTTAACCTCGCATTCCCAACAAAGAATACTTTTCTCCTTCCTCTCTCCCTCCCTCACTCTACAGCTCGCCTCTGAAAAAGTTCCCTGTCCCCAGAGTGCAGATGGACAGAATAATTTAAAATTAAAGAGCAACAAGATACAATCTGCAGAAACCCAGTATCAGACCCTTCCTTCCCATTTTGTGAACAGGCACCTATATTGCAAAATACAATACATACATTGTAGAGTGCAGTTATGTCCACAAATTGTTAAGCATCACTTTAAACAAATCACTCATATGCCAAGAAAGTTAAAGAATATTTGTTTAATTGATGGGAAAAGGAGGTTTTAGTTTACAAACAGCATTTCTTTCTGCTCTTAAAGTGATATAAATGAATAATAATACATTACTTTGCCTAGTTTGTTTTAATTCCAGGCTGTTAAACAGCTGAACATCAAATTTGCCTGACACTGATGTGGAACGACAAACGCATTTCTAGAACCTTGGGCGCCACTTTTCAGTAACTGTGGGTTCAGACCCACACAACTCTAAAATGAAGAGCTACATTGTCGAGATTTGATGTTTTAGACTCAGGAGTAAAAGGAAGTGGTTACCTTAAGCTCACTTGAAAATAAAGAGGACTTTTGTGAGAGGAAGTACAAGGCAAAGATTTGGAGTCTCTAAAAGTAAAGGTAGCAGAGTCCTGTGGCACCTTAAAGACTAACTAAAGTATTGAAGCATAAGCTTTCGTGGGCTAATACCCACTTCGTCGGATGCATCCGACGAAGTGGGTATTAGCCCACGAAAGCTTATGCTTCAATACTTTAGTTAGTCTTTAAGGTGCCACAGGACTCTTTGTTACCTCTGCTATTCCAGACTAACACGGCCACCTCTCTGATTCTAAAAGTAAAGACTCATTTCTCTGTGCAAGATTCAATTCTTGTCCACCCACAACACCTTCAACAATAATCTCAGGATGGGAATTGTGAGCAGACTTGTTTCTAATATCTAGTTTTTATTTGAGAACTATTTACCTTTCATTCAAATGCTGCCAGTGTTTAACAGCCATTTGTGATTTGAGAGAAGCAGTGAATGTGGTCCAGAGGATAGCACACTGGACTAACAGTCAGGAGACCCTGGTTCTAGTATCAGCTCAGCTGCTGCTGACCTGCTGTGTGACCTTGAGCAAGACATTACACAGCTACATGCCTCAGTTTCCCATCCTGTCTGGTCTAATTAAATAGGAAGCCCTTTGGGGTAAGGGCTGTGTCTCACTACGTCTGCATAGTGCCCAGCAAGATGGGGCCCCACTCTCTAGGCAGTACAAATGCCGGTTCAATAGTTGAAGTGCCAAGCTCACTAAAGTAGCAGCATGTAAATCATTGTTTTATGAATCTTTAATTGTTGAGTTAATTTAGTGAGCAATTGCCCTGCGTTGAACAGGGCACTGTGGAGGTAATGGGATGATGTGCTGGAGGGGTCCCTTGAGGGCTAATCTTTGCCTCTTGTTAAATTCCACTGCCCAGATTAAGGGAGGGCTGCGGTGATTTCTGGCCTCTAATGGAGTTCATTCTCTTTGGAAACTGTTAAATCATTCCTGCCATAAAAGACTTTTCCCTGTGGCTTAAAAACTACTTTTGAAGAGCATTCTTCCCTTTTGCAATGCATCAGATCACACCAAGTGATAGGCTGGGTTTGGAGTTTTTTGCTGTTGCTTTATTTCAACTAGTCTGTAGGGAATTTATACCCTACTTTCCAACAAAAAGTTCACACTCATGCACACCATTTAAAACTCCAGCTGGACACTGCCTTATCAATATACTCAGTAAATTTTGCCATATTTCCAGCAAATGGAGCTCAATAGAAGTTTGCTTGAAAAGGCGGCATTGCCTCCTTCCTTGTTTTTTGTTTAAATATGAAAAATGAATCGAGTCTGAAGTCCCTCATACCTCTTCTCTGCCAGCAAATATGCTGAAGGGAAATTTTAGTGGGAGCCTGTTAGAAGCTTGATTGCACAATGGTGTGGCCAACAGCTGTACAAGTTTCCTGCACACACCTTTCCACACTGAACAACTTTCCAGCAGCTCCATCCCTTTTTCCATCCAGTGGCATCTCTTGAGCAGACACCAACATCAGTGTCAAACTGCGCATTGGTTTGGAGACATGGGCTCATTTTCATTTAGGACTACAGATTGGCACCAAAGTTATTTTTAACTTAAGATCCTAGACAGAATCTGAACCTAAGGGTCAAGTAGTGAACGCTTGTAATTCAGAACAGACAACAGTGTAAGATGTGTCCCCATACCTTACACCTGATATAAGGAGGTAAGGTTCACTCTGAAGTATGGTCATGTGCATCTGCTTTGGCAACTGACACATCAACTTAAACTGAAGAGAAAGAAAAGGTAGAGTGATGTACTGAAAGAAAACAAGCCATAAAGAATTCATCTGCCAGCTAAAGAAGCCAATTATATCAATTTTAGCCAGCAGGTGCTGCTCTGGCAATAGGAACAGAGGTTATGAGTTATAAAGACTACAAGAAAACAACCAAGCCACTTAAAAATAACAAACTAACCCAATAACATGCAGACACATAAAAACACTGAAAACCACAACCACCAACTAGGGAAGGATAAGGCATAAACATTTCACCCCTACTATCGCTATGCTCTATCGTTGTGAGATCACCGTCTCTGTCATCTCATTAACAAATCTCCACTGGCTAATTACACAAACAATAGTGTTACAATAAAAACAAGATCATACTTCACTCCATGTCCTTATTCTGTTCCTGGGCAACCGTCTCCAGAATTGTTCCAAGGAAATCAGAAGTTTAAGCAGCTAAATAACTCACACTCCACCCCAAAACCCAGTTTGAAAACTGCTCTGGCCATGAAATAAATAAAGCAGGATTGAGGCAGAAAGGACATTAGGATCAGATTGATATTTTATTGATCATTTGTTGAGCACTTGGGCCCATCTCTTTCCTTCTGCCACCTTCTTCCTCCCCCCATCCTCCATCACTTCCATTCCACGGGGACAGAATCAAGGTCTTTCGATTCATGGAATATTTATGGAGATGGAGATCTTGAGGCCTTGAAAAGAAGTAAGATTCATGCATAATACAGAAAGGGAACTTGCAGTGCAAAAGAGGAATTTACTGCACAGGCCAACTGAACTGTGAGGCAAAAAACCCATAAGGAGAAAAGGGATGGTTCACAAGACACGAATACCGGATAGGAGACAAATATCAGGGTAGGTAACCTAAGTATATTAAAATGGAGTAATGACATTTCCTATTGCCAGTTATTAGGTGATTAATTAAATTATCCTTTTCTCGCTGGCAGAAACTTGAACTGCACCATCCTCTCTGCAGGAACTAAAAAAATAATAATCAGAAGTAACTCTACAGAGGAGCAAGCAGCAATTCTTAAATTTTAGCCACTGAATAAAGAAAGATGGACCAGCAATAATTGTTCAGAGTAAAAGATCACCCAGCAATCACTTATATCATATTATCAGACAGGCTGAAATGATACAGGACCTGATCCACAGTTTACTGATGTCAATAGACAAACTCCCATCAGTTCAATGAGCTTTGGATTAGGCCCATAGTCTTTACCAAGGCAGCTGAAGAGTTTATTGCACAAAGATGGTCTGACAATGCAAAGGGTTGCTGGCGATTTTTTTTACCTCAGTAAATAATCAATTAAAAGAGATTATCAGTGTTCCCAAAACCCAGAAGCTTTATGTTTGTATTAAATAATAGATTACACTCCAATCACCATGCTCACAAAAACAATAAAGAAAGAACCTCCAATACACAGGTTATTTCTACATTTGCTACTTCAGTCAGCCTGTGAAAAGAATGAAGCCATATTTAGCATTACAAGAAAAAGTTTAACACTAAGGCCTGGTCTACACTAGGAAATGAGTTCAGTATAAGGGCTTGTCTTCACTTGGGGGAAGGGGGGAAATCGACGGCAGATACGCAACTTCAGCTACATGAAGTTTGTGTATCTGCCGCCGACTTACCTGCCGTCCCCACGGCGGCGGCAGTCGGCGGCGCACTCCCCCGCTGACTCCAGCTTGCGCCTCCCGGCAAGTTGGAGTTCCGGAGTCGACGGGGGAGCCACAGGCGATCGATTTATCGCGTCTTAACAAGACGCGATATATCGATCGATCACGCACCGCGGGAGTGAAGACGAGCCCTTACAGTATCTCTCAGGGGTGTGAAAAATCCATATCTCTGAGGAATGCAGTTAAATCAACCTACTCTCTGGTGTAGACAGTGCTAGGTCAACAGGAAAATTCTCCCATCTCCTCTAGCGACTCCCTCTCGGGGAGGTGGATTGCCTTCACTGACAGGAGAACCCCTTCCACTGGCATAAGTAGCATCTTCATTGAAGAGCAGAGACCAGATGTCCTGATTTTATAGGGACAGTCCCAATATCTGGGGCTTTTTCTTATATAGGTGCCAATTATTCCCCACCCCCATCCCGATTTTTCACACTTGCTATCTGGTCATCCTACTGAAGTGCTACAGTGGGGCAGCTGCAGTGCTGCGACTGTAGGAGTTTTTGTGTAGAAAAGCTCTTAGGTCAGCTTTGTCAATAGGCAGCTGAGTGTAAGGCAGAGAGAATAAACATGGAAACATCACGATTTCCTTCAGAAGTGACAGGCAGAGAAATGGAGGGGAAAAACCAAACCAAACCCAAAGACCTGTGTTCTTGTTTCTGTCTACACAAAAATAGACTCTGCTACCAAGGACAGCTGATATCATAGCCTTCTCTCTCTCTCTCTCCTGACCCCTTTCCTCTATTGAAAACAAAAATCCTGCAGTATGTACCGGGTGACTGGCAAAGCCAGCGTCTGTTCAGTGCTGTCTGTACAGGTTAAAGAGAAAGGGTCATACAACTTCCAATCATTAAAATCCTCCACAGGACCATAACATACACAGGTCACTATACTGCACGCATGCGATTATTTGCAATTCTATTTCCATTGATGCCGTTTCGAACAATAAGCTGATACAACAAAGAGGGTTTGACCAAAACAACAATTCTGAGTTTTGTGGTGATACTTCCTTGAATCCTCCACTGAGTTTTTATGGGGATGGCTATGGGAAGGGAGAACAAATATAAATAAAAGCATTCCCAGCACGTTAAAATGAAAAAAGAAAAAAAGTTTATGGCAAAGCTTTTCCATAAACATGTTTGTTTCCCTCCCCCCCCCCCCCCCCCAGTGTCCCTAAACTTTGTTTCTCCTGGTTCTGGTATTTGTTGCTCATTAGCAGCCTGTGATTATAAAAGAAGAAACAATCGAAGGATAAATGTTAGACTTTTAGAAAACAGCTGTACTTTTGTTTTAAATCAGTTTCATTATTTATAATCTAGTGAATAAATGTGGAGGTTTTGGTCTCTGTTACTCCATTTCACATTTAGACCTTTCACCAGCCCTTTGGGTCCAATTTCTGCATGAGATGTGAGGGGGGAGCAGAATATGTCCTTCCCTCGTGTTTTTGAGCAACTGTAGACACATAACAGACTTGTGTGGAATTCCTTGTTACTTTACTAGAGGGCATGGAACTACAAACACAGCTAATAAAAATACCCTGTCACTTGGTTTTGGGGGGCTTTTTTGAAACTCCCAGGAGGAAATTGAGACTGTGAACGCACCATCATCATTTCAACTTTCTCTGAGAAATAAAATTAGAGCATGCCCTTCAAGTCACTTTGAAAAGCATCTGAATTCAATAAACTTTTGTATGAGGATTAGAGGTGAGGCTGAAAGCAAATGGTCTTTTCTAGTTGATAAAAAAAATGCATTCCAATTCCCACCCTCCCCCTGCCCCCTAGGCTCAAAGTATGTGCATATTTGACATGTTTTCTATCTAGACAGTGATTTCAGGGAACCTAATCTAATTCTAGCCTCTTTTTTCTTTACAGTAACTCAGATGTTCAGCATTCCTTACAGAGAGCTAATTTCTTTTATATGTATCTGAGTACTCTTGTATTTGTATCTTGATTTTACATGTTTCAATTCATAGAAAAGATTTTACATTCAGAACAAAAGGCACCTCGTGGGAAGCCAGTAAATATTTACAGGATTATTATTTATTATTGGTATTACAGTAGCCCCTGGAGGCCCCTAACCAAGACTGGCACCACATTGGGCTGGAGCCCATACACACACATAGTGAGAGACTTCCCTGCCTCCAAATACCTTACAGTCTACACCAGGGGTGGGCAAACCTTTTGGCCAGAGGGCTACATCGGGGTTCCAAAATTGTACAGAGGGCTGGGTAGGGAAGGCCCCGCCCCCATCCAACCCCAACCCACTTCCCATCCCTAACTTCCCCCCCCTCAGAATACCCAACCCACCCTGCTCCTTGTCCCTTGAATGCCCCCTCCTGAAACTCCCGCCAACCATCATCCAGTCCAAATCCAATTAAGCCAATTGGAGTTGTAAAAAAAAAAAAAAAAAAAAAAAAAAGACCTCTTCTCCCCTCTCTGACACTTCCAAAGTACTGGAAAAAACTCCAAGTCGACACTGGAGCTTCTGGTTATAATTAAAATGACAGACTTGATTCTAAAGTAATTTACCATTGGAGGATACACATAACAATTACAGTGGAGTCAAAAGGGCTCAAATAAGAGATCAACCAATTAAATCACGTGAAAGTATATTCCACAAATCACTGAGGCACCTCAGATTTTCCTCACCATGCAGCTGTGGCCCTGACAGCCAAGTGGTGAGTTTTTAAGACTATCCAACATAAACAGTACTTTCCCAGCAGGTTGCATTTCATCATTTCTTCAGTAGACAAAATTCCCCTAAGTGATCTCTGGCCTAATTACCCACAGGTGAATGTGTAGGAAGTACAAACCACAAAAGGCTTCTTCTCAAGAGACCATACAAAAAATCAAGGCAGCTCCCTGCCAATACTGGGCTTCTGTGAACCTTGCCTTGGGAAGAAAGTGGTTTGCATGTTACTGTTAGTCAATGCAACGAAAATACATTTGAAGAACTTTAAAAAGCATACAAGGTCCAATATGTTTGTCACTTTGGTCCATTCCAAGTCCACCTTTCTGTTTTCTGTCTCATTTTATCCCTCAGTCCCTTCCTTCTATAGACCAAATCTGGATCATGTGGATAACAGTTACTCAAGGGATCCATAAGGGATCTTCATAATAGAACTGGACAGTGGAAGTGGTATATTTTTCTTACAAGCCACAATGGGATGTGTTAGTGGGACAGGTTGGCTTACGTTTTCAAAAGGGCGTACAAGAGCCAGTCACAAGTATACCAAGATCCATTAATGCAGGGGTTCTCAAACGTCATTGAACCGTGACCCCCTTCTGCCAATCAAAATTACTATATAACCCAGGAGGGGGGACCAAATCCTGAGCCCATCCAAGCACTGCTGCCCCAGGCTGAGATGGAGGGGGGAGGAGGAAGCCAAAGCCTGAGCCCCACTGCCTTAGGCAGGGGGACCAAAGCCCAACCTGAGCTTCGCAGCCCAGGTCCGAAGTCCTTGGGCTTCAGTCTCAGGCCCTAGCAAATCTAAGCCACCCCTGGCAACCCCATTAAAACAGGGTCATGACCTAAATTCCCTCTAAGATGAGGCACCATGCGGCTGCATAGCAGACTATTAAGGGCTGCGCAGGCATTTCTCTGCCAGATGCAGCGGCTCCGCTAGGGCCAGGGGGGAAAGGCACTTCTCCCCAAACCCTGGGCTGCTGTGGGGAGACAAAGTCCTCTCTCTCCCCCACAGCCTGTATTCCAAACCCTTCATCCCTAGCCAGAGTCCTCACTCTTCCCCCCCCCGCAACATCCCAGCCCTATGCCCTGAGCCCCCTCCTGCACTCCACATCCCCACCCCAGAGCCCTCACACACACGCATCCCAACCCTCTGCCCCAGACCTGACCCCCCCACACACACACCAAATCCCTCAGCCCCCCCCCCCTCACCACACATCACCTCATTGGTGCACATAAAAAAATTAATTCTGCACATAGATGTAAAAAATTAAGAGGCAACATTGAGCGCAACCCACTTTGGGGTTCCAACCCACAATTTGAGAACTGCTGACTAATGAAGTTCATTAAGGATTAATGAAGTGGCTCACAGCCCGCTTTGAAGAAACAAACTGTTTTAAGAAACAAAGCCCTCTGATTGTCAACAATTAATCGGCATACGAAGACATGCACCACATTCTGGGTCCAAGCCTTGCTTTGTGTATCTACTTAGTGTTGTTTATTACAACACTAAGAAAAGGCAAACAGCAGTCACAGTGCCTTTTTGGAAAGCCAGACTGGCCCTTCACATAGAAAGTCTTGCTTTTTCACATTTAGTTATCTCACACTTTAAAGGGCCAGCATGCTCATAGCTGAGTTCATAGCAATTAGAAATAATTAAGTTAGAGAAGCTAATTTGTTTAAAGAATAAGAGGGCCAGAAATAAAGTGAATTGTCAGACTCCGTGGGGGCCTTGTACCAAATCTGATCAAATTAACTAAGGTTCAGGTGACAAACGTTTTCTGTGCTAGACTTTTCCCACATTCCAGATGAGAAAGAACTAATGAACTACCTCAGAGTGGCATTGCTCACAACTTCCCTTCCAACACACACACACACACAACAGAAGCACAGCAGGAGCACTCCATATTCATTTTTCTTTGTAGAGAAACTCATTAATGAAAATGAAAGCTTTTTTTTTTTTATAAAGGAAATCTACTTTGTTGATTCTTCCCATCCCCTTTTTTGCTATTACCCATTTAATGGGTAATTTCCTTTGATAAACAACGGCATCCATATAATGTGCAGAAGTATCTGGATATATGATTAATGAAATAATAGTTTCCTTGTTTCCCAGACTAAGGGATGAAATCTAAAACCGTGGTTCCCAGAAAAGCCAACCTTTCTCAACTACCAGAAGGAGGAGGGCTGGAATATGAGAGCAGTCACCCACCCTTCCCTGATAAAAATAAAGAACCCTTAGCCTTCAGAGCAGTGCTATTCTGAGTGTCAGCCAGCAGCTTCTTTGATTGATCCCTCTCAGAAACAAGTATTAGCAGACCGATGACTTCTCCAGAAGCTTCCGACATATGGGTCTAGGGACCTTTCTTAGTTTTCCCCAAGGGGCTGACCTGGAAAACCCCAAAGAATTTCTTCCATAAAACATTTCCCTGTGTCCAGTTTACCCTATTCAACTATTGCCTGAGGCAGTTTTCCCCGCACAGATTTTGTTGATGAGAGTTCTCTAGAAATCCATCTTCATTTTCTAAACACATTGAACCAAAGGAACTTGAAGTCAAGCTTCCAAACCGGCTTAAAATTTGGCCCCTCTTCTGTGAGAAATTTTAAATTTACCATCACCAACTTGGTGATTACATAGGGTGCCATCCCAATGGATGTGGTTTGATGATATACAGAGAGAGCAGGTAAAATGAAAGGCAGATGAGCAGCTTTGCATTTTGAGATGTGGTCTTGTGACATGTTACCTGCTGAAACCAGTTATTGTGACTGCATAGATATGGATAATGCAACCTGGGTAAAGACTGCTATCAAAAACGAGTGCTTCAGTTCCACAGGTTTAAAATGAAATAAGTGCTCAAATATACTATGTTCCCTTTTTAAGTGTCTCTTATGGGGTTTGAATACTCATAGTTAATAAAAAGGGGCACTGTCCAAGGTTTGATGAATCAAGTGTTGATCAGCTTTAGCTTTAATCTGCCTGCAGAGTCCATATAGTCCTTTTGTTCTTAGGGGGGAAAAAAACAACCCAAAATGAAATAAGAACTAACGCATTTCAGTATTCAACAGCACTCAGATACCATGGGTAACAAAGTCCTGTGGCACCTTAAAGATGAACTATAAAGTTTGGAAGCATAAGCTTTCGTGGGCTAATACCCACTTCGTCGGATGCATCCGTGCATTAGCCCACGAAAGCTTATGCTTCAAAACTTTATAGTTCGTCTTTAAGGTGCCACAGGACTTTGTTACCTCTTCTATTCCAGACTAACACGGCTACCTCTCTGATTCAGATACCATGGTGCTGAGTGTGGTATAACTACCTCCATAGATTAGTTTTAGACTGATAGATCAGCAACCCTACAGTAACAAACCAATGTATGTGCAAAGAAGGGGAGGGAGGGAGGTATAAAGAAAAAAAATCAATTTTAAGCTTAAGGGGCTAGGCTGATCAGTGAATACCACAAAAATATCACAAAAGGGTTTATTTAAACAAACATTTCTCTCTGCTGCAAACAAGGTCTTGCAATGCCTGGGCTTCCAATCTATTTATTTACTGGGTTTCAGCACTGTTTTATTCTCATACCAGAAAAATAATGTAATTAAGATGCAGGTAAAGTTGGAAACAGATATTTGGTCTATTAAAACAATGAGACTGATTGTGTCTGGATCTTAGGAAGTTGCAAGGAACCTTTTGTCCCTGGCCTTGTGTAGTCCACATAAGGATGAGGCACAATTTCAGTCCGTTTCCTTCTCTATATTTTGAGGATGCCCAGTTCCTCCACAGGGATAATGGCTTCCCCCAGCACTGGGCAACAGAGCTATCTGGCCTCTCAGAGGGTGATAATGTTACATCTCTAAAAGGGGTATTGCACCAAGTGCACTTATCCCATACCTCGGGGAGCTCCAGGAGGCACTCTCCATACTGAGGCAGAATGCCTCTTTAATGCTTCCCCAGGGCAACACAGACCTGCAATACTTCCATGCCAGGCTGAGCCTTATGGACAAAATTGAATCCTACCTAAGATATTGTCTCTTTAATAGTGTTTTTCAAATTTAACCCTAAACTTTTAAATATCTGAAAACATGGAAACTCAAAGTCAAGAAGTTCCCAGCTGAGGTTCCTCAGAAAGCATCAGCATTCAGTCTTTACAACAGCCTACTGTCCGCTAGCATGATGGGGAGACACCTGAGACCATGTTTACACCAGCAAGCTTACAGTGGCACAGCTGTATCATGCAGCTGCGCTTCTGTAAGATCACTCATACGCCTGCTCTGTGCTGACTGGAAAGAGCGCTCTCATTAACAAATAAAGGCACCTAAACAAGGGGCGGTAGCTCTGATATGCGCTTCTCTCTGTGTAACTTATGTCACTCATAGGGGTGTTTTTCACACCCGAGCGACATAAGTTATACTGACAAAAATGCTAGTGTGGATAGCCTGAATTATGGCCTCAATTGTATTTTTTTTTTTAAAAAAATTAAAAAAATACACACACAAAAAAAGAAGATTTGGGCATCTAAATCCCAATTGTGCCTTTGTAAGTGCCCTCCCCCATTTCTTTGCATTTTTACTGTGATTAGAGCTTAGCACTTTGGGGCTTCGCTCATTTGGAGTTCCAATGGATAGGAATTTGGCAGTACAGCGATCACAAGAGAAGGGAGTGTTAGTGGATGGGCATTAATAAGTGATCAAAAACAGACTGATTATGGAAGAGTATATAATAAGGAAATAAATTACCGTATATACTCGAGTATAAGCCGAGTTTTTCAGCCCACTTTTTGGGCTGAAAAAAGCCTCCTCGGCTTATACTCGAGACAACCCGGTAAAAAAAAAAAAAAAAAAAAAAAAAAAAGCCTCGCTCTCCCGTCCCCGCCGCGCGGGCGGGCTGCCGGGAGCGTCCCGGTTCCCCCCTCCCCGCCGCGGGCGGGCTCCCGGCAGGGACAGGACGGGTCGCGCCCGCAATGGCCGGGGCTCCCCCCGTGACAGGCCGCGGCACGGAGCCGCCGGGCCCAACCGCCCCGGGATCCTCCCGAGCCAGCCCTGCTACCGCGCAGCGGGGGCCGTTCCCCCCCCGGGGAGGGGTGAGTGCAGGGCCCGGCCCGGGCGGCGGGCTCGAGGGGGGAACGGCCCCCGCTGCGCGGTAGCAGGGCTGGCTCGGGAGGATCCCGGGGCGGTTGGGCCCGGCGGCTCCATGCCGCGGCCTGTCACGGGGGGAGCCCCGGCCATTGCGGGCGCGACCCGTCCTGTCCCTGCCGGGAGCCCGCCCGCGGCGGGGAGGGGGGAACCGGGACGCTCCCGGCAGCCCGCCCGCGCGGCGGGGACGGGAGAGCGAGGCTTTTTTTTTTTTTTTTTGTCCGGCGGGGAGGGGAGGAACCGGGGCGCACATTTTTTTTTTTGGTCCGGCGGGGAGGAGGGAACCTCGGCAGCCCGCCCGCGGCGGGGAAGGGGGAACCTCGGCAGGGGGGAACCTCGGCAGCCCGCCCGCGGCGGGGAAGGGGGAACCTCGGCAGGGGGGAACCTCGGCAGCCCGCCCGCGGCGGGGAAGGGGGAACCTCGGCAGGGGGAACTCGGCAGGGGGGACTCGGCTTATACTCGAGTCAATAACTTTTACCAGTTTTTGTGCTAAAATTAGGTGCATCGGCTTATATTCGGGTCGGCCTATACTCGAGTATATACGGTAAGTCTACCGTTTGTACTGTATCTTACTGTTTTTGAGTTTATTTAGGAGGAATTTTCTTCGTTTTGTTAAAAGCAATTTAGAAACACGTGCATTACAATTTATGGCAACGTTTCGTGAATGTCTTTTGAATAGTACTATTCTGTTATAATTGGGGGGAGTAAAGATGAAAGATGTTGTTTAATTCTACAAAAAAGACAAGAATATTAGAATCAAATAGTCTCGCAGCTGAATTTGCATCTTCTACAACTCTAAGGGTTTGGCGGATGCAACTAAGTTATGAATGCCACCAGTGGTACATGTGTGGAACTTTACAAAGCCTACCAGGACCTAACAGAGCATTTTAAGATTCAAAAGTCCTTCGGCATAACTATACGATTTTCTTCATCTTCCCTTTTGAAAAACAGCCCGATCCATTAGATAACGTGTTGTAAGAGACCAGAATAAAACAAGTTTCAAGTTTCTATGACAAACTTTTTGAGATACAACTTTCAAGAGCATTGGACGTCTACAAAGGCAATTACAACTCATTTTTCAAAGTCCAACATCAGCAAAAGATTGTCTGATCTGTTTTAAAAAAACACAAAGTTACTAACAAACGTTCATAAACAGCTACTTTTATGTTCTAATGGCGCATGTAGATTTTTATATAGCTACCGAATGCTAAAATGATTCCTACTTGCATCCGGAGCTAAACATTTCTCACCTTCTCCAATCATACCTTAAATATTAATAAATTTTTATTACAGTAATACATAGGGCCCCCAGTCAAGGTCAGGACCCCACTGAACTAGAGATGCAGTTAAAGAGAGCCCCTGAAGAGCTTACCGTTAAAATAAACAAGACAGAGACAAATGGTGGAAGGGAAGTCATGTTCAGAGATAAGTGCCTTGCCCAGAGTTAGCCAAATATATTTGTACTGGGTCCTAAATCCAGAACTCAATCCATTACACTACACTGCATCATCTCTTTGCACTGGGATAAAGTGAGTGGTTGATCTCAAACACAGACACAGATAGTACTCTCTGGTCACTCCATGTGAACATCTGACAACTCCACCAATGTCTAAAGGGGGTAAATGATCATGGACAAGCTGCTGAAGCGTTGTGTGTATCTGCTAGAGTTTTAGCTTATATTTTTATGACAATCAGGCTCTCAAAACAGAGAGTTTTCAGTTTGTTCAAAAATCTGCTCTCCTACCAGACCAAATCCCTACAAACCTCTGCATTCTCTGCCCAATATACTGCATCATACACCATTGGAACACTACATAGTGATGTCTCTTCACAATGCAGCATTGAAAAAAACCAAAGCAAAGCAGTCAATGCAGCACAGATAAAACCAAAGCGAACCAGTCAAATCTCCCAACTTGGTCTAAGTATATTATTGTTTCAAGGAAACATCTTGAAGTCTGGATGCCTGTCTGTATCTAAGGAAGGGTCCTGCTAGGCCCTGCAACTCAGACAACCAACCCTGTGTCCAGTGAGCCCTGGCTCCCCCTTGTTTTGTCATCTCTTAAGCAAAATTACAGGAGACCAGATAGATGCTCTTCTCCCATTCAGTCATCTTTCTGAAATTCTTTCCTCTTCCATTTTTAAAGGTCCCTACTTAAGAGTGGTGCATTTTGAAGAGAGTCACTGAATCAATTTTGGAGAAATGGGCTTGATCTGGTGCTCACTGAAATGAGCAGAAACCTTTCCACGGATCTTAACAAGATTTAGATTAGGCCCACAGTGAACCAAAAATAACCAACCCCCACCCCTCCACCCCCCCAAAAAAAAACTTTAGGGAAACCATTCAGAAACGAACACCCTTCTCTGATTAGGCTAACCCTTAAAATAGCTGTACCCTGGGATAAACGTGCATGTGAAATTTCAGATCAATGGGTTTGAGGGCACCGTAGCATAATTATTTAATGCAAGCATGCTGTGAAAGAAGAAAGTAGCAATAATTCTGGTGTTTTCTTATTTTAAAAAACCTGCACTAAATTTTGACTACTATTAGTCTATTTAGCTTCACTTTTCTTATTCCTTAATGACATTTAAGGCTCCCAGCTCATCTTCCCAAAAGCAAGCATGCATTCTTCACTCACACAAAGAAGAATTCCCTGGCTTAAACTTCACATTTCCACATTGCCAAAACTCAGAGCTACCCAGAACAAACTTTTTTTTTTTTTTTTAAAGGCAGCATTTCCAGATATTGCAGCGGGGGAAGTTTTTCCAAGATAGAAAGGAAATGGGATGTTCAGCCCTGATGCCTAAATTATTATTTATAGAAGAAGTTGTGGAGTGGGCGGGGAGGCGATGAACAGTGCTGCAGGCTCACTAGTTCCCATCACTAATGCTTTTGAATTGGGCCAGACATGATGGAAAGAGGGGGCATTTCTGCTTGAGGGGTAGAAAATGTGTCCTAAAGCCTCCTAGTGGACAAAGTATACTTCCCACCCCATTCCCTCTTCACACAAACCATTCCCTATATGTACTTAAAATTATCCTTTTTGACCTTGAATTTGTTCCATTACCTCCCCTAAGATCAGAACTATATCTACAAACATAGATGCAGACCACACTTCTATACATTATGGACCAGATATTTCAAAAGAGCTCAGTACCCAACAGCTTTCGTTGCGACACTTAAGCCCATGTTGTGAGTAATCGGCTCAAACTAAATATATATCCACACACACACAACAGTAAGAAGACCAAAAAAAGCCACCATAGCTAAACCACACAGTAACAAAGGTGGTTAAAAGCAAAAAGGCTTTCATTAAAAACTGGAAGTCAAATCCTACTGCAGAAAATAGAGAGCAGAATAAACTCTGGCAAGTAAAATGTAAAAGTATAAAAAGTCAGGGTAAAAAAATTAATTTGAAGAGCACAGAGCAAAACACACAAAAACTAACAGCACATTCTTCTTTCAGTACATCATAAACAGTAAGCCTGCCAAATAACCAGTGATGTCACTGGACGACTGAGGTGTTAAAGGAGCACTCATGGAATGAGGCTGTTGTGGAGAAGTTAAATGAATTCTGTGCATTGGTCTTAACACTGCAGGGAATAAGAGTTAGATTCTCACACCATAGCCATTCTTTTCAGGTGACATATCTGAGGAGCTGTACCAGATGGAGGTGTCAATAGAGAAGATTTTGGAACAAAAGGATAAATTAAACAGTAATACCTCATCAGGAACAGATAGTATTTACCCAAAAGTTCTGAAGGAAATCAAATATGAAACTGCAGAACTATTAATTGTGGTTGAAGATTGCTCCTGCTTTGAGCAGGGGGTTGGACTAGATGACCTCCTGAGGTCCCTTCCAACCCTGATATTCTATGACTCAATGGTGTGTAACCTATCACTTAAATCAGCCTCTGTACCAGATGACTGGAGGATAGCTAACATAATATTGATTTTTTTAAAAAAAAATCTAGAGGTGATCCTGGCAATTACAAGCCAATAAGCCCTAACTGCAGTAACAGGTAAACTGGTTGAAACTATAGAAAAGAACAGAAGTATCAGACACACAAACACAATATGTTGGGGAAGAATCACCACAGATTTTTGTAAAGGGAAATCATGCTTCATCAATCTACAGTAGACTCTCGATTATCCGGGATTGGGTTAACCAGGATGTGGATTAACACGGATGTTCAAAAAAAAATGTGCGTAACTCACAGGGCTGGCTCTGGCTTTGTTGCCACCCCAAGCACACACAAAAAACACCCCACCAGGGTGCAGGGCAGTCAGTGAACCAACACCCCCTCCCCCCAGCGCAGGGTGGTTGGTGAACCGACCTCCCCTCCCCATATTTCCTATGGATGGTGATTATCCGGGATTTTATTAACCAGGATTAATTTTTTCCTATCATCCTGGATAATCCAGCGTCTACTGTATTGGAATTCTTTGATAGTGTCAACTACCATTTGGATAAGGGTGATTCAGTTGACACAGTGTATCTAAACTTTCAGAAGGCCTTTCATAATATCCTACATCAAAAGCTCTTAAGTAAAGTAAGCAGTCATAGGATAAGAGAGAAGGTCTTCTCATGGATCAGTAACTGGTTAAAAGATAGAAAACAAAGGGAGGAACAAATGGTCAGTTTCCACAAAGGAAAGTGACATCCAGCAGGGTCGCCGCACGGATCTGTACTGGGACCAGCACTAGCCAACATATTCATAAATGATCTGGAAAAGGGGGTAAAGTTTGCAGAAGATACAAAATTACTCACAATAGTTAAGTCGAGAGCTGACTGTGAAAAGTTACAAAGGGTCTCACAAAACTGGGAGACAGGGTCACAAAATGACAGATGAAATTCAGTGTTGATAAATGCAAAGTAATGCACAGTGGAAAAATAATCCCAACTATATCTTGGGTCACTGTGTATGGTTCTTGGAGAACATTTTCTCAAGGTGTGGTGGCAGTCAAAAAAGCTAATAGAACATTAAGAACCACTAGGAAAGGGATAGATAATAAAAAATATATAATGTCACTATATAACTCTATGGTATCCCCACACCTTGAATACTGTGAGCAATTCTGGTCAACTCATCTCTAAAAAAAGACGTAATAAAATTGGAAAAGGTATGACGCAGGGCAACAAATATGATTAAGAGTATGGACCAGCTTCCATACGAGGACAGATTAAAAAGACTGGAAATGTTCATCTTGGAAAAGGAGATCACTAAGGGAGTATTTGATAGAGGTCAATCAAACCATGAATGGTGTGCAAAAAGTGAGTAAGGAAGTGTTATTTAACCCTTTCTCAAAACAAGAGGGTCTCCCAATGAAATTAATATGCAGCAGGTTTAATACAAATATAAGGAAATATTTCTTCTCACAATGCACAGTCAACTTGTGGAACTCATCGCCAGGGAATGATGTGAAGGCCAAAAGTATACCTGGATTCAAAAAAGAATTAGGTAAAATTTATGGAGGATAGCTCATCAATGGCTATTAGCTAAAATGGTCAGGGATGCAACCCTATGCTCGAGCTATCAAACCTCTGCCATAAACTAGGTCTGGACAACAGTGGATGGATCACTTAATAATTTGCTCTGTTCTGTTAATTCTCTCTGAAGCATCTGGCACCATCCACTGTTAGAAGACAGGATACTGGGCTAGATGGACCACTTTTTCTGGCCCAGTATGGCTAGTCTTATGTTCTTATAAAAATCCGTCTATTACTATCTAAGCAAACAAACACATGCTATACAACTGCACACCCTAGAAGAACTGATACACATTATCATAAGCCAGCTACTATTACAAATATTTCTATGCTTCTCATGCAAATCTATATATATAAAAGTCAAGTGGTGTATGTATGAGTGTATGTATGTACGTATGACTGCGAAGTCCTCCCGCACCGTTTGAGCCAGAGACTTGAATTTTGGTACAGTGAGGGGTCTTGGGGTCTAGATGCTGGTAAGGGTCGAAAAATTTTCGGATCTCACCTCTGACGCCCCCCAGGGGTGAAAGTCTTTCAGGGCCAATCACATCAGCTTGGCAGTTAGGTGGTGATGATGTCATAATACCCCCCTCCAACAGACACCTCACTCGCTCAGCTCACCCCTCCCTCCTCCAACGGAACCCCGGAGATCCCTCAGTTCTCTGCCCCTCCCACCTCCCCAACGGAACCCCGGAGATCCCTCAGTTCTCTGCCCCTCCCACCTCCCCAACGGAACCCCGGACTACATCAGCTCTGTGCCCCCCCCCACCTGCGAAGGTCCCCGGAATCCCTCGGCTCTGGGCCCCCTCCCCTCCTGCGACGGATCTGAGTTGGGTTTGGTGGGACGGTAAGTGAGGTGGGGGTGTCGGATTCGGTCGGGGGGGTGAGGTGGGGGTTTCGGGTTTGCTTCGGGGGGTGGGAAGGTGTCGGGGTGGGTGAGGGGTGAGGGGTGGGTGTTGGGGTTGGTCAGGGGGTGTCAGCTGTCTGCCACCTCCCCACCTCCGACTGACCCGAGCAGCGCCGGGCACTTATGCTAGTAATTTCATAAAAGACTCTCCAACAAAATCTCCAAAAAATTAGCTTTAAGACATTCCAATGTAATTTACCAATGTGAAGCTCATGATGCGGACATTATCTGGAGGTAGACAATAAATCTGCACACAGATCAATACTATTCTTTCTCCAGATGGTCTTTTCAGAATACAAATATGTGTATATATACTTTGGTTCAAATTAGTCATTTCCTTACAAGCCAGTAACCTTGAAAACACTGTTTCAATGGATTTTCCCATGCTGCTAACTTTCTGATCTTTCCTACCTTGCCTAAGAATCCTCTAATCAGCATTTTAACAATAAGCTCTGTGTTTTCACTTCCCACCCCTCAAACCAATTGCTGTGTACAAAGCTAGAGCAAGGAGGCTAGGGCCATAAAGATTTAGGTAACCTCAAGACCACATTCAGCGTTTGATGGGACAGCATCAATCTGAATATCAGCAGTTGCTGGAGCCCTCATGAACTGCTTTGTGCCACAGGCTGGGAGCTTCTTCCTCTTTCATTAATCTGGCCACATTTGTCTGTTTGGCACAAAACCCACCTTTTTATGTTCTATCTGTATATTTGTATTTCCTTTTCTGCTCTTGCCTCTAGTGACAACAGTCGTCATACTATAACGGGCCTGATCCTACTCCACTCTATTTAGATTTTTATACAACAGCCATCTCTGTGCTACTGAAGCCTTTCCATTCATTTCAATAGGAGTTCAACTGGGTCCAAAAAGTGAGGTTTACAAAATAAATTCTCAGACTACAACAAAAGCTTTCATGAAAAGGTTATGGCTGACATATAAAATGCAACTGTGTTTCCTGGGTGCAGGTATATTTTGTAACATATTTTAATTGATTCCCCCCCCCCCCACACACACACACACACCAACCATTTTCTTAATATTTTTCATTTGTCCAATCATAAATTAGGTTTGTAGCTCCGACATTCCTTCAGGGGGTTAAAGAAAAAGCTAAGAAAACAAGCTAGTTTATGACTGAGCCTGAAGGGGCAATGAAGGTTTTCCCTCTGTGTATTCCTGCCTCTTAGTCACTTGGGCTCCAATCCTCCAATTGGATCTACATGGGCAGACTCCTGAACCCACACAGAGTCCCACAGCTCAGAAGGATCAGGGCTTTGTCCCACCGTTTGGATCCATAGTTCACTTTCAACACTTGAGCAGGGCAGGCACTGACCTCCTACTCTAGCTGCAAGAGCCATAAAGATCCCTGCAGCAGACTCTATACTACAGAACATGAGAAGATACAGTGAAACTGGATCACTTTTCTAGCCGCTTATCGAAGTGGTTACAATCCCTATTCTCAGATAGGTTAGCAATAATACTCATTATAGAATCATAGAATATCAGGGTTGGCAGGGACCCTCAGGAGGTCATCTAGTCCAACCCCTTGCTCAAAGCAGGACCAATCCCCAACTAAGTCATCCCAGCCAGGGCTTTGTCTAGCCTGAGCTTAAAAGCCTGTAAGGAAGGAGATTCCACCTCCTCCCTAAGTAACCCATTTCAGTGCTTCACCACCTTGTTAGTGAAAAAAAGTTTTCCATAATATCCATCCTAAATCTTCCCCACTGCAACTTGAGACCATTGATCCCTGTTCCGTCATCTAGGACCACTGAGAACAGTTTCTTACCTAAAAAGCAACTAAATCTTCACCTTAAACACTCAGTCCGTCTGAAGAAATCAAAGGGCTTTATTTTCTATTAGAGCACATATGACCAGATTTTCAAGAGAACTCAGCTCCCACTGTGCATTGTGATGTCACGTTAAGTGGCTAGATTTTCATAACTGTGTCACAATGGGAGCTGGTAGGCGCCAAGCTCTTCTGCTAATCTGACCCATGAAAACGATGATAAAATTAAAAAACAAAAAACAAAACACAGAGCTAACCCTTTGGCTCTTTTTGGCCCTTGTTTTCTAGTCCTACATCTGCACTGCTACCCAGCACCTGGGTTTACTTGTTACAGATCTTTGCCTTACAACATATCCAGAAAATACACAGCCAGGGACACAACTATTTTTCCTTCCTGAACTTTTAAAGCTTCTCTGACACATCCCTTAGTCATAAAACGGTTTCTCTCCAAGATCCCTAGAAGCTCCTGCTTCTTATTTTCCCCTTATCAGTCATCCTTCTGTGAGCAGACCTATAAGGATCCGTTTATTTTCTCTTCCTTTTGATTTCAGGCTCTGACCATGGAGTGGGTCTTATCTAACTTATGTCAACATCTTGTGGTTTAAACTGATTTATCATCAAGAGCTGTGGGAGTACTTGTCTCTGAAGTGTTTTCTCTTTTCAATGAAGCTAAGCTCAAAGTAAACGTTTATTTTTAAACACCTACGAGCAGTGAAAATGAGTCCTCACATTTGATTCGCAGGCATTTGAGAGACTGGGTATTAACTAATCAACACAATGTTTCTTTCTCCTTCATGTATCAAAAGTGCTGGGTTATCACGGAGTTCAACAGGAGAAAAGAAATGCAGCTTTAAAAAAAAAAAAGTCATGTGTTAGGAAAAAGAAAAGACCCTCCCCCCCCCCCCCCCCCAAACACACACACTTAGGGTAGGTCTGCATTGAAGCTGGAGGTATGATTTCAGCCCGTGTAGACAAACCTGAGCTAGCTTCAACCTAGCTATTGCGTATACCAAGAACAGTAGCAGCCCAGATTTCATTGTCGGCTAGCTGCCCAACAACCCAGCTTAGATGAGTTTGTGTACAAGCCGCACTTAAGCCCGTGCTGCTGTGGCTACATTGCTACTGGTACTTGCACTAGCTAGATTTAAGCTAACTTGACTATGTCTACAGATAGTGAAATCACACCTCCAATTGGTGGTGTAGCCATACTCTTTGCACCTGAAGCTCTGGTCTGGGGGCCACATCTGGCCCTTGAGGACCCGCTGCAAAGCCCTGCTCCAACGCTACAGCCGGGGAGTGGGGTTGAGGTCTTGCCCCGCTCTGCATGGTTCCCAGAAGCAGCAGCATGTCCCCCCTCCAGCTCTATGGGTAGGGGTAGCCAAAGGGCTCTGCACGTTGCACCTGCTCCAAGTACTGCCCCCGCACTCCCACTGTCTGGGAACCGCAGCCAATGGGAGCTACAGGAGTGGTGCCTCCAGACAGGACAGTGTGCAGAGCTGCCTAACCTCACCTACGTGTAGGATCAGGAGGGGGGACATGCCACTGTTTCTGGGAGCTGCTTGAGGTAAACACTACTTGGAGCTTCCCCCCCCCCCCCCAACCTCCTCCCATACCCCAAACCCTTCTCCAACCATGATCCCCCTTCCACCCTCCAAACTCCTTGGTCCCAGCCCAGAGCACCCTCCTGTACCCCCAACCCCTCCTCAGCCCCACCCTAGAGCCTGCACCCCCAGCCAGAGCCCTCACCCTCTCCTGCAGCCCAACCCCCAATTTTGTGAGCATTCATAGCCTGCCATACAATTTCCATATCCAGATGTCCATATCCTCAGGCCAAAAAGTTTGCCCACCCATGCATTGAGCTCAATAGGAAAAGACTGGGACCCAGATGTGCAACCTGGATTTTGCTTGGTACAGTCCATCAGTATAGTTTACAACAATTTAGCCTGGTTTAGTAATAGATAAAAAAAAATACACTGCACTTAAACATAGTGGTTTCCACCTGGAGATCTCAAAGTGATTTAAAACCATGAATGAAGGAATCCTCACACTCTCCATTAGAACAATATGGATTAAACTGAGGACAGAGCCCCCCCCCCTTTTTTTTTTTATTTCTAATAAAGGCACTTAAAACAATGTTTAAGCAACTAAATAAGTGGCTTGAGTTTCACAGGTGCTGAGTACTACTAACAAGAATGAGACATACCAATGCTCAGGAGTTTTCAAAATCTTTTAAGCATCCGTGTTTTGGAAATCTGGGAGCTAAGTGCGGGCACAGCTGGGAATAGAATTCAGATCTCTACACAAACAGCCCTGTGCCTTAAGCACAAAACTTTCCTGGTCTTCTTAAGTAGGAACAGGTACAGACACTCAAAACAACACTCAAACATTAAAAAAGTTTAGGCAGATTGCATTAGGAAGCATTCATGAATATGCAGTTTCACACTAAAATTCTCCTCTCTTCACTCACTTGAGGTGTGCTGTGATGATTTTTAAAGGGTCAGACTGGGCAGAACGGTCTGTACATTGTATGCCTATGGCCTCACAAGGCTGCTGATATCTTAAAGAGCACTTTGGGAAAACATCCTATTTAAAGACATCCGTAATATCCTATTTACGTATACAGACTATCACGGCTTCTAACCTTAAACCTATTTAAAGACAGTTCTTTTGACATCTCTCTGGTTTTCACCTTTGCCAGTTCCCTTTTTTCATTATCAAGAACATTTCCACAAAAAAAGTTCCTACTTGTAGATTTTTTTTCTCCCCACATAAGATCATACTCCTCAAATCATCAAATACAGCTGTGATGTCAGCAACAGAGGATGACTTTAAAAAAAATCTGTTCAATAACTTAAAGGGGAGGTGCAGACACACACAGAGAGGAGAGAAATATGATAAAAGTAACACTCAATTATCACTGACTGGAATGTTTTTCAACATTTTATCATGAGGTATTAACAAGATTTTAAACACAAAAAATGGATTCCAAATAAATAGGAATGATGATAGTTGATTACAAAAGGTTTATTCTTCCTCAATATTTGGTTAACACAAGACTTCATAAAATGTGGCTAATGAAGGGTCCATAGAGTCCATATTACATGATGACCCCATATCACATGCTCTCTACTATGCAAAACTAAATGGTCTGAATGCCTTTAAGAAAAGAACATTTTAAAATGTGAAAGGGAAGAAGAGGATTAGGAGTAACTTCGTTTTAGCATTAAGAGGTTTCTAATCCTCAGTGACTATTTGGACTCCTGTCACTGCACCACAGCACCTTTCCCTTAGATCAGGTTCCTTTCCCAGTGTCTTTTTTGGTATGTCCCCCTCAGCTAATGCATTCCATCAGCAGTGATACAAGAGTGCATGGGAATCCTCCCCTTTTTAACTACAGAAGGATAATGGATTCCGATTAACACCAAAGAGTCCCAGACCAGATGTTTAAACAATATCACAATCCCCAAATTAACAAGATCAATCATGTGCACTGAACACTGCACACAAACATCTCCATCAGATTTTCCTGCTTTTGAAAGTAAAAGCCCTTTGGAAGTAGTCCCTGCTTCCTCCTTGGCCCCCTCCCCCAAATAATTTATTGAGGGAGAATTATGTTCTTGTGTGTCCATTTCAAGTCATTAACTCAAATGACAATAGAAAGAGAAAGCTCCAACTGCAGGGCTAGTGGGAGATACCATCCTCCAAAGAGCAGGAATCTCAACAAAGCCCACCTGCAAACTTCACTGTTTAGGAGAATGAAGAGGTAACAAAAGCTTTCAACGTTCCAGGGTTAGGAATGCTCCAAACTTGATCAATCTCAATTCCCAACAGTACCTCTGTGCAAAGTTGTGTGGTGATGTCGATTTGAAAAAGAAGATCTTGATATGGTATATAAGCTGCCTCCCTCCCCTTCATACATTTGCAGCATACGGGTCATATTTATCTTCATAAGGAGGATTTGGTCCCCATTTCGTCTCTGCAGTCCTCACTGCAGACTCCAACAGGGGAAGGTTCCTCACCTACAGCAGTGTTTCTCCAACTCTCTCACGTTAGCTAAGAGAACAATCACTTCAGGGGCTCATGACCCTTCTCAATATCCCTGATCCGGAACCATAAATCAATGGTTAAAACCATGGACTTCATTGGGAGCTGGATCATGTCCATAGAGAATAAGCAGTTAGGTTTGGGGTAGTCAGCCTCAGGCTGGGTGAAAAGAGGGGAGTTATTGTGGTAGAAATCGACCAAAGAGTGGATAAGGAAGAGTATTATATGTGATTATGTATAGCAATTAAAGACTATCATAATTCATACACACAAAGGGCAGAACTAAGAGTGGGCAGATAACTAACTGCCATTTCCTGCCATTAATGCTTCACTTGATAATCTTCACATTCTTTTAATGTCCTTTATTATTATTTTGTTTAGATTTTTATAATTATGAAATTTATGAAAAATACCCCTTATGTAGGTAACTGAAAACATTGTTTGGAAAAGTGGCATATATTTGCGCTCTCATAATATATGCACTGGAAATTAAGGTTAAAAAAAAAATCACATTTTGCCACATTTCAGGAATATATGAAGTAAGCACCAATTAATTACCATGCAAAACCTGCTTTCACAGACACATGTGAATAGCACCAAAAGATCAAAGGGAATATAGCATTCAATAACCCCTTTAAAATCGTTCATTCCCAAAAAGAAAATTGTGGGTTTTGATAGAAAATTGTATGCAACTCAGAAAAAGGAAGAAAAGTCATTCTTCTTTCTTAATATTTTAGAAGAAAGAACCCCCAACAAAATACTTATAACTATTACCTTCTTAAACACACACACTTATTTTCAGAGGCCTATTTATTCGGAGATATTACCAACCACTCCCTTTTTGCTTTGCTTTCATGGCCTACTAACAGTAACTAGGGTGACCAGACAATAAATGTGAAAAATCAGGATGGGGGAGGGAGGTAAGATGTATAAGAAAAAGACCCCCAAAATCTGGACTGTCCCTAAAAAAATCAGGACATCTGGTCACCCTAACAGTAACTCATTTGTTAAGAACATCCATCGATGAAATATTATTGTTATGGTCATATGGTACCTGTCACATTACAGGATCTCAAAAATCTTTATGAACTATAGGCCCAATACTGCAAAAAGATCTGCTACATGGACCCTTGCTCCGGTTCAGAGTCCTGTTGAATTCAACAGCACCCTGAACCGGAGCAAGCATCCACAAGAGCAAATCTTTTTGTATCTTTGGGTCCAAGGAATAGGCACGAATCCTTTCAGCCACACTGAAAATGCAGCCATAGCTATGGTGGAGGTTGGCGGAGAAGTGGACACTCATCCCCATAATGCTCCTCTCAGGCTCACTGGTGCGATGTGGTGAGGAAACATGCCCTACTGTTTCCCAACCTCTAGCTGTTTTATGGGTAATAAGAGAGGAGTTCAGTCTGCAGTCTGATCAGCACCTTCCATGATCATTATGCTCCCTCAGCACTAGTTTTAAGGCAGGTGGGCAGCAGGTATGTTGGACACAGGAATGAAGTTAACACATCCTGTGAGAAGACAGTTGGACCTTGATGAGTTGTGAGCCCCCATTTGTCCATGCCTTAGCTCAACCACCAAAAGATCTTATCTGATCAACCGGAAAGAAACAACAATAGAAAATCCATCAGCTAGTGGCTGTGGAGCATCACAGGTCTATTAGCAATTGACTGATTAGTCTGTCTGACGAGAGTCAGACTCTCTCAAATCCCTCTCTCAATAAACTGTTAAAAATCAATACTACACAGAATGAAAATTCAATTTAAGGTAACAGGGAAAAGATGACTAATTATTCTTTTACAGCACCATTGATCATTCCAGCTCTACTTTAACACTGGAATGGGCTGTACGTACACCATTGAAGGTAGTCTCGACAGAGATGGACACTGAAGATGAAAAGGCACTTTTTAAAAATATGCCAGAATGGATAAAACCCAACACACTGAATTGGAAATAAATAGCTCTCAAATGTCAAGACATCTCAGGGTTACTAAAGGGAAGGTTAGAAAGAGTTTACAGGGTCAATAAGAAAAATATCTGATTTCAAACAGGATTTCAGCCAATATTTTACATCTTTCATTTACAGAACACTAAGCCATGGAATACAGTGATCTTCTGTACTTCATTGCTTCATATAAGTCAGAATTCATGACTCTTTCTGCTTGAAAAGGAAGAAAGAATACATGCAATGTTACATGGGAGCTCCTTCTAAAGAAAGAACTCTATAGAAACCAATCTACTCATTTTTTGTTTGGAACAGCGTGACTGTTGTAGGCAGATATGCCATCTACATAACAACATGCAGATTTAACACAATTCTGGAAGTCAGTGTTCCTTCTGGTGCACTGGCAACTTTGGGATGTTGTTCGTCAGACCCTTTATGTTACCACACTCTGAAAAAATCACTATCTAATTTCACCTGCTGTGCTAATGATCACATTGCATACAATGACAGATCTACCTTGGGAGGTTATGGATACACACTGCAGGTAGGGGGAGGGAGAGAGGACAACACATTGGCCAGTGTGAATCAATTTCAAATCACATGGGGAGACGGATAAAAGAAAAAGCAGTATTTCCAGGAATGACAGCCACCATCACCGTACTCCCTGCCGGTGCAAACACAGATTATATGGAGGTTGGAAAAGTAGACAAAATACCAATCTAGGGCAGTTCTGTCATTTTCTAGTGAGGGCTGAGAACAACAGGAAAGTGTAAATCCAAGAACACATAGTGCAGATTCAGCTTTTCTGAGACACAGCAAGGTGCAGCCTTGCAGAACTGTACTTTTCTATTGTGCACAGCTCCACCGCACTGTAGTAGCCATTAACAACAATTGCTCAGTTTATGGGCTCAGTCTAGTTCTTTGTCTACAGCAGCACTCCAAATGAGTAGAGGCTCCTAGAACTGAATGGGCATATAAAAAGAAATCCTCTCACCTATACAAAAAGAATGAGCACTTGTGACACCTTAGACTCATAGACTAACCAATTTATTTGGGCATACGCTTTCGTGGACTAGAACCCACTTCATCAGATGTATAGAGTAGGGGGACACTTAGCATGGGGAAATAGTTTACAAACATGGGGAAATAGATTCAATTTGTGTAATGACCCAACCACTCTCAGTCTCTCTTTATTCATGCCTAACTTAATGCTATCCAGTTTGCAAATTAATTCCAGTTCAGCAGTTTCCATTGGAGTCTGTTTTTGAAGTTTTTGTTGTTGAAGATTTGACACTTTTGAATCTGTTACTGAGTGACCAGAAAGATTGAAGTGTTCTCCTACTGCTTTTTGAATGTTATGATTCCTGATGTCAGATGTGTCCATTCATTCTTTTGCATAGACACTGTCCGGTTTCGCCAATGTACACGGCAGAGGGGCATTGCTGGTACATGATGGCATATATCACATTGGTAGATGTGCAGGTGAACGAACCCCTGATGGTGTGGCTAATGTGATTAGATCTTATGTTAGAACTTGATTAGATATGTTACTCGCAACTTTTTGTCAACTGCTTGAAATGGGCCATCCTGATTATCACTACAAAAGGTTTTTCTTCTTCCTGCTGTTAATAGTTCACCTTACTTGATTAAAGCCACTTAAAGTTGGTATGGCAACCTACACCTTTTCATGTTCTCTGTATATAGATCTATCTATGTATCTATATATCTATATATGCCTACTGTATGTTCCCCTCTATACGTCTGATGAAGTAGGTTCTAGCCCATGAAAGCTTAATCCCAAATAAACCGGTTAGTCTCTAAGGTGCCACAAGTAACTCCTTATTCTTTTTGTGGATACAGACTAACACAGTTACTACTCTGAAACCTGTCATCTATACAAGTGGTTCCTCCAAAAAATTGCTGAGGAAGCTTGTTTTGGTGATGCCTTGGCTCTGTGGATTAAAAAAAAAAAAGGGGGGGGGGGTTATGTCTTCAGACCTATCAGCATCGCATTGGTGATCGGACCTGAACTCTGGGAATCAGTATCCATTGTCCAAGTAGTGGGCTTGGCACTCTTGATCTCCAAAGGGCACCAGAATGAGGAATCCTTCCCATCGAGCCAAAAGAGTAGCTCAGATGTTGCTTTATAATTACTATAAAAACAACGAGTCTGGTGGCACCTTAAAGACTAACAGATTTATTTGGGCATAAGCTTTCATGGGTTTTTTAAATCAATGAAAGCTTATGCCAAAATCGGTTAGTCTTTAATGTGTCACTGGACTCCATGTTGTTTTTGTGGGTTCTGACTAGCACGGCTATCTCCGATACTATAATTACTATGGGAGCCTCGAGTCAGCAATAGCTCCCATGCAACATGCACCCCTACATCTGCAAAGGGAAACAGCCCATAGGCCACTAGCAGCCCAGCCCGGTCTGTACTTCATACGGCTTATGCAACCTCAACATGCTCTTCTGGTGTAGCAGCAGAAGCACACCAGTTGCACAGCACAGCAGCCCTCAACAGACAACTGGATTTGCCCCTTAAAGAGGAAAATATATCAAAACTCCCCGAGACAAAAAAATAAATAAATCACACTCTGTGCATGTGATTTCTAATCCTTGGTTTACAGCATCCAACTCCCTGTTATGTAAAAATCATTCGGAGGTGGGAGGGGATTGATTAGAGCTTGAAAAACTCCCTGATTCCCTGGTCCTTACTGCCTTGTCCTCCACATAGTGCATAATGGCTTATCGTTGGCATCCTAAGGACTAATTCACCCAGATATTAACACGCCCTCACTCCAAGGGCATGAGAACATGTAATTAGACCGAAGGGAAGCAAAGGAAAGACTTCAGCATTGATCACATTAGTTGTTGCAGATTTAAAATGCAATAATTGGACAATATGCATCTTTTAAAAATTACAGCTATAATAAGGGTGGGGGAAGGTATGGGGGTCTGAAATTCCCTGACTCTCTACATTCAATTACAAATGTCAGGGCTGGATGATTTCTTTTGAACATTGCAGGAGTGCAAATCTAAGAGCTGAAGATCCATTCTGTTTCTAGAAAAAAAGCAAATTAAAATAAGGCAAATGTTTGGTGCCATTCCTCACTTGTCCAAGCCAAGGACAAAGCTTCCAGGTTATTCCCCTCCTCCCCCAGCACATTCAACCAGCAGAAAGACAAAAGAGCCCTAAGACAGAAAAACATTCCAGAGAAACAACCTGACAAGCAATCCACTTTGCTTTCTGTATTCCTCCAACCAGACTTGATCAGATCACAAACCAGGTTTGTGGAACAAGAGCACATGCTGGGCGGGCAGTCAGAGGCACTCCTCAACCTGATACTGTGAATGATCAGGTGAAGATAAAGCTATCTAGGTTGTCAACTGCAATAGCTGTGTTTTTCTCTAAAGAAACTTAACTTGCAATATGAGTGCTTTAAGTTCTATGTAGCCATGGTGCTCCCATGTCAACGGAGTGACCTGTGGGAATCCTACCACCGCATGAGATGGGGGGGGGGGGGAAGAAAGGGGGGGGAGAATGGGGGTGGGGGGACATGACTGCATGCAATGCAGAAGTGATGTTCTTTGTCTTGACCGCTGGGAAGAATTCCAATTGCTCTCTTCTCTGGTTTTACCTTTCTTTGCCAATCAGTCCACAATACAACCAGTAGTTATGTGGGCTGATAGAGGTTCTTCTCTTTCCCACACAGCAGCAGTAATGGAAGGAAGAGGGGAAGGAATGAGCTAAATATTGTGGGGAGAAGAAATATAGTGTGATAGGAAGGGTGAACAGGGTGGAACGAAGGAGAAATTTAGACAGAATATGAGGAACCAAACTCCTGATCATGTATCAACTTGTGGTATAGTCTAGGACTTTAAGAATCAGTATGGACTAAGCACTAAGAAACATACCATAGGGAACAATCCTACAATGCCAGGGATCTCGACTGGACGATCCCATAGGTCTTTTTCCATTTGTACAAATTCCATGCACAAACAAAGAGATGGGCAAAAGCCTAATCTCCCAATGTTAGCGGCCCTCCAGTTTCTAAAAAAGAAATTCTGTACACACAAGCAACAAAATGCATTCAGATCAGAAGCAGATTTATTCCTGTGTCTACTGGCAAAAACATATCTCAAATTACATGGCATATGACAACTATATAAATAAAGCTTTTTGACAGGCTCTGCCATTTGGGATACTGAGTAAGAGCCTGAATCTGGAGTAAGGTGCTGTGGCTGTTTCCCTGTCACCATAATCTGTTATTCTTCAAGATAGTGTCCAGGACCTAGAGTCCCAGTAGGTAAAGAAAAAAAAAAGTCTCCAATATCAGCCCTTAAAATCAAAACAGAAGTTTCCATTAATCTAAGGGCCACAGCATCAGCAGAAGCTGGTTTGAGAATTTCTGTTCTAACACCCTTCCTCCTACTCCTCCTTCACCTCTCCCCTTCTGCTCCAGCAATGGAGTCAGGCAGAGAGCCACTGCATTCCTACTTGCACAGGAGTGCAGACTGCTCAGTGTGGTGAATCAAGTAGCAAGGAATCCCCGACTGCTCAACAGTTTGGAACTCTGTGGAAGGCAGAAGAATCTTGGCCGCCTTCAAGGAAACGGTTACCGTACCCACTGGAGTCAGTGGACACTGGCCCTTGCCATGTGGACTAGGCATAGACTTTTGTAATTCTGACCTAGGTCAATTGTTCTCTTCCCAGCACTCCCACGTATCCTCACCCACATACAGAAAGGGTTACCACTTATACCATCAGTTCCCCTTTCACAGTCCATCTTCCTCAGTCCAGAGCGTCGCTTCACCTTCTGTTTCCTTCCTTCCTTCCTTCTTCTGGCACAAAAGTGGGAAGTCGCTCAGATTTGTGGAACGAATACTTCCACTGGCCTCCAGCCAGATACAGAAAGGAATTGCAGCCACCATGGGATTCATAAGCTTTCCCTTCCTGGGGGCACTGAGCGCTTCAATAGCTATTGCTCGGCCAAGCAAGCAGCCTGTTTACAGACTTGGTAAAACAAATCCCTTCCTCAACGTGCTAATGTACTGATAACACGCAAGCTGGGCTGCTCTAATCCAATCTCGACGAAGCACCAAGGGTTTGGATATACAAGTCCAGACTTTAGGCATGAAATAAGAGTTAGCTCCACTGGAGCATGTCATTTTTCTTTTCGGAGCTCAGGTTATTCCCAAGGGTAAGTGAATGCATCAAAATCTTTAGAATACAGGGCATGTTTTCAGTTATTTTTCATAATTTTTGTAACCTTTCCTTTCAACTCACTAGCTTATAGCACAACCACTTTGAACTTTTGAAATTTACCAACATACCCCCTAACGTAGGAACAACTTCATATGTTATTACTCACAATGGCTGTTCTGTTGCTTTTAAAGAAACGTTTAATTTGGGGGGAAGTGGGCATTTTGGGAGAACGGGTGTGGAGGGACTTTAGGCCCAAATCCTCCAGACACTTGGAGACAGGTGAGCAGTCCCATTGACATCAATAGGACTATTTGCAGGAATAAAGTTAAGCGTGTACAGGTGTGTGCAGCAGGATCTGGGCCACACACATGGCCTCCTGTGCCTGCCCGGAGCTATGTTGGCTTCAGAGGTTCACAGGGGTCTCACTGCAGGATTGCAGCCACCTAAAGTCAGCCAGCTTTGCCCAACTGGGCAGCTACTGAGTTTGACACACAAAGGAGCAGAAGGGAAAAGAGAGTTCTCCTCCTAGAAAATGCAATTGATCTAGAGACCACATGTCCTCCCAGCACTTGTATCCATAGGCACTGACTCTGTGGGTGCTCCTGGGCTGGAACACTCATGTAAAAAAAAAAAAAACCACACAACCAACCCACACAAAACCAACCCAAACAGTGGGTGCTCAGCTCCTCCCTCTTGCGCCTCCCACACACTGGCAGCCACACTGATCAGCTCCTCCTCCTTCCCAGCCCACCTCACGCTGGGGGGGAGGGGGCGGAGCAAGGGCAGGGCATGTTCCGAGAGGGGGCTGAGCAGGAACAGGGCAGGAATGTAGCTCTGGGGAAAGGGATGGAGTAGGGGTTGAGCACCCCCAGGGAAATGAGAAAGCCAGGGCCTGTGCTTGTATCCTTTCTCAGATCATACTAGAAGATTTCCAGATGCTTGCCAAATTTGCAGGGGCAGGGATTGTTATTATTTTAAAGGAAGTTGCTCCTTCCACAGTGAGGGATATTTTCATGGCCTTTGGTATTTTTCACTAATTTCTACATGTTCTGAAAGTCAACTACTATTGTTACTTTCCCCTAAAATTATTTCCAGGCAGCACGGCTCTAATACTGGGGTGCTTTTTAAATCTGCTTTTCCACACTTCTGTGGGTTGTTTCTACTTTCTTGGCTGTGTGCATTCTTTTCACTGTTCCAGACCAGCCTGATTACAGGAGCTTCTGTTCACTACTAGCAAACAACCCTGTTCCCTTTGAAAACAGTGAGAGCTTTGCCACTGACTTCAGCAGGAACAGGATTAGGCACAGACCCTTATAACAACAATAAACAAACATCTTTATTTACATGCATGAAATCAGTAACATCAAAACGCGGGGGAATGCTCCCCCCCCCTTTCCAATGAAAAAAATAAAAGTAATTGCCATTCAACTGCTGCCCGGAGGAAGAAAGCCAACCACTGAAGCTTTTTATTGCATTTATTGTTTGGGGAAGAGATAAAAAGGTTTCCCCATGAGAAGCGGCAGTTGGTCCCATCCATGTTTCTCTGCCCTACCAAAGGAAGGTCAATTTGGAGGGGTCACTGCAATAATGGTAGAGTCTGTCTCCCCAGTCCTGTTTCTCTGAAGCCTGCCCTGCTTGGCATGTGGATTCAGAACCATGAAATACAGACACCCCACTGAGAATTTTGGTTCCAACTGCCCCAGTAGGGTTCTGGTTAGAATAGGTATCTCTGTCAGCAATCAAATGCCTGTAAGCAGTTTCAAAGAGAAAGGATATTGCTCAGTATGATAAACCTGACCTAGACTGTCTCTATCAGTATCCCCTGCAGCTGTTGCTTACACTAGTTTGATACCTTTGCAGCTGTTGAAGGGTAACAGTTATTGAAACAGAAGGAGATGGGGATTTTGTGAAATCTGACTTTAGCGCCAAGTCACTACAACCCTAGCACCAAAGCAGCTTCACTGAACCATAACTGACATTTCCTTAAAACAGCAGCAGCTACTGAAGTTGCAAGATACGCAAATGCTATTTCCCACTATTTTGTTTACATTAGCATAAGTAGGAAGACTAAGTCAAGGCAGCATTGCATCCTGCTAATGAGTGCTGAAAGCATTATTTACAGGCGACAGACTGTAACCCCCTGTACTTCTAATATGGAACCTGCCACATTCTGCTCATATTTGAGTTGCAACAATAAATGGTGTGCTAAAGCAAAAATTACGGCCTATTCTTGTGTTAATAACCATCCATATTCATGCAAATGACCCATGCTAGTCTGCATTCACGCAGTATGCCGCCCAAAGTAGCCACTGAATATGTAGTACATGAATGCTCAACATTTGCAGTACTACGGGTTGCTTTTGGAACTTTGTCTCTTGCCAAGAGTAGCACCTAATTCAATTATAAAATGTATGGGCTTGATCCTGAGCTGGTGTAAAATGGCATAGCTATTGTGGCAATGGAACTACTGCAATTTACAACAGGGGAGGAACTAGCCCTTTTTCTCTGAAGCAGTCAAAGCAAAACACATTTGTCCTTCAACCGGACCATCAGTAAAGGCAGGTAGTTCAGCAACTATACTAATCTGCAGCTGATTGGTTGAAACCTCTTCTACTGACACAGGCAGAGGAAGGCTGAATTTTATGTCCCAGCAGATTGCATCCAGCTCTTGCGCCAAACGTCGTTCCCGCCTGAGATACTGCACATTGGATTTCCCATGAAGTCAAAGCAACAGGACCTGCTCCTATTTAGCTGCCATCACACGTACCCAACTCAAAAAACATGGTGACTATGAGTAAAGGGAAAACCAACAGATCTTTGAAATGGCCCCACTTCAACCTAGCTTCCATTGACATTCAGCCGCTTCATGGAAGTGTGATTTTTCTCTCCTCCCACACAACAGCGGAGTAAAGACCATATGAGACCATGCAATGGACCAAATGTGGCTAAAGGGAACCATCTTTTCTGTGCACTCAATTCAATTTAGTATTTGACAGGTCTGAAAGCATATCTGGCCAATACTACATGCTCATTCCATGGCTTTATTTTCCAGCATCAGCTAACACTTATCCCCAAGAAAGCGCCACCGTCCCTCTCACTGGAGATTTTTGTTTTGTTTTATTTTATGAGAATTCATAAACTGCAAAGGCTCATCTCCAGATTTCTCCATTGCCTGAAGGACTGAACAACAACACTATAAGAAATGGGATTTTACCGCTGTTAAGATTTCAAAGACTACTAGCATGAAAGATTTCCTCTATATGACAGCCTCAGCAAGACCTTATCGACAGAGTTAATTACAAAACACAAAATCAACCACGTCCACTAACTAAGAACTCAACATAGACTGTCTGTGCACAAGTCAGAACCATTATTGATCCTTCACAAGACACTTTAAGGGTGTTTGGTGACTATCTGGTGTAAATGGACCTCAAACACATGGGTTGGTTACTTAATTCAACAAGCGGATTCTTTGGGTATAATCTCTTATAATTTAAGAGGCAAGGAGCAAGCCTCATATAGCTCCATTTCTGATCATCCCTTTTGTTCGTGGATCATTGGTCTCTTTGCAGTGGGGTAATCTTACGGCTTGTCTTCAAGAGGCTGCTCCGGGATCGATCTTCTGGCGATCGATTTATCGCGTCTCACTAAGACGCAATAAATCGATTGCCTGCTGCTCCCCCGTCAACTCCAGCTTGTGCCTCCCGGCAAGCTGGAGTTCCGGAGTTGACGGGGGAGTGCGCCGCCGACTGCCACCGCCGTGGGGGCAAGTGGTAAGTCGGCGGCAGATATGCAAACTTCAGCTACGTGATTCACGTAGCTGAAGTTGCGTATCTGCCGTCAATCCCCCTCCCCCCCAGTGAGGACAAGACCTTGTGTCCACACATGCAAAATATCAGTGTATCCCACTCTTTGAAGACCAGCAATATCCACTGAAGTCAAGTATAGAGATTTACTCCATAGCTGCGATTTTCATGGCTTTTGATAAGTGTATGCATGTCTTTCTCTCACAAACTGAGCATATTATATATATTTTAAATACAGGACTATTTGAGGCAAAGGGATAAGCTGAGACTCCACCTTTAACTCTGAATTTCCAGATGTGTGAGCTTACCTCAAGCTTTTGATGTCATTTCTATTATACTGTGTGACATTTATTAAGTCTCAAATTTATTTATTCCCAGAACATGGGTTGCAAGACTGTTGCCCACAAAAAGTATGTAGACATGTATAAACACAGTCAGTCATCAGCTGAATGAGCTGCTGGCTGGCTGAGAGGACTTCTGTCCTGTCATTCTGATCAATGTCTCAAATATCAGGTGCATGTTGCTCCCTTACCTCTGACAAAGTCATTCAAGGCATGGCATTGACCATGTGATTAAGATGCTTAGAGGAAAATGGCCTTATCTATCACAGGATGAAGGAATACATCATTTTAATCTTGTTGGATGGAATATTCTCTCTCATTCACTGGCAGCTCCAGTCCCCAACAGAACAGGATTTAGAAAGGAGAGATATGTACCGTCTTTTTCGTCCTATAGGACGCTCCGGCCTATAAGACGCCCCCTCGTTTTTCGATAAAAAAAGCCGGACCAAAAAAAAAAAAAAAAGCGCCTCGCTCTCCCGTCCCCGCCGCGCGGGCGGGCTGCCGGGAGCGTCCCGGTTCCCCCCTCCCCGCCACGGGCGGGCTGCCGGGAGCGTCCCGGTTCCCCCCTCCCCGCCGCGGGCGGGCTGCCGGGAGCGCTCCCGGCAGCCCGGCCGCGGCGGGGAGGGGGGAACCCGGACGCTCCCGGCAGCCCGCCCGCGGCGGGGAGGGGGGAACCTCGGCAGCCCGGCCGCGGCGGGGAGGGGGGAACCGGGACGCTCCCGGCAGCCCGCCCGCGGCGGGGAGGGGGGAACCTCGGCAGCCCGCCCGCGGCGGGGAGGGGGGAACCGGGACGCTCCCGGCAGCCCGCCCGCGGCGGGGAGGGGGGAACCGGGGCGCACATTCGCCCTATAAGACGCACCAACTTTTTCCCCCCCGTTTTGGGGAAGAAAAAGTGCGTCTTATAGGGCGAAAAATACGGTAGTTGCTTGACCATGCACAATAAGTATTATGAGGTGATTGTGCTGAATCATAATTTTAAGAAGGTGACATTTAACAGGTGTTTAATAGCCACCCTGCACAGAAAGGCAGGACTTAACAAATGTCTGTATTTTTTCCTGTCCTAGTCAATATCTAGAGTCTCTAGCAATGATGTCTTAAAAACTCGGGACAAATAGCAGGTGTGCTAAGTTTGTTTGATGACTGTCTTTGGGTTACAAGCTGGTTTGTAATACTCAATCTAGCAAACCGGTCTCTTCAGTCAGATGACACACTCATCAATAGGAAGGGTGATTTGTAAAATGACTGCACAATTTCACTGCATCTCAAATGACTGCTTTATTGAGCTCCTGGTTTTAAAACAAGTGATTTGGACTCTAAACATTTATACAGAGGAGAGTGGCTACCCATCAGTAAGAAAAAAACCAAACCACTGGTGGGAAATCACATAGCATAAAATTGGTAGTGTCGTTTAATTCAAATATTTACTAAACATGGGTTTTTGTTTATCTGTTTGCTTGCTTTGATACCACTGCAAACAGACAGTCTCACCACACCCTTTCAGGAGATAATTATCAATAAAAGGCCATGACAGAAAATTGTTCCTGAGTTTCTAAATTGTGGCTCCACCACATCAATTGAAAATTTGCCATTGACTTCAACAGGGTCAGGATTTCGCCACAAGTCTCCAAATTCCCAGGTGAAGGCCAGCTGTTGAAAAGAGTGCCACATAAAATAATTATGTCACCAGAACACAGAGCACTTCTCAAGTTCAAATCACGAAGTACTTTACAAAGGAAATAGGTATCATCATCACCATTTCAAAAACTGAGGTACAGGAGGGAATCAAGTTGCCCAAAGCCACCCAATATAGAACCCAACTCCTCTGACTGCCAGTCAGGTGCCCTATCCCCTAAGGCAGATAGCCCTTCATGGTAATTTCCCAATTTTATTGCAATATTTATCTAACATGATAAGCCTCACAGTAAAATAGGAGATGACTAGGAGAACACAGTACCAGATAGCATTATTTGACAATGTTGAAAAGAGCAAGATTAAAAAACAAATAGATTTTAGACACAACACAATACCCAGCTATAACAACTCCATTAGTCTGATATACACACTTAGTCAAAAATGATGCAGCCACCTGTCCAAAAGTGTGCAACTTTAATTGATCATCTCAGCTTTTCTGCTTGGTAAGCAAATAGGGCGAGAGCAATCTTTTCCTGTACAGAGTGAAGAATTAAGGGACTCATGAGGAGAGACTTTTCTGAAAGAAATATTTTGGCAACTTGCCAAGTATTGCATCTATGGTACACTCAGAGTTAATTGTATTAAATTAGTTTTACTTAGCCATTCCTATTCCCTTCCTTCCTATACTCAGCTAGTTATCAGCATTACATAGGTCCCATGAAAAAATAGCAGGCTGGTTTTTAGAATGAAATTAAACCAAAAAACAGAACTTTATAAGAACACAAAAGCTGCAATACTGGTTCACAACATGGTTCATCTTGCCCAACATCCGGTCAGTGGCCCATACTAGCACTTTCGGGGGAGTGTACAGAACAGGGCAATTCCAGTGTGATCCACCCATCTTCCCTTCCTGATATCTGGCAATCAGAGGTTTAGGTTTACCCCAGGGCATAGGGTTACACTCGCCCATTTTGGAAAATAGCCATTCAGGACCTAGCCTCCATGAACTTACCCAGTTATATTTTTGGCCATCACAACATCCCCTGGCAAAGAGTTCCACAGGTTACATGTGTGTGGTGAGAAAAAGTAATTTCATTTGTTTGTACTAAACCTTCTACTTACTAATTTCATTGGGTGACCCTGTTTTTTTCAGGATTTTACAGACCACTATTTTTTCCCCTCTTAGCTATCACTTTTCTAAGTTAAACTCCAAAAATCATTTAAAAAACACAATAAATAACGAGATTTATACATTTGGGGTGAGATTCCGTAAACTCAACGACTTCAATGAGAGCAGTGACAGGCCAGCACTAAGTGCTTCTGAAGATTCAAGATTCCAACTTCTAATTTTTTCCCCTAAATAATTCAGTCAAATCTGACAGTTAAAAACAAAATAATACAATTGCAAACGGCCAATGTCAGGCCAACAAAGATCTGTATGGTCCAGCTTTAAATTTCTGAAAGCAGAGGCTTGCAGTAGGAACACTAAATTATAGCAGCTGTAGGTCCACTGAAGTCAGTGGGACTCTGCATGGGAATTAAGAATCTATGTTGAGGGATCTTTTTGCAGGATAGGAGCCTGGGGTCTGTTGAGAGGGAGGTGGGATAATGTGTTTGCTTTTCTCACCTTGGCACCCTCATGCTGCTCACTACCCTATTCTCACTGCCGCTAAACAGCGGAATTTGAACAACAAATATCATATCTGGTGTAACTATCTATTGGCAAGGAGGTATTCTACCACTGCAGAATAATAGTCATGCAGTGGTATTTTTCGGTGAGGGAGGTAAAGTCTCAACATGGATCACATTTTCACAGGTGAGGCACTGAATACTGTTATTTATAGTGAATGAATATTAGACCTTGATCTGTAATACTACCACAGTGGAGGATATAAACCTAGAATATACTTTCAGGGATCAAAGGCACCTGAACCTGCAGTGACTTGAGCATATTCTTTGCTTTAAGTTGTGGCTTAAAGCTAGGCACCTGCGAAAATGTTTACATAATCAGGACCCTAATTTATATTTTTATTTATGTATTATATAAAATCACTGCTCAAAAGTTTTCAGTCTGAAAAGCTGATTTCCATAAGCTCCATGCTTGCACAAGGCACCCCCCAGAAATATTCCCATTATTTGTACCTAATAAGTTTATCTCAGCCAGCAAGCTAAACGTGTTTGCTGCTCACTCCATGCCAGCATAGGATGTCTTGCCATGTCAATCCACAGGGCCTTTATAGTAAGGAACAGTGTGTCAGTGACTATTTGCTTCAGCAAGGAGTTGGCAATGATGGGAAATGCAGCCAATTTAATTTAATAGAAGGGATTCACATCATGACATGCAGTTGTCCATTAACAGAACAAACCCCCTCCCCCTTTTCCCATTTGGCAATTGCAGCAAATCTTCCATGAAAATACATTTCCTATAATGTTCTGGTCATGGTTGGCAAGAGCTGCAGCCAATTTCCATAAAGCCACCATGTGGAAAATTGCCTTTGCCGTTAAAATGGACTAATGTGAAGGAATTTTTTAAAAAATGTTGAAAGCATCAATTCTATTTTATGTTTTTAAAATCCAGTTTTCAGTACGTTAACAGGTCACCTGCCAGCATTAAGGCAGAATCTTCGAAACAGAAGACAAGAAATCAAATGGCTTTAAAGGAAAAAATACAACCTTCACTCAAGCAGCACTTATATGATGTTTACAGAGGAAATGTACTGAGAAGAAAAGACTGGAGAAACCTTATGATTGCAGCCCTGTACTCACCAGATTCCAAACTTCTCGTTGGAGCTACTGATAGACAAAGGGTTGGTTCAACCCCCTAAAAGTTAGACCCCAATTCTGCAGACCAGTGCATCGGCTTTAATGGGGCTACTCGTATGCTTAAAAAATATAAATAAAAAAAAAATGTACATTAGCATACCAGTTCTAAGAGGGCTGTTAAATGTGGATGGTCCATTATCACTAGGAGAAAAATACACCATTTCCTGAGTTACTGACAACAGATCTCCATTTCGAAAGGTGTATTTTTCTCCTAGTGATAATGGACCATCCACATTTAACAGCCCTCTTAGAACTGGTATGCTAATGTACAATTTTTTTTCTTTTCTTTTTCTTTCTGTGTGTATAAATGCATTTTACTTCTGTTCCATTCTATGCATCCGACGAAGTGAGCTATAGCTCACGAAAGCTTATGCTGAAATAAACTAGTTAGTCTCTAAGGTGCTACAAGTATTCCTTACTTCATACAGAGACATTTGTATTTTTAAAAATTAATTATTAGAAACATGTTGCCCCTTTATAGCATTTACCCTCCAATGACATTACAAGCCTCTCATCAACAACTCTGGAAGTTGGGAATAACGGTATTATTGTCCACGTTTTACAGACCGGAGAACTGGAGCAGACAGAAATTAAGGCCAACATTTAGGATTTTCCCTTTCTGGATACTTAAAAGGAGACACACTGCGGGTCTGAAAGCGTTGAGCAGACACTGCTCCCACTGATTTTGGAGAATTCTTGAGTACTTAACATCCCTGCAAACAAGGTCCTTTAGTTGTCCCAAGCAGAGCATTCAAAAGGGACATGTCCAAAATGGGGACACTCTTGAAAATACAAGATCACACATAGATAGATGTGAGAGCAGAGAATAGAACCTAGGAATCATCCACTCCCAGCTGCCTACTGTAATAATCTCAGTCGTCTCCCACCGGTTATCTTTTGAACGTGGCTGCTGAGCTTAAATCTGTGTCTAAAGAAAAGTATCTGGGAATTCAACAATGATGAGGTTTCTGGGTTTTTTTGGTTCCTGCTTGCTCAAGTAAAAAATGAAAAGGTACCTACACTGTATCTACTATGAACATAAACGCCACTTGTCTCTGACTCTCTCCAAACTCCATTGGCATCTCTATGGAACAAGAACTCTGCTCCATGAACACTTCAGACAGCCTGTTTTTGATTCCTGAGAGGTAGCAAGGGGAGGGCAAGGAAGCAGCTGAGCTGGAGTGTCCTGCACATACTTATAAAACCACACACAGAGATTCTTCTAAGATGGTGATTTCCTTCTTGAGTAATCTTTTTGATTTTTATCCCTCCTGTGTGAAAGTTTAGCACATTCAGGGTCACTGAGCAGCCAAAATCTCATTAAAGAAAAATCTAAACCTTTTCTACCCATCTGTTTCCTGTAGCCTCTCTGTACCTGTCTCCCTAATTTATGGCTCCTGCACTGCCACCATGTTAAAGAAAAAATTGTTTGTTTTCATTTCGTCTTGGGTTGATCATTTTTGGCCTTTTCTCCAACTTTATTCTAAATTCAAGAGATGAATAGGCTGCTTAAGGGTCCACTAATCATTTCATCAAAGTGTTGTGTGCTGTAAACAGGAAGCTGCTTGACAGTGAGAGGTCACCTGTTCTTCTCCTCACAGATTTCACAACAGGAGTGCAAATCATTCAGACAGTGCAGAAGTGCAGTGCATTCACTGCAAAAAAAAAAAAAAAAAGTGGAGAGCGCGAGAGATTTTAATTGGTGGACAAGAGTCACAGCACAGACAATTTTTTCACCATAGCCACTCTCAGTTTCCTTGCTACTTGAACTTATAAATCACACGTCTCTAGGGACACAAGTTAATTAAAATCAGGAAATGTCATTGTCTTTACTCATTTTCAATGTGTTCCCAATGGCTGAAAGCAGGAATAAGTTCTCCTTGACTAAGAGACAAATAGCCACCAAGTTTTAACAAGGCTGTAGAACTCCAAAGAGCAAAGTCATGTTGGCAAAGAACTCCCAGGCTGGAGCTCAATTCAGGAGAAGCAAAGTAGCCCCTGGCCAGTGATTCATCAGCACACCAAACAGTGATGGAGGAGGAAAAATGAAGACTAACAGAAATAGGGTCCCATTATATTTGCAAAAGGGGGCACTCACCTGCTCCCCTCACAGAGAAGAGTGGGGATCTCCATCCCCCATCCCCAGAAATGATCCATATGGATTTATGGATCTATGCATCTCCCCACAACTGTATAGCGTGATTAGTTGTGTTGCAAGGTATGGGAAGCTGGAAGCTAGTTTTCAGGAGCTTCGCTCTTCAATTCTCTGCTGTAAATATTCCTCCCCCTCAACTTTTTTTGGCCTTGTGCACTACCCTGACCTTTCCTCGAGATAGATTAGTACACACCTTAGTCAGCGTCTGTTTCCTTTGGGGGACAGAACAACCCAGCAGGCTGTGGGTATTTTTGGCTGGAAAGGGCACTTAGGTGAGAAACATATAATTTTCACCACACAGTAAACAAAGCCTCAGCTCCCAACAAATCTATCAATTCTATCATGCTATTGATGCATAGTTCTGCAAATCTGTAGCTATTTTTTTAAAGTAATATTCACAGCCCACACAGTGCCAGATCCTCTGCTGGTGTAAATCAGCACAGCTCCATCCGTTGGTGCTATGCCAATTTACACCTACCAAGGATGATTTTTTGCCAGTAGTTTTCTATGCATGCACAATAAGTTAAAGCCAGTTTTTTACCAAGCAAACCTGCTTCTCCTCTCTCCAAAAATCAAGCATTCCATAAGAGAAGCAGGGAAACACAGCATTTACCTTATCAATAAAACTGTTTTTTTGGAAAACACTGGGAAAAAATGGAGAATCTCATTTCATGCTGCTCTAACAGAGACGACACACATTGCAATGGAGCAAAAGAGTAGATGGGATATTCCAGATTACAGTGCGTCGGAACCTTTTCAAAGTTTTCATTTCACTTGGAAAATATGTACCGTTAAGAAAAAACTACTAAGCCAAAGGGGTGTTTCCTTTCTTGTTTATATTTTTTAATCATTCGCAGTCATGCGGTTACAGAAGATAAACCACACTTCCTGAGAGGTTGCAAGCACAAGGTAAACACTCTATATACTTGTGGTTATTTTGTTGTAATAATCGCCTCCTCCAATTTAGTGAATGTGGGTCTGATGCTGTCCCTTTGCAATTCCCTATCCAGCGGCTTTGGGCGTGCAGAGCAGATATATGAGCTACCTTGAGTTCCAATGAACGTTACTTTGCCTAGCTTTGTGTCAATCTCCAACATCTGTCATGAAGAGCATTCAACCAGCGGTTTGGACTTCATAGTTGCAGCTACATTTAAGGCACAATTTTAAGTCTCTTTAAAACATATTTTAAAATATTAAAACAATACTTTGAGCAATCCAGTGCATGCACTTCTATACACGAAGGCATAGCACTGGAGTTGTGACTAATGCTGGAAAATGTTCCAGACAGACCAAAACAAGGACATAATGAGGATTATATTGCACATTACATTCTATATGCAAACTACGACATCATGAGAACAATGATGTTACAGTGAAATGTCCAAAAGTTAGGAAATGCAAACATAGCTGTTGCACTTTCCCCATACAGTAGACTCTCGATTATCCAGGCTGATAGGGAAAAAATGAATCCTGGTTAATAAAATTCCGGATAATCACCATCCATAGGAAATATGGGGAGGGGGGTTGGTTCACCAGTCACCCTGCGCCGGGGGAAGGGGGTGTTGGTTCACTGGCTGCCCTGCACCCTGGTGGGGTGTTGTGTGTGTGTGTGTGTGTGTGTGTGTGTGTGTGTGTGTGTGTGTGTGTGTGTGTGTGTGTGTGTGTGTGCGCGCGTTTGGGGCAGCAACAAAACCAGAGCCAGCCCTGCGAGTTATGCATATTTTTTTTTTTTTGACATTTGGTTATCCACATCCTGGTAACCCAATCTTGGATAATCGAGAGTCTACTGTATTACCCCAGCACAGGGGTTGTGTTGAGGAAAAGAGAGATGTGAACAGAATACTACTGCATTCCAGTTATGCTCTGCTGTTGTACTAGCCTCTAGTCCAGTAGAGGGGAGCTGCCCCCAAAATTAGGGAATCACAAGTGGTGCCTTTGCATTTTCCCTTCTCAGCTGCACCCAGCTGATACTAGACACAGCTGAGAGTCTGGCCCATAAAGTAGGCAACTTTTAACTCAAAATAGAGGCTTAGAAACCAAATTTTCAAAGCAACATAAACATGCCTGTGAAATGGGCCCATGCCCCTATTTTGGAATATCATCTGACACTCATGTCCTCTAAATGGACACGTGCACACATTGTGTGGGCACAGTTTAGAAAGCAGCTTCACAAACCTGGCCTGTGGAATCCACAACAACTGTAAAGGATTTAGTACAGAATTTTGAATCACTTAATTGTATATTTGGTAATAAATGTACTGCTCTTATAATTCTTTAATTAGAACAAACGTGAATTACCACGGATTTATTTTTGGAGTGTAACTGCATATCTATTCAGTTGCAGCAGAATTGCTCTAATGTGCTTCCTTTTTTCCCACCTAACTACACTAGATGCAGTGTTTTGACGGTATTTACATGAACTTTATCCATTGCTTTAAAATGTTGTGATTAAAAGTTCTTGGAACTTCTTTTCAGTATGCAGACTTCCCTGGTAACTGTTGCTAAGGAAAAAAAAGTCAGACACACAGGTTGCTGCCATGTGGGATGAAGGTCTGAGAACATTTGGTATGCGAGATATGAAACACCCACATTTAATGATTCAGTCCTTTCTCCCCCTGCTCTTGCTTTACTTTTCAACTCCATGCATTTTCCTCCTCCTGCCACTTGCCACCCCATTGGCAGAATTCCTTTACTGCAACTCTAATCTTATTTTAAAAGGGACACATTCAGAAATATTAATATTCTATACACGACTCCCATAAATAACCAGAGGCCATTTCTCAGCATCTTTCCTCAAAGCAGGCCTGAATACTCCATTTACCAGGAGCAAGTAGAAAGCTTTCCTCAGTCTGTGTAAGAACTCAAGCCACGAGTTTCTGCAGAAGTGAAACAATTTACAGAGTTTCAGTTTCTAGCCCTCATAACTCCCACAGTAACTGTCCAAATGTGAACTTAATGCAGAGTTGCCTTTCTGAGTCTGCAGCTCCCCAAATGACCTTACTGCTGCTCATAGATTTCCTAAAAAGATGCAGAATGAAATTAAAAAGACTCTGGTCCGTTTTAATTGCTACTGTTCAGAACCAAGTTACTAGGGGCTTCTCTACATGAGGAAATTGACCACCCCCTCCTTCTAAACGGAAAAGCACAGGTTTAAGATGGATTCTAGTATCAGATGACCCCAGGCTCCATTCTTCCAGGGCTGGCCCACACTCACCCAAAAAAGTTAGCAAGTAAACAAACCATTTACAACCAATTGTCCTAGTCAATGGGAGCCATCAAACTTCCAAACCATCATTAATGGCCCACACTTTGCATAATTACAATAGGACCTCAGAGCTATTCTTCATATTTCTAGCTTCAGATACAAGAATGATCCCAAGAATCAGAGAGGTAGCCATGTTAGTCTGGAATAGAAGAGGTAACAAAGTCCTGTGGCACCTTAAAGACTAACTATAAAGTTTTGAAGCATAAGCTTTCGTGGGCTAATACCCACTTCGTCGGATCCAATGAAGTGGGTATTAGCCCACGAAAGCTTATGCTTCAAAACTTTATAGTTAGTCTTTAAGGTGCCACAGGACTTAAGAATGATCCCGTCTGACCTCGGAAGCTAAGCAGGGTCGGGCCTGGCTAGTACCTGGATGGGAGACCTCCTGGGAATACTAGGTGCCGTAGGCTTCACACCTGGCAGTAGGTATAAAATGCCTCCAGCGACAGATGGCACAACGCATCGGTTGGAGTATCCCCCTGTCGTATCACTGGTTCTAAGCGGACCCTGCCATAGTGAGGGAATAACGCTAAGAAAAACACAGATACAAGAATGATACATACATACAAATAGGAGGAATATATTCAGTAGATTATAAGCTTTGTAATGATACAGGAGACCTTTTGCATAAAGCATATTCCAGTTACATCATATTCACACTTATAAGCATATTTCCATAAAACATATGGAGTGCAACGTCACACTACTGACGAATACATTCAGCCTAGCAGGCATCCATTAAAGCATTCAATGTCTGCCACAGAGAGTTTTGTTCGGGGTAGGAAGGTTATTGGTCAGCTAGCCCTACTGCTCCAGATTCTTCTGCCTCTGGGGGTCAGTTTCTCTCCTATTTTGTATGGGAAATTGATAAGTGAAAGAGATGAAGAAATCAGAAATTGAAACAACTTCATACTGCAAATTCTCATGAGGAAGAAAAGAAAATTACAGCGAAGGAGGAAAAAGTTCACCAATGTATGCAGCTTTTTCGTTTATTAAGCAGTGAGCTGCCATCAACTCCCAGTGACTTCACTGGAACAAGACAGGGCCTATTATCAACAATGGTTCTGTTAACAACAAGCAAACAAACAAACCCAAGATTACATTTGTGGTTTTTTTTTTAAATGAGCTTTGGATCAGGTCTCTAGTTTCCAATATTTCATGATAGAGTATTTTTTTTCTACCCATTACATAGTTTGAATATCTCCACTCATCTGGATACTGAACGGAAATTCTAAACTTTTGAATATGAGCCAAGGGTGATACGATAATTTTGTTCCAGTACCAACAAATGGATTTAATTTAAAACAAGACATGGCTGCAGGCACCAAATGCTGCTGCTGCTTTGGTTAGCTTGGACTGTGTCCTCCCACCCCCCTTCCATTTCAGGACTGTCATCTTTCTGCCAGCAAGAAGCAAACTGATCATAAAATAATGCTAGGGAGGAGGGGAAGGCAAGAGCAGCTCCTGTTCTATTTAAATATAAGACATACAGCAGGAGTCATAAAAAATAAAAATAGGTATATCATCTGTGATATAGTTATATTATATATATATCACCTGTAATGTACACACAGAAATAAAAACAATTTTAGTGCACTTTTACTACGTACTTGCACTGATCACTGAATATCAAAATTACTTTGTTGAACACAGTGACCAAAAATGCTAACTAAACAAATGGCAACTGTTTGACTCGGTGTCAAGTTGGGCAGTCAAGCTCCTTACTGCCTTTTAAACTATACGCGCAGAAAGGGACTGAAACAGGACTGAATGCCATGAAATTTAAATAGGGCAAAGAAGGCTAGCATGTTTAAATGTCTGAGAAAGATGGACTACACTTACACTAGGCCTGATTTTCCTCACTTCAATAGACCAATGTCTCATCTGCACTGGTTTATGCTAGATGAGAATCAGACCCATCAACCTGTCATCAAATAAAAGCAGGATAGCCTCAGGAAATCAAACCAGGCACCGGATCAAAGCCAAATGCCACCTGATCTGGACAGATGTGCCATGCCGTATGTCATTACAGCACTGACGAGAGAGTTGGCACATTGGGTATAAATGTGCCAGTGCTAACTGAGGACAAATTATTTTAAAAAAATACAAAGTACCAGTGATTGTTTGCAAACAGACATTACAGAAAGGCAGAGGTAACATTAACCATTTGTTCCAGTTCTGGAGCGACCTAGCATATCAGCTTTGCCTTGAATTTCTTTGGGTCCCAGGTATACATTCTCTTCCTGTTGTCTGTTAGGGACTTGACCTATGCTTGTAAAGTGCCCAGTGTAATGGGAACCTGAGCTCAGCTGAAGGCTCTATAAGCTACCATAATAGAGGAACAAGGAACATAGTGGCCACCAGGGCCTCTTTTTGCAATGACTAGAAAGCCAGAGAACTTAGCATTCTTGGCTCTTGCAAAAAGATCCACTGACAATTTGCCCCAAGGTTTGTAGACTTGATGCAACACTTCTCCATTCACCTCCCATTCCTCTGGGAGGACCTTTTGACTCAGACGGTCTGCTTGAGGATTGAGCATGCTAGCCAGGGGAGTCCCGAGAGACAGTAAGTAGTCTTCTGGACAGTCCATCATCATCATCATGGCTTCTCATGCTAGCTTCTTGCTCCTGGCCTCATCCTACTTGTGTGTTTATGACATCACTGTGTTGCCTGAATGGCCCAACACTGCTTGAGGACCATGACCAGGAGATTGTGAGGGCCAATGATACCTTCCATCACTTGCACACTTGGATGTTCAGGTTCACCAGGGACTCAGCCCAGGAGACCAAATGAGTTCCCAACCACCATAGACCTGCAGAGGAGGGAGTGCTGGACTATAACAGTAAGCATGATCTCAGACCTGTAGCCTCCTCTGTGTCTTCTCTGGCTACAGGCAGTACTTTCCCTCAGTTTTCTAGAACTCTCTAACACATTCATCAGATGGAGGAGGAACTCTCCCTTTCAGAGAGTAATGAGGGAATGCTAAAGCCATAGCAAAACAGGGGGCCTTTCAGTGACTTGCTTCAGGTTTTGTCCTGGATGAGTGCTTCCCATGTTGGCCAGTCTATCTACCCGGGCCCTAGCCAGATTTGGTGAAGTCAGCTGGTGAACTAGAGCATGGGTCTGTCTCCTCCCACCTAGACTCCTTAAACATTCATTGGAGAAGCCACCAAGAGCACTATAGCTTGGAGGAAAGCAGGGACACTTTATCTCCTTATCTGCCTTCAGTGCAGATATGTTAGGTTTGCTTTGAGGGACTCCTCTCCATCTCAGGTCCCATGGGATTAGCTAATCAGGAAGGGACAATCCAAGAATGAATGAGGCCTGCTCTTTTTGTGACATATGCTCCATCCTAATTCCACTGCCTCTGCTGTTACCACAGGTATGCTTCAGCAAAGTGTCTGTCACAGCATGAGGTAAACAACAAGAGCAAGAGAAATGACTGCAGGTAGGCGGGCAACACTGACTGACAAAATCCTAGAAACCAGGCAAGGAGGGGAGCAACCTTTAACAAGGCAACAGGGAGCAGAGACCCAGATGAGTTCCCCGTGGAAAGGAGAAGGTGGTGCATTCGTGCACAAGTGGAGTGACACCGGTGTGGGGAATACACATTGAACCTTTGCTTATCCTACTGGAAGTCCTGGCACAGTAGGCTTCATACCCAAGACTTGTGCACACTGTAGAAAGGGGGCTACTGGTTGAAATTATGTGCCAAATTTGGGTTTACTAAAAATCTAACACCAATAGAAATAAAACAGTCTTAATACTCCGATAGCAGTCACCATTGAGCCCCCAATCTACCAGGCCCCTGCCAATCTTAGCTGAGGTTTCTTTGAAGCCGTTTATCCCACCAAGCTTTCAAAAGAGCAGATGATACAGGGAGTCACTAAACAGAAGAATGTGTCCACTAACCCTGCGTGGACAGCTGCTCTATATAGACAACTGACTATCTGAATTGTCAGAGGCAACAGCACACAGACCACATTAAAACCCATCTCAGTCATTACACGCGCATGCACACACACCTTTTATCAATACTGCCGTAACTGCTTAGTTTCTGTCAATTATGAGATACCCTCCCACATTATGCCATAAGCAAATCGCTATGGAAAAAGTGGCATGTTACACCCTGAAATAGACTCTGATGGTGTCTATAAACTGCTGTTCATTTCATTTCCACCCACTCGCCCCCATCCAACACATTCCATATTTTCCCAGAATGTCAGTTTGTGCAGGAGAGCAACTATGTTCCCATTTGACAATCCAATAGATCTTCTGCCTATATTTGACTGAACTTCAAAAATCTTTCAGAGCATTCTACCAGCATAATTAAATGCTGCCATTACAGATATTTTGGACAACACATTCATAACAATACATTTCATGCCTCATTTGCCACCAAAGTTTAGAAATTCAAGTCAGCATTCTCCAGTAATTAATACACTTTTTTTTAATGGGATACAGTCTTCTTTGCATAATGCTATTGCTTAAATCAAGCATCTAGCTATGTGAATCACATAAACATGACTCCGGCTTCTGTGTTTTGAAGCAAAACCCCCTCAAATTTTTCCCCTCCTCCCCAATTTCCATTTTAAAAAGAAAACAGAATCTCTCATTTATGAATGTTGTCACTACTTGCTTGTCATGAACCTGCCTCATTCGCTATGCAAAAGCTATGCTGACTCAAACCACTGAAGAGTACCTTTGCTGCTTCTTGCTAGTAATTCCACAGTTAATTGTCTATCGCCAGGACCTTCTGGGCTAGATTCTGCAAGATTTTGAGCCGCCCCTTCCATTACCAAGTGATAGGAGCTCAATGCCTTGTAAGGTCTTTTCCAGCTGCCTCTCATAACAGAAAGATTCTAGCTCTGCTGCAACCTAGAGGGTTTTGCTCAAAATAATGCTGACAATTCAGATTTTTATTTTCCCCTAACTTTTGGCATGTGAGCAGCATCCACCAGACGAAACACCAAACTTCTGGTACCTCTTTGTTTAAATAAATAGCATGAAAGTTGGACACAGACCAGCAAAATCTAGGAAATAACATGTCTGAGGTTGCATCACAAAAATGTAATTGAGAAACACTGTAACCTTAGTGGAAACATGCCACACTAATCCACAGCAAATCCAAGGACAATGGAGACTCTCAACCAAGGCACTGAGCTCCATGCAGCATGGCTGGTGCCCTCTCAGTAGTTCTTTATTACTAGGACTCAACCTGATGCATGACAAACTTGACATACTAACAAAAGGTCAGATGAAGATTGCACAGGAACATCCATCCTTTAACTGTGGAGCCAACTGTTCCATACCATGGGCTGTAATGAACAATCCAACCCTCTTTTCCATTGCAGAGATGGAAGCGCTTCTGGTCACCCGGAATCAGATCAATGCTACAATAGCCATGTTCAGTTTGACATCTGATCTCTTGGACAGCTGGCTCAGAGACAGAGAGTGAACTGCTTTGGCTCTGAGCAATTCTACCACTTCAAGAGCTGTGAAGAGAGGACTAGAAAATGAAGTCCTTTAGTTGGCCTTTCCTGAGAGCATATGCTGCAACTGTTATCCACGCTTGGGTTTCATTAATAAAACACTGAAACTAAACCAGACTTTCCTCCTATGTGACTAAGAATCCTAGGATAGGTTCACTTAGCATCTGTGGCTTTAAGCCAAGTAAACCAATTCTCTCTCATGTTGATAGTCAGGCTGAGTTTACAAGATTGCGTCTGTGTTAGCAATTCTTCTTCTTCTTAACGTGAAGAACTGGGGAGGGGAAAAGGGAAACTAGTAAAAAATAAAAAAGTTGTCTGCTCTAGGAGAAAGGAAACCACGTTGATGAAAATTGATTTAGGCTCCAAACAAAGTTTGCGCCTGCTCTTCCTCTGTTGTTCTGACAGCACATCTCCTGCCACGGCTGTAGAGTTCTGGTTTTAACTTGAAAGACTCCAGGAGCCTCTGAACCCTTCCCCACTAGGAATAGGGAGATGGTAGCCAGATGACTCAGAAATACAAGCATTTCCCAGGTTGAGGGCTGCTCTAGATGCCTGAAGTGGTTTACAAAAACAACTGTCTTTGTAAACTCTCTTCAGAGGTGCTACTAGCCCTGCTATGCTGCTCCTGGGAGGGGACGGGAAGGCCAGTTAACACACAGCTGCCCCCCTACTACCTGTGTCCTGAATTTTCACTTTGAAAGTCAGGTCACACTACTGCCACTCTGTGTCTGACAGACACCACTTATAAGTGACAAGAAGCTGAGCAGCTGCATTTTACATCTCTTCTGTTATAGTGCCAGTGGGGTTTGATTAGTGGAAGCCAGAATTGCAAACCACTATTTTCCCACACTGCTATCTAATACAGGAAGCATCACAATGGAGATTATGCATCCTGTACATGTCCTCCCGCCACCTCTACTGCTTTATCTATAAAGAGCAAGAGAGAGTATGTTGGACACAGATACAGTGGCTGACTGATCGAATCAGAACTCAGTCAAGGGATCTATATTAGATCATAAAGCAGTACGCCAACAGGTAGCTTATTCTCTGTGTCTATTCAACCTTTGGGCACTCTGCTGAGAGTGAAAAAAAAAAAGGGATGCCAGTAAGTGCCATACTGGATGGTTACACTTGTGAAGCGGACATCCATCCTCTGAGAATGGGATTGATATTACCCACCAGATGGTTAACAGCTTTCAGTCACTACTAACTTGGTCTGCATCAATCCAATAATCTGGGGGTGAAAGCCTCCATATCCACTGAGGCACCAGTCCTGGCATTGTGTAGCACTCATCTTCAGCTATCCTAGCTTCTCCACTCCCTACCTATGTGTAGCACTCCTCTTCAACCACCACTCCTTTGTTCCCCTCCCCCCATTGAGTCTCACCAGCCCCACGCTAAGCAGAATTAGGGAACAAACTTTTCAAAAAGTGCCCATATCTCTGTCCCCCCCTCCCCCCTCCAGGCTCAGAAGTGTGATTTAAAAGCATGGCTTTGAAGCAAGTGAGCTTTTACGTAATTCAAGAGGAGCCAAAACAACTAAGACTTTGTTTCGACTTGCATCATCCGCCAGGGTGTAAAATACTGTACTTCCTTGCACTGTAGTTTTGGCTTTTGCTGTTAGTCACACATTTAAGAGGGTTATCAATGGGAAGGGGTGGAGGAAGGCCAATAACCAAAGTTAACTGGAGTAACCAGCTCCTGTTCTGAACTAACTTCTTTTAAAAAGAACAGGATTCTTTTTATGGATACAGACTTAACACGGCTGCTACACTGAAACCTGACTTCTAAACACTCACTGAAATGCAGAGTATCTCCTTGAGCAGCAAGTCTGCAGAAATCCACCAGCATTCGAACTTGGAGACACTGCTGAAACCCAGCAGGAGGGTTTGTTTGAAAGTAGGGTTGTTTGTGCTCCAACCCATGGAAGATTAATGGTCTCGCCTTCCCCCTCCCACCCATATGACCTGCCCAGTGGCATCGCAGAGACCATATCACTTAGAGAAGTTTCTCTTTCCTCTAAAGAGGTGGTTGTTTATACAAATGCTTCTCTGCAGAATCTATGCAGCAGATCTTGATGCTCATGAAGATTTAACACAGGATACCTTTGGAATATCTTATTTGTTTTTAAACATATAACTATTTTATATGATGGTACTTGTGGCTTTAGAGTGACCACGTAAAGTCAATTTCAGAATAATCCAGGTGCTATTACTAACAATGGTATGGAAATCTGTTTGGATTTAATGCATCAAACAGTACCCTTAAACAGTTTAAATATTAGCACAAAACACCTACAAGGCCCCTCAAGAAAATGAGGCAATGCTTAAATATAGCAAAAAGATTAAATATCCTCAGATACTTGAATAGCTCAGTACCCGAGTAGTTCCACTGACTTCCAAAGAAAAGGGGCTCGCTCAGGTCCTGTCACTGCCAGGTAGGTAATAGTCCACCAAATCCCAAAATTGACACACAGAGCCCAGTACAGTAGCCCTTTTCCCCCCTGTTTCCATCAGCACTCACTTGCAGATTTAGGACTGCCAAGACACTCAGCCAGAAGAGATCTCTCATGACAATCCCTAATAGTCTCCAGAGCTAGGAAAGATCCTAGGATGGAGAGGGTGAGGGGATCCAAGCTGCCTGAAATGTTTGGAGGAGCAAGCATCTCACTTACAGCTCCATAATGTTTAAGGAATCTATCCTTCAAAGTCTGTAAGGTTTCCACTGAAGTGTTGCACTGACAACAGACGCTCTTTCTTCACAGCCAACTACTGTCCAAACAGCATTCTGCAGTAGAAAAGAGGAACTATTCATCATTCAGAAAGGTGCTAGAGTTTTATAAATTACAGCTGTATTCTTTTCTATTGTGATTTATGATGCCATTACTGCCCAACTACACCTCAAGTGTCAACCCCTCCTGTACCAGCAGCAAGAGGACAATAAGGAAAATTACTCAGATCTGGAGACACTCACACTGGAAAGCTCTGGGCGGGGGGGCGGGTTGTCCATTTCCACATAGAAATGGTGTCACAGTGGACAGCATCTTGCAGCAAGGGATTTAATTCCACATTTGTTTGAGGATATTTGGAAAACTATTTGTAGTATCAGATTGATTCTACAGGGCCCATTCAAGGCTCACCCAAATGACAGAGCCAGAGGCAATACAGGACACCTTGTTGCTCACTAAGGTACAATCCTGCCCTCCCCTTACCACCCAAATTAATTTGGAGATGAAGCATAATCTAGCAGATGGGGCACTGGACTGGGAGCCAAGGAGTCCTGATTTCTAATCACTCATTGCCCCTTCTGTGACCTCAGGCAAACTGTTGAATCTCGATCCTGGTTTCCTTATCTATAAAAAGAATACTTACTATCCTACAACAGAGTGGCATGAGGACTATTGTATGAAAAATATATGGTAGATGTATACATACGTGACACACTTAGTGCACGTGTGTGCACTGTATCTGCTTTGCATTCTGTGGCTCACACGCTGTCAAGCGAATAGGGTCAGAAAAGTTTTGTCCCTACTGTGTAGGTAACACATCTGCAGGAGCTACGAGACAATACATCTTACAGGTGATGCAATCAAAGATAATTCTACTTGCAGCATAAGGTCAAACTGCAAGAAGCCCTCAGGTGGGATGCACACAAGAGGCTTTGCACAGCTGATCCACAGGCCTGTCACATCTGCAGTGCCTGCACTCTTGGGGTGCATAGCCCCTTCTCTTGGTGCACTGAAAAGGGGTAGGAAATGGGAAGAGTTACAGCCCTGATTCCTCTCCACACCTTCCAGCCACGCAAGAGAAGGGCTGTGCCATTCATAGTCCATGCTGCCTGAAACATAGGAGACTGGGGCTCCTCCGGTTCCCTCTCTTTGTGCTGTGCCCCTGAAGCAGCCCCTGCACTCCACAGAAAAGCAGTTTAGACAGCTTATAAAATTTGCACTAAACAGCTGAAGAAAACAAGCACCCACTCACATATCACTTGGCATTGTTTTAGAAACACAAGAGCTGGCTGTGCAAATAGCATGAACAATGCTGCCTCACCACATTCAAATACAGCACCTTAGCAACCTGCATGAGTAAGTCAGAACAGACCGCTGGTTAACAGGATTTTGTGTTCACTTCTCTCATGTAGCCAATGAGGGCAGCAATCTAACTTCTGCAACCCCAGAAATCCATAGATATTCTAGACACCTCCTGGTTGGGCTCTATAGAAGGTCATGGGATAGAAACAGTGAGAGGTGTACTGAGCCGTGTATTAGTCAGAGAGAGGTGGGACATTTATGGTGAGCTGTGAGACCTGCCAGGCATAGACATGGTTGCTTTACACACCAACATCAAAGGCTCATGCAGGACAACTGCTCTTCCTCCTCACAGGCCCTTATCCTGCCAGCAGCTGCCATTTAACATCCAGCTATTTAGCACAGGTTTGATCGTTCTTCTGACTCCAGTTCAGTGGCATGGTTAGGAACTGGGCTTCCAGGGACAAAGTCCAGAGGGTCAGCATTCACTGAGAGACCTGGCCAAAAGGGAGCTGAAGAAGCTGACCTTGCCACTATACCCAAAGCCCGCGTCACCAGGGCTGGTCTGTGCTGAAAGTTTACATCGGCATAACTATACTAATCTCATCCCCAGTGCAGACAGCATTAGGCTGACAGAAGAATTCTTAGTCGACTTAGCTACCCCTTCTCAGGGATATGTATTAATTACAGCAAGGGCAGTGTCTATGATGAAGCATTACGGTGGTGCAACTGTGCTGCTGTAGCATTTTAAATGTAGATACAGGGCATGTCTTCACTAGCAACATTATAGCATTTGTGGTTTACTCCTTCGGCTCATTCTGTGTAAGCTCGGATTTAGAGGTATGTTAGCACGTTAGCTAACACATTTTAGAAGTCAAAGCAGAGAAGACACCCTGCCTTTGACACACGTTAAGCTGGTCCAGTTAAAATCTACACATTAAACTGCCTAGTCCATACAAAAGACTTCTTAAACATGTAAGCTCCTATGTGTTACAAATGGGGTGAGTAAACTATGGCCTGTGGGCCCCATCCAGACCGCCAGCCAATTTAATCCGGCCCTCGAGCTCCTGCTGGGAAGTGGAGTCTGGGGTTTGCTGCCCCGCTCCCGCACTCCAGTCAGGGAGTGGGGTCAGCGGCTGCTCCACGTGACTCGTGGAAGCATCAGCATGTCCTCCCTCCAGCTCCTATGCTTAGGGATAGTCGGGGGCTCCATATGCTGCCCCACCCCAAGTGCCACCATAGCAGGTCCCATTGGCCAGGAACTATGGCAGGGAGCTGCAGGGGTAACGCGGAGAACAACCAGGCCATCCCTCCACATAGGACCTGGAGGCGGGACATGCTGCTGCTCCGGGGAGCTGCTTGAAATAAGTGCTGCCTGGAGCATGCACCCCTGAGCCTCAAACCCCTGATCCAGCCCTGATCCCCCTCCCACCCTCCAAACATCTCAATCCCAGCCCGGAGCACCTTCCCACACCCTGAACTCCTCACTTCTGGCCCCACCCCAGAGCCTGCACCCCAGCCAGAGTCTTCGTCCCTCCCCCATGTCCCAACCCCTCTTCCCAAGCCCTGATCCCTCCTGCCCTTCAAACCCCTCGGTCCCAGTCTGGAGCACCCTCCTACACCCCAAATCCCTCAACCCCAGAGCCCACACCATCAGCTGGAGCCCTCACACCACCACCATCCCACACCCCAACCCTCTGACCCAGTCTGGAGCCCCGTCCTGCACCCTGCACTCCTAATTTCTGGTTCCACTCAAGAGCCCACACCCCAATTTCATGAGCATTCATGGCCTGCCATACAATCTTACCCAGATATGGCCTTTGGGCCAAAAAGTTCACCCACCCCTGCTTCAATACCAACCTTTAAATCAGAGGTGGGCAAACTTTTTGGCCTGAGGGCCACATCGGGATTGCAAAATTGTACGGAGGGCCAAGTAGGGAAGGCTGTGCCTCCCCAAGCAGCCTGGCCACACCCCCAATCGGATCCCCTCCCACTTCCTGCCCCATGGCTGCCCCCCTCAGAATCTCCAACCCATCCAACTCCCCCTGCTTCTTCTCCCCTGACCACCTCCTCCAGAGGCCCCCAGCCCCTAACCACCACCCCCAGACTCCCTGCCCAACCCAACCCCCTCTGCTCCCTGTCCCCTGACTGACACAACCCCTATCCACCTCCCCTGCCAGACCCCCGAAACGCCCATGCCTATCCAACCCCCACTGCTCCCTGTTCCCAGACTGCCCCCCACCGGGATTCCCTGCCCCTATCCAACCCTCCGGCCCCCCCTTACCATGCTGCTCAGAGCAGCGTGTCTGGCAGCCGTGCGGAGCCAGACACACTGCCCCGCAGGAGCACAGAGCCCTGCCCCCCAGAGTGCTGCCTGCACAGCAACAAAGCTCTGGGGAAGGTGGGAAGTCTGGGGAGGGGCTGGGGTGAGCCTCCCTGGATGGGAGCTCAGGGGCTGTGCAGGACGGTCCCGCAGGCTGGATGTGGCCCACGGGCCGTAGCTGGCCAACCCCTGCTTTAAATAGTAAATAGGCACGGCCTCAAAGTCCTGAGCTACAGAACTCCCAAGTTAAAAGCTCAAGTCTTGGTGGGTGTCAAAATCCTAGTGTATGGTTTTAACACCAGTTAGCGGGTCAAGGGAGCTAACTTTTATTTCAATTGGTTAAATGTGTTAAAACCATAACTTGCCTTATGAACAGGACTATATAACACGTATTAGGCAACACATTCAAAATCCTCCTTTTTCCCTAATAAGACCACAGAAACTTACACTTATGCAAGCCTGCATTATTAGCTGAAGTGATTGTTAAGGAGATAGGCAGAGAAGCAGTTTCCCCAAGAAGCTGGTACTCACATTCTCTTTAGCAACTTGGCAAAATGGTAACTATAATGTTTTTAACCCAACCCAAGTTCCATGTATATGAGCACATATGCGTTGTCAAACAATGGATGAATGAAATCACGCCTTTCCTGGCCCCATTTTCAAAAGCTCCACTTATAACAAACAGCAGCTAAGCTCTGCCCTGGCTTCATATTAAAATTCCGCCTGCCTTTCCCTTTAGGATGAAGGCCGCACCACATGTTATGATACAAGATCACAAGCTAGGTTTCGCCCACTATTACAAATCTACTGCAGATTTTGTTTTTAAAAACCGAACAATTATTAGTTTGACAGCCTCAGGTCAAGAGCCACCTACCTCACACCAGACTCCATCACCGCAGCTAGCACAAAGTGGATTACAAAACATGGATTTAATTTTTTTTAAATCACAAGTCTCACAATGTTTGGTGGGCTCCTTAAAGCCCCAGCTCCTGGGGTGGGTGATTACATGAGAAAATCAGCTTTCATTTAAAACAAAAAGAAAATATTCTAGTCCTCATGATAGTGGATCATATCTTGAAAATATGCACCCCAAGAGCTTCACTAAAAACAACCTATTAATTTTTAAAATGTCATACGTTCTGACTTATGATTTTTCATCACTTTGGGTTGGTAACACTGGGATCAGGTGACTCCTTCCAAGACCAGCCCAACAGTGAGTCAAGGTGGAGAAAGTTGGCATAGTTGTCTTCCCACCATATCCCTTGTTTAGTTACCTATAGCAAGTCAGACCACCCAGGCTGCTTGTCTGGCAGCTTTTAGAAACAATTCACATGAAAGTTGAACAGACAAAAGAGGTGAGGAGAGAGGTAATCACCTAGCTCTCCTCTCACTTGCGTAAGAGGGCAAATCACAAATTGCTTTTGGCTGTTTGATTCCTGGCTTAACCCAAATCAACAAGGCACCTGTGCTCATTACAGAATCTTGTGGCACAATATTTCAACCAAGAACTCTCTCAAACATGCATTTTTTGTACACACCCCTAGAGGGGGGCTGAACAGTTCAGGTGCTTAGTACCTATAATGAGTTGTAGAAATTTTATGACTAGTCTGAATCTGGCCCACATTCATTGCAATGAGGAGTTGGAGGCAGGCAGCTCAGCAAACAGGAGAGGCAGCCTACTCTAGTGGACTAAGTAAGCATTGGGCAGAGAGTAGGATTCCTGTAGTCCAATCCCAGCTCTAACACGGATTCTTTCTGAAGGCTGAGTCAAGTTACTTAATTTACTTATATTAAATTTCTTTGCCAAAAATGTCCACCATTTTGGCTTACTCACATCAGCCACACCATCAGAGGCTCATTCACCTGCACACCGACCAATGTGATATATGCCATCATGTGCCAGCCATGCCCCTCGGCTATGTACATTGGCCAAACTGGCCAGTCTCTACACAAAAGAATAAATGGACACAAATCTGACATTAGGAATCATAACATTCAAAAACCAGTAGGAGAACACTTCAATCTTCCTGGCCATTCCATTAAAGACTTGAAGGTGTCAGTCTTAAAACAGAAAAGCTTCCAAAACAGATTCCAATGAGAAACTGGAATTAATTTTCAAATTGGACACTATAAACCAAGGGCTAAATAGAGCTTGTGAATGGTTCTCTCATTACAGTAAACCCTCGATTTAACGGACCCCGATTTAACGGACTTCGGATGCAACGGACAAAATTTCCGATGCATCCGAAATCCGTTATTGGGGGCTGCCGGCTCCCGCCGCAGGGAGCCGGCTGGGTTGACACCTCCCCCCCCGGCTCCCCGCAGCGGGGACCCCTGCGGGAGCTGTCAAACCCCCCCCCCCGCCCCCCCGCCCGGCTCCCCACAACGGGGAGCCGGGCGGGGGGGCATTTGAGAGCCTCCGCTCGGCTCCCCGCAGCGGGAAGCCGGGCGGGGGGTTTGACAGCTCCCGCCGGGCTTCCCGCTGGGGGGAGCCGGGCGGGAGCTGTCAACCCCCCTGCCCGGCTCCCCGCAACGGGGAGCCGGGCGGGGGGGGGGGGCGTTTGAGAACTCCCGCCCGGCTCCCCGCAGCGGGAAGCCGGGCGGGGGGTTTGACAGCTCCCGCCGGGCTTCCCGCTGGGGGGAGCCGAGCGGGAGCTGTCAACCCCCCCGCCCGGCTCCTCGCAGCGGGGAGACGGACGGGGGGGGGGGGGTTTGAGAGCCTCCGCTCGGCTCCCCGTTGCGGGGAGCCGGGCGGGGGGGTTGACAGCTCCCGCTCGGCTCCCCGCAGCAGGAAGCCAGGCGGGAGCTGTCACCCCCCCCCCCCTCCCCGCAGCGGGGAGCCGGGCGGGGGGGAGGGGGTCGGGTGGGCTGGCTCCATATAACGGACTAATTCGGGCGGGGGGCGGTGTCCGTTGTCACCCGAAAGTCCGTTATTTAATAATTTAAAAAAATTATTAAGTAACGGACTTTCGGTTTTAACAGACACCCCCCCGCCCGAATTAGTCCGTTATATCGAGGTTTCACTGTACACTAATTGATTGCATTTCCCTAGTTAATTTACCTTCAATAGTTATCTCCTGTCAGATCCATTTCAAAAGTTTTTTTTTCTCCTGCTGACAATGGCCCATCCAAATTAAACAGCCTCTTAGAATTGGTATGCTAATATACAACTTTTTTTTGCTTTCTGTGTGTATAAATGCATCCTACTTCTGTTCCATTCTATGCATCCGATGAAGTGGGCTATAGCCTACGAAAGCTTATGCTGCAATAAACTGGTTAGTCTCTAAGGTCCTACAAGTCTTCCTCATCTTATTTAGAAAAAAAGTGCATTTTTAAACCTATACTAGTAGCTGGTCGTTTAACTGGCTGAAATTGGTACAAACTCCAGTGAAATTGGGGCAAAACTTCAGTGTAGACAAGCCCAAGGCAGCTCATTTTGGGGGTACTGCAAAGAACTCACTGACACAACCCTAAATATCCTAAAGTCAACCACGTGCACAATGATGTGCTCTCAGTGGAGTGGAGTCATTACTGTTTGGATGGAGTGGGAAAGGAGATGTTTCAAAGACTTACTCAAAGGCCATTTGCTCTGAAAAGGCTTCTCTGCATTTGTGTATGTGCTTTGGTATGGGGCCTGGAGTGTGAAGTATTTTCCTTTACACAGATTTTCATTTAAGTAGACTCTACTGTACTTGATTAAGCCAAAGTAAACAGGATAAATCTATTCATTTTTGCCTCTTGTGCAGCAACATGAGTTACATCAGTCTCTTTGCTTTGGAGAGATCTAGTTAAGGGAGATGAAAAAAAAGTAGCACAAGAGTAATCCTGTCTTTTCCAATGTAAAGCATGTTAACAGGAGGGATGGTTTACCAATTAGGATTACAGTTTGTGATTCTTGTGCTTCTAATTCTTCCAGCGTCTCCACAAGTAAAGCAAAGGATTTCAGGGAACTGATGAGTCAGTAAGCTATTGTTGTCATCTGCCCAAGGGAGCATTGATTTTTTTTCAAATACTTGCAGTCCAGGGTTGTTGTTACCCTAACTGAAATCTTTGCTGAAGGTGAGAGGGTCACATGGCAAGCTTGAGCTTCTAGTTTAAACATAAAAAAGTCAATTAAACTTTTATAGTATTTGTTTAGTTCCACCTACCCCCACTCCCCAAGAGGCCTGAGGGAAAAACACAAAAATGATTCTCTTCTGAGAGTGACTACACAGAGAACAAAGAGTCCTGTGGCACCTTAAAGACTAACTAAAGCATCCAATGAAGTGGGTATTAGCCCACGAAAGCTTATGCTTCAATACTTTAGTTAGTCTTTAAGGTGCCACAGGACTCTTTGGGTATGGCTAGACTAGAGATTGTAGCGCTTTTTTTTGGTAGCACTTCCCAATTCAGCGCAATAGGTATCGCGCTAGAGCCTGTGCAGATTGAAACCCTGTAGCGCTAAAGAATGGATACATTTGTAGCGCTTCTGGCCGCAGTGACAGTAGCGGGATAGGGCAGGTATCCCAGCATTCAGCTGGGTGCAACGTGCTTTGAAAAGGAGGGGGTGAGGGGGAACTGGGAAGTTGTTCGCAGGGAGAGAAGATCAGGCTGTCAGTGAGTTTTCCTTAGCGAAAGATGACAGGCTCTGTATTTAAGACAAACAGCTCCGTCCGCAAGCATTTTCACTGGTTATTTGCTGTGTGAGTTGTTAGAGAGAAACTGCAAAGCTACTTCCACTTTTTTCATCCCCTCTACAAAACAACACTTCACGTCATTTGCCTTAAATGGCTTGTTGATGGCCTTAAATGGCTTGTTGATGGCCTTAAATGGCTCGGAGGCATAGAAGAGATCCCATGGGTATCCACATTCCCAACCTTGCGCTACAATGGTAGCGCTAAAAGCCTTCTGCCACTCGAAAAGGAGGTTTAATTGTAGCGCTTTAAACAGTGAGTAAATGTGCAAAATCTCACTTTGAAGGGTGTACAGAACGATAATTATAGCGCTACTGGAGGGTTTTAGCGCTGCAAAGCGCCAGTCTAACCATGCCCTTTGTTACCTCTGCTATTCCAGACTAACACACGGCTACCTCTCTGATTCTACACAGAGAACAGACACAATGAAACACAGACTTTTAAAAAGAGAATCTTGCAGGTTTTACAAGGAAATTTGCAACAAATCTTTTTAAGGATTTTACTGGAGTCACTTGTCTTACACCTGTTTACTCCTAATGATGTTAGCGCTATAGACCTTAAATTAACAAGAATAATTAATGATTGTGAACACCTAAATTGAGACAAAGTTGATTTCCAAAAGAGGGGGGGAGGGGGCAGGATGTTCAGCACTTTCTAAAAATAAGGCCCTCGAAAGGGGTCTCAAGTTAGGCATCCAAAGATCAATAGTCATTTTTGAAAATATAGACCATATTGTCTATTTTATTTGGCAGAAGAGTCTAGAAGTTTTAATTAATAGTTCAAGATTAGCACTACTAATTTTCCTGAAAAGTCCATAAAAACAAAAAGCACAAAGAAGGCCCAAAAAGTTCTAGTAAAATCTAACCCAAAATATGACAGGGTTTTTTAATAAGTCACAGTGCAGCAAAAGAAATGCTAACACCGTACTCTGCGATGAAGTGTAATCAAGATTTACCAGTTAATAAGCCCGGGAAGAGTTATGCAACAAAATGTAGCATCAGATCACAAAAAAGTTAATTGCAAATCACCAATTTCTTGTTTAAAATGGCAGGAAATTGCCAAATATTTCTTCTATAAAAAAGGCAGACAAGTATTTATCAGGCAGACAGGTTTATCATTAACCCAGGGCAGAGGACAAAGCAGGAGGAAAAATATGTTCAGATGCATATACAGATGATTTCTTAAAAAGACACATCAGCAGATTCTGGAGGCAACAGAATGGCTGCACAGGTAGGGTTTATATATGAAAAATATAATTTGACATTTAGGGTAGAGGTGTCAGACAGTTCCCACTCAAGACTTATTTCAGGTTAACATCAGCAGCTGTCTGACCCTCTGCAGGATAATGCTCACCAACCTTTGTGGGTGCCTTGTGCATAATGAAAGCACTATACAGTTGCTATGATCAATGACTTCACATTAGGGGCAAGAGGTGTGAGACAGAAGCCCTCTAACCTCTTTTTAGGGGAAGGGCTAGAAAGGCTGCCTGTCTCACACCTTCAATCAGAAGTTCCCAGCAGCAGGACAGCATACAGAAAACAACCTCAGGCCCCACCCCTTAAATTATGCCCTTTTGTGCAGCATATAACGCAAAGAATCACAACCAAACCCCATTAAGGGTGGATTTTTTAAAAGTCATGTTTAGTGTGCACCATTTCTTAACATAGATTGTTTATTTTCAGCAGAGACTAGATTGTTAGGAGACAAACAACAAGGACTAGGAGCTGCTGAGTGCTCCCTCCTTTGGCGATATCATAACCAGACCAAGTGTAGCATCAATTCACACCCGAAACCTGAAGTGCTGCAGAATAGACTGATTAAGGTCCTGGTCTCTTAATGGCAATAATTCCCTAAGGATTATGCACAGGGATAGAGAGCACTCTGTATAGAATCCAATTTCTGTACTAAGGAGATAGCAGGGGGGGAGAAATTCAAAAAAAGCAATCAAATGCAATTACAGGGTCTGTGTCACCTTAGAACTGCACTAACCAGAAATTCCACTGATCAATCAATAGTTCTAAGTCCATTAGGAAGGATGGGAAACAAAACAAAAAAGCCCTTACAGAGACCACTGTCTCAGAACCAACAGAATCTGCAATGGATTCCTTCATTTCTATTCCCCCCCCCCCATACTTTTCTATTCAATCAAAACCATCAGTATCATTTCCTTCCATCCCAACCCCAACAAAAATTCCACTAAAGAATCCTGACTCAACAGCTATACGCACTGCGACTATTAACAGTGGAAAACATGACAAGTAGCCTTGCTCCATGAAGAACAATTCTAAATTAACCAAGGAAAATCCCCCTTCCCCAGTCTTAATATTTCTAAGGAATTTAAATGCAACCAGGGCTCAACTTTATGGAAACACGAAGTTTGGGGCAAGAGGAATTTGTCATTTGGCTTTCTGAAGTAACCACATACACCCTATGGAGTTTCTATTTACTCCTAGAACATTCAACTACATTTTTTGCCATGAGTATGGTAATATTACTAGTGCTCTGAAATAAGTGACCGCCCAGGGGAAATGGAAGAAGAGACAAACAATAGCCCTGATTCTGCACACGACTGAAGCTAATGGCCTTATGATGCCATTCCACAAGCACCATAGCTCCATTAACGGTAATCCAATAGCAAACATCAAACACAATGGATAGGACGCAGTAAACTAGTGGTTTTCAAACTGCGGGTTGCAACCCCAGTACCAGGTCGTGGAATGTAAGGCACTGGGTTGTGGCAGCTCTGGTCAGCACTGCCGGCCAGGCTGTTGAAAGTCCCTTCGGCAGTGCTGCCTGGATAAGGTAGACTAGTCCCTACCTGTTCTGACATCGCGCTGCACCCCGGAAGCGGCCAGTAGCAAGTCTGGCTCCTAGGTGGAGGGTCACGGGGCTCCACGTGCTGCCTTCACCCTGAGCACCAGCTCCGCACTCCCATTGTCCAGAAACCCCCAACCCCTCATCCCTGGCCCCACCCCACAGTCCCCTCCTGCATCACAAATCCCTTAGCACCAGCACCACCCCACAGTCCTCACCCCAAACCCCTCATCCCCAGCTCCTGTTGGGTCACACACATCAACAGTTTTCTTCAACTGGATCGCCAGAAAAAAAGTTTGAAAACCACTGCACTAAACCAATCATATACGCCTACCTGACCTTGAACCAGCCATTTCCTGTTTATTCATCAAACCACAGCTGTACCAGTCAAACTGCTTCCAGGCCAAAACAGCTGTCATACCACAACCACACAACTACTGACTAACATCTATCTCAAACCTCTGTGTAAGCTCAAAAGGTTCTCTCTCTCTCTCACCAACAGAAGTTGGTCCAATAAAAGACATTACCTCCCGCACCTTGTCTCTCTAATATCACAGAGCAACAAGCAATCATCCATGACCAGGTGCGGCAGCAGCCACAAACAAGGTTCAGACAGGGCAAGTGATCAGCAGAATGGGGATATTACAGAAAGCGAAGTGATCAAAGCGACAAGTCACACTCCCAGACACAACACAAAACTATCTTCTTTTAGAAGACCGGGTCTCCACTCAGCTTTGTTTGGCTACAAACATCCTTCCAGAGCGAATCACAGAATTCCTGCATTACTATGTATGTGTGCCAGCAAAGGTTCTAAGCTGTCTCCAGTGCACTTGTACAGAGCCTGCAAGTTCATTGAGATCCCAATACTGCAAGTCAGTGGAAGTCTCACAGGAAAAGGTGTCTAGTTTCTCCTTAGTTTGGGGCTGAGGGTGAATCTTTACTGAAAGTCTTTAGCTCTGAAATGTCCTCTTTTTCATGTTAAAGGATTTGTGATTGCCTTATTTCTATCATCACATCTACAGGTTGTACCCCTTTCTGGCTCTGCAAGGGTAAAGAGCAGGACTGTAGTGAGGATAAATTAATAAAGACGACCTGTAGACTTGTAATGGGGGGGGGGGGAGATCACAGTTCTTACACAAGTTTTAATTAAAGGACTAAAGCAATGCAGCGTTTCAAAATCAGGTTAACACAAGTAGACACTAAAGCAGGAACATACCTAAGGAGTCATCTTTCCCACTTTGCCAGCAAAGGACAGACATTCCAATAGTAATTAAGCATCATGTACAACATTAGAGGGGCCCTAGGTGACTCAGGGGAACAGAACACCTTTATTCTAGGACAGCAGTGTTGTTTTTGTTTTAGCCAAAACCTTGACCTCAATGACTAACCTAATTCAGTGATTTACAATCCACCAAGCTAAAAGTCTCAGCTGTAGAGAATGGACGATATTTAAAATCCATCTATGTTGGCTAGGGTGACCATATTTCCCAAAGTGACACCCCCAGTCACTCGCCCAAGCCCCACCTACACTGTTGCCCGGTTGCTGAAACCCTGTGCCCTCCCCCACATGCTGGAACCTTGCCCCCCCTCACCATTTCCCCCTTCTCCCCTTCCCCCGCATGCAGAGCTGGCATTTCTGCTTACACACACCCCCCCTTCACATTCCTCCACACCCCACTTTTTTGAGAAAAGTGGACATTTGTCCCATTTGCTCTTGCCAACTGATCAAGTCTGCAAGAGCAAATGGGACAAATGCACAGTTTTGCCAAAAAGTCAGGATGGCTGGGACAGGGGCTTAAAAACGGGATGTGTGGTCACCCTACTCTCGGCTGTAGAAAACAGGGCAACTGGATGCAACATGTAGGGGGTTTCCTATCTGGCCAATTGGCTGTAACATACCTAGGGGGCAAAGGAATTCAGTTTCCCACATTCCAAAGGCCTCTCTCTTCTCACTTTTAATAGCTTTACCCTGTTACCATTCAACTGCCTTCAGCAGAATTACTCCAGAGCCACACTGGTGTAGCTAACTTGTGAACAATGCCCCTAGCTGTCTGCATACACACATCCAAGATGAAACTGCGAAAGTTCACACTTTAGAAAAATCAAACTGGCAAAAACCCTTCATATTGCTGGGCTCTGCTAATTGTTTCTTTGAATAAAATAAAATAAAATCCTGCACAAAACAAACACTGTAAATAGCTTGCCAGGGAGACTCCAGAATCCAGGCAAACGGATTTGCTTAACTATGGGTGTTACTGAAAACCTACAACAGGCATCTGGGATTTTGCATTTTAATGCTCATATATAGTATTTTATTGTTTATAAAGAATTCAAATGCAGATAAGAGTGGAGAGGTGGGGTTTTTTGGTATTTCTGATCAGGAAAAAAAAATGTTCCTGTCAATTTCTTGAGCATAGTGTGAAATGTAGATTAACAGTTCAGCAGGTGAACTTCTGTGACAGACTCGCATATAAACGCATACACAAAACCAAGATTAAGTTAGCCTCTTGAGGAGGCTCATTAAAAAAGAAAATAAAAGAACCAATCTACACAATGTTTGAAACAAAAATTAAATGGGGGTGGAGAGCAACACAGTTCCAGTGTTTTGCCCAATATGCAGCCTGTCCTAAAGCAACTAGCAGCTTGAGCCGAATGGATACTTAAAACCGCTACATGCCTTTTAAACCACCTCCATGTGAACAATGAATCTTCAGGAAAATAACCAGTTTACATGCTCTTGTTTTGATACAAAGAAGAATGAATCAGTAGGGATAGCTATAAAGGTTGTTTTCAGTGAGGAGAAGTGGGGAGAATAAGGGAATGGATCTCCCTTAGCTTAAATTTATTTATGTCCTTATTGTTCCATACAATTAAAAGGGGGAGGCATCAGGATCATATGTGAAGTGCCCTACAAGAAGGTCTTGAAAACTTCTAATTCTTCACAGTCCTTGGCATAGGTGCAGCAGGAAGAGTGAACCACCACAGGGCCATTAGGGCAGTGGTCCCCTAAACTGTGGGACACGTCTCCCGAGGGGAGCACGGAAGAACATCTGGCGGGGCACACAGGGGTGGGAGCGCAAACCAGCCCCCATAGGGGGTGGGAGCAGAACGCCACCCTGCTCCACTCCGCCCCAACACAGCTCCACCCCCTGCTCTGCCCCCATTCCCTCTGCCCTCATCCCCAGGCCAGCTCTGCCTCTGCTCCATCCCCAGCTCTGCCCCCAGCTCCTCTGCTGAGCCAACTGTGCAGTAATAGAGGGGGGAGGAGAAGACAGATTCCATTACTGGGGGGGGTGGGGGGGTGACAGGAAAAGTTGGGCCACCACTGCATTAGGAGCTAGTCCAAGAGAATCTTTCCATTCACTTCAAGGGCCATTTAGATCTGTGGTTTTCAACCTTTTTTTTCATTTGCAGACCCTAAAATAATTTCAAATGGAGGTGTGAACCCCTTTGGAAATTTTAGACATAGTCTGTAGACCCCCAGGGATCCGCAGACCACAGGTTGAAAACCACTGGTTTAGATCAAGCCCTAAGTAGAGAAAGCCAAAGTAAAACTGGCTTACTTTGCACAATCTATTAATAGTGACAATTAGGCTAAAGAACCGAGTTGATGCAAAATATAATGGTGTGGAGATTTTAAAAAGCAACTCAAGATTTTAGGCATCTCAATTTTTGATATTTAACTTGAGACAAATGAAAGAAACTCAAATGTATAGAAAGCACTGAGCTCCTGCCTTCTGAAAATCAGGCCCCTTTAGGGTGTCTTAAATAGGGCACCCAAAATCACTAGCCAGTTTTGAAAATCTTGATCGATATGTATTAGGTACTAATTGTGCAAAACAGATAACAGACTTCTATTCTCAAAAGACTTGCAGTCTACCAGCTAAAAAATCATCCTGCAGAGATTGCAGATAATGTACACTTTTGGTTCAGCATGGAGCTCACTTAAATTCCAAATGTTACAAGCACAGAAGAAATCAATCTATTCCTTTTATTGCATGTGAACAAAACAACGTTTACTTCAAGAAACACTTGCTTTGTATATAAAAGACACTTGTGAATGAATTTTGGGCAAGGTAAACATCACTAAAAGACAACAAAACAGAATAAACTTTAAGTATGCTTACCCGCCGGAGCTAAAAATATCTCTCGTTTACCATATAAACGCAAAAAAAACCCTAAACAAAACAAAGACCCAAGAATTTGCTGTCTTTGGACATTCTAGCACTCCCCATCATTAAGGCCAACTCAGAGCAGTAGAACAATAAATAGAGCCAAGTGCATTGTAAATTTATGTACCATGCCTAGGTTATGGAATGTAGTGCTATACTGCACTATGCAGTGATAGAGCTACATTCCTTTTAAAGTTAACAGCTTTTAGCTCATGATTTGTACATGTGGGCATTTCTGAATGATATTCAAACTTTCCAAGACCTACTGGAAGGCACAATGTTAGACAGATTTTTAATCAGAGGATAGCTGCTGTGTTTTGGGCAACAAACATCGTTATAAGAGCAGAAAAGCGCTGATGCAATAGCTGGAAAGAGCAACGGTGTCAAAAGTCATTGTACAGGCCCAGATTAACTCTCCTGTGGGCCTGGGGCTCTTTGATTTTGTGGGTCTCCTGGAGGTTTGGAGTGGGGGAAAAGACTCAGGACTAGGGTGCTGAAGGGGGTGCAGGCTCCAGCTGGGGGACGGCTCTGGAGTGGAGAATGGGGTGAGACAAGGTTGGGGTGCAGGAGGGGGTGCAAGGTGTAGGCTCTGCTGGGAGACTCTTACCTTGGGCGACTCCTAGTCAGTGACGCAGAAGGGACTAAGGCAGGATCCCTGCCTGCCCTGACTCTGTACTGCTGCTCCTTGAGGTGGCCGGCTCGTCCGGCCCCTAGGCAGAGGGGCCAGGCTGCTCTGTGTGGTGCACACTGCCCTTGCCCGCAGGCGCTGCCCCCACAGCTCCCATTGGCTGGGTACCCAGCCAGTGGGAGCTGTGGAGCTGGCACTGGGTACAGCGTGCAGAGATTGCCTGAATGCCCCTCACCTAGGGACCACATAGGCACATCGGCAAGCCATCGCTTGCGGCTCCCGTGGGCACGCTGATGCTCAGGGACCAGTGTCTGGCCCGCAACACGGAGATTTGTTGTGGGCCAGATGAAAAGAGGCTGTGGGCCGCATCCAGCCCACGGCCCCCCCACTTAGCCTCAGGCCACGGGCTGCAGTCCCTAAAGCCCCTGCATTAATCCGGACCTGTCACTGTACATACTGAACGGTGAATTTCATTTCTGCACTGCAGAAGAGCTGTAAAAGTAACTTTAGAATTCTGAAGTCTTACTGGGTTCAAGCAGACACAGATGGTTCTGTCTGAAGCTTATTCAAGTGAGAATTTCATAGTTAAATCCTATTCCAACATTAGCCTCTCTCGAATGCACAGGTCACATAAAAAATAACCAAACTGATCAAGTCTGCAAGAGCAAATGGGACAAAAGCCCAGTTTTGCCAAACAATCAGGATGGCTGGGACAGGGCTTAAAAATGTGACTGTCCCTGCCAAAACAGGATGTGTGGTCACCCTACTCTTGGCTGTAGAAATCAGGGTAACTGGATGCAACATGTAGGGAGTTCCATATCTGGCCAACTGGCTGTAACATACTTCGGGGGCAAAGGAATTCAGTTTCCCACATTCCAGTGGCCTCTCTCTCCTCTCACTTTCAATAGTTTTACTCCATAGGGCTGTTTTGATGCCCAAAATACATTATTCAGAGCAGGGAAATGAAGTGATACGATTGCTAGTGTACTGGAAATAATGGAGGGTGGTATCCTTTTTCATCTGAACAAATGAAATTCACTACATCACTGATTTTAAACAAACATCTCATTTATGAATCCTGATTTCATTACAAGCCAGAGAAATGTTATCTTTTTGTGAAGACGCCTTACAAACACAATGAACTGTACTCTGTTACGATAGAGCTCTGTGCTAGGACAATATTACAAAGTCAACTGGTAGCTGTTTATTGTATCAAACTCATCCCCTAGTTCAAAATTTATGAAAGGCCAAGCACTCTGAGTGAAAACAAACCAAGATTACTACAATCAGATTACCTAAACCTCCACATCATAGCCCCAACATTTCAGAAAATCAAGTCCTAATCCAACCTAATCTGTGGGGTAACAGAAACAAAGAAACCACAGCACTAAGCAAAACTAATATTAGGCTATACTCAGTGATGGATGTAGAGTTAGTGGGGCCCTGCACTCAGCTTCATTTGGGGGAGGAGGACCCCTCGGGACCCAGCCAAGAAAAAGAACATTCTCTTATCTCCCCCTCATTTTTCATTCTTTTTCTCTTCATCCTCCTCCTATAAGTGATGGGGAGTAAATAAAAATAAAGTAAGGTACCTTGATTGGGGCAGGGAGTTTAGGTGCTGGGTGTGGGCTCTAGGCTGAGGCAGGGGGCTGGGCTCTGAGAGGGAGTTTGGGTGCTGGGTGTGGGCTCTGGGGTGGGGCAGGAGCGTGTGTGCGGGAGGGGAGCAGCGCTTACATCGGGTGGTGCGGTTCCCAAAGCGACCAGCACACACCCCCTTCTGGCAGCGGTTCCTATGCAGGAGGGAAGGGGCCTCCGCAAACCACTGACTGCAGGCGCCGCCCCCACAGCTCCCACTGGCCACAGTTCCCAGCCAGTGGGAGCTGTGGAGTTGGCACTTGTGGTTGGGGTAACTCGCGGAGAAGCACATACCCCCCAGGGGCTGCAGGGACATGTAATTTGCTTCCAGGAGCAGCACGGAGGGAGGGAGAGAGGCAGAGTGGGGAGGGAGCTTCCTTAGCCCTGCTGCTGGCACGTCTCTGCGCACCCCTTGGGAAAGGGGGGCATGAGGTCTCCGTGTACTACCTGTGGCAGGGGCAGCGTGCAGAATCGCCTCCCCCCCAGGCCGGGGTACACAGAAACATGCGAGCAGCCGGCCACTTCCAGGAGCAGTGTGGGGCCACTGGCCATGGCATGCAGGCAGCCTGCCTGCCTAAGCCCTGCTGTGCCGCCGGGCAGGACTCAGGGGCAGGCTGTCAGATGAGATTTATCCCATACTAGCAGAAATACCCGGCGTTGCTCGGGGTATTTGTAATTGGAAACTGGGATGTAAAAAGACTACAATGTTTTTTATTAATACAAATTTTGTTGTTATTGTATATCAGTACATTCCATAAATTACTATTGTAATGCTTTATCATAAACAACATTTTTTGTTTTGTTGTCTGGGGTAAAAATGAATAATCCTTTGGGAGTGCCCACTAGAGCAAGCCACATATAGTTAATTTCATTCTCTTGCATTTAGATGTGGTTTCTCCGATACATTTTCGCTTTTTACACGGCATAACGAATGGGGTTCTTTTTAAGAAAAAAACAGTGTATTTAATTATGTTTGCGCTACACAACACTAAGCTCTCTGGTTATCTGTATTATTACATCATAACTATGTCACAGACAACAGCATGTGTCAACCTGCTGCCGAGATGATGTTATGTGAGCTGTGTAGTTGATGTTAATGAGCTTTAAAGAATTTCATCCCTAGGGGGTGTAAGAGGTGAGATTTAAAAAAATTTCTATTCTTACCCTGATTAGGACCCTAAAGCCTATAACTGTACCAAATTTCAAGTATCTAGCTGAAACGGTGTGGAAGTAGTAAGGGAACATACATACACCATTTGACTTTTATATAGATAGATTTTGGGAGCCCCCCTTTCACTAGGGGGTCCCATTCCACCACAGTTTGTTTCAGGATAAATCCACTCCTGGGTACACTGTGGGACTAGATTATTTTTTCAATATATTTGAGCACAGATCATTTAAAAAGTGTCAAATGCCCTAAATCCTAAAAAAACAAATACTTGAGAGAAAACAACCTCATTTAAAAATTATTGAATTGGTGCAATACTTAGCAGCGGTTCTGATGTGCCTACAAAATACAGTGAGGATTCTTCCACAGAGTCCATTCACCAATAAGAACTAATTATTAAGTCTTTAAGGTTAAAGGTAACTGAGCAATCATGTAAAAGGACCCTTACTATATGTTCACAATCTGGAGCTTCAGGACAACAGCGTTACACCGTTCTGTAGTAACTGTATGAAATTGCAAGGAGGGTAGGATTAAATACTGAAGGAAGAGTAGGTTTAAGTACAACTGAGACTCCTGAGCAGATGGGTGTCTGGATCTATCCATAAATCTGTCTTTATGGCAGGTTAACAGTTTGCTAGCTGAGTGTCAAGGTTCACAGGCTGGGTTTTTACCAGATTTGAACTTTGAGCATTTTCATTGCAGCTCTTCACTAAACCACATCAGCAACAGGACAGGTGAAGGGTATTTGTTTATAAATGTTTACAGGTGCCTTAAAAATAAAAGATCACAAGAAAAGTAGGGCTGAGTAGACTCGAGCCCTCTGGCTACGTGCCCTGGTTTGCCGCTCCCAGGTCAGCCAGAATGACAGTGACTCAAGTATAGTATTAGGATAACTAACACTGAAACTCACTGAGATCGGTTGAAAGGAGCAGTAATCATAACAGAGGCAATAAAGAATACAATAACTGACTACTGCTCCTAGGACAAGACCAACTAAATGGTTTAAAATGCACAAGAAAAAAGAACAGCGATGCTGAAACAGAGACTTGCTTTAAGGCTGCCATTCACCAAAGGGATTATTACGTATATTATTAATGATATATATACACAGCACATGGCATTAACAAATGATTGCATAAAATGCTGCATAGCTCTGAGAATTAAACCTACAGAAAAAAATGATACAAGGGATAGTAATAACAACAACAGTGATTTACAGTCACTAACGATATTGCCCGTGGTATTTCAAGTAATAGGGATCAGCTAAAAAACTACCAGACCTCTTGGACTCACAGACATTAAAAAATGTTAAATATCTCCAACAATTAGAGATGCTTTTAAACAAGTCAATTTAAGTTTATATAGATTATTATAAATGATTATCCTGAGAGCAAATGAAGACGGGGCAGTGGAATGAAGGTTACAAGAGGACAGGAATGCAGTGGGATTTGGTGGCTGTGTGAGAGGTACAGGGGGTCAGATTGGATGTCCGTAGGGATGAATTTTGAGTGAGCTGTCTTGCCTGGGATTTTGGGGTGATGCGCTCTCTCTCTTTCCCAAGTGGAAGACAGAGAGATAAAGGGGATGTAGGTTGAAATTTGCAGGAGTAACGTACCATTTTCAGCTAAGGCTTTCGAAGCACCACTCACTGTGCACGGAAAAGGATAGGAACTGAAGAGGGGATATAGAATGGGTATAAGGCTGTATAGGGGTATGCAAAGAGGAGAATATGGGGCATAGTGTGAATACTTGCAGTATTAAGTGTGCAGGGGATTGGTTGTCTTGGGTCTCTCTTGCCTGCGATTGAGGGTGTACAGGTTTAGCTGGGGTATAGGAGGATTAGGGATGCACAGAGTAGGGTAGGCATATAGGCTAGACGGGCAAGGATAAGGCAGGGCTGAGGAGTAGAGGGTGCACAAGATGGGATGTGGGGGTGCAGAAGGGAGGTTCAATGAATGCAATGGGGTGAGCTGGAGTGCAGAAAAGAGGTGCAGTGCCTGTAATGATGTGGGCAGAGGGGGTGTCTGGGTTGAGGCTGCCGAGTGCAATGCATGCAGTGGGGTTCAGAAGAGGGTGGCTGGGCTGCAGAGAGCAGGGACATGCATGCAGTAGGATGATCTGAGGATGCAGACAAGAGTGGTGTATGCAGTGGGATAGGCTGGAGGTGTGCACAGGAAAGTGCAATGCATGCTATAGGCTGGTGGTGCAGAGAGAAGTGCAGTGTATGCTCTGGGGCTACAGAAGGGGTGCTTGGTCTGGGGGTAGAGAGAAGGGTGCAGCACGTGAAGAAGGGGTGCCTGGGCCAGGGGTGCAGCACACACTGTGGAGGTGCAGAAGAGGTGCTTGGGCTGATGATGCAGAGTATAGTGCCTTGCGTGAGCATGCGGGGGTGGAGGGGTGCAGTGAGGGGTGCCCAGGCTGGGAGTAGAGAAGAGTCCAGTGCATGCAGAAAGAATACCAAGGCTAGGGGTGCAGTGCTCTGTGAGCATGCAGATGAGGTGCCCAGACTCAGGATGCAGAGAAGTGCAGTGGGAATGAAGGAAGAGGTGTCAAGGGGGATGCAGTGCAAGCTATGGACTGAGGATGCAGAGAGTGTGCAGTGCAAGCCATCAGTGTGTAGAGGGGGTCGCCAGGCTGCGGGTGCAAGGGGAGGGGGAATACCGAGGGGATACAATACACGCCATGAGAGTGTGGGGGGCATTCCCATATTGGGGGTCTGGGCATGCCCCAGCTGGGCTGGGTAAGCACAGAGGGGTGGAGAAGGGAATATACTCCACTGTGAAGGTGCGGGGGAGTTCCCGGGCTAGGAGTGTAGTGCATGCCAGCAGGCAGGGCTGGGTGTGCAGAGCGGGATGCAGAGAGCACAGCACACACCTTGAGGGTGCAGAGAGGGGTTCCCATGCTGGGGGTGCAGAGGAGGGGAGGGTGCAGGGGTTCCCATGCTGGGGGTGCAGAGGAGGGGAGGGTGCAGGGGTTCCCATGCTAGGGGTGCAGAGGAGGGGAGAGTGCACACCAGGAGGGTGCAGGGGTTCCCATGCTGGGGGTGCAGAGGAGGGGAGGGTGCAGGGGTTCCCATGCTGGGGATGCAGAGGAGGGGAGGGTGCAGGGGTTCCCATGCTGGGGATGCAGAGGAGGGGAGGGTGCAGGGGTTCCCATGCTGGGGGTGCAGAGGAGGGGAGGGTGCAGGGGTTCCCATGCTGGGGGTGCAGAGGAGGGGAGGGTGCAGGGGTTCCCATGCTGGGGGTGCAGAGGAGGGGAGGGTGCAGGGGTTCCCATGCTGGGGGTGCAGAGGAGGGGAGGGTGCAGAGGTTCCCATGCTGGGGGTGCAGAGGAGGGGAGGGTGCACACCAGGCGGGTGTAGGGGTTCCCATGCTGGGGGTGCAGAGGAGGGGAGAGTGCACACCAGGAGGGTGCAGGGGTTCCCATGCTGGGGGTGCAGAGGAGGGGAGGGTGCAGGGGTTCCCATGCTGGGGATGCAGAGGAGGGGAGGGTGCAGGGGTTCCCATGCTGGGGATGCAGAGGAGGGGAGGGTGCAGGGGTTCCCATGCTGGGGGTGCAGAGGAGGGGAGGGTGCAGGGGTTCCCATGCTGGGGGTGCAGAGGAGGGGAGGGTGCAGGGGTTCCCATGCTGGGGGTGCAGAGGAGGGGAGGGTGCAGGGGTTCCCATGCTGGGGGTGCAGAGGAGGGGAGGGTGCAGGGGTTCCCATGCTGGGGGTGCAGAGGAGGGGAGGGTGCAGAGGTTCCCATGCTGGGGGTGCAGAGGAGGGGAGGGTGCACACCAGGCGGGTGTAGGGGTTCCCATGCTGGGGGTGCAGAGGAGGGGAGAGTGCACACCAGGAGGGTGCAGGGGTTCCCATGCTGGGGGTGCAGAGGGTGCAGAGGTTCCCATGCTGGGGGTGCAGAGGAGGGGAGAGTGCACACCAGGAGGGTGCAGGGGTTCCCATGCTGGGGGTGCAGAGGAGGGGAGGGTGCAGAGGTTCCCATGCTGGGGGTGCAGAGGAGAGGAGAGTGCACACCAGGAGGGTGCAGGGGTTCCCATGCTGGGGGTGCAGAGGGTGCAGAGGTTCCCATGCTGGGGGTGCAGAGGAGGGGAGAGTGCACACCAGGAGGGTGCAGGGGTTCCCATGCTGGGGGTGCAGAGGAGGGGAGGGTGCAGAGGTTCCCATGCTGGGGGTGCAGAGGAGAGGAGAGTGCACACCAGGAGGGTGCAGGGGTTCCCATGCTGGGGGTGCAAGGCATACCCACAGACTGAGGGTGCAGAGGGGAGTACACTGCTCACTGGGAGTGTGCAGAGGGAAGTTCCCGGGTTGGGGGTGCAGGGAAGAGGGGTATGGGGAGGGATCCCCGGGCTGGGGAGGGAGAGTGCAGCTCACCTGGGGGCTTTAAGCGCGGCGCTCTCCCGCTTGTCGAGCACGCCGGGCACGCAGCTGGTGAGCTCGGTCCAGTCGGCGTGCAGCCCGCAGCTCCAGCCGGTGGAGAAGCGCGAGAAGAGCCAGGTCTCCCGGCGGTTGGGCCGGTAGCAGGTGCACTTCTTCTGCCCGGGCCGGCAGTCGCAGGGCACCTCGAGCCGCACGTTCTGCACCAGGTGGCGGCCGAAGGTGGTGCCGCCCGTCTTCTGGATGTGCAGGAAGACGATCACGTCCTCGCCCTTCATGTCGAAGGCGAGCGCCCGCTGCAGCGCCCGCAGGGGGAAGTAGTACTTCTTGACATAGTGCGGGTCCGGCGTGGGGAACAGGTCCAGCTCCTCGGCCGGGGCGCGGCCGCTGGGCGCCCCCAGGCTCAGCCCCGGCCCCACGTACTGGTACAGGATGAGCATGAAGCACACCGAGCCGGCCACGATCAGCAAGAACTTGCTGGTCCTTTCAACCATGCTCCTGCCAGCGCGCCTCATGTGTCACCATCTCCCGGGGCTGGGCACGCTCCGGTCCCGTCCCCGCACAGCGGCTGGCGCCCGGGGCGAGCCGCCCCCGTCCTCCTCCGGCGAGCGGTCCCGGGGCGCTGCGGCGCGGGGCAGAGCGAGCGCCCGGCGGGTACCGGCCCCCTCCCCGGTCGGTGGCTTCTCTCCCCAGGACTCGCCGGCCGGGAGGCGCGCGGTTGCCAGGGGACTGGCTCGAGCCCTTCCTGCCTCTAGCGCGAGCCCACCATGATCGGAGCCCAGCATGCACAGCGCCGGCGCCGCTCGCCCCGCTCCACTCTCGGCGGCAGGCTCGCGCCGACAGCAGCAGCGCGAGGCAGAGAGAGAGAGAGACACGGCAAAGCCCTGCAGCCCTTTCAGCTCTCAGGTTGCAAGCACCCGCCCGCAGCCTTTTTTTCCCCCTCCCCCTTTCCACACAGCCGCTGGCTCCGCCTGGGGAGCTCTCCAGGCTCCCGGACTTTTACAGTTCTCCTCAGGGAGCAGCAGAAGGGATCCCCCCTTCCCGCCACGGGTTGCCAAGGTGCAGAGCTGCTCAACTGTGGTCATTAAAATAAGAGAGATTCAAAGTCAGGAGGGGAAAATGGGGGGAGGCCGTAAAGGTCTCCAGGAAACGCTCTGCGACGAACCCATCTCTCCAGGGAGCCTTGGCGTGCAGCCTTGAGAATCACCTGCAGTGAGAGAGGTCTGGCACCGCTGAGTTCCCCTTTTTGAAACACAATTACACAGGCGCTTTGCTGCTGGAGCGGGGGGGCCTGGCTTACAGTGGATTCCATCATATCCAGGGATTACAGTTTGGTTCAGTGGCTCCCAGCACCTCTGCAAAATTATTGGCACCGAAGGGTATTTGCATGAAAACAGGGTACTGTAGTGTACCGTTCCGAATAGATCTGCTCCTTCCCCAGGGGACCCTGTACACCTCTTGTTCCCTAGAGTGACCAGATGTCCTGATTTTATAGGGGCAGTCCTGATTTTTGTGATTTTTATATAGGCTCCTATTACCCCCCCCACCCCATCCCAATTTTTCACATCTTCTATCTGGTCACCCTCTTCTGATGTTACACAACTGGGTGCTGCAGACTTTATTCAGATGTCACAATGAGGTTTATGATGGTTGTGGATGGGAAAGAAAGAGAAAGCATGTGTGATAAATATTATGGGGGGAGGTTCATTTGTGAGCCCTGTAATTTTAAAAGAGGGGAACAGGTGGTTGGCCTAAAAGCAAAGTCAGTGGATGTGGTATTGACAGCAAAACATTTCTAAATAGAATGCTTTTGCAAAGTTTCAGGAAAGACTTCTGCTCAAAATTAACCGTTCCAGGAAATCCAGTTACAACATACTAGTTCCCAGCAAGGTTAAAAGATGGTCCGGGAACATAAGAATTGCTATGCTGGATCAAACACGTAACCCACCTGGTGCAATATTCTGTATATGACAGTGGTCAGCTCTAGATGCTTGAGAGGAAGATGCAGGAAACTCCTCAATAAGCAAATAATCTTCAGTGACTAAAGTAGGATTGTGTTGATAGCCAGGCAAATGCTTACACACCTTACTACAGCTAAGGCTAAGTGAATAAAATAAACACTACTTGAAAACCTTTAGGAGTTCCTTCCCATCCCAGAGAAAGGGTGGTCTAGTGGTTAGGGTGTTCACTGGGGAGACCCAGGTTATATTAACTCTTGTGACACAAACTTCCTGGATGACCTCAAGCAGGTCCGTTAGTGCCTCAGTTTCCCATCTGTAAAATGAGGATGAAAGCACTTCCTTATCTCACAGGGGTGCCATGTGAATAAATACATTTAAAAATTGTAAGACACTTACATGATTCCCATCGTATTAGTATCTAGGTATCCAACCTAGGAATAGGTTATTCTCAGTGCAGAGTCCAGGATATGAGAAAATGCCTCATTATATTTTATTTTCTGTAATTATTTCTATGCTCTACATTTTCATGCATTTCCACTGATCAGTTAATTTAACCATGTTATGACTAAATTTCAGTGTCATTAGTTCTTTTCCTCCACCAAAAAGAGTCACCAAGTTTATATAAAGTGTAAAGAAATAAAATGTAGGTTACCTCTTGCAAAGAGCTGGTCCTATTTATAAGGAGTTAGGAGAAAATGAGATACAAGAGCTTAGCCTGAACAGTATTACCAATAAATCTGCTGGATTTTGAGATGACTGCATTACTCACTAGTTGCAGAGCCACACTGAGTTATGTAGCTCTTCCCAAACAAGTAACAATAAAATCTTTATAGTACCCCAACGCTTCATATATTGTGTTTATGCCATTTATTTTGTTTGATATATTCCTTTTAAAAGTCTACTTCTGATTTTCCCTTTTCATGTATGTTAGAAACTCCAGAAACAATGTCATTGTTATATGCAGTGCTTAGCAGCATCTGCTAATGTAGTATAAACTCAGTGTAAGGTCTGAAATTTATATTTTGATTTGGAAATAGTGGCTTTATGTGATGGTTTATATAAGTGGTTGGAATATATGCTGTATCATAAAAACTACAAAGCAGTTCTTGGTATTGATGTTTGTCTCTGGTTGTAAAAGACTATAACCAGTAGAAATAGCCCATTGTGTTAATTCCAGTTACATGGGTTATTTATTGTTAATGACTTGATGGTAACTCCAAGATAGAGAATATTTTAGAATTTTTGTTTCGCTATGATAGATTCATGAAAAGTTGTAAAGGTGGAGATGTTCCGTTAGATTCTATTACTGGTTTTTATTTGTGGTGAGCATACCATATGTTACTTTGTGATAGAATACACTAAAATATAATTTACAGAACATAAACCCAACCACAGAAGAAAATTCAGAGATATAGTAGAAAATCTTTTGTATTATAGCACCTTTCATCCAGAAGGATTGCAGAATGGTTAACATATTGGAAGTATAAGAAATTATTGTACACTTTTGAAACGCATAAGAACATAAGACTAGTCATGCTGGGTCAGACCAGTGGTCTGTCTAGCCTAGTGTCCTGCCTTCTGTCAGTGGCCAGTGCCAGATGCTTCAGAGGGAATGAATAGAACAAAGCAATAAACAAGTGATTTACTTCTGTCACCCAATCCCAGTTTCTGGCAGGTTTAAGGACACCCAGAGCATGGGGTTGTAGCTTGACTAATATAGCCATTGATGGATCTATCTTCCATGAACTTATCTGATTCTTGTTTGAACCCAGTCATACTTTTGGCCTTCACAACATCGTCATGAACAAGTTCCAGAGGTTGATTATACGTTGTATAAAGAAGTATTTTCTTATGTTTTTTCTAAACCTGCTGCTGCTTATTCATTGCGTGACCTCCAGTTCTTGTGTTATGTGTAGTGAAAATAACACATCCTTATTCAGTTTCTCCACACCATTCATGATTTTATAGACCTTTATTATAACCACCTTAGTTAACTCTTTTCTAAGCTGAACATTCACAGGTTTGTTTGTTTTTAATCTCTCCTCATATGGAAGTCCAGTCCCCTAATCATTTTTGTTGCCCTTCTCTGTACTTTTTTCAATTCTAATACATCTTCTTTTGAAATAGGGCACCCAGAACTGCATGCAGTATTCAAGGTGTGGGTGTACCATGAATTTATATAGTGGTATTATGCTTTTTTCTGTCTTATCTATTCCTTTTCTAATAGTTCCTAACATTCTGTTAGCTTTTTTTGCTGCCGCAGTGCCACTGTACATTGAGTGGATGTTTTCAGAGAACTATTCATGATGACTTTAAGGTAACAGCTAATTTAGACCCCATCATTTTGTAGTTGGGATTATGTTTTCCAGTGTACATTTATCATTTGCATTTATCAACATTGAATTTCATTTGTCATTTTGTCGCCCAATCACCCAGTTCAATGAGATCCCTCGGTAATTTTTGCAGTCAGCTTTGGACTTAACTATCTTGAATAATTTTGTATCGCTTGCAAACTGCCACCTCACTGTTCCCTCCTTTTTTCCACTGGAGTGGAAGATGTAAGATATTCGGTGTGTATGTCACTACCCCGTATGACCAAAGCTCTGGATCAACACCCTTATTTTTGTTTCAGTGCCTTGGAATCTTTCCTTGAAATGCTGATATTCCAAAGCTGAGTACAGGTATGGCCCTACTTCCTCACAACACTTAAACACATGCTTAAATTCATCTCTATTTATTTTAAAGTTTACAGTCCCGCTGAAGTCAATGATAATTAAGTACATGCTTAACTACCTTGCTGAACTAGTATCCAACAAGGGAGGAAGTACTGTGGCTTTGTATACACCAAACAACAGTGGGAATGTAGACAGGCCACAGCATTTTAACCACCAGGGTCTTCAAGACCAGTGGTTCTCAACTGGGGGTACACAGAAGTCTTCTGCGGGGCACATCAACTCATCTAGATATTTGCCTAGCTTTACAACAGGCTACATAAAAACCACTAGCAAAGTCAGTACAAACTAAAGTTTTATACAGACAATAACTTGTTTATACTGTTCTATACACTAGACACTGAAATATAAGTACAATAGTTATATTCCTATTGATTTCTTTTGTAATTATATGGTAAAAGAGAGAAAATCAGCAATTTTTCAGTAATCGTATGCTGTGACACTTTTGTGTTCTTATGTCTGACTTTGTAAGCAAGTAGTTTTTAAGTGAGATGAAACTTGGGATATACAAGACAAATCAGACTCCTGAAAGAGGTACAGTAGCCTGGAAAGATAAGGAGCCACTGATCTAGGGCAGGTCTAGAACACCATTGGTGTGTCAATACTGTATTCACTGGTAGTTCCTTTGGAGCTGCACCATTGATAACAACAGTCAGAAGTGTTGAGAAAAGAAATCTAGCCGTGATACAGATTTTCAGTGACCTAGTGAATTGCACATCTGACCCCTCCTGGTCTTCCAAGCACACCCCCTCTAGCACTCCAGCTGTGAACAATCACCTGTTTTTCGTGGATGAATCATCCAATTCTCTCATTCTCAGACCAGGCCTGGTCTACAATCCCGTGTGTATCAAATGTGATTACTTCAGCAGCTCTGACTTATGTCCAGACCCTGCTGTTCTCTCTGTTAATGTCTGTGGCAATCAGTGGCCAAATACTTCCTTAAAGCCAAGTATTTATTTAGAACCACAGCATTTCAGAGAAAACATGTCTTAAAAACAGTACAACAGATCATATGCATAGCTAGCTTTTCCTTAAGGTTTACTATGCCCTGGGTCTTTATGCTCCCTCCACAGAATGTGTTCCTCTCTCTGTCTCTTGCTCAGAGAGCCTGTCTCTCTAGATCAGGGGTGGGGAACCTTTTTTATGCCAAGGGCCATTTGGACATTTATAATGTCCTTCGCGGGCCGCTCCCCCTCCCCCTCACGGGCCGCTCCCATTCCTCCCCCCCCCCGAGGAAGCCCAGGCTGGCAATGGGAGCTGAGACCCCAGCTGGCAAGGGGCCAGCGGGGGAAACCCCAAAGCAGTGGCAAGCGGAGTGCTTAGCTCTAACACTGCTTTGGGGTTTCCCTGCTGGCCCCTTGCCAGCCGGGGTCCTGCCGCCTGCCCCAGTCAGCTCCCACTATCAGCCTGGGTGGAGGGGATGATCTTCCTTTACCCCCGCCCAGCCTCCCCCCATTTAACAGCCTTTCCTCCCCCACCCCTGCCTGGCCCGGCCCACCCCACCGAAGCTAACCTCCTCCCCCCTCCCAACCCAGCCTCCTGCCCCCCATGCCTGACCCGCCTATCCCAGCTTCCCCACACCAAGCCTCCTTACTTCCTGCACCCGCGCCTCGCCCACCCCGGCCTCCCCCCCACACCCCATTGACCGTTGACTCCCCGCGGCGCTGGCAGCCCCCCCCCAGGTTCGAGCCGCCCCCGCCTGGTGGCCCACGCGCATCCCTGGCCAGCAGCTGCCCCAGGCGCTTGCCGGCCCCAGCGCGGAGCCACGCCCGCCTGCCGGCTAGAGCACATAGCCACCCCCGTGCGTCCCTGGCCGGCGGCTCCCCGAGGCGCTTCTGGCCTCTTTGCCGAGCGCGGAGCCGCCCCGGGCCGCCAGGCGGGGGCGGCTCTGCGTTCGGCGAAGGGGCCGGGAAGCGCCTGGGGGAGCCGCCGGCCAGGGACACGCGCGGGCTGGACGGAAGGCTTTGGCGGGCCGTATAAGGCCCGCGGGCCGGAGGTTCCCCACCCCTGCTCTAGATAGCTTCTGACAAGTGACTCCCTTTCTCCCTTTGAGAGGCTTTTTAACCCTTTAATGTTCTTTGATCTCTAGCTTCTTAGCTTTGGTAAAATAAGAGACATTGAAGCTAACAACTGGACTGATTATCTTCCAAGTGTGCATTGGGGAGTCTTTATCTACATCTGTTGTGTCCCTTCTGTTTGCTCTTCCCACAGCCCCCTATTCAGTTAGATCAATACAGTAATACAGGAAATTCTAATAACCCCAATATATCATAACTTCCCCTTGCTAGCCAGGCCACATGGTGTCATAAAATGGTCGCATTTCAGTATTCATACTATTAAATATCGGCTCCATCTGTTACACAGATGTGTTATGAATCATGTAGAAAGTTAATCATATGTAGTCAAGATCTTAGTTTTAAGTCACATGCCAAAGACGGCACCCAGTGAAGCACAGAGGCTGAGATCCTAAAAGGTATTTAGTTGCCTAACTTCCATTGAAATCAATGAGGCAAGGTGGGTGAGGTAATATCTTTTATTGGACCAATTTCTGTTGGTGAAAAGAGTACCTGAAGAAGAGTGCTATGTGGCTCAAAAGCTTGTCTCTCTACCAACAGAATTTGTTCCAATACAAGATATTACCTCACCCACCTTGTCTCTCTAATATCCTGGGACCAACACTCAACTACACTGCAGCCGGGATCGACGCTATAAAATCATTCTATTGGGGGGTCCATTTATCGTGTCTAGTCTAGACGTGATACATTGATCCCTGAGCACTCTCCTGTCGATTCCTGTAATTCACTGCCACAAGAGGCGCAGGTGGAGTCGATGGGGGAGTGGCAGCAGTCAACTCACCACCGTGAAGACGCTGCTGTAAGTCGATCTAAGTACCCTGACTTCAGCTACACCAGTGGTTCTCAAAGTTCTTGTATTGGTGACCCCTTTTGGACACCAGGACTCTAAGCGCAACCCCCCTTAGGGGTTGGGCTCGGCGGGGCTGCTGGCAGCCCCCTGGGGCAGAGGCCAGGCTTGGGGGGTGGGGGGGTTTCCAGCAGCCCCTGGTGGGGGTTCCAGCAGAAGGTGGGGGGTTCCAGCAGCCCCCTGGGGAAGAGCCCAGGCTGGGAGGAAAGGTTCCAGCAGCTTCCCGGGGCAGGGGCCAGGCTGGGAGTGGGAGGTTCCAGCAGCCCCCCCGGGCCGGGTTCACGGGGGCGCCGGGAACCTGGGGGGGGGGGCATGCCAGCAGCGCGCCCCAGCGGGGTCACAGGCCGCCACCAGCAGCAGGGGCCTTCATCGGGGCCGCCAGCAGCAAGGGTCAGGGCTGGCTGCAGGAGGCAGCAGGGGCTCATGACCCGCACATAACCAGGTTGTGACCCCCCAGAGGGGTTGTGATCCCCACTTTGAGAACCAATGAGCTTCACTATTCTCATAGCTGAAGTTGCGTATCTTAGATTGATCCCCCTTTGTATAGACCAGGGCTTTGAGGGCCTGGGCCAAAACCCTCAACGCCAGGATGTTTCCCCAAACTAGGATGATATACTGGGTTAAGTCTGCAGCAGATTTGGCCAGGATTGTATATTGGCTGGAGGGGAAAAAAACACATAAAACTAACCACATCCTTGGATTCTAGGAGGTTAGATCTTGCACATGGGACCAGTGTATATTTTTTGTTTTAAAAAAAGAACTATATTGGTGGTGTCCTCATACCTAGGACAGCATGAACAGACTAAGCACTGGCCAAACTGTTATCAATTACATGGTGTAAATCTGGAATGTCTAATTATTTGTCGTTCATGATTTAAGCCAGTGTAAGAGAGAAGAATTTGGCCCAATCCATGCAAGCACAAAGATTGTGGTTGGGATTTTCAAAAGAACCCAGTTGTTTAGGAGAAAAAAAATCCATTGATTTTTTTCAATAAGACTTAAGTTCCTGAATCAAAGTTGAAAGTCTATCCTTTTTTGTAGCTTTTCTCATATAAACCCATATTTGTGATCATTGATGTAATTAATCTGTTTTCATACTATAATTAAATGTTATAGTTTGTTACAATTTGATTTATACTGCCTCACATACATGCTTCTGGCTTAAATGTGTTTGTCACAAACACATTTAAGCCAGAAGCATGTATGTGAGGCAGTATAAATCAAATTGTAACAGGTACCAAAAACTTCATGGTCTGAAGGCATACAAGACGAGAGAGCACGATCTAAGCTGATAAAGTACAGGACTGGCAATTAGATGACCTGGATCATATGCATGAGAAGCTTGCACAGTGCTTTGAATGAGTAAGGACTAAGCATTTTATTGAGTGTTATTTCTAGCTCTGTCCCCTGGGCACATCACCTCACCAAAATTAAGCCTCATAACATCCAAGAGGTATTCCATTTTACAGAAGGGAAACTGAGACACAGAAGTGACATGGAATGGCAATCTAGAAGTGTTATTAGTATCTGTTGCTTCCAAAAGAAAATGCTCATAAACTCTTCTGGTAAGATGTATTCCTTGTTTAATCATAAAAGTGATCAAAATAAAATAAAAATAACTGACAAGTACAGGAAAAAATCAAAATTGTATATTGTATCCTGAATTTTGCTATATTTGGTGTATTTCTGCAAATTTCATGATTTTTTAATGTTTCAGATTGGCAATTCTAACATCTAGGCAATTTTACAAAATGCATTTTTTGACCATTTTTTCTGGGTTTTGTGATTTTGCAAAATTTTTCCCATTTTTTTTTTTAAAGTTTCCTCCCTCTTACTGCAAAAGAGACACACAAACTGGGGGACAGTGGTTGACTGGACATGTATTTCAATTTAAAATCAAAGTGCTTTCAAATGCACAAAGTGAACTACAAGAGAAAAATGTTTTCTTCCAATGTCTTTCAGTTTGAGATTTTAGGTGTTACCTCTTCTTATTATGCCATCAAATTTGACAAGTATGAGGTCAGTGTCCTAAAGCGGGCAAGATTTTCAGACAGACATAGGGTCTTAAAATCAATAGTGTCCCCTTAAGAGTGATATGCTGTTGGTTTTCATCAATAAGGAGATTGGGGGTTTCTCTTGTCTAGGAAGAATGGCTGAGTTTAGATCAAGTGTTACCCAACTTTGACTCAAACTTAACCATTTTAATGAGTCAGGATACACCAAGGAGTTATTAGGACAAAAGACAGTTGTTGGGTCAAACAATGTAGAAGAGAGATCTTTTTGCAGATGACAGCAAGTAGTAATAAAATGTTCTCCAATGCAGTGGAAAAGCACTTCATCATTTCTTGCTGCTGTCTGCAAAATCTTAGTTGTTGTATTAAAACAATTGCATGTTTTTCTTTTCCCAACAGAAAGGGTTGGGCTTTGCTGCAGAGTTAACTCTGGTGATCGGTACATGACCACAAGCATCCAGGTTGGCCTAGCATGGCTGTGAGCAGCCACACAACAGAGTAATACTCAAGTGCAGCCATATTGGTGCTGCACCCATCCGTGTGAGGTGTTAGGACTTCTGGGGCCATATCCCATGATTCTTAGCACTGCAGTAAAATGAGCCACTGTGACTCTTTCCCAGTGAATTGTGGGGGAATTTGTCCTTCAGGGCACACAGGGGGTATTGTGGGAAGGCATTGGAGGAATCACTGCAAAATGGAGGAAGTAGCACTCAAACTTTAGCCTATGGCCAAGGACAGGCCAGCTAGCTCGGGTGTAAAACACCACCATACTCGAGGGGTTTTTGTGATGGAAGCTGAAGTGAACTCTGCGGTGAAGAAAAAGCCAAAGATGCCAGCAGAATACAATGTACATCACTGCAATCCTATAACCTGCCCTTGAGAAAACAGCTGGCAGACAGCAGCAGGAAATGTGTGAACTATAGCACATCACCCCCTGAAACACAGACCTCAGTGAGGTGTTAATGTCAAAGCTTAATTGGGATCATTTAAATATTAGAAGTTGCACCAAAATCAGTTAACTATTTAGCTGAGCCAGTGCAAAATCATCTGTGAACATACATTTTGGTTTGACTGGTTTGTTTCTGTTCCTAACAGACTTTAGCCAGAGCAGTTGAGCATCCAAAGCCTTTTGCACCGATTATATTGATTTTAAATAATAATTTTAGTTAAACTGATGCAACTTTGTATTTTGACAAGTCCTAAAATATCCATCCTTAGAGGTTTTTACAGGCTTGACAAAGCCCTGGCCGGGATGATTTAATTGGGGATTGGTCCTGCTTTGAGCAGGGGATTGGACTAGATGACCTCCTGAAGTCCCTTCCACCCTTGATATTCTATGATCCTCAGCATCAGGAAAGACACTTTTTAAAAATTTCTTCTGTCCCCCATTTTGGGAAGGAGCTGTTTGTTTACCTGTTCTTCAGAGTGGAATTTTCTACTTAGGCCAGCAGGTGACTTTTTCTGATTATTCATATTTGGAATTTTGTTTCTCAGTTCCTTCACCTAGTCAAGGAGGATGGGCTCATGGCTCCTTTAATTTCTGCTACTACCTACTTAACTATTAACATTTGGCAAGGGAGTGATACTGAGTCACAAGGCCTGGCATTCAGCAGCTAGCTTTGGAATGGCCCATGCCTAGGGGCCAATTGACACAATTAGCCCTGTTGTTCCCTGACCTTGTTACAGCATGGTTCCATTTGTAGCTCAGGCAACACTTGAAACCTGTCTGGAACCATGCTATAGCCTACAAGGCTAGGCCAGTCCCGTGGATAGGATGCAGCTATATTTTAGGTTCTTGCCTTGAAACAGTTTCACAGGGCCGCTAGGAAGTGCTGGGTGTGTCCTTGGTGTATCTCAAGCACTGCAAGTCTAGGCAGGATTCAAACAGAGGAAAACCACCTTAGTTAATCCCCTGGGGCATCCTGCAGATACACATAAATCTATACACTCGCACAAAGTTCAGCACACCAAAGCAGCATTTATGGGCTTCTGTGTAATGACATCGTGCCACAAAGCAGGAAAACCAAGATTATGGTCAGTCCTTTATTTCCCAGTTTTATAAGGGCCAGTCTATACTACAGTTATAACCAAGTCAGGGGACAGAAAACATGGGTATCTCCTAACCCAGTTGCAAAATGGATTTATTTTATAGTGTGATAACTGAGCTCTTGAAACATGCAAAAGACTACAGGACTGAACATGGTTTGGGGTTGTGGTTGAAACATGTGGAGATCCTGAGGCAGTACCCCTTCTAGGGGAGTGGTTTGTTAGCCCACAGAGAGGGCAGGGGGCCAGCTGTTTTTCATCCAAGCTCATGCATTGCAACAGCTGCAAGTCTATGCTGTCTGGGCTTGATGAAAAGGTCAGAGCTGTGTGTCATTGGCATATTGCTGGCATTATCACCCATTTGTACATGGAGATTAAGTAAGAGCAGTGAGAGGATTGTGCTGTGCAGCAGGACTCCTCCCCAAGTCTTCTTAGGCACAGAGAAGCAGCTGCCTAATACAACAGAGCCATTTGAAAGGAGTGAGTGTGAGGCATGATTATTGCTTGCTGAAAACTTTTCCTCACAGTTCTGTAACGTCTAGTTAGGACATAAAGGAGGGATCAGCAGTACCTCTGAACTTGTGGTATCATAGGTGGGTGAAGAATCTAAAAACATCAGTATAGTAATTTCACTTCTGTCCAGCCTCTAGAGGGAATCACTGCAGCTAGCATCATTTCTGTGCCTCGACCTGGTCTTCAGCCATATTCAGTAGGTTCTAGAATCTCAAGAAATGTTGCTGGTGACAATTCAGTACCAACTAGTTGGTAACTTTGCCTAGGAAGCGAGGTTAGAGGTGGGTGGTAGTCAAAGTTGCTGATATTAAGTGCCATCTGTGGCAGAGGAATCATTCCAAATTTCATAGGTGACTTGCAACTGAGGAAGTTCCTTTAATTGTGTTTGGAAGATGCCATAATCTTGAAAGGGATTATTGTCCTCTTCACTTCTGAAGCAAAGGTTCATACAGAGTCCTTTTGCCAGCTGGTCAGATTCTGAAAGGATCTTTTTCCACTTGTGATGCCAGTCTGCTGCCTTCCTTTTCAGCTATGTTTAGAGAATTCTGGTGACCCATGAAGGTGGCGAGGCTATAAGGACTATTTGGGACCAGGGTACTAATTGGTACAGTAGATCTTAGTGTTTTACCCAATCAACTTCTTGGTCTTGACAGAAGAACTGTCTCAGGGCTCGCATACTAAGATAGATGCATTCACAGGACTTTGACTTGTACTTCTGACTCTCTGAAATAAAAGAGAATGAGAAAAGCACTCACCCTTGTTTGTGGCTTTTAATGGTAAACTGAAAAGAGTGAACTGAGTGAGCAGAGGACCACTGGAGTCTCAGGTTAGAGAGCTACTCAGCTCAGGAGGTCTTCTCTTTATTTACTAAAAGCTAGGAAAATATGTAATGAAAATAACCTGAAAGCAGTATAATAAACGTTAACTATATAAGCAATTGCACATTACTAGGTGTGCGGCTAAACTGGGTATCAGTACAGCTTAGATGCAATAAGTCATGAAAATGCAGCAAGACACCTGAACTGTGCTAATATCCAGTTTAGCTGCAGTAACAATTGGCTAGTGCATCCCTGTTTAGGAAACCAGCAGCCTGCTGCAACATCTCTGCCTTTGTGTCCTGATCATAGTCCCACTCTGAAACCTTTCCACAATGCTCATTCTATAGCATTTTGGCATAAAGGTTGCAGCCTTGATATTTAAGAGCAGTTTAGAAACTTGAGTTATTTCAAGAATAAATATACCTTGCTAACTTGGATTTAAAATATAGACGTTCCTATAAATGATGGGAGCATCAGAAATAAAATCTGTGTGTTGTATCTTTAGTATGACCCCTAAAAGTACCTCATGGAAAAAGACTGAAAAAAATCTGACTGCCAGCTTTCTCTTTAATGAAAACTTCCTGTCTGAGAAACAGAAGATCAACCTCAGAGACTTCCTCAAACTTCAAAACGTGTGTAATGTTAATTTAGGGAGTGTGGGGGCAGCACTATCAATAGTAGCACAGATTCATTTATAACTCAGTTGACTTTATGAAATTATGGGATTTTCCACACTTTGTTTTCTCATTGTAATTGTCAGCATTTTATCAAAACATTCTTTATAAAAAATGTAAAATCAAAGCGTGAGAATTAAGAAAGTGACACTAGGAAAAAGGAATTTTAAGAGGATTGCACGATCAAAATTAAATCCTGATAATTTATAATTAAATTAACCTAAGAAATTTACCTTAAAGGAGCATTAAGAGTTTAGTTTAAACCCACACAAGCAAGAAAATTAAGAGGGAAGGGAGGAAATGCAAGCTGTCTAGAATCAGAGAGGTAGCCGTGTTAGTCTGGAATAGCAGAAGTAACAAAGAGTCCTGTGGCACCTTAAAGACTAACTAAAGTATTGAAGCATAAGCTTTCGTGGTCTAATACCCACTTCGTCGGATGCAAAAGACTGACTAGTTAACTTTGATTGGAGTTCAAAAGGGGATGGGGAAGAGATAGTCCAGTTAAGCGAGTTAAGGTTGTACCATTAGATTGCTTTTCAAAGCAAATGTATTTGCTTTTGTGGGTTGTTTGAACCTCGCTATTATTTCAGTCTTGCTTTTTGAACTTTGCAACATAGTAGCTGCCTAGACAGATCAGTCAATGGGCTATCTAAATCCAATATCGTGTCTCTGAGAGTGCCGAATGGTAGTTTCAAATGAAGGTGCAAGAAATCCCACAATGAACAGTTCTGCAATCCTCCCACATAAGGGAAAATTACATCCTTGCCCCAGGTAGTGGCTGGCTTCTAACTGAAGTATAACCCTTTACAGTCATCATACATTTTACCTGTTTTATGTAACCGTAGGCACTATCTATCCCAGGGATTGGCAACCTTTCAGAAGTGGTGTGCAGAGTCTTCATTTATTCTGTCTAATTTAAGGTTTCATGTGCCAGTAATACATTTGAAAGTTTTTAGAAGGTCTCTTTCTATAAGTCTATAATATAGAACTAAACTATTGTTGTATAAAAAGTTTTTTAAATGTTTAAGAAGCTTCATTTAAAATTAAATTAAAATGCAGAGCCCCCCGGACCAGTGGCCAGGAGCCGGCCAGTGTGAGTGCCGCACAAAATCAGCTTGTGTGCTGCCTTTGGCACATGTGCCATAGATTGCCTATCCCTGATTTATACTGTGGAAATGGCTAATTCTTTTTTTTTTATATGCATGATGTTCTTGACAGTGATATCTTGTGGCATAGACTTCCACCTCTTGCTTTTTTAAAAATTTTTTAGAAATAATATCATATGTATTAGTGTTACACTACAGTTGTAGCCTGAGAGACAGAGGTTGAAGACTCACGAGGAAAGTGAGGAGAGACAGAAGGAAAGTCTTGAGTGCACTGTAAATATGAAAAACAGTGGGCTTTACTTTAAAACACCATTTGACCTACAAACTTCCACTAAAAGTGAAAATCATCCCCTTGTAAGCCTTAGTTTGACAAGTATGAAAGCATCTGCTTAGAAAACCTAAGCAACTGTCAAAGCTGCACTGAATCCTGACCTGGACTGAGTTCCTGATGGTGGGACACACTTTAACCCTTTGGCTCCACCCTCCTTTTGGCTTCATCCAGCCAACTGCATTCACTTTCCCCCTTCTTTGATGTTTTTGTAATAGTAAGACTCTTTCTCATCTTACTCTGCTAGCACATTAAACTAAGAAGTCACTCACTATTCTAGATCGCTCACATAATACTGAGTAGTTTCCCACTCATTCCCCACTGGGAAACTGCCATGCAACATTTCCTGAAGAACTGTATTCCTAGCACTAGATGGTGCTGCATAAAAATGTAAACAGTAGCCCTTCCAAATTTCCAAAACCTAGCCTGTCATGTGGTGCAAAATGGAGCCCAACAATCACCAGCAAATAGCGCTGACTTCTCTTGTTTTTAAAGAAAAACAATAGCACCCTGAAGTAAAAGGACCCAGGTCTATTTCTTCTAATGTGAGCAGCTAGGGAAAAACAAACTAGCTCTAGTGTTTTCACTGTGCAATTGAGGTAATCAAGTCTCCACCATCCCCTTTGAGACTTTGATTGTACAATAAAGGGCTTTACTACAACTAAAATACTTTTTTTATATTAACCCTTTAGCGGGTCTGTCCCTTGAGTTTCCTCAGTATTGGCAGCAATTTACTCCATTACAAATAAACTTCCTTACTTAGTTTGTAAACTCTTTAGGGAAAGGACAGCCTCTTTATTCTCTCTGTTCCTGATCAATGACTGGGGGGTGGGGGTGGGGGGGCGGAGAGGACATTATAGATCCTGTTACAATACAAGATATTAATTATTAGTCATTTTCATAACATATCTATTATTGAGTAACAGAACAAACAAGGACCAGTAGTACCATGCTTACTGAGTCTCTCTGCTCCCACATCTTTCCTCATTCATGTTATGGAATATGTAGTTATGGTCTGTATGCTAGACTTTTAAATTTGTTGTCTGCAGAGGCATAATAGTTTGTGAGGGGGAGCTGATGCATATGCAGTGCTCTCTACCACAAACATAACTCTATTTTGTTGTTTTCCTTCATCTAAAATTAAACAACTTTTGACTAAAAGGATGTGGTTGCTCTTGTATATGGAAAGTATCACAGGGGGTCTGGTGACACTTTCATGTTTGTAAAAAACACCTGTGGAAAAGGCAGTAAAGAAATTTCCTGCTTAAAATAAAAGGTTTAATAGCCCGTTATTGAATGTGTCCATGTGAATGTAAAATATGATAAGTTTCAACTTCAGTTCATAGACTGGATCAGAATTTCATACAAATATGGTTGAAGCCAGTGGTAAGAGAGCAGTTTTCCTACCTCCTTGAAATGGATATTTGCAGACCTGTGTTTTCCATAGGAACTAATCAAGCGGGAAAGCTAGGACTTGTGAGGGGTGCTTAAGATTCTATTATGTGTAGGGTGACCAGATGTCCCGATTTTATAGGTTGTCCCGATATTCGGGGCTTTTTCTTGTATAGACTCCTATTACGCCCCCATCCCAGTCCCAATTTTTCACACTTGCTGTCTGGTCACCCTAATTATGTGCCAAACACAAACTTAGTTGAAAGGTACACTTCTAAGGAACTGAGAGGAGATAGTCATCTGGGTAGAAACAGAGGTATTTTTCTAATACTTTCCAGTTATCTGTTATTTTGGTAACTGGGTTCAAGGCGACTTTGGAGATGTCTAGGATAAGAATCCCTGAATTGAGAAAGACTGCTTAGTGCTATTCTTACAGCTGAAGTAACCCCAGAAGCTATTTGTGTTCAGATCTACAAAAGCTGGGATATGGTTTTAAACAGAAGCATTCTTCCTTCCAGGTGGAACTAGGACTCATTTAAATGGGAGTATTGATTGGAATAGCCATTGCAGAATTAGGTATGGTGGAATATCTATTGTGGAATCCCTTAATCCATAATGGCTATGTCAGAATAGCGCCCAGATGGACACTATTCCAGAATAATTAGTGCACTTCCAAAGCAGAGTAGTTATTTGGGAATAAAATCACTTATTCTAAAAACAGCTATGCAAGGCTAATTCCCAGACAGAATGTCCATACAGGGCACTATTCTGGAATACCTTTTGCTATTCACATCAATTTCCCTGTGTAGACAAGCCCTTAGTTTATCTGGGGAATAGTAGAGATGTAGAGGGGGAGCTACTTTTGGGAGACCGCCATATCCTCAATAGTGCCTGTTTTCTGTTTTTAAGCATGTGTCTGAGTTAGGCTTTTTGCTAATGTCAAACTATTAAAGAAGTTAAATGCCAACAGATTGTCAATTAGCTAGATGCTAGTGTTATTAAACATTGAAATTCAAGCCAGGCAAAATTAGGGCTTTTGTGGAAGCAAAAGTGAAACTTGTAAATTGTGTGTTGGTGCAGTTTCATTCATAGCTTTCTCTTACCCTGTTGCTAGAGGTGAGAGTCCTCATTTAACGTGTATGTACAGACTGATAAGTGAAAACATACTGATTTCTTGCAGAACATTATGAAAAGTTCCTCTCCAATAGAGACAGAGGCATCAGGACTAAATAAGTGTCATGAAAACTGGTTACTGTGAGAGTAAAATGATTTTTTTTTTAAGTTAAAGAGGTGGTGCTAGATCTGGAGCTGTGCCAGTTTACACCAGCAGAGGATCTGACTCTGTCCTTAGTTCTCTACGGTCTGGAAATGGAGTTTCCAGCAGTACAGGATTACTTGCTCTGGCGTATAAGAGGAGTAATACTAAAACTTATATGCAACGGTGCTAGTTGAATTCCAAGCCACAGTGAAAGTTATTTTTGGACAAATTGGGTTTAGTGACCAGATAGCCCATGGTATAGAAAGCGAAGTTCGAAAAGGTGAACTATGTCCATGCAGCCATCATAACATGCTATAAAATGTTCCACGTCATCGATGGAAATGAGCCACTAAATCTTGGCAAAGACTATATATCTACATATTGATTTTTCAGAAGAGAGTGAGCAAGTTGTGGTTGATGCTTATTCCTTGTGGCACAAAGTAGCACACAAACCTCTGAAGACAAAATGATCAAGGGTTAGCAAAAGATTGTTTTAGATAATGATTCTCAATTTATTTGAGAAATGTCATATGTTCCATAGGAAAAAATCTGCATTCTAGAAATGCTTATCACCCAGCAGGACCATCCATAGGAAGGTGCAGGACCGGGACAACCCCTGTTGCTCTGGGCCAGGCCCTGCCTCCACTCCACCCCTTCCTCCAAGCCCCTGCCTTGCCTCTTCCCCCTGCTCCGCTCCCTCCCCACCTCTTCCCCACCTCTTTCTTTCTGGCTTCTGCCCCCCTCCCACGAGTGACGCCGGGAGTTGGAGGAGCAGGGCAAGATAGAATGAGGCCAGTTCACTCCTGCAGTTGGTCATTCAATCAATAACTATAGCTAGATTTAAAAGAGGGGCTGGAGAATTTTAAAGCCAAGCATGAATTGGACATAAGCCAGTGGAGGTACAAGATCTCGTGAGCCAACTCTCATATTTCAGCATGCCAAAGTGGTCAAAAAGTACACCCCCCTCCCCCACCTGCCGCCTGATTTGACAGAGGAGCTTTTATAATCAAGTGAACTGAGACATAGGCCTGGTTAACGCTACCATTTTAGATCAATGTAAGGCAGCTCATGTGGACCTGACTCTAAGTGTCTACACTACAATGTCACTCCCACTGATGTAAGTCATCCATTGCATTGACTTAATAACTCCACCTCTGTGAGAGGAGTGGCACTTAAAATCAATGTAGTTAGGTCAACACAGTGTCCATGTAGACACTATTGTTACATTACCTGTTGCTACCTGGGGCTGAGAACTGGATCCCTGCTGTGTGTGAGATTTGTGGGGAGGGGCAGCTAGGACAGCCCAGGTTGCCTCGTGGTGAGGGATTGAGGCTGGGAGGGGGAGGGAGGTGGAGAGCCCAAGCCCAGGTGTTGGGGCTCTGGCTGTCAGCACCCCACAGTCCTCCACACTGTCAGTTAAATTAGTGCAAGCACTCCTGCTGACGATCCACACTGTTGGCAGAAGGAGCATAGTGTGAACATTAAAAATTGAATTAATTACTGCAGTGGCTGTATGTTAGTTTAAAAGTGTAGAGAACCTACTGAAATATCCTGAAGGTGAAAGTCTATACTTGCCAGCTAACTCAAAAGCTATACATAGGGGCATTTGTGGAGAAAAATATGGCCACACTTCTTAACTCCATTAAAATTAGAGATGAGCCTGAGCCAAATGTGATCCAAACATTCCTGAAATTTGGGATGCTCAGGCCAGATGAGTGTTTTGTAAGTGGTTTTTATCTGTGTAGTGTGCTGCGCCAAACAGCTCCAGCCCTTATATGTTTGAAACCAAATCTGGGCTTTTAACTTTGTGGCTTGGAGGAACTGAAATGGATTAAGCCTTAAATTCTGGAGCGGGGGTGAGGAGGAGGAGAATTGTTACTTTAACAAATAAGGTTAATTGTCATTCTTACACTAATCTTATAGGCTTCATTACCCCTGAAGATGGTACAACTCTACTCACTTGTCCATTGTCACTAGATGTGCTCCTTGCATCTGCATGTCTACAAAGGTCAGTATTTCCCTTTGTAAAATAAATGTACAGCCCAAAAAACTGACTGAGATCTCCTGGTAAGCAGACTAACCAATATTCATTCTAGGATCTTCTGTTTAATTCTTGTAATAGAACAGAAATGGTCTAAGGCAATTGTGCTTTGTTAAAGCCTCATTAATCATTGTTTTCCCTTTCCAAAAAGAAATCCATGGCAATTATGGTTAAGAGATGTGTAGTGATTATGGCCACTGAAATAAGGAAAGCATATGCATTTCAGTAGTAGATTGCTTGACTGTTAAAGTTTTTGAGGTATTTCTGTGACATGGATGGGTAGTAAGTTTATTTTGTAATATACCTCCTTTAAAGTATTAACATTTTATTTCTTTATGTTCTTCATGTTTTGATCTTGTTCTGTTTTATCTTTCAACAGTATCCCCCTAGAAAAAAAGATGATTCTCTTTTGTTATCTTGATTTTTTTATTGTAATTCACTTTTGAAGATATACTGTTTGCAGATTAAATTCAGCTCGTGACAAAGTCAGTTAATTTTCCATCTAATGTCTTTATCAACTTGGCTGATTTGGATGATAAGTCTGAGGACACATCAAAAGTCACTGTTCTATGATCACTCTCTCGTTGAATGCATTTTTTTAACCAAGTTTTGTCTGAAGTTTACAAATTTAGATTTTTCTACTACAATCTTCAGTGAGGAATGAAACTCTAGTATTGGAAGTGAATGTGTGAAATTGTTTTAATTCCCACATACTAAATATAAGATTTAGAGCTAAATTCTCAATTGGTTGAAACAGACAACTATTTAAAAACAATGAAAATAGGCAGATTGACATCATTTGAACCTTTGGCCCTTAGTTTCTCCTAGTTTGCTCCTAGTTTGTGATTTGGCTGAATAGGATATTCTACAGTAGGTTTCTCTTCCTTTCCATTACATACTGTTCAATGTAATGTAAAATCTAACCTGTGATGGGCAATTTACACACCCAAGAAGATCATTACTATACCAGAAGATGTGGGACTTCTTCCCCATCCATCCAGATGATCAGTAAACCTTTTTTTTAAAAGGAGCATTTTTTTGGTAATTTGATATTCAGACCATTTAACTAATAAGATATAGGAAAAGATAGTAACTGGGCCCCAGATAAGTTCATTATTGGGCTGCCCTTCAGCCACTGAAATGAAAGGGGGAAAACCTCAGTGGTGTCTACTAGAAACTCAAAGTCAAAGAGAATGTTATTTATGTCACTTACAGCCTGATCCTGCAACCCCAGTCAGTAATCTACTCACACAAGTATTGGAGGGGGTTTGGAGAGGGGAAGTGAGGGGTTTACAGACTCTCCCATCCCAATGAGTGGAGAAGTGTTAACTGGCCACTTCACCATGAATGGGCCCTTGAAATGTGTTCACTTCGTATGTGAAACAGTCTGTTCCACCTTGTATTTAGCTGTGGCATGGCCTATACTAGACTTTTTACATTGGTATAGCAATGTCACAAGGGTGAGATAAATTCCCACCCCTGCGAGATGTAGCTATGCTGACCTAACCCCCAGTGTAGACAGCACTCGGTCAACAGAAGAATTCTCCATAGGTATCGGCTTAAGTAGCATTTTTACTGAAGCACTATTACTGCACTGCTGCAGCATTTTTAAGTGCAAAGAAGCACTAGGTTTAGTTAACCTAAGTATGAGACAAATACAAGTTTGGTTACAACCTGGTTTCTTCTGGGTGTCACGCTTGCTTTCGTTTTAGCTTGTTTCTCTTGTGACTCATTTCTCATGTAGCTCCTATCATCCTCAGAGTCTCTGGAAGAGAAAGTCAGATCACCATTCTCCAAAACACATATCACCTGTCAACTCTGTATCACCTGTATCACCTGCCAACCTGTCAAACTCTTGGTGAGTGAGTCCCTGTCCTGTAGAGCTAGTTATCTAAATAGAAAAGGTGGACAAAGGTGGGAAGAAAGGGAGCATTCCCTGTCTTACAGATGGTGAAAAGAAATAATGCATTATTGAGTCTTTGGCAGAGAGAAATTGAATGCAGATTTTCAGACTCTAAGTCCAGCACATTATTCATAAGATCAACCTTCGCCAGCACTTCACCATGTAGTTAAGTTTAATGTAAACTTGTATTTAAGAATGGCCAATAACTCATTCCTTAAATGAATACATGTTGTGTCTTTTGCCCTTTATATAACAATTGAAGCACAAAGAACCTACAGAGGCATGGTGGGCTCCAAATAAGTTTTTTTTTTTTTTTTTTTTTACCAAATACACACAACATGCAAGGCCTCCATTTACATCTATACTGCTACTCTGGCAGCTTCTGAGGGCTTGCCTACACAAAAAAGTTTTACCAGATCTATGGGTATAATTATACAAGTATGTATAAAGTGATATTGTCATAAGTGTCCCATCCAGATACTTACTCCCATGTGAAAATAGTTTGTTTAGTTTATATCACCTGAGAAGAGATTTAAACTAAATTGAAAAAAGCTGTTCTTATACTGTAATAAGAATATCCACATGGGGATTATACCAGTATAACAATATCAGTTATAATTTACACTACCTTATATTGGTATACCTTTCCCATGTAGGCAACCCTTAATATGCAAAATAGTGAGGGCATTGGAGCCGTTTAAAGGGATACCACAACATTTCTATACACTACAATAATCAGAGGAAAGCCAGTATCCTCTCTTTAATTGCATTTTGTCACCTAAATGAATTCATGTTATGCTACAATCTTTGGTTATACTGTCCCCCCCCACTTCTCTGGGTTCCTTTGCCCTGCCTCCATCCTGGAGAAGTAGTTTACACAAAGGTAGGATGCAATGGTTAAGATTAGTCCGTTGCTTCCAGATGACACTTTTCATTTAGTTTCTCTCTCAGTTCCTCTCTCGACTTGTCTACGTCCTCTCTTCTTTAACTCACTCTTTCCCTTGTACTCTTACATGAGGAAGAGCGAATAATGGAATTATGCATTAGTAGGATGACAGTATCATTTTGAGGCCTTAGCTGAGATCAAGGGCTCTGTTGTTCTAGGTAACAAAGCATTTACACACTCAGTAGAGAAAATAAAGTGCTATTCCAATTTTACAAATAGGGGACCAAGACACAGAAACATTCAATACCATTGATTGCTGTTTTTCTCCATTCAAGGAAGCCCCATTGCTATCACTCCATCTTTTGTCTTTTCCTTCTCTCCAGGGACATTCTCCCAGTTATCACACACAACTTGCAGGGAACCTTCTAGCACCAGCAATCCTCTCTTGTTGATAAGTGGCTGTTAGACACTGGCATGAAAGGGTTAACTAGGGGGCTTAATTAAGGCACTTGGAGGGTGGGCCAGGCCTAAATGAAGATGAACCCCAGCTGGGGAAGAAGCTGGGTTGTGATTATAAAAGATGGAAGCAAAGTAGAAGATGGCTGTAGGGTGAGAAGAAAAGAATTCAACTGCCCCTCGCTCAGTAGTGAACCCAGAGAGCTACTCAAGGGTGTGGAGCATGCCCTGTCTATAAGCCCTGACAAAAGGACAGGACCCGGGCCTCCAGGGAGGAAGCCCATGGAAGTGTTCTAAAGAGGTGCTTCAGCAGGTAGTTTGCCCTCTGGGGCTTGATGGGAAAAGGCAGCAGAGGGGAAAGAAGAGCAACATGCAGGTAAGCGGCCTCTGGGCCAGACTGGAATGGAGCAGGTGGAGTAGAAGTAAGATTCTAAGGGCTTGTCTTCACGAGGCTGCTCCAGGATCGATCTTCTGGCGATCGATTTATCATGTCTCGCTAAGACGTGATAAATCGATCGCCCGCAGCTCCCCCGTTGACTCTGGAACTCCAGCTTGCCGGGAGGCGCAAGCTGGAGTTGACGGGGGAGCGCGCCGCCGGCTGCCACCACCGTGAGGATGAGCAGTAAGTCGGCAGCAGATACACAAATTTCAGCTACATGATTCACGTAGCTGAAGTTGCGTATCTGCTGACGATCTCCCCTTCTCCCCCCCAGTGAGGACAAGCCCTAAGGAGGTAACACATGAGAGCCAGAGTTTTGCAGAAGACGAGAAAGCTGGTGGGGAACCCTCAGGATTTCTTCAAAGTTTCTGTCACAGGGAGGGGGCAGTAATTGCGTTTGCTGTAGTTCATGTTCTGCTTTGAGTTTGGTTTAAAGACTCAGGGAGAAGCCCTGGGGCTGCTACTCAGAGATGAGTGGAATGGAAGAGATGCCCTGGTGGGGTGGAAGATGTCATATTGATGACCAGGGATGCATAGGAAGCTGTCTGTTGCGTACACTGATGCCCCAGAAGGGGAGAAACTTTAAAGTGATCTGTCCAAAGGGCCAAGTCATGGGAAAGAGACCGTTTGCAGGGCTGGAAAGACTGTCAGAAGGGGCTGCTTGATGAGGAAAGAGCTGCCACACCAAGTCAAGAGGTGGCATCAGCAGTCAGTCAACCCTTCCATGCTGCCACTTCATCACCTTTCTTGTGATAAGATTATCTAATGTTAGGGAAGTCCCCATCAGAGAGAAGGTTCAGAACTTAGTGGCAATTTTAAGAGCCAAGGGTTTCCTTGGACTTAAGCCAGCATGTGCATGCAAGTCTTTTCCCTCATTCCACATCAACCGGCCCTTCCAAGGTTATTTTGATTTAAATGAAAGCCTTTTTCATACATAAGTCAGAGTTTTGGGAGGTGTTTTACATGGGCATAAATATTTAATTGGGCTCCTATGCCAAGCTAACTGTTCAGCAACAGCTGTTGTGTTTGCATAATTTGGGCCAGCTCACAGCAGAGTGGTTTGTAACACTGCATTTTAGCACAAGGCATTTTGAGTTATGTTATCAAATACTAATAATGGGAGGCAATCTAATAAAGCTGCAGCTGGAAGGCTGCTAGAAGAGAAGAAATAAGACCAATGTACACCACTTAACAAGCATAAATTGCTGCCAATGTGGCAGGAGAAAGCTCACTACTTTTCACCATCCCTATATAATGCCCTCCTTGAATAAGAATGCCCTGGTTAAACCATTTTGGGAGGTGTTTTTCCCAGTACATTTTTTATATACTGAACTTCCTTAAAATATATTAGTCATAGGAAGTTACCTCCCATTGCAAACAAACAGCCTTATAATGAGAGCTTTGAAATGAAAGTACAGCATATGGACTAGTTTAATCTCCTTAATTGTACAGTGGGTTATGTTACTATATGAATTACCCAGGGAAAGATCTTCTTATGGGGATGAATGGTCATTCCTGCAACAGTGCACCCACACTACAGATTAATGGTTCTGACTGTGCAACCCGGGTAAAGTCCGGGTACCACAGAGTTGGCCATTATTAAATAGTCAGGATGTTACACAGTTGTTTACTCACATTCATATGTCTACTTACTGAAGGCTGAATGATGGTTTGTGTGCAGGGGTGTGCTAGAGAGGGAATGAGAACTCCTTTTCATTAGTTTGCCCAGGCAGAATGCCTGCACTATGGCTTCCCCTGCAGCTCTCCAGGTCCCCAAAGGGATATGTTTAGCTAGCACAGGGGCTGCTGTGGTTCTGTCAGTTCTCATATGGCTTCTAGAAGCAGAAGGTGGCTAACAACTAGATCCATCAAACATTCCCCCTACAATAGATTTGACCATTCCCCCGTCTTACTCTAAGCACACAGAAGTGTTCTTATTCTTTTGGCAAACAATGACAGTAGCCTTTCTACTTCAGAGTCATGTTTTTGCAGCTTGGCTACTGAAATATCAAGCTAGATGGAGAAAAGTTACATAACACCTGAGTTCTAAAAAAGTAGCATTTCTGGATGACTTTTATAATAAGGCCCAAATGCCAATAAAGGTTTCATTCTCTTCACAGTTGGGGTGAAAACGGCCGCACCTGTGGGACAGAGTGTTACTTTTTCTCCCAAATGTGTTTGCCCTAACACCCCTGTGTGCACATCCTCTGTACAGCCATAATGCTGAGAGGGGCCTCATCAACCTCTTACGTCAGGGGGCAGGAGGTAACCCCACCTCTCTAACCTACATCCATTTTCTAACCCCCACCCTGTAGTCAGCACAGTGTGGCCCAACAGCCAGGATCCATCTACTGCCTCTTCCCAAGTGGGGTAATGCAGCCCAGCAGCCAGAGTCCAGTTGATGTGACCCTAAGGCAGTGTAGCCTAATGGCCAGAGCCCACCTAATTCCCCTTTCCCTAGTGGGATAGCACAGCCTAGCAGCCAGAGTCAATACTGCTGCCTTTGGAGACAAAATAGGGGGCCTAGTGGCCACTACACAGGGGTGGCAGCTCCCAGTAGCAGGGGCCCAGGCCCACCCAACTCCACCAGCCCCAACCCAAGGCCCTGCCAGCAGCAGAGTGGTCCACCATGGGGTCAGCAGGGAATCCTACCAAAACACACTGACCTCATAGGGGTGGGAGGTACCACTCCCTTACCCTTCCTGGGTCACTTGCTACCAGCTCTCCTGCAGCTGTGGTCCATATGCTATCGGGGTCTCCAGGTTCCTCAGCAACCAACAATTCCTGGGGTTCCAATAGCGACAGGCCTCTGGTCCAGGTTTCTGGCTCTTCATCTCTTAGATAGGGGTTGTAACAGCTCCTGGGCTGGAGCCCCTGCCAAGTGTCCTTCCTCAGCAATCAGGCCTGACTGAGCAGCTCTGCAGGCTTTTATTCCTGATGTCCAGGTGGAGCATGCCCAATAGAGCCTCAAGGGTGGGATTTCCTCTGCTAGGAGGGAAGGATTAACCCTCTCTGTATCACTGTGGGGCTGACCTACCCCATCACATGGCCCCTGCTTAGATAGTGCTCCAGAGAAACTGTCCTATATGTTAGGACCTGGAGGGGAGCACTGAGATCAGATGAGCTGGAAGGAAGGGGTAGACTGGGACTGGCTGGACAAGCAGACTGGGACTAGGAACCAGTTGTGGGGAATGAAAGACAGAGCTAGCAATGAACTGGAGTACCAGGGGAGAAATAGACTGGAAACAAGGAGCTTAGAAGTGGGAGATTGAGAGTGGAAACCAGTGGGTAAAGAGAGGAGATACAGATTAGATGAGGAGCTGGACGCAGATTTGAGGCTGGCTGGGCAAAGGCTTGGGACAAAGAGTTAAAGAGGAGAGGGGTGTGTGTTTGGGGAACAGGGCTGGCTGGGAAAGGAGGCTGGTGCTGGGGTAAGTCTGAGGAGTAGAGATTGGGACAGGGTAAACCAGGAGACCGAAGAATCTAGGGTGGAGAAGAAACAGGACAGATTGGTGGGTATGGGGAAGAAGGGGTTAAGGTTGGTGAGGGGGAATGAGCAGAATACTCCCCTTCAGGGCTCTGAATGGAACCAAAGGTCTCTGAGGCCTGGCCTACACTTAAAAGTTAGGTTGATGTCACTATAACACAAATTGTACACACCTCAGAGGTGTAGCTATGCTGACTTAACCTATTCTGGGTACATGGTTAGATCAATGGAAGAATCTTGCTGTCAACCTAGCTGCTGCTGCTCAGAGAGGTGGATTGCCAACAGCAACAGAGAAATCCTTTCTGTCGCTGTAGCAAGCATCTATACAATGGCGTGACAGCTGCACCCTATTAGTACCTGTCAGCAAATGTCTGTGCAACCCTCTGTTCAAGTGTGTATCTCACTCTCCTCTAGCACAAATGCCCAAAGAGGATGACCATCTCCCATTGTTGTCAGATATCCTGGTACCTCAAGTGGCCGGAGTCTCTGCATGAGGTCTAAAGGTTCTAACCCTGCTGATGACCCATGTGTCAATGCCACGTTATGGAATTTGTGTTTTCATTTTGCTTTTTTTAAACGTAGGAAATTACACACCCAAGATAACATTAAAAGACCACCAAGGTGGCAAAGTCAAGCACTTACAAGTTAGGAAATTCCAGAATTCAGGTTGCCTACACAACCTTAATTTGGCTCCCTCGTGCATATGCATTGTGATACAGTAACTACATCAGAGTCTTTCCACGGGACTCCTGCACAGAATGGCTGGTGCTCACTGAGTGAGCAGCTATTCAGTATCTTGTTTTAACCTCGTTGCTCAGTGTGTGAGGTTGTGCCGTATGTAGTGCACACTATTCAGACCGGTGGAGCTGGCAAGATGAACAGACTCACTCAAAGCTCCTAAGTGAACTCAGCTGTTAGTCCATTTTTCATTATGAAATAGGCCAGTCTGCTGTTCCTAGAAGACTGCAGTAGCTGTGCAGATACATAGCTGACTTTGACAGTGTCCTACGTCCTCATGCAAGGACTCTTTACAATGTTATTTGACAAGGAACTAAAGCCAAAATCCTCCAGACCACAGGGATGCTACTGATCTTTGTGATTTGCTCATCCTCTCTGAAAATCTTTCAGGGTTCCATGAGTCAGCGCCTGAGCTGATGCAAGTCATTAGAACACCAACAAAAGCAGTGCCACAGTGTCAAATTAGAGTAGCTAAGGTTTAGTCCTCTAGTAGTTCTTTCCTTCTGGGTAAACTTTATAAGAAAAAGTCATCTCCTTAAGGAGTGGCTCATGGGTGAATGAGAAATCTAGATTGACTGCCACCTTGCATACATGTCTTAAAAGGTAAAAATTAATGCTTCTGAGCAGGGTGCTTTTCAAGTGGGAACAGATTGCAACTGTCCATGAAAACACACTGGGTTAGCTGGCTTCACTATCCCTACAGTTACCAAGGTCAATGAATCAACTGCCAAGCAGTGTACAAGGAATGCATCAAAATCAGGTACACCGCTACAGTGCTCAGCTTTAAGGAATGCTGGAGGTCAGATCTGACTGCGTTCTTGGGTAACATGCTTCGAGTGCTAGAGATAGATGCTATCAGTGACCCTCATGAGAGCACAGGATCATGCTGACTAACACACTGCATCCTTTTCAGGCCGCAAACTCAGAGGGCAACATTCACCTCTTTCCAAAGTCTTTGATCTGTACAACCTCCTCCCCTCCCCGACCCCCAAAAAGAAGGTAGTATCCTTAATGCTGCAAGGAACTAGAAGGAAATCTATAAAACAAGATTGCCTTCTTGGCAGATACTGACGCATGTCAAGTTTTCATCCACCTGACAGATGTGAATAGATTTACAAATGAAAGCACAAATTCTGTACTATGCTGAACAAATATGTCAGGAAAGAACACCTATTGAGGGAAGCCCTGGTCTGAACACAAATACCCTAGCACTCTGGTTTGTCAAAAGTCCAGATCAAAATCAGAATTCTGCAGCTGGAGCTCATCTCCAATTCTGGGCTGCAAGACAGATTCTAGTTCTGCTGGCAAGCACAGGAAAATAGCAAAGGATTTGGAAGCTTGAATATATCCCAAAGCCTGAGGAACTGCTACTTTAGTATGATTGCTTTAAGTGTAATTTCTCTGTTTTTTTGGCAGAAGACTTGCCATTTTAAATATTACTAAGGACTAACAGTCCAACATGGACAGAGCTTTTTCCAAAACTCATCTTCAGACCTACTCTACAGTACTTACACATAGAAGATGTCAGTTTGGAAACTGCAGTAGAAATATTTCCACTGCCACTGAAAGATATGCACTTCTGCCATTAAGTCTTCACCATAACAAAGAGAGGGGAATGCTTGTGGTCTGAGCACAGAACTATGAGCAAAAACTCTTTGATTCTACCACTCAACTCCCGTTGTTGTGGACAAGTCACATGACTTCTCATTTTCCCATCCATAAAATGGTAATAGAACTTACCTCACAAGGATGTTACAAATATGGATCCTTCCTATCTACTTTGGAGATGTGAAGTACAATGGGGGAAAAAAAGGCTAGCAGTTTATTGAGCTAACTAAGATACCAGTCTTTGCATGCTTGTCAGAACAGTCACACAGCAGGGGACTGAAATAACATCCTGGCACTCATGAATCAAAGCTTCAATGTCGTTTATACAGAGAGCTTTGTATATTGGAGAGGTCATAACACTTTAAACAGCTGATATTTTTCACATTCAGAATTAGGGAGGGAAGGATTAACTGGCTTGGAAAAAATCATTTCAACACTACTCTCATCTTAATAGCATGTATTAATAGTTGCTTGTCAAAAATCTTTATGGTTGTTTGGTAGAATAGTTTAATGTTGCTTTGGCTTCTCTGGATGTAGCCCAAAGTGAAGAGGACACTAACAGCAAACTTATATGGTAACTTTTTTTTTTTTTTTAACTTTTGTTAGTTAAAACTCAATCCTCCATGAATGAAGTTGATTGTAGCTCTGTCACTGACTTTCATGAAAATCTCCACCACCTTGTTACCTTACCAGTTATTGATGCACAGGCACCACATCAAAATAGCAAACATAGATGAGAATTCTCGCGTGAGAGCTCCCATTTTACATCTGACCTTTGGACACGCTCTTGCAGAAGCTGCAGAACTTAATGAATTCTCTACTTGTCTCTTTAATCACTTGCTTATATACTAATGTACGCCCGGCTCATGAGACAGCTCATGGTGTCCGATACCATCAGGTGGTCCAGAGACATATACACGGAACACGTCACAGGACATCGCCAGTACCAGGTCGAGTAGCCGAGACCGACGACCAGGGAAACAACCCACCCCCCCTTCCCTGAAAAACAGAGGGACGCACCCCACCCACGTACTTATTGCCTGCACCACCACTGACTCGGACTTTCACTACACCGCATGGGTGGCGTACCCGAAGACACCTATAGACTGACTCTTTTAAAAAACTCCCACACCCCAATCTGGAGCTATGCTGGATATGTGATATGCATGTGCCTTGTAAACTGTACCTACTACCTACAATCGCCCATAACTCCAGCCTGACTCCAGATGTCCAGTGCCTTACCTCTCAATCTGTGTATGTTTTCATGTTGAACATTAGCTTTAATAAAAATGTTAATCTAACAAGAAAGCCGAAGATTATGAGATGGAGTGTGTAGTTGTCCCGGCTTTTGACTTCTTGGAGGACTGGAGAGAGATTCTAATAAAGACAGGAACTACATTTTAGCATTGGGTACCAATGCACAGCTATCATGCCACTCAGAGTTAGCGCATACTATATGGAAAAAATCGCAGTTACACCGGTTAAATTAGAAGGAAAATATCATTATCATACAGACATTAAAACATAGCATAGGCACACCTGTAGGAGTCTGCCACTTTATGCAGCTCTTGTAACACAACAGCCATAAAACCAGCATAAATGGCCAGTTAAAAGCTGGGTTTATAGCTACACTGGCAGGAAGCAGTGATAGTGTACTGGTGAATCTGCCCAATGGGGCCAAACTCAAGTATCAGCAGGTGCAATGCCACTGAAGTAGGTGGGAGTCTAGAGCAGAGTCCAAAGTTATCTACATACTGTGACAGACCGCCTCTCACCCCCCTCAGGAACACAGGCAGGAAACCCTTTTTTGCTCCAACAGTGCCCTTTAATTTACAGTGCAGGACCCCACCACCAATATATACAGGTTAAACAGTTCATTAATACACACTCAGCTCTTGATAGCTCAAACACACACTCAGCTCTTGATAGCTCATTAATACCCACTCAGCTCTTGATAGCTCATTAATACCCAGCTCTACGGACTCTATGTAGTCCAGCTAACAGTTTACACAGCTCTACGGACTCTATGTAGTCCAGCTAACAGTTTACACAGCTCTAGGGACTCTAGATAGTCCAGCTAACAGTTTACACAGCTCTAGGGACTCTAGATAGTCCAGCTAACAGTTTACACAGCTCTAGGGACTCTAGGTAGTCCAGCTAACAGTTAACACAGCTCTAGGGACTCTAGGTAGTCCAGCTAACAGTTAACACAGCTCTAGGGACTCTAGGTAGTCCAGCTAACAGTTAACACAGCTCTAGGGACTCTAGGTAGTCCAGCTAACAGTTAACACAGCTCTAGGTAGTCCAGCTAACAGTTAACACACACTCTGTACCATCCCCACCACCACACACTCAGCTCTGAATAGCTCCTGCCACCACCACCCTGGGCTTCCTTCCTGGCAGCCTTTTATCCCCCAGAGGAGGCTGCCAGGTGCAACCCATCCAGGTTGATTAGGCTGCAAGCCAGGTGGCTAATTAGGCTTGCTGCACCGGGGGTTTGCAGAGGGCTTTTCTCCCTCTTAAAGGGGCGGCAGGCTGGGTCAAGCCCACCCTGCCACAATACATATACATACAAAATATTTTCACAGGTCCTCTGATACCATTATTGGCCACAGCAATAAGTCAGGATGCCCTGGCCGCCACAGAAATAGGGTGATACAAATTGGATAAAGAAGAAAAGAGAGAGCAGTATCTTAAACAAGGGTTTCTAATGCATCAACATACACCGTGGTATAGATTTAAGTTCTATTTTCAATGTGCACATATACTCCTCTCTTACGGCCCTATTTAGCTCCCACTAAAATCAACTGAAGCCCTCTGTTGTCTTCAATGAGTGCTATACCTGGCCCTTACCCCTGCCTTGAAACGGGAGTATGGACTAACTTGCCAAGCTACACAGCAACACAGGAGCGCATTTGGATGTATTCCCTGTCCACCTCCTCACACACTGCACTTACTTAAACTGACTCTTAAGGGAACTGATAGCCCAGGTATGGCACCGTCCTAATTAAGTCCAAAACCCAGGCATTCCCAGGAACGTTATCTGAGGGTATGGACCAAAAAACATATGTCTGTGGGTGGAGACAGCAAGGCATGCTGGGAAAGAGTGCTAGGTGCCATATTCCAGCAGAAGATAGATTAGCCCTGGTGTGGAAGGGTCTAGCAAAACCCTGTTATAAGGATCAAGCTCTGTGTCTGCAGCTACAAAGTTGTATTAGTTGGTACAAATTTATTTTGTGTATTTGACCGAACTTCTTCTTGCTCTTGTGGCATGAATTGTCATCATGGAACATGAACTGTGTGATTTCGGAGCATCTGACTGGTATCTTTAGAAACAGAAGGCCAAGTTTAGAGGGACCCAGTGGCTTAACAGATGTGAAGTCTTGTGGTTAAAACTAGGACATGGCATATGGAACTCACATATTTCCTGGGACTTTGAGGAAATCACTTAACCTGTGTTTCAGTTAGGGTTACCGTATGTCCAGATTTTCCCAGACATGATCTCTTTTTTTGGTTCTCTGATCTCCATCTGGGAGGATTTTTGAAAGGTGAAGACATGTCTGGGATTTTTTCTTGCTTGTTGCAAATCAGAAGGAGCCGTCTACACAGAGGTGTAATTTGGCTTTTCAGCACCTGGGTCAAGCAAACATATTTGTGCCCCCTGCCGCTGAATCCCTGTTATTTCTCCACCCCTGTGACTTTGTGTCCTGGGCGGCTGCTTCGCTCACCCCATCCTGATTATGGCTGTGCATCTCCATGCCCCGAACAATCCCTCCCCTGCATCCACACCTGCCAGATCCCCCTGGTCTGGCCTGCCAAGTAAGCGGACTTGCTAAGCGCCTCTTGATTGGCTGCTAATCTGCACAGCCTCTCTGGTCTGTTCTAGCCCTTTTTCTCATGGAGTAGGGCAGCCACCCCACTACATCCCCCCTCCAGTTCTTCCTCCCCCTGGCATTGTCCTCTATTTGGGAACTTAAAATATGGTAACCTTAGTTCCACATCAGTGAAATGGGAATTGGGATACTTCTTTTCTTTCACTCTTGTCTGTCTTGTCCACTTAGACTCTCTCTCACTTCTCTGGGGGCAGGGACTGTCTTTAGTGTGTTTATACAATGCCTAGCACAGTGGCGGCCCTGATCTCCATGGGGACCTCTAGATGCTACAGTTTACTACTATTACTACCACTAATGCAAACTTCTGTGGCTAGACTTTGTTCAAGAGTTCTAAAAGGCAGTTTTAATGACTTGTGAAATGCTAATAGTATTGAAAATGACTTCTGAAGAAGGGCCTAAGTTGTACTTTCCAACTGAAATACTAAACAGTTGTCGGGGTGGGAGAGAGAAGCTTAATCAGACATTGACTTACAGAACAAAGTTCAGTCCCTCTTGAAGTATGAGTGAGCCAATTTTCCTGTAACACTGTTCTTCCTAACTAATGGAGAAGTGAGCAGAGAGCCAATATTGAATGGAAAAAGTACTGGAAGCTTGCTCAGTGAACAGGGGGCCAACATGTTTTGAATTCACAATATTTGAAGCCACCATCTGCTAATTTACCCAAATCTGCGCTTCAGTTCTTGCAGGGCATGCAGCTCAAAAAAGAAAGCAGAGTGCAGCCAAGAAAATAACATTCCTGGACGCTATGAGCATCTTGTGACTGCAGCTCATGAAAAGGTATTTTGCTCACATAGGGAAATATTGAAAAAATGTTAATGAGTTAGGTGGGTTGAGCCATTCCCTTGCAGACTACCATAATGCCCCTAGATTGTGGGAAAAATGCCGGCTGCCCTGACTGAAACAATACAAACTACACGCACTTGATTAATAAAAAAGCTAATGTGAGCACTGCAAGTTCAGTTTGTTTCCCATGACCACAGGATTTCATACAGTTTAAATAGGAAAATTTAAATCTATGAGGTAAAACCTCCTTTTCTCTGTCTTCTGCTACCACACATAGAGCAGGGAGCACATAAGAGAATACAGAAGCCTGTTGTAACAGATAAAATACAAACACACACAACAGAATCAAATGATAAGTTTCACTTTGAGAATTGTCCCCGGTACCTAAATGTGTAATAATCGACTGCTTGTCTGATTTAGTCCAAACACGGCTGAAAAATTCTACCTCTGCCACAGATTTATCTGATTCTCAATGGAAGATACTGCATTCTGGATTTGAGGTGCACTAGTGGAAGAGCGAGAATAGGTATAAGAATGGGAATTCGTCTACCCCAGTTGTAACTATCCTTAAGCATTTAGGCAGGAAGAGCATTTTTCAAACATAACTCTGATAATTATGGTGAAGCAATAACTTCACCATAGTTAGAGTTTTTAGAGTTCAACTTTAATAGGCACTTTTTATTTTGTAAAAACTCATTGAAATGGCAAAAGTTGAAACATAGAATGTAAATGTCAAGCACTGATTGAGTTTTTTGTGGTGGCTTGATGAACTATAAACTTATTTATTCTCTGTCAGTTCAAAAAAAATCACTCCTTTCGGTGTTTGTTTTTTGTTTTTCTCCTCCGTATGATTTTACTTTTCTTTGAACTGCATTTGCCAGACTTCAAACATTTGGGATTTATCTTTTGGCACAGTGTTGCTTCTTACATGCCAATTCCTAGAATGTTATAGGTGGTGGTGATCTACACAACTATCTTTCTAGCCATTATGAAGTGTGTGGCAAATCAAACCCACCCTAACAAACATTAATTCGATGACAAATTGCTGTTGTGTGAATGCCATCGTGCACTTCTGAGGCTTAACCTTTACTGTGAGCTCTGTGGTACAAAACTTTACAGATGTCTGGAATCTGTGACAGTCATTTGTGCTGATCTGTTCATATAATTAATATAAAAGCATTCAAGGCCACTGTCAAGGTTTCATGGTAGAGTGCAAGTCTGAAGTTGGGATATGTACTGCTCTGACAGGTAGGAGATGGAAGAGAGAGCATTATGGAGCACTGGAGTGAGATTGACATGGTCGCAGGCAATCTAAAGGTGGAAAGGAATGCCCTACCTTATTTCCATGCTTTCAAGGTTTGGGGTTGATGGGGTGTGCCCTGCTTCAAATTTAACGCTGGTTGTTTGCCAACTGATCTTTACTACCAGTCCCTAATGGAGTTGTTAGAATAATGTGAATGGCTTGCACCACATTTGGAACTGGTTTTGAGTTGGCTTGTTTGTATCCTTTTATTTGCTGTTTGTAAACATTCATAAAAATGGTATTTTGGTCACATGTACTGGGTTTTCGAACTTCAGGCCTGTAACCGAGATCAGCTTAAGTAAGAAGTTCACTTAATTTCATGGTGAAATTAAACTGACTTCAGGTGAAAGTAGAAGTAGCTTTATGAAATTAGGTCATCCAATCAGGCAACTTAAACAAGAACGTGCAAAACTTGAATACCAATTTCAAACTCCTAACTCTGGCTGAATATTCATTTATGCACAATTTACAAAAATCATTTGTAACTCAAATACACTTGTAAAAAACCAACTGAATAACTTTGACACACTTGCAAATACTCTGAACATGACAAGCTCTAAGGCTGCCAGCACCCATGGCTTCCTTGTGGATGAGGGCACTGATTTTGCTTGTACTACGGAGACCAGCTCTGAAAGTACGTGTTTTACTAGCGCCACTTTCTCCAGATGCGTGCATTGAGTAGAAGCCAGAGTAGGTTGTTGGTAGTATAGCTGTACTGGTCACCTCTGACTTCAGATGCCAGAGGTGCTGCACCAAACAAACCTAGACTCCTTTGAGTGTAAGTCCCAGAACAGGGCTACCTTGGGAATAATGGTGTACAGCTCAGGCATGCTGTCCAAGCTAACTACGCCTGCAACCCTAACCATTCTTCCCTATCCAGTTTCCATTACCTCCCTCTTATCACATCCCCTATGCTGCCTCCACTGAAAGTGATGCCCAGGATCTCTGACAGGGTTCCCCAAATGCCTCCTGTCAGTCTATTTCCTCTTGCAGAGTAGAACAGGACACTTCTGATCCTGAAAGAGGAAGCTCTTGGGTGATCTCTCTCTGAGAGTGTCTCTAGTTTGCCAAAGGGTTGGGCCCTACTGGAGGTGTTGACCTCAAGTGAAGGACTCGCCGGAGCGAGTGAAGGACCTGCCACAGAAAACCCGGAGCGCCGCCCCATCCGTAAAAGCGCTGCCGGGTACTATATTCTTGTGGGGCCCTGGGGCAAATTGCCCCACTTGTCCCCCCCTCCCCCGGGAGGCCCTGCTTTTACCAGGTAGGTTTGCCTCATCTTTGGGCTCTGAGGGTTTTCGAATCTGTTGGATCCCTCATTACAGGCGGTATGTCTCCAGACAAACTCCCAGCATCAGCATAGGAATATCTTCAGTCACTCAATATGGCTAGTACCCAGGTGCTTGGTCCTGCTCAGGATACAGAGTGGGTGATCTTGAGCCCAGACATAATTCCTCTCTCCCCCAAACACACCCACTCCCATGTTGCAGCTGTTACTGCTGGCTTAGACTGTGCCTGGGTCTTGCAATGGACGCACAGGCTGGTATGGAACTGGAGTTTGCTCATGGGAATACGTAGATTCTTTGCTGGAAGTGCTGTATCTGCCTTATCCCTACAGAGATACAGAAGGAATGTTTATGTATCCCAGCAAGGGATTTAGCCCTACAAAACAAACAGCTCTGTGTGGGCAGTGCAGTGAAAATTGGCAGCAGACGGTTCCTGATGACCTGAGACTCTAAATGCTACACATCCTTTCAAAACAATTTTTTCTCCTCCTCTTAACGCTTCCCAGGGACTTTGTGAACTCTACAGTATAAGTGATTAGCTGGAAATCCCCAATCCTTCGACTGAGAGGCAAAATATTCAACAAACTGCTAGTGTGCTCTTCCCTCTTCAAAGATGTCTTCCAGTGTCCACTGTGTGTTTAAAAAAACAAAGACAAAACTGTAAGGATGTTCTGATTATTGTACTGCTTGATTAGCTGATCATACCAGACATGCATATGAAACACACCCTGTGGCTTACATAGTTTCATTAAAGCAACCCAGGCAACTGTCCATAAGCATCTAATGAGAGATGGAAGTCTATAGGCTGACATAATTATAGCCTTTCAAAGTTGTAGCACAGGTAAGTAACGTTAAATACATCTTACTACTGCATAGCTATATGTTGCCTGGAAATTGGCTATTTTGTGCATCCAATAGATGTTTGCAAGGTAAGTGGCCTTGGGCTTCTAGATACTTGAGGGGGAGGAACCCGTTAAGTGACACAGGCAGTAGTTTTGGTCATACAGTATGTGGCATTGCTCCTCTTGGTTCACTAGTGAACTCGTGCCCCAGCATGTTATTGAGGGTCTCTGCTGTCATGAGAGGTAGGAACTGAGGTTCTGACCACCTGAGGTTACAGAAGTGCCATGGTACCTTTAGTGACCGTATGATGTGTCACGGTCCATTTCTAACTTAGGAAATCTTTCTGCCTATTAAATCTCTCTTGCAATTCAGATGGCTACAGTATCCTTCATATCCTACAATGAATAGTGCACAGCAATACAGTAAAACCTCCATTTAATGGACTAATTCGGGCGAGGGGGTGTCCGTTAAATCAAAAAGTCCGTTATTTAATAATAATAATAATAAAAAAGAGCTGTCGGAGCAGCAGCCCGCCCGCCACAGGGTCGGGGCGACAGCTCCGCAGCCCGCCCGCTGCCGGGACCCAGGTGGCAGCCGGGAGCCGTCAGCCAGCCCACCCGGGTCCCGGCTGCTGGGACCCGGGCGGCAGCCGGGAGCAGTCAGCCAGCCCGCCCCTGCCTGGACCCATGCGGCAGCTGGGTGCCGGCAGCCAGCCCACCCGCTGCCTGGACCCGGGCGGCAGCCGGCAGCCAGCCCGCCTGCTGCCTGGACCCGGGCGGCAGCCGGCAGCCAACCTGCCTGCTGTCTGGAGCCGGGCGGCAGCCGGGAGCCGGCAGCCAGCCCGCCAGAAATGGATCAGGAATGCATCAGACTTGCTCAGAAATGTTGTCCATTGCATCCGAAGTCCGTTAAATTGAGGTCCGTTAAATCGAGGGTTTACTGTACTATGCAACAAATACATATAGGCTTATATGAACCATGCCTGAGCTTCTTGGATGAAAGTTGCTAAATATGCGTATAATATATTTTGCACAGAAGTGAAGTCTGCTTGCCTGCAAGAGGGAAGCTGGGAAGGGAGAGACATCTAGTGTGGCATTAAGCTGTCATCAGGTCCCTTCATTCTTGCTCTTTAGAGGGAGTGGTCCTTATCAGACCTCCTCCCTCTTCTCCACTGCCATCCTCAGTTTATCTGTTCTTGGAGTAACCATTTGTTACCTAGCTCTCCAATGAGAGAGTGTGCGGGAACAGTGCCTGGTATTGGGATGGAGTGTGACAAACATAATTTTTTTTCCCATCTGCCACAGAATACCCTTTGGTGTGAGTATGTCGTGTGAGTGATGGGGGCTGTTCGCTGAAGCAGGAGGACTGGGATAAGCATCTGCACAGTTTGGAGGCCTGCGCATGCATTTCACTCTTGGCTGGAACCCAAATTTTGTTTTTAGATGGGTTTGACATGTGTCTGATATTTATAAATCACTCCATATAGATTGGATTCTGGCTAGTCTACTGCATCCCACCCAGTACAGTATGTGACTTTGAGCTTAAAAAGTCAGTCTGACTCTTCTGCTTTCCTTACACTAAAGTACTGAGAAGGTAGCATTCATCGTGGGTTGCACACAGAAATGGCCTCTTAGGCTGAGTATATGGAAACAGACTGGCATTTCCTAGGGCACCATTGCCCCAGAAAAAGCCAAGGGTGCAGTGACTTGGGGTTCTTAGGGTTCCCATTCTGTCTGCTGTTCCCTGAGGTTAAACAGAACTGTCTCTCTGAGGGAAGAATGCTAGCTACTGATCCACCAACACCACTTCCTCAAGCTTTCCTTGGTTGTCTGTCATGAAAATAGTGACCTGGGCCCCAAACAAACAACCTAGAGCTGCCCAGGTGCAAAATCTTCCCACTTTGTTACTGCCAGGTTTTGCGAGTTAGGGAAGTCCAAAGTGAACACCACAGGCCCTGCAGTTTCCAGTGCACAGGTATCTTTCCTTTCATTATAAAAATGAGAAAATGGATTTTTCTTCTTCACTGTTGCAGATTCCAAAGTGAAAGTTCTTATGAATGGCAGAGGTAAATGTTTCCTGAGAGTGTTTGTGAAGGAACAGTAATCCAATTACAAACACCAGGGATGGATGTGTGGTTAAAGGCACTGCCAAATTCAGTGTGCTTAGGCTTCACTTGGCTACCACATTTGGCAGCATAACAACACAAACACAGTCTGTATCCTGGATGATGGCTTTAGTGGTCACAAGTTAAAGGGTAGCCACAGCCTATAATAACTCAAAGTATAAATCATGAAGGAGCAGTCAGCCAGTTAACTTTCCTATTGGGCATGATGCCCTCAGATGTCAGAGGGGGCCTTGCACAGTGGAATGTTGTTATTCACCATGAAAAACTTCTTCAAAAGTTGGTTCTTCTTGGTGAACTTCATAATAAGTTTATAATCTACTCTGCTATTCAGCTCCATCTGGGTCACTGGCAGCCTCATTGACAGTTCAGACAACAGGAGAATGCTATTCACTCTTCCTTTGCGGCCTGTCTATAACCCAACGTCTGAACTGCTTAGGAGGTGACATCATTTAATTCCACTGGAGATGACCTCTGCCGGGGGTTATAAAGTTACAAGAGAGGAAATTTTTCTCTTTATAGTGTTTTGAAAAGCTTCCCATTAACTCAACCTCTCATGCTAGCAAATCTATTATCTCTCTGCTGGAGAGAGGAGGGGGAAGGAGATCATAAGAAATAAGCTGATATGGAGCGACAGTAAGAGTCAGCCCAACTTGGTACCTTTTAAAACACTGTCCAAGTACTCGGGTAACCCAAACTACTTCCTATTGTCTGTGTGCAATAGATAAGGACTTAATGGGCCAAACTATCTGAAACCAAGGGAGTGGGCTTACACTAGCAAATGTATCCCTTTAATAGAAAATGACTTTCATGGGTGGTAGTTAAGGTTTGTGGCCAAATTCATCCCTGGTACAGCTCCATTGGTATCAGTAGATGAATGATGCATAATTAAAATGCTTGGGCAGAGATAAGAAGAGCAATGAGGCATTGGAAGTGCTTTACTTGATGGCGAATTTTCTCGTTATAAAAAATCAGCCTCTGAAGCCCTCCCATGGCAATCAACAGGCACATGACGTGCCATGCAAAGTGCCTCTCCATGCCTGGCACAGAGGAGCCTAAACTTGTTGGCTAATAAATTTTGGGCAGTAGTTTCACGCAAGTCCCTTCAGGTAGCAAAAGAGAGACCAGCTACCTCCATTGGCACGTAGCTGTGGATGGCACAGAGTGTTTGAACTATCTCAGTTATTTAGGAAAAAGCTTCTACGTTTACTCCCTGCATCCAGCACGTGAAAGTCACTGTTACATTCTTTAGTCTTATCCACAGCTAGTGCTGAGACTGTTGGAACTGGAGTTTGATGTGAAACCAAGTGCCCTCTGCCAAGCTCTTGCAGTTTGAGGCATTACCACAGCTGTCTTCATCTTGGTTATGTGCATTAGGTGTACTTCATCAGTTTGTTCAATGGATGAGTAGCAGGCTGTCTGTGTCTCTACTGGGACACTGCATTTCCATAAGGATACAGAAAAATAGCCTCTTTTTAAGAGTTGGAAAAGATTCAGGTAAATGCCCAACTGCCTTTACCCTAAGAGACCTTTCCTCTCAGCAGGTCTGGGGATCTCTTCTAGACCAGCTGCTTCCCTCACATTTGGTGAGTTTCATTTCTTGTGGGGTCAGGGCAGTGGATTCTGGGGAAACCCTAAGTGCATACAAGACTGGAAGAGCAGTCTGAGCACAGCAAAGTGAGTACTTGAATCAAAATAAACCTCCGTGGACTCTTTGCTGGGTACAGAGCTGCATGAGGCAGGGGGAATGGATGAGCTGGCTAGACTGGAAAAGGTGATGGAGAAGGGCCTCAACTCTCCTATTACTATCTTGATATCTTGATTACTGTCTCTTCCCTATTGTCATGCCCTATATAGCCAGGGTTTATACTACTGCATGGCATCTCGGGGCTTACTGAGGTTGAGGTAGAGTTTACTGCATACACCCGTGAATTCCACAGCAACGAAGGGAGTGAATGGGTTGCATGTTGCTATAAAGCCACTCCTTTGCAAAATAGTGGTGTTCAGGAAAGAGGTCAGGATGCAGCTGCTGTCAGCCAGACCCCTCTCAACAATCTTGCTAATGCCAAGAGAGGATGCTGCCATGGCCCCCTTTTGAACAGCAAGAGAAGAGCCTTGTTTCTTCTTAAAGATCTCACTGCTCTGGAGTAGGGTTCAGGTTGGCCATCGGCCACTCACCCCCTTCTCTAGCAGTGGGATCCTCAGGAAGCAAGAGAAGACTGATAGCCTCTCCTTTCCTTTTCTCCTCTGGAGAGTACTGAGGGAATAGGCTTTGCCCAAACATCCGTGTGCTCTACAGATGGGGTGGAGAAGCAGCCAGCCATCACCTGCTACCTGAAAACATGCTGTCACTTGAGTGAGAGGGATGGAGCAGCCTCCCATAGACTCTTCCCCACCTCCAGAGAAAGAAGGCATCAAGAAGCCACCACCATCAACTCCCCCTGGAGATGGTATTAAACTGACTGGAGAGAAAGCAGTGGTTACAACTGGCTTTCCTAGCCCTGACATTGTGCTGCTTCCAAGGAAGGGCAAGGAGCCAGCTTCCCTAAGATTCCTGGTGACCTTGCTTCTCTCAATGGAGAAGCCGTCTCCATGGATGTATTGTGTTGTGGGACTGTAGTCTGTGGCAGACAATGAAGCAAGATTACCTGCAATGCATAAGCACAGAGCACTGTGGGCTCTGATTACTGGGGTGGTAAAGAGAGAGGGCCCACCACCCTTCAGCTGGGGCAGGCAGGACCAGGAGCCTAGCTCAGGTTCCTTTCTTGCTGGTGCCAGACAAATTATCCAGGAACATTCCTTTAGCGGTCGGATAGAAAAGCAAGTTTGTGGTTACTTGATACTTTCACACAGATGATTATTAATAAGCTGAGTTCCTGATTTCGGACTTGTGCCCAACTTTAAATTGATTTCTCATGCAGAGAGAGAAAGCAGAGTGAGGTGATTGTGATGACGATTGCAGTAATTGGCTTAAAATCAAGTGGCATTGCTGCATGGTAAATTTATCCTTTAACTACTCCCTGTAAAAAGTGACTGAACACATGTTTAGGGAGAGAGTTTGCAAGTCGGCAGAATGAAAATGTTCCTCTAAATGCATCTTGTGCTTGACTATTTCCTCGGGCTTTTGCCAACATTCCTTTTACTTCTCTTTTTTCTTTTTTAACCCATAAATCAACATGAGTCTCATCTACATTTGCAAGTCCATTACTGCAGCCACTTATTCATTCTGCCCTGAGCTGAAGGTCTCTGAACTTTTAATGCATACTGGCTCCTGCAAACCCTGAAATGATAGGGCCTCCGCTATACACATAAACCTTTGCCTGCTTTTGAAAATATCTGATTGAATCCTGAAATGCTTCAGGTGAGCTGTACTTCCCTAGTAAAAATAGTATCCATTAATTCCATTAAGTTATTGGATGAAGATTATTTGCCACACGTCAAAAGACAGAGGCAATATTTAATAAGAGTGGTTTACAAAAACTGACAATTCCAGATGTTGGGGGAAGAAACTTTTGCCTTTTCTTCTTCTTTGCATATGCGCAACATGCCTCAAGTGGCATGAGATCAGCATCTTCCCCCCATTCTCTACTCATGCAATATATTTAAAATAGCAAAATCTGGTTTATATAAAAGGAAAGGACCTGGCTTCCCCGGGAAAACTTTGAACTTTAATTTCAGTGCTGATACAACCAAGTGACAAGGACTTTAGGCCACCTGTGAAGGGAGGAAAGAAGGGAGTAAAAATAGTTATCATGCCTTTATCGCAGAGCACTCATGAACTAATATTATGTCAACTAACTATACATTCACTTAGATAAGCTTCTCCAAGTAAATATGTCTCCCACCCCCCATTGAAATGCTGCACCCTACTGGCTTTTAGCTGCTTTTGGAGTCATTGAATGAATGATATGCACAAAACTTCTTTAAGCGTTGAATAAGTTAATGTCCAGAGCATCTTACGAGCTTTGGTGGTCATGAATTACCACCCTAATGGGATGGTGTCTTGTTGAATTGAAACCAGTGCTTTGTTAACACTTACAGCACTTCGGGCCAGGAAATCTCTCTTACGTGGTGTCTATACAGTTTACAGCAGAAGGGAGGCCCTGATTTCAGAGTGGGTCTCTAAGTAATGTCAGTTGAGTGCCCTGTGCAGTTTACTAAAAACCCAGCTTTAATCCCTAACTGCAAATGTGCAAACTCTGCCTGGGATCTAAAAGTGAATCAGGGTGGTTCTTGTATGCAATTGGAGAGTCTGGAGACTATAGTATGTCCTCAATTACACTTTAATGTTTATAAATGATGCCCTACGGTGTAAACTATGGCACAGGTGAAATTGAGGACATAGCTTCGATAGTGGGAGTAGCACAAGTTCTATCTGGGTTGCCCAATCTTCCTTAGGGATGATGCATAATGAGGAAAGGCCCTATCTTGACTTTCAAATCCCAGCTTGAGTCTGCAGATCTGACTGTTAGAGCCACTTTTCCTATAATCAGAGAAAATGTGATAAGGGATCCCTGGCATAACATGATCCCTGATACCATGTTTCTGTAGTCCTGCTCCTGACAGCTGCTCTCAGAGTTCTTTGTTCCAGTCGTGTTAGTGGGGGTGCAGAACGCTGTTCAGAGGCTTCTCCATGTTGGACCACCCCCTCTTGGCCAAAGAGCACTGGAAGCCGCTGCCTCTCGTGTGCTTCAGTGAGAAATTAGCTAGAGGGATGACCTGAGAACATGGCCTTGGACACTGCAGTCACAGCTCTCCTGAAACTCCTTTTATTAGGTGGAGCAAATACTGCTGCCATAGGGCCATTCCTCTAGCCCTGTTCGCTCTATTTGGGCCAAAAAAAATCCTGCTTTAGACCTAAGAAGTCTCTGTCCCAATAAAAAGCTTCTTGTAACTGCCAGCTGGGCAGCAATTCTAATCCTTCCTTCCTACACCCTCAGTAAAGTGAGAAAGAACCAAGAGCATGCTTATTTTTCAGGCAGGCTTCTTAGTTTGTTTTTCTCGTCCACTTTCTCTATCCTTCCCTCCTTCCTGGTTCTGTTACCCTCACTCCACTACCTTCACCTTAATCTGTACTGTTCTTCTCATGCTTTCCATGCTGCTTGCTATTCCTCACTACTTCTTACTTTTTTTATGGCAACCTTGTTGCTCTCACGTTGCTGGTTCCTCCTTCTTTCATACTGTCTAACTCACATGCGTGGAACATCCTGGTTCCAGCAAAGTTTCTTTCTTATTGTTAAATCATTCAAAGCCTTTTGCCAGTGTAACTCTCCTGGTAGGGATTTCTACCAAAAAAAGCCTGGGTTCAAACATCAAGGGCTCCCTCTTGAAACTAACAAACACTGCCAGCTTGGGCTTCCACCCAGAAACCTGGGAAAAGCTAGGTGCGCTGTCATAAGCACTGGGACTGTATGTAAAACGAGGAAAACTTCATTGAAGGGAAAAGGAACAACTCTGCTAATGTGGGAAAATGCAATACTATATAAATGAGTAAAACTCTCAGCCCCTGCAGTTTCTTGGGCAGTCATCTTTTGGCTCAGTTTACCCACCTGATGGTGCAAATGTCCAATAGATAAGGCGTCCCTTTCATACAGCACTTCTTTTCTGAGCATTCCACTCCTGGCTGGGTGGCAGTGGCTGGTGAGGTCTGGGAATGTGCTCAGGCAGGTCCATCCCCTACTCCTGGGGGAAGTGCTGCATGGCCTATGAGAAGAGACACCATGCTGCCTCCTGTGGCTCTGAGGTGGTCTCCCCATCATTCTCACCACTGTATTCCCTCTTCGCCATCTCTCACTGCACTGTCACCTCATGCTGCAGTGCTGAGTGTGGCTCTTCAGGCTTTATTGCCTAGACCAGTTCTAGTGATTACATCCCTGGTGCTGCTGAGGAGGCATGTTGTGACACCAACTTTGCCTTGTGTCTTGCCACAAGGCTGAGTCCTCAAGTTCCTAACCTGGGTACAGTGATTTACTGCTCTAGTGACAATGACCTGGACCCAGCCTCATGCAGACCTGCTGTTACTTGCATGAGGCTGGCTCCAGGTCATTATCAGAGTTCACTCAGCTTGCATTATACTGGGGCGGGGGTTCAGTGGTCAATAGAATTCTTAAGCAGACTCCTCAACAACAGGGATTCATTGCGGGCTACAAATTAAGAACCCCTTTTCCTTGCGTCTCATTTGCATTACGTAACGGTGCCAGCTGAGGGTTTAGTTAGGGTGAATATTCACTCAGTGTTGTTCTGAACAGCTCTGCTGTGCTTTTGTCCCACAATATGGATATTAACATTTCTTTACCCCAGCTGCACCCAAAATGTAACTGAATTGTTATCAAAATGACCCAAATGTGCATAGCGAGAGTGCAGGTACCAAACATGCAAATGAGTCTGCTCATTCTATCTCCATCTGGTTTGCCAATAGGTGGGAGCAGGGAGCTCCTGCCCTAGAGTTTCAGAGCTTTCACAGACTTACAGGAGGTATTAGAATAGCAGTAAAAAGGAAAATTTGCTGATGTTCATGAGTGCCAGGTTTGTATAATTTTTGGTGGTGCCCAGAATAGGTCCAGGCAGAGCTGCCCTGTCCATTGGATGGACTGATGCAACCACCAAGGGCTTTATGTTTTGGAGGGCTCTGTGCTTCAGGGGGATGTGGGGTCCAGGGTGGCCTGGGGGATTAGGGGGGAGCCTGGCGCCATCAGTAGTGAGCGACCCAGCCCCAGACTACCCTGCTCCACCCCAATGGCTCCCGGTGTGACTCGGGAGAGGGGCTGGAAGCCAGAAAGAGGCTGGGAGGGGGCGGGGGTTTGGGGAAAGAGGGGGAATGGAGGCGGGGAGAGGGCAGAGCAGGGGTGGGAAGAGTCCAGTGTCTTAATTAGTGTCTTAATGCCACAGAGCATCTTTCCCCTTTTTGTACACACTCAGCCCTTTCCTTCTTCTCTCAAGTAGCCCAGAAAAATGCCTTTGTGTTTGGGGCTTTTGTGTTGTTAGGACTTGTCCACTAGGAAAGGGACTTGCCATTGGCGAACCATCAGATAAGCCACTTGTGATGACTACCGCAAGCTCCCTGGGGCAGGCAGTAATTTACTATGTTTGTACAGTGCCAAGCACAGCGGGGCCTCAATGTGGCTTTCCTGTAATATAAACATTTAATAATGGGTAAGATTTCCAAAGATACAAACGGCAGTGACCTGTTTTATATTGGAAATGGACAACAGGTGATAAAGGCTAACTTTGTCACCATTCCCTGAGCCATCCAGTCCCATTAGAAGTGATCTAGGAGACAAGAAGGGGCTTTTCATTTCTTTTTGAGTGTCAAATAAACGTAATTGGGCCTTGGGAACTTTTTGGCTTACTAAAAGTCAAATAAGATGAATTTTAAGCTGAAAAGCTGTACAAAAGTGCCAGCCCACAGATTTGCAACTACAATATCTGTTGCTCTCCTCCATAGTTTCAGTTTTTGATATTGTAGGCTGCACACAAACAAATCCTGCATTTATTAGTCCTTAACTCTGGGCCTGGAAAGATAAGGCAGGGGTAAACAAAGTAAAGTTTGCATGAAATAAGTGTATAGTTTCTCTGCACAAGTGTACCATTAAGGGAGAATGGAAAATGAAAAATAGCTTTGGGGCCCTGTTTCCAGACCATCTAGCACACTTTTCATTTTGGTTCCATTTTATGAGCTCACGCACATGACTCTTAATCCAACAGTCACACTCCAGTGTTGCAAGACATTGACCTTTCATCATATTCAAGGTCTGCTCTTGCATGCTTAGTGTCAAGTTGTATTGCTGTCCTAGCCAATATATCAAACATGCATCAAACACACAGTCTACTGAGGACCATTGTGACAGCCAGAGTGGCCACGGTTGATGGCATCACACCAGGCATTGTGTTCTGAAGTTCCCAGATCTGGCTCAATCCTGTGAATCTACAATTCTGTAGGGTGCTCCCGCATGCAGCCCCAGGGAGGGTCAGGTTGTGAACCCCTTGAGTCTCAAAGGAGAGCTTGTGAGCACAATGTGCTGGGGTGTTTTGTCCATCCTGGTGACAAGGCCAAAAAGCCTGCAATACCACTTTTGGATATGATGAGTGATTGGAGGAAGACCAAAATCTGAGAGATTATGACATTTTGCACAAAGTCCAACCACTATATGATCAGGGTTTGATGTGGATGGTGCATATAGAATGCCACTAGTAACTTCAAGTCTGCCTATGAGAGGGTCCAGGTTTCTGACCGATATAGCCATAGAGGCAGTACACAGGTTTGATAGCTCCCGAACTTTGTCTCAGCATGAAGATGTTTTTGTGTCCATAAGTGAGACATGGACTTCATGCATGAGATGGCATAACCTTTTTATTGAAGAACATCTGGTTTTCTGTGACTGTTTGAATTCCGCTTGCAGCCTATGTAGATTAACTTGTCAATACTCTCCACAGTACTCAAGTTCACCTGCAGTGGGGGGGCTCTTGTAGCCCAACTCCAAGTTTTTGGACCTCAGTCTTCTGCCATGAGACATTCAGCTCCACTCAGTGGGCAGCACCTTGAAGGATGGGGCTGAAATTCTCTGATTTGTCTACAAGCTAGACAGCAATTGTTGGCATCGTCTTGGTCAGTGAACACTTCTTGACCAACCTGGATTCTGATGTGTGGAGAGGCAAGTCCTAATATCCAGTCAGTAGCTCAACAGAAAAATGCTGGAGCAAGAATGCATCCCTGCTGCGCACCTGAGGTTGTGCAGAAATGCAGCAAAAGCTTTGAACAAGTATGCACACTTGCATCGGTACCACTGTGAAGATTGTGCACCAGATTTAGCAGAACATCTGGACCACAGAGATGACAGCACCAGGATTAAAACTCCTGCTATTACTGACTCCAGGAAGAGGGGTGAGTGTGGCAACTATAGTATTACCTCATTATCATCGGTCCCTGGAAAGGTCTTTGCTCATGTTCCATTTGGTAGGATACTCCTTAATGGACATCATTATATACAGCAAGCAGGTTTCACTGATGGATGGTCAACAATGGACACTGTCCTTACCTCCAGCTTCTGACTGAGCTGCACTAAGAATTTAACCACCCACTTCATGTGGCATATATTGACATCAAAGCAGCTTTTGATTTGGTCAACAGGTCAGCCCTTTGGCTCATTCTACCCAATGTAGGTCTTCCTGAAAAAGGAAATTATCATTTAATAGTTAATTCCTTTACTCACCATGCCAGTGAATTGGTTAAAGTGAAATACAGGCTTGATACTCCCAGATTTTTATGCAGATGAAATGAAACATTCTGGTTAAGACAGTACCATGTGGAGTCTGTTAGAATAAGCCTCTCATTGGGAATTGCATCCCCATTTAGATTCACAGAGGCTGGTTATCAAGTACAAGACTTTGAAGTCTTATAGAAAAATTACCCTAAAATAAATACCTCAAAGTAGTAGCTGCAAAAGTAATGTAAAATTAAGAGATGCAAAGCTTGTAGAAACTAAGCTATTATAATGCCAGGATAATTATCAATCCTTTCTGAATGTCTTTAAATGGATTATCTAGCACAGTACTTTTTTTTTTTTTAAAACAGTTATCTTCTGTGATGCTTTAATATCTTTGACTTGCCCTTAAATATTGTAGAAAGTCAAATTCTATTTCTAATTTGTAAGGATCTAAAAAAATGCTTTAATAATGGTATTGTAGAGGCTTTTGCATTGGCTATAACAGCATGTTGTCCAGGAATTAAGAGAGCCCAATTCACACTGAGTAAAACCATCCCCAAGTGAGAGCTTAGGCAGCATACCATATAGCTTTTTACTCTTCAGATTGGGCAAAGAGATGAACTCCCTTAATTAACAGGTGAATCAGAGGTCAAACCAATTAACAGATAAGCTGCTGTTTAAAAGGGCGGTTTAAAGCCCCTGGAAAAGGATAGGTAACGTTTTTCCTGTCAGACGTTGCAGTTCCTTTCCTCTGCCTCCCAAAACCCACTGTGTCCCCCGCCACATACACACAACACATTCCCTGTCACACTCCACACTTCCTCCCCCATTTGAAAAGCATTCTGCAGCCACTTGCATGCTGGGATAGCTACCACAATGCACGGCTCTCTGTGGCATTGTAAGAGCTGCTAATGTGGCCACGCCACTGCACTTGCAGCTGACTATGGGCTGGTCTTCACTACAGGGGCGGATCGACTGGAGATACGCAACTTCAGCTATGTGAATCACAGCGGCGGCAGTTGGCGGCGCGCTCCCCCGTCGACTCCAGCTTGCGCCTCCCGGCAAGCTGGAGTTCCGGAGTCGACGGGGGTGCCGCGATCGATCGATTTCTCGTGTCTTCACCAGATGCGAGAAATCGATCGCTAACAGATCGATCGCTACCCACCGATCTGGCGGGTAGTGAAGACAAGCCCTTAGTAACACACGGCAGCACTTTCCCTGCTGCTGTCTCTGCGGGCTGGTTTAAGTCCCAGTGCTCTACATCTGCAAGTAGGGTGACCAGATGTCCCAGTTCAAAGGAAAACTACTAATAATAACACATACAATATAGTATACCCCCCTTCCATGCTGTGGAAATCCAGTCCAGACTACAGACTACTACACAAATAGGTCTGAGTCTAGCATGTATGTAGGTCCTGATCCTGTGATTGGTAGGACCCAGCACAGAAACCCAACTGCACAGATCTAATTGTAGTACTGGGGCTCACAGCACATATATAGTTACATAAGCAGTTGCACCAAGTCACATTTAATGGGTCTATTCAGATGAGTTAAGTGCTTAAGTGTGTGCAGGGTTGGAGCTACAGGACTTTTTCCAGGATGTTTGTGTCTCTGTACAGAACTTGGAGGTGTATTTTTGCTGAGTCTAGATCTAGATCTGAGTTATAGATTCCAGAAGTTCTTCTTAAGTCTGCTCACAAATTCCTAGTTAGATTGCTCTTGTTGCTGAGATACCAAATACTTTGCTTGATCTCTAGAGTAACATATGGCTTTTGAGTGGAGAGTACATCTACTGCACATGGGAGTTTAGGTGCAGAGAGGGGCTCATGTGGGGCAGGGGATTGGGGTGCAGGAGGGGGTGAAGGGTTCAGGATCCGGCAAGGTGGTGCTTACCTTGGGCAGCTCCCTGAAGCAGCTGGCAAGTCCAGCTCCTAGACTCACGGGCAGCCAGGTGGCTCTACGCTCTGCCTTCAGGCACCACCTACACAACTCCCATGGCCATGGTTGGCGCTGTGCCAGCACACAGAGACCCCCCTGGCCACCCATATACCTAGGAGCTGGACATGGTTGCCGCTTCAGGGAGTTGCGCGGAGCCAGGGAAGGTCTGGAGCCTGCCGTAGGCCCGATGCACTGCTGGCCAGACTTTTAGGGCTGGTGCCCACTACGGCTTAACGTCAACTTTAGCGATGTTAAGTCGATATAAACCTGTACCCGTCCTCACATGGACGCCATTTGCGTTGATTTAAAGGGCCCTCAAAATCGACTTCTGTACTCCTCCCTAACGAGAGGAGTAGTGCTTAATTGACCTCTCTGGGTTGATTGTGGACTAGTGAGGATGCATGGAACGTTACTGGCCTCCAGAGTCTGTCCCACAATGCTCCATTCTGACTGCTCTGGACTGCCTCACTGCTCCACTGTGACCGCTCTGGACAGCGCTCTCAACTCAATGCTCTGGCCAGGTAGACAGGAAAAGACCCGGGAACATTTGAATAGCATTTCCTGTTTGGTCAGCGTGGCCAGGTCACCTGCACAGCTCAGTTGCCATTCAGAGAAATCAGCAGCACAAGCCGCCATGCAGACCTCAGCATCACAAGACGCCATGCAGAGCTCAGCAGCACAGGAGACCAGCCAGAGGAAAAGAGCTCCAGCATGGTCCAATCATGAGGTGTTGGATCTCATCGCTATCTGGGGAGAGGAATCCATGATGTTGGAACTCCGTAACAACAAACGGAATGCCAACACGTTTGCCAGGGTCTCCAAGGCCATGCTGGAAAGGGGCCACAACAGGGACGTGCAACCGTGCCGTGTAAAAATTAAGGAGCTGAGGCAAGCGTTCCAGAAAGCCAAGGAGGCAAACGGACGCTCGGGGGGCGCTCCGCGGACATGCCGGTTCTACAATGAACTGAATCAGATAATGGGGGGCGCCCCCACCACCATCGCACCGGTCTGCGTGGACTCCACCGATGGGATAATCGTCAGGCCCAAGGAGGATTCGGATGAGGAGAACAATGCGGAGGAGGAAAATATCACGGAGCACCAGGAGGGAAGTGAGGAATTAGCAGACAGCCAGGAGCTGTTTATCACCCTGGAGCCAGTACCCTCCCAAACCTCCCAAGGGGGTAAGTATTTTTTTTTTAAGGGATTACATGACTCATGATTTTTAAAGGAAGCATTTATTAATGATTAACTTGCCCTAAGGACTTGGCGTGCATTCATTGCTGGAGCCTTTTCACTCAAACAGTTTGTCAATATACTCTGGTATTGAGTGGAAATCCTCTATGGACATTTCCATGAAGCTATCCAGGAGGTAGTGATGAATCTTCCGCAACAGATTTCTGGGGAGAGCCACCTTGTCTGGCCCCCCGTGATAGGAGACCATCCCACGCCACGAAAGTAGTAAATAGTCTGGTATCATTGAGCAGCACAACATTGTGGCGAATGGACCAGGACTCTGTAATGATTCCAATAACATGCGTTCTCTATCTCTCTGAGAAATTCTAAGCAGAGTGATGTCATTCATGCTTGCCTGTTTGAAATACGGACTGCAATTAGTAGGGAAACAGCGAGCGAGACAGCCCTTAGTGAGAGCAGGCAGGGGTTTGCAGCCTGCAAGCGCGCACAACACCCCTCCCCCCAGCCAGCCCGTAGCGAGAGCAAGCATGGATTTATATGAGTCTGCAAGCGTTTGCTGCCGCTGAAGACCCCCAGCCAGCCTGTAGCGAGAGATTTTTGGGTTTTTGGGCTGCTTCCCCAGCCGGCCCTCCTTAGCGAGAGATTTTTGGTTTGGTTTTGCAGTTCGCGGTTCACTGGGAGCCACACGTTGGGGGGAGGAGGGATCCATGTGGCGGGGGAAAGGGGGTGGGGTTACTCTGGAATATCCGAGTCTGGCTTAAGCTTACCATGGCCGGCTGCATGGTGATTTCAGTAGCTGTGTTGTGTTGAGGCTGTACGTGAGGTGCTTCTGTGACTTTTGTGTGAGGCATACAGTCACTTTTAGGTGCGGAATATGACCTTGTACAGAACTCATATCAGGCCGTTGAATACTGTGGTTCCGTAGCATAGTACTCCCATTGTGAACCGAGAATGTATCCGTCTCATAACCTTGTACCTTTTTTTGCCCACAACAGCTGCACAGTTATCTCAGAATCCGCCCGCCTGCCCCTCACGCCGGCTATCGCAGATACGAAAGCGTAAAAAGAAAACGCGTGATGACATGTTTAATGAACTACTCCAGAACTCCCACGCTGAGGCCGCGCGGCAGATTGAATGGAGGGCTAAATTGCTACAGTCAAGACAGGAATCAAGAGCTGCAGCAGAAAAGCGCGAAGAACAGTGAGTGGAGTGTGAAGAACGACGGCTGGAGCGTGAAGAAAGGCGACAGGAACACGAAGAAAGGCGGATGGATGCTTTGCTCCGGATAATGGAGGACCAAAGCGAGATGCTCCGGTGTCTGGTGGAGCTTCAGCAGAACCAAAGATCGCCTCTACAGCCTCTTGTCTAGCCACCTCTCCCTCTCCCCAAGTCCCATAGCTTCCCCACCCAAACGCGGGGTGAGAACCCGGGGTGGGAAGCTCCGGGGACCAACCCACTCTACCCCACAAGCCAGCACAAGCAGCAGCGGAATGAGTTTATCTAAATACTTTTAAAAGCTGCTGAGTCTTGGCCACCCTCTCCCCCCAACCCCTTCCCCCCTCCCGCTCCTCTACCACCGCGACTGCTGTTTCCCCTCCTCACTTCCCCCCCTGTATTTGTGATGAACCAATAAAGAAGCCGTGATTTTTAAAACAGTGAATTTATTTCCTATGCAAGCATCGGGAGGGGGGAGGGAAAGAGGGTGAAAGGACGGCAGGCGTAGGGCTGAGCAGAGCAAGGGAGCGGGTTTTCAAACGCCATCTTGGGCACTCATAAAACTGGTTTTCAAGGCGTCCCTGAGGCGCAGCGCCTCATGGTGCGCTCTTCTACTTTCCCTGCTGTTTGGCTGCTGGTAAGTAGCAGACAGTAAATTTGCCTCTGCCTTCCAGCCCGCCATAAACGTTTTCCCCTTGCTCTCACAGAGATCGTGGAGCACAGAGCAAGCAGCAATAACAATGGGGATATTTCTCTCATTGATGTCTGAGTGAATCAGTAATGAACACCATCGCCCCTTGAGTCGGCCAAATGCACACTCTACGGCCATTCTGCACTTACTCAGCCTGTAGTTGAACAGCTCCTGACCCCCGTCCAGGGCTCCAGTGTAAGGCTTCTTAAGCCAGGGCATTAAGGGGTAGGCTGGGTCCCCAATGATAACGATCGGCATTTCCACACCCCCCCCCACGGAAATTTTCTGGTCGGGGAACAAAATCCCTTGCTACAGCTGTCTAAAAATCCTAGAGTTCCTGAACACACGAGCGTCATGAAACTTTCCTGGCCACCCCACGTACAAATCGGTGAAAGGTCCCTTTTTGCTTGACCATAGAATAATATCCCTTCCAGTTTCTGTACTCTGCGGCCTCGTTTTCCGGTGCCAGGATAGGGATATGAGTCCCATCTATAGCCCCACCACAGTTAGGGAATCCCATGGCGGCAAAGCCATCTATTGTAGCTTGCAGGTTTCCAAGGTTTATAACCCTGGGTAGCAGCTGCTCGACAATTGCCCTGCTTACTTGCATCACAGCAGACCCCACTGTAGATTTACCCACCCCAAAGTGATTCGCGACTAACCGGTAGCTGTCTGGCATTGCAAGCTTCCAGAGGGCTATCGCCACTCACTTCTCAACTGTGAGGGCTGCTCTCATTTTGGTATTCTTGCGCTGGAGGGCCGGGGAAAGCAAGTCACAAAGTTCCATGAACGTGCCCTTACGCATGCGAAAGTTTCTGAGCCACTGGGAGTCATCCCAGACCCGCAGCACTATGTGATCCCACCAGTCAGTGCTTGTTTCCCTGGCCCAGAATCGGCGTTCCATGGCATGAGCCTGCCCCATTGCCACCAAATTTGCCAGATTGTCAGTCGCCCTACTTCCAAAAACGTCAGTGTCCCTGTCCCTGCTGTGCACGACCAGGTCCATCTCCTCATCACTGTCGTCAGGTTCCGGAAAGCGCAGTTGTCTCCGGATCGCATTCCTCTGCGGACGATGCAGCATAAAATCCACATCAATGTGCGAGGTCCGCACAACGGCCAGTACTGCAGTGGTGGCATCAGCGGGCTCCATGCTTGCAGTGCTATGGCGTTAGCGCTGCGCAGAGAAGGGGCGCGAATAATGGGATGCGTACCCATAGTGCACCGCTCGAAATGGTGTTGGCGGCGCGAAAAAAGGGCGCGAAATTATGAAATGCCTACCCATAGTGCAGCACTCGAAATGGTGCCTGCTGGGGACTCCGGGAACTGTGGGATAGCTACTCACAGTGCAACGCTCGCTATGTCGACGCTTGCCACAGTTGTGCGGACAGACACTGCCGACTTGCTGTGCTTAGTGGGGACGCACAAAATCAACTCTATACAGTCTGCTTTAAAAAATCGACTTAAGGAAAATCGACCTACTGCTGTAGTGAAGACATACCCTTAGCAACCTATTAAAGTCTCCTGGATTGCTTTCAATAGTGAGAGATTAATTCCGAATCCCAGAGACTCTTGGCCAGTCTGGGAGGATTGGCAACTCTGTCTGTGTCCCTGCATAGCTGTCGGCGGAAAGGCCGGGATACTCAGCTTCAGATGTGGGACCAAGATTTGGCCTTGAATATATTTCACAAATAGAGCTGAAAGCTTCACTGGGTGCTACAAAACACTATGACCTTTGTGAAGGGCACAGATGTGTTTCTAATGGCTATTTTTGTTACTGTGGGGATTTCTGCCATTGTTCTAAGCTGTGCACTGCCAGATTCTGTGTCAGAGCTGAGCTCTGCACCTGTGCAAGTCTTGTGAGACAGGGTGTTGCAATAGGCTTCCAGTCTATTGCTATGGGACCGATCCAAAGCCCATTGACATTAATGGAAATCTTTCTGTCAACTTCAGTGGACTTTGGATCAACCTTGGTGAGGCGGAGTGCTTGGCCACCTCCTCCTGTTCCTAGATTCAATAGTGAGATTTCCACAGTTCCATTGACTTTCCATGGACTTATGCTCCTAAATCTTTTAGTCATTTCTGGAAACCTCACAATTAGATCCTTAATTTTGTGGATTGCCACGTGGGGTAGGTGTAAATGTGAATAGCAGGCTGTTATTTACCAGACTGCTTTGTGGCAATATCGTATAAGTTCGGAATCCAGGATAGGAAGCAGCCACTAAGCAAATTGTGGACACACAAATGAGGAGTAACAATAATGTTTTATTTAAAATTGCTTTACACACCAGAGCAGAAAATTTAGATTGAAAACAAGTAAACTTATCACAATTTACAATGAATAGAGGAAAAACTTAATATGCTTGATAAGTAAAAAGAACTAAAAGGCTAATAATTAAGAAATAACTTTAAACAATACCCACATACAAAGGTACAACATTTAGTAATGATTAATACTTACAAACAATACAAACCAATGCATAACGGCTGGCAAATGTAGTAGCTCTCTGAAACGCGGGAGCTGAGAGGAAGCTTCAAGTCTGGTTAGGACTCGGTTACGACACGACACTGGACATGCAGAATTCAGATCTCCCTCTCCCTCCCCCCCCCCTCCACATGCTGCAGGAGGGACACTAAATAGCCAATTTGACGTCACACTAGTGTGACTAGGGAGGGCCGAAATGGAAGCTGTGTCAAAACTTAATTGGCTAAAATCCTGCTCTATACCAAATAAGGTGCGCTGGTATCTTAAAGGCCATTTCCGTGTTAAAAGTTGTTTTTACTCGCCGATTCTCTCCGTTAGGAAGAGGTTTAAGCAAGATGAATTACATTATTCTCTTGCAAGTCCTTCCTGTTATTTCGTAAAGGAGAGGCCAGGGCAGAAAGTAATGGAGGCATGTACTTTAGATTACTAATTTTGTCAAATTTCTGTACAAGAATTAAGCCATAAAACAGACTGAGTTAAATGTGGAAGACTGAGTGTCCCAGCTCCTACACATTATTCGCAAAAATGATTATACTTAATTGTTTCAGTTTTTCTAATGTGTTCTGAATCTTCATCTAGCGTGATTTCAAACACTGTCCTCACACGAGATCTACTGCACACCTGCTCTCACAATAAGAGCTGTCTATGCTCTACACCTGCTATCTCTAATTTTACAGTCTATTCTACTTTTTATCCAATCGGCAGTTTTTGTAACACTAATTCAGAATAAATCTGCATATTTCAAGACATTTGCATTTTTCTTGACAGAGGAGAAATTCTGCCCGCTGTGTAGGTTAAAAATCTTGACTGTCTGTGATGCATTTTTCAGAGTGTTCATGAAATGTCTGATCACTTGTAGCCTTAAAATGGGATCTTGTTATGATTCTCATCAGATCCTACCATTCATGTCCTAAGGAATATGTTCATAGCAGAAATATGAAAAGCTTCAATATTGTGTTAATTTTTTTCTGTTCTGCTTAATTTAAATATTGTGGCCAATTTAAAGGCCACAGCCATAAAATTATGACTCAGTTAATAATGGAGAAGGAGGAATAGAACTTAAGGAAAAATCTTTCATTTCAGCCAGAGAATTTAGTCGAGGAACAAGAGAATGTTTAACCTTTTCTGAGCCTTATGATTTGTACAGCATCCAACAAAATGCCACTGTGAAAAGCCTGGGCCTCAGGCCTCTTGATGTGAAGTTCATGGTATTAAAGAGGCTTGGGCCTCACACTGTGCTACCTATGGGTGAAAATTGCCCGTCTGCAGAGGGGTCAACTGAAGGATTATTTTGAGGGCTTGAGGTGCAGAGCTGTCTGCACAGGGCGGACTGTTATAGTGGGTGAAATTCACTCCCCTGTAGAATTGTGCTGTGGAAACCCTGCAGTAACCCTACTTGTATGGAGATGTGTTGGTGTGGCAGAGTAAGGAGCCTTGGCACTTCAGCAGATCTCGACTGTGAGGGGACACTTGCACAGTGGCTGTGGAAGGACAGCAGCTCCTCATGCAGTGACTAGGCTGGAGTAGACTGTTCGTGCTGCAATTGTATGGTATACACCAGGATGGGAGAGTGGAGTTTGTCTCCCTGAGGCCCTCTGCAGAATATCTGTAAAAAGCCCATTTACTGTGGCTGGATTGGGGACTGACCATATTTCATCATATATCCCAGCATGCCTTGGAGCTGATTGGACTAATAAGAAGTACATAGTATTGCAGTGCAAACTCTTTGACACAGTACAAATGGTTTCTACATCTGCACAAAGTGCATCCAGAGTGTACTGTAAACTATTTGCTCTGAAATAAATGTCATAGCCCTAAGGGGAGGTGCCGCAGTGGAAAGCTGATACTGTATTTCACCAGATTTTTTTAGAAACTAGTGTTGGTACAAACTCTTCTGTGGGTTCCAAAGTTGTCATTATTTGGAACTTATGATAAAACACTCCTTCCCTAAGGGAGGCAAAGTATCATATTTAAGTATAATTTAATACTTAGGCAAGGAAAGGGTCTGCTAATGAATGATTTGTGCACCAAACTGCTCATGCACTAAATTGTGTTGCTGATCTCATCTCAACACTTTTCAAGTAGTGCTAAGGAAAGTGTTAACATCTGAAAAAAGTATTCTACCAATATGCAAGAGCATTGTGTACGAAGAGTCTTTTGTAACTAGAACCAATTTGAACCCACACACTATATTGGCCATCAAACTCACTACAAACCCCTATAGGAGCAACAAATAAGAGAGAGAATATCACTGCATTAAGATGTTGAGACCCAGTGCTAGCCTATGTTAATGTTAAAAACCAGCAGAACTAATACCAAGCCGCAGAATTGTGATAACATCTCAGGTGAACAGTGAGACTCCATAGCAGATCTATCTATAGAAAGCCAGTTGAAGGAATACAGAATTTAACCTCTTCTCTCAAAGGCTTGTTACTGCCAAATGTATTTGCCAGAAGTTTGTGCAAAATTATGCAACTCAGCAAAAGTTGCCTTTCTCCATGTTTCTCCATGTAATTGTTAAATTAACAGGTCAAGTAAACATGGGCATGTTCTTCAAACCCTTTTTAGAATCCAGATTATTGCAATGCCAAACACTTTTGATGCATGCAATACTTTATATTCTATCACAACACTTTCTTACCTGTTATTCTGTGTAAATCAAGATAAAAAAGACCAACCCCTTTCTTTTATACATAGTTTATTGTGATGGGGGAGTTCACCTCCCACCAGATTGAGAAGAGGGTAATGAGCCTGAGGAGAGGCCAATTAACTAGGTAGGCTGCAGTTAAGGGGAATTAGTCTAAGAACCCCCTGGATAATGATAGAACCCAGCTGAGAAGGAATAGGCAGAGCTAGGATCAAGCCAGAAAGCTGGCAGAAGAATGGGACTGGAGAGAGGGAGCCTGTAGCTACTGTCTGGACAGTAGAGAGGGAAAGAAGGGAAACTAGGTAGAGAAGGTGTAGGAAAAGATGGCAAGGTTTAAGGTGGTATGAGCCTTGGCTGCTTATTAGAGGGTCCCTGAGCTGCAACCCAGAGTAGAGGATGGGCTTGGGTTCCCCTACCAGTTGCTGGGGAAGTGGTGTGGTTTAGGCAGCAGTGCCCTCTTGGAGAAAGAAACTGTGATATGCCAGATGGGGGAAAAGACAGTGACCTGGCTGGTGGATCAAGCCACGAAGACAACAAGCAGCCTGAGTCTGAAAGAGAGAGCGAGAGACTGATGGCGGCAGCAGACCATGCAGCATGCAGCAGTCGGGTGTGTTGGACCGGAGTGGAGCTAATCCTCAGAAGTAGGTGTCCTAATGGTGAGTGGACCTGTGAAACTTACATAATGTGTATATGGAAATGAGGAATGTGTAACTTCATGCAGGAATGTAGGTCTTCAGTGGGGAAGGGAAGCAATCTCTTCAGTAAGAGAACACTGTTTAGTACACCTGAATCATGCAGCTGTAAGTGCTTTACATTATAAATGCCTGATGCCTACCTTACTTTGCTAGAGGGGAGCCAAAAGCATGCAGATAAAGGTTAAAGCATGAAAAAGTGGGAGGAGGCCACAACCCTTCCCACTGTAGCTCCATGCAATCGATCCTACTTAGGTGATGAGGGTTCTGGTGGTTTGGCTGGGGAACAACTGCTCTTCATGAGGCCAGGGGGCTACTCACAAAATGGCTAATGATTCTTAGCAGTAATGCCAGATCTGTGTCTGCCTCTACTGTGGGGTGTGGAGCATTGCCCAGGTGTTGAGCACAAGTGTCAAAGGGTTTGAATTACTTTCCAAACTTGGGTGCTCTGTTATATAGGTGCAATTCCCCTGGACTGTGGTGGGATTTGCATGTATTATGGAGAGCAGGACATAGTCCTTTGTGTCTTTCTGAACTATCACAATACGCTGGGAACTAGGTTATTATAAAACATGGGGCAAACTTGCCAATGCTTGCAGTAAAATACTACATCCCTGTGCACTCTGCTTAGACTCTGCAGAACATTTTCCGTACAAAGATATGAAAAGCAGATGGCAAAGAGGAAACATATTTTGCAGGGACTATTTATGGCTGGCTTACACCTGGTACATCTCTCACTGGTTGGCCTGAGTCCTTGGCATATTTCGTGGGCAAAGTTCCCTGCAGAACTTTTTCTAGATGGGAGTATATCCCATTGGGAATGAAATATCAGGATCCAGATCTCTCATGCCTTCCCTTTTGTCATCTTTCTCCCTCCTGAGTTATATTTAAATATTTCTACAACCTGATCCAAAACTCATTTGCTGGTGGAAAGACTCCCATTAACTTCCACAGGTTTTTGATCAGGACCCTAGCATCTAACAATAATGCTACTTGTAGATGAAAGATTTCCCCCTTGTTAAATAGTATGCAAAGTAGTTCTGAATGGGAGTTAAAAACTGCTGTGTTGGGCTGGTGCCGCAGTCTATAGCATAGCACAATCCTGTAGGTTGCATGGGAATATACTCTTTAAAAATACTTCCCATCAGGGCCCCAATCCAAAACCCATTCACTTCAATGGAAAGTGTCCCAGTGTCTTCAATGGGGTTTGGCTGGGGGCCTAATAGCATGAGGGACTCTGTTACAAAATTGTGTTGGCTTGGATTATCTGCTGGCATAAGTCAAATGTGAGATCAAAGAGTTTGTGCCATTAGAGAGATTGACCTCGCTCATTGGCAGAGCCTGAAAAGTGTTGTAAGGAAGGAATCACAGGAGTGCTTCATGTCTCTGTCCTCACTCCTTACAGGAGTGTAGCGGATGGGAGAAAATAGCCCCAGTCTCATAGGCTGGCCAATATTCAGCTAATTCTCTTCAATGTTAGAGCCTTTGTAGCACTCATAAGGGAATGCCAAGGTGTTATTTACTTGTGCTTTTAAGGAGTGAAGATCTGCTGAGGGGGTTAAATGGGTGTGTCAGTCAGTCAGTCAACAGAGTTTGGTGTGCTCCAAAAGGACTAAGTGACAATGGGGCTTGTAAAAGAGGCTGGTTTTTTTTGTTGTTTGTTTGTTTTTGATACTAAGTTAATAAGACTCTCAGGTCAGGGACTGGAGTTTAACATCTTTCCCCTGCACTCTCAGGGCTATTTGTCCATTTTTATATTATTTGTTTTGGTTCAATAGGACACTGCTAATACACTCTAGAATCAAAATTATTCCTATTCTGCATCTGATACTGACTAATGTGCAAAATGGCATGAATAATCCATTTTGGAGGGGAAGTGGAATGGGGTTAGGTTCAACTGAAAAGCTAGAGACAAAGTTCCTAGTGTCTATATTAGAATCTGATATTCCACTAATAGGTGTTAAAGTGTTCCCAATGATGTTTTTCCAAAAGTAATAATAAAAACCCAGCTATCATTTTCTGTTTGTAGCCACTGTTGGGGAACAATAAATTGAACTAAAACCAAAAAGAAAGACCATCCAGCATTGCTGTTTTTAAGAAGCGGGTGGATGGCTTGTAAAACACAATCTGTATTACAGTAGTTCTCAGAAACCCCAACTAAAGACTGGGTCCCCATTGTGCTAGGCAATGTAAAGCACAGAAAGAGGAAGTGCCATCTTAAAGTGTTTGCAATCCAAAAACTGAAAGGGAAAGCGGGTGAGAGAAGCAGTGATCACCATTTTGCAGATCAGGGATTTGCCTAAATTTGCCCTGGAAGAGTGTGGCAGAGGTGGGAATTGATTCCAGTTCACTTGAATCTCTATCCAGTGTGTTAAACACATGCCCACTTCATCAGATTGGGCTGGATTGATGCTGGACAAACCTTAACTGAATAGAATGCAATTTATCACAAAGACAGACTGTATTCTTGGTACTTCAGTGATTGGAAGGAGCTCTGACAATGACAGTGAGGAGTTTGTCATCACATGAGACTTAATGCTTGAACATTTGCTGCCAAAACTATTTGCAACCGGGATTCCTGGTGGCAGTTATAGTCACACTGAGAGACCCCTAGTCATAAGTCTCTAGTTGAAAGGCTGGATGTCTGACAAGCAAATGACTTCATTGCTATGAATATTGTTTCACACCAATCATTTTGAATACAGTAGGAAACAAATTACATTTGGCAGGCTAAGATCTCACCAGGAAAAAAAAAATCTGTTCAGCTCAGGAGTATAGCTTCATGCTATAGATACTAGAGAACTACACATATCTGGGTTGTCGCTTCCTTCCCCCAAATGTGCTAGGTATGCAATAACAATTATTTCTAGCTGAGTTACTGTGCTTGTGTTGGGATTTCTTAGCTCTGCTTATCACTGTTCTGCAGCAGTACTGCAGACATTGACTAGTTCAATTAGTTAAAATTGCCACCAAGGTAGCTAAATAGGTCTCTTCAATCAATTCCTTTCTCCCTTTCAAAAGGGGGGGGGGGAGGAAGGGGGATGGGGAAGAGGCAGAGGGAGAAGTTACCATGTAGTGGTAGCACATTTCTTCTTGTAGCTAGTGAATGCAGTAGGGTTTCATGGAATTTGTTGGCTAGCATTGCAGGCTGGTGGTACACACTGTTTTACTCTGTGGTTGCCAGTTAGGATATAGCTAGAGTCAGCAGTTTTTTAGAAGCAAACATCTAATCGGTAGGAAAATGGGTGAAATGTATCCCTATTGTAACTCCACTGAGGTCAAGGACGAACTTAGCCCTATATTTGTTTAAAAATCACTTTTTAAAAATTCTGCTTGCTGATGGGTCTTCCTGGACCCTGGAGGGTAGAGAAATAGGTTGTCCTACCCTTCTGGGGATGGATGGATGTTTCCAGTTTAATGTCCCTTCTCATGTTTTCCCTGCCTACAGTTCACTCTGGGCTACATGTGTGACATTGTGCTGGGTTTGCACAAATGGGTTTCCCTAACTGTGGAGGGGTGATCGATGGCACGCATATTCCAATCCTGGCACTAGACCACCTACTCACAGAGTACATTTATCTGAAAGGGTATTTCTCAGTGGTTCTCCAGGTGCTTGTAGATCACTATGGGTATTTCATGGACGTTAATCTCGGCTGGTCTGGAAAGGTGCATGACGAATGCATCTTTTGGAACACAGGCCTGTTCAGGAAGCTGCAAGCCGTGACTTTCTTCCCAGACCAGAAGATCACCGTAGGGGAAATCCAAATGCCCACTCTGATCCTGGGAGATGCTGCCTACCCGTTAATGCCATGGTATATGAAGCCTCCCCCATCCCAGTGATGGCAGAATGGTGCAGGAAATTATCCTTAATGGGGCAAGAAACAAAGCAGCTCTTCCAAAGAACCTGTGACAGCAGATTTCCCAGAGTCTCCATGAGAGTTTACTGGAGATCTGAGGCAGATTCCTATGAAGTGAGGGAGGCAATCAACACTCTGTTCCGCCACTCAGACTAGGCATGTGGTGGTACGTGCATCCTACCACATGCCTGTTTTCTGTAACCCTCCTGCCCTCAGCAACTCTCTTCAGTGATTCCCAAAATCAAAACCACTTACCAGGGGCCTCCTGGCCTGTTTGCACTTTGTCAAGCTCCAAAAGCTGTGACTGGTTAGCCTCCCGGGATGGAGAAGAGCTCCTGGCTACCTGCATCTCTGACCTCCAAGTCATCCTCTGCCTCTGGGTCCCCCTCCTCCTCCACATCCTCTTCCAAGATTTCCTCCTGGCTCTGTCCACTCTTGACTGGCATGTGAGCGAACAAAGTATTCACAGAAGCCTTCCCGGTGGGGTCACTGTGAAGTATTGCGTCCAGCTCTTTGTAGAACCGGCAGCTCATGGGTGCAGCACCGGACAGGCGGTTTGCCTCCCATGCCTGTGGTAGGCGTTCCACAGCTCCTTCACTTTGACCATGCACTGCAGTGTGTCCCGGTTATGGGTCCTTTCTGTCCTGCATAGTGAAATCTGTCTGTAGATATCGTAATTCCTGTGGCTGGAGTGCAGCTGGGCCTGGACAGCTTCTTCTCCCTAAACACTGATGAGGTCCAGCAGCTCAGCATTGCTCTAAGCAGGAAATCACCTGGTGCATGGAGCAGGCATGGCCACCAGGAAAAATGCTCTGAGACCACTGCTCACATCACCGAGCAAATAGGAAGGGGACTTTCAAAACTCCCAAGGAATTTATGGGGTGGAGATGACAGTTGGTCACCTGTGGGCAGGGAAGTAGGGTTCAAACTGATGGCCAGCGAGGTGAGAACAGTCATGGTGAGACACTTCCCCGAGGCCAATTGCAGCACTGTAATTGACCAAGGTGTCTACACTGGCAATGCGGCGCTGCAGCCCTGGCACAGAAAGCGGCACACCTCTCGTCAGGGCAGGGTTGTGTTTTCTTTTTACAGCGCTGCGACTGTGCAGTTTCTGCACATTAAGTGGCATAGCAGTGTGTACACCTCAGGAGTTCAAGTGCTCAAAGGTGTGGATTGCCACGGACTCGCAGGGGTGAAAAAAAATTGCAGGCCTGTTATTTACCAGGCTGCACGTGGCAATAAACTATATTGGTAAGGGATGCAAGGAGAGTGTGGGTCCGGACACGAGCTGCAGACACACACACACACACAACTAAAATTAATCAATTTAAAGTTTTATTGGGGATAATTACAAGGGGTAAGGCAACAGTTTTTTGATTAGCTAATAGACTTAATGAAACTTAACAATGACTAAATATCTACTAACAATATTTACAAACAAAGATGCAGCATTTAGTAATAATTGATACTTACAAATACAAACCAACGCATAACGACCGGCAAACGTAGAAGCTCTGTTTGAAAACACGTGAGCTGAGAGAGAGGCTTCGAGGTGATCAGGCTCGGTTGCGGGGGTACAGGACAGGATACACATGGCTGACAGGTCCATAAGTACCAACTATGACATCACAAAAGTGTCATAGGGGATGGGGCCCAAAACTTGTTTGTTTTCGCTTCTGATTGGCACAAGCAATGTTACACCAAGTAGGGGAGCAGGTGCCTCAAAGTCTGGCTTCGGCCCCAAAGGTGAGGGTAAGCACATTGTTATAGAATCTGGGCGAAACTGAATGACAAAAGAAGAGGCCAGGGCAATACCGGTATGGGCAAGTTTCACAGGATGCAGACAGGAACTCATCAGAACAAAAGGTACTTTACTAAGCAGAAGCTTGCCAGTGTAGACAAGGTGTTAGTCAAGAGCTTACTGAAGTGTCATAATGAGATGACATTCATACCTCAGGGCAGAGGTGATGTGTGTGGGGAGGAACATGCAGGGTTATGTGCTCCCTCCCCCCCCCCCTCCCCCGAGAATTGCTCTTGGCTTATCCTCAGCATGCTCACATGGACCGAACATGCTCAGTAACATCTGCTGAAGTAGCTGTCCTCGCTGTGTGACGCTCATCCCCACTGACTATCGGCAGGTATGGGTCATCTCTGCCTCAATGCAACTTTAGTGATTGGGTATTCTTTAATATACAACACCTCTGGCAGCTAGATTTATTTCTTTGTTTATTGAGATAGGACCCAATGTTTTGTTCTGCACCATAGAGAGGAGAAGGAAATCTCTAAAACTCATGATCAGAGAGAGCAGTGACCTCATGGTGTGCTCTCCTGCCCATAGAGTGACCAGATAGCAAGTGTGAAAAATCGGGACAGGGCAGGGGCGTAATAGACGTCTATATAAGATACAGCCTCAAATATCGCGACTGTCCCTATAAAATCAGAACATCTGATCACCGTACCTGCCCATCCAGGTGTCTGCAGAGCCATCTCATCGGTCTGGGATACAGTCTGGTTCTGCAGGGGGCTAGCACTGGAGCACAGCTGCTCTGTGGCCTTCTCCTCTTAGCCATGGAAATTTCTGCAGGAAAATGCATTAGTAGTCATTTCATGCTGGTCTCAATGGATTAAAGTTCCCTTTGTGCTTGTACCCAGGTAGTAATCCCAGTGGCAGTTAAAACTGCCTAAGGGAATTGGACACCCACTTTTTACTCATTTGAATTTGAAATCCAAGGTGGCTTTGAAAAATCTCACTGAAAGACACTTACAAAAACTTAATGTAAAATAATATTTTTCTCTTAATATTTAAGCTTTTTAGGAAAAGAGAGCTTGTTTGACTTAATTATTCTTCCTAAGTGCTGGAAATCAGAACCCAAGAGCATCCCAATAACATTACAGCTAGGATCCAATGAAAAGGCAGCAGCATGTAATAACTTTTATCAGTTTTAAAGTTAACTATGAACTTGTAAGTGCAAGTAGATGAACCAGAAACTTGGTTCTAGGCGGTGTTCTTATTCAGTCTAATAATCCCATCTCTCTTAGGGTACATCTATACTACCTGCTGGAAGCAGGAAGTGTTCGATGTATCGGGGATTGATTTATCCCGTCTCATCAAGATGCTATAAATAGATCCCCGAATCAACTCCTGTATTCCACCTCGGCAGGAGGAGTAAGCAGAGTTGATGGGGGAGCTGCTGCCGTTGACTCACCGCCATGAGGATGGCCAGGTAAATTGAACTAAGATACTTGGACTTCAGCTACACAAATAACGTAGCTAAAGTTGCGTATCTTAGTTTGAAACCCACCCCACGCCACAGTGTAGCCCAGCCCTTAGGGATTTGTGACTAAATTACTGATGCCAAGAGCATAGCAGGATTCAAAAAAGGAATAGTTTATGGGAAATCAGGACATCCAGTTATATTAGACAGGAGAAAACATTTATAAGAGATCTAAATCCTTATGCTTGAGGACATAAGCCAACTACTAACTGCCTGAGGGTTTTGGAAAAAGCTTTTCTTGTGGGCAAATTGTTCAATAATTGTCCATGATGTGGCTTCTTGAACTTTCCTTTAAAGCGACTGATTCTGGCTGCTGCCAAACAGATACTGGATTTAGATAGTCCATTGGTCCACTCTGGTGTATCAATTCCTATGTCCCTTGGCTAGGCTAGCTTTGTTGTCTAAAATGAGTGAAAACATAAACAGCATAAATATCTTTTCAAACATCAAATTTCACATTTAATGTTCCAAGGTGGTATTAGTAACAGGTCTCATTACTGCTTGCAACACCGACGAGGCATTAGTGCACTGCCTGCTGCTTACTACATCAGGGTGGGCTTGACCCAGCCTGCTGCCCCTTTAAGAGGGAGAAAAGCCCTCTGCAAACCTCCCTTGCAGAAAGCCTAATCAGCCACCTGGGCTGCAGGGCAATCAGCCTGGATGGGTTGCACCTGGCATCCTCCTCAGGGGGATATAAGCCTACCAGACAGGAAGCCCAGTGGTGGTGGTAGTATGGAGTGAGAGAAAGAGCTGTAGAGCTGTATGTAGAGCTGAGCTATATAGAGCTGTGTAGAGCTGTGAGTAGAGCTGTAAGCTGAAGAGCTGAACCGTATAAAGCTGTGTATATTGGTGGTGGGGCCTTGCACTGTGAAATAAAGAGCACTGTTTGGAGCAAAAGAAGGGTTTCCTGCCTGTTCATGAAGAGGGGTGAGAAGGCGATCTGTCACACGTGGTGTCAGAGGTGGGATCGCTACACCAGCAACCCAACTGGTGGCCCAGAGATGGAGGAGACCCTACAGTGGCTCGTGAAGCAGGTGCTGGCCATGCAGCAGGCCCAGGCCGAGCAGCAGAGGATGCTGCAAGACTTTGTCAAGGAGCAGGTGAATACCCAGGCGAAACTCCTGCAACAGTTGGTGAGTCGAGGGACAGGAGAGGGCATGCGGCCGCCGGGTGGGGACTTTGTAAAATGAGCTCGGCGGATGACCCCGATGCCTTCCTGGGGACTTTTGAGAGGGTAGCCACCTCAGCCGGGTGGGAACGGACCACCTGGGTCCTCTGGCTTGCTCCCTACCTCGTGGCTGAAGCCCAGGCGGCCTATATGGCCCTGGGGGAAGTAGAGGCCTGAGACTTTGAAATTGTGAGAGCGGCCATCTTGGACCCGGTCGGCTTATCTGCCGAGAGATACCGGCAGAAGTTATGGGCGGCCCGCTGGACGCAGGCGGTGCAGCCCCGGGCGTTTGCCCAGAGGCTGAGAGACTGGGCCACGCGTTGGCTGAGGCCAGAGGCCCGGTCAGGGGAGGAAATTATGGACTCCCTGATACTGGAGCAGTTTCTGCTCAGCCTCCCCGAGACCGTGCGCACCTGGGTCAGAAGGCACCAGCCGGAGACGGTGGAGTCTGCGGTGCGCCTGACCGAGGAGTATGTGGAGGCAGAGGGACCTTGGGGAGAAGACAGACCGCGACGGGTCCGGGACGTGGGGCGTCGGCCCATGGACTCCACCCCCCGCCCCCCCCCTGCTAGAGGGAAAAGGACTAATGGGGAGCCCAGAGGGGTGCCAGAGAGAACTGCCCGGCTTACCTGCTGGCAGTGCGGGAAGCCAGGGCACATTAAGAGGGACTGCCCAGCCATGGAGTGTGACTACACTAACTGGTGTGGGCGGACTGAGGTTTGGGGGCGGAAGCCGCGGAAGGGGATACCCACCCTGTGGGTGCAGGTGGGGAGGAAGTCCCATCAGGGGGTGGTGGATTCAGCCTCCCCCTACACGCTCGTCCGCAGAGCGTTGATCCGTCCCGAGTGGTTGATCCCGGGGGCTACTATGGACCTGCAGTGTGTCCATGGGGACAGGAAGTTCTGTCGGGTGGTGCAGGTCCCCCTAGAGATCAGCAGCCGTTTCCGCTGGAAGTGGGTTGGGGTGCCAGAGGGGTTACCTTGCCCCGTAATCATTGGGCAGGACTGGGGCCCAGCGGGAGGTACGATGCCCCGGGCTGCCCCGAGGCCGGGTGTGAGAACCCGTAAGGGGGGCTCGGCCGAGCGAAGGGGCGGGCCTCGACCCAATGACCAAGGGGAGGACCTAGACAGCCCTGAGCAACAGAGACTAGGGCAGGAGGTGAGCTCCACAGAGGAAGCCCCGAGCCCCTGTGAGAGCCTGGGGGAAACTGAGGCAGAGGGACGGTCACTTCCACCCTACTGTCTGCAGTGTGAGGAGTGGACAAGGCTCCCCCTCCGAAAAGCAGGGGGGCAAAGAACCACAACGCCCTGCCCAGGCGGCGCCAGTGAAAGAGGCATTGGCGGAAAGTAAAAAGGCAGTAAGGTTCTCTGCCGCGGCCGGGCAGGACACCCAGAAGCCTAGGGACCATGCTGCGATGGTAAAGGAAATGAGGAATAGAGGTTCAAGAGCCCTATTGGATCTAATTGGGAAGTATTGAGGGGTCCGAGCCAGCCCGAAGGGGCTAGGCTAAGGGGGGAGGTGTGTGGCAGGGTGGGCCTGACCCAGCCTGCTGCCCCTTTAAGAGGGAGAAAAGCCCTCTGCAAACCTCCCTTGCAGAAAGCCTAATCAGCCACCTGGGCTGCAGGGCAATCAGCCTGGATGGGCTGCACCTGGCATCCTCCTCAGGGGGATATAAGCCTACCAGACAGGAAGCCCAGTGGTGGTGGTGGTGGTAGTATGGAGTGAGAGAAAGAGCTGTAGCTGTAGAGCTGTGTGTAGAGCTGAGCTATATAGAGCTGTGAGCTATAGAGCTGTGAGTAGAGCTGTAAGCTGAAGAGCTGAACCGTATAAAGCTGTATATATTGGTGGTGGGGCCTTGCACTGTGAAATAAAGAGCACTGTTTGGAGCAAAAGAAGGGTTTCCTGCCTGTTCCTGAAGAGCGGTGAGAAGGCGATCTGTCACAAGTGTTAGTTGTCTTGCTCTTACCCTGGTCCTTGTTTGTGTGGTGTTTCTCTTCTGTAACGTCTGTCTATACGGTGCCTGTCATAATGGGACCCTGATCTCTCACTGATACTCCTACATGCAATTGCAATAAACATCATGTACACAGCACTCTTTAACCCCCTAGAACAGACTAACTGGATGAGGATTTTCTTTTCTAATACAATATTTGTTCTGATTGTGTTCCTTTCATATTCTGCCTATTGTTTCCACTAACTGGGGGGCCAACCCTAGGGCAGACTTAACCAGTTAGTAGGGGCTGGAATCCTAAAAGGAGCCTTCCTTTGGCCAAGCCAGTGGGAACCATGCTAAGTTTATAACATCTGGAAGGCTGTTTGCATGTCTAAAACAGAACAAAGGAATGTGCCAGGATGATAAGTGAGAGAAACAATCTAAACGAAAATCTTTCAGTCAGATTATCAAGCTGTTTACAGTGGAAATACTAAAGTAATGTTTCACATGGGACCTTCCATACTTGGGTGGTCAAGACTTTTTAGACAGCAAAGAATTTAAATATTGGCAGAGCAGTAACACTGTCGACAAGTCATATATGCAGCCATTGTGCACATAGCAATAGCTCACGTACAGTCTTGGACGCTAGCTCTCGTTTTAGTGAGGGAGGCAAAGCTGACCAGCTCACCAGAGTTATTCTTTACATCTTTCAAAATGGTTAAGGAGGATTTACTTGTTGATGTCTTTTCTGACATCTGGGGTGGCTATCCAGACAGATACGGAATTCAAATCTCTCCCAGATGGTGTCTCTAACTGTGCAGCCCACACCCACCTCCAGTTATGCACTTGGACATTGGCATTCAATATCAGCTAAGGTCTTACCGTCAATCTTCTGTTCTTCTGGTTAAGAACTGAGAGCGCTGCCAACTGGATGATATTGACACCTGGGGCTTTGTTCTGTTCAGTTATGCTGGTTTTATACAATCAATAGAATTAATCTCAGTGTTCGGTGGTGTAAGTGAAGTTGGATTCAATCTTTATTTTCCTGGACTAGAGCAGTATGTGAGGTTATAGAGTAACTTGATAGCTGCCACTGGAATATGATTTGGAGTTTCTGGTGGGAAGGAGGGAAGAGAAATGAATCCACATGTCCCTTATTTTATCCTTTTTATTTTAAAAGGGGTTTTTCTCCATAACTGATGATACAAGTATTTCTAGAATACACTGATATACAGTGGAGAGACCAAACTCACTATCACCGTAACTAGGTTATTGTAATGGAAATCTTGAAAAGGAGCTAGATTATTATTATTTTTTTTTTCAGTCAGAAAAGCAATGAGTTCACTTCTCAATACTTGGCATTCCTGTCCTGACCGGGTGTTGGTGGTAGCCATGGAAGTCTACTTAGCCACTTTGGCTACAGTCCACCTCCAAGAGGAACTAGGGGGATAGGAATGATTCTAGTTCCGACCCTTTCTAGGCCAAGAAGGCTGCAAATATGTCTCACAATGAGAGCCTCCTCACTCTCATGAGAGCAAAATTCCAATACTGTGAATGACACTAAGGGTATGTCTTCACTACCCGCCGAATCGGCAGGTAGCCATCGATCTTCTGGCGATCGATTTCTCGCATCTTATGAAGACGCGAGAAATCGATCGCTCGCGGCACCCCCGTTGACTCTGGAACTCCAGCTTGCCGGGAGGCGCAAGCTGGAGTCGACGGGGGAGTGCGCCGCTGACTCCCGCCGCCATGAGGACGGACGGTAAGTCAGCTGCAGATACGCAAACTTCAGCTACGTGGTTCACGTAGCTGAAGTTGTGTATCTGCAGTCGATTTCCCCCCCCCCCCCCGTAGTAGAGACCAGCCCAAATAATTTAACAATTGGAGTCTTGTCACTGATGCCATGGCTGCAGGTTTTACTGTATAACTCTCTCTTGCCATAGAATTATGCCCCAGAATTGAAGATTCCATTTTTGTAGCTCTTCTTATTAGGAAGAAATCCTTTCACACACAGGAACATAGCACAAATGGATGCAGGGATGTATCAAGCTGTCTGCAGACTCAGGCAGACAATAGCTAAGGCAAGTGTCACAGCAGCATCAGTAGCCGTGGGCAGGCTTGTACTGTGGAGGGTACGAGGGGGGGCTCCTTGAGAATCCTCCTCCTTTGTGCACCTATCCTGTGTTAGGTACAACTTGTTCCTGGAAAATAATTCTGCTGATTCACAATGTCCTGTAAGGCACTTGCTAGAGGCTAAGAGAGAATAGTTGGTATAATCTATGGGCAATTGAGAGCAGCTAAACTGTGAGAAGACAGTTGCCTAGAAGACAATATTTCTAAAGGAATAATTCAGCCTTCATGATGAATGGCCTAAATTGAGAATCATATCAAAAGCACGGCAATGGAAAGGCCAAGTATTGTGATCCTCTTTCCCCCCCCCCCCCAAGAATAACTGCGGCTTTCCATTGGGATGATTTATGGGGACACTTGAGAACATGCTGCTGAGATCCATCTTTGTCATAAAACACTCTTGATTTAGGTCTTCTAACCTACCTGATTAAGTCTTCTGAAATGTTTGTTTAGAAAAGACTTCACTCTGCAAAAAGCTTTCAGGGAGTTCAAAAGTACTACTCATCTGTGCTCAGCTGTTTGTGTGTGGGTACCTCCCCCCACACACTAAAGTCAGTGGGGCTCCAGGGGTGGCAGGGACATCTACCCATCTGGAGTCATTTGCAAGATCAGGGACTATCTGTCCCCAGTGCACTGAAGACCTCATGTAGTCTGGTAAATCTCCTACAAGTTGAGCATGAATTTTGAAGTCAACCAGCAATTTGCTGTAGCACCAGCGACCAGTCTGCAGTGCCACCATTGCTCTCCCCCAAACTGTCACTTTTTTATCACCACAAAGTTTTGGTAGGAAACAGATTTCTCAAGAGAGATTAACGTATGTAATTGCCTGCTGATTTCACTGTTTAGCAGCATTAACTGCAAATGCATCTCTTGCCAGGAGTCCTTTTCCCACAATTGTCTTTTTTCTTTTCTTTTTTTTTTTTTATATAACAGCAGTGAGAACTTCTGAAGGAGTGTTTATCATGAGATTATGATGATCATGAGATCATAGCTTTTATAGCTCAAGAGCACATGCCTAACTTTCCTGTACCTTGTTATTCAATTATAAAATGCCATTAGCAAAGCTGAGCAATGTGCATGGCTGATGGCAAGTAATAGCCATGCAATTATGGCACAGCAATCATACTATGTCATGTAATAATAGTCCAACTTCCACATTGAGCACCATAAATTAAAATATCTTTGGGGCAGCTATAAATGAAATGCTGCCAACAGCAACACCAATACTAGGGAGAGAAGTCCTGAAACCATAAGGCTGCTGCATGCTTTAAATTCCAGCATTGTGCTGAAGCCTATGGAATGCCAGTTGCACAGAACAACAGATACTGTATGTATGTTTGCATTAAACAAGATCTTTGCCAGCCACCACCACTCAAATTCTAGCTGGAGTTGGGCACAGCTTTCGAACATCAGGCTTCCCTCCCTCCCCAGCATCAGGTGAGGAAGGTGTCATGTGATAATGATAGACTCAGAGTATGTCTACCCTGATCGATTTATCGGGGGTCGAGTCTAGTCTAGACACGCTAAATTGATTCCCGAGTACTTTCCTGTCGACTCCGGTACTCCATTGCCGCAAGAGTCACAGGCGTCGTCGACGTGGGATTGGCAGCAGTCGATTTACCACTGTGAAGATGCTGCGGTAAGTTGATCTAAGTGTGTCGACTTCAGCTACACTATTCTCGTAGCTGAAGTTGCGTATCTTAGATTGATTTCCCCATCCCCTCCCCCAAGTGTAGACCAGGGCCTAATGTCAATTTCTTCTAACACAGGGAACTTTGTGGGATCAGGGAAACGGTATCAACCCTAAAACTGTCTGATACTCACTCTGCTTCACTGCAGAGCATCAGCCTAGAATCTTCCCAGACTTCCTGCTACAGATTTAAATAGTACACACAACTTTGGGAGAGTTGTCCAACAGATTTCCTTGGGTCAACCCTGCAGTGACTCTGCCTCTACCCTTGTTCTCTGTCTGCTTCCTCTACCAGCCCCTTTGGCCTCCCTAGGATTCCCCCTACCATTACTCCCTCTGGGTCTTCTTTCTCTGGAGCTTCTCATCAAGTAGTCTGTCATTACAGGTTCTTGTCTCTGTAATGTATTTAATTTTGATGTATTTATTGTGTTAATTAATGCACTATGGGAGTCCCCCTTCGGCCCTCTGTATAAATTGATCCTCTTCTTTCCATATGTTTTGCCCATAGGGTTTTCTGTAGCCCTAGCACAGCCAACAATAACCCCTACACCTTTGCAGTGGGGTGAGGGAAGGGGACCATAGGTTCCCTAGTTATGTGATTTTCCCCCCCCCCACAAAGTGTTATCATTACTCAAGGTACCAAATGTGTTTAATACCTTGTAAAATCACAAAGCAAGCCCATTTTTCATTTCTCATGTAATAATCTTGTATACCATATACACACTATTCATTAATTATATGAGTAATTATACTGGGTTTTTTTTTGATTGTGGAAAATTGTGTGCTGAATGACATAATTCCACCCCCACCCCTGCAAAGGTCCATCACTAAATCCGATAATTTTGTCAAATGTCCCTCACACAACATGGTGCCCCGTGCTTCAGGGGGACTGGGGTTAGTGGTGGGCCTGGCGCTATTAGCAGCAAGCAACTGGGCCCCAGCCTAGTCTACCCTGCTGGCTCCCAACGTTGCTTGGTGGATTGGAGGAAGGGGTGAAGTGGGACATGATGGGAAGAGGTGAGGTGGAGCGGGCCGGCCTGGTTCGCTTGCTGCTGCCCGCGCCAGACCTCCGCTAGCCCCCGAGGCTGCCCTGGACCCCACAGCCCCCTGAAGTGTGGGCCCCCCGAAAGCATGGGGACAGGGATAGTTGCCCTGGTCCACACTATGGATGGATCAGCTCTGCTTGGGCATCACCAAAAATAATACAAACCTGGCGCCCATGAGCCTTCCCCCATGCTGGCACTGTGTGGGGTAGAAGCCACACTAGCCTTCCCCTGGGGGTGAACACCGTCATGTGGGAGACAGACTCCCATTGCTGTTGGCTCATCTCCACATGGAAAGGGGATCAGTAAAGAAGGAAAGGTAGAAGCTGACTTCAAGGGTTTCACCTGCAGAAAGGGAAGAGCCAAGGGCTGTGGGGTCGCTATGTGAAAGGCCTGGAAAGCTGAACACTTGATGCGAACAAGAAAGCAGAAAATAGAATGTTTAATCACAAAGTGATACTGACAATGTAAAAGGAACAGAAAGTGGGGACAGAAGTTGGCAGGTGCAAAGTAGGAGATGTTACATGATCAGGCCCTGATCCTACAAACACATCTAAGGGCTTGTCTTCACTATGCTGGCGAGGGATCGATCGATTTTGATAAATCGATCACCAGGGGCTCCCCCATCGACTCCGGAACTCCAGCTTGCCAAAAGGAGCAAGCCGGAGTCGACGGGGGAGTGTGCTGCTGCCCGCCGTGAGGACGGCAGGTAAGTCAGCTGTAGATACGCCAATTTCAGCTACGTTATTAACGTAGCTGATCTACAGACGATCTCCCCCCCCCCCCCCCCCCCAGTGAAGACCAGCCCTAATATTATGCATGCAGGAAGACCTATTTAACCCAATGGGCCTTGGGGGCCCTATTCTGCAATAGGGTTTGCATGGAGCCCCACAGAGGTCAATAAAACTATGTGGATGTAGGGCTCTGCTCAGATGGGTGTCCTTGGCAGATCAGGGCCTCAGAGCCTACCTACTAGGGAAATGTGTACAACTACAGCTATTCTGATGTAGTCACACTGATACAAAAACACACAGATGGGCTAAGTTCTTTTAGTCTATGACAAAATGTTTGTCAAATGCCTAGCACTTTTTTACATGAATAATTCTTTTATCCTGATACTGGGGTTAATGTAAATGTCCTGCACAGTATTTTTTTTGTTTTGCAATTGAATACATCAGTTTTTAAAAAGGTATACATGTCAGAGATGAGTAAAACATTTCTTCTACTTTTTTTTTTATTCTTTCTCCTATGGCCTTTCTTAAGGCTGGCTTCATATAAGGCTGTATTTAATTATATTTGTGCCTAATTGTTCCCTGAGCAATGTTTTCACTAAAGTAACATAGTGTATCTTAAAATGAAAACAATCCCAACAAAAACCCACATTACAATTGCAGCAATGTCCTTCAGGGCATGCTTTATTGTACCATTAACGTGCTGCTTGGGTGGTTGAAAGCACAAGGCCAACATAACACCCCTGAGGTAGTCTATTATGATGGAATAATGCAAGCCCTATTGTCTTAGTGCTCAGATGAATCACACAATTATCAAAGTAACACTTCAGTCACTCTTTGTTTTATTGAGCCTATTCCACGTGGTATTTCATAGTTCTACAGCAGTTTGAACCATTGTGTCTTAATCATAAATTACAACCATGGAGTAGTTTAATGAAAAATTTATGAACTTCTTTTTTGGCTAAAAAATATCTTTACTTTTTTTTGCTAGCTGCAACTCTTGCAGGTTAAACAGAGCCACATTAATTCTGAAGATGATGTCAGCAGGGCCTGTTGAGATAATTTAAGGACCCAATGTGTAGATAACAAATCTAGAAAATTGCTATCAGAGCAATGATCCTGCACTTTAATGCCTTTCCTTCAGTCTACATGAATCCACTGGACCCTTAACAGCTAGCTGTTAATGGGATGTCTACACTTGGAGGTGGGGGTTTGATTACCAGTTTGGGGAAACACACCTCTGTTAGCTAAGCATAGCAGCATAACTGCAGTAGCTTGGGCTACCCCCACACAAGTACAGACCTCCAGGATCTGGACAGGTTGGTACTTGGACAGCCCCTCCCACAGCTCGCCACTGCCTGTGCTACTACCCCTACACTACAGTAATTCCTCACTTAAAGTTGTCCCAGTTAATGTCGTTTCGTTGTTACGTCTTGATCAATTAGGGAACATGGTCGTTTAAAGTTGTGCAATGCTCCCTTATAACATCGTTTGGCAGTCGCCTGCTTTGTCCACTGCTTGCAGGAAGAGCAGCCCGTTGGAGCTAGCTGGTGGGGGCTTGGAACCAGGATGGACCAGCAGCCCCCTCTATCAGCTCCCCACTCCCCTAAGTTCCCTGTGCCCAACAGGCTATCAATTGTCCCTCTCCGCACTGCATGTGCTGCTCCTGCCTTGGAGCCACTCCTGGGAGACTCCTGCTTGCTGTGCAGGTGGGGTGGGGAAAGGAGGGCTAATGTCAAGGTGTCCCCTTGCTCCTGCCCCCTGCTTTCCCCATCTCCATACAGAGCAGGGGAGGACAGGACTCCGGACATAGGGAGCTTGCTGGCTGCAGCTGCTGTCTCAACTTCCTGATATATTTAAAAAGGCAGTGTACTTAGAGTGAAGTCAGCGTATTTAAAGGGGCAATGCACATCTGTCTCTCCCACACACAGGGTATGTATCTCTGTCTACCATGCTGTCTCCCCTCCCTCCATTCGTGCTGCCTTGTAGAGTGTGAGGCTACATTAACAACAATATGTTAACCCTTGAGGGCTCAGCCAAAAGCTAGTCTTTCATTGTGGGCTATAGCCCACGAAAGCTTATGCTGAAATAAACTGGCTATTCTCTAAGGTGCTACAAAGTCTTCCTCGTCTTATTTACGGATACAGACTAACACGGCTGCTAATCTTAAACCATTTAGCAGTAAGACATTCTCTGGGAAATAGCCAATCCTCTTCCACACTCTGACTTCACCACCTCAACCAAGCTTTGCAATCATCATTGCTGTGTACAGTATTAAATTGTTTGCTTAAAACTTGTACTGTGTGTGTGTGTATATATGTGTATAGTTTTTTTGTCTGGTAAAAATCTTTTCCCCTGGAACTTAATCCCCCTCTATTTGTCCGGTGAACAAAATTTCCCTGGAACCCAATCCCCCCTATTTACATTAATTCTTATGGGGAAATTGGATTCGCTTAACTTTGTTTCACTTAAAGTCGCATTTTTCAGGAACATAACTACAATGTTAAGCGAGGAGTTACTGTACTATGAGAGGTAACACTAGTGTCTCCTGGGAATCACAACTCCAGCTCCAACTGCAGACAAGCCTTAAGTATGTAGGCCTTCTAAAGAACAAATATACAAAAAAGCAGCTTCATAATAGGTACATCTCCAACAGGAAATGTGATAACAGGACTTGTAATCAAAAAGGTTGGCAGTGCTCGATATCTGAGCCCAATTAAAAAAAACATAATCTGGCACACTGCCATTACTACCCAAATTTTACATGGGTTCAGCAAAAGTATATTGTGTTTGTGGGTGAACTAGTTCCAACAAAACAAGAGCTACCCTGAGTCTTTTCCCAAATTCAAACAAAAGTTTTTTTGGGGGAGAGTCTGAGGGGATTCAATACATTTTGGTTAAATCTCTCATCTCCACCCTCAAATTTCATTATGTGCCTTTTGTTTTGAGTCTGGACCAGAAACTAAAATACCACAAAGGCATGTCTTATCTGGTGGTGTCATAAGAACACCAGAATGAGTGGAAGCTACAAATCCCAGAAATCTCTCAGGGAACCCTATTCCCATAAGGTTTATGACCCAATTTTGCAGACCCAAGGGCTTCAGAAAATAATCCTTTCCTTTGGCTGCTTATCCAAATCATACTGATTTTACCAATAGTGACTAGCAAGTTTTAAATTCTTCACTTGGATATTTTTATAGCGCAAGGTTAGATACTTATATCTTGCTGCATCTGCTGTATTTGAAATTGTTAGAAATAATGGCATATCTACTTCTGCAGACAATGGCATGTTGTGGGCAAAGAGCCATGTATTGAGCAGTACTGTATATGTAAACATTAAAAATGGCTGGTTGCATTCATAGGGCTGCTGAAAGGGCAAATGGCACAAGCTAGGAATCCCAGAACGGACTGCTTTGTGGGTTTGGTCTGTCTAGGTATATTTGGGGTAGGTGTACCTACACCAGAGAGCAGCTGTCTTTCTGTAGATTCACATGCAGTAACAATCATTTTACTTGACAATACTTGGGTGCAAGCATCATGCAAGTAGAAATTTAGCTGGTGTAAATTGGTGTAGCTTCACTGGCATCAGTTGATAAACTTCCCTACACCTGCTGAGGATCTGATCCTAAATGGATAGTTGGGAAATTCCAGAGAAGTGTTAGGCATTCAGGAGCATGTTCCATATTTCCAATATGTATGACTCAGAAAATCTCTACAGTTGTAAGAAATAAAAATATTAAAATAGTAGATATTTAAATTGGATTGCACAGACAGTAAGCTCTAGGAGCCAGATGTTGGGGCCATTATTAGTTGATTGTCAGTGCCTCCTTTTGAGAGGGCAGGATGCCATGTTCCCACTGTCTAGGTGATGAGTGGTGTAGTCCCTACTGAAATAAGTAAATCTCTTGACACTGGCATTCTTATTAACTATTGCCCCTTGTCAATGAAGCTTATTGAAAAGGCCATGCTGGAAGTGAGGAGGTGTGACCATTTGGTGCTCCATGAAGTGTGTTCTGAATCTCCGTCCCATTACTCCCTGACAATGACTTACCTTCTGGGGGGTTAAGCAAGAGTTCTCGGAATTGTGGTTGGGAGTGCCTCTATCAGCTGAGACAAGGAAGTGCAACAGTCTCATTGGGAGGGAGGGATAAAGCATGCATTACTTTGTGGCTTGTTCCAGGGCTTTATGCTAGCACTTCAAATGGGGTACTTTTAATTCAACGATGCCAGGAGAATACAGTTCCCAAAGTGTGGGCTGTGCCTGTCAGTACTTCCAGTAATTGAGTGGGGCTCTACCCCTGTGTTAATGCTCTGGGGGTAACTTCCAAAAAATCCATTTCTTTTGTTTGCCGTTTTGCTTCCTTCTCATTGTCTACGAGAGACTTTATGGTCTGCAAGCTGGAAAGAAGAGGATCAAGATTTTAGCTATTACTTTTAAAAAGTTAACAAACAAAGATATTGACTTAGTTGAAATTTTATCATTTTTGCCTTAATTGCTGGAAGGGAAAAACTGGTGATAAAACCCGGCCTTTTATTAATATATAAATAAATTATGGTAGTGGCCATTCTGTCTCCAGGAGGTAGGCTGAAAAACAGATTTCCATGGCTGGGTGACATTTACTTTTCTATCTGTCAATATTTGAAGGGTTTTATTACTTTGCAATGCCAAGTTTAAAATGAATTAAGTGGCTAATGGAAATATTAAAATGGAATTAATCTAACTAAATAAAATTGGTTGTCGGTATGTTATCCTCTTGGAAGTGACTTAATGTGTATTCTGAAACAAAGCCATTGAATTAAAATGGGTTATACTCGGAGTTTAGATGCTGTTAATTTTACTTATTCATTTTCCTTTAGAAACTTTTTTTGTCAAGAACTATCGTTAGGTCTTGGGTAAAGCTTTCAGTTAACATCTGTGATCTGTAGAGTCGGGTCTCAGTCTCTATGTACCAAACAAGGATATCTGTATGCAGAAGACACAAGGTTACAAATAGAGAGAGGATTTTAAATGCCAGCTTCCATGACAAAAATATTCTGTAATGGGACATAGTGATATCACAGTGGTAATTAACAGCTTATGCTGGTGGTATCCTATCACCAAAGTAGTTGTAGTAGGAGCCATTTGTGACATATGAACCATTTTCCCTGCCTTTGCAGACCATTGATAAGAATGGCAGAATAACCTTAGTTACCCACTGCATCACTTCTGAACTCTTTATTACCTTGTATAGATTCCACAAGCATTTCAGAGGTTGGGTAACTATTATTTGCACTAAATGGTGCATGGCAGAAGAAAGCTTTATCTCCTCATTTCTACTTTTGGAAAGAAAAAATACAAAACCTTAATTATGAATAGAATTGGGCTCTGGAGACAGAGGAATTTGCTCTTTCTGGTCTGCTCCTGCTTTGGTTGCAAATGGCCCCTCCCATGGAGATGAGAAGGGACCAGAGGTTAAGAAGTCTCAGAAGTTGAGAAGCTGGCACTTCCATGAAGTATCCCCTCACGGGGGAAAGACTTCGGGATTTGCAGAATATCAGCCATTCAGGAAGTTTCATCTGCTGTCACGGGGAGCTTTCATTGGGCTGTGAAAGTTCATTGCTTGCCCCACTGGTGACTAAGGAGGTCCATCCTCTTGAAGTTCTTGGGGAGGAGGGACCTAAAGAATGGCTCTGGGACCCAAGTCTATTCGTGTCTTTGAGGAGGGTGGATAGGATGAGTGTAGGCCCTGCCTCGGCCAATGCCCCCACCATGCTGGCTTCCCCCGTTGCTGTCTCTTTCCTCCAAGGGCCCTTTTCATACAGAAGGTGACTAGGGAGTTAGAGCCACACAGGGCTGTGAGGAGGAGGGATTCATTGCGGGCTTAATCTCTCAGAGAAACTCTCCAAGTACAGTTCTGGGAGTGGACAGGTACTTACTTATATATAGAGTTTTATGCATGATACTACTCAACTACCTACGGAATAATGTGTATTATTTCCATTTTGTAGATGGGTAAACAGACTGGGTAAGTGATTGTCTTTAAGAACCTCAGTGAGCCCTTGGAAGGGCTGGGATTAGAACTCAGAAATTCCCTGACTCCAAATCCTACACCAAGTCTGCATTAATAATAATAAAAAAGGATAGAATGTGGGTGGAGAAAAAGTATCGACGGAGCCATAGGCCTTGCTGCCTGTTGGGCTTGTGTTCTCCTGTTAGTTGATCACTTTTCGCTCTTGTGCTGAAGTTTCCGAGAAGTAGACCTGCTGATTGACAGATGCACTGGAAGGGCATCCATCAAAGCTGTGACTCATTCCAGAAGAGATCATGGAACCATAGGGTTAGAAGAAACCACAAGATCTTCTAGTCTAACCCCCTGCCAAGACACAGGATTTGTTGTGTCTAAACCTTCCGGGAGCAATGGCTATCCAGCCTCCTTTTTAAAACTTCCAGTGAGGGAACTTCTACAACCTCTTGGCAGTCGGTTCCATTGTCCTACTCTTCTTACAGTTAGGAAGCCTTTCCTCAGATTTAATCTAAATCTGCAGTGCTGTAGCTGGCATCCATTGCCTCTTGTTCTTCCCTCTGTGGCAAGAGAGAACAACTTTCCCCCATGTTTTTTATGGCAGTCTTTCAAGCATTTGAAGACCATTATCATGTTGTCCTTCCTCATCTCTTCTTTTTGAAACTAAACTTACCCAGTTCCTTCAGCTTTTGCTCATATGGCTTGGATTTCATCCTTTTGATCATCTTTGTCACTCGCCTCTGGATCCTTTCAGATTTCTCTCTATCATTTCTATACATTGGTGACCAAAATTGGACACAATCCTCCAGCTGAGGCCTACCTCCTGTGACTTGCATGCTATGCCTCTGTTAATGCAACCTAAAATTGCATTTGCTTTTTTTTCCCCCAATAGTGTCACATTGATGATCCACCACAACTCCCAGATCCTTCTCAGCAGTGCTGCTGCCAAGCCGGTTATCCTCTATTTTGTATTTGTGTATTTGGTTTTTCTTCCCCAAGCACGTCAAAGCATTTGTCTTTGTTGAATTTCTTTTTTTTTTTTTTTGTCTACAGCCCAGTTCTCCAATTTATCAAGATCCCTTTGAATTTTAGTTCTATCCTCCAAAGTATTGGCATCCCCCACCTCCCAGCTTTGTGTCATCTGCAGTTCTGATGAGTAGGCTGTCTATTCCTACATCCAGGTCATTAATAAAGATGTTATTTAACACCGGACCTAGAACACATCCCCGTGGAGCCCCACTTGAGACCTCCCTCCAATCTGACATAATTCCATTAACAGTTAGCAGCAAAATTCATACCTGCTACTGAGAGTGATAAATATTCCTTTGAACTGCAGAACTTGGCTTGCAGTGTCTCTGACTGAATAACCCTCTGAACTGGCAACACTGAGCCACTATCCACACTTGGAGCTACTATGAAAAGGCAAATAGCTGTTGTGACACTGGAGTATTTAAATACCACGTTAGGGCGATGAGTAATCAACATAGAATTTAGCCAGTAAGTGTTTTTCCACCATGGAAAGCGCTGTAGAAATTGGAAGCTAGAAGAAAAATGTTGTTTTAGATTAAAAATTCAAAATGTGGTTCATGACCACTAAGGAATCTGGAAACTTTCTGCTGGGGAATGTACTGTGCTGGATTTTCACTGTAAAACTTGTGTATTTACACAAACTTGGGATCACTTACACTATCCAAGGGTTTGTGACTTTACAAACAAAAAACAAAAAAAAGAGATGGCTCAGAGAATTTGAGAGCTACCCTCCTCAATGTCATCTGGGTTAAACTTCTTCTTTTCATTACAATTCACTGCCCATCTGCAAGAGAGGTTTCTTCCCCAGTCCGTATACACACCTGTCTCCTATGAACAGTAATGGTTACTACATATCTACTTTAGAGAGTAGACCCCCCCCCCCCAAAGACCTTGCTTTTGCAGCTCCTTGTATCCTGCACAGTAGGGAGTAAATGTGGGTTGATGCCTAAGGCAAACTAAGGGTATGAAATCAGCTTCAATGCATACAGCAGGAAGCCTCTAGCACCTTATATGAGTAGACTGCGTTAATAATAATAAAAAAGGATAGGATGTGGGTGGAGAAAAAGTATCTAAGGAGCCATAGGCTAACATGATCCTCTGCATAGCTCCTCCTTGCAGGGATTACCTCTTCTTGAATAACTGGAAAGACATTGTGGGTGTTCCTGTCAACCTGTAGCTAATAATGTAGATGAGGTGCTTAGTGATAGGGACTCCTTTGGCCAAGTCTTCCTACTATGTAGCTGTAGCTGAGGAGGGCCCCAGCAATAAGCTAATTAATGCTGGATCAGTTTCCCTCTTCAGTCCATGTCTGCTCTTTGCTTTTTATCTTGTGCTTATACACGCACAACGCTCCACATCTGTGCCGGGCAGCATTAAACCCAGCAGTATAGAACTATATAACGCAACTGCTTCAAACTAAACACATGCACTTGGCCTCAGAATGAGATGCAGCAAGTGGCTTTAATCCTTGTCAACATTTCATTTTCCTTTATGTGCTGCTTTGTACCGCATCAGCTCCTCCTGCCACTCACCCACCTTTCACTGACACTTGGGTGCCAGTCTAATAGCAGAGACACTTGTCATGAGATTCTTAGTTGTGACAAAAGGTCAATGGCAGTTGAAGTTAGAATTCATGAATCCAGGTCCTTGCAGATAAACAACTGGAGAAAATGTTGACAACATAACTACCTGTACCTAGATTTTTGTGATTAGATAGACATTGCAGAATGTGTAAGAAAAGAGGTTTTGTGGTGAGATGATGAGCTATGTTTTTTTATTCTTATAGTTTGCAATTGGTAGATGGAGAATAATAGACTTTATTGTTAATCCACTGGTGTAAAGGTGTTTGAAGGTTTAGTAGAGAGAGTCTGAACTGTATAGTAGTGAGAGTCTGAACTGTTAACCGTGGCTATTTGGAATTTTTGATATGGGGTCTCTAGTTACCTATGACATGGTATGTTTCCCACAGCTCTTATTTAATGATTTACTGTTCATAAACAGGAAGAATTCTTAAAGAAATAATTGGTCACTGAACATCTCTCATGGAGAAGAGCAGGGAGATCTCTGAAATTTTAGTACACTTAAAAACTCTTCCTGTCCCTCACTGCATGAGAGAATGGTTTGGCCATATATATATGGACCCCAGACTTGAATATCTGCAGTCCTCCTTTCTGACTAAGGGAGCAGAAAAAAATTGAATGTTGAGTTGGTTAGACAGCCAATGGCTCTCGCTTCTGTGACCTTTTGTCATGTCTGTCTCGAAGCAAAGGTGGTTGTTGCTGTCAGGGCCAGCGACAGAAATTTGGGGGCCCCCTACTCTGATCGTTTGGGGCCCCCCAGCACAGCTGGCACTCCCCCTCTCCCCCTCCCCAGCTGACAGCGGCCGGGGGCCCCCCCAGCCCAGCCGCCCCCCCCCCAGCCCAGCCGGCGCTCCCCCCCCCCCAGCTGACAGCGGCTGGCGGCAGCGCGGGGTCCTGCGGGAGCGCGAGCCGCCCTTGCTGGCCCCCCACCCCCCCGCGCGCACTTTCTCCCCCGGACTGACGCCGGCCAGGCTCACTGCTCCTGCCAGGGATACGCGCTCGTCCGGAGGAGAGCCGCGCCGCCTCCCCACCCCTTCCCCGCTCTCCAGGCCCGGCGACAAGGGGGGATGACTACAGGTACTGCTGTGCACTGGGGCCTCCCTAAAGTCCGGGGCCCGGTACAGCTCTACCCGTAGTACCCCCCTGTCGCCGGCCCTGGTTGCTGTGCTCTCTCCCCTCCTCCCCTACTACTTAATGCCATCTCATTTTAGGGTGACCAGATGTCTGATTTTATAGGGACAGTCCCAATTTTGGGGTCTTTTTCATATTTAGGCTCCGATTACCCTCCCACCCTCATCCGGTTTTTCACATTTGCTGTCTGGTCAGGCTATCCCACTTCTCGTTGCTCCTTTCTCTCCCATCAGCCCTCGAATGCTGTGCCGAGTGGCCAAAGAATCATTGTAGCCCTGTACCATGTATAAAAGATGTTGTGTGGGGTATTTGCCTCCTAGTATTGTTCCGCCCTGCCTTGGTATGTAGCCACACGGCTGCCACATTTTGCCGTGTTCTGGGGCTAGAATGTGTTCAGAGTCTCCGGGAAAAATCACTTGCTGATCCAGCATCTCTGCCCTTCCTTGCTCCCTAACTGCTACTCATGCTGAGCTGTGTTTAGCTCTTCACTGTCTTGTTCTCCTGTCATCTTCCTGCCTGTAATGCCTTGTTTTCCCTGAATGCTAACTGCAGGGTAAGTAATTGCTGTTTGTCAGCGCATGGTAGCCTACCTCGCATTGTCAGTGTTAGCATGCTGCTGTTGTGCTTGATGTCTGCACTGGTATTGTTTGTAGCCATGACTAGCTAGCTGGTCTTATAGTCCAAGATTCATAGTGCCACAACTCAGTGTGTCACTTTAGGCTCACATGTGCAGAGTGTTGTGGGGCAATTTGTCTATTTGCTCTTGAGATGGAGGGCGGCGGTTGTGGTGATCCAGCCAGCAAAATTCACTTCCTGGCAGTAGCCATGCTGTTGATGTATGGTGGTGTGCTGTTACCTGCCAAAGGTCCTGTCCTCCCTAATTATCAGGACTGCATGCTGCTGCTTTTTATGGTAGCATGGTTTCTTTTTCAGGCCTTGGCAAGAAGCTGCTGCCTGTGACATTGGCAGTGTGTTTTGGGGGCCAGTGGTCTGTAGTTAGGAGTAGCACAACAACAGCAGTGGAAAGGGATCATGTGGCCATGGAGGGAAGGACTGTTTCTAATGGCAGCTGACTCCTACACAGACTATTGCTTTTGAACCAGGAACACACCCATACACTGGTGGGACCACGCTGCGGGCCCCAGAACTTTTACATGAAGAGACGGACGTTCCTGGAGCGGTGTGGAGCTTGCCCTGGCACTTGAGCGGCAGAGCACCTAGATGAGAGACCAGTAGCAGACCAGAAATGTATTGGTATCCCCTTGTGGAAACCAGCAACCCCAGACTGCTGCAGATTTGCTGGCAGTCACTCTGGGCAACAGAAATGGTTGGTGCCGTGATCACTGAGGTTTACAAGGAAACTGATGCGGTGCCGTTCCTGAGACTTGTCAAAGTAGAACATTTTCCTGAAATTATTGGGTGTGGCTGCCAGAACATGGTCCATTTAATCATAAAATAGGTTGTTGTGATACCACTGGATTTCTTATTTTTATCCCTGCCCAACTGGTAGCTTGCCTTGATCCCCTTTTATCTTCTCACTGCACTGCCATCCAGTCCACTGGACCAAGCGACCAGCCAGCAGCGGCTCAGATATATCTTCATATAGATGAACGTTCCGCTTTTCCTATGCTTCCAGTCACGGGGTCAGCCCAAAGCTGCACCAAGATTCTGGTGTCTTCGTTTGGCCAGGTGGCTATAGCTGATACATGGATTTATCAAGGGGTCTTCTGTGATTTTTGAATGCCAGCGATGGGTGACGCTGGAAAAACTGCAAGTGTGATGACCGGACAGATCCGAAGGTAGACCACTTCTGGTCAGGTGTTAGAACACAGGTAGAGGGCAAGATCATAGACACAAATGGGTGCCGAGTGTTTTTCTGGGAAGGGATTGTGGGACCATTATATCTTGATTGTTGTGGGTTAACTGCATTAACCTCATGGTAATAGCATTCATTGCCCTATGACTCCGAATGTGGTGCGGCCTCGCCAGGCAGCACTGATAGCTGTGTGTGGATATGTGATTGTACCATGTTGAGGGGGCAAACTGGGGCTGAGCTCAAGGTTCGCATGCAGTGAAGACAAAGACAAGATCTCACTCCTGATCAGATATAGCTAGTGTACAGAGGTGACCAGATGAGCACTCCCAGCTTGAATACACTGTTCACATATGAAAACACCGATATTTGTGCAAACATAAGCTCTTCCCCAAACAGTTATAGAAAAGCAAATAGAAGCAGTATCTGGTCAGATTATGAATTGGATTTAGTGAACATGTTCAGGAATCTATTTCCCCCCCCCGGCTCTGAGCTTTATGAGCATCTTATTAAAATGCTTTGCCATGTTTGTGCTTGCAAATAAGTTTTATGCACTTAAACCATTGGAAGTCATTAATCCATTTGTGATCGTCACTTTCAAGGCAAGAATTAAGAAAAGAAATGTGGAGACTTCTCATTTTACTATTTCTCTATCTAATCACTTCAGTGCTATCTTTCAAGGTTCAGTGCAAAGGTGAAATAGACTGATACCACAAATGTCCTACATTATCCCTTGGATTTCATGTGTCACGAGCATAAATGCTAACTAGGAACATACCACCAAAGATGCATCCTACCACATTAGACAGATCTCTAATATTCTTTTAAATCCACATGCTGGTATTAAGTCCATTCTGCACTTCATTTGTGAAATGATTAAGTTGAACTGAGACATCACTGGTATTTCCACTATTTTTAACCTTTCATTGTAGTACCAGCTTAAATCTCAAATGGGCAAGTGACTTATTAGCATGAGAATTGGGCATTGTGTGCAGCCACAGCATGTTATCTATCAACAGACTCTTTGCAAGGGACAGTCTGAGCTCTTGGAGAATCACATGTGCCCTTGCATCATGCTTAGTTATCTTGCTTTGTTTCTATATGTCAATCTTCCTCTTGCACTCTCTCAAAATGAAACATGCATCTTGCAATCCCATCAAAGGCAAAACTAATATTTGTCTGCAATTTGCAAAATGATTAAATTACAGTTCAGCCACTTGGCAAGAGCGATACTGAAAGCCAGGTGACTCTAATGATGATCAGTGGTCTGAACGTATGTAGATCACATTGCAGTGAAAAGTAAAATACCACTGATGGAAATGAAGATACTAAAAAATATGCCTAGACCACTGAAAACTGGGTCCAGAATTTTTGGAGCTCTTCAGATACCCAAGTGACCCTTTGGGTTGATGATCAAATCTCTAACTTCCCCAGAGTCCTAAGTGACTTTCAAATGCAAGGGATATAGTACTAGGGTTGGCAACTTTCTTCTCGCACAAAACCGAACACCCTTGCCCCACTCCCTGCCCTGGTCCTCCTCTGAGGCCCTGCCCCCCCCCCCCCCGCCACTCCTCCCGCCCGCCGTGGCTCACTTTCCTCACACTCACTCATTTTCACTGCAGGGCTCCAGGTAGGTGGGCAGGCTCTGGGATGGGGCCAGAAATAAGGATTTCAGGGTGCGGGAAGGGGCTCCAGGCTGAGGCAGCAGGTTGGGATGCAGGAGAGATGATGGCTCTGGCTGGGGTGTGTGGGCTCTGGGGTTGGGCTGGGAATGAGGGGTATGGAGTGCAGGAGGGGCCTCCAGATTGGGAGGTGGAGGCGAGGGGTTCAGCGTATAGGAGAGGGCTCCAGGCTGAGGCAGGGGGTTGGGGTGTGGGAGTGGGTATGGGCTGTGGGTGTGGGTTTCTGGCTGGGGCTGAGGGGTTTGGGGCTCTGGGCAGTGGCTGAAGGGTTGGGGTGTGAGGACTCCATCTGGGGGTGCAGGCTCTGGGGTGGGGCTGCAGATGTGGGGTTTTAGCTGTAGGAGGGGGCTCCAGGCTGGGGCTGAGGGGTTCAGAATGTGGCGTGCGGGAGGGGGCTCTAGGCCGTGAGGCTGGCGCTGAGGGGTTTGGGGGTGAAGGAGGGTGCTTTGGGTTGGGATCAAGGAGTTCAGAGGGCAGGAGGGGGGATCAGGACTGGGATGGGCTGGGATCGGATTGGGGTGCAGGAGGGGACAAGGGTGCAGGCTCCAAGCGGCAGTTACCTCAGGCAGTTACCTCTCAGAAGCAGCAAGTCCCCCCTCCAGTTCCTATGTGGAGGTGCGGCCAGGCGGTTCTCCTTGGCCACAGTTCCGGGTCAGTAGGAGCTGCGGAGCTGGCGCTTGGGGCAGGGACAACATGTGGAGCTGGAGAGGGGAGATGCCACTGCTTCTGGGAGCCACACGGAGCCACAGCAGGCAGAGAGCCTGCCTTAGCCCGCGACCAGACTCTTAAAGACCTGCTCAGCGGTGCTAACCAGAGCCACCAGGGTCCCTGTTTCACTTGGCATTCCAGTCGAAAACCAAACATCTGGCAACCCTAATTTATAGTACTTTTAAAGGGTGATAGGGTCCAGAAGGCTATACTGATTTGATTGGTTATAACTAGTTCTCTTAGATTCAGAAATGAACCGGTTTGCCCATATGCAGTAGGACTTCTGGTTTTGTGTTTTGCAGTAAGCGGTTGGAAGCTTTTTGTGGTTGCAACAAGATGGCATGGCAGTTATTTGGGAGGATATTTGCTCATCTCCTGAGCCATCTTCATGCTGATTCTAATTAAATTGATGGCTTACTGGAAAACTGGAGGAGAAATCTTCAAGGCTGACCCAGGGATGCTGGAGGAAATTTGTTTTTTCCACAAAGGTCTTGATGGTTAACAATTCTTAAAAACAAGTAATATGGTAGTAAGTTTTAAATTTTAAACACAAGTAGCTCTGCCAAGGAAGCTGACTAAGCAGATTGTCCAGCTTCTGAATGAGACCCTTGAAGAGCTCACCGAGGCCAATTACCACAATGTGAGAGAGCACATCAACACCCTATTCCACATCTAGGCATGTCTGCAGCCCTAACCTTTGTGGCCCCAAGAGCCCGCACCAAACAACTTCCTTCCCAAAATAAAAGCCGCTTAATGGGCACCTCCTCTTGTGTTTGTTCTTCCCAAACACTGTCTGCTGCGACTGGCTACCTTCCTCCTGGCTTGAAAACAGCTCCTGCTTGCATGCATCTAGGGATGCTGAGCTGTCTCCCTCCTTCTCAGCATCTTCTCTCCTGCTTTCCTCCTCCTCCTCCTGCTTTGTTGAACTGGGCTCTAAAGTGTCTATGGTGGTCTTCGGAGTGGAGGTGGGGTTTTCCCCGAGTATTGCATCCAGCTCTTTATGGAAATGGCAGGTCACGGGGGTAGCACCAGAGAGGCGGTTTAGCTCGCAAGCATTGCGGTAGGCATTCTGCAGCTCCTTCACTTTAATCCTGCACTGTGGTGCGTCCCGGTCATGGCCTCTTTCCATCGTGTCCCTTGATATCTGCCCAAAGGTATTGTAATTCCTACAGCTGTAGCGCAGCTGGGACTGGACAGCTTTCTCCCCCCAAACACTGAGGAGGTCCAGCACCTCGCCATTGCTCTGTACTGGGGATTGCCTGCCCCGTGGAGGCATGATCACCTGGAAAGATTCACTGGGGGTACTCCATGCATTGCTGAACAAACAGGAAGAGGATTTTCAAAATTCTCAAAGAATTTAAAGGGTGGGTCTGATTGTTGGTTGCCTGAGGGTAAGGCAGTAGATTTCAAAATGATGACCAGAATGGTTAGAACAGTGGGACACTTCTGGAGGTCGATCAGAGTGCATTAATAGACCAGGGTGTCCACTCTGGTGCCATGGCACCAGAGGTGAAAGTAAGCCAGTACGCCCCGGTATGGTGTACAGGCAAGAGCCGTTGAGAGTGGAACGTACAGTAGGAAGATATATATATATATACACACAGAGAATATGAAAAGGTGAAGATTGCCATACCAACTTTGTGGCTAATCAATTAAGGTGAGCTATTATTAGGAGGGGAAAAAAAACCTTTCTAGTGATAAACAGGATGGCCTTATCAAACAGTTGACAATAGGGGGGAAAATTAGCATGGGGAAATAGTTTGTTTCCAAATTTAGTTTGCAAATTAATTCCAGTTCAGCAGTTTCTCGTTGAAGTCTGTTTTTGAAGTTTTTTTGGTTGCAGAATTGCCACTTTTAAGTCTGTTACTGAGTGACCAAAAAGATTGAAGTGTTCTCCTACTGAATTTTGAATGTTATGATTCCTGATGTCTGATTTTTGTATATTTATTCTTTTGTGTAGAGACTGTCCAGTTTGGCCAATGTACATGGCAGAGGAACATGATGGCATATATCACATTGGTAGATGTTCAGGTGAATGAGCCCCTGATGGCGGGGCTGATGTGATTAGGTCCTATGATGGTGTCACTTGAATAGATATGTGAACAGAGTTGGCACTGGGCTTTGTTACAAGGATAGGTTCCAGAGATCAATAATATCTCTTGATTAGTGAAAAACATAGTGCAAATTTGTGTGAATTTTAAATGATGGGTGGCGATTAAACTCTTTATAATCCGGTAGGTGTCTACACTTTGATCTATTCAAAAATTCTGAATCCTCTTACCCTGCCATTATGCCTCTTTTCCCAAAGTAATTGATACCAATTGGCCATACAGTAAGTGCTTCACTGGTCATTGAAGTGTCACTGCATGTGGAGTTGAACAATGCCACAGGATTATTAGAGTTTAGCTCAGGGACTGAAGCACACAATGGCAATTGCAGGGGGACTTAGGTAAGCAGGATGCAATGGCTCACATTAGATACTGGCCAGGACTTGCCTACCCTTGTGAAACATGCAATAGTATTTTATGATCAATGCTGGTGGGGGCCATAGTTTCTGATTATTTTTTTTTTAACAGCACTTGCCGCAGCACTGTGTTCTCTAGCACTGATAAAAATGTCTCAGAGTTGCAAACATTGGTACAGTTTGGAATGCCAGCAGTGATGTCTAAACTGTGCCCTTCCTATTGCTCAGAGATGGTTTAAATGACACTGTGTTGGCAGTGATGGAAACTTTATCTATTCTAGGGCTCTCCCCACTCCTCATCTTGGTGGACCAGTACTGGTGTTTAGCAATGACTGGAAAGTTCTTTGTACACAAACGACCTAGTAGAGACAGGACCTGCTTCATGTTTTTTCAGCCGTAAACAAGGAAGAATTTTAGCGTTCGCAGTGAAGTTAAACTTAAGAGGTGCTGCTAACTTTCCAAAAGGAATAATTGCCACACATTTTTAGGGATTTGGCATTTTGCTCTGATTTCTTTCCCAGTGTATTTATGAACGTGGCAGCACTCCAATTTTTATTAAATCAAGAAGTTGAAAGTGATTTAAAAGCAGCTAAATAAAATCTAATTTGCCATTTAGTAAGAATGCAAAGATAATTTTGGAGTGCTTTTAATGGGCTTAAAGTTTGACAAGAGAGCTTCTGGTAGTAAACCTCACACTACTTAAACCCTCGTAATCAAATCATTGGCACACTGAGTCTGCCTGCAATTGATCACACTGCCAGTAATTCAGCAGCACATTTCAGAAGAAGGTCCAACTCAAGCAGTTGGACAAAGCGATAAGTTGAAATACTGGCAGCTTGGGATTTTTACTCCAACACAGTCCTCAGCAGGATAAACCTTGCAGTTTGGGTCTCCCTCTATTTAAGGAGTTTATTTAATCAGACCAGATCCAGTTGGTATTAAAATGGAGGTAAAATATGACCATTCCTGTACATCAAAATGACAGCACACTTCTTCCTTTCAACATCCTGAACTCGAGAATTATTAGCCATGTGGGTATGACTGTATGCCTGTGACTCTTTAACCTGCCAACCTGTTAAGCTTTTGACCCCATTTCTACAAACACTATACTCATGTGAGTAAAGTGACCTGTGCTTTGATGTTTATAGGATCAGGGCCATACGAGGCACAGCGCACTCACAATTCCCACCAATGTCAACGGACTAGATGATAGAAGACATGGACTTGATTTCCCGTGGACTGTCATTGATCATGTACCCATGTCAATTCCCAACAAATGCACAATGCTGCTTTTTATATAAGTACCTTTTACAACAATAATTACAACAAGATTCTCCTGGAAATGGGTCTGTAGGAGACCACTGAGCCCCTGTGATACCTGAAGTGAGTTCCCCTTTCCTATGTTCCCAGGCCTGGCACCTGGCACCTCCCCAGGCCTGGCACCAGGTCATAGCCTCAGCAATTCTTCTGTCAGTGGTTGAAGTGGGGTAGTCACCCCGCTCCAGCCTAAAAGGGCTTAAAACAGCCCAGGAAAGGGCTTTGGCTGGGAGCAAACAGCTCCCAGGCTGATTGGGAAGGCAGCCACACCTGGGCCAGACCCAATTAGGAGGCAGCTGGCCCTGATAAAAGGGCTGTTAGGGTATGTCTTCACTACCCGCCGAATCGGCAGGTAGCCATCGATCTTCTGGCGATCGATTTCTCGCGTCTTATGAAGACGCGAGAAATCGATTGCTCGCGGCACCCCCATCGACTCCGGAACTCCAGCTTGCCGGGAGGCGCAAGCTGGAGTCGACGGGGGAGCGCACTGCTAACTGCCGCCGCCATGAGAACGGACGGTAAGTCAGCTGCAGATACGCAAACTTCAGCTACATGATTCACGTAGATGAAATTGTAACAATGAAGTTGCGTATCTGCAGTCGATCCCCCCTGTAGTGGAGATCAGCCCTTAGTTTAGACTCCATTCAGAGTCTCCTCTAGCAGTGGAGAAAGACAGGCCTGGCTGCTGAGGAGCTTAACAGGGTATCTGGGGGAAGGCCAGAGGAACTGGGGAGCTCTGGCCTGGAAGCCCCCTAGGCTGCTGGCCTAGTAGATGGCCAAAAAGGGGTACTGTAGTTGCTGGGGGCAACCCATGAGTAGGCAGCAGGCAAAAAAAACCCATTGCCTATGATGACTGGCTTATACAGACTGCAGTCGACCCCAGTGAAAGGGGGCTTGATGGTGACTGGCAGTAGTCCATTGGCAGCGGCAAGGTGGGGATAGTAGGTGGGGGTTCCCTCGGGAGAGAAGACCCAATGAGACTGTGGGGGTACTGCAGGGGTGCAGCACCCCAGGGAAGAGGGCACCGGAGTCCGGGAGGGAAATAGGGCCAGTGGCAAGTGGGACATGGGCCTGCAGAGGGTGCTCTGGAGGCTGGAAAAGTAATTCTCTGGATGTACCAGCAGGAGGCGCAGCAGGGTGAGTCGCTGCGCCATGACAGTGGTGTTTAGTAATGCATACAATTCTACACTTGTATGCAAGGTGTGACTTCACATGAATGGTACGTGTGAGGTCATGCTGTGCAAAGGGTGCCATTTTGAGCCCTGGCATATTAGTTTATTATTTTCACAAACTAAGCACTGCCTGACACCAGTCTAAATGCAAGAGTGCTGGTGGCATTCTGGGCTGCATGCCCTATTTTCCTCGGAGGATACAAAGTTGAGACTGCTTGATGAAATCTAATGATAGATCATCACATCAGATTGAGGTGTCCACCTTGTTTTTGACAGTCTTCCCTGACGTAGGCACTCATGGCTGTGAGCCACTCCAGACAGTGTGACAGGAACCTTGTGTGGTTTTTCCAGAACTAGATTTTGTTGAGCCCTGTGGTATGAATTCCCTTAATTTGCTTGAATCGATCCTCCTTTCCCCCCCAGTAGATGGTATGGCAAGGCTTGGCAAAAGTCCTATACATATATTGGCTTTGTGTTTAATGGAGATGAGTATACAGAATTAGAGGCTTTAATTTTATCGGTTAACTAGATAATCATAAAATGAAATCTGTAATTTATAAGGAATAAGAATATGAATGGATGAAAATCAGGGAATAATGGAGCACTAAGAGTAGAGATAAAAAGCCCAGCCCTGAATCATGTGAGAGTGGATTAAAGATCCCCCCCCCCCACTCCCCAAAACCCCCGAAAAGCTCAGATGGATCGCAACTGAGCATATCCAGAGCTTCAGAACAAATATCATGGGAAAATGGTATTTTAATAACCTTTTTCTGATGGCTGGTATTTCATCCTGTATTTGACCTGCACTTCTGAACGTTTGTCAAAAATAGTTGCTCTACTAAAATCCTATATTACTCACCTGTTGGCTATAGAAGATTGGAATAACCTATTCAGCAAATTAAAGCTTGGAAGCTCAGGTTTTTTAAACACTGTGTGATGGTAAGTGGTGATATTTGCTGTGTTTTTTTTATCAGTATATATTAAAGAAACCTTTGTAGCCTAGATTAATCCTTTTTTCTATTAACTATGTGCCTTCAAAGTTCACTCTGGCATTTTTCATACAGTTAATGATACAGGGTCAGACAGGAAGGAACAAACATTTATAAAGGCGTTTATTTAAACTGGAAGTGTTCACATTGGAAAGAGTAAGAGTAGCAATGTTTAAATCCATATATTTGATAAAATGGGCACAGCTAACTGTTTAAACGAATAGACCCTGGATGCAGCAAAGGTAAGTACGTTCTAACAGTCCCTGTATTTGCTCCCTATAAGTAGGGTTGCCAGCTTTCTAATGGCACAAAATGGAACACCCTGCCCCGACCCTTCTCAAAGGCCCCGCCCCAATCTATTGCCCCTCCTCCCATTGCTCTCTCTCCTGCACCCTCACTGGGCAGGGGGCTCTGGCTGGAAGTGCGGTCTCTGAGGTGGGGCCAGAAATGAGGGGTTCAGGGTGTAGGAAGGGGCTCTGGGCTCGGGCAGGGAGTTGGAGTGCAGGAGGGGTCTCTGGGGTGGGGCCATGGATGAGATGTTTGAGGTGCAGGGGGGGGGGGCTCCTGGCAGGGGCAAGGGTTTGTTACGTAGCAGCAGGCTCAGGGCTGGGACAAGGGTTTGGAGTGCGGAAGGGGGTGCAGGCTCTGGGAGGGAGTTAAGGTGCAGGAGGAGATTTTGACCTGGGGCAAAGATTGGGATGCGAGAGGAGGTGCTTATCTCAGGCAGCCGTGCAGTGGGGCTAAGGCAGGCTCCCTGGCTCCACGCAGCTCCTAGAAGTGGCTGGCATGCTCCGGCCAATGGGAGTTTCAGAGCTGGTGCTGGGGTCGGGGGCAGCATGCAGAGATTCCCTGATCACCTCTTTGCACATAGGCCACACTGGCCGTTTCCAGAAACTGAGCAGAGCCAGGGCAGGCAGGGAGCTTAGGACTTTTAACAGCCCGGTCAGCACCAATCAGATGCCTGGCAGCTCCACCTACAAGTTTGCTTGTGTAGATGAGGAAGTGTGATTTAGGGTTTATAGGACTGGGAACCAGAATCCTGAGTTCTACAGTAGACTCTCGATTATCCAGGATGATAGGAAAAAAATTAATCCTGGTTAATAAAATCCCGGATAATCACCATCCATAGGAAGTATGGGGAGGGGGGATTGGTTCACCAGCCATCCTGCACCAGGGGGAGGGGCTGTTGGTTCACTACCTGCCCTGCGCCCTGGTGGGTTTTTTTTTGTGTGTGCTTCAGGCGGCGGCAAAACCAGAGCCAGCCCTGTGAGTTATGCATATATATATATTTTTTGACAATCCTGGATAATCGAGAGTCTACTGTATTCCCAGCTGTGCCATGCAGTCTTTGGCAAAAATCTCTTAACCCCTCTGCCTCAGTTTACCTATTTTAAGTAGCTAAAATAAAACTAAATGGATGTTGAGACTATGTGGAATTATAATTAGTAAAGCAATTTCTGTTTCTTGGCTGACAGATATACTGTATAGCTGCAAAGTACTAGAGATAATTACTGCATTGTTTTTAACTACAGGTAAGGAAAACTGGATTTTTCAGTTGTATCAAGCCTATAGTTAAGCTTGCATAGCCCTTTCTATCATAAGGCTGGCTCCTTTTCCTTATACTTTAACTGTATGGGCTGACATTTTCCACACTGGATTTTTTTATTTTTTTTTTGGTAAAGTTTCAGCACAATTGGTTCAGCTGTTTCAAAAAATGCAGCTTGGGGAAAATGTTCTCTGTTAAATTCTTAAAGATGTTTTGACAAGCAGCTCCAGTACCACAAGACATTACATTTGCCAAGGATGAGGTGAGTCCTCTAGGGTCAAGGAGGGACCTTGCGCTGTCTCTGTGAAAATCCACCCAAATCTGGTTGAGTTATGAGTTCTGTCCATTGCTGTTTGTATCTGTTCAGTAGAGGTTTGGCAGTTAAATTCTCTGATGATTCATCTTCACTTTGCTTTAATGGTCTTGACTATGGAGCTTGTTATACTAGCAGTTAGGAACCCCAGGCATGACACAAACATGAACACAGTCCCTGCCTCAGCAAATATGGGATTTCCCACACCCTGCACAAGGTCCTCTGCTTGGATCTAGGGTGGGGGAGGCCCTGTGCTCAAAAACAATAAGCTAGGGAGGAGGTAAACTGAAGTCCACCCAGCAGAAAGGCAGTGGAAGATGAGTCCTGTTGTTTTTCCTCTGTTTGAAAGCTGGCCGTTGGTCAGGGAGGAGGGAGTTTCTGTCCCATCTGAAAATCAGTGGTGGGCTGTTGCTGCCATAGTAGTGGTCTCTTGTGTGGGTGGTCGCTATTTCCAGCATCCCAGATGAGGTTTGTGGTCACAGCGGGGGACTGGCGCCAGGAAGAGTGGTGCCAGGGTGAAGCGACCGACGTTTCCAGTGGGGTTGTATCTAGGGTGTCAGTCGGTGCCTCTGTGCTTACCACCGGATTTCTCTTCAGTGCCAATGGGTATCACTTACCCAATCTACACAAACATTTTAACCTCTGTTATTCCAGGAATTTCATCATCCCATCTGGCATTATCACTCCTACGTTGCAGGCCACTCTGCCCTGCTGGAACACAAGCTGACCTAGCATGCAGCTGACAGCTCTTAAATAGCTATTGCTTTGGTAATAAACAGAGGTTTCAGACAAGTCTAAAATCTGCATGTGGAATATTTTTTTTAAAACCCAGTTTAATGTCCAGTATTCTGTAACCAGCACGGCTAAAAACATTATTTTTGGAAAAGGCAGATTCACATCTTCCGAGCAGAGGATGCAGCACTTGGTCCCAGCCATGGAAGAGCTGGAGTGACTGCGGGTTTAAATGACTTAAATTAGTTCTTCTGTGAGAGTGTCAGTGTCAATATTTTAGAGACTTCAGATTCTCTCTCTCTCTCTCTCCCTCTCCCTCTCCCTGACCCCTGTACCATTGGAGAGATGGGACTGGATATGTATCTTGTGTAAACTGGCATAGCTCCACTGATGTCAACTAAACTATGTTGAGGATCTACCTTCTGGTCACTGCAGTACCTGGCTTTAGAAGAGGGATGCAAAAGCTATAAAACTTGTAGAAACTCTCCAACCTAGCCTTTCATATTTCATATACAGGACCCAAGACTGCAACAGATTTTATTTACTCTAGTTGGAATTTGCAGCTTTTTCATGAGGGGGTTTGGCGGGTCATCCCAAACTGCTGCTGATTAAAACCTTTACACCCTACAACCATCTATTCTATATTTAATCTACCTGTATTTTTAGCTCTTATATGGAGGACAAACAATAGTAAAACATGATTCCTTTTTGGGGCCCATGCTAAGCACCTTTTGCTAGTGTTGATGCATCCTTACAGTCTTGCACAGTGGCCAAAACACCATTTTTCCTAGTGAAGACAAGGCCTAAGAGAACAACTTCCCGTCTGCAAATTGCAAGGCCAGTATTGCAGAGAGAGACTTAATTCGACACCTGTCACCTTTCTCAATCGCCTTGTCTTGAACTTTTTTGGGGGGGACGTGAAATCAAATCTAGCTCAGACTTCTCTACACTCAGAAGGTAAAAAGGCTTTCTAATGGCAGGGGTTGGGGGCTTTGTACTAAATCTCCATGGGCTGCAGTTGTAAAACAGTGCTGAAGGACTATACTTTTATCTGTTTCAGTATTTCCAATTTCTTTTTTTTTGCTGATGTTTCTTTAAGCCTGAGGTGAGGTATGGCAGCCATTTCCTTCCAAATGGAGAGAAGGCAGAAAAATGGAGACCTTACAGAAGGCTATGGGAGGAAATGGATAGATTCTGCTCCCTCTCAGATCCCCTTCCCAAGAACAGGTGTAGGTAATAAGCAAAGTATAGCTATTTCAATGCATATTCTTGCTCGGAACAGTTTTCTACTTGGGTTTTTCTGCTTGGTAATTAACCAATGTTGGCATCTGTTTCTCTTTGATATTTGGATCCTATTATCATAGTATCAGAGTGCCTCAAGCTATCATGCATGTATTCTCTTCTCTCCCCTGTGAGACAGAGTGGTGCTATTATCCTAATTTTAAATATAGGGAAACTGAGGCACAGCCTAAATAGCACAGTGGAAATCTGATAACCTATGTTAAATTCCCGCCTACTCTACCAGAGTCCTGTGCTAGCACCCTGGCCACTGGACAATCCTTCCTTCCTGTCTGGGAGCTCATCTCTGTTGGTGTTGTTTCAGCTTAAAATGTTTTCCTTCACTGTAGTGGTGAAGTTGCATTGCCTACTGGCATCCAACTGTGTAGTGAAGAGGCAGCTAGGAACTGCATATGATAGATTCAACCCCTCCCACCAAAAAGCTTACATCCCTCCCCTACATCCTATTTTAACTTTTAGAACAGCACATTTTGTACAGTAAAAATCAATCTTCAAACATGGCACTGTACTTAAAAGCCCAGCTTTCTGGAGTGGGGTGGGGGGAAGCTAACAAACACAGCACAAGCAATTTTTTAGAATCCTGGTTGGTTATTTTTAGCTCCAAATAAGGCAGCCATGACTCAGTGACTGTTTTCTTTTATTTTTCTCTCTCTTCCCCCCCCCCCCCCATCCGGTCAGTTGTAAGAATTTTTTGCCAAACTTCTCTTCTCTTGCTCTGTATAAGTGGCCGCCCACCCTGAATTCTCTCAGGCCATGAGTTCTTGATAAATATTTTAGTTAGCTGTTTGTAGCTGTTCTGCAAACATTCAGTGTCCATATTAACCCTATAATGTATTTAATTTAGAAATGTTATTGAGCTGTGTTGTTTTCTAATACTTCATCAATAGATTTGCATATTATATGGCAACAGGGCCTCTTTCAAAGCTGACCCCATATGGGAGTGTATGTGGAGGTGGCTGCCCACCTAACCATCATGGGACTATGTAATACTGCCGGCATCCCTGGTTGCCATGACGCTAACAGGTAGCCAGTCAAACATTTCACCGTACCTCCAACCTTTTTCTTTTGTGGCCCTACTGCCTTCTGACCTTCACACTCAGAAGACTATGTTGAGCAGCATCTAAGCTGCTCTTAATGGAAGCCCATCCATGTTTGCGTTTTGCCCTGCTACACGAGTCAGTAGTGCTGAAAGACAATAGTAATTAAGTCTTCGCCCCACTCGGGCAATGTAATCATGTCTGCAGAGGAGTAAGTCACAACTTCAAGCTCCCTTCCATATAAATAAGGCTAGAGTTTCTGCACTTGCCACACAAGGCAGACTCGCTAGTGGGGCACAGGCTAGCATTGTGGGAAGTAATGTCCAAACACATGTTCAGTTTAACCTATAAGCTTTCTGTCATCCGGGTTTGTAAGCAGTGATCTACCAAGATCTTTTGATATGGACAGAAAATCTAGGGGCTTTTTATGCCATTTTCCTGGTTTTCTCATCTCTAAAGTTCATGAAAGGCTGAGGGCTTTTTAGGGCTGTCCTTAGGATTTATGAGGTCCTACACAACATTATTAAACTGGTGCGGTGCCCCTATGCCCAACAGCAGCCTGGGCCCAGTGCGGGGGAGGGGGAGGAGGGATGAGGCAGCAAAGGATAATGATATATCTGGCCCGCCTCACGGTGGTGGAGAATCACAGTTCCCTGCAGAGACCCCCGGACCCTCTCCCTCACGCAGAATGGACATGCAGAAGGTACCTAATTAAAAGCACTACATTTGGGAATAAAAAATGTCAGTCACTGTTTTTTTGATATGCCCTGAAGTTTGTCAGACATTTATTTGCAAAAACTTTTTAATAAGGGTGAGTCAGCTGTCTTGCTAAATACAACATAAAATATTATGGAATACATGATACAGCTCTTCTCTGTTGTACATTTTTTTAAATCCGTATTTCTAAACTGATTGTATATTTTGAATGTACTCTTAAGCCTTCATAATCATTCCAGATTACTACATATTTAACTCACTGAAATAAAGACATTATTTTAAATTAATCAGTCACAGAGATTTAGTGTGTTCATAACAATGTTCATTGCTTTTAGAAAAAGGGAACACTAATTTACTTTGTGTGATCTCCATAACAATAGACATGTTTATGAAATTTCACCAACTTTAAAAAATAGGTTTCCAAATATTTTAGGCATAACAAAGAATTTTATATCTTAGTAAGGTACTGATTTTGCTGGAGGATTCTCTTAAAATTAGTCCATCAAGATAGTCAGGAGTGTGTTTTTCTTAGCGTTATTCAGGAGTAAAGAAAGGGAAACTCTTTGTTCAGCTGTCTGAATGGAAAGGGGTGTTGTCTCTTTAAGGGCTCTCTTCAATGGCGGGGAGGAGGGGGAAGTGTGACAGGAGGAAGGGAAGGACAGGAAGACTTTGGAAGCAAGTTTTTGTGTGTGTGTGTGTGTGTGTGTGTGTGTGTGTGTGTGTGTGTGTGTGTGTGTTTTTTACTATAGTAAGTAAAATGTGTATTTTAGATAAGGGTGGTCTATTGAAGGATTTATTTAAAAAAACTATGTCTGAAGATCCAAACATTTAAGGTTAAAGATGATTGTGCATCTAAAAATCTATGCAAGGATTTTTTTTAGAGATGTGATTTTATAATCTTCACTAACTCACTAATGAAATATTTTTAAAGCAAATTTTGAACTAAGGTCCTGTAGAAGACTAACCTGTTCTGAGTAAATATTACAGTAATACACAACTGTTTTTGTCAGTGAATTCAGAAATGGACAGTATATACCTGGGGTTTGGCAAATGCCTGTTAAATTGGTTCTTTACCACTTGAATAGCTTTTTAACAGTTTCAATGTTGTGCTAATATATCTGGCAGACCAGAACACTTTTTCACTTTTAACTACTAGATCCCCTCCAGAGGAAGATGCATAAGACTGCAGCAGCCAGCTGTGGGAGTCTGCAGGAAGGGTCAGAACAGGGATAGGAATGCCCGGAAGGGTGGACATTAAGGGCTTGTCTCCACTTGAGCTGGCAGGGATCGATCTTTTGGTGATCGATTTATCGCGTCTCGTTAAGACGCGATAAATCGACCACCAGCGGCTCCCCCGTCGACTCCAGAAGTCTAGCTCGTGAAGAGGCGCAAGCTGGAGTCGACGGGGGACCGCGCCGCCGACCGCCACCACCGTGAGGATGGGAGGTAAGTCGGCTGTAGAGACGTCAATTTCAGCTACGTTATTAACGTAGCTGAAATTGCGTATCTACAGTCGATTTCCCCCCCTAGTGGAGACCAGCCCTAAGGGCTGGTCCTCACTGGGGGGAGGGGGGGGAGAGGGTCGACGGCAGATACGCAACTTCAGCTATGTGAATCACGTAGCTGAAGTTTGCGTATCTGCCGCTGACTTACCTCTCATCCCCACGGCGGCGGCAGGTGGCGGTGCGCTCCCCTGTCGACTCCAGCTTGCGCCTCCCGGCGAGCTGGAGTTCCGGAGTCGACGGGGGAGTTCCGGGCGATCGATTTATCGCGTCTTAACGAGATGCGATAAATCGATCGCCAGAAGATCAATCCCGCGCCACACGAGTGAAGACCAGCCCTAAGACTCAGTGGCACCCCAAATTTTCAGCTTCCCTATGCAGCTGCGTATCCTGTGTATGCCTAAGGATGGCCCCGGGGCTTTTCTATGGAGAATGGGATATTGCAGCAGATGTATGTATAAAATAATTACAATTCAACTGTAGTTCTACTAGCTTCCATTGTATCTGCCTCCTTTTTAATTTAGCCACTCCCCATTGTGTCCCAGATATGACATCAGGCTCTACCAAAATGGTATTTCTTAGGTTTGACATTTGTCTTGGATAAGCCTTTGAAAGAGTCTCATGCTGTCAGCAGATGGCTGTATTGCTGATAGCCTGACAGCTACAGCAAATGCATCCATCCTTTTCCTTAGCCTCTGTGAGGCCAGGGTCCATTGTTCATTCCGTAAGAGAGAAACAGAAACATTCTACAGTTAAAAAGATTGACATCACAGAATCCCTAACTGAAATTATCTCTGTGCTCCTTGATGCTATCAATAATGCCTATAGATGTCCAAATCTTTCAATACACTGAATATTGCCTTAGTGCTGAATGCCACCAACTCCTAGTACATCTAATGGGAGATGAGGGCAGTTGGCAGGAAGTGGCAGGATTGGGCTCATACTTTGGTGACCACAACATGCCATTAAGTCATCTGTGGTGGATATTGGGTAGATGTTAGCCAGTATCAGTTTTGGTTTATGATAATCCACCTCAGTCTGTCACTTGTCAAAGACTTCTTCAGGCTAAAATCTTGTTTGCACCTGCATCTATGTGCACACGCCTTTTGGTGTGCATACAAGTGAAGGGGGTGGGGAAGCGTGTGGGAAATCAGGCTCTTATGATGTCACTGCAGGAAGAATATTGGACTGAAGGGCTTGGTCAATCCTATATTCCTGCTTCGGCGCACTGTCCTGCTATCCTGCGATCAATATGAAAATTGAAAAGTGGATAAGGAACTAGTTGAAGGGGAGACAACAGAGGGTCATAATGAAGGGTCAACTGTCAGGCTGGAGGGAGGTTACCAGTGGAGCTCCTCAGGGATCTGTATTGGGGTCAATATTATTTAATCTTTTTATTACTGACCTAGTCACAAAAAGTGGGAATGTGTTAATAAAGTTTGCAGATGAGACAAAGCTGGGAGGTATTGCCAATTCAGGGAAGGACCGGGATATCACACAGGAAGACCTGGATGACCTTGTAACAGGAATAGGATGAAATTTAATAGTGAGAAGTGTAAGGTCATGCACTTAGGGATTAAAACAAGAATTTTAGTTATAAACTGGGGACACATCAATTGGAAGTAACAGAGGAGGAGAAGGACCTTGGAATATTACCGTATATACTCGAGTATAGGCCGACCCGAATATAAGCCGATGCACCTAATTTTAGCACAAAAACCGGTAAAAGTTATTGACTCGAGTATAAGCCGAGTTCCCCCTGCCGAGGTTCCCCCTGCCGAGTTCCCCCTGCCGAGGTTCCCCCTTCCCCGCCGCAGGCGGGCTGCCGAGGTTCCCCCCTGCCGAGGTTCCCCCTTCCCCACCGCGGGCGGGCTGCCGAGGTTCCCCCTGCCGAGTTCCCCCTTCCCCGCCGCGGGCGGGCTGCCGAGGTTCCCTCCTCCCCGCCGGACCAAAAAAAAAAATGTGCGCCCCGTTCCTCCCCTCCCCGCCGGACAAAAAAAAAAAAAAAAAAAAAAAAAAAAAAAGCCTCGCTCTCCCGTCCCCGCCGCGCGGGCGGGCTGCCGGGAGCGTCCCGGTTCCCCCCTCCCCGCCGCGGGCGGGCTCCCGGCAGGGACAGGACGGGTCGCGCCCGCAATGGCCGGGGCTCCCCCCGTGACAGGCCGCGGCACGGAGCCGTCGGGCCCAACCGCCCCGGGATCCTCCCGAGCCAGCCCTGCTACCGCGCAGCGGGGGCCGTTCCCCCCCCAACCCTCCAGCCCACCGCCCGGGCCGGGCCCTGCACTCACCCCTCCCCGGGGGGGGAACGGCCCCCGCTGCGCGGTAGCAGGGCTGGCTCGGGAGGATCCCGGGGCGGTTGGGCCCGGCGGCTCCGTGCCGCGGCCTGTCACGGGGGGAGCCCCGGCCATTGCGGGCGCGACCCATCCTGTCCCTGCCGGGAGCCCGCCCGTGGCGGGGAGGGGGGAACCGGGACGCTCCCGGCAGCCCGCCCGCGCGGCGGGGACGGGAGAGCGAGGCTTTTTTTTTTTTTTTTTTTTTTTTTTTTTTTTTACCGGGTTGACTCGAGTATAAGCCGAGGAGGCTTTTTTCAGCCCAAAAAGTGGGCTGAAAAACTCGGCTTATACTCGAGTATATACGGTAGTTGATCACAAGATGAGTATGAGCCGCCAATGTGATATGGCCGTGAAAAAAGCTAATGCGGTCTTGGGTTGCATTAGGCGAGGTATTTCTAGTAGGGATAAGGAGGTATTAGTACCATTATATAAGGCACTGGTGAGACCTCATTTGGAATGCTGTGTGCAGTTCTGGTCTCCCATGTTTAAGAAGGATGAATTCAAACTAGAACAGGTGCAGAGAAGGGCTACTAGGATGATCCGAGGAATGGAAAACCTGTCTTATGAGGGGAGACTCAGGGAGCTGGACTTGTATAGCCTGTCTAAAAGAAGGCTGAGGGGAGATATGATTACTCTCTACAAATATATCAGAGGGATAAATACCATGGAGGGAAAAGAATTATTTAAGTTCAGTACTAATGTGGCCACAAGAACAAATGGATATAAACTGGTCAACAGGAAGTTTAGACTCGAAATTAGATGAAGGTTTGTAACCATTAGAGGAGTGAAATTCTGGAACAGCCTTCCAAAGGAAGCAGTGGGGGCAAAAGACCTAGCTGGCTTCAAGATGAAGCTTGATAAGTTTCTGGAGGAGATGGTGTGATGGGAAAACATAATTTTGTCAATTGATCTTTGACTATGGTAACAGAGGGGCCTGGTGTTATAGGATGGAAAGTTGGAGGGGATGGGATCTAAGATGCTACAGAGAATTCTTTCCTGGGTGTCTGGCTGGTGAGTCTTGCCCACATGCCCAGGGTTCAGCTGATCACCATATTCGGGCTCGGGAAGAAATTTCCCTACAGGGCAAATTGGCAGAGGCCATGGAGGTTTTTCGCCTTCCTCTGCAGCAGCATGGGTCACTTGCTGGAGGATTCTCTGTACTTTGAAGTCCTTAAACCAAGATTTGAGGACTTCAATAGTTCCGATATAGGTGAGGTATATTGTAGGAATGGGTGGGTAAAATTTTGTGGCCTGTGTTGCAGGAGGTCATACTAGATGATCATAATGGTCCCGTCTGACCTTAAAGTCTGAGTCTATCCTGAAGCTAAACACAAGACTCTCGTTAACTGCCCTGGCCCTCCGTGAGGAATACATATTAGTTGCCTTACAAGCTCTGAATGAAGGTGACATCTTAAAAATAGACTCTTCCTTGTAAGTATGAATAGGAGGATTCCCTTGACCTTGTTCCTGTCAGCATGGTATTTAAAAATAAGATCCCGATTTATTTATAAGGTGCCAACTATAAACACAGCTGTGCATATGTGCTTGCTTGATTGCAGTGTGCATGCACAGCTTTGGTTATGTTGGGTGCATCAGAATGAAATTGTCCTTGTTTTAAGTGTCTCATCAAGTCAGTGGAGGCTTCTCAGGTCATGCTTTGCTAGTACCTCACAAAGTGCTTCCCAGCAGTACAGAGCAATATTGACACATTTCCCTTATTTAATATACTATGAGACCCATAGCTTTTAAAAAATTTTTTTTTTGGATGTGCATTATCCAAGAGATTCCAGTTATCAGCAGAGAAGATGGGTAAGTGACCAAAGAATTTGAGCTGAGAGCAAGGAAGAATAATTCTGATGAAGGCACTGGACTTGGCCTTATATCTGGGTTCGATTTTTAGTTCTGCAACAGAGTCACAAGGAAAAATCACTTAATCTCTGACTCAGTTAACCACTTGTAAAGTAGGAATTCTAACACCCTCCGTTCTTCCCACCTTTTGTCTTGTCCAGGGGTAATTGAACAATGTGTGTACTGAGGGAGCTGAGAGCCATTGAACTAAACTGTAAACCTTGTGTATGGTGAAAACTACTTCAAGCCAGGCAGTGCTGCCGCACCCCTACTTCCAGCACCTATGGTCTTATCTGTTTAGACTGGAAGCTCACTGGGGGCAGGTGCTGTCTTAGTACATCTATGTATGGCACCTCACACTGTGGGTCTAAGATTCCATTGCCATAATCCAAATTTGTAGGGTGCACTTCACATTACCATGTGCAGAACAAGAAAAGCTTCTTGATTTACTTGAGCAGAATCTATTTGTTTTAAACAAATATGCAATATACTTTTGAACCAGGCATTAGACATACATAGCAAAGAGACGTCCCTCCAGTCCAATCCCACACCAGAGGCACAGACCTTTCTGCTACTTTAAAATCTAGTTGGACCGGAATCTTTGACTATTCTGAATGCTGCACAGAAGGTGGCTTCCCGCTGAGGTTTCATTTAATGGAAGAGTGGAGCAAGAGAGCTGTGGAACCTGATGTTGTTGAGCTGGGCCCTTTTCCAGCTTTGTGTCCATTTCTTCTCTGTGCTCATGATACCTCACACCAGCCACTTAGTACAGATTGACAATAGAGATGTTGGTCTCCGTCACTGTCAAGATTACCAAGCCCTTACCTGCTGCTTGCACCAAACCATTGCCTACTTCCCCAGAGTGCCTTTTCACTCTGAGCAACGCTTTCCAGACCCCAGACATGTTTCATTAAATGAAAACAGACTGTGCAGGCAATTTACAGAGTGACAATATTAACAGGTACAAAATAAACCTGCCCAGTCAACTGATAAGGACAGCTTTGCTAGCTGGGCCAAAGGGCTATGGCCGAGATTTGCAGTAGGGCCTAAGGGGGGTTAGATGCCCAGTTTTCAGGCCCTTTGATGATCCCAATCTAAATGATTAAATGTTGTTTAAAAGGCATCCGTAACTTTTACATGGTAGAACAAAGTCTTTCCCTGTCAAAGTCGTTCACTGCTGTCCCAGTCTGTCAGCTTGGCGTTCAAGTCCAGAAAATCTTGTGTGGAAGCAGAGCTGCTTCTTCCCCATAGAGGAAAGGTGTGTCCATGGTCTGGATCTGGATATCTGAATCCTAATTTTGTGTCATTTCTGCATTGTATATAGTTTCTGTGTGGCTATGGCCTTGAATTAACGGTTCCCAGGGGAACTGAGGAACAAGCCCAGAAAGAGATTGTGTTTTGTTTTACATAAAGAATTTCCAAAGCTCACTCCCCTAGGGCCAAAGATCAGTTGCTCAAAAATTAAAAGATATTTTGGGAAAAGTTCAAGGATCCCAGGAGTGGGTCCTCAGAAGATAGGCAGATCCCCTGTTTTCTGATTAAACAAGATTTTCCTAGGATACTGACCCGTCAGTTTATATTCCACAGGCAAAGCTCACTAGAAAGAGAATTCCAGGACAAATCCAAATACAGTGAGGTGCAATTACTTTTGAGGGCCAGATCTTCAAAAGAGCTCAGCACCTACAAGTAGGGGAAATTTTCAAAAAAGTTTCATTCTCATTAAGGGCTAGTCTTCACTACCCACTGGATTGGCAGGTAGTGATCAATCTGTTAGCGATCGATTTCTTGTGTCTGGTGAAGACACGAGAAATCGATCGCTCATGGCGCCCCCGTCGACTCCAGCTTGCCAGGAAGCGCAAGCTGGAGTTGACGCAGGAGCGTGCCGCCGTCCGCCACCGTGAGGACGGCAGGTAAATTGGCTGGAGATACGCAAACTTCAGCTACGTGATTTACGTAGCTGAAGTTGCGTATCTGCCGTCAATCCCCTCCTGTAGCGAAGACCAGCCCTAAGACATCAAAGGGGGCAGACTTTCAAAAGAGTTCTGGATGTTGAAACCTTGGAAGTTTGCCCTCAAGATCATTGCAACAGACAGTTGAGGCCAGATTCTCCACACTGATCTCAGTGTGATTTAGCTGGTATGTCATTTCTGGAATTGAAGGCTATAGACTTAGTCCTTCACACAGGTACTGGGGTTCCTATCTGGTGGAAAAAAAATGTGTATAAGACATTAGTAGAAATAGTAATGAGAAAGACAGTACTATATAGAATTGAATCTACACTGATCTGAGGAAAGCAATGCTACTGCTCACTCATGGTAATAAAAGAACTGTGACGAGGGTTTGCAAATGCACATCTCAGCAAATACAAAAGCGCACACACACACAGACACACACACAGACACACACACACACACACACACACACACACTGATAGAAAGGTGCCAATTCATAATTCATGTTTCTGTCAATGGTTGGAATCTGTGAAAAACACTCTATGGGATACTAATGCAGATTTCCACAGAATGTCTGGCCTAGAGCCCTGAAAACAAATAAAGGACTCCAGTTTCCCTGTGTTCTGTTTCACATTCTGTGTATACACCCTGGCTCAACTCAGACACAGAAATAGTTTTATTTTAATTCCAATTTCTACATTTGTTTTGGTAGGATTCTCTGCTTTCCTTGCTTTGTTTGTGCGACTGAGCAGATTTTGTAGTTCCAGGAACAAAACTTGAGATTTTCAAAGCTAATGGGGCTTAACCATGCAACTACCATTAAAATTAATCTCCCAGTGAGGTATTGGTTTCATGCCTAAACTTTTCTAGCAGGCATTGGGGAGGGGAACAGTTCAAGATTTTAACTTACACTGGGAACTCAGAGAATTTTGGTTTGTGTATCTCTTGTTCCTTCCAACCGGATACCTTAAGCCATTCCTACTTTGGCTACTGTACATCTAAGACCATATGACTGCAGAAAAGATGGATCCTTTTGGCCCTATCAAGGCCCATTGAAGTTAGGGGACAAACTTTGGATCAGGCCCTCTCAGGACAGATATGGGGAAAGTTGGTGCAGACTTTCCTATACCTTTTTAGCAGAGGGTGTGATTTCCTGGGGGCTGCTGGACCCCAGCTCTGCCCCAGACCCTTTCCCTACTCCACCTCTTCCCCCAAGCCTCCACTTCCACCCTGCCTCTTCCTGCCCCGGCGCTCTGCCCCCTGCTCCACCTCTTTCTGCTCCAATGACTCCTGCATGCTGCTGAACAGCTGATCGCAGGAGGCACTGGAAGGGAGGGGGAGGAGCTGAACAGTGGGGCCCATTGGCAGGTGGGAGGTGCTGGGGGAAGGAGAGGAGCTGATCCATGGGGGTGCCAGTGAGTGCTGAGCACCCACTATTTTTTTTTCCAAAGAGGATCACCCCAGTATAGGGCCATTATGATGACTCCTATATCCAGTGCTGCAGTTGTTGTAGAGGGGCCAGGTTGGGGCTCTCGGCCTTGGATAGCCAGAGCTACTATAATGGCTGGATCCTTACAGTTGCACTTTCAACCCTTTTGAGCTGCATGTTCATTGACTGCAGTTGGGGACTAGGGCTAACTTTTAAAATAAGAACCAACTACACTTTAGGAATATGGGACTGCAAGCTGCTGAACATCTCCAGTCGAAGGCTATGTCTACGCTGGCAACTGAATGTCAAAACCTTTGTCTTTCAGAGGTGTTAACCATCCCCCCTCTCCTGCCTGAAAGATACAAGTTTTGCAGCGAGAAGTGCCAGAGTGAACAGCACGTTGGCAGGAGCGCTCTCCTGCCGACAAAGCAAACGCCGCTCGTTGGGGGTAGAAGGTTTTGTCGGCAGGAGAGACGACTAACAGCAGCTACACTGTGCGACTTTTAGAGGCACGGCTGTGGGGGCACAACCATGTTGCTAAAAGCTGTGTAGTGTAGATGTAGCCTAATGCTGAAGCACAGATACAGCTTTCCAGAGCAAAAATAAAAGGTGCCCCTAATCTTGTGGGACAGATTCATTTCCATGCAGTGTTTTTCTGGAGCTGTGCAGCAGGCTAAGGCCTATTCTTCCTAATGGGAGATCCAGAAACCTGGAAAAAAGCCTGCGGTATTCATCCAGTTAACTTAAAACACTCGATATCCCTGGGGGTCTCCTATTCTTTCTTTCTTTCTTCTTCTTCTTTCTTTTTTTTAAAGGGACAGTGCAAGGATTCTGGGTCCCAATGTTTATTTTTAAATAAAGGGTTTTACCAAAAGTGATTTTGGTTTTGTCTGAAATGTTCCGTGTAACATTTGCACCCAAACACTGCATCACTCGGATAGGGCATAGGAATCAGACCCAGAAATTGAATCTACACCACAAGGAAACTGCAAGCATCCTGTTCTAAGGCTCTGATTCTGCAACTGGATCTGAATGGGTAGATCCCCACACCTCTACAGAGTCCCATCAGAATTAGTAGGTCTGCCCTTGTGTAGCTGATGGCAAGATTGGAGCCAAAATTGTTATTTCTAGTGCCCGATGTTGTTTTTAGCTTTATTGCGTGACAGTGTTCCTTTATTTAAAGTTTTAACACACTGGATGTTTTAAACTGACATTTGGAGCAAGCACCAATGCCTCAATTTTTGGCTGTCTGTCCTTCAGGAAAAAAACCAATATGTGATAGTAAGTTAATTATCTAAAAACCTAAATTATTGTCTTAGTCATACACAACCCAAATTTGTCTCCTGCTAAGCCACCCATGCTACCATCCTCCCTTCAGTGTTTTGCAGGATGGAATATTTATTGCAGCAGTTGCCTGAGCATTATATATATAGCTAATATTATAAAATGTCTGTGCTGGGTGGGAAAACATAGAAACACATTGTCATGCACACTTATCTCTGCATTTTAAACACTTCAAACTTAATGACATTTGGTAAGTGAATATGTTGTTATTTGCTTAACAAATAGTCACGGGGGAAAAAAATACTGCATTGGATGTGGAAACCAAAGAACAATCTGCTGCGTAGCAGAGACAGCAGTTCTGAAACACAGTTTTTATAACTAGGGCTTATTTCCACTGGAATTCTTATCCAATCACTTCACCATTCACCTCACGCTTATTTAATAAAAATGTAAAAAAGCATTAGCTAATTTGAGACTAAGAGTTTTATCAGTATTTATTACCCTCTGACACATAGTGCTGCCCCTTATTGTTCATGCAAAAGAAAGACAGATATATAGTAAGAGCAGAAATGAATTTTCCGTAATGTGATTACAGTAATAAAATGGACTATTAGGTTCTCTTCATTTTTCTTATTTTCAGAAGATGTGAGCAACTGTGGTCCCATAAGGTCGTATATGTGTGCGCCAGGAACTCTTAAGCCAGGCCCATAAAAACTACTGAACAAAAATCTGTCAGCTGGAAGGAAACAAAGTCCTTTCCTAGAGAGCTTTTGCTTAATATTTATTAAAAATGTATTTAGCATACCAGAAGCTTTAAGATTGAATTTAGAAGAATGACCCAAGGAGGTGGCAGAAAAAGTTATATTTGGAGATACAGCTACGTACTGTAGACATACTGTAAGCACAGAATGAATCTCCATTACAATCAAATCAATAAACAGAAATATTGAAACTTGAAGCATTTTTCTTCAATTGTGCCAACAGAATGTATTTATAGGGCTTAAATACATTTTGTTGGCACAGTTGAAGAAAAATGTTTCAAGTTTGATTGCAAACCAACAAACTTATGGCTAGATACTGTTCCTGCTGAAGTCAATGGCTATGTTCCCACTGACTTCAAAGGGAGCACCGCTGAAGTGATTATCCATTGGAAAACCCAGTTGGAATCCATTTCCAAGAGACACTGGCTTGCACTAGAAGTCCCTAAGAGGAGAGAGATGGTTCTGGCAGATTACATTCTACCTGTTAGGAATATGAATATTTTTTATAAAGAAATATAGTCGCAGATTCACCAACACACTGACTTTTATGCATTGTTACAAAGGAGTTGTAAACCCAACATAACTGACTGGATAAGCCACCAAACCAATGTAAAACAACTAGCATACGCCTGTGATTCTAGTCCGTAGAGCAGGGGTGGGCAAACTGCGGCCTGCGGGCCACATGTGGCCCACCGGCCATTTTTATCTGGCCTGTGGTGCTGGTGGTCCTGCACTCCCCAGCTGGGGTGCCGGGCCGAGCGCGGCGAGCCACAGGGCCCCAAGCTGGGGCGCCGGGCGGAGCGCAGTGGGGACCCGCGCCTCCTGGCCGGGGCACCAGGCAGAGCCTGACGAGCTGTGGAGTGAACAAGGTGAGTGGGAGCGGGGGGTGGGGGGACTTAGGTGGTGGGGTTGGGGTGGTGGTGGTTAGGGTTGGGGGTCTAGGGAGGGAGCAGTCAGGGAAGAAAGAGCAGGGGGCCTAGATAGGGGGTAGGTTCCTGGGGGGAGGGACAGTTAGAGTTGGGGGGGGGTCTCTGGAGGGGTGACCAAGGGACAAGGAGGTGGGGGGGTTGGATGGGTCGGGTTTCTGAGGGTGGCACTCAGGGGGAGGAACGTGGGTGGGGATCCAATAGGGGGCGGGGACAGGCTGTTTGGGGAATCAGGCCTTCCTGACCCGGCCCTCTGCACAATTTTGAGCCCCCATGTGGCCCTCAGGCCAAAAGGTTTGCCCACCCCTGCCATAGAGTTTAATAGTTACCAAGCCTTTTGCATGAGGGTTCTAATTAGAGTGTTAACCTTTCACCCAGGAAATAACCCATTCTGGTGGCAGAGTCCATAACACACCTGCTGTTCCTACCCATTTATCAAAGTATGATTCCACTTTTGTTAAGAATCTGATTGGCAGAATGTCTTTTTTAAAAAAGCAATCCAATGCCCCAGCCCTCTGACTGGTTTATAGACCGATAATCCAACTGTTCAGCAACTGATAGCAGGAAGTGAGGTGAGTTCTTGACTTCCCCATGACTTCAGTGGAAGCTGCTACCTCTCTGCAGCTGCCTGGGTGCTCCCAGGATTAGTCCCCAAAGAATCTCACTGTGAAAGATAAGACTTCCCAAGGGAAGTAGGAGAAACTTCCACGAGTTACTTAAACCAAGCCTGGAAAGAGCAATGGAAGTTTAGTGCCACTGTTATGGTGGCAGCCAGAGGCTGCTACCAAAATTGGGGACCATTATTAGGCACTGTACATTCATATTGCAAGATTGTCACTATCCCAGAATGTACAAGTTAAAGGGACAAGACTAGTCCCAATCTGTAAAAAGAGGGTCCTATTTATTTCCCACCCTTTCACAGAATCATAGAAATGTGGGACTAGAAGGGACCCTGAGTAGTCATTTAGTCCAGCTCCCTGCACTGAGCCAGAACTGAATAAACCTAGACCATTCCTGATGGGTGTTTGTCCAACCTGCTCTTAAAAACCTCCGATGACGTGAGTCCATACCCTCCTTTGATAACCTATTCAAGTACTTATCTATCCTTATAGTTAGGAAGTTTCCCCCAATATCTAAGTTAAAACTCCCTTGCTGTAAAATTAGCCCCATTACTTATTTTCCTACTTTCAGTGGGCGTGGATAACAATTGATCACCATCTTCTTTACAACACCCCTTTGTCTGAGGCAGACAGATTAAGAGACTTGCCAAGGGTCACACAGGGAGTCTGTGGCAGAGATAAGTGAATGTAGATCTCCCAAGTCCAAGTTTGTACTTTGACCATATAGGCTATAAAAACTATAAACACAGGCTCTAAAATCTGTGTTTTGGTACATAATGAAAAGCTTCTAAGAATACATATGCCACTGGGGTACTGGCAGAGAATATGGTCAAAAAACAAACTTGTTCTGTCCAGTGAATTTTATAATCACAGTGTATCTAATGAGCTACAAATACAGCAGAATAAAAAAAATGAAACTTGTCTTAAAAATTATCTGCAAACTCCTTTCTTCCTTTTAACTGCTAGATGTTAACCCAGCTGTGTGTGGCACAAGATCTGTGCAACCTGAGGGTTGGGGGGCAGGGAAAGGATCTTTATACCTCTGTGATCTTGGGCAGATACATATAGTCCTCAGTGCATGTTAGAACATCCTCCGGGCTGCTCTTTGCAACACTTGGCAACAGTTACCAGAGTGAAGCAGTGCTGTGGCCATTTCTTTCCCCTATGCCCCTGACACTCCCTTGTGCTGTGGTGGTGGGAGGGTGTTTTTCCATGTTGTGGAACCTACTGATAACCATTTAGGACAGTTTTGTGGCTGTTTTGTGACAGCAGAGCAACATAATGGAGGCCTGTGATGGCTGGTGATTTAGCCCTAGGTGACTCTGAAAAGGAACCTAAACTCATCATTCACATCTTCTTCTGTCCTCCTCAGCATATAAATTACACTAATTTAGACTCCTCGCTGAATTTGATCCCTCCTTCCCCCCAAATCAACACTACCAAACAAACAACTTCCTTCAGTCTGAGCTGGGAAAAGGAAAAAGAAACGGAGTCTTGTTCATGCAGGTCCTTTCCTATAAAGTTCAGTCTTGTCTCATCCTTGAGTCTTTATTTCAGTAACTAATTAAAAAGCAGAGCATAAAGGATTATAAAATTAATGGGAGATCAGCTTTTCTTTGTACTACCTGGATATTTAGAATAGTGCGTCTCTCTCAGCAGAACATAAAAAAAATCATTAAACGAAAAAGGAGATTATCTTGCAGATTGAAAAAAGATAGAATGCAAAACTGTCAGCAGGTGAAGAGGGATGAATAGATGAATGTGGCCTAAATTATTTCTCCCCTCTTTAAAAACGAATGGAGAAATGTACAGTGTTCCCTCACAATTTACTGTTAGATGACCCCTGATCTAGAGCTAAAGTACTCTGCCTCCATTCCAAACTCCATTGAATGCCACGCTAAAATGAAAGAAAAAGGAATTTCAGTGTGTAGCTAAGAGCATGGATATTTTAGTCTATTATACTATTTCATATTGAATTTCCCTTTCATGGCAGGTACTTGTTTAGCAGGCAGGATCTTTAGCTCTCTAACAAATGCTACAATGAGCTAGTGATGGATTGTTGCATCGGTCTATTCTGGTCCTGCCTATTTTCAAGTGTAACCAATAGTACCTACAAAAATTGGGAGGGTAAGGCTGTGGGTGTGATTCTCTTTTTGTACACCAGCATAACTACATTGACTTCATTGGTTGTTCCTCTATTTCATACCTTGAACTATTTTACTGTATATTAGCCAGATTAATCTCAGTTTTCACATGTTTTGCAGCTTTGTTTTTGATCAGTCGTAGAAAAGTAAATTAAAAAAGTCAATGTGTTGAGTATTTGTCAGCTAAACTAGTTCATTTCAGTGGTTGAAGGGAATGATGCATGAATTCCTAGACAATACTTTCACCAAATTGCTTTTGAATTGCTGTGATGTCATCCAGAGTTAATGTGTCCATGATAAATAATGCATTAAGAAATGCTGATTTTCCACGGATACAGTAAGAAAACATTTTCCAGTTGATATCATCACTCTCATTTTAGTCTTTGCAGTATCTTTGTATGTTCCTTTTCGTTATTATAGTTTAGACAAGCTGAAAAAAAATCTTTGTTGCAAGACATCAAGACATTGAGCTTAATTTAATCATCAAGTTTGGAAGTATGTGATTCTGAAACTAGACACATGTCATGGCAAGTTACTAAGGACAGAAAAGGCTCCTTTTAGTCAGAATTTGGTGCATGAAATCTCTTAACTCAGAAAACCACACCATTAATGCAAATTGAGGCTGTGCCTCCTCATTGGTGGGAAACCAGTCTACATATATGGCCTTCGTGAGTCTTCTGTACTGTGAAACTAGATGCTTTGCTAGTGAATTAATTCATAAGTTGCCTCCGGGAATCTGTGCTAAAATCATTGTTACAGATAGTCCACCTGGACACAATACAGAAATTTGATCTTTCACTGGCACTTTGTTTGGAAAATGGATTAGTAGGATAAAACCTCAAACTTTAATATGTTTAATATTTGAATTCCTGCTATTTCTTGGTGCTTGTAATGGATCTGCTTGTAAATGTGAGAAAAGGGGTAGCTTTCAGGTTCCATTGACTGTGTCATATTTACAGATGGCTGCCACATCTATAAAAAGCATTCGGTGTGCAACCTTTTTCAGGTAGAGAACATGCAGAAGACACTATCTTGTCTCAGCAAATAAACGTTATGGCAGTAGGTGTCACCAGCTGGGATGACTACATAGTTTTAAATACTAAGTGTGCTGGAAGAAATGCTTGTGGTGGTGTTAGTTTTTGTTATAAAAGGTTCTGAGCAGAGAAAACTGAGAATGGCAGGAGAGTTGACAAAAATAATTAACTCTAATAGAGACCAGAGAGCAGAGTCGCATCCTGGGAACTGAGTATTGGTGTTAGGTTGAGATTCCTAGAAGGAAAGAATACCTACATCTCTGTTCTAGGATCAGCATATATATGCAAGTAAAGTTACGCTTAGAGTAGACTCCGATTCCATGACATTGATTTCTCTTCCATTGGAAAGCTGAACTGCGAGGCCTAGACATCTACTACCACTCTGCAGACGGGTGATGCTGGTGTCAGTACAGGCCACTGGTGTTGGAAGAAGGGGCATTAGTATTATGGAAATAAAGATCCAGACCAAAAGGGAAGTCCTTTGCCATCGTACTTCCTGCCTAGATGACACTTTAGACTTAGGGAAAAGACTAAATAAAACTCAGATTTTCATGAGAGAGAAAATATTTGTCCCTCGTCCTGTAAGGAACACCATTGTGGAACTCCCACAGTTCTGTGCCCTGGCTGGCAGGCTGATCGAACAGTTAACATACAAAATAGAGTCCTAGCTATGTACACTACGGCTTCCTGCCTTTTCTGCTCCATTGTCCACCATCCTGGACATCATCCCTTTTCTTGTTATGGCTTTGCAGCCTACAAGAGTTTCTACAGCTCTAGGGATGCAGGAACCTCCCTTTGTGGCACCTAGATTAGGAAGAAACTGGGTGTAGGCCTTGGGATGGTTTGTTGAAAACCACACTAAAGCCACTGAATTTGGAGACTGGGACTCCAAAAAGGGGTGGGGAAGAGAGGAGCCATGGCCCTGCGCTGGCCAGCAGAACACAGCCAGTGCTTCAGGGAGAGCACTCTGAAATTCTCTGGTGTATGTTCTCCAGGTACTTGTCCTGGAGCACAACAGCTCCACACTGCCCTCAATATGGGGATATGGCTTAAAAACTACAACCCAGCCTTAATCTTGCATGTGCCAAGATCTGCAGAGACCAAAGGCCATCTATTTCTTCCAGGAACCCTGTATCTCTTTGCTGGGTGCCTGTTCTTTCCCACTCTTGCTCCATGAAGCTGCCAGGAGCTCTCTTCCGGAAGTGCCAGGGACACTGGCCTTCAAAGTCCCACCAATTTGAGAAGAAATAGGCTGCCATTTCTACAGCTGCCTCTCCAGCCTTGCCCTTTCTTGCCCCCTCCCTAACATCAACCTGCCCCCCACCTTACCCTTTGATATTTCTCTCAAAGGGCTTCTATGAAAGTCACGGGAATGCCGAGATCTTGAGGAGAGGGCAGTTTGGGACCTGCTTAATCTTAGTCCCCTTTCCTACAAAGAGGACAATAGTCTCACTCACAAAAAAGACCCTTGAAAATAGGGATTTATCCAAAATATGCTGGAAGGTTATATTATAAACTGCTGCCATGGACTCCCACCAACTGGACAGTCAGCAGGGAGCATAAACATTGTCCATAACATCCTATGGCACTGCGGAGATCAGCAGATTAAAACAGTACTGCAAACATCGATAAAACAACTACAGACTTCAAATTTTATATATATTCTAAATGAACCATGTGCACAGCTTGTAGCGTAGCACTGCTGTAATATTAGGGACACCTCTCTGCCTTTGTTTATGACTTGTTCTGGTTAAATACTGAGTTGGGACCTCATGTGCAAAACTTGCGAATTTTTATGATTGATTAATTCTTGAAAAAGGACAGAGCCAAGGAAGCCAATCAAAGCTGTTTGGACTGTATCCCTAAAAGCTAGGCCATACATGTTTTAAGTTGGGCATCCGAGATCTGAAGTCACTTTGGATGATGATCTTCTTTGTTCCTGATGAAGATTTAAATCCATTCCCTGCATGCATGGGGAGGGAATGTCCCAGATTCACGGAAGTTACAGCAACATTTTTGATAAACTTGGAATAAGTTTAGAACAGGGGAAAACTGCATCTTCCTGGTTCCAGGGTCTTGTTCTGAAAAGTCTACACAACTTTTCTCGAGCATTTGCTGTGCAGGAGATGAGTATTTCCTCCTCTTCCTCTCCTTTGTCTTGTTCTCCTGCCTTACATCTTGGCTATGAACAAGGAATGACCGTTTGATTGGTTTCACAGAGTGACAAGAGTCACCTTGAATTGCAGACTGGAGCCTACGTAGCCAGGATAGCTGCTAGGTGCTGGGCCACAGACAGGATATACAAGGCGACGGAACAAGTTGAGGTGACGGGATCCCTGGGGTGCAGCCTGGGACTGTGGGATTTCTGTGCCCCCTTAACTCTCCAGCCTGGGCTGTCTCTCACAATGCTTTGCTAGTCACAAACAGCAAATCCCTCCGGGTGCTGTGATCACTCAGCACAACCACATGTGGAGCCCCACACCCAGCTAGATTGCATGAATGCTCCCAGAGCCACTCATGAATCTCACAGAGAGAGGCTCCGGCCAGATCCCCCCAGCTCCCAGCCTTGTACCTCAGGAATATACCATCATGCACTGCTCAAGACGATCAGTGCAAATTTATTAATTGGTTCACCAGTTCATCAATGGAAAGTGGACATACACCAGCCTTTGCAAACCTGAGCAGATTTACCAAACACTTCACGCAAACTCACTGGTAAAGATAAAGAGTAAAAGAAGTTCATTGACAGATAGACTGTAAGTGATAATAAGTCAGAGGCAAAAAGAGTGGTTACCAAAATAAAATAAAATATAAGCACGCAGTCAAAACTCTCAACCCTATTAGACTGGGTGGCATTTAGTTTGAGCTGTTTTTCTCACCCACTGGATATTGCAGTTCATAGTACACAGGTTTCACCCTTGAAACCTGGGCCAGTCTCCTCTGCGGTAGTCCTCAGTCTTCTCATGTCCTTGTTGCTTGCTGCATACATGGGGAAGGGGAGAGGCCCAGCATGGGCACCCTGTGTTCCTTTTTATACCCTTAGTCCATGTGCTTGGAGACCACAAGTCCAGGCATGTCTGCTGGGCATTGCTGAGTCCCCAGGCTAGACTGAGCAATTCTTCTGGTGTGGCTTTGTGCAAGTGAGTCATTGCATTGTATCTCCCTTGCTGCACAATGGCTGTTAATAGTTGTTCAACACCTGTCTGGGTTTTGGTTAGCTCCTTTGTCCTTGTCTCTGAGGATCTAATAACTGGGCAATTCCCCAACTCACAGCATGTTTTAGTGACAACCATACAACACAATTCTCAAAACAATCAGTTCATATGCACTAATGATACACATATTTAGATAGAACCATAGCTTCCAGCGGATCATAATCTTTCAACTGATATCTCACACAGCCTGCCTTATATGAAATATCACAATTTTATATATATATATATATATATATATATATATATATATATATATATATATATATATATATATATATATATATATATATATATATATATATATATATATATATATATATATAATGAATATGGGGGTTACAGGGCACTCCCCCTGAGGCATAGAGTGTCACGTGCCCCTTCTCCTCCCTCAATCCCACCCCCAATTTTTTCAGTCTGTGCCTATGATGGGATTATGGTTAGTTTGTCCTCTTTCTCTAGCTAACCCGTTCTCTCCTTTTCTGAAGGATCCTCCCCTTCCCCATTCTTTTCAGTAGGTCTTGCCCTTTTTCTCTAGCTTGCTCCTCCCATGTTTCATTTCTTCCTCTTTACATGAAGTTCAAAAGATGTGAAGGGTTTTCCTCAGACTCTGCTGGTTCCCCTATGCGTGGCAGCAAGCTTGCTGCTAACTCAGTGCTGAATGTGCTGTCCACAATTTCACAGTGCTGCTCAAGGTGGCAATGGTGATTCTGAACTCCATCTTTTTCCTGGGCACAAGGTGACAGCAACTCCCACCCACCACCAGGATTTCCCTACATGTCTGCTGTGAACAAGGAATCATGGAATAGGACAGAAAGGTGGAAAAGATTTCTCCATAGCATCACCGCCTCTCCTTTTTGCACTTGCTGCTTGTGTCCTCTCATAGCTGTGCTGATTTTGGGGGAACAGGTGGGTCAACCCCTGGAACTCAAAAAAGCTCTTTGTGACCAGGTAGAGTTTGGGGAATCAGCAGGGCCGTCCTTAGGATTTATGGGGCCCTATGCAGTATTATTCAACTGCCTGGCTCGCCTCATGGTGGCGGAGAGTCACAGTTCCCTGCAGAGATCCCCGTACCCTTCTCCATCACTCAGAATGGACATGCAGAAGGTACCTAATTCAAAGCACTAAATTTGGGAATAAGAAATGTCAATCCCAGGTTTTTTTGATATGCCCTGAAGTTTGCCAACATTTATTTGCAAAAACTCTGTAGTAAGAGCAAGCCAGCTGTCTTGCTGAATACACATTAAATATTATGAAATACATGATGCACCTCTTCTCTGTTTTACATTTTCTTAATCAGTATTTCTAAGCTGACATTTTAAATGTACTCTTAAACCTTAATAAAGTAATCATTCCAGGTTACTACAAATTTAACTCACTGAAACAGACATTTTAAAAAAATAATCAGTCACAGAGATTTAGTGTGTTCATAACAATGTTTGAGGGGAGGGATAGCTCAGTGGTTTGAGCATTGGCCTGCTAAACCCAGGGTTGTGAGTTCAATCCTTGAGGGGGGTATTTAGGGATATGAGGCAAACAATAGGGATTGATCCTGCTTTGAGCATGGGGTTGGACTAGATGTTTTCCTCAGGTCCCTTCCAACTCTGAAATTCTATGAGTCATTCCTTTCAGAAAAAGGGAACACTAATTTACTTTGCATGATCTCCATAACAATAGAAAATGAAATTTCACCAACTTTAAAAAATGTGTTTACAAAGATTTTAGGCATAACAAATAATTTTATATCTTACTAAGGTATTGATTTTGCTGAAGGGTTCTCTTAAAATTAGTTAATCAAATAGTCCGAAGTAAGGAAAGGGAAATTTTGTCCAACCATCTGGAAGGAAAGGTGTCTGTCCCTTTAAGGGCTCCTTCAAGGGGTTGGGGGGATAAAGGGAGAAACAGATGGACACAAAGAACAGGAAGACTTTGGAAGCAAGTTCTTTTTACTATAGTAATGAAAATGAAAATGTGTATTTTAGATAAGTGTGGTCTTTTGAAGGACTTGTTTAAAAAACTATGTCTGAAGATCCAAACATTTAAGGCTAAGGATGATTGTACATCTAAAAATCTATGCAAGGAGCTTTTAGAGTTGTGATTTTATAATCATAAATTTCTCTGACTTCATTACTTCAAACCCTTTTCTATTTGTGACCAAATGTCATGCATCATCCAGCCAGCCAACACCTGCCTATGAGAGGCATTCTTAGCATTCCCCATTCTACGTTTGGGGAGTCTCAGTCTTGCTCCATGTGCTCTGTATCCCTTATGTATCATGGCCACCAGATTAATTTTCAGAGATTTGCTGACATTTACATAACTCACCCAAGTAGAGCAGAAATCCTCCCTCCCTCCTTTCTTGGTGCAGTGTAAACCTCTGAGCCGAGTGACAGATAGTTTCCTCTCTGCTAACTCATCTCCTCTCTGGGAGTTTTAGCTTCTTGCAGTCACTCAACGCACCACATCTCAGTTGATTCAAAGGCAGGCTTGGCACAGGCCTGCCAGCTAACAGAGGGGAATTAGGCCAAGCGTTTCCACACAAGGGGCTCATTAGAAAGGAGAGCTTATAGACAGTTTCATTCCAAACACAGGAACCCAAAGCTCTCCTGTAAAGAATCCCCACTTTGCAGCAAGACACATGCAGGCTTTAAGTTTTGCTCTATTCAGCTTATAGGGACATTGAATATTGCTCACTGGTGTTGTTTGTTTGTCCATCTGATGACTTACGGTTTATATATATGGACAGCTGTAATGTCAGAGCAAAGGAATGGAGATTTATTTGTATCTTGCCCAGATACCTCTGACCAGGGCAGCACAAATACCTAGACAGGCAGAGCGATGACCTGTATCAGAATACTGCATGGGCAGAAAGAACCATGGGGACTCTTCTGCACTTCCATAAATAAAAGCGACAAAGAGTCCTGTAGCATCTTATAGACTAACAGATCTTAGGGATCATGAGCTTTCATGGGCTAAGACCCACTTCATCAGATGAATGTTGTGGAAATCTCCAGAGGCAGGCATAAATATGAAGGCAAGAAATTACACCAATTACCAAATTACCAATTGCAAAAGCAGTTTCTCTCTCTCCTTCACACCTCCAGATCACCTGCTGGAAGTGGGCTTCACCACCACCACAATTGAATTTACCTTGCTTTCTTGCCTGCATATTTGTGCCTCCCTCTGGAGATTTCCACAACATTCATCAGATGAAGTGGGTTTTAGCCCACGAAAGCTCATGATCCCTAAGATCTGTTAGTCTATAAGGTGCTACAAGACTCTTTGTCGCTTTTGCAGATCCAGACTAACACGGCTACTCCTCTGATACTAGACCCCATAAATAAAGAATCCAAAGGATGTTCCTCCATTTGTTTAAAGAGCTGTAGATAGGTGGGATCCCATTCTCACCAGGCAGAGATTCAGCCGATATTTACTTGTCTTTGGCCTGGATCATTCTGCCAAGATCTATGTGTGTGTGCGGGGGGTCCAGGTGAGAGAACAGGTCATTGGTCTTTGGGGTACTATCTCCTTGGGCCCTATGTAGTGTATTTTACTGGTCTGGGTGTCCATGGTGGGGGTGACTGGGTAGACAATGCACATTTATATTATAATAGTACCTAGACCAGGGGTGCCAAACTATGGCCCCCAGGCCAGATCCAACCTGCAAGCCGCGCCCCGCAGCTTCTCCCCACTCTGGCTGGTGCACTGGGTTGGTGGCTGCACCACGCAGCTCAGCCCCAATTTGGCTGGGGTGCTGGATCAGGGGCTGCACCATGCGGCTCAGTCCTGCTCCAGCGCTCCAGCGCTCCAGCTGGGGCGCAGGGTTGGGGCTGCACCACGAGGCTCGGTCCCCCTCTGTCGGTCCAGCTGGGGCACAGGGTCAGAGGCTGCACCATACAGCTCCTGGAAGCTGTGGCATGGCCCCACTCCAGCTTTTATGCGCTCCCATGGGAGCTGTAGGGGCGGTGCCTGCAGATGGGGCAGAGTGCAGAACCACATGGCCACGCCTCCGCATAGGAGCTGGAGAAGGGATGTATCAGTGCTTCTGGGAGATGCTTGAGGTAGGCGCCGCTCACCCCCTGCACCCCCTGAGCCTCCTCCCATGGCCCAACCCCCTACCCAGCCCTGATCTCCGTCCCGCTCTCCAAACCCCTTGATCCCAGCCAGAGCACCCTCCTACACCCCAAACTTCTCACCCCCAACCCTACCCCAGAGCCCGCACGCCAACCCCAATTTTGTGAGCATTCATGGTGCATCATACAATTTCTATTCCCCGATGTGGCCCTCAGGCTAAAAAGTTTGCCCACCCCTGACCTAGAGACACCATCTGATTAGGACTCATTGCTACCGAAACACCAACGACAGAAATGGAGAGATCTGTGGTTGGTGGCCCATACCCCGGCTGGGGTGACGGGCAAAGAGAGAGAGAGAGAGAGTGCTAGGCACTAAGGAAAGACTGTCTCCTAATAGGTGCTAGAGACAGTCCCTGCCCCAACATCTTCCAACCTAAGCTGACAAGACAAGGGATGTATAGTTCTACCTTACCTCATAGGGCTGTTCCAAGGGTAAATGCATTAAAATTTGCAATACTCAGATACCACAATAATGGCTAAGGACAAAAAGCAGTTGCATTTTAACAATATTATTTATCCACCAGTATGACACTTAAATATACAAAATATCCCCTTGTATCTTTTATATTTTGATGTAAAAGTGTTATAGCCCAAATTTCATTTCTGGAAGTGCTTAACCATCTCTGTGATATCATCATAATTAATGTGAGTCTTGGGGCTTATGAAAATATAAACCCACATTTGCTTTCCAGTCAGGTTTTCCTCAAATTCCCCTAGCACTAATAAGCTGAATAGGTACAGTATAAGATCACAGATGAAGAAACTTACTGTTAAATTGACAGCTCATGACAGTGAATATAAGAATAGGGAGAGCTGATCTGAATGACTAAAACCCACCTGCTTTGAGTGAGTAATTCAGCAAGGTATGTATTTAACCCTGTTAACTTCAATGGGACTTAGGCCCTGATTCAGCAGAACACTTAAGTGATCACATCCGGTTACTCATTTAGTTCAGAAATAACTCCATGTGTATTGCAGGACCTTGATGTTCACAGGTAATATATATCCTCCAAGCATGGGCTCTTTAGCAGGTGGAACTCTTGCATAAATAGGTCCCTGTAGACATATTATTGTATTTAAGACAGAAAGCAAAGCTAGTATTTTAATATTATGATCAATCCATTTGAGCTGGCAACACTATCTTGCCACCCGAGGAATAAATTGCACACAAGAACAGACTACAGCATCAGGCATATAATCCAAAAGAGATCCTAATTTATATGCTAATTAGCACAGATGTAAGAATTACAGGGTTAATTAAGCATCATATCCTTCCCACAATTTTATCTGCCATAGACAGAGAGAGGAGAAAATCAAGGCATTTCATCAAATGAACCACCATTTGTGCTGCTTCTGCCGCCCCTTTTTCTAAACAACCCCAATATGTTAATCATGTTCAGTCCAAAGGAACATCAGGGGTGTGAGAAGTTCTGATAAAAAAAACATTTTTGGGAAGATGACATGTTCTAAATAGACTGAACTCTGCATTTAATTTAGATTAAATCAGTTTTAGCTATTGAACATGAAATAACTATCAATTAATTAAGAACTTAGTCACTGAGGTTCAAAAGTTATGTCATAAGTGTCTCTCTTATGGCATCATTGCTAAACCTCAATATATTTTTAATCATCAATTAGTATTTAATTAGTGTACAAAATCCTGTCTCATTACATGTAAATTAAATCCTTATTTCAGGCTCATGGACTGTGACCACATTTTGGCAAAGTGGGCTTGTTTAAATGGCAGCTGCCAAATATTTTTATTTTTTAACCAGGGCTTTTAGGGGCCATGTCCATTGTTTGTAAGACCTTTTTGGAAACTTCAAACTGTTTCTCTGTTTAAAAATGAATTGGGAAGCTAACTTGACAGTGTTTTGAAGGAAAACTCAAAATATGAGTCAGATTCTTAGCTTCTCAGAGTTTATGCTCTGGGAAGCAGGAAGCCCCTGTTAGAGAACCAGCTATTCCTTCTCAGTTACCCACCTTGCCACTAGCTTAGTAAGAGTAGCCTCTGCTGATAGTAACATCGAGAAAGAGGTCTCCACTAGAATTGCTTTGGCAGCGCAAGCCTTCAACAGACTTAACAATATCTGGAAGTCATCGATGCTTCAGACCAAGACCAAGCTGAAGGTTTACAAATCAAACGTGCGTTCTGTCCTGTTGTATGCTGCAGAGACATGGAGAACCAACAAGAAAGTGGAGAGCAGAGTGAGAGGATTTGAAGGTAGATGCCTCCGACGCATCCTTAGAGTGCGCTGGGAAGAACACATCAGCAACAGGGAAATTAGCAGACGCACAGGTATCATCAACATTGTGGATGAGTTAAAAAGGCGACGATGGGGGTGGCTGGGTCACGTTCTTCGAATGAAAAACACCAGACACCCTAAGATAGCCCTTAGATGGACTCCACTTGGAAAGCGTAAGCGAGGCAGACCAATGGGTACCTGGAGAAGAACTGTGGAAGAGGAACTGAAGATGATGAATAAAATGTGGAATGAAATCAGCTGGCTTGCCCAAGATCGAGAGGCATAGAGGAGATTTGTTGGTGCCTTATACTCCAGTGGGAGTGAAGAGGATTGATGATGGGCTGCTCTAACTTGCACCAGATGCCAAGGTCTCCAAGAGACCACTGCTATCTCTGAAGGCAGAGCACCACACCCTGCCCACCTCCGAACACCCGCACTGCACCTCAGCTAGAGATTCCATTTTCAGAGAATTCCTCCCCCCCCCTCCCTGCCCGCCTGCCCTCCATGAAGAGGTGCCCAGTGTCCACTCTGTGTGGAACAATTGAACTGTGTTAAGACAGTGGAGCTGGGCAGAGAGACTTCTGATATAGAGGGCAACATTGATGGAGTGGAATAAGGGAAAACAGTAACTAGAAGGAATGGTTGTATAGTTCCCAGATTTTCTTTTGTTTCCAAGGTGATATTCTTGAGCTACAGTTGTGGCAAGAGAAGCTGGGTCAGTTGCCAAAGAGGGACAAGAATACAAAATTCAGCGTTAGTAAGCAATGAAGTTTGTTAGTGTTTTGGGTCCACCAGAAAACAAATCCCATGTACTGTTACAGATTAAGTAGGAATTGTAGGAGGATTCAAAAATTACCAATTTTAAGTGAATGTTTTTGAAATTAGACCATTACAAGCATAGCCCAAGTGATACTGTTGCAAGCTCAGGCTGTATCACGGGTTAAACCGTTGGAAAGAGAGAGGATGTATTGGACCCATTATGCAGTTTGTCACAGCTATCTGAAAAATCATAAAGCACCAAACCCATAGAACTCTGTCAGCACAGGAGTGATCCTCAATAGGAAAGTGCTTAGGGAGACCCTAAAAGGGGAGGGATAGCTCAGTGGTTTGAGCATTGGCCTGCTAAGCCCAGGATTGTGAGTTCAATCCTTGAGGTGGCCATTTAGGGATATGGGGCAAAAATCTGTTAGATGATGTTATTGTGGATCGCTCCTGCAGTGAGCAGTGGGTTAGACTAGATGACCTCCTGAGGTCCCTTCCAACCCTGGTATTTTATGAAAGGGAAATACTTAGGAGAGGTAACACTTCATACAGTTAAGTATCTCCTGCAAAAAGGGAAGAATTAGGACCTTAATTCTGTTTAATAAGAGAACCAGGGAAGGATATTACTGGCCTCCTCCACCTCAGCATTACTACCCTGCAGGGTTACCAAAGGTCTTGGTTTTACTGGAGATGACCTCTTTTTTTGGTCCTCTAATCTCCATCCAGGCAGATTTTTGAAACATGAACAAATGCCTGTGATTTTTCCTTACTTGTCCTTTTTCCAATATTGATTCTGGAGAACTACAATTCTGTGTGCCCTAATAGGAATGTGCCTGTTTACTTATTTGCCACCCTTACTTCTGTGCTGCTGGCGGTGGCACTGCCTTTAGAGCTGGGTGCTCAGTCAGCAGCTGCTGCTTTCTGGCCACCCAGCTCTGAAGGGAGCATCACAGTCAGGAGCAGCACAGAAGTAAGGGTGGCATGGTATTCCCAGGGTTCTCAAATTGGGGGTCCTGAGGTTCTTACATGGGAGGCTGTGATCTGTTAGCCTCCGTCCACACCCCTGCTTTACATTCAGCATTTATAATGGTGTTAAATATATTTATATTTATAAATAAATGTATGGGGGGGGGTCACACTCAAAGGCTTGCTGTGTGAAAGGGGTCACCAATACAAAGGTTTGAGAACCACCGGTACTGACTGTTGAGTCGCTGAAAGGGATCAGCCTTGTACAATACAACTTCAGGGACACATCTTGCAAAGACTTTCATAGCTACTTGATGAGCAATTACCCACTGCTGAGAAAGATACATTCTACAGAGAAATATGCATGGGCACAACAGGAAGAAGTGCAGTAGGAAAAGACTGACTGCATGCAGAAAGGTACATTTAAATTTGATTTACATTTATTTTTTGAGGCCACTACACTTGCTATTTATAAATGTTAGATGTCAAAGTAGAAAGAAACTGTACAATAGAAACTGCCACTTCTCCCCCTACAGGTCCTCCTTCCTCCAGCAGTGTCCTTTATTTGGGCACTTGAAATATGATAGATAACCCTAGGTATGTGGGAACTGAAAGTCTCCTGGCTGAGATGGGAAAGAGAGCACTCCTGAGCCGCTGGAGTAGGGAACTTACATTTCAGAATTCCCTTCGGACCTAGGAACCACATCTTCACATTAGTTTGTTTAAAAGAAAAACATTCCCTTTTCATCTCTGTTAATTTGATGCATGGTTAAGGCTAAGGCTTGGTCCAGGATATCTTTAGTAAAAGTCACGGACAGGTCACAGGCAAAAAAGAAAAATTCACAGAAGGCATGACCTGTCCGTGATACCGATGACAAAATGGGGATTTATGGGTCCCCTCGCTGCCTGAAGTGGGGCAGCTGTACAGGGGCTAAGAGCAGCAGCTTGCAGCTCCGGCTGTCCCCTGCTATTGTGGGGGCCTGGAGCTGTGGAGTTCCCCCACCTCCCTTGTCAGCTTGGAGCTGAGGCATACCCCTGCCCACAGCTGCAGTGGCCTCCAGTGTATAGGAGCTGGAGGGGTCTCCCCGACATCGCCACCCACAAGCTCAGGGATTTGCCAATGAGCATGGGGGTTCCCTGCCACCCACTCCCATGAGCATGGGGGTTCCCTTGCCATCCACAAGGTGGGGAGTTCTCCTGCTGCCACTGCCCATGAGCTAGGGGGATTCCCTGCTGCCCGCAAGCTTGGGGGTTCCCCAGAGCCCCTGGTCCCCACAAGCTTGGTAAGCCCCCCGCTGCCCATGGCAGCCCACAAGCTCAGGAGCCCCCATTGCTCGGGAGTTTGGGGGTTTCCTAGCGGCGAGGAGCTTGTGGGTTCCCCCCCACAATGTTGAGGGTTTCTCATGTCCCACAGCAGATGGGAACTTGGGGGTTCTCCTGCTGCCCCCAGCTGCTGGGAGCTCTGGGGGTTTGCCCACAGCATTCAGGAGCTGTGGTGTACCTCATAGTGTCTGGGAGCTGCACAGGAACTGCCAGCGCAGGGGATGGGAGACCCAGCAGCTCCCAACCACCGCAGGCTGAAGTCAGGTTGCTGGAAGTCACGGATTCTGTGACTTCCCTGATCTCTGTGACTAAATCGTAGCCTTACACATGATCAATCACACTTGCACGTGGACACATACAAGAAAGATTAGGGATGGGAAGGGTGAGGATGGGCCAATGCAGCCACATCTGGTGGCATTTTCTTCTCCCATTTGAATGGGCTGCTACTATGTGGCAAAAGGCATCACGTTTTTTTGAATTCCCAGCACCTAATGCAAAGCCCAGTTACGTCAATGGGCATCTGTCCACTGACTTCAATGAGCTTTTTGGATCAAGCTTCTAGGAAGAGAGTAGAGGATTGGAGTTCTTAGGTGTGCCCAGTGCAGAAAGACATGTACTGATCTATAATTGCCTGTGGAGGTGACTTGTGGATCAGGGCATTTTCCCCTTCTACAGTAAGCCTCATGAGATGGCCGTTAGTCATTTGAATTTTTCCCACACTTGAATCTCAGTTTATTAGAAACCAAGGCAAGTGGAGAATTTGTTTTAAATGGAGTGTATTTAAGATATTTCAGCTTTGTAAAAGTTTTTACAAAATTATGTGTTAATGTCCAGTAATTTAGGAAAAGTTTAGTTCTGTAAGTTTTGAATAATTCACAGCACTTTCAATAGCAGAACTAGGATTTCTTCAGCACAACTGTGTTGGCAAGTGCTTTATAGTGTTCACACTGACAGCCACATTTTAAAAAGAACTCAGCACCCAACAGCCCCCGTTTAGGCACCTAAATGAAGTGGGTACACTTCCAAAAGCGTCCAGTGGCCCCTGTTCTCAATGAGATGCTGGAGAGTGTTGAGTATTTTTGAAAGTCCAGACACTCCATTTAGCTGCCTAAACGTGAGCGCTGCTCTTTAAAGACACTCCAGTTGGTGGGTGCTAGCACTCTCAAAAAGCAGTTCTGCATCAGTGTCTCCAGCTGAGTTTATATTTGAAATTCAGAGAGCAAACAGCAAGGGGAATGAAAGCTAGTGACATTTGAGAATGAGTGGGCTAACTTGACACAATGGAATGAATGTTCAAGATCCAATTATAGCAGGGGTCAGTTAAGTCAAGGTGGCTATGGAGAATGTGCCATAGAATAATATTTGTAGCCTTGCTGAAATGGGGTTTTGGGCTTCATATTTAACCAAAATTGAAACACAAATACATCTTGTTTTTTTAAAAAATGGGAATAACATATTTGAATGCATTAAAACAATAAGAGATGACAACATAGTGATGTTATTGTCGTGACCTGGCTGGACTGTCTGAATACCAGTACCTACTGCAGAAAGGAGTCAAAACTGCTCAGCTGTGTGTGTGTCATAGGCCCCATAAACCTAATAGCTGAAGGCGGATCTCCATTAGCAGAAATAGAGGTCTGTACTTTCAGAGCATGCTGAACTAGTTCTGTACCCACCATGGGCATAAGGTTCTTAGGTGGACACAGAATAGTTACACTAAAAGATTGATCAAGTCACCTCTTAACCTTCTTTTGAATAAACTAAATAGATTCTGTTTCATTAGCCTCTCACTGTAAGGCTGACTTTCCAGTCCTCCAATCTAAGGCTGAAATAAGGATATAATTCGATTGTCTAACAAAAGTTTCTGATCTTAATAAAAATGGCACAAGAATTTTATAGTTTGGAACTTACCAAGCACCTTTCCAAATCATAAAGGCCAGCACGGGTTAAAAGGAGATTCAAATAATGAGTTCTGACTTCACTGATCAGGAAGCAGGGCCACTGTGGAGGGAGCATTACTTACCTAAACCACCAGAGAGGAGGTGGAAATTCTTCTCTGCTTTTAACAAAGGAAGGGGAACTGTGCTCCCTGCCCACCTTTAACTCTTGCAAATCAGAAAAAATGTAGGGAATAAACATGAAGTGGGAAATAGCATACAGGTAACTCTGGGGCTTCTACAGAGCTGATGAAGACATGGTCATTTTACATGATAAGCTGCCTCGCTTATACATGTGTGTTTTAGTATAGCTAAAAGCAAGGTCATGTATAGGAACCAAGAACACAGGGCACCCTTACAGGATTGCAGCATGTATTTGGAAAGCAGTGAATCAGAAATTAACTTGGGGTCACTGTGGATAATGAACTAATGTGCATCCACAGAGCCATGTGGTGGCTAAGAGCAAATAGGATCATTTGGATGTATAAACAGGGGAATATTAAGTAGAGGCAGAGGTGTTATTAGTACACTAGACACTAATGAGACCACTACCAATATACTGTATCCCAGGGGTCAGCAACCTTTCAGAAGTGGTGTGCTGAGTCTTCATGTCTTCACTCTAATTTAAGGTTTCACATGCCAGTAATACATTTTAATGTTTTTAGAAGGTCTCTTTCTATAAGTCTATAATATAGAACTAAACTATTGTTGTATGTAAAGTAAATTAAGTTTTCAAAATGTTTAAGAAGCTTCATTTAAAATTAAATTAAAATGCAGAGCCCCCCAGACTGGTGGCCAGGACCCGGGCAGTGTGAGTGCCACTGAAAATCAGCTAGTGGGCCGCCTTTGGCATGTGTGCCAGAGGTTGCCTACTCCTGCTATATCCAGTTTTTAGAAACGCACTAAAAGAAAGATTGGAGAGCTGGAAATCCAGCCTGAGTGAGATTAATGGAACTGAATCGATTTAGTTTATTGAAGTGAAGGTTAAAAGGTGACTTGGGTCACTCTGTAAAGTATTATAAAAATCCCACCCGGAAGTTATAGGCAGATGCAGAAATTACTGGCTGAAGTTCTCACTTGGGTCATGTAGCAGGTCAGACTAGATGACCATCATGAGCCCTTCTGACCTTAAAAATCTCTGATCTATGTCATCTTTTCACTCTCCAAAACACTCTCTAAGTCAGAATTAGTGAGAGGGTGGCCATGCTGGCCCCATGCTACTGCCTACCCCTCTATGTGGGGAGTAATCCTTCTGTGGGGTGCTAGGGCTGCTTTGCAATGGTGGGGTGGCGCTAAATGGCTGCAGTCAGGACCTGGCCCACTGTGCTCACAGGTCCTGTTCACAACGAACAAAGAGAAAAGCCATGGTCAAGGTTCTGATGTTCAGAACTCCACTCTCAGAACTTTTTCTAGCAGCAGCAGCTGTTTCCCAAAGCAGACACTGGGTTTGCTGAGGCTATCTGGCACTGATTAGCCCTTTTAAGGAGAGTTTCGTGTCAGGAATTAATTTTAATAAGCTATTTCTTCATCAACTTTGACAGCTAGCTAGTGTGGGGAACCACTGTATTGATAATAACAACTTTGCAATAACCAGCAATAATCCAAATTCACCCACCACAGCATAACCAAAACCACCCTAACCAGATAACAGGTACAGCAGCCTGCATTTACCACTACCACACAGAGCAGTTTTTCAATCTTAGGCTTGACTTCACAGAGATCTTTCATGGAAGACCCACCCCGAGGACAAACGATGGCTTTAAGTTACAGCAGCTTTGCCCAGGCTACTTAAAGGGGCAAAGTCTCTGCAGCGTTAAGCACTATTGACCACTCCACATCCCATAGAACCACTGCCCTTACGTTGGGCCTTAGGATGCAGTGTAGGGATACTGAAATTGGCTCTATGCTGCTCCCGCATGAGGAATTCTCTCCTGGCCCTTAGTGGCTCCTTTTGCACATTGCAGAATCTGGGCCCTTATATTAGCACTGCTAGCAGACCTAGACATCCTGGGGCAGATCTTGGCCCTCCATGCCTGCAAGGGAACCTGTCTGCAGAGTAACCAAGGTCATCCCCTGGAATAGTGGAATGGATGTCCTGACAGCTTGCAAGGGATGTTGTGTGGTGTGGGGCCCATATCCATGCCAAAAGGCCCAGAGAAGCAATGCTGTGTAAGAAACAATCAGCATTACACATGGTGTTGTATGTTGGGACATGATGACTTTGAAAATTTAGCTGGTGGTGAAATTCTAGACCAGTGCTGTCCCTGGAGAATAGTCCTAGGGTTTGTCTACAATTACAATGCTACAGCAGTACAGCTGTGCTGCTGTAGCACTTCAGTGTAGACACTCTCTACAGCAGCGGGAAGGGGTTCTCCCATTGCTAGACTGAATCCATCTCCTCAAGAGGTAGTAGCTAGGTTGATGGAAGAATTATTCTATTGAACTAGCACACTCTAGTTTGGCCTGTTGTTAGGCCAAAATAGCTACATCTCTCCCCCTGAGAGATGTGACTATGCCAATGAAAGTTTTCGGTGGGCACCAGCCCATATTTGAGAAAGAGAGTTCACTGTGCAACCACTGGCTTCCAAAGTGACGTGTAGATTACAGAATCTACTGCTCAAACTCCCAGTACTGTCACATGTGACAAATTCACTTTCTTCAAAAGAGTTAATGGCAGGGAGAAAAATACAGAATTGAAAATCCTTAGCCACTGGACAGAAAGGCAGGGTGGAGTAGAAAGATAAGAGAATGGCACCCTAGGGCAATAGGAGATTCAAGGCATAGCAGATTAAATCTCACACAGTCTTTTTCCATCAGCACTTTAGAGCTCACAAACATTTATCTACTCATTTTATAGTGTTCACAGTCACTTCTCATCAGAACCCGCCCTTAATCCAGCCACTTTAATGTTAATCAAATATTGATCTCTGCTGAAGTCAATAAATACCGTTATTGACTAAGATTTTTAGTCTACGAATAAACACAATTAGAAGAGTCTTTCATTATAAAAAGGTGGCAGAGTGGAAAGAGACTGGCAGGTAATTGATTCAGTTGGAATTAATTTTAATAATCACATGTCCTCTGGCGTTACTGTAAATAGCACACGTATTTCCCAGAACCGCCTTCAAAATAGGTGGCCAGTATATAATTTTATATTCAGTAAAATTAAGCTTCTCAGGTATTAAAATGATATAGAGCAATAAATAGTTATGAGGAGGCACCAGGTTTTCCTCTCTGTAAATCACAGAGAACTGATTTGACACTTTCACTGGCTCCTGAAAAACAGCTGACCATCATCTCTGGTTGTTTATTATTTATACTGCTAAGGGGTCCCAGGAGCAATCAGGATTCCCATCGTGCTACGTGCTGCATGTACACGTAGTGAGAGATGACCCCTGCCTCAAGAAGACAGAGTGTTACCCCACTGTTAAGAAACTGAGGCACTAAGATTATATGACTTCTCCTAAATCAGACAGGAAGTCTGTGGCAGAACCAGGAAATAACCCCAGCACTGCCTTAATCACAGCTCCACCCTTTTTCCAGTGCAGCTTTTCCGTCATTAGACAAACACCTGTCAGGAATAGAGTAGATAATATTTAGTTCAGCCATGAGGCAGGGGACTGGACTACTGGATGACCTCTCAAGGTCCCTTCCAGTCCTCTGATTCTATGATCATCAGGGATCTTACACCTCACGTCATTGCCTCTTGGAAACGGACGTACCCCTAAAGTCCTCACTCCACAAGGAATGAGGACAAGGGAGGACTTGCCTAGCCTCTTCTCTCTGCCCCTATATGCTAGCTACTGTTGCCGTATTGCCAAATGCCATATTGTTGCCATTTCACATATAGGGAAAAATAAGGCAGAGGTGAAATGACTTAGCTAGTATCATATGAAGTCAGGGCAGAGCCAGGACTAGAACCCAGTTTACCCAAATAACTTCCCCTGTAATTTAACCACTAGGCCTTTGTTGTCCTTAATCTTGCCCTTTAGGCTTGGAGAGGAGGGTAAGTTTCCTGGTCCAAGCAGCATCCCATTCTCCAGGTTGCTTGAATGGAGAATGTTGCTTGAATGTGACCAAAACCCAGGACCATTCGTTGCCATGCTTTGTGCTGCAGTGATTCCAGGCTACTTGCTACTGGCTTGGCGTGGTAAAGTGTCCTATCATGGAGGATGGAATAAGACAGTCCTCCCCAGAAACCTTCTGCAAAGGCTTACAGAGGACCTCCAAGAGAGCTTCAGGGAGATGTCCCTGGAGAATTCCCACTCCATCCCCAGACACATTAACAGACTTTTCCAGTAGTTGTACTGGCTGCTAATGCATCCCAAGTCTTCAGGGAAAATGAAACTGTAAACACAATTGTTTTTAAACCCTGTAGTGTATTTACAAAGGTGCACTCAGCAGAGGTGCCTTCTCTGGCTTCAGTGTCTCGGAACCTGCCTTGGGAGGGTATTGGGTCCTGGACAGGGCCGGCGACAGGGGGTTACAACGGTTACAGCTGGTGAAGTCCGGGCCTGGTACTCAGCTGTACCCCCTTGTCGCCGGGGCTGTGAGCAAGGCGCGGCTCCAGGCAGCCGCTGCAGCACTCACCAGCCCCTTCCCCCGGCACCCAGCATCCTCCCCCCGTCTCCCTTTGCTTCTCCCGGCGGGGCCACGCGGCCGCAGCGCATGCGGGGGTTGGGACCCGCGGGAGGTAGGAGACCGGCGTGGGGGGGGGGGCGCGGGCGGCGGGAGACTGGCGGGGGGGCCCGTGGGCAGCGGGAGACTGGCGGGGGGGGGGGCCCGTGGGCGGCGGGAGACTGGCGGGGGGGGGCCCCGTGGGCGGCGGGAGACTGGCGGGGGGCCCCGTGGGCGGCGGGAGACTGGCGGGGGGGCCCCGTGGGCGGCGGGAGACCGGGGGAGGGGGCCCGGCGTGCGGCGGGAGACCGGGGGGGGGTCGTACGATCTGCCGTTTGGGGCCCCAAAATTCCTGTCGCCGGCCCTGGTCCTGGATGATGAAAAGGTCCTGGCTGCTGGGGAGAACAGATTCTCCGCTTGCCTGCTGTGCATTCTTCTCCTCCTCTTCCTCGTCCACAAAATCCTACTCCCTGTTGCGTGAGACTCCCCCCTTGGAGGTGTCCATGGACAATGGTGGGGAGTGGTAGGGACCGCTCCTAGAATGGCATGCAGCTGATCATAGTAGCAGCACGTATGGGGCTCTGACCCAGAGGGACTGTTTACCTTCTTTGTCTTTTGGTAGGCTGGCCTGAGCTCCTTAACTTTCACATGGCACTGCTGGGTGTTCCTGTTATAGCCTCTGTCCAACATGCCCTGGGCAATTTTGGCATATATATATTAGCATTTCTTCTTTTTGAGCGGAGTTTGGCCTGCAGAGAATCTACAGCGATCAAATCTAGTGTCTCTCCGTGCTGGAGCCCGTTTGCGATTCTGGGACTGCATGGTCACCTGTGCTGCTGTGCTTGCCACGCTGACCAAACAGGAAATGAAATTCAGCTTTCCTGTGCATCTGAATTGAAAGTGCTGTCCAGAGTGGTCACACTGGAGCACTCTGGGATAGCTCCTGGAGGCCAATACCTTTGAACTGGGTCTACACTACCCCAAATTTGACCCAGCAAGGTTGATTTTAGCCCTAATCCCCTCGCCAGGGAGGAGTACAGCAGTTGATTTTAAGAGCCCTTTAGGTTGACAGAATGCAGTTGGTTGTGTAGACGCATTGAGTATAAAATCGACCTAACGTGGCTAAATTCAACCTAACCTCATAGTATAGACCAGGGCTAAAAAGCTTACAGCTGTCATTCTGCACCTTGCTATCAGGCACAATGTTCAGAGTCAAAATAAGAAGAGTACAGTAGTTTCTTCTCCTTCTAGGGCAGACTGATACAGACATTCATGTGCCTGCAACCTTTGGGGTTCCAGAATGTACAAGGGCCAGTCTTATGCTCTTGGGGCTTGTCCTCACTGGGGGGTGGGGAGGATCGACAGCAGATACGCAACTTCAGCTATGGAATCACATAGCTGAAGTTTGCGTATCTGCCGCCGACTTACCGCTCGTCCCCACGACGGCGGCAGTCGGCGGCGCACTCCCCCATCGACTCCAACTTGCGCCTCCTGGCGCGCTGGAGTTCCGGAGTCGACGGGGGAGCCGCGGGCGATCGATTTATCGCATCTTAGCGAGATGCGATAAATGGATCGCCAGAAGATCGATCTCGGAGCAGCCTTGTGGAGACCAGCCCTTAGTTACAGCAGTCTAATTCCAAAGCAACTCTACTGTCATAAATAGTTACTCTGGATTTAGGCAAGAACATAATTTGGCCCCTACTCTCCCCCCTGGTGTGCTGGATTTGACATTGCCCCCCACCACCCCCAAGAGCAGGGAGAATTTTAAAACATTAGTTGCACATCCAATGTCTATTTATCTGCAGAAATAAATAATGAGAAGTGGGAACAGGGAAGGAACACACTCATCTGGCAAGCTTCAGACAGGATTGTTACACTTCAAAAATAAGTTAGTAGTTCTCATCTTAGTATAATAGAAATACTGATGATCGGTTTCTCCCAGCCAGGCTGTGTTGTGCTGTCTTGTCTCTAAAACCTGGATCTCTCTTCCAAATAGATCCTCAAATTAATGTACCAGCAGCCATTAGAGTAAAAACTAGTTATTGCAGCTGTCAGTTCCTCCACTCGTATGTATCCTAATACTGAACATACACAATGGCTGACGATCCCAGAAGTATCAGGTTGTCTCATGACTCTGATTTGATAGCTAGAGGGAAGTGGGGTAGGTAACAAGTTGAAATATGGGAGGCAGCTTGGTCCAGTGAATAAAGCACTGGACTGGAAATGTGTTGTGTTCCCAGCTGTCAATGTCGTACTGAGTGACTTTGGGCAAGTCTCTTTCCCTTGCTCCCTCACTTTTCTCTCAGACTCGCTGTGAGGATGGAGGGAAAGTGGAACGAGTGGTCCCACAAATTCTCCATTCATATAGGCACTGTTGCTCTGGATCTGTTTATTGCTTTGGACTATTAAAGGAAGAGTTTTCCCTTTTGAAAGGCTCTACATGAACAAATAGAGGGAATAAGGGTTTAAATAAGGACTTGTGATTTGCTTTTTTAAGTTTTAAAAGGTTTTCCTTTTGTGTGAATTTTAATAAATATAAGGAGTGATTTCTTGTTTGGTGGCTACAGAAACTAAGCCATTAAATCCTGAATCCCACCTACCTGATTGTGTGGCACTAAAGGAAATTAGTAGAGTAATGACATCTTTAACATCCCCTTTGATCCTCACAGCAGCACTCTCCTAGGGTGGAGACCTACCTATATTTGGGCTTTGTCTTTACTTGGTTTAATTTGGGGGATTTCTCTCTCTCTTCCCTCTCTCCCAGCAATAACCATTTTAGGACAGATCATAAATACATCTGGCAAGTAAATAATGCTGTTGAAAGGAAGCACATGAACAAATAGTAAGAAAGGGGTTATATTAATTGGTAGACAGACACCCCTGTCAGGGTAAACACAAATCGCAGGAGATCTCTAAAATACAAAATTGAATTCACCTTTCTAGGTAGAGCATAATAATTCACCCGTGACATTATTTGCAATGTAAATTTCCATAGCCTACACAGAAGTTTGATATTTTTGATATTCAAACACTAGAATCAATAAAGTGTTTTGTAATGCACTGGGGAGTGAATCTCTTGCTTTCATTGCAAGCATAATTTAACAGGGTTCTGACAGTTTCTCAAGCCACATGTAACTGATTCCGTTAAAGCATCCCCCCCACCCTCTGCCCCACAAAAGAACTTAAAGAAACCTCAGTACTCCAAAACCCACAGAATTGCCAAAGATAGTGATAATTCTCTTATAACCTTTGAACGTTTTAGTCTAATCAGTACCATATTGTTTGGAACTCATTGATTATCAAACATATAGGCCATGTACATTTGTACAGGAGTTCCATCTCCTTTTCCTCCATTTATAGTATCAGCTACACAAAGGGCTTGACTGCTCCCATTGAAGTCAGTGGGAGTTTTGCTATTCAGTTGACTGGCAGCAGGATCAGGCCATTCGTGTAAATGTTAGGTACAGTAATAGAACAGTTAAAGCATACAGCAGTATTTTAGCTAGAGTTTTCTGAGAAATGATACACTGTACAGTTTAAAGAAAAAAGATTATGAAGTTTAAGGTGCTGATGGGGTGAGTTATGCTTTGAAGGTATGAAAGTAAGTGAAATATTTAATTCCATCAAGCACCAATAATACTGAGACAATGGAGCCACCATTAGGCAGATCCGGAGTACAGTTATATATTAAGTTTTTATTTGTACCTTTACAGGTAAATTAAGGTCAGTTTTGCATTTCTGTCACACCTAAAACTCTGCATTGGCATTTATGGATGTTTGAGGTGCACAAGGAATTCAGGATCATTTGAGTATAGAGCATTTGAGCATAGCATAGTCATTTAAACCTATTTCTTAGCTTATTTGAACCCAGGTTTTTCATAGCTACTAGCAGCTATCTAGTTAATTGCTAAACTTTCATAGCTACAGGTATCAGGCTTCAAATTTCCTGTAATCTACTAAAATACCCTTTATTGCTATTTAGTTACATATTCACTCAACCCACCCTTAGAGCTAATTGAAACTAAACTTCGCTCATTACTATCTGTCATTTAGTCAAAATCTTCTACAGCTAAGCATGAAGCTTCAAGCTTGTGTAACCTACACACCTTCTGGGTGTGGTGTTGTGTCCCATCTAATGGCACCAAGACCACTTAGAGATAATTAAACGAGTTTGCTCTACAGCCTTAGCTAACAGCCAGTTCACTTCTAGCTCATGTGGTAGATGTTCATGCACTAAGCTAGAGGTCTCTGTTCAATCCTGCCCACCGATAACCAGGGTTTGTTGGCATTACACTTGCCTACACTTGGATTTTGTGAAGCATGACATTTATTTTTTTCTAGTAATGAACAGAAGCTATAACTGTTTCTCAGTTACAGATATCTACAGGAATTGTATTGAGTGTAAGTCAAGGCAGAATTTGGCCTGTAGTTATCCGTCTGACTTGTGTTGAGGTCAATGGGAATGTAGCCACTGATTTCTATGGGAGTAGGATCAGGCTCAGAAAACAAGACAAGGTTATCAGTGATAATATGGTTCCAAGAGACACTATGCTAGGCTGGATTTTGCCTGTTTGAACACTTTGCTGAGGAGTCACGAGACATGGATTTGATTCCTAGCTCTGCACAGGGTGCGCAAGTCATTGGTCTTCCCAGTCCTTTGCTCAGAGAGAGTGGCTGGAGAAAGTGCAGGAATCTGGCACTTCTCAGTCCCAACCCAGGCCTTAGCGCAAGAGAAGAAGCAGTTTGTTCTCTTCCCAGGCTGAACAAATAATTTGGTGGCAAGAAGGGGCAAAAGATAGGGTGGCAGGATCAATCGCTTCTAGGTTGCAGACCCTTTGTGTTCACTGTTCTAGCATAAGTACTGGAATAGCATCCTTTGTTCTAGTGCTCTTTCTGGTCTCTATCTCTCCAAACCCACTGAGCCCAATCCCCATGCAACATCATCAGGAGGGCTGACCATCACACGAAGAAAGGGGATGACCCTGTTGTGCCAGCACTCATCCCCTTCTGTGCCTCAGGTCGGATCCACGAGATCTGGGTCTCCTCCACAAACCCATATCTATCTATCTATCTATATATATAAAAGTCAAGTGGTGTATGTATGTATGTATGACAGCAAACTCCTCCCGCACCGTTTGAGCCAGAGACTTGAAATTTGGAACAGTTAGGGGTCTTGGGGTTTAGATGCTGGTAAGGGTCGAAAAATTTTCGGATCTCACCTCTGACGCCCCCCAGGGGTGAAAGTCTTTCAGGGCCAATCACATCAGCTGGGCGGTTAGGTGGTGATGATGTCATAATACCCCCTCCAACAGACACCGCACTCGCTCACCTCACCCCTCCCTCCTCCAACGGAACCCCGGAGATCCCTCAGTTCTCTGCCCACCCCCCTCCCAACAGAACCCCGGAATCCATCAGCTCTGTGCCCCCCCACCTGCGAAGGTCCCCGGAATCCCTCGGCTCTGGGCCCCCCCCCCCCCCGTGACGGATCCGAGTTGGGTTTGGTGGGACGGTAAGTGAGGTGGGGGTGTCAGGTTCGGTTGGGGGGTGAGGTGGGGGTGTCGGGTTTGCTTGGGGGGGTCAGGTGGGGGTGTCGGGTTTGGTTGGGGGGTAAGTGAGCCGGGGGGTGTCGGGGTTGGTCTGGGGGGTGGGTGGGAAGGTGTCTGGGTGGGTGAAGGGTGAGGTGTGGGTGTTGGGTTTGGTCTGGGGGGGGGGAAGGTGTCGGGGTGGGTGCCCAGACCAAACCCGACACCCCCCCCGGCTCACTTACCCCCCCCCCGGCTCACTTACCCCCCGACCAAACCCGACACTGCCACCTCACCCCCCCACCAACCGCAACACCCCCTGACCAACCCCAACACCCACACCTCACCCACCCCGACAACTTCCCACCCCCCCAGACCAAACCAGACACCCCCCCGGCTCACTTACCCCCCGACCAAACCCGACACCCCCACCTCACCCCCCCAAGCAAACCCGACACCCCCACCTCACCCCCCCACCAACCGCAACACCCCCTGATCAACCGCAACACCCACACCTCACCCCTCATGCACCCCGACACCTTCCCACCCCCCCAGACCAAACCCAACACCCCCTGGCTCACTTACCCCCCAACCGAACCTGACACCCCCACCTCACCCCCCCACCAACCGCAAAACCCCCTGACCAACCCCAACACCCACACCTCGCCCCTCACCCACCCCGACAACTTCCCACCCCCCCAGACCAAACCCGACACCCCCCCGGCTCACGGTGCACTGTGTAGCACACAGATTATTAAATACACTGTTCGGTCGGCGGGTGAGGTGGGGGTGTCGGGTTTGCTCAGGGGGTGAGGTGGGGGTGTCGGGTTTGGTCGGGGGGTGAGGTGGGGGTGTTGGGTTTGGTTGGGGGGGGTCAGGTGGGGGTGTCGGGTTTGGTTGGGGGGTAAGTGAGCCGGGGGGTGTCGGGTTTGGTCTGGGGGGGTGGGAAGGTGTCGGGGTGGGTGAGGGGTGAGGTGTGGGTGTTGGGGTTGGTCAGGGGGTGTCAACTGTCTGCCCCCTCCCCACCTCCGACTGACCCGAGCAACGCCGGGCACTTTTGCTAGTTATTTTATAAAAGAGAAGAGAGAAATCCTAAAAGGTCTTCAGAAGACTCTGCTCATAACCTGAAGCTATATTATGGTAAGTGTGGCGGGGTGACCACCCGCCCCCTTCAGAGAGGGGCCTGGAATAACCCAGGAGGGGGTTAAGGCCTGGAGCTAGCAGGCTTCCAGGCCTGATTGGGGAGTAGGCTCAGCTGAGTGGCCATGCCCCAAACTCTCCCAAGCCAGGATATAAGGGCTGGGAGAGAGAGGAAGAGTCTCCTCTGTCCACAGAGGAAGACAGGCCTAGCTGCTGGGGCTGAGCAAGGTACCGGGATTAAGGCAGGGCTGGGACAGGACAAAGGGAGCTGGGAAGGCTCTGGCTAGGGAGCCCCAGGCTGCAGGGCCTGGCAGAAGGCCCGACCCAGGGGTACTGGGATTGCAGGGGGCAGCCCACGGCTAGCAGTAGAAGCAGCAGGCCACCCCCCCTTGCCGGTGATGAGAGGCCATGATACTGCAGTTTGCCCCAGTGAGCGGGGGCAAGTGGTGACTGGCAGTGGCGCATTCTGAGGCAAGGTGGGGCTAGGGGGTGGAGGGTTCCCCCCCAGGGAGGGGAGACCCTTAAACCTAAGGGGGTACTGCAGGGGTGCAGCACCCTCAGGTAGTGGGCACCGGGGTCCAGGAGGGACACTGGACCAGACAAGGAGCGGGGCATCAACCTGCGGAGGGCGCTCCGGACGCTGAAGGCTGATTCCCCGATTGACCAGCGGGAGGCGCCGCAGGGGTGAGTGTGCGCCCCATGACAGTAAGTCTGAAAAAATCCACCCCCCTGAGCAATGTAGAAAAATGACCTAACCCCTGGTGTAGACAGTGCTAGGTTGATGGAATAATTCTTCTGCTGATCTGGCCACCACCTCTTGGGAAATGGATTACCTACAGCGCTGGAAGAACCCCTCCTGTTAGCAGAGATAGTGTCTACAGTGAAGTGCTCCAGCAGTGCCACTCCAGCTGTTTTGCTGTAGCATTTCTAGTGTAGACAAGCTCTTATAGTCTTTAAAGGCTGACATGCACACAAGCTGGTGTATATGCACATACGTACTACAGCTGTGTACACCTACAAACCTCAGCTTTTGAATATGTGTGGGCTATTTAGGCTAGGTGTGCATACATGTGTGCTCTGACGACAGGATGTCTTCTCAAAAGAAACGCTCCAGTTCAACCACATTAAGCTGTTGGGCTTCATGCATGAATCACTAGATGAGACACTAATGTTTGTGCTATGCAGAAGGCCAGACTACGTGAACACAATGGTTCCTTCTAGCTGAAAGTTCTATATATTTTGGCAGCTTGGCCCTGTATTTCCTGAAACAGTAACAGGGTTCTTCATCTGGAATGTTATGACACAAATTATATTTCCCGAAAGCGTTCATTTAACAGGACTCACTTCAGTTTATATTTTATTTCAAGATGGAACAATGACATATAGAAGAATGACACTGGTAGCTTTGTTTTACTGATGCTTTAATTTAAAAAGTGATCTTTAGAAATTGCACCAGAATACCACTCTGTCAGACACCAAGGCACTAGAAATCTTTATTCATCACTATCAGAACCCGCTTTTCCTTGAAGAAAGAAGAGTCTACTTTCCACATCTGATCGGGTTTCACATTCATTTTCTCCAGACAGTAATTAGAGTAAGCATTGTTGGTGGTTGGAGAGAACCCATTAAGAATGGTTTTACTTGGTTAAGACAAAAAATATAAAATCAATATGCCATTCCTGGCATTTAGAGCTCCTCTCAGCTGACGTTTGACTGGCCTCACCTGCATCTCCTTTCTTCCCAGAAGAAGGCACTTCTCAGAAACATCTGCCTCAGCCCTCAGGCCATTTCCTCATGCTCGTAGACTAAAAAGGCAGCAATATTAATTTTCCGATGTAATATGGTACCGAGAGCTCCATCAGTATTTGCTCCCTTTGGAATAGTCAAGAACACTCAGTAGTGTTGCAAACTAGCCCCTGGCCACCCACTTCTTAAACAGCATTTCCTTGCTTTTAATGAGTGCATTAAAACACGCAAGGAGCTCTGTTTAAGATAAACTGCAAGGCTATGTAGTATGCTGCAGACCCTGAAAAATGTACAGAAAGGTTACAGTAAGTAAAATGGATTGGAGTTCACAGACTTGAACTTTTGCCCAAATCTCAAAGCCACATACTTTCTTCTTAAATTTGAAGGAGTTCAGGTATTCCCATCCCTGTGATCTTTTTGTCCAATTTTGCCTGGGTCTGCATTTCTTGGTTCTGCCTTGAGCCAGAGATGTAAGTGTCAAATATGGTGAAGAGGGGGTGTGCTTCTGGTATTTCTGGCCTGAAATGAAGCAGGATGTACAGGCTATGCCAGGAAAGAACCCGTGAACCTTTTTTGTTATTGATATTACACTAGTGCCTAAGGACCCAGCTGAGTCATGGCCCGGTTGTGCTGGGCACGGTACAAACATAGTATACGAGTTCTAGTGCAAGGAAGTTATAGTGTTGCCCCTTTTTGATCCAACTAGTTAGTCAAAGTTCAGGGTCTCGGGGTCAGTTGAAAGTAGAAATTGATGGAGTCTGATATTTTCTTTGATGCAGTCTTGTTTATTTACCAGGAATGTACTAAGTCCTGTTTCTCTGAATGCAGGAGGAACCAAGAACAAAAGGAACAGTTTTGTAGCTTACAGTCCCTGAGCCTGTTTCGCTAACACCAGACTCAAAAGCACTCACTTTAGCCTTTTCCAGGGTCATGGTGCACCCACAGGCTGCTCCAGGGCTTTCCTGCTTTTTGCCTCTGCCTCGCTCTCTGTTCCGTCACGCTCAGTTTCTGTGTGTTCTGCCTTCCCTCTCCTCCTCCACACCCTCCCCCCCCTCAAACACTGACAACAGTCAGCCAAACCCTTCCATCCACTCCTGGGCAACTTCACAATCCCCTTTGGTCTTTAGTAGGGGTTATTGTGATTAATTTATCTTTACAGTTATATTAATTGAAGGGAGAGTTCACACCCAGCAATCTCAGTGAGGTTTTAATTTGGTCCATAGCAAGATTTTCCCCAGCTAATAAAGATAATCTACCTAAACACGAGTTGGAAAAAAGGGAGTATTATCCCCATTTTGCAGAGTTAGAATTGAACCTAGATCTCCTGCATCCCCATCCGTGCCTTAATCATAAAACAGTCCTTTCTCATATGGCCAAATCTGCACACTCCAGTGGGTTAGGCAGTTCCAAGCTTCTGGGTGCTTCTTCCAAACGAGCCTCAGATCTGTTTGTGGTTCAGCCACAGCCACAACGAATAAAAAGAATCAAGTTGCTAGTACAGGAATCACTATGCTAATAAGATGTGTATGTTTATGGTAATGATGATGAGCATGCACAGCATAAATTAGAAGCTTCCAGGAGCCTTCATGGAGTCGGACTGAGCTGAGTGCAGCTAAGGAAAATGCTGTGTCTTCTTTCCGAACAACTTGACTGTTCAGTGCTCATTAAACATTTCCAAGTGTACAGGGAATGTTAGTTTCCTAAAATGGCTTGGGTGAGTCTCAGAACTGACCGTCTGTAGCAGGTGCTACCTCGGTCTGGGATTTCAGGGGGGAGTTGTACATGTTCAGCACCTCTTAAACTCAGGTGTAAATATGGCTTTAGGTGCCTCACATCAGGGAGGTGGGGAGGGCTCAAAATTTAAAATGTTGGTCAGTGTTTCCAGGAGCGAAGCTGGGGCATGGCAGATGATTTGGGCATATCAGTAGGAAGTTGCCTGCACATCTCTTTGCTTGCTGCGTTTTGGCTTCAGATACCCATTTGTGATTGAAAAACTAATGTGATTTTGCTAAGAGTACACAGAATGTTTTGCCCTGAATTCTGATCGGTGCCAAGTATTGGCTACTTTGTTGGCTTTTAAAGCAAATTTACCCCGATTTAAATGCTCCATCTACCTAAATCTCCAGGTTTGCTGAAAATAGAATTAACCTTCCTTCCTGCTTCTAATCACTTATGAAAAATGATTATTAAACCCTATTAGAGTTGTACTTCCTAATCCTCTTCGGCTGGCACCAGTTCATGTCAATATGTAATAAGTCATCAGCATGGGGGTTTTAGAAATGGGATCAGTCTCCAAGATTGAATTATAGAGTACGTATTCCATCAGGAAACTGCTTCTCACTATTTATAAAATCAACATGGTTGATGGAAAGCTGCTTTGGTTTGCAGTTTTTGCTGTGTGGGCTTGTTGGAGAGACTATTTACTAGTGCTGGGTGAACCTCAAATGGTTCAGCGCTTGAATTTAGTTCTGATAAGAACCCAAGTGGCACAGTTGCCAACATTCACATGGTAAATAAGCACCCCAACTTTCACAATAAGACAAAAATCAAGCTAATCCCATTTCAAAACAGGGCCACAACAAACCAATTCTTAAGAACCCCACACTCTATGTGACTAGATCTCCCCAGCATGCAGTCTGGGACTGTGGTTGGTCCACCATGCACCCTGACTCTCTCCCCCTCTTGTCCCTGCTTGTCCTTTACCCCTGCTTGCTGGAAGACAAGCCAGGAGGAGAAAAAAAAAAAAAAAAAAAAAAAAAGCAACAAGCTACAAGCCAAAAACTAGTCAACAAGCAACTCATAAGCCAATTAAGCCAAAAACAAGCCCAATTTCAGCATTTTTTTTTTGCGGGTTTGGCATATCTGCCAGTGGCTGGATGCTTAGCAGAAGTGTATCTGTTATCCAAACCTTGTCTACCTAGGTACCCTCCCTTTACTTGTGTGATAACTGACAGCCTTACAAGAATAAAGGGTGGGTCTTGGATTTCACAATACTGTGGTGTACCAGAGTGCATTTTAATATTTAAAGTGGCAGCTGAATGGGAGGCACAGAATGTGTTGCTTGGCATTAGTGCATTGGTGCAGTGAAATAATCCACATGTGTGCTTAGAGGATAATGTCTGGGTTATGTGATCAGGATGTCATGAGATTCTCTGAAGAAAGCTGATATCAAAGCAGAGTGAAATATGAGGCCACTGGCTTACATCCTCAAAACAACCCCAAATTCAGCCTGATGGGCAAGGATACAGCTAGGCCAGGGTAACGGTACAAGCCAACCCACAAGATTACAGAAGGCTGATGTAAGTGGGTGGTAGTGGTAAAGCATATAGGCCATATTTTCCTCTCTGGGAGGGAAGTGAAGGGCTGGCATTTCTAAACGTCAGAAAGAATTTGGTGCAGTTTGAAGAATGGATGAAGGTTTGGGATCTTACTTTGATTTAACTGATTCCTACTCTTTGCAGGGCAAGTGATAAGACTAGAAGAGAAATGCCAATAGCTACAGATTGACGAACAGGATTATGCTAGGAAAGTGTCAAACTGTTTTTAAAATAACATCAACTGCTGATACCATGGCTATGTTCCAGCTCAGACAGGGACTAGGACTAGTCTACAGTTATTGGACAGTTTAGAAAGTGACAGTTAAATAACCGTTTATACCAGCTGATTGTGCAGTGAAGATATTGTTACCTGATTGCCTTTCTCAAGACTTTGGTCACTGTTTATAGTCATGAGGATGGTTTTCGCTACTTTAACCACATTGTGTGAGTCACTTGTGCCAAGAAGAAAGTCATAGTAGCTGAAACTGCTTTAATTTACATTTTCAAAAACAGTTTCCTAGAATGATCTGTTCTGTATGGGCCTAAAAGGAAAGTGAGCTCCACTGCAATTATCTGTTTATATTTATATTTTATAGACGTATCACATTTACGCAGAAGCTAGTGCCTGGATAACAGATGCTTTAGAAGAGTCCCTTCTGTAGGAGGAAGATCCAAACACATAAGATGCAGCAAAAAGCATCATCCAGGCCCTCATTTCACATCTTGCCTGTCGCAATTTCCTCCTTACTGGCCTTGGCCCTGCAACCTTGCTCCTCTCAAGTCTATTCAGAATATTGCTGCTAAGATCTTACTTGCATGTTGCTCTGACCACAATCCCTTCTTTCAGCCTCTCTTCTGACCCCCCCTTCACCTCAACATGGACAAAAACTTGTTTTTAACCTTTCAGCCCTCACAGTTTAGCCCTATCTTACCATGCTGCTTCAATAACTTCAATAGCAACAGCGACCCCCCTGCGTTGCCAACACTGTCCCACTCTTCCAACCACCAGTCAGCTTCACCTTTAAACACCTCCAGACTTTCTTCCTAAGCATGTGGGGAAGCCTGGGAAAGTAGCACTCCAATCCAATGTCTGTACAGCACGTGGCAAAATAGGGCCCGCAGCCTATTGGGGGCTATCAGAATGCAGATATTTAATTGAACGTATACTAACCATTCTCCCTACTGAGTCAATGGAAGAATGCAACTGGATGCAGTAAGACTAGAAAGAGATTACAAAGGCATTTTAAGATCTCCCTTTATTCCAGAGGATTTCAGGAATTGAGTCTTGGGAGTACAAAATGAGAAGACGCTTCCTACTGCTGCAGGCACCTTAGCTCTCTGATCTGGAGAGAAAAGAGGAATCCTCCAGGATTATTGCATTGTTATAAGAAATGGACATGATTTCCTCCTAATCTTTGTGCAGTTTGGGCCCATGCACTTTTTACAACCTCATGTCCCCATTAACTGTAACACATAGTTACAAACTACAGGACAGAGTCCAGAAGTAATTTGAGACAAAGTTTACATCTGAAAACCAAATGGAGGCATAACCGTGAGATGTGTCTGTAGAATTTGAATATGTCAGTTATGATCATAGTATTTGTCTGTTTTCTAATTTTAAACAAATAGCCCAAGTGATCGCTTTTGATTAATCATATCTATACAGAATTGCATATGTAGATCATACCATGACAAGTGTGAACAATCACTGCTTCAATTATATAATTTTCAAGTTGATGGGCAAAAACCAGTCCCCAGTGGACAGGACTTTATAATCTATTATATTATAATGGACCCCCTTTTTGGCACTCCCAGCTAACAGGCCAATGGGTGATCAGGCACTGAGACCTATTTTCTTAGCCCTAGAAATTAGGACTGAGACAGACTGAGGGACACAGTCAGGGTCCTGCATGGTCAGACCTGTGAGTTTGTTACCTGTTTTGAGTTAAAGACTTCAATCTGCTGGAATCTTTCACTAGTATGAAATCAACTTAGAAAAAAGAGAGGGGGGTTCTGAAGAGCAGGTAGAGATGAAGTCAGAAAAGTAATCAAGATATTAAAAGAACTATTGGTGTTCAGACTGCTCCTTAGATAGAGACCGGTCACTTAGGGACTTTAATCCCTAAAGACCAAATAAATCCCTAAAGATTTTTTAGGAGTTCTATATCAACTCATTTCCCCAGTAGGAGTCTTCACTATCTTGGCCTTAACCACGATGTCACTTTCAGTTGCACCTTTAATATTAAATGATAAAAGAAAGTGCCTTAGGCCCAGTTCTGAGCCTGGGAGCAGAGGAGGACTGATACATATCAGGGTTTTTTTGAAATCATTTGTAAAAGTTTACATCCAATATTTTTTACATCTTCCTAGTTCTTTACTTCCCATCTTGTAGTCTTAATTTGCTAAAGTGGATGTGTTGTTCTTCTTTCTTTAACTAGTTTCTTCAATTGTTAATGTAATTTAAGATTTTACATAGCAATTCTTTCTCCTTAGAAGTTTCATGCCTAAAATGATAGTGAGATCTTGGACTTCTCCTTCTCTGTGACTAGCTGAAATGTTTCAGCCAGCTTATACTTCACCAGAGTTTGCAGTCTGAAATCAGTGGGATGTGTGCTGCTAAATTGTTTAGGATTCTAACTTTAGATTCTAATTTATGAAAATTCTGGCCTGTATTCATAACAGTTTATAACAACTTTGTAAATATACTGAAATTCTAAAGAAATTTTCTTTAACATTGAAGCAATTTTGGTTTAAAGTAATAGATTTTATGCCACTAAACACAGTTTTAGCCTCTGATATTACAGACACTTATGCACATGCTTAAGTCTAAACAGAATAGTCCCACAATGGAACTCTTAATGTGATGAAGGAATCAGGTTCTGTAGTGAATGAGAATGTTGTCTGCAAGACCCCTTGCCTCACTTGCTGAAGAATTTGGAAGGTGTGAACAGGTCAGGGAACTGCGGGAAGAGACAATGTAGTCTCATGGTTAAGGCAGTGGAATGTTGCCTTGGAGAACTGGATTTTAGCTCTGCCACAGAATTCCTGTGCAATGCTGATGGCCTAGGTGGCCACAAATTGTGTATTCCTCATATTATAGGTGCCTACCTTGAGACACTTGGGGCCTGATTTGCAGAAGTGCTGAGCCCCCAATTATAGGAGAAGAGGAGCTGTGTTTTGAACATATTAAGGGCTATAAAAAGGCTCAGTATTCTGAACAGTTAGGCCCTTGGCAGCTCAAGTTGGGCACCTGATGTTACTAGGGGATTTTGGCCTTAATCTGTGGCTCAGTTCTCCATCTCTTGCATCACAGGGGTGTTGTAAATATAACAATTAATGTGTGTTCGGGACTCAGATACTACACTGATGAGCACCATAGAATAGCCAGTAAGAAAATTCTGTATTCACAGCAGGCTCTGAATGGTGTGTGCTTAATCGGGCATGGGGTTGCACAATGAACTATGAGGATGAAGCAAAATATGAAATAGGATGCACAAGGGGGCACCTTTAATACTGGCATTTCCTAGCCTGAGCCCTTAATTTTGCAGTCTTAACGTTTAAATTGCTTTAGTGTAACAAGTACCATGCAGAGGCATCATGCCTTCTACCAGATCCTGACCTGCTCTCTTCAGCCCCATCCTTGAAGAACTTCTAGGAAGCCCATCATGATGATAAACGTTCCCCCAGTGGCTGCTGGACCTATAGCCCCCCTTCTCCCAAGGCCTTTTCATTGCAGGATAAAGATTTGCAGCTTTGCTAGTGTAATATACACACATTTTCAGCTTCCATTTCCTGCTTTCAGACGTTTTGATCGAATCTGTCTTATGAAAAACAAGTTGTCGTGTTTTTGTTTTTATACATCATTCCCAACAGCTGCTGTGTTGCCACATGTTCATACTGCTGTGGTTGATGTGATTGTTAAATGATTTTGAAGCAGACAGAATATAAACAGATTTTCAAAAGTTATGGAGATTGTTTGAGCCTGTAACCGCTCCCCGCTAAGCCCTTATGCAGCACTTATGGAGTTTTCATTAGAGAGTCTTAGGGCAGAGTGAGATCCCAAGTGCCCTCATGTAGCACCGCCTGTGAAAAGGAGGAGCGAAGGATGAAAAGTCCTGGAGGAACTTTAATTCAGAATGTTCTTGGAAGTAGGAGCCACCTTGAGCTGGGTTGTTTGCCATGCCGCTGAGGAGGAGCAGCCAACGGGAGGAAAGATGGTCCCCACTTCACCCCGTGATTCTGGACCTGCGGACTAGTGTGGCCCCCTTCATCAGTTCAAACAATCTCGGTCTGCCCTAGTTTATCTGTATCTCTCATGAAACATCTCTCACTAGTAGTACTCACCCAATGAATATCTCTCACACACAAGTGTGCATTCAGCTATAGAAGAGTCATATGAGGGGGGTGTTTTATCATGTTAGATGAATTTTGCTTCTGTAATTCCTTTGTTTCTTCCCTCACTGTAGGAGTAAATAATTTTTTCATGGAATTGCAGTTCTATATAGTACCTTTAACCTTGAAGCATTTTTAGAATCAAGTAAGCCTCACCACCCATGTAAGGTGAGTAAATATTTGGTGCAAATTTATTTATTCCCATTTTATAGATGATGAGTGAGGTGAGACTTAGCGATGTGTATGTTTTCTGATAACATTTTTGTTCTTATCTCTGCTGGTGAGTCTTTGTATGTCCTTTGGCAAGCCACTGTGTTTCAATGCACGCTTCTAAAATGGAAGACAGAACAACAATGGGTGTGATAAGTGGCTAGTGTGTCTCATAGGCCACTAACAGATCCCAACTAACAATCCCAGGGTTAGGGGCCTAGCCTACAATTTAGGGAGACCCGAGCTCACTTCCCCTCTCCTCCACAGACTTTCTGGGCAACTTAGTCTTTGGCTTATGAAAATGGGAATAATAGTACTTCCTTATCTTGTGGAGCATTGTGAAAATATATTAATCATTGTGAAGTGCTCAGATACTCTAGTTATGGGGACATAATTACCTCAGATATAAATAGACAGATATCCATGTTTCATGATTAAAACAGGTGTTGGTTTGCCATCTGATTTGCAACACAATGTGGGTCAGACTGAAATGCAACCCCTTCTCATAATAAGTTTCTCTGGCTTATTCTGATTTCTGTTTTAAAAAGTGGAATTTTGAAGCAAAAATGTAATTATAATTTTCAGTAATTTTGTCCTTCGCCTATCCTCGTGTAGCCATTTGATATTTGTTGGGGCGACTGTGAATTTAGGAACTGTTTATGCAAATATTATAGAATCTCCTTACACTGTGCCCTTTGCCATTATAAATCTAGAAGGGATAATTAGAGCTCCCTCAGGAGCTTTTCATAGACCAGTATCTGAAAGGTCCCCTGCTACTTTTCATCCATCAGCACTACACACAGAGATTCAAGCCAATAACTAACCAGACACCAGACTGAATACTTGGTCACCCTCTTGCCCTCCAAACACAACTATTATCCAAATATATCCAGTACAATGGCTCTCAGCCCCCATTGCTGCACAGCTTTACAACCAACGAAACTAATGGAGCAGTTACACTGAGAGCTGAAAGTGGGAATGAATGGGAATGCAGTTTCCCTTGTTTAAATGGGAGAACTCTTGCTGTAGGGCCAGACTGAGTTAACCGTACGTATATGGAGTAATACCCTACTCAGAAGTAGCCAAGTTGACTTAAGTCGGAATGCTCATGGTGTAGAGGTATATGTAAGGGAATCTTAGTCTGGCCCATAATTTCAGTTCAAGAGCATACCCAGAACATACTAGTCGCCGTCAATAGCATCATTCTATTATCATGACTTTGGAGCAACAATGCTGCATGAGTGGGCTGTGTGAAGGAGGGCACCTTCCCTCCATAGTCCACGTTGTAACCAAGATTAATTCATCAGCTCAGTCCTCACACATACCCATTCATTTTAGAACAGAAAAGATTCAGTTTTGTGGTTACTCATAGGGTAGAAAAGAATTATTCTCCTTGATTTACAAATAATTTCATTGCAATGGCCCTCGTCAGGTATTCTGCCTTTCTAACATCAGGCTGCAGCTGTGCTTCAGTTGTCCTATCTTGGTTTTGAGTAATTTGATGTAGCTTAGCTCTCCACCCTAAATGTAGTGTCCTCCACTTCCAGGGGGTGATGAGCAATGAAACAGAACAGTCTTTGCTCTCCTTGGGCCACCAGCCTCTCTGGTGATGCCCGGACCTTGGACTCCTAAAGAAGGGGGTAAGCACATGCCTGGACCTCAGGCTCACAGCACTTCTCTCATCTCAAGCCAGACTGTCTGTCTCTTTCTTGCTTTCACTACAGCTCTTGCATCTTCATTCCTCAACGGGGAGCTCTCAGTATTAACTTAATGCAACATAGCCCAGCCAGGGTCCCCTGCTCTTCCTTAGCCCTTTACAGTCCTCTTCCTGAGCCACTCCAGATCGAACCCCTCCTTCCTCTGCAGAGGGGCCCACAGCAAGCACATCTCTCCCTGTTGAGATAAGACTGAGGCGGTACGTTTCCGGCACTCCTCAGCATGCCTTGCAGCAGCCTATAATTTTCAGGGTCCCTCTGGGAACGACACCTCCCAGTATTCCCTTGTTCCAAAGTGAATGCAGAATGTGGCTACAAAGCCTGGAATTGTCTCTTTAAAGGGCCAGCCCCCAATATACTTACAAAGTTGCAACTAGTTGAAATTCGACCCTTTGTGTTTTGAGGAAATATTCTCCTGTTTTTTAATCCCCTCTCTCACGGGGCCCCTGCAATGCAGCAAGCCATGGAATCAAGGGACTCCAGAGCTGATTTCTAGCGCTGGTTAGGCTGGGAAGTGGAAACTTTCATGTTACTTGTTCTTTCTAATGCAATATTTACTTACAGGCCCATGTATTTTCTATTTAAAATGGATCCATGTTTTCTGCCTTTCCTTTTCCCAGCCTGTGTCTGTAACCCAATCGCTCACGATACTACTGCCGTGTTTGAAAATGATGGTGGACACACTTAGGGCTTGATCCTGCAAGGTGCTGAGTATACTTGTGCTAACCAAGTAAAGTCGTCCTGCAGGTCCATAATCCCAGTAATTTCAGTTGGGACTTCTTGTCTGCTTAAGGTTAAACATGCAGTTGGGCACTTGGCTGAATTGGGGCTGAATAATGACAGAGGATGTGGAAAAAGCAAATGTACTCAATGCTTTTTTTGCCTCTGTCTTCACGAACAAGGTCAGCTCCCAGAATCCTGCACTAGGCAGCACAGCATGGGGAGGAGGTGACCAGCCGTCTGTGGAAAAAGAAGTGGTTCAGGAATATTTAGAAAAACTGGACGAGCATAAGTCCATGGGGCCGGATGCGCTGCATCCAAGGGTGCTAAAGGAGTTGGCGGATGTGATTGCAGAGCCATTGGCCATTATCTTTGAAAACTCATGGCGATCGGGGGAGGTCCTGGATGACTGAAAAAAGGCTAATGTAGTGCCCATCTTTAAAAAAGGGAAGAAGGAGGATCCAGGGAACTACAGGCCAGTCAGCCTCACCTCAGTGCCTGGAAAAATCATGGAGCAGGTCCTCAAGGAATCAATCCTGAAGCACTTAGAGGAGAGGAAAGTGATCAGGAACAGTCAGCATGGATTCACCAAATCATGCCTGACTAACCTAATTGCCTTCTACGATGAGATAACTGGCTCTATGGATGAGGGGAAAGCAGTGGATGCGTTGTTCCTTTTCTTTAACAAAGCTTTTGATACGGTCTCCCACAATATTCTTGCCAGCAAGTTAAAGAAGTATGGGCTGGATGAATGGACCATAAGGTGTATAGAAAGCTGGCTGGATCGTCGGGCTCAACGGGTAGTGATCAATGGCTCCATGTCTAGTTGGCAGCCGGTATCACGCGGAGTGCCTCAAGGGTCGGTCCTGGGGCTGGTTTTATTCAATATCTTTATCAATGATCTGGAGGATGGTGTGGACTGCACCCTCAGCAAGTTTGCAGATGACACTAAACTGGGAGGAGTGGTAGATACACTGGAGGGTAGGGATAGGATACAGAGGGACCTAGACAAATGAGAGGACTGGGCCAAAAGAAATTTTATGAGGTTCAACAAGGAGAAGTGCAGAGTCCTGCACTTAGGATGAAGAATCCCATGCACTGCTACAGACTAGGGACCGAATGACTAGGCAGCAGTTCTGCAGAAAAGGACCTAGGGATTACAGTGGATGAGAAGCTGGATATAAGTCAACAGTGTGCCCTTGTTGCCAAGAAGGCTAATGGCATTTTGGGCTGTATAAGTAGGGGCATTGCCAGGAGATCGAGGGACGTGATTGTTCCCCTCTATTCGACATTGGTGAGGCCTCATCTGGAGTACTGTGTCCAATTTTGGGGCCCACACTACAAAAAGGATGTGGAAAAAATTGGAAAGAGTCCAGAGAAGGGCAACAAAAATGATTAGGGGCCTAGAGTGCATTACTTATGAGGAGAGGCTGAGAGAACTGGGATTGTTTAGTCTACAGAAGAGAAGACTGTGGGGAGATTTGATAGCTGCTTTCAACTACCTGAAAGGGGGTTCTAAAGAGGATGGATCTAGACTGTTCTCAGTGGTAGCAGGTGACCGAACAAGGAGTAATGGCTCAAGTTGCAGCTGGGAAGGTTTAGATTGGATATTAGGAAAAAAAATTTCACTAGGAGGATGGTCAAGCATTGGAATGGGTTACCTAGGGAGGTGGTAGAATCACCTTCCTTAGAGGTTTTTAAGGTCAGGCTTGATAAAGCCCTGGATGGAATGATTTAGTTGGGGATTGGTCCTGCTTTGAGCAGGGGATTGGACTAGATGACCTCCAGAGGTCCCTTCCAACTCTAATATTCTATGTTTCTATGATTCTATGTACAAGTGTTCAACTTTTAAAAATGAAAATTACGGACTGTTTACCACCATTATTGTCACTGCTTGACACAGAAACAGACACTGACATTTGTCAATACCAGGACTGTGATTTGACTGTAGTTTAGGGCATTGATGTGAAAAGTTCAAAGCTTTACCACCTGACAATAATGTGATCATCCCAAACTCATGTCAATGAAACCTTTACACCAAAGCACCATGTATTATAAGCATGAACAAAATTAGGTATCTTGTAAATATTCAAGTAGATGTTGTATAAAACTACTGGCTGATAGCAGTCTGCCTGTAAATATGGCTGTGAGCACTTACTCATCTCTGGCAAACATCTCTGATGTTTATGTAGTAACATTTTTATGACTTAATTAAAGGCAATAGCATGTGCTCAATTGAGCAATATTATGAACCCCAACTGTTCAAAAATAATGAGATTAAAAAAAAGTTGGGTTTTATTTTTCTTCCAGTTTGAAGCTTTACAGTTTACATTTTCAAGCTTTTCTCTAAAACCAGGAGGCTAGAAGCTTTCAGCCTTTTTTTCTAAAAGAAGATTCCCATGTGTTCACCTGACTCCAGAAGCTGGGGCTTTAAGAAAAACAAATGAGACTCGCAATAAAATTGGGAGATTTTGCAACACTGAAATGTTTTCATCTTAATTTTTGATCCCTTATTCACAAATATGCAGCTTTTCAGCTTCCTGAAGTTATAGCAATGCTTATAGTTTTTTGATGTATGTAAAATACTATAACTGGCAATTAGGATACATTCCTATAAAAAACATATTGGTGCCCATTTAAAGATTGCAGACACTGTGCTGCCGGAGTGTGGGATGGGGTCAATTTGCCTTTTTGCTTTTCATAAGGCCCTAATCCTGCAAAGTTTTGCATAAGCTTAACTTCATGTCTGATCTAGCCCATTGATTTCAATGGGACTACTTGTGTCTGAAATTAAGCTGTTTTTAGAACTGGGGCCCTAAAACACCACCCTTGACCATACGTATGTCTCTTCTGGCAGAATGTAACAAATGCAGTTTTTGTAATCAATCTAGTAGAGTATAGTTGTCATAACAGCAGTAAATTCAGCTTTACACTTAATAAGGGAAAGAAAATTCTGCAGTAAGCAAGATGTTTATTAGTAGGAATTTGGGTGTATGCCTTTGGTATGAGCTAAGGACTTAGGGTAATACAGGTGAGGCGGTTTCTCATTCTTTTCTATTGTCACTGTATGATCTGTCTCATTCAAATGTGAGAATTAATAGCAACCCAGTTACATAGATATAATGGCCTAATCATTAATTTCTTTGATAGTTACTCTAATATTATAATTATAATGCACTCATTTGTTATTAACATGAGTGCAAGGAGAGTTTCTATAAAAATTCCACTTAATTCATGCTAATTTGCTAATTATTTAAAGAGTTATTTACAATATTAGTGGCTGCTGCTGTCACCACTCCAACTCTGGGATGGTGTTTTATAGCATCAGGCAAAGGCTCTCTGTAAGCTATAGCCTCGTAACCCGGGTCCTCCTACAGTAAATGAGTCTACGGTGGTCACCACAATCCGAGAGTAGTGGCTTGTGTTCCTCTGAGGGAAGCTAACCACCCTCAGTCCTTCCGCACCTGGCTTTAGTTTTTAATTGTGTTTATGAGCTGCTGATGGCTCGTTTAAAGTGAGGTCCATGTCAGTCTTCCACAAGCTTTTGCTGTTTGTGGCATATCCTGAGTTTGTCTGGTTTGTTGAGAGAAGCCATGCAACCGGAGTTATGTTGGGCTCAATCCTGCAAGGTGCTTTGCACTCTGGTCCTCAACTAGCATATGCTCTAAAACCCTAAAGCATATGCTTAACTCTAAACATGCAAGTGGTCCCACTGAAGTCAGTGGATGGATAATATGCTTTAGTCCTTTGCTGAATTGAGGCTAAAGTACTCAGCACCTTGTAGCACTGAGCCTTTCTGGGGCCAGTTCTTTAAGTAGTCAGCATCCACAACTGCGCAAAGTTTTCCAGAGTGCTCAGAACCCAGCAGCTCCTCTTGTCACATTTATGTCCAGATTTTCAAGAGAACTCAGCACCCAATGCAATGAAACCTTTTGAAAATCTGGCCACTTACTGTGGTGCTTGATTGGGAGCTGAGCCCATCTGAAAATCCAATGACTGCAGATTGAGCAACAGCAGCCACACTATGAAGTTACATAAACTGTGTCCACACTGCTGCTACATTCTATCACGCATGGCACTGAGACTTCTGGGGCCATATCTCATGGTTCTTTGCATGAATTCTTTCCCAGTCAACTGTGGGAGAACTTCTCTGTCTTTTTTGAGCACAGGGGGAATTGTGGCAAGGCGCTGGAGGACAAGCCTACATCTACACTATTAGTCAGTTGCTAATGCAACCCCAATTGCATAACTCAAGGATTCATCTATACTCCCTTGATGGGTCAGCCAACTAGACTTTAAAACATCACCACACTCAAATTAAGGGATTTGTGGGTGGACAGGACTTTAGGGAAGACACTAGCCAGCCCCCCCCAACACCCTCTGACTTCCTATGTCAGTGCCCCCCCCAGACCCACCCACAAATGCACAGCACCCTGAACAACAACACCCCTGCCCACAGCCCTAGCACAACTGCTCAGCACCCCTGCCACAGAACCCCTACACCCTAGTGCCCCAACACACACAGATCCTCCTCACCCCTTCACAGCCCAGCACCCCCCGAGACACCCCACGGACCCACTTCCCCAAGCCCTGCCTCCCGGCAGCGCTCACTGGCAGGGAGGTGACTGTGTCTGCCGGGCTGAGCCAGTTGCGCAGCCAGGGCTGATCCCAGGGCCGGGAATTGCTCCGGCCCCTCGGGAGTGGCGCTATCAGCGAGGCAAGAACCTGCCCCAGCCAGGGTCCCTCAAGATGCATTTGCCTGGAGGGGTCCAGTCAAGCCCTCCACACTGTTCTGCTCCCCGACTTCCCACACCTGGCTGAGACCTACCAGGCTATCAGGCTCCTGCACCAGTCCCAGGCAGTTCAGCTCTGGGGAGACAGGTGGGGCCCCACAGGTGGTGGGAAGCAGAGACTACCCAGAGCTGTAGGTGCACTGGGGTCTGGCCAGGGGGCAGAGAGGAGCGGGGGGACGGGATTAGGGGGGCAGAGAGGAGCCCTCATCCAGCCGTGGGAAGGCTGAGGGGAGCACGTCGGGGGCGGGGGGAGCGAGTGGGGGTTCAGGGTGCAGTGCCAGTGGAGCAGGCCGGGGTCCCTTCTGAGCATGGGCCGGACTCCATGGAGCCATTGTAAACCTGGCACTGTTTCAAGGAAGGGGATGGGGCGGCAGCAGAAAAAGTTGGTCAAAAATAAGACCACTAGGATCAGGCAACAAGTTCCAGAAGCTTGAGGGTGTTTTCTTCAGAGACTGGAGCGGCTCTCATTTTCCATCTGTGAGTGAATGGGATTCAAGAGGTTAGTGGAATATTTACTAATAATCATAAATAATCAACAGAGTAACATATGTGTGGCAAGGCCATTTTTAATAAGGAATCCATTAGAATCTAAGTTAATATTGTCCATGGCATGCTCAATCCCCACACGAGTTTTTGCTGTTTGTTTCAGATGTTTCCAGCACCTGTGAGTCAAGCTATTGCCCTGAAGAGGGAATAGTGTATTAAGAAGGCAACATTAATTAAGTGAAGGCAACTAGATAAAGGGAAAGATGAAGGAAAAATGAGAGAAACTAATGAATTGATAAAGCAAACCTGAGAGGATTAAGGTCCCAACTCTCAGCTGGTGAGATCAGTGTCTGATTTCAGTGTTGATTTACATCAGCTGGGGATCTAAAAAGGACTTGTCAGAGCACCTCCCCTTCCCCCCTCCACCCCCAAAGGTAATTCCAATTCTCATAAAAAAGAAAAGTCCCAGAAATGATACATTTATGGGTGCTTAATAACAGCATATCACTGTATCCAGGAAAGTACACAACCTTCTCCACATGGGAACGCTCTGTGCTGGTGAGGGGGCAGAGGAGATAGTTTGCCCTGAAGTCAGGAGCAATAAAGGCAATGTCAGTCTCACTTATTTTTGGTATTGGCCACCACTGCTTCAAGCAGATGCAGTTACTGATGATGTCTTGAATACATGCATGGATGCAGTGCACTGTGGCCTAGCACCGATGAAGGAATTCTATCCCTCTGCTTCATGTGTGGGGCAGATTCCAGGAAGTTTGAAGAGGGCTCCTAGTTGCTGGGTTCCATTCCTATACCAACCGGACAATAGCACAGTTAACAATGCAGCTTGATACCATTATGTTCTTAGTGGATCTAAACCAGAATATCCACGCTGCTTTGCATAATGCTGTATTTTGGTATAATACCTAAAAGGGACCATTATCTCCAGGTTTTGCACCTGGGCTGTGTCAGGGTACTCCCCCACCACTCTGAACCCTGGGGTACAGATGTGGGGACCTGCATGAAAGACCCCCGAAGCTTATATTCTAACAGCTTAGTTAAAACTTCTCCAAGGTACAAAATTCTTCCCTTGTCCTTGGACAGTATATTGCTGCCACCACCAAGTGATTTACAAAAATTCAGGGGAAGGTCACTTGGAATTCCTGAGCGCTCTCCTGTCGACACCTGTACTCCATTGCCATGAGAGGCAGTGTGGCAGTGGCAGCAGTCGACTCACTGCAGTCACAGTTAATTGCAAGAACCAGAACTCCAAAGTTTTAGGACAAAATAGGTTCAGGTAAATTTGGACAAACTTCAAATCTGAACCAAACCTTTGAGTTTGTCCATCCCCAGACCTGTTTTTTCCATTTCCTTTAGGCATATGTCCATTTGAAGGAGTTCAATGTATTTCCACATGTCAGATCTGACCCAGTTCCCATAAGTATTAGGAGGGCATGACTGGAACTACTACCTGTTCACGCAGCTACAAGAAGAGCTTGAGTATTTTACTTGTGCCAGCTGCAAAACTGCATCGTCCGTCTCAAGTCACAGAAGCAGTGGCTTTTACCAAGGTAGGGCGACCAGATGTCCCGATTTTATAGGGACAGTACTGATTGTGGGGTCTTTTTCTTATATAGGCTCCTATTACCCCTCACCCCGTCCCGATTTTTCACATTTCTTGTCTGGTCACCCTATACCAAGGGCAAAAAAGCTGGTTAGGACACTAATTAAAAACAATTGTTGGAGTTGCAGGAAAAGAAACTGGAGCAGTGCAGCAAATGGGGAACTTTGTCCACTGTCAGGGAAGGAAGAGCAATATTGCTAAACAGAGAAAGACCTGGAGAGTTGTGAGCCAGGTCAAATGATAACCAAAATATTCCCCCCCAAATATGTGACCTCTGGTGTGGCTATCAGTACTGGCAGCATCTGACATTGGCATAGTCTGTATCTGATGGAGAATTGAAACATCTTTGGGACAGAGCACAGGGAGTGAGTAGGTGAGTCTGTAGGTAATGATCTAATCAGGCTGGGTGAAGTAACTGTTCAGTTGCCCCTATCAGCCCAGGGCTGATGAAGAGGCACAGGAAGGAATTGCAGGAGGGGAACAAAGATAGCTGGGGCTGATCACACAGAGGGCTCAGAGGAGGGAGACTTCTGCTCCCTTGAGGTCCTGGTGAGAGGGCCAAAAGCTCGGTTAATCTTGTAAAGAGACGGTTGCCTGGGGACTGTGGAGATATGGATGGAGGGGACTAGAAATAAAAGGTCACTGAGTGGACACCTTGTGGAGCTTGTATCTTTTCAGCAGGGAAAAAGATGGGGTGGTGCAGGCCTCTGTTACAATCTTGCACAAGAAAAACTGATTTACCAGCATGTTCATCTGCCCTTGGAGGCAAAATAAGGCTCCAACCCCTTTGATAGAGAGCTATTTTCATCTTGCTCTGTATTGTGCTTATTGTGCACTATGCATGTTTTAAAAAAATGCTGTCAGCAGACCCAGCCAGCCATTAACCTTAGCACTTTCTATTTAAATGTAGCACCTACAGTCACTTCATCCAATTGTGTAAGATAGAGGCCTTAGGTCACTTGCTGATGATGGCAAAGAGATGTGACACGAAAATGGCATGTCACCCGTACACCCCCAGCTCTCTTAGGAAAAAGTACACCAGCCTATTTGTGGAGTCTAACTACTTTGGTCACTATGTAACTATTTGTTCTTGGAGTTCCACGATAGCAGCTTTCTTGCACAATGCAGAGGTCTTGTGGGTAAGTCGCTGCAGTAGGACAAGGTGGTTATGGATTAGATTTTCTGTCCTCCCCCAGGCAAACTCTCTACCTTAGTTACCCAGCTTTAAAATGGGGACAATACTTTTATTCTCCACTCTCCACATTCCTCTTTTTTTCTTTCCTGTTTAGAATATAAGTGCTTTGGGACAGGGATTGTCTGAATGAATGTTCAGGGTTTAGCACCAGGGGCCCCTGATATCAGGGCTCTCTAGCTGCTAAAGAAACAAAAAAGTGTAACAGGACAAATAGATTGACATGTACTGTACCTCTCCAGACTGCACTAACAAAGCCAAGTTAAAGGCTTTGTGGGTGTCACCAGAAATAATGCTGTTTAAGGCATTGGAAGTAAAAGGATTGGTGGATGCTCTGTCTTATGGTATTGTTTTCAGAGAGGATACTACTGAGAAAGTGCAAAAACCATGTCAGCACTTATGGCTTTGTATACCTTCAGGTAGATCAGATATTTATACATACTGCTTGGCAGTTGGAGGAAACTCTGGTCCATCTCTGAACATTCCTCAGGGATCTACATGCCAGTAGTGGATTTAAGTAATTCCCTGTACCGGCAGTTTCATGTTGGAATTTGAGCCAGGTCAGAAGGGATCAGGAGTTCTCATCTAACTGGTGACTGGTATTGTCTTTAAATTGCAAACACTATTTGCTCCCATGTGGTTATTAAATATTCTGTGACCCACAGTGAAACTGAGCCTTTAAGATACCACACCGAAACTTGAATAGTACACTTTGATTACATTTGTGTTTGACAGAGTTACTCATTACCCAGCAAAGTAACCATGTGTTTTGCTTTTGGTGCTGCACTGGCATCCTGCCTGGGAGAAGTGTGAGTCAAGGGCCCAGTTTTACAAACCCTTGGATTGGCCCAATCTTGTTCTCCTGAGCAGCACCACTGAAATTCCTGTCATCTCCCTCATCTAATTAAAATTCCTCTGAAAAATTCACCTGTGTCATCTTGCCTATGAGTGGAGAGGGAGAAAAGCCAATAAAAAGTGGCAGTCTGTTGTTTTCAGTTTATATGGAGCACCCAAGAGTGCTTAGAGCACAGCTTAATACAACTGTGTTAATACCCTAATGTAACTGAAGTGCAGCAATTCAGTATAACCCACAATCAGCAAGCTAGGTGATTCAAAAGCTCAGAACTCCTTCACTTGCCAGTAATTCCTCACTTCATAATTACCCCAGTTTCCCTCCCCCTTTACAAGTGCCTAGGCAAACAGATGTTTGCAGCTTGTGACATATTATGTCATGTCAATTTCCCGTGTTGGGGCAGGAACAGTATTTTCCCTATTTTTGACAGGTATTCAGTGTGCTCTAAAAAGAATACCAACTATTTCAGGCTTTACTCTGGCCTTTGGGATCAAGGGCATTAAGTCAGAAAGATGGAGGTTACCAGGGAATGATACTCCAAGCAACCACACGAGTGCTTTGTTGCTGGGCATCATCATCAGCTCATGCTAATGGCCAGTGTCAAACTGTGGCTAGCCTTGGACGGGAATCTGTGCGGTCTTGGGAAGATTTTTCAGAAGCACCTAAGTGACTTTTGCTCCTTCCGCTTTGACAGCACTGCCCCAGAGAGGAATGGTAGCCTGAAACCAGGGGGAGGCGAATTGCTAAAGCCTCCATTCAAAGTTGCCATGATCCTAAAGCCTTGAAAATGGGAGAATCCTCTCTGGCTCTTCCTCTGGGCCTGGTCATGACGAGTGAGGGCAGCACTTGGGTAGTGCCAGACTGCTCCAGAACACTGTAACCTCACTTCTTCTAGGAGCCCAAACCAGTGGCTCTTTTCCCTCCCCGGCTGCAGATTGTCCCACAAGCTGGCAGGTGCTGGTGCCAGGCCCTGAAGGGGAGCTGCTCAGCAGTGGAAGCAGGGAAGGAGCAAGGAATGCTGTAGTCAGGACGGGGAAGGAGGGCATGGGGGCTGGAGCTGTGGGGAGCCCAGGGAAGAGCTAGAGCCAGGCAATGTCAGGAGCTGGGTTGCACCCCCAGGGAGCAGGAGCCAGGCACAAGTGGAAGGAGGTGGGGATGGGCTCTGCAGGGAATCACTTCCTGTTCCCTGGGTCTTCCCTAGCTCCCCCACTGCCTCCATTTCCTTTCAGCCCCCACCCCCAAGACCCCTAGCTCCCTCCCATAGCCTTCCCCTTCCCTGTGTTCCATCACTTCTCTTTTAGGACTCCAGCACTGGTAAGGGAGATCCCAGATCCACTTCTGGACACACTTGATCTTCTCCTGTGGGAATCCCAGCAGATGGGAGTCTGAAGAACTGTCTGTCTCCCTATGGGGAATTTTCTCCTCTGTCAGGAAGGATTGGGGTATAGAATGACCAACAGTTCCCCCCTCAACCAACTGCTCCCCCAAGGAGCCATGTAGATCCCAGGGCAACTGTAGGATGCCAGAGCCATCCTTGTGGATTGCTTGTGTCTTCATGAAGGTGTTCAAGCCTCCTGCTCCCCACTTCTGGCCCCATGAAAGCTCTATTCTATTGGCTCCATGGTGCCAGGGTTTCCCCTAACTGCTGCTGCTTCAGTACAACCCCCAAAGGGAGCGTGGTGGTATAACAGCTAATACGGTCTCTGTAGGAGATGATCCAGCTTTCCTGTAGGTCCACCCAGCTATTAACCCACAATGCTGTGGAGGAATAACCAGGGAGTCCTATGCAGGACAGGTGACACCTTTGACAAGGCCTATGCAGTAGAGGTGACACCTTTGCCCTTCTAATGCTGGTGATGTCACTGGGAGTCATGAGTGCTCAGTAGCACAGACATCAGGCCGCTTAATATAGGTGTCTAAACATTGATTTAACTGCCCAACTCTAAAATTGTTGGTGGTTCCAGTGAAATCCTGATGTTTATACTCACTCATCTCTGTGGTTCCACTCAGAATCTCTTACATTAACTTCACTCATTGTGTGGACTCTGACCAGATGTTTAGAAGTCCTGGCAGAATTGTTATTGACTGATGTAAACGCTTCCTGCCAGAAAATGTCGAAGGGTTTACATTTGTCAAAGTCAATCCACCCTGCTCTCTTTTCCTGGCTGGATCAGTGCCAGAGCAGTGTTTGCACTCTCAGGAATGAACAGCCAGTTTTGGGGAACTTGTAATTTATTGGTTATACTCAAATATGTTTATTTCCTCTTTTGCTGAAAATGGACTCCTGTGAGTTATTTACACACACCACTTCTTTTGGTACCTAGAGTGGTTCAATCTAATCTTGCAATTTTGTTTTGGTGTTACAGGCAAGATCCTCAGCTGGTGCGGACTGGCATACATTGACCTCAGCGGAGCTCTGCTGATTTACATTAGTTGAGGATCTGGCCCTAGACCAGTCTACACACACACATCAGTCTGCGAAGGAAAAAAAGATGTCATGAGATAGCTGATGACATTAAGCAAATTAGAATTGTATTGTATGCTATAAAACAGTTTGTGACAAGAAAGAGAACAGTTTAATATCAAAGGAAAGGGGTAAAAAGAGGTTGCCAACATGGCAATCATGTATGTGAAATTCCAAGGAATGTTTGAAAAAGAAACTTACCAATGAAACTGACTTTACACTTGCCCAAGAACATGCACGCAGGCAAATTAATTGCACCTGATTCTTGGGCAGAGAAGTGTCCCCACTCTCCATGTGGGGAGCCAAGTCACACCTGCCCACTTGCACAGGAAATCTGTGCCAAAGTTGGGCATCGGACACAGATTTTTTGAGTCCCAGTTCAGAGATTTAGCCCCAAGACTCTCTATCTTCTCTCACTTGAGTACGTGAGAGCAGAATGTGACCCTCTATGACAGGATTTTCAAAGTAGCACAGCATGTTGGGCACTGAGTTTTCTTGAGACTCTCACCCTTTGTGTGTGCAGAAGCTGATTGGAAACATGAGGAAAGTTATATTTACTCTGGTTCTATTACTTACCATACCGGGAAATAGTCACATTTATTTAGCTCGTCCAATGCTTTTGTGGAAAACAATCTGTTATTGGCTGTGAAAGTTACTATCTTACATGAATAAAATAAACTTTTCCTCTGGTGCTAATGGCAACCGTTTTCAAGAGAACACAGCTAGATCATAAGTAGAAATTAGAGAAATGCCATTAGCAGCCTCTATCTTCTCTGGCATAAGTAATTATCTACCACTATCTTCTTTTCAGAAAGAACAGCATTTATCATCTTCCCACCAGGGGCGGCACAATGCAGCTCATGCATCATGCCAAGTTACCTATTCCACAGTGCAAAGAATGCTATTGCCATAGACTGCTTCTAGTTTAAGAATATTGTAATTGTCACTTGGCATTGCTATATTGTGGGTAGCAAAATGCACTGATGTTATACAGGCCAGATATTTGTATCTGGGAGGAGTATAGGTTGGTAACTCTGTAGTCAATAAAAGAATAAAGTGATCCTGAATAATTGATACTGAAAAATCTGGCCAGTGCAATAGCCAATGTATATATCCCCAAAGGGTTGCAAATATATTTTACTTGACCTTTGAAGTGCAGCAGTCTGCTGGATGGGCACAATAGCTGCTTAGCTTTGGACAGCAACACAGAACAGTTTAGCATAGGCTGTAGTTAAGGCATAGTCCCAGGCTTTGCAAATTAATCCTACATTATTTATCTTTGTCATTGTCCAGGACTTTGGACAGCAGGAGGTGACAGTCACCCTGCTGTGCCCAGAGCAGAGCAATGCACCTCCTGGATACTGCAAGGAAACAACTCTTGTTCCAGCCCCCTGTCCCCATGCACCTGCCCCCTGTCCCCATGCACCTGCCCGTGACTGCTAGCGAGAACTGACAGCACCATTCTGTTTCCCCTGCATCCTTTCTAGAAGGGAGGAAGCCAGTGACAGGGCCTCTCTCAGTACCATTCTGCATCTGTGAAGGGAAACCCACAGAGGAAGAGATCTTGTACAAGGGAGACTGGCTTGAGCAATACTTCTCTCATCAGGTACCAGTGCTGCACCACAGAGACCTGTGAAATCCCCATACAAGCAGCAGCTGTTCCCACTGTTCTCACTTTAGAATCATTGGGTTCTGAGTTCATCAGCTTGCATAGAAGAAGGGCTCAGCTCACCCAAGCCCAAGAAAGGCTGAGGAGGGGAAGTTCTTCCCTTATTTTTATCCCTGGTTGTCTTTTTAATCTCTTTTCCAGCTCTCAAGGCCAGTAGTATAAACCTCCTGGTATATGTATACTTGTATAGTGGGGATTGTATTGTTGCAGTCTTCTACATGGAGAACTTCTCCTTAGACTCCATAGACTCATCCAGCTATGCTGCTACCCCCCTTCCTGTGCAGATCCCACTATCCCATTGATTTGTCATTCCACTTTCTCTCAGAAATGCCTCTTCTATGCCTAGGTCCTCTTCCATTGCCAGCAGTTTTAATTAACCTGCATTTGGCCTTAAGCTTTACACATTGTGTAAATTTATCCTGTCAATGCTTTTTTCCTGAAATATACCTCTGATCTCATCCTGTCATTCTATTTCCACAGTGATTTCTATCCTACCCTTCAATACTTGATTCAGACTAACTATGACATCTGCTAATGTTTGACTTGGACACTCCTCAGAACTGGTTGCTTTCCTTCATCTCCTTGTTTAAATAATCCCCTAAACTATGGTCATTTTCTGTGGCAGCAGTCTGGTTTCATCCCTTCCTCCAAAATGTAAATCCTTGCTCTTTGCATCATCCTCAATATACAATACATTGGGACTCCCATCATGAGAATAGGGTCCCGACTAGTTGATCGGTTGAGCCTATTTTGAAGTAGACCTGCTGCTCATTGCCTCTAAATACGGTTTAGGCATCTCTGGTCTTCCAGTTCAGGAACTCTGGACTCAAGATGCTGTATTTGTCACTGAAAGCCATGAATTGCTTGTACCTGATGCATACAGGCACCACTTTGCTTGAAGGCAACTAATTCCTTGTTGTAACAAAGTCCTGTGGCACCTTAAAGACTAACTATAAAGTTTTGAAGCATAAGCTTTCGTGGGCTAATACCCACTTCGTCGGATTATTAGCCTTTGTTCAAATGCCCCAATCAGGATCAAAACCACATTCTGTTTTGCAGAATGACACAGAAGTCAATGCATGAAGTCGCTTTAAATTCTGTGCTTTGTATAGTATATTGGGTAGTCCTCAAGCTGTCTTCTAGCTCTTGCTCTTCGTCTGTTCTTTCATTGATTGTATTCAGGATTTTACTGTGACAGGATAATGCACTGACCTACATTTACAGATTGTCCACTGAGTATTAAGGACAAGACCCAAAGCACATTGAAGTTGGTGGAAAGACTCCAATTGACTTCAGATCAGGCCCTTTGTCATACAGTCTTTATCACTTACTACCAAACTTCTTTGTGATTCAGAACTATTCTGCCTTCCTCATAACTTAGGGAGTCCCTATGTGCTTTTGCTTGCATATATGGTGTCCTAACTTTATGGCTAGGGCCCTACCAAATTCACGGACGTGAAACGTGTCATACATTGTGAAATCTGATCTTCCCTGTGAAATCAGGTTTGTGTAGGGGAGGAGGCTCCTACCTATACAAGACTCCAGCTGCTAGTCCCAGCTGGGCTGAGGAGGAACAGGACTTCCTCTTTCCTGGAGGTGGGTCTGACCTGGCCCTGGGAGTGGCTTGTGTAGGGGAAAAAGAAGTCCTGTCTCTCTCCAGCCCTGCTGGGACTAGTAGCTGGATCCTGGCACATGGTAGGAGCCTCTGGCAGGGGCACCACTAGCCCTGCCCCACACTGGCTTTGGGTCCAGTGCTCGGAGGTTAAAGGGACTTTGGTCTGGCTGGAAATGGGGAGACCCTGGCACCGCCTGACCATGGGGCCTTGGGCAGTTGCCCATAAAGTCAGTCCTGCCCCCCCAAAAGTGACGACCCCTGCACACCCTGCAATCCTCACTTCTGTGCTGGTGCTGGCAGTGGTGCTGGCTTTAGAGCTGGGTTCCCGGCCAGCAGCTGCTGCTTTCTGGCCGCCCAGCTGTTTAGGCAGCGCCCCTGCCAGCATCAGAGCAGAAGTGAGGCTGGCAATCCCATGACCTCCAACCACCCCCTTTTGGGTCTGGACACCCATGGTTACAACACTGTGAAATTTTCAGATGTAAACATGGGAAACTGAGACATTCACTATTAAATCCTCTGACTGTGAAATTCACCAGTTTGGTTAATTTGGTAGGACCCTCTTTAGGGCACTTTAAAGTTATAAACAATATTAAGAAAATAGCTTTTTCAACTTGTTCAATGTAAGTCCTCTTTGCAAGTTAGTATCTCCTTTGAGGTTTCCCCTCTACTGCTATTTATTCCATCTAGAACAACAAAGACACAAATTACATTTACACCTGTGGTGCACTTGGCAGCTGGAGGAGCAAATCTTGAAATATGTTTCAATAACTATATCTATGGTTCAGTATTGTATTATAGCTTTAGCTGACAAGGTACTGTAAGCCCGAGTGTGACAAATTGGGAAGCAGGGTTTTTAAGGTGTGATCTTTTTTTATTAGCCAAAATTAAAGTCAGCTACTCACGACAAGGACTGATTATTTTCTGTTTGGAAAGCAGCCATCGCAGTGGGGCTACTACCGGATGTAAATAGCATAGTAATAAAAGCACAAAGCAATATCCTTCCCATGCAAAGGAGCCAGCAGATTAACTGTATACCAGTGCAGAAGTGATTACTGAAAAATCTGTGCATGCCAACATTGTTAGAGTCCATGTATGTAGAATGTAAGTGCACTGAATCAAAGAGTTGTGGTAAGGATACAATTATGCAGCACAATGGAAGTGACAGCTGGGAAGGAAAATTTAGCCTTCTGTTCATGTTCAGAGCACTGCTCTGGCATGTTTATAGGGCAACAACTGGTAATCTGAAGGCCACCAGTAACATACTGAATTCCAGAAGAGTAGGAAAGATAGAGCACTAAGGGGTTCAGATGGAAAAACAAGGATCAGTTGTCCAGTTTCCTACTTGAGACCAGCTGTAATTGAAGGAGACCTAGACTAACTGATCTGAGCAGACCATGCCCTGGTGCTGGTGACTAGGGCATCAGATTAACTAGGTGAGGAATGCAAAAGAGGTGGAAAATAAATACTGGCCTTTTGAAAGATGAAATTTATTTTTAACCATTTTTAACATTCAGAAATGTTTTGAGAACAATAAAGATGGCAAAGCTACAAATATATGGGAATCTTATAAAGCAATGGTAACAAAGAGTCCTGTAGCACCTTAAAGACTAACTAAAGTCTATAAGGTGCCACAGGACTCTTTGTTACCTCTGCTATTCCAGACTAACACGGCTACCTCTCTGATACTTATAAAGCAATAATGAGGATGATTATTAAAATGACCTCAGGGATTAAAAAACAAAAAGATGCCAAGAGAGAGACTCCAGGCATGCATTCAGAAATTGCTAAAACAGCATTAATAACAGTCTTCATCCTACCTCCTTTTGCCTTAAACAACTTGCAGCTCCCTGAGGCCAATTAAATGTGATTTTTATCATGAAAATGGAAAGAGTTCTTCACTGACTTAAACTGCAATTTCACAAGGGAAGAAATGAGGCCCTTGAGTTATTGACAGACTCAGAATAAAAGACAGAGGAGCCATTCTGGCAAGCAGGGAGAGAAGAGTCACAGTTTAATTCCAAATAAAACAAGTTTACAAATCAGATGAAGACACCTTCTTGTCCTTCTCTTAATCTCTGGGTAAGCTCCGCCACGAACATATTCAACTACCACCCCTTGGCAGCAATGTAAATCTGCCACTCTACTCCGGACCTTTTGTGCAAACTAAAGTCTCAGTCTGTCTCTGACAGCTCCTTGTGGCTGTCTAACCACCATCTCAACCTGAACATGGCTAAATCAGAGCTCCTAATCTTTCCCCATCAAGTCGTCTCCTCTGTCTCCCTTCTGATTGCTGTGGACAACACCACCATCCTCTCTCTCACTCAGCCCCGTAGCCTGGGCATCATCTTCAATTTGGACCTGTCTCAGTCCTCACATCCTGCCTGTGTCTGAATCTCGCCAGTTCATTCTACATATTATCCCTCAGATATGGCCTCTCTTCATTTGCACACTAAAACGCTTCTCCAGGCTCATCATCTCACATCTTCATTACTGCCTTCTTGTGACTGGCCTCAACCAGTGCAATCTCGCTCCGCACATTGATTCTGAATGCAGCTGCAAAGATCATTTTATAAGCAGTCATTCTGACCACGTCACCCTCTCTTTTTATCCTGCCGTTGGCTCCCTTTTTATTGTATCAAACAAGCTACTTGTCTTCACTTTCAAGCCCCATCACAGCCTATCCCCATCCTACGTATCATCACTTTCCATATAGAGAGACCTACTCCCACCTCTGATCAGCCCATGAGGCCAGCTTCCATTGCCCACTTGTTTAATTTTCCAACAAGCGCCTTTGTGCTTTCTCCTGTGCTGTGCCTCACGTTTGGGAGGAGCTCTGTAAACATCCACAAGGGGACCTCATTGGCCTCCTTCAGATCCCTACTTAAAATTCTCCTTTTCTGCGTTGCCTTCAAAAAACTTGATAATGTTTGGCCTGCTGGTGTGCTGAGACCACAGCCTCTCATGCTGACCAATAGTGTCTCATTGTTTCCTTGCACTTCCCTGTCTGTATCCATCTGTTCTCTCTAAAGCATAGATTGTAAGATCTCTGGGCTAGGGACGCTCTTTTGTGTTTGTACAGCGCCTAGCACAATGGGGCTTCTGGATATACAATAATATAAATAATAATAGTGCAGCAATTCTTAAACTTTAAGACCCAATGTAGCGAGGTTGAGACTCACCAGTGTGATGCCTCCTGCTGGCCATCTTGGGAATTAGCTCAACTCTGGAGCGCCCTCTACTGGCTGGTGTCTCACCTGCTTCAAGAGCCTCCTGGACCCAGGTGCCCTGTACCTTGGGGTGCTGCTCTACCGCAGTGCCCCATTATTTGGGTCTCCCCTCCCCCAACCCTCTAAGTCTACCTTGCCTCAGTGATTACTAGTCATAATCTAGCCCCCTTTCCCTGGGGCAGACTGCAGTCTGTAGTGGCCACTCATCACAGGACCAGCTGCCTCTGCCTATTCCCAGGCTGCACCTCTGCAGCCCCAGTACCGGCCTTGGCCCTTAACAAGGTCTGCAGCCTGAGGGTTTACCAGGCTGGAGCTCCCCAGCAGTTCTTGCCTTTCCCCAGCACTGCTCTGCTCCTGGTACCCTGAGCTCTCAGATAGCTAGGTCCTTCTCTCACCACAGCTAAAGAGAGACTTGCCCATCTCCCCTCTGATCCCTTATAACAGGACCAGATGTGGCCTGATGGAGAGGCATCCACAGCTGGGGCTACGCCCCAATCAGCCCAGCCTTCCTCCACCAGAGTGGGGTAACTGCTCCACTACACCTAGCTTACCCTAGCTAAGTCTTAAAAGCACTTTGCATACCGCCTTCATAATTGTAATCAGAGTAACTGTAGTGGATTCTTAGCCAGATGACACACATTGAATCCTCTCCCTATCAGTGGTACACATACCACAGTCTCAAGTATCAGAGGGGTAGCCGTGTTAGTCTGGATCTTCAAAAGTGAAAGAGTCCTGTGGCACCTTATAGACTAACAGACGTATTGGAGCACAGCACAGTCTGAAAACGATTACACTAGTGAAAACTTGCTGCTTAGGTACATAATGAAAGGACACTAGTCAGGTTAATAGATGCGCAAGAGGCAAAACAAGATGTTCTGATCCGGAGGGCTTGTCTACACGAACAGTTACATGGTGGCAAGATGGTGGGTAACTCTACTGTGCTCGCTGGCCATGTGTTACTGTCCATATGGACCCTGCTCCTGTGCACCAAGAGTTCAGTAGGGTGCTTATATCTATTCCTGTTTCAAACCAGGGTAGATCAAAGTGCACTGGGGTACTTTTAGTGCGCAGCAGTCCACACAGAGGTTTATCCATAGCAGGGTAGTGTGATTTTTCCCAAAGTAACTGTGCTGATTTAGGAATTCACCTGTAAAATTCCATAAACTGTCCTACCATGTCGGCCTCTCATGATACTAGTGCACTGAATCTTAAAAGCAACACTATTTACTTTTTACATTACTGTAGGGCCTGCAGGCCCCAACTGAGATCTGGAGCCCATTTTGCTAGGGGCTGCACACACAGATTGTAAGAGGCTGTCCCTGCCCCAAACAGCATGCAACCTAAATAGACAGGACAAAGGTTGGGAGAAAAGAAGCATTATTCCCATTTTACAGGTAGCTAAGGGAAGCACAGAGAGATTAATGATGCATCTGTGCTGCAAACACCTCTCCCCCCATCCCTCCCCAGGGCAGCAAGTCTCAGAGCTAAGGTGTAGAGACTAGGGCTCAGGGGGATCATGCTACGGTGCTAAAACAGCAGTGTAAATATTCCCCCTCAGGCTGGAAACTTGGCTCTAGAATCCACCACCCTTGCTCCTGTTTTTAGCACCATAGCAAGAGCTCTCTGAGCCTACATCTGGAGACCCAGGCTCTGGATATGTCTACACTGCTGGCCTGGGTCAGCTGACATGAGGTCATGGGTCTTGGGCTGCGGGGCTATAAAACTGAAGTGCAGACATTTGAGCTCGGACTGGAGCCCAGACTCTGAGACTCTGCGAGAGGAGAGGGGTTCAAAAGCCTGGGCTGCAGCCTGAGTCTGAGTATCTACACTGCTAGTTTATAGTCCTATAGCCTGAGCCCCAAGCCCAAGTCAGCTGACCCAGATCAGCTGCGGGTCTTTTATTGCAGTGTAGACATAGCCTCTGAGACTCACTACTAGTTCTTTGCTATTTTTTCTGTGTAAACTTACTGTTACTGACCCTTCCCAGGGTCAAACAGGGAGTCTGTGGTAGAGTCAGGAATTTGGACCCAGGTCTCCTGAGTGCAAATCGAGCGCCTCCTTGTAAATGATACCTACCTATTGGAGGAGAATGGTTGGCCAGTCTTGCATGTATTGGTTGTTGCTGGGTGAGCAGTGACTCTGCCCTGGGAAATAAAGCAGATTCTTTCCTCCCTCTTCCATTATCGTAATTGCTCGGTTTTAGTTCCAGGGTCACTGTGTGGTGAGTGGTTTCAGAGTGGTAGCCACATTAGTCTGTATCAGCAAATGTTTACACGTATAAACGTTTGTGGGCTAAAACCCGCTTTATCAGATGCATGGAGTGGAAAATACAGTAGGAAGATTATACACACACACACACACACACACACACTCACAGAGAGCATGAACAGATGGGGGTAGCCATACTGAGGGGGGGTCAGCTCTAACAAGACAATTCAACTAAAGTGGAAGTGGGCTATTATCAACAGGAGGTGTAGTGGTAATCAGGGTGGCCCATTTCAAACAGTTGACAAGAAGGTGTGAGTAGGGGAAATTAACCTGGGGAAATTCGTTTTTATAGTGACCCATCTATTCCCAGTCTTTATTCAGGTCTAATTTGATGGTGTCCAGTTTGCAAATTAATTCCAGTTCTGCAGTTTCTCGTTGGAGTCTGCTTTTGAAGTTTTTTTCTTGAAAAACAAAAAAGCAATTTGTTGAAGAATTGCCACTTTTAAGTGGTAAGGCAACTCCCATTTTTTCATGCACTTTGTATATACATCTTCCTACTGTATTTTCCACACCATGCATCTGAAGAAGTGGGTTTCAGCCCACAAAAGCTTATGCCCACATAAATTTGTTAGTCTCAAGTACTCCTCGTTGTTTTGATACATCAATGAAAAAATACCAACGGATATAAATTTGGGAATAAGTTAATTGTATACATTTTGTTCCCGTTTCTGAAATAGGAATAGAAATACAACAGCAAAATCCAAGAGGCTTAAGAAGTATACCTTTTTATTTTAGCACTGTATTCATTAGGGAATGGGGGCGGGGAGTGTGGGCATGTGGAATATGAGGTATTGTGAACTTCCCAAATTACTGATGTAGGGGATGCTAAACTTGTTTAAATGTTTAAACCTTTTGTCCTATAATTTAAACCAGGCTGGATGTTTAGATCCCTGTGCTTTAAATCACTATTTTAATTTTGTTTTACATTTGTACTTTGTTGATTCTCATTGGTTGGTAACCATTTAAACATGTTGCTTTGCAACTAAATATAGTCTTTACACTAAATGTGGTGGTACTTTTGCTAATCAAGACAATATGCTATATTTATACACATTTATTTAAGCAGTTCCATATCTTAACATACACTCATTCAGATGCTTAATTTTTGCATTTTTGTAGGAAATGGTGAATGATATACTTATTCAATTAATTGTTTACAAGAAGTTATATTTGGATGGAAAATGGAATTCAAATAAAAATGCTCAAAAACAGCATTTTAAAACTTGTTTTTATTAGTTAAATATGCAGCACATTTTAAGGTAGTTTTTTTTCTTATGTACATTTAGTAAAACATGTTTTGCATGTAAAATTAATGCATTTATTAAACAAAGGAAGTATTATCTGTAGTCAGTGAATTGAACTGATAGTTTCTGGTCACTATCCTTCAAAATTTTAGAAGTAGTAGACCATATCCTATCAGGCTTAATTTTTATTCAGATATTAGCAGAGGAAAACAAGCTTTCCTGCTTTTTTAACTCCCAGTCAGTTTTTCAGCTTCAAATGAACTTAGTCATTGAACTGAACTTGTTGAAGAAACTGAAATGAAGAAAATGTTCTCTCTGCCCCTGCAGAAGAGGCTACTACTGTCAAAAGCTGGTTTAGAACTTCAACAAACTCTGGTTCCAGGTGCTTTGCTAGTGATTTCCATCACTTGAGTGACTTGAATTTCTTTAAAATCTCAGCAGCAAACATGTTCTGCTTGAATATTATTCCCTATTTAATTTTAATAGACTATAATAAGTTTAGACCTTAATATTGGGTTGTAGTCATTTCAAATTTTAGACTTAAGTAGTCTTGTTTTTTTTAAAAGAACAAAGTATTAATATTTTAATAACAAACCCAGTTTAAATTAAAACATCTGATTTTAAATAAAAAATCCATTTTTTTAACAATCTTTTTTTTTAATCCACCCTGCCCACAGGTATTTTGAAGTTGATCTAGCACCTACCATAATGTTAACTCAAGGTGCTATCTTAATACAAATAATATCTAGAATAGCTCACTCATCTATCCTCTTCCACTGCCAAAGTAACAGTGGCTCATCTAGATCTCCTCATTTTGTCATTAATGCCTTTTCCCATGCTGCTATCTAACCATACATCGGCCATCCTAGAGGAAAAGGGCCCACATTCTCCACCAAGACATGGCTTCAGAGGTGGCAAATCAACTGTTTTATTCAAAATAAGAGTAGAATAGGGTTGACTGAATATTTGAAGTTTGAACCTCAACTCAATCCAGAAAGGGTTAAATGGAAAACAGTGTTAGGAGGTATACATTTTGCAAGGTCAACATACTGGTGAAGGGCGTGATGGTGTAATGAACTCTGTGCTGTGCTCAAAGGTCCACCTGCATGGAGCTCATTGAAGGACTGGGTCTGAAAATAACAGGAAGGATGGTGCAGTGGTTTGGGCAGTAGCATGGGAATTTGAGACCACGTTCATCTCCCCACTCCACTTTCTGTGTGATCTTGGGAAAATCCCTGAGTCTCACCGAACCTTGGCTCCCCATCTGTGAAATGGGATAGAAGCATTGCCCTATTTCACAGGAGGGTGGGGAGGATAAATACGGCCGACTCTGAAGAGCTGAGCTACTACAATGATGAGTGCTATAGAAATACCTGTGACAGAGAGATGAAATAATTAAACCACTAGGTATAAAAAAATTACAGATATAATGAAAATGAATTACAAGGAAAACAGCCTCTTCCATACTCCAGAATATATTTCTTAATTGATGTGAAATTAATTTTTGCAACAAAAGTGTTTCCATTGGATTAATGAACCACAGACATAGAGCAACTATATAAAAGTCCAACCAATCAATAAAAATGCCTTGTCTTTTTATGAAACAGACACAGTTTAAACCCCAGGAGTTAACAGATAACACAGTTAAACATATGTACAAAGAAAAGAGACATTTAATCTCACAACCCATTGTAACAAAAGGATTTCTCGCTAGCTCAGCTTTTTTAAAAAAAATCTCACATTGCTGCCTTTTCTCAAGTAAGCAAGCTTGTGGTCTTTGGACTAAATGAAACCTATCATAAGCAGTTGCAATTCCAGTAGCTTTAATGGAGATATGCCTTCTTACACCAAAAACGAATTTATTATTTATTTGTTTTATAGCCGATTAAAGCCACCAACCAAAATAAGGACCCTGTTTTGCTAGGCACTGTACATACACAATGTATGTAAGAGAGGCAGTTCCTTCCTTAAGAGTAACAATCTAAATGGACAAGACAGGCAAAAGGTGAGAGGGGAAACTGAGGCACATGTCAGAACCAGGACTAGAGTGCTCAGGGCTCCTGAGTCCCGGTCTAGTGCCTGATTCACTAGACCACATTGTCTCTTTGGAATTTGGCCCATTAAGTTTCAAAGGATGTTCCACCTGTTTTCACATGTTAATACTCCATTATTTTCAGAACAGGGACAGGCCCATATACATAAAGAAAATATCTGTTGTGTGTGTGTGGACCTTCAGTGCCCTTATCTCTGCAGTCACCTCCAACAGCCTGCGTTCCTGTAATCTGCCCTATGGGGGTTTACAGTTTGTCTGCTTGGAAGTTTCGGTGGCACAGCATGTGTCTGCCTGCTTGGTAAGTAGTTATTCCCACAGGCCACAAACTATAGCTGTCATCTTTGATCCTTACTGACTTCCAGGGCATTTCTAAATGTGAGCTTTTAAGTCTTCCCAGTCTTAAAGTGCTTTGGACTTTGGTACTGGAGAGAGACTGCTTGTGTGATACTGTGGTGGTGAAGCAAGCAGCCCTCCAGTTTAAATAATAGATTGCTAGAGGTAGGGCCCTTTCAATGAGCAGAATCTGTCTCTGAAGCACATTTCTCCAGTATGGCCACCCATAAGGGTAGCTGAACATCAGATCAAATTGCCAGGTTTATATATCTGTCCAGGCTTTGTCTGGGGGCAGAGGTGGGTACTGAGCAGGTGGAAATGGATGATGTGGAGAGTCTTTGACCCTCTCCTGCAAACAGTGAAGCATATGTTTAATTTTATTCACACAAACAGTCCCATTGTCTGTATTAAATGGACTGCTCACACCAGCAAAGTTCTGCATGGTTTCAGGATCAGGGACTTAGTCTGGGTGGTATTCAGGGAGGCTTTTAGTTCTGGACACTAGTGCAATGTGTATGTTGTATGGATTTTAGTTATATGTTTGCCCAGAAGAACATACATGTTTGGTAACTCTGAATAAATATATAACAGTTTATCCTGGTGAGCATGATAGAAACTCCGCTCAGAACTTAAAACTATAACCTTGAAGAAGCCATGATTTCAGGCATGAGGCATTTTGATTAGCTGAGACTTACAGTTCTTTCATCAGCAGATGTTACTTGCTATAGAACACTGTGCTTAATTATGTACATTGTGTGATGGGAGATAACTGCTATCTACACAGGGCTGACGGGGCAGCATTTAGTTCCCTTCTCTAAGAAGCTTGAAAGCCTGGTTCCAAAGCAGAGAGTCTAAGGAGTGGCTAATTTGCTAAATTGTTTCTTTTATCAGTATTCCTTTTCTGATATTCCACCAGGATCCAATATCAACCAGGGAAATCCACAGCTCACCACTGAGAGGGTGTTGTAGATTTAGGGGGTCTCTTGATTTTACTTTACTGTCTGGTGGAACCCAAGGTTTTGGTTAAGATTCTTACCACATCCTTCTGGCTGTGAAGAGACTCTTCACTTTGTCATTGAAATGCATTGCTGACCCACAGAGATGGCAACCCACGCTCCTGAAAAGTAATATGAATGAGTTGTATTACAAACCCAGATAGGAATTTGGCTTTAAATTATTAGAATCATACCTAGAAACCCCAGTTAAGATCAGGATCCCATTGTGATAAGCAACTGTACAGATGTAAGAGACAGTTCCTGGCTCGAAGAGCTTATACTTTAAATAGACCAGAAAAAGTGTAGAAGAAATGCAGTTTTATTATCCCCGTATTGCAGATGGAGAACTGACTAACTTAAAAAAAAACCACTAGAGAAGAGATTTTAGTTTTGCTTTTTCTTTTTGAATTTAAATATTGCTTGGTAGGACTGAAAGTCAAACCCACAAGATCATTGTAGCAGTGCATGAGAGATGGAAATGGAAGAGAATATGAAGCTGACCTGTCTATTATTACTATTACAGCAATGTTACTGTGACACTTAAACATGAAAGCTAGTCTACAGGGATAAGGGGTTAGCTGAGAATAATGGCACAGAGTGGGCCAGATCTTCGTCTTCCCCACTATGCACACACTCCACTCCTCCAGCATGAATTGACATAGCAACCGGGGATTCCTTCAGCATGTGGGGAACCCCCACTGATGCAGAATGGGGTGTGCTAGGTCTACGTGGTCCCTTCCAGGTACAGGAGGTGCCATGGGAAGGGGCATGGCTGGACTGTTCTGGGGTCTGGAGAGTCTTAGTTGCCTGGTCAGCGCCCTGCGAGCAGTTGACAGTCAATGTAAGTTAGAGACACTGTTCTAATATATGCTGGGGAGTAAACTGACCCTGGCTATTCTCAGGATGTGGGAAGCACATAAGTGTTTGTAAGAAACCTTTGTTCACACACGTTGGGTCCTGCACTACGCGCACACACACAACAAGTGGACCTGATCTCCACCTTCTTACTTCCTTTTCCTTATCTGATGCAATTCCCCATGCCAGCCATTAGGTGTCACCAGCAGTCATAGTAACACTACATGCCATGATCATCTGTATATTTTAGAGGCTTACATGGACAAAATGTGAGATGTTCATCCATCACTTCTTTGTTTGCCACTGCCTTCTTAACTGCAGGGTGGCAGTGTCTGTGAACTTGCTTATTTTCTATCTGCTGCAAGCCCCCCAATAAATGTGTTGTTACTCCCTAGAAGGGTTTGCGCCTGTTAATCTCAGAATGAGAAGTTCTCACAGCCTTCCTCGCATGGACGGGAGCAGAAAATAGGCTTGGGGTTCTGCTGACATGGGTAGGAAATGTAGACATGGAGGAATCTGGGGACAGCAGAAATCCTATTTGGTAGGAAGTAGCAGAGAAGAGCTAATACTAACCAAAGGCTGTAATTATAATGGGGTAGGGACGCTAGCAAAGTAGTTGTATCTTCTGAGAGGGTGAATTATTGCATGTGCAATTATTTATCCTCAAGGACTGCATCCATCTCTGTGTTGCTATACATGATACACCCTTAAAAATGTTTTGGGGTGATAACCATGCAAACTCCGTTTAACCTGTTCACTCACCACAGCAAAGAATATTGGTTTGCTTCTCTCTGTACCACCAGCAATGGCTATCTCCTAATTCTTAAGCAGTGGAAACCCCACATCAGAGACAATCCTGGTGCAATTAAAGTCAATGGCAAAACTCTCGTTTACTGCAATAAGGTCACATCTGGTGTCTATGTACGTATGTCTTTCTCCTTCTCTGTTTCATTCTGCTTTTGGGTCATCGTTATTGCATTGCATATCTCTTGGGTAACCTTGTCCATCTGCGGCAATTTTGAGCTCTCAGCCTTGTACTAGGTAAGCCATTTGTTCTGATGTACAATCTCAGACAATACTTAACAATACCATTTGTGATGTGTGAAAATGGATTTTCACTTAAGTTACAAAGATATAATTACACTGTTGCTGTAAAAATGCTAATTGGTTAGTGAAATATCCTATGTTCCCTGGAGCTGAAAATACTTCATTTCACATTTGTTTCCAGAGATGTTCTGCAGGTGAATAACTTACAGCTAACCCCCTCCAACATGCAATGCAGAAATGCAGCAATTGGAATTCCTGACCTTTTACTCCCCAATAAAAATAGGTACAATTACATCAATTTTAAAATGGTGCTAAGCTGCCAGACCTGCGGACTGATACAAACATGAGTTGGCAGGAGCCAATTAAAGCAATTGTGTAATTAGAAATGCATCTGCTATTGCTGTCAGTAATTGTATGCTTGGAACTGTATGTGCTGATGTGAATTCATTTAAATTTATTGAAATAATAATTCTGATGATATCATTTATTTAGCCTTGTAGAATTTGCTTCTATTTTCAAGGCCCTGCCATTCTAACTATAAACAATTAAACATTAAATAGAAACTGGTGAGATTGATAGGCTAAAGAACTCACTGCCAGTGTATGTTTGGGTTGCAGGTGATACATGAGCATGCTGAGTTTCCCATCTTGTTTGGTCAGTCTGCTCCTCTCTTGTTTGAAGGCAATGCATAGTCATGTATCCAAATGATACACTGAGAATTCAGAGAATTTAAAATTGTGGTGTTGTACTACTAATTATGTGGTATAGTCACAAGAGCCTTATATATAAAGTCTTTTTATTTAAAGTTAAACAACCCTGCCCCCAACTCCCATTCAAGTCAGTGGAAAAACTTCATTTGATTTCAGTGGACGTGAAGGGCATTCTTGTGATCAGAATTTCTCAGACATGCATAATGCAGGAAGAAGATGGCCCTGTGCTTAAGGAACTGGTCTGGGACTCAGGAAATCTGTCGGTGATCTCCTTGCATTCCAGTAAGTTCGGTTTCTCCATCTTCTGGGCGCTAGCAGCCGAAGGTTTGTGAGCGCAGAACAGTCTCTCTGCATTCACTTTATCTATCCACAAAAAGAACAGGAGTACTTGTGGCACCTTAGAGACTAACCAATTTATTTAAGCATAAGCTTTTGTAGGCTACAGCCCACTTCATTGGATGCATAGAATGGAACATATAGCATGAAGATATATAGATATCTATATATCTATATATATAATTTCATGCTATATGTTCCATTCTATGCATATATATATATATATATATATATATATATATATATATATATATATATATATATATATATATATATATATATATATATATATATATACACACAGAGAACACGAAAAGGTGGAAGTTGCCATAACAATTCTAAGAGGCTATTTAATTTAGATGGGCTATTATTGGCAGGAGAAAAAAAAACACTTTTGTAGTGATAATCAAGATGGCCCATATCAAATAGCTGACAAGAAGATGTGAGGATACTTAACATGGGGAAATCGATTAAATTTGTGTAATGACCCTTGCATTCCCAGTCTCTATTCAAGCCTAAATGAATGGTATCCAATTTGGAAATTAATTCCAAGCTCCATGTCCCCTCATCCCAGCCTGGCTCTGGAAGTTGCAGGTGAGTCCTGTTGGAGAGGGAAGTGCGTGATCAGGGTAGGGGCAGGAAGAGACCCACTGGGAGGCCTGTAGTGTCTGGCTTTGGAAAATGGAAAGTTGGCAACCCTACCCTCTGGTCCCCCTGTTACATTGCTGCTGTCGCAGCCCTGAGGGCCAGGTAGGGGCTGGTTTGCTCCTGGCACAAGTTAGAGTTGCTTCAGGGCTGCTCTGACTCACAGCAACTGGTAACAGCCTAAAGGAGCCAATACATCAGTGAGAGCTTGTTAGAGCACAAACCTGTGTGTGTATGCTCCTGGGGCATGCCCTCTATGTCTTGGGCTGCCTTGCAATCAATTGCATGGGAAGGGCAGATTTACAGCCTTTTTGCACTGCTGGAGTTGTACAAATGGGCTATAGCTAGGGCCAGGATCTGACTCATTGCATACAATCATGTGCATAAACAGCCTTTAAAAAGGGCAGCCTGTTCCCCGCCCTTTGGATCTCCGAATTCTTGGCCAGGAAGGAGCCCCTTGGAGTATTCCATGGGATCTTTGCTCTGTAACTTTTGGCTATGGGTAGGCTTTCTGATGTTTCAGTGTGTGGTCAATTTATACTGTAAAAGTGAAGATAAGCCTTAGGGAGAAATAGTTTCCTGCTATTAAATCAGACATTAGCACACTTTATTTCTGATACTCCATTTTCATCTATCTTCAGTTTTCAATTTATTCTGTTAATGCATTTGTTCATTGTCATGCACTGAGATCTATGTGCAAAGCAGAGTGTAAATGATTTGCTTACCAACATCAAAGTGCAAAAAAAGCCAACGTATTCTTGATATTTTATTTCTTGCTATTGAGTTCCATGTCTGCACATTCCTCTCCTGCAAAACCATTTGCATTGCTGTACTTTTGGGAGGTAAGTCATTTCTGCATTAAAACCTGTGTGTAAATTACAGTTGATGGTAGATTTTCCTTCCAAAAGCCAGTGAAATTCAGGATTTGGTAATACTGAAATAAAGCTCAGGAAATGCCAGTTCTTTTGGTAGCTTTTCTACAAACAGCTTTCAAGGCACAAGAAAACTTTTTGGCATTCACACACTCTCCTATAGTAACGGTGGGTCAAAATAGTTCCCATTGCTTCCAGTGGTATTGACTCTGGGATGGATCTGGCTAAGTCTGAATAATAATAAATATTGCACCTTGATGCTTTTTTTTGAGCTATAGTAATCTCTTAAAAATATGTGCTGTAGAAAAGTGGTGACTTTTCAAATTACACACACCAAATTACATCTATGCATCCCAACACCATAGTATCTGAACTCCTGAGTCAATTTCCCGTGTGTATCTCAATGTTGATAACCAGAGCTAAGGGTTTGATTTTTGCCTGCCCGTGTGGATGTTCTGAAGCGGTCAGAGGAAACATAACGAGCCACAATACTAGAATGTCACAACAAGCTTCCCGCTTTCAACTCCTGCGCCGCAGACAGCCACAGTCGTCTTAGGGAGGGAAGACGTTAGTTACCCCAAAAGTGGGTGGAGTGTGTTGGTAGGATGGAGGCAAGTATCGGTGGCCACCAGAAGTCACCTAACACTGGAGGAGATTGTACCTTGTCGAAGGGAGAGCAAAGTGGGAATCTAGTGCAATCTAGTGACCAGGGAACCAGACTCAAAGGGTATGTCTATACTGCAATCAGAGGTGTGACTGCAGTCATAGATGTACCGAGTTAGCTTTGATCTAGCTTGAATAACGATAACGGCGAAGCTGCGGCAGTATGGGCCAGCCATGTGAGTACATACATACCAAAGGTCCCAGGTGGGGTTGTACAGCCTGTGCTGCTGTGGCTTCACTGCTGCTGTTAGTTGATTCAGGCTACCTCAGGTAGGTCTAGGCGTGCTGCAGCCACACCTCTGATTGCGCCATAGACATACCTTGGGTCAGGAGACACCAATTCTCTTCCTGGCTCTGCCACTGACCTGCTGTATGACTCTGGGCAACTCATCTCCTTCTCTGTGCTTGTTTCCCCTCCCTCCCTTTTCTGTCTTGTCTATTGATTTATATTGTCAGTTCTTTAGGGCCGGGACTCTTGCGCACACATATCAGTGTCTAACAGTGAGGCTCTGATCTCAGCTTGCACCTTTAGTTGCTGTTAGAATACAGCTATGGGCTTGTTGACACTCACCCTTATTCGCGGCAGGCTGGGGTGTATCTCTACCGCACGCTAACCAGTTGTACACTTGGTGTCTGTGTGGACCCTGCTGCTGCACGTGCGGTTTAATCTGTGCCAGTTTCAGGGCAGGGTAGATCAAAGTGCATTATGGAGCTTTTAGTGCAGGACAGGCTAGTATATATTTATAGCCCAGCTTGCTGCAAACTAAGGGTATAGACAAGTCCTTAGAGCTGCTGCTACAGCACATGCTCCTTGGAAGGAATTTTCTCTGTAGTGCAGCCCCTTTGTGTTCTCTCCAGTATGGACCATGGCTTAAAAGTCACAATCTGTCTCTTCCATTGCATCAATGTTTCCATTGAAAACTCTCATTTTGGGTTGTTATTATGATCATAACGAGTTACATCTGTATAGTGGCTTTCATCCAGCAAGAGGCCGGCAGAGAAACAAAGAGAAGACTATGTATGATCTTTGAGTTTTCTTTTTGGTCTTTGAAAAAAATGTATTTGGAACTAACATAAAATTGTCACTCTCTCATTTCATAGGGCTGAAGATATATTTTCCCTTTAAATAGCATTTGTATTTCAGTAACACTTATTCATCACATTTATTATGGCAGTGCCTTAGGGCCAACCAAGAATGGGGCCCCATCATGTTAGGCACTGCATAGACAGTAACAGATGGTTCTTGCCCCAATGGGCTGATAATCTAAATAGACCAGATAGCAGGGAAAATGATAGAACCTATAAGCAGAGTGAAAAATGGGATGGCAGAAAATGTTTTGCTAGTTCCATCATTTTTTGGTGGGTTTACTTTGGAGGGTAAGAGGGGTAGATACGGAGTGAAGCTGAGGTGAAGAGGTGGAAAGGGGAGGGTTGTAACAAAGAATCTATTAGCACAGGCCAGAGAAAATCAAGAATCTATTAGCACAGGCCAGAGAAATCAAGTCAAAATGGTAGAAAGTTGTCTGAATGAATATCCAGAAGTCCCTGCTTTGGCTGCAGGGAAGGGTGTCAGCTAAGCCCAGGTCTCCCCATGTACAGTCCAGTGCCTCACCATAAGATGACTGGTCTTCATGATTGCTGTACAGAATTAGTACAACAAACAAAGACAAAAGACCCACAGAGGTGGTAGCTGATTAATCTGACCACAACTAGAAGCAACATAACAAAGAGCTAAGCAGAAGTTATTAGATTCCTAGATTTCTCTACCTTTCTCATCCTTCACTTGACTCTTAATACCCTTCTTACTGTAGGTTTTCAGAAATAGAGGCAAAATTAATCTCTTCTGTCCTCACTGCTTATTTCTTATTTGCCGTGTGGAGATCTATTGCCTCCTAGTCTGCTCTTGTTCCACCTCTCATAGTTCCTCTGATCCAGTGAAATATGCAACAAGACAACGCTGTCCATGGAACGAATACAAATTAGTTATAATTGTGCCATAAACCATCTTTGCTTACATTAAAAAACAAAAACAACAGACTAACAATTTCCTGCCTCCTTCCCTACTTTTAAATAATAAAACAATGGCTTCCAAGGCTGAGCAGTAACTCCTACGGAATACTCAGGGATTTCCCCTTTGCACAGTATGCTCTATGGCAGTGGGTCTCAACTTTTTCCACACCATGACTCCATATAAAAGGAGAGGATTTGGGGATCCCTCTTTCCCCATAAGAAAATAGAGGATGTTCCTGACCCCATGTTTCAGGGAGTAAAGCAAATCCAGGAGGATCACAACCTGAGTCCTTTCTTTAGGAAGCAGGGAGGTTAGAGAGACTTTTTATAGAGTCATAGAATATCAAGGTTGGAAGGGACCTGAGGAGATCATCTAGTCCAACCCCTTGCTCAAAGCAGGACCAATCCCCAGTTAAATCATCCAACAGAGTTCTGCCCCATATCCCTAAATGGCCCCTATAGTATAGAAAAGCAAAGTTTTTTAAAGACTAGTATTTTTCCACTTCTACAAGACAGTTCAGTGGATATAGAAGAGCAACTTTGAAAACTAAGGGCATTTACTCCAGTGTTCTTCAACCCATACATTGTGAGATGGCATATGTAAACCTAGACATTGAAGAGTGTTAAACTCACAAAGTCAAGCACCCAAATGAGAAAGTGCCAGAACTAAGGTTGCCCATTCAACTTTAATTCAGTCCTCTTGTGCTTATGTTTGTTGTTAATTGCATGATCATATGTTTAGTCCATTATTTTTTGCAACCTTAATGGTCTCTTAATGTAGGTTTTATAGTCTCTCTCTCTCTGCTGCTCTCTCTCATATATATATATATATATATATATATATATATATATATATATATATATATATATATATATATATATATATATATATATATATATATGACAGAGGTATATAAAATCATGAGTGGTGTGGAGAAAGTGAATAAGGAAAAGTTATTTACATGTTTTCATAATATAAGAACTAGGGGCCACCAAATTAAATTGATGGTTAGCAGGTTTAAAACAAATAAAAGGAAACTCTTGTTCACACAGTGCACAGTTAACCTGTGGAACTCCTTTCCTGAGGAGGTTGTGAAGGCTAGGACTATAACATGGTTTAAAAGAGAACTGGTGAATTCATGGAGGTTAAGTCCATTCATGGCTATTAGCCAGGATGGGTAAAGAATGGTGTCCCCACCTCTGTTTGTCAGAGGGTGGAGATGGATGGCAGGAGAGAGATCACTCCCTCTGGGGCACCTGGCATTGGCCACTGTTGGCAGACAGAATACTGGGCTGAATGGACCTTTGGTCTGACCCAGTATGGCCCTTCTTATGTTCTTATGTATGCCTGAGAAGATTAATGCTTGGAGGTTTTTTGTGATCACTTTTAAAGTTCTGACAGACTGAGATTCATCCAGTCAGGGAGCAGAGATAGTATCACTTAATGTACATGACCTGTTGGAAATAGCGACTTATGAAAAGTGAAGGCCAAGAGCAGTAGTTGCAGTAAATTGTGAGGAGTCAGTAGGCTGAACTGTTTTTTGAATTACAGTAAAACCTCCATTTAATGGACTAATTCGGGCGAGGGGGTGTCCGTTAAATCAAAAAGTCTGTTATTTAATAATAAAAATAAATGAGCTGTTGGAGCAGCAGCCCGACCGCCACAGGGTCGGGGTGACAGCTCTGCAGCCCGCCCGCTGCCGGGACCCGGGTGGCAGCCGGGAGCCATCAGCCAGCCCGCCCGGGTCCTGGCTGCTGGGACCCGGGAGGCAGCCGGGAACCGTCAACCAGCCTGCCCGGGTCCTGGCTGCTGGGACCCGGGTGGCAGCCGGGAGCCGGCAGCCAGCCCGCCTGCTGCCTGGACCCGGGCGGCAGCCAGGAGCCGGCAGCCAGCCCGCCAGAAATGGATCAGGAATGCATCAGACTTGCTCAGAAATTTTGTTCGTTGCATCCGAAGTCCGTTAAATCGAGGTCCGTTAAATCGAGGGTTTACTGTAACTTCCTTTCCTTCCCTCCCCCTTTCTGTACAAAGATGACAGAATATAAAGTTAATTCTAGTTTGGTGGGAATCTGTTTAATGTTATCCTGAATTCATGGACTCAAGTATATTCCCACTGTATAGGTTATTTCAGATTAGCTCAACAGTTCCAGACACTGGTGTTCACAAGTAGGCAAATCTAATTCAGATAGCATGGTGCAGTTCTATTAGTTCAACTAGTCAAGCTTTAAATAACCCCCACCCCCAGTTTTTGAAAAAAAGGCCAAAAAAAAAAAAAAAAAGCTTGTGGCTAAAAACATGCTTAGAAACCAAGCATTGGTTTTTCAATGTAGAAACTGAAAATGTACAAAATCCGTATTTGTTTTATCTCACCTATTTCTTCCTCTTCCAGTACATGCACCTGCAAGTTACATGGGAAAATGCAACACACCTGGAACTCTTATTATTTAACAATAGGATCTGTGGAAGGTGAATGACATTGTGGTTATTTTTTACTTTACAGCTAGTATGGGGAAGATTTCGGAATACAAGTCCCCATTGAAAAATCACTAGGACTGTGCCTCTAAATCACAAATGCTCCTCTTAAATTAAGATGGGGAATTAAAATACTGCAGATTTGTTCATATTAGTCTTGATGCAGTCTCTGATGCAGTCTGATGCTTTGTACATGCTTGTAGGGCAATTGGACTAACTGATGACTTTTTAAACAAAATTTGACTGACATTTAGAGACAAATTCTGCTTGTGGACGCATGCATATATCTTGAAATCAAGTCAGCTACGTGTACACATCTTAGGGCAAAATGTTCTCTTTCGGGACTTGGCCTATATAACTTAGAAAATCAACCCTTGTGCAGGCACGCAAAAGAATTGCAGGGGATTTTTCTAAGAGAACAGGGATACATCTTCCTGTTGTCCATAGTGGAGGGTGGAAAGAGGTGGAGAAGCGTAAAATCCAGAGGTGGAATGTCAGCTACAGCATTTTATTCTAGTAGTGAACGTAAATGGTTGTAATTACTTCTAACTAGGAGCTGTGACTTGTACAGAGCTCGAGGCAAGTAGGATTTGGCCCTAGGAGATTTACATTTTGATGCTTCAGTTAATAGAATTGTACCTGAAATGATTGGAAATATGAAATAGCATCTGTCCAGTTTAAATCTATTATTCAAAATCCCATGGAGTTCATTATGAATTTGCATAATATTTCTATGGCATGTTTTCCCAACTTAGGCTAAAGCTTGTCTGTGCAGAACTTTCTTGTGGGGTAATTCAAGACTGTGGAACAAACTCCCACAAGACCCAAGATCTCCCACAAACCTTATCATCTTCCTCTCCAAGTGTAAGGTTCACTTCTTCAACTAACGGTTGCTAATATACATAGTATAGGTAATATAGGATACTAGAGTCTCCAAATGATTTCTCCTGAAGCGATGAAGAGAATCACACTTAATAGGTATCAGAGGAGTAGCAGTGTCAGTCTGGGTCTGCAAAAGCAACAAAGAGTCTTGTAGCACCTTATAGACTAACAGATTTTAGGGATTATGAGCTTTCGTGGGCTAAGACCCACTTCATCTGATGAATGTTGTGGAAATCTCCAGAGGCAGGCATAAATATGCAGGCAAGAAATTACACCAATTACCAATTACAAAAGCAGTTTCTCCTCTCTGGGTGTTCACACCTCCAGATCACCTGCTGGAAGTGGGCTTCACCCCTCCCCCAATTGAATTTACCTTGCTTTCTTGCCTGCATATTTGTGCCTGCCTCTGGAGATTTCCACAACATTCATCTGATGAAGTGGGTCTTAGCCCACAAAAGCTCATGATCCCTAAAATCTGCTAGTCTATAAGGTGCTACAAGACTCTTTTGTCACTTAATAGGTACTAGTCACATGGCTTAGTGCGCTTCTCTGGTGCTCTCAAACTACGGTGCTGGAGGCTGTACAAGAACTTGAATAGAACAGGGTTAAATTATGCTCTGACTCAGATTATGTACCACCCAAAGGAAAATCTGGACAAGGTTTGGTCATTAATTGCTCCCAGTAAAGGAAACTAATATAAAAATGCTGACTCTGATAATGTGATGGGGTTCTGGTCCATGAATAGGACTCCGAGGCACTATAGTAATACAGATATTAAATATGAACGATAATGACTCTTTGGAGAATAAACCTGACTCATACTGCTCTAAACGTCACTTCTTTGTGTGCAGATTATGTCCAAATTATGCCCCTCTGACCTCCAACATCAAAGTGGTTGCATGGGGATTTAAGCCAATGCAGAACTTGTGCCATCATGTGCATAAGTGCCAAGCCGAGGACATAAAAGGGAGGTGTTTGCTGCCCTCTCTCAATTCCTTCTCACCATATGTGGTGATAGTTGGAGTGCTTGTTGCTCTTTAGCTTCAGTTTTCCCACTTTTAAAAATATTTGTATGGTAGGTAGTTGTATAGTTTAGTGTAAGGTAGTGAAGTTAGTTTAGTTTCTGTAATTTCAATCGACTAGGGGATTTAGGATGAAAAAATTCATCAGGGTTTCCATGAGCAGCACCGTTATCCCAGTCACAGCTAGGCATAAAAGCTGCTTAATTTGTCTTTGGGAAGGGCATGTGAGGGACAAGTGTTCCATTTCTATCTCCTTCCCTACCAGAACTAAGAAACTGAGGGATTTCTACCTCAAAGTCCACCTTATGGAGGAGACGACGTATCCCTCTTTTGAATTGGATTCCAATACTGAGAGGACTGACTCTGTGTCAACAAGGAGTGTCTCTCTGACTGCTCCAGCTTCTAAGCACAAATCCAGGGGGAAACACTGTTCTTTGTCCTTCCAGCAGCCTCCTCAAAGTGCTCATCCAACTCGGACAAGCAATGGAAATCCTGATCTTTGCCTTTATAAGAGAGCTTCCAGAAAGTCCTCCTGTGCTGAGTCAAGGTCTAGTCACAAACACAGGTGCTCAAGTGTCTCTTGCTGCCACTACCCCCTCCCTAGAGAATGGAGATTGGTGTGCTGTCCTTAATGTGCACAATGCTTATTTTCATGTGGCAATACATCCTGACTACAGGAAGTGTCTTTGGTTCATAGCAGACAACAACTACTACCTGAACAAGGTGCTTCCCTTTGGGTTATTGTTGGCTCCAAGGGTATTCACCAAATGCATGGTGCTGGTAATAGCAGCCTACCTGTGCTGACTTGCATTCAAATATTTTCTTCCCTGGACGATTGGCTAGTTCATGGAAGATCAAACACTCAAGTCCAAAATGACAACCTTGTTGCCAGACAGCTGTTCTCTCATCTGGGCCTGAAACTAAATGTAGACAAATTGAAGTTAAAATCAGTGCAAAAGATGCAGATGTCAGTGTCACAACCACCCTGGTGTACCTCCCTAGCCACAGGTTTCAGTCCATGATCTCTCGGTCTGAAAGTCTCAAGTTCAACCCATGGACAACAACTCATTCCTGTCTACAACTACTGGGTTACATGGCCCCATGCATGTACATGACTCTACATGACAGACTTCACTTCTGTTGTCTGTGGGCCTGGCCCCACTTGATATACTGACTGAACAGGCATTCATTCAACATGCTGATTTTCATACCTGGCCAAGACAGTATTGGTTCATGGAACCTACATCAGCTCTCCATCTGGTCGCCTATAATTTTACCCCTAGTTAAGGCTCTCCTGTCTTAAAACCACAGCAAGTCTCCGTATCCCTCACTGCACGGAAGATCTTTGGTTGCGTACTCACAATGAATATACTCCTGTGATGGTCAAGCCATCTTGGTAAACAGCAGAAAGGATCCAGCAAACCCACATATGTAGTGAAATGAAAGAAGTTTTTAGTGAGGGTGGAATCTCACCAGTTATCACCAAATGATACTGAGGTTGGACACATACTGGACTACCTATTGCATCTGAAATCCTCCACCTTTTATTTAGTTCTTTGAGAGTCCACTTGGCTTCCATCTCTGTAGTATATTCACCAGTAGATAGTTTTTCTAACTTTTTTCACCCCTGATCTCCAAATTTCTAAATGGCTTCATTGATGTCTACCTTCCTATGTCTGATCTGGTACCTTCATGAATCTAAGTCTTACCCTATTCTGCCACTACTAACTAAGAAGACTGCATTCTTAGTCACAATCACTTCTGCGAGAAGAGTTTCACGGCTTCAGGCTCTTCTAATGGACCCTCTTTTTACAGTCTCCATAAAGACAAAATTTCTCTCAGATGATACCCTAAGTTTATGCCAAAGGTACTGTTAGCTTTCCACCTCAATAAAACCATCTATTTTCCTGTAGTTTTCCCAAAGCCCCATTCTTCCAAAGCTGAAAATAACTCCACACCTTAGATGTTCACAGAGCTTTACCTGGGCTGCACAAAGTCCTTCAGAACCTCTCCTAGATTCTTTGTCGCCTATGCTGAGGGAATCGAAGGTCAACCACAAACAGCTCAGCACATTAAGCTGTGCTTTGACCTTGCTAAAGTCTCTCCTTCCCCAAGGATAACAGCTCACTCCATCAGGGCTCAGTCCACTTCCTCAGTTTTCCTGAGCAGTAGCCCTGTAGTGGTTATCTGCAAAGCAACAAAGCAGTTGTCTGAACACACCTTTTACAGCTGTTAGTCCATTACTCACACCTCCTGAGATGATGCCAACTTTGGCAAGTCACTGTTAGGACCGTTATTTGAGAAAAGACTATCACCAGTAAAGAAACTGCTGGTGAGTCACCTGCCATACAATGTATATGTGCACAATCACTTGAAGGAGAAAAAATGGTTACTTACCTGTACAGTAACTATTCTTTGAGATGTGTGATGCCCACATACATTCCATGACCATTCCCTGCTACTTTGGACATTAGCTACATATTGAGGCAAAGGAATGAAGAGGGAAGCAGTGATTACGTTCCTTTTATGCCTCTGGATCGGTGCATGAGGCATGCTGGACCGCATGTGCTGCCTAGTGGTATTTCTGGCAAAAGTCTCTGACTTGAGTGCAGTGGGACTGTGTACACCTACTGTAGCATGTGTACATGTACAGCATGAGACACCTGGAACGTCTATGCACAAAGGGTGAGTGGAGAACAGAGTGGCAACCTCACTTCTGATTCTCCTTGATTTTTGTTAGCATTAAGATCTTGATTCAAACCACCTTAATGAAGGCTTTTTGTTGCAGGGTACTTGGAGTCCCGTAGAAACGAGGCACACATAGAGCTGCTGAATAAAAGTGGTGAGTTTATTGAAGGCAGAAAGTGACACCCGCAACAGGGGCTTTTTTTGTTGTTGCCACTGGGACGGGGGGAAAGCCTGATGCACCGGAGCAATGCTTAGGGTGAAGCCCATTATGCAGGGGGACGTAGGCATAGAAATACACAGTCACATTTACATTTTATGCATACCTTATGAATAGCTAATAACTTGTTTTGCTTTGTTAGTATTGCACTATTTTAGCTGGCGGTTAGGACCAGATAGCTTTGGTATGCAGGAATGTTCCCTTGACTGAGAGTACCCTTTCCCTGGTGTCTAGCATGAGAGCGACCCTATGTGCACACCGTTACAAAATTTTCTTGCACCCTACACTTTTTTTTTGGCCTTTAATAACTCTCCACCTTCGCGTATTGGAGTCAGTAGCACTCTTGTAATAAAGTAAATTGAAAGAGAAAATGAGAAAAGATCCAATTGATTTCTCAGATGTAGGGCTAAATCCCTCCCGTGTTTAATTATTCCTCTGATAATAAAACTGCCACTGTGTCTTTCTTCTAATTCTCTTTGAATAAAGATGGCTTTATTGAGATGTTTCAGACAAAATCTTGCACCCAGTTCTCAGTTTACCTTGGAGACTTGGTTAATCACTGGAGCATTCCAGTTGCCTGTGCAGCAAAGCTATAAGCTGATTAGAGAGAGTGCAGCAAATTAATGTTCTTTAAAAGTTCTGAATTGAGATAAGGGCATCCTGAAGATATTCTGTGATGTGATGTTCTTTTCTGGCCCAATCAAGTCGACGCTGTATCTGCCTCTTCTATACTGAACCCTGATGTAATCATGCCCTGTTTGGAATGAAATTTCGGCTGTTGACTCAGTTTTACACAAAAAGTTTTAGTATTTATTTCCTAGAACAACCATCATTTCAAGGGGGGAAAAAGAGCCAGTTGATTTGATCCGATCTTAGCAGAGTACCTTTGGTATTCTCAGACAAAAGACTTCATAAAATTGAAGTTAAGCATGTTAATATGTATCAATAAGTTAAGGGTTTTTAAAGTCTGGCTGCTTAGACTTTAGAAAATGATGGAATTCATGAGCCAGTCTCCTTAGTATAATTAACTGTTTTTATTACAGTAGTACCCAAGGCTATGTCTACACTGTTCTGCAGTGCGGACTACATGGATGTGAATTGCAGAGTAGACTGCAGGACTATATTAACATCAACTAAGTATCCTTTAGTTCGTGCCAGCAGTGTCCACCGTGGAGCAGTTAGAACACAACCTGCGTGTTCTGCATTCACACCCTTTATAGTCCACACTGCAGCACAGTGTAGACAAGCTCAAAGAAACCCTAATTGAGCTGGGTAGGCCCCACTGTACTAGCTGATCTACTAAGACAGGTCCTGCCAAGAGAGCATGCAATCTAAATGAACAAAACAAAGCTGGGAAGAGAAACTGAGGCAAAGTGACACACAAAGTCTCACAGCAGGTCAGTGGCAAACTGGAAATAGAAGCCAGGCCTCCCGAATTGTAGTCCAGTCCCCTGTTCCTTAGACCATATTCTGTGTTTTCCTGCCTGTTTCATGTTATCTTTGAAGGGATTTTAATAAAGGGGTCTGGAAGAATGCAGCATTCTGTCCTAAAACAAGATACTCCAGGACTCTCAAAAGGTGACAGAATAAGAAAAGATGTCAATGTGTATCATATGATATTAAGAGAGAATTGATATGGTTGAGGCTCAGTCTTTTATTCCTTGCACTGTAAAGGAGATACAGGATTATGTCCACCCCACACAAGGCAGAATAGGTTAAATTGGGTCCATTAACCGTATAGGTTTTACCTGTAGGAGAGCCAGGGCTCAGTGAAGCCTAATAGAAGATAAAATTAAGCTAGGAGGAGCAGTTTGGGCCTGTATAAAGGGATGAAGCTGTGAGCAGATAGAGATTTTAGAGGAAGTAGTCTCTCTCTGAGAGAAGGATTGCTTGTTTGAGGCCACAGAGTGTGGCGAGAAGTAGTCACTTCGTGGGAGGAGAGTGTTGCGAATGGTAAACCTTGATGGGCAAAAGCTAGAAAAGGGGAGTAGGAAAAGTCTAGGGAAATAGCAACAGTCCCTGGGCGCATGCAGACCATAGTTGCTGGGCTCTCTGGATTGGAACCCAGAGCAGTGGGTGGTCTTGGGTTTGCCTGCCAGCCACTGGGAGAGTATCATAGGCCTGATCTGGGTACAGAAGACTGTCTGGAACAGCATGAGGACAGGGACTTTGATACCCTGGAAGGGGAGGACTACACAATGACTTGGGTGGAGGGCTGAGGCATGAAAAAGGAGCATTGTGGGTTCTGGAGAGTGAGATGGGCCTGTAGTGTGAGCAACTGTCAGAAGGATCTAATCCTCAAACACCACCACAAGGAGATGCCCCAATAGTGAGTGAGCCCTGCTACAAGGATTAATACGAAAGTAAGAATTTTCCAGAACAGCCTGATATAATGTAATGAATTACTGATAACAATTCCTATGAGGGTCTTTCCATCCTATCCCGATTAACAAGAACAAGGTCAGCCTAATTAAACATCAGAAGCAACATTGGGTCCTGGGAAGTATTTGAACTAATATTTGGCATCAGAAGAGTTATGTATTTTTCAGCTATAGCAAACACAAATAAGCCTGTAGGGATACCCAGTCTGAATGAAGTTTTAATAGTGGCTACAATTATGATTAGCAATGTATGAGCCTCTAAAATTGTGAGATGAGGTTTGGTTTAGAGCAGGGATCTCAGACTCAAATCACCTCGAGGGCCACATCAGGACTAATACACTGACCTGAGGGCCGTATCACTGAAACTTTTTCATACAACGATACAAAAGCATAATCAAAAATGAAAAAAAGATGGGTAATATAGTATGCTATTAAAAGTCAATTCATTAACTTTTTAAAAACTGTAATGTGAAGAGGGGTTTTAATGAAATATAAACACTCAGTAATGCACCTCACTCAAACAACAAAACACGCATTTACTTTTAGAATTACTTTTGTTAAAGGCCTCCCCTCTACCCCCGCCCCCACTCCACCTCATTCCTGAGGCCCCGCCCCACCTCTTCTCACCCTTTCCCTGCCCCCATTCCAACCTCTTCCCCAAGGTCCCTGCCCAACCCCTTCCCCAAATCCCCGTTCTTCTCCACCTCCTCCCCTGAACATGCCACATCCCCGTTCCTTCCCCCTCGTCCTGGAAAGTCCTAAGCACCACCAAACAGCTGTGTGTCGGCAGGAAGCGCTGGAAGGTAGTCAGAGGAGCGGGGATGCAGTGCATGCTCGGGGTGGGGGAGAGAAGGGGATGAGGGGAGCTTAGCTGCTGATGGAATTAGTGCCTATGGCAGGCCCCAGGAAATAACTCCATGGGCCGCGTGTTTGAGACCCCTGCTTTAGAGGAACTAGGAGAACTTGACTGGAGAACAACTAAACTTTTCACTCAAACTGCCTTTATTCAAGGTGGAAACAGGTTCTGTGCTTTCATACCCTCTCTCTCAGTCCCTTCCCGCAAACTCCAGCCAGTCTGTGACTCTCTCAGCATGATGTCCCTTATTACTTATTTCCATGATGCCTACTGCTGTAGTGATTCCTCATGGCCCTCTCTTCCTCTGGCTGTCCCTGATAAGCCATCCTCCTTTTCTCCATTCTCCTTTAAAAGTTTGATATTCATAAGCTAGGACAATCTGATACCATATAACCTCTCGCCATCCTTTTCTACCCTGATACTGTTTATAGTGTTGCCCTTTGTCCTGACAGGAGTCCAGTTTTGAAACCGGCACTGTTACTCTGCTGAGCAGTAGCAGAATTCTGAAGCATGTCAGGCTGGCTTCTGAGCAGAGGAGAGTGCAGTGGTGTGGGCAGGTTGTAAGTGTAACTCATTCTATTCACACACATGCCTCAGACTTGGAACAGAGGTGGTCAAACATCATGGAGGAAAATCCTTTTTTCAGAAACTTCAGCCCAAAACTAATGCTCAGTTCCCAGGAAGCTTCCCGCCTCAAAAATGGGCTTTGTGCTGGTTTCTGATAAGAGAACAAATGTGTGCTGCCTGTACAGCTGTCTCTCTAGGGACCACTACTACTACACAGCATCACACATATCAAATGGCAGTAAAACATGTCTTCTCAAGACTGACCGTTTGTTCACATGCTAAGGAAAGAGATCATGGAAGACTGTAACAATACCACCTGGTGATACCTGCCATAACAGCTCAGGTAAACGACTAAGTCGTAGGACATACCACTACTATGGTGGCTTATGTTCTTGCACATGCACCAAAGCCACTGAAATGGAGATCACAGTCCCCTTTGCTGCAGCTATGTTGGAAAGGCAACTTTTCAAAGCAGCATTAGTGGTAACAACTGTTTGCAGCGCCAAAGAAGAAGGGGATTGTTTAGGAGAATAGAAGAGATATAAAGGGGATAATAGGAAAAGGAAAATAATTCTTCTTGACATAAATGCCTGCTGGAATTTCTCCAAGAGTCATGCAACCTTAATTCATGTGATCTGGGTGTGTCAGGCTGCCACACTCTTCTGGGCCAGGGTGATGGAAAGCATTCACTTAGTATTCAATTCACATCTAACACCTAGTGTATCAAATGGAACTCTGGGAAACTCATCACAACCATTCATGCGCTTGACACACACAAAAAATGACTTGTTAGGACTACTTTGTCAGCCATATAGCTAATACTAACAACACAGAAAGCCAATAAGACACCTTATAACGAAATATGAGTAGTTAAGATAACCCTCTAAGCTTGAAGAGCCTGAACTCCCACTAAACTTAGCACACTTTAGAGTTCGGGCCCCCAGGTATGTGTAATGTGTTGCTGGTGGTTTTACCATCCCCTAGAGGATATGGCAGCCATAACTAAGTGATACGGCATATGATCTTATTTTGAATGTGGGTTGGCATGGCAAGCTAAATAGCCACCTATTCACATGCATGGTCACTGAATTTGACTATTTGAGTCACTGAATTTGAGGGGTATTTTCACGACTATCTTGAATGAATTAACTTTACTTTAAATCAAAGTTGCAGAAGCTATCAGAAGTCTGCATGGAACTTAACTTAGTGGAAGTTAAGGATAATTTAGGCATGGCCCAATATCTAAACAAATACTTTGCCTCCATCTTTAATGAGGCTAATGAGAAGCTTAGCATGGCAAGCAGGAATGAGAATATGGAGGTAGATATTACCATATCCGAGGTAGAAACCAAACTCGAACAGCTTAATGGGACTAAATCGAGGGCCCCAGATAATCTTCATCCAAGAATATTAAAGGAACTGGCACATGAAATTGCAAGCCCATTAGCAACAATTTTTACTGAATCTTTAAACTTGGGGGTTGTACCATATGACTGGAGAATTGCTAATATAGTTTCTATTTTTAAGAAAGGGAAAAAAGTGATCCGGGTAACTGTCAAGGTTCTATTTCCCCACTCTGAACTCTAGGGTGAAGATGTGGGGACCCGCATGAAAGACAAATCACCCCCAAGCTTATTTTACCAGCTTAGGTTAAATCTTTTCCCCCTAAACCCAAACTTCTCCAGTTGGGGCTTGGAAGCTGCTGCCACCACCAATCTGAGTCCCCAAAAGCGGGGGGGGGGGCACATTGGAACCCCGATAGTAACCCCCCCCCCTTTTTACCTGGGAGAGATTTGAGAACAACGACCACAAACCCTCACTAGCTGTGAGACGAGCCTGATCCAAACTAGGATCACGCCAATGGAAATAAACAGACAGTTCTTACAAGAAAGATTTTAATAAAAGAAAAAGAGAAAAGCATAAACTTCATATACAGAAATTAATAGATACTAAGCCCCCTACCCAGCCTTCATGGAGCCCCCTCCCTTGGAATTTCTCTCTCTGCTAAAATTAACAGTCTAAGGACACCGTGGATCAATTTCCAAGTGATACAATTCAAGAATACACTTACTGCTAGGCTTTTGGATTTCTTAGAATATTATTGAAATGATGAATAGAAACATAGGTGTGATTCCTCCCCATAGCCAGGTGTAACAAAGTTGTCCACTCACCCCGTCTGGTCGTCTGGGGAATCACCTCTTTACCTCCAGAGCGCCCTCTGCCGGCCGACGTTCGCTTCTCCACTCTGGCCCATGTCCCTCCCGGACCCCGGCGCCCTTCAGCTGAGGGTGCTACACCCCTGCAGTACCCCCCTGGTCTTAGGGTCTCCCCTCCCTGGGGAACCCTCCACCCACTATCCCCAACTCGCCTCAGATCCGGCCACTGCCAGTCATCACTTGCCTCAGTTCACTGAGGCCGACTGCAGTCTCATGGCTACTCATCACCGGCAAGAAGGGGCTGAGCCTGCTGCTCCTATCCAGCCCAGGGCCACCCCCTTGCAACCCCCAGTACCCTGTGGGTCGGGCCTTCCCTAGGCTCAGCAGGCTGGGGCCCTCTCTCTAGAGCTAGTCGCTCCCTGGCTCCCAGCTGCTTTTCCCTCTCCCTGTCCCAGTCCGAGTACTCTGTTAATGGCTCCCTGCAGCCAGGCCCGGTCTCCCTCTGGCTACAGAGGAGACTGACTGCTTGGCTCCTGCCTCCCAGGCTTTTATACAGTCTGGAATGTTTGGGGTGTGGCCACCCAGCTGAGCCTGCTTCCCACTCAGCCTGGGAATTTGCAGGCTCACAGCCACAGCCCCTGTCCTGGGCTGCTACAAGCCCCCTTCCTGGGGCTACTCCAGCCCCCTTTCGGGGGGGGGAGCAGGTGGTCACCCCGCTACACCAGGGAATGCAGACAGACTCCGAGCAGCCGCGGAGAGAGGGGCTGAGAGAAAGCCTGGGAACAAAAGTGAAAGTAACCCCTATGTCTGCCAGGTATTAGCAGCTCCGATACGTCATCCCCTCTCCTGTTTCAGGTTAACTCTTCACAGGTAAAACAGTAAGTCTAAGGTCCTTCATACTTATGACAGATAACGACAGGCCTGTTAGTTTGATATCTGTAGTATGCAAGGTCTTGGAAAAAAATTTGAAGGAGAAAATAGTTAAGGGCATTGTGGTCAGTGGCAAATGGGACAAAATACAACATGGCTTTACAAAAGGTAGATTGTGCCAAACCAACCTGATTCCTTCTTTGAAAAAGTAACAAATTTTTTAGATCAAGGAAATGCAGTTGATCTGATTTACCTTGACTTTAGTAAGGTGTTTGATATGGTACATGGGGAATTATTAGTTAAATTGGAAAAGATTGGGATCACTATGAAAATTGAAAGGTGGATAAGGAACTGGTTAAAGGGGAGACAACAGAGGGTCATACTGAAGGGCGAACTGTCAGACTGGAGGGAGGTTACCAGTGGAGTTCCTCAGGGATCGGTTTTCGGGCCAATATTATCTAATCTTTTTATTACTGACCTAGTCACAAAAAGTGGGAATGTGTTAATAAAGTTTGTAGATGACACAAAGCTGGGAGATATTGCCAATTCAGAGAAGGACCGGGATATCACACAGGAAGACCTGGATGACCTTGTAAACTGGAGTAACAGGAATAGGATGAGATCACAAGATGAGTATGAGCCGCCAATGTGATATGGCCGTGAAAAAAGCTAATGCGGTCTTGGGTTGCATTAGGCGAGGTATTTCTAGTAGGGATAAGGAGGTATTAGTACCATTATATAAGGCACTGGTGAGACCTTATTTGGAATACTGTGTGCAGTTCTGGTCTCCCATGTTTAAGAAGGATGAATTCAAACTAGAACAGGTGCAGAGAAGGGCTACTAGGATGATCCGAGGAATGGAAAACCTGTCTTATGAGGGGAGACTCAGGGAGCTGGACTTGTATAGCCTGTCTAAAAGAAGGCTGAGGGGAGATATGATTACTCTCTACAAATATATCAGAGGGATAAATACCATGGAGGGAAAAAAATTATTTAAGTTCAGTACTAATGTGGCCACAAGAACAAATGGATATAAACTGGTCAACAGGAGGTTTAGACTCGAAATTAGATGAAGGTTTGTAACCATTAGAGGAGTGAAATTCTGGAACAGCCTTCCAAAGGAAGCAGTGAGGGTAAAAGACCTATCTGGCTTCAAGATGAAGCTTGATAAGTTTCTGGAGGAGATGGTGTGATGGGAAAACATAATTTTGTCAATTGATCTTTGACTATGGTAATAGAGGGGCCTGGTGGTATAGGATGGAAAGTTGGAGGGGATGGGATCTAAGATGCTACAGATAATTCTTTCCTGGGTGTCTGGTGAGTCTTGCCCACATGCTCAGGGTTCAGCTGATCGCCATATTTGGGGTCTGGAAGGAATTTTTCTCCAGGGCAAATTGGCAGAGGCCCTCTAGGTTTTTCACCTTCCTCTGCAGCAGGGGGCATGGGTCACTTGCTGGAGAATTCTCTGTACTTTGAAGTCCTTAAACCATGATGTGAGGACATCAATAGCTCAGATGGTACCACAGGTGAGAGGTATATTGCAGGAATGGGTGGATAAAATTCTGTGGCCTGTGTTGTGCAGGAGGTCAGACTAGATGATCATAATGGTCCCTTCTGACCTTAAAGTCTGTGAGTCTAACTGGAGAAGATGCATTAGTTTCCCATCTTTCATCCAAATGAAGAAAAGAGTCTGTCAGATGTAGCCCTGGTACTTAGTAGCATATGTCTTTGTTAATTACAATTGCCTACCTCACAGAGCTGTGATGAGGATTTACTAATCTCTTTGTGAACGCTGTGCAAATGTAAAGTGCTGTAGCATGGATAGGTAATATAAATAGTTTAAGAATACTTACGATTTAATTATGTGTAACAGATTTTATCTTTGAGACTAATGTCTAATCTGAATCTGCTGTTGGTTGCAGGGCTTACTTCTGAATTTCTCTAGTGTTAGAAACTTGGGGCTAAATTAATCTCTAGTGGAACTCCATTGAGTCAGGAGTTAGCAAAGGGACTATTTGGTCTTGAGTCCAAGACAAGCCCTTGCTCTGGTTTAGAAAATAGTTCTAGATTAAATAGGGAGATGGATTGTTGCTGCAAAATTTGAAGTTCATTCTTCTTTTTCTTCTCAGGCAGAGAGTTACAGGTCACTCACAGAAAATTACCCTAATTTGAAATTGCCTTTTGCCTATTATTTGTCACTCTTTAACTCAACATCTTGTCACTGCTGGCAGTGTGGAACCCCAAAGATATTGAGACATGTAACATTTGCACCAGCTATGTCGGAATATGGATTGTAACTAAAGTAAAAAATTCTTAGTGTTGCTTTTGAGGCCCTGTTGCTTTTATTGGTGCCTGTTACACACATGCTGAGTGAGAGCAGGACTTGCATGTGCTAGTCAATAGGATTTCCCATTGGCCTGCACTAACCAATCCTGAGGGAGAACTGGGGATTCTGAGTAAGCAAAGTAGGCCACTATATGCTGACTGCATCTTAAAGAACATAAAACTATTTATATAGGGAACACAGATCTTCCCTTGGCTCAAGTGATAGAGGCTCGTCCCTTTGGAGCTAGAGGACAAAGGTGCTGGCAAAACAAAGCAGCCATAGATCCAACTGAACTGGTCAGTGGTAGTATGTGGCTGCTTTGTTTAACCAGGGCAGTAAAATGCAGCCAGAGCATACCAGCAAATCTGGCCCTGTGTTTCAAAATGGGTTAAGGTGCTAAGTGAGGAAATTAAGTTTTATCCAGAGAAGATAATCATCATGCCCTGGGGGAGAGGTTTGAGATTTGATTTAATTTATCATTAATCCAGATTTTTGAATGTTTGAGCCAAGGACCTTGATCCTGCAACTGACTAGTCAGCAGTAGACTGCTGTGTCCATATGGAGCCCCGTGTCTTCTGGGCCTTGATGGAACTCTGAGAGTCCAGCACTTTTGCCCAGCTACGCTCTGTCAATGGCAGTGTCAGGGCCCAAATACTTCCATTAGCTAAAATCCTGGACTGCTTTAAAGATTCAAACAAAATCACCTCTTATGAATGAGATCCTCTATAGGACACAGTGCCATATATATATATATATAAACAAACCAAAACCAAACACTGCAAGTAATCACTATGCAGTGCACTCTCCTACCCCCTAAGAAACGTTTCTTTAAAGGAGTAAACCATTAAATATATTTACCATAATAAAGCATCAATTGCTAGAATAATGAAGCTTGAAGGGTTTTTATTTTACTAGTTATGAGCTTTCTGCTTCCGAAAAGATAACAGCTTTTTTTCTTTTTGCTAGGCAGAATTAACTGAATGTTAATGTTTACATTCCTGGTATCAGTGGATCATTATGACCGGCAGCGATAGACTAAACAGGGCACTCAAAATCAATGTCAAATAAAATGTGCCTTTTATTTACACATTTGACAAACAGAGCAGATAAAACAGCATCAAGCTACAATCCCCATTCCCTCTCCCCCAGCATCAATGATTTTGCTTTTATTTTTTGACTTCAGAACTATTTTGAAATGTCAGATGACTCACTTTTACAAGATTAAAGCAAACTTTGTAATGATAAAATTGGGCACCTATTGGCACTTTGCCTGCACTATACTTTTCTCAACAATCTTTCTACTCACAGCTTTGCTGGCTTGGGCGCATATAACCCCTTTGCTATTCCAGTCTGGGATTTTCTGTGCAAAACTAATCCAGCAGATGTCGTAATCTCAACAATTCGCTTTTACTTGTGGTCAGAGCCAGAATTTGAACCTTGGTCTGGACAGGCAAAGCATTTGTGCTCTTTAGCGCAGGAGCTGTCCTTTTTATTCTGTGTTTATGCAGCACCAATGTATACCAATCTGTTCTACCTGCATCTCCCTAAAGGTAAATCAATTACAATAGGGTCTTTGGCTGTGACTTATGGCTCCTAGGTGCTACAACTAATCGTTGCCTGCTACCCCATAAATGTTGCTGGTCTAGCAACTTTCAGAGATAGTTTGAGGTTACGGGCTCAGTGATTGGATAACTCTGGTCCACAATGTCTAGGCTAGTGGTTCAAACCCAGGCCTGATGTGACTAACATGAATTGACTAAAATATGCTGCTCTAGGTGAAATTGGTGATCTTAGTTCCATTCATCTACCAATGTGATATATGCCATCATGTGCCAGCAATGCCCCTCTGCTATGTACATTGGCCAAACTGGACAGTCTCTATGCAAAAGAATAAATGAACACAAATCTGACATAGGAATCATAACATTCAAAAACCAGTAGGAGAACACTTCAATCTCTTGGGTCACTCAGTAACAGACTTAAAAGTGGCAATTCTAAAACAAAAAACCTTCAAAAACAGACTCCAATGAGAAACTGCTGGACTGAAATTAATGTGCACACCGAACACCATCAAATTAGGCTTGAATAAAGACTGAGAGTGGTTGGGTCATTACACAAATTGACTCTGTTTCCCCATGTTAACTATCCCCTTACTGTTACTCACACCTGCCTGAAACAGGCCATCCTGATTACCACTACAAAAGATTTCTCCTGCTGACAGTAGCTCATCTTAATTAATTAGCCTCTTAGAGTTGGTATGGCGACTTCCACCTTTTCATAATCTCTGTGTGTATATAAAATAATCTTCCTACTGTATGTTCCATTCTATGCATCTGATGAAGTGGGCTGTAGCCCATGAAAGCTTATGCCCAAATAAATTTGTTAGTCTCTAAGGTGCCACAAGTACTCCTCATTCTTAGTTCCATTCAGTGGGACTTGTTCTGTGACTGTAATTGACAGTCACAGTAGCACAGACAAGGATTCAGTGGTGGTTGTTTTCTGGGTTTCAGCACACTGGCGGATCTCAGTTTGGACCCTTAACACCAGTTAACGTGTGAATTAATACAGTTTTTGTCCTTAGAAGCATTCTCAATGGCTCTCCATCTCGGTGAAGACTTGGGATGTTGATGCTTAGGTTCCATACTAGTTATACTGAATAACATCACACTAAAATGTATACCAATCTGTTCTACCTGCATCTCCCTAAAGGTAAATCAATTACAATTGTCTATCAGTTGGCAAAATAAAATAGCAACTGGGACTAAGAACCATTTCCCCATCATTCTTCCCCTCCAAACTGTGTTTAAAGTATGTAAATAAAGAAGAATGCTGTTTTAATTGGTCTTCTGATGTCTTCATGCTGCCAGAATCTATTGCATACTCTTCTGAGAATGTAGGTGAGAGAGAAATGGGAATTGCAAACAAATGGAGAGGAACTTTACTTACAATAAAACAAATACTTGCCCACATCCTGGAGACCTTTGTAATCTGCATATGTGCCAGTCATCTAAGTAACAGCTATCTGGGGGCATCTGAGATTCTTGAACAATTTTTCAATGTTCACCTTCTAAGTATTCATGCAGCTTGTACAAACTGGGCAGGTCATCTTGGATTGATTCTCTGTGGACACTTCACCGTTGGCCATACAATTTACACTAATTTGTCTATATGAGAAAGTTGCATTGGTATTAGAGGCAGTGAAGTGATATTTAGAATAGCATGTGGGAGGTGCTTTGTAAGTGCAGAATGCTGCTGTGACTAGAAAGGATCAATTGCGGTTTTGTGGTGCATTAGTTTGATACAGCACCCAACATGAAATAGGGCAAAAAAGTGCAGATGGTCAATGGTTTGAACAGTACTAGCTGGGGAGGCGGGAGTCTGCATTGCAGTGTAATTGTGGCACATTGAAGGGAACTGCAGGTTTGTTTCTGGCTTCTGCCAAACAGCTGGCTGCGCTAGGTTTCTGGTACCATCCTGAATTTCCAAGCATGAGGAAATAATTTTGAAGTATGTCAAAGTTGTCACTAAGCCCTCGGCTTGCACACTTAATACTTGGCTGATGTCAAAACATTGCCATCTGTTTCTCTCTGTGAGTGCACAGAACTGTTTGGGAAAAAATGTCATGCTCTGCTTCTGTTCATCTTATCCAATCACCTTGATATACAACAGCTGAGAACTTGCACCTCACTAATCATCCTAATCCCACTTCAGAAGCTAGGGAGGTTTATGCCTGGGAATGTCTGTGGAGACCCCCTCTCTAGGATGTGTTATGCACTTGCCATAGGAGTAGAAATGCTAGGTTGGGAAGACACTCAGTATCAGCTTTACGCCGTTCAATGGCAGTCTACAGGCCATGAGCTTCCCTTCCAGAGCAAACCACTTTGCACATGTACATTGGTGACACAGTGACAGAAAAATGGAGGACTTTAAAAGATGGGGGGATACGAATGAGAGGATTAGGAAAACTGGTGTCCTTTCATCAATGTGATCAAACACAAAGAACAAGTGGAGGAACACAGAATGCTGTTAATCTGAATTTTAGTTTTATTTAACATTTGGGTATGTGCCTGTATCGTGCCTAGCTCCGTGGAGTTCTTATCCTTGATTAGTGTTCCTAGACCCCACCAGATATTAAATATACGCTGCAAAGAAATATGTTCTTTCTGGTCTCAAACTTCCTCGGCTTCACCTGCTCCTCAAAGTCTCATAAGAAGTGATTTACTAGTTAGCTGTATTTTTCTATGTTTTTTCTTCCACAGGATCCAAGAGCACTCTGCAAAGGACTTTAATTAAATAAGGTGATCTCTCTCTCTCTCTCTCTCTCTCTCTCTCTCTCTCTCTCTCTCTCTCTCTCTCTCTCTCTCTCTCTCTCTCTCTCTCTCTCTCTGTGTCTCTCTCTCTCATTAAGCCCAGAGCAGTATGACCTCTGCACTGCTCTGTTGAGGCAAAGCTGTTATACAATCTGGTTTAACTGGCCACTTCAGGATTTCCCCGATGCATAAGGGCCCCTCAAGTGCCAAAGAGCAACTGTAGAGGCCACTATTTTGTTCCCTCTCCCACCTTGCCAGGTCATATGGCTAAGAAAAGATTTTGCTTGGGTGTTCCTATACCTAGCTAACCTACACTGATAGAATGTCCCTGGGGAAGTGGTCAGTGGATTGTTGTTCTTATGCTGGGAGTTGGTCCAGTGTCTGGAGGGTTCCAGGATTGGGGAACATAACAGTGGCTTAAAGCCATCTTCATTGTCTCCTTGCATGGAACACAATGTAGTTGGCCAGAGAATCCAACCCATCCTGTCCTGAAGTTTGAGATCAAAAGGGTTTTATGGAGGTAAGTTTGAGAAGAGCCTCCTGTTAGGCGCTTATCTTCTCTAGTGAGCTTTGGCTCTGCATGCTAAGGAGTGGCACGCTGAGAAGGTATGCGCTCCTTCCTAACTAGGTGCATGTTTTCCTAGTACCATCCTATGGTCAAGTTTTTAAGGGGTTAAAGTGAACTCCACTCATGTCCAAATCAGCTCGTTCCATATGCAAAATGTATGGGTGTCAGCTGACATCAAATGGATGAAAAATGCCTTTCGTTCAATTCACATTCAGTGCTTGCTAGGAAGCAGGTCAGTGTGAAAACTAGTAACTAGTCCCTAGTTTAGTAAACATCAAGTGTGTGTGTTCAGGGAAAGAGAAATGGTGGAACAGCATGCCTTGAAAGGAACTCTCCTCCTCATTTCCACATCAATATATTGGTTTGAACATGCTTATGTTGGCTGCAGTTGTAATGTAATGCATTCAGTAAAGCTGTTTTTCTCGCATCGGTTTGCCACTCTAGTACCAAAGTGTTTGTGTTGGGGAAACTGAGAAGGCATGAGTCAGGTGATGTCTTAGATCTGTTTACCACATTTCACATTAATATTGTAAACATACAATAAAGAGGATCTGGTCATTTTATTTTTTATTTATGACAAAAGATTTTTCTGGAAATAGACTGACACTACTGGGTCAGTACCCATGTGTGTCTGTCTTGCACTGGGAGCTCCCTGGGGCATGGATTTCTTATGTGTTTGGGGAGGACCCTCTACTGCAATACCAAGAATAATGGGTGGCCTTTCCAGTTGCTCAATAGTAGATACATTGGGGTCAGGTTTTTCACTGTATATGTCTGCCAGTGTAACTGTTATTTCAGGGAAGTTGCATGTAAAACTGCAGTCTGACAGTTGTGAAGCAGGCCCTGGGTGTAGTGTACACATTGTTTTTATGTACTGCACCTTTAAAATAGACCCGTAGGCCAGAGGGTAGGTCTATCAGAGGATATTGAAAATTTAAATACCATGGAAAATGTCATTTTTGGGGTGTTCCTTTAAAATAAAAAATAAATAAAAATAATCTAGGCAAAGTACATGTTTTGCTCTGGGTAAAGGTGACATTGAGAACAGTACTGTGTATATTTGAGGATTGTTGCCTTTCAAAGGCACAGAAGAGAAGTGTTTTCACTGTAGCAATAAATTAATATTTTGCTCTTAACTTCTACCATTTAAAATTCTCAGTTCGCCTTGGAAACTGATTAACTGAAGAGATGCTGTCAGGTTAATTTGGCCTCAAAATTAAATAGATACATCAAGGACAAGAACGACTCCTGATGCAAGTTATTTTGGTTGAAAAGATGATTTCTCCGGGTGGCAAATCCTCATACATACAGAGAGGGCATAAAATTAGCAATAAACACAATCAGCTGGTGGTAAACAGCATGATGTCGATCGCTGGAATCCAAACATATTTCCAAAACTCTAGAACTTTGCAGCGCTTAGCTCCATCTTTGATGGATTTGTGAACAGTCAAGGGATTGACATAGACCTGGAACTCTTACCTTTAAACAATAGGGTCAGTCTGGAGCAGACATGTACAGCAACTCCTAAACTGGACAAGGGTCCTAGTGTTGCTTATGAGTTCTGAATCCCAGAATACTGAAGCTATGTATTTTTTTTTTATCAGAAAACTCCCATAGCTAGACATCTTTCAGACAGACTAGAGATGTATAGCCCCTGCACTGAGCCTAGTCTGCAGTTAGATAATCTTGGGCAGCAATTGACGCCTTCCTTCAGGGAGGCATGTCTCTCTCCCCCGACAACCCCCTGCCGCCTTAGGAACTATGGGCTGGCTGGAGCCCCCGTAGCTGTGCTGTGCTGCACTTTCCCTCCAGAGACCCCAAGCCGGCCCACGGGAAACGCTCGTCTCTTTCCAAAGAACTTGAGCTTTTGATATGCACCATGCGGGTTCTGGGGCAGCTGAGGGGGCAGTATGTGCTACTGAGATTCCTGGGTTCATCAGTAATCTCCCTGGTGTCCTGCCGACAAAGCTATTGCCCCTCATTGGGGGTGGTTTTATTTTGTCTGAGGGAGAGCTCTTTCCTACTGACAAATTGCAGCAACACTGCATGCCTTACTGTGGCAAGGCTTTAGTGGCACAGCTGTGCCGTTGTAAACTGCGCAGTGTAGACATAGCCTTTGATCCCCTGCTGTTGGAATCAGATGACTAGGTGAGAATCTTTGCTTTCATCTACAAAAATTGCTAGCCCTTATACATGCAGAGAAGAGCTTGACAAGGTGACCTGAGAGTACCATAATGGCTCAGACCCAAGAGGCCAGTGGGAAAAAAAACATATGATTTTTTAATATATGATTTTAAACCAGTCGCATAAGTTTTTGACTCATGGCTTTGGGATGCTTGAGGTTGGCAGTACTAGAACAGATCGCAACCTAAGGCCTTGGTCCCAGAGCCGGATCAGTGGAAGTGCCACTTGTACCCAAATATCAAGTTTCAGGATATATGCCTTAGTTTACAAAGAATAATTTGCTTTGTGACTCTGCTTTCACTCCCTTGCCAGCTCTGCTGTTTGTGCTTTGTGTTACTGCGGATGAGAAAAAGATTACTGTGCTTAAAATGGGGGAAGAGCACATAAGAACATAAGAGCGGCCATACTGGGTCAGACCAAAGGTCCATCTAGCCCAGTATCCTGTCTACTGACAATGGCCAGTGCCAGATGCCCCAGAGGGAATGAACAGAACAGATAATCATCAAGCGATCCATCCCCTTTTGACCATTCCCATCTCCGGCAAACAGAGACTAGGACACCATCCTTGCCCATCCTGGGTAATAGCCAGGGCCGGCGACAGAAATTTGGGGGCCCCCTACTCTGATAGTTTGGGGGCCCCCCCAGCCCAGCCGCCCCCCCCCCCCAGTCCAGCCGGTGCTCCCCCTCAGCTGACAGCTGGCGGCAGCGGGAACGAGAGCCCGGGAGCGGCGTGAGCCGCCCTTGCTGTCCCCCCCCCGCCCTTTCTCCCCCAGACTGCGCCGCTGCCGCCGGCCGGGCTCACTGCTCCTGCCGGGGCCAGGCGCGCTCGTCCGGGGGAGAGCCGCGCCGCCTCCCTGCCCCTTCCCCGCTCTCCAGGTCCGGCGACAAGGGGGGACGACAACGGGTACAGCTGTGTACCGGGGCCCCCCTAAGGTCGGGGGGCCTGGTACAGCTGTATCCGTAGTACCCCCCTGTCGCCAGCCCTGCTAATAGCCATTGATGAACCTATCCCCTATGAATTTATCTAGTTCTTTTTTGAACCCTGTTATAGTGTTGACCTTCCCAACATCCTCTGGCAAAGAGTTCCACAGGTTGACTCTGCATTGTGTGAAGAAATACTTCCTTTTATTTGTTTTAAACCTGCTGCCTATTAATTTCATTTGGTGACCCCTAGTTCTTGTGTTATGAGAAGGAGTAAATAATACTTCCTTATTTACTTTCTCCGTGCCAGTCATGATTTTATAGACCTTTATCATTTTCCCCCTTAGCTGTCTGTTTTCCAAGCTGAAAAGTCCCAGTCTTATTCATCTCTCCTCATACAGCAGCCGTTCCATACTCCTAATCATTTTTGTTGCCTTTTTCTGAACCATTTCCAATTCCAATATATCTTTTTTGAGGTGGGGCAACCATATCTTCATGAAGTATTCAAGATGTGGATATACCATGGATTTATATAGGGGCAATATGATATTTTCTGTCTTATTATCTCTACCTTTCTTAATGATTTCCAATATTTTGTCTGCTTTTTTGACTACCGCTATGCACTGAATGGATGTTTTCAGAGAACTATCCACAATGACTCCAAGATCTTTCTTGAGTGGTAACAGCTAATTTAGACCCCATCTTTTTATATGTAGAGTTGGGATTATGTTTTCCAATGTGCATTACTTTGCATTTATCAACATTGAATTTTGTCTCCCATTGTGTTGCCCAGTCACCCAGTTTTGAGAGCTCTTCGCAGTCTGCCTGGGGCTTAACTATCTTGAGTAGTTTTGTATCATCTGCAAATTTTGCCACCTCACTGTTTACCTATTTTTCCAGATCATTTATGAATATATTGAATGGGACTGGTCTCAGTATAGACCCCTGGGGGACACCACTACTTACCTCTCTCCATTCTGAAAACAGACTGTTTATTCCTACCCTTTGTTTCCTATCTTTTAATCAATCACTAATCCATGAGAGGACCTACCCTCATATCACATGACAGCTCACTTTGCTTAAGAACCTTTGATGAGGACCTTGTGTAAAGCTTTCTGAAAATCTAAGTACATTATATCCATTGGCTCCTCTTTGTCCACATGCTTGTTGACCCCCTAAAAGAATTCTAGTAGATTGGTGAGGCATGATTTCCCTTTACAAAAAACATGTTGACACTTCCCCAACAAATTATGTTCATCTATGTGTCTGGCAGTTTTGTTCTTTACTGTAGTTTCAACCAGTTTGCCTGATACTGAAGTCAGGCTTACCGGCCTGTAATTTCCAGGATCACCTTTGAGCCCTTTTTAAAGCTTGAGTAACTATAAAGTTTTGAAGCATAAGCTTTGGTGGGCTAATACCCACTTCGTCGGATGCAAGCAGTGGACTGCTTGCATCCGACGAAGTGGGTATTAACCCACCAAAGCTTATGCTTCAAAACTTTATAGTTAGTCTTTAAGGTGCCACAGGACTTTGTTACCTCTGCTGTTCCAGACTAACACGGCTACCTCTCTGATTTTTAAAGCTTGGTGTCACATTAGCTATCCTCCAGTCATTTGGTACAGAAGTTCTGCAATTTCCCATTTGAGTTCCTTCAGAACTGTTCGGTGAATACCATCTGGTCCTGGTGACTTATTACTGTTTGGTTTATCAATTTGTTCCAGGGTATCCAGGAGCCCAATTATTTTAAACCTCTGCACCACTTGTGTTATGAAGTGACTTGTTATTGTTAATAAGGTAACCTTTTTAGAACATGTAAACAGGATTATTTCTTAAAACTGTTCTGTTTCCCTGTTGATCTTATGCCTCAAACTCCCTGCCATAGATTTAAAGAAACAGCATGTACCTTCACCACAGGAAAGCACTTAATTTTAATGAGGAAAAGACAAGGATCTACACTCACTTATAGCTGCTGTGCTTTGCTATGAATTGCTACTGTGTAGCTGTCTAACTTAATGTCCTTTTGCATCACATTTGTGTTTTTGCTTCTCTACATAGAGCAGAGGAAACATGTAACCCAGAGAAAATGGAAAATGGCTCCTGTTTTTGTATTCTTAATTTTTGGGGCCCATTCTGAGACACTTTGTCCCTGATATTAATAGGTGCTGACCACCTATATTTTGAAGTGTATTGAAGGTTATCCTAGGACAGTAGTTCCCAAACTAGGGTTTGTTAACCCCTGGGGGTTTGCAAAATGTTACAGGAGGTTCTCGGGGGAAAAAATCCCTAATAGTGGACAGAGCTGTCCTCAGGAACCTCAGACAGCATGGGGCCAGCAGCCCAGAGCCCCTAGACTTCTAAGAGCTAAGCAGATCAAAGCAAGCATCTCTATCACACTGAAGAGATTTAAACTTCAAGGCTCTTCATAAGAAAGGGAGGTGGATATTTTTTGCTGTTTTTAAAATTAAACAGGCAGCTAGTATTGTTTTTAAAATTATTATGAAAAACAAGTTTAAGCTTTGTTGTAATGTATGTTGTTTGTCTGGACTGATCAAGACCTGAATGTTTGTGTAGGTTGAATTCTTTGAGTTGGCTTCTTAAATACCTTCCTGCTGTTTCACATCTGATACTCCTTGATGAAACATAGGAGCCTTGTTTTATAACAGGCTTATTCAAAGTGATACAAGTTACAAAAGTGAGATCTCAGAAGAGTGTGGCAGTTTTCATAATGTAATAAAAATACTGTAATGATTAATAATAATAAATAGTGTGTAATAAGCATGTCATACAAACATATTTTATATTTCCAAGGTCACTGCTTTTATTATTTATATTGAGGTAAAGGAGAAAATCCCTGGAAATATTCATTTTTAGGAGGGAGTTCACAAGACTTTACATTTTAGTGAAAGGGGTTCACAGGTTGGCCTAGGAGATTCACCTCAGGTCACAGACCAGATAGGGCCAGGAACAGAATCCAGAAGTCATATTTTCCAGTTCCCTGTTGTAACCAATTAGAATCCATTGACCACCAGTGACATTGCTGCATTAGCAGTAAAGTAGCTTCTCCGGAAGCTTCATTATTAAGTACTACTAACAGGAGAGGTTCACCTGTTAACTGTGAGGCAGGAGCCTTCTTTGATGTATTTGTACAGAGCCCAGAACAATGGAATTCCGAGCTGTGACTTGGGATACTGAAATACTAAGACACAATTTAAGTCTGGCAAATTTTATGTTACAATAAGCACCATTCACTCTTACATTTTTTAATGTATTCATATTCCACTAATTTCCTAGGAGCTGAGTAAACAAGATTTGTTTTGAAGACATTTGACTTCCCGGTGGCAGATTCATTAAATATGTAGGGCCTGTGTTCAGATGGATGGATATAACCCCTTTGGCTTCATTAGGAGTATTGCCTGTTGGACTGTGGAGTGGAGACCACAGGGTAAATTTGGCATGTGTGTCAGGGTGACATTGACCCATGGTCTACACTTGACATTTGGGACACTTGATTACATCAAGCATACTAATACAATACTGGTCATCTTATAGCCCCTTCTGTGGTATATCAGTATTGGTGGGTCAAGAACAGCGTGACTCTTCATGCTCCAGACATTCAACTCAGCTTGCATGTGCACAGGTTGGAGCTGCCAGGCTGAATCAGTGTTGCTGGGCTGGCTTCTGGTTGTTGTAGCTGGTGTGCAGATAAGGCACCCTTATATTACCTTAAGGGGGCAGACACTCTCCTTCCCCAAAGCTGTGCAGAGCAGGCCCTGGGTGCTGGTGGTGTGAGTAGGGGCATCTTTAATGAGATGGACCCCACACACCTAAAAGAACTGCTGTCAAGCAGCGGGGTTGGAGCTATCCTGGTGCACCAGCCCTGGCAGCTGCGGTTGGAGGCGATGTGGGTGCAGATGAAGGGAGCAGTCCCTGTGTTTCCCAAAGTGCAAGACTGATGGGCGGAGCGGCCCTATGATTTTTGCCAGCCCAAGCGTGGCAGGAAGGCGGCCGTTGGCAGCACACCTGCAGGAGGTCCGCTGCTCCCACAGATTCAGCGGCGTTTCTGGGGTGGTTTGCCAGTCCCGTGGTTTCTGCTTATCCACCGCCGAAATGCTACCGAATCCACGGGAGCGGCAGACCTGCAGGCATGCCGCCGAAGGTTGCCTGACTGTCGCCTTGAAATCAACCATCAGGCTGCCCCCTGCTTGCTGCGCTGGTTCCTGGAGCCGCCCCTGCTGATGTGCACCCTACTCTAGAGCCAGTTGCAAAGTTGAGGAGGCAACTTGCATCCCATGCAGGCTGGTCACAATCTGGCCCAGAGAAGGGAACATCCCCTTCTATTTCCATCTGTCCTTTCTGTGTGGCACCCAGTGTGTATTGAGCGAAGGGTTGTTTTGATAAAGTGAATGGCATTCACCCTAGCTCCTTGCCTCAGCACAGTCTCTGACTTACACACAATCTTTAAAAGTTTACTTAAAGTACCTAACAAGTTTATCTGGCAGCCAGAGCATATCAAGCAAAGCTCAATACCTTTCTGATATCAGTTAGGCTGGAAGTAAAACAAAATTGAATTCCAGTCCACACATTTTTCTTCAGACCAATGATTTAACAAAATCCATGCATATAAAAAAGCAGCTGATATTTTATTTTCATGTATAAAACTTTATTTAGGAAAGATTGGTTTCTGCAAGGTTACATCACTAGTCTGCTGTATTTAATCAAAAACCAATGTTATCTTTAAACCTGATACATGCGGTCAGACTACTGCACTAGCAAGATCCAGTATTTAAATTTTTCTTGTATTTCTTCTGCATACATACATACAGCATATCAGCAGATATTTACTTATCTACACTACTCTCATTTAGTTTGAACTCAATAGAATACACAGAGTGTGTGACTTTTTAAATTGAAATAATGCTTTAAACGTTTTTGCCTTTGTTAAAACATGACAGCTTTAGGAGGTAACTAGCCAGTTTAAAGTTTGATACAGAGAGGTTCATGTCAACATGGAAAATTGAGCCATATAATCAAATCAATTCACTCTAACTTTCATCAGGGCTCACAATGCAAGGGCAGGTAACTGATATATTCTATATAGAGCAGGGGGTTCTCAAACTTAATTGCGCTGCGACCCCCTCCTGACAACAAAAATTACCATACAACCCCAGGAGGGGGGGACTGAACTCTAAGCCTGCCAGAACCTCATTCCCCAGCAGAGGGGCCAGAGACCCAAGGACTTCAGCCGTGACTGGAGGCCTGTAACCTGAGACCCATCAACCAGGGATGAAGCTGAAACATGAGTCCTGTCACCTATGGCTGATGCCTTAGGGCTTCGGCCCCAGGTTTCAGCCCCAGACCCCAGCAAGTCTTAACATTAGCCCTGGCAATCCCATTAAAGCAGGCTCATGACCCTCTTTGGGGTCCCAACCTACAGTTTGAGGACCGATGATCTAGAGGAAAGGGTGAGTTTCCTCTAGAAAGGAGAGGCAGTGACGGTATTGCCAACCAAGAGCCCAAGAATGAAGGGACAGACCCCCCCAAAAGCATGATTTTTTTTAAAAAAAAGTGTGCTATTTTCAGGTTTTTTAGCCTTTAAGGTTTGAATAATTGAAATGTAGGACTGGAAGGGACCCCAAGAGGTCATCTAGACCAGTCCCCTGCAGTGAGGCAGGACAAAGTATTATCTAGACCAGTGGTCCCCAACCCCCGGTCCGCGGACCGGTACCGGTCCGTGGAGCATTTGGTACCGGTCCGCGGCCGCGTTCCCCTCCGCCCCGCCCCTTCCGCTTCCGGCCGCTTTCCTTTCCGCTTCCGGCCCCGCTTTCCCTTCCGGTTCCGCATTTTTCTGATTTTCCGCCGTTTTCCTGCGGCTTTTCGGCGGACATGCAAGGTCCCGCCGTTCCGACAAATAAAAAAGCCACTGATTTCTGCGGGTTTTCGGCGGGCATACAACGGTCCGCCGCACCGCACAGAGCCCCCGGGCCGCAAGCAGTACTCGGCCGCGTTGACCGGTCCGCGTTCATCAAAAGGTTGGAGACCACTGATCTAGACTATCCCTGACAGTTGTTTGTCTAACCTGTTCTTAAAAAGCTCTAATGATGGCAATTCCATAATCTCCCTAGGTAACTCGTTCCAGTGCTTAACTACCCTTAAAGTTAGGAAGTTTCCCCCCCTTATATCTAACCTAAATCTCCCTTGCTGCAATTCAAGCCTATTACTCCTTGTCCTATCCTCAGTGGATAAGGAGAACAATTTATCACCCTTCTCTTTATAACAACCTTTTACATACTTGAAGACAGTTGTTTCCCCCTATAGTGAGGTGGTGTGGTTCCCCACTATCCCCAGAGAGATGAACCCCTCTGGACACCAGAGTGGGCAGAGCTAGTGAACTCTGAGCCCGCCCTCCAGAGTTTCAGGTGGCGACCCGAAAGTATAAAGGCTCGACCTGAGAGCTCACTGGGGAAACAGCTGCCGGAGAGGCTGGGGAGCACCAGTGGCCTGCGGTACATGCAAGGAGTTGCCGGGCCTGCCCTGCGCCAGCTACCTGGAGAAGCCCATGGTGCTGAACCCCTGGGACGACACCACCCTGACACAGGTACCACAAGAGGGGGAGTTAGGAAGTAGCCTGGAGGCAACCAACCCTAGTCTGGCTGCAGCACTGCCAGAGCCTATGTCAGTGTGTTGCAGCCAGGTCTTCTGCTGCTTCTAGGGCCCTGGGTTGGGACGCAGTGGAGGGGGGGGGGGGAGTGGCGTCCCCCGCCACCCAACTCGTGGTGGCGGTCTCCCCCCTCCCTTTTGGAGGCTTGGGCCTATGGTGGTGTTATTGTTGCTCAGCCCTATCTGAGGGCCTGAGCTCTTGACTCATTGTTGCCCTGCCCTGACCTAGGCTTACTACTGTTTCTGTTGCTACTGGTATGCTGATAGTGCTCAGTCTCTGCCTGAGGCCTGAGCGCCTGATTTATTGCTGCCTGGCCTGACCTAGGGCCCTAGCATAACTGTCCTTATTTCTACCTCACAAGGGCCACCAGAGAAGACTCCTGCGGCCAAGCTAATTCGCCCAATACATCAGCAGAGTGTAGTGAGGCGGTGTGGTTCCCCACCGCCCCAGAGAGAGATGAGCCCCAGCTCACCTCTCTACCCCCCCCCCCCAATTGCCTCTCTCCACACTAAATAAACCCTTTTTTTCCCCCAATCGTTCCTCATAGGTTATGTTTTCTAGACCTTTCATTATTTTTGTTGATGTCCTCTGGGCTTTCCTCAATTTGTCTCAATTTTTCCCAAAGTGTGATGCCAGAACTGAACACAGTACTCCAGTTAACACCTTATCAGTGCTAAGTAGAGTGAAAGAATTACTTCTCATGTCTTGCTCACAACAGTCCTGCTAATACATCCCAGAATGATGTTTGCTCTGTGTGTGTGTGTATAAATTTTTGCAACAACATTTCACTGTCTCATTTAGTTTGTGATCCACTATAACTCCCAGATCCACTTCTGCAGTACTTCTTCCTAGGCAATCATTTCCCATTTTATATTTGTGCAAATGATTATTCCTTCCTAAGTGGAGTAGTTTCAATTTGTTCTTATTGAATTTCATGCCATTTATCTCAGATCATTTCTCCAGTTTTTGTCAAGATAATTTTGAATTCTAATTCTGCCCTCCAAAGCACTTTCAACCTCTTCTAGCTTAGTATTGTCCACAAACTTTATGTGTATTCTTTATGCCATTATCCAAATCATTTATGAAGATATTGAATAGAACTAGACCAAGGACAGATCCCTGCGGGACCATACTCGATATGCTCTTCCTGCTTGACTGTGAACTATTCATAACTACCTTCTGAATATGGTTTTCCAATCATTTGTGCACCCACTTTATAATAGGTTTGTCTAGATTATATTTTCATTGTTTGCTTCTGAGAAGATCTTGTGAGACATTATCAAAAGCCTTACTGAAATTGGGATATCTCAAGTCTTGTTACCCCGGCAAGGAAGGCTAAATTGGATTGGCTAAATTGGTTCACTTACTTAATATGAAGGCTGGCCTTGCCTGTTGTTCATGATCTCGTTCCAATCTGGATCATGAGATGAAAGCTCTACCTGCATATCAGGTGCTCTGAATCTGTTTCTTTCTTTTGTTCTTAGCTTCGTCGAAGTCGAAAATCCCAGTTTGTACTTGTAGGTTGCTGTGAACCATATCAACAACGGAATGCTAATCTTTCTTAACAGTGGGTATTCTTTGAAAACACTTATCCAAAATGATGACAAACTTAATGACTTGTGGCATGTTTTGAGTGTGCTGTCACAGGGGAGTTGCAGTGGGACTTTTCTTGCTCAGGCATCAAGTTTAGCACCATTATAGATTCATAATGTTCAAAAGCAAAAGGATCTTTCACCCACCACTGTCGTTCAATTTTTCAAACCCCTGTGCAGGGAAGTAGCGACTAAAATTGCTAGACACAGCAGCGAGCTGTAATTGTATGACACTTTTCATTTTGGTTGCTTTTTCTTCACCGATGCTGTTCTATTCAGTATGTGGTAATGGTGTTGGAAACATGTAGTAGCTCAGACGATCACTTTTCAGTCATGCTTGCCAAGGTGCTAAACTTTTGGAATACAGTAAATCCTCCATTTAACAGACTAATTCGGGCGAGGGGGTGTCCGTTAAATCCAAAAGTCCGTTAGTTAATAAAAAAAACAACAACGAGCTGTTGGAGCAGCAGCCCGCCCGCCACAGGGTCAGGGCGGCAGCTCCGCAGCCCGCCCGCTGCCTGGACCCGGGTGGCAGCCGGGAGCCGTCAGCCAGCCCGCCTGCGTCCCGGCTGCTGGGACCCGGGCGGCAGCCGTCAGCCAGCCAGCCCGCCCGGGTCCCGGCTGCTGGGACCCGGGCAGCAGCCGTCAGCCAGCCAGCCCGCCCGGGTCCTGGCTGCTGGGACCCGGGCGGCAGCCGGGAGCTGGCAGCCAGCCTGCCGGCTGCCTGGACCCGGGCGGCAGCGGGGAGCCGGCAGGCAGCCCGCCCGCTGCCTGGACCCAGCCGGGAGCCGGCAGCCAGCCCGCCCGCTGCCTGGACCCGGGTGGCAGCTGGGAGCCGGCAGCCGGCAGCCAGCCCCCGAAAAACAGATTTGGGATGCATCGGACTTGCTCATAAATTTTGTCCGTTGCATCCGAAGTCCGTTAAATCGGGGTCCGTTAAATCGGGGTCCGTTAAATCGGGGTTTTACTATACTTGTATCTACTCAGTGTTGAAACAAATCCTTGCCTCTTCCTTGTAACTTTAAGTTCAGTTTGTTTAAAATTGAGAACATATCAGCTGATATGATTTTTTTAACCACCTGTCATCGTCAAACAAATTTGCCAAGTTAGACTTTCTCTACCAAAACAATGTCAATCTCCTTCCTGAGTTTATACACTCTTTTAAGCACCCTGCCCCCCCATACTTCACTCATTTATGGTTTCACACTGTGCTTCACTCCCATTTCTGCATAACACTTCAAAAAGTCTCAAGAATAGCAGCCGTGTTAGTCTGTATCCGTAAAGAAAGTGAGTAGCACCTTAGAGAAAGAAAGAAGCACCTTAGAGACTAACTAGTTTATTTCAGCATAAGCTTTCGTGGGCTATAGCTCACTTCATCGGATGCAAAAAGTCTGCTGTTCAGTGAGCGTCCTTTACTTAAATTAACAGTTTTCACTATTTCCTTCAGTACAGCCATAAGATAAGGGGAAATGCCTTTGGATGCCAGAGCTTCACGGTGAATGAAACAGTGATTCCAAACAACATTACCAGCTGCCTCAGATATTTTTTTCAAAACTGCTATTTCTACCTGTCATATTTGCTGCACCATAACTTGTAGTTCCTTTGCAATTAGCTCAGACAAATTTGTATTTTCCAACTATGCAGTCATGAAGTGCTTCAAATATCTGTGTTCCTGTTAGTCTTTAAGGTGCCACAGGAGTCTAACTAAAGTATTGAAGCATAAGCTTTCGTGGGCTAATTGCTAATAGCCCACGAAAGCTTATGCTTCAATACTTTAGTTAGTCTTTAAGGTGCCACAGGACTCTTTGTAACTTTTGTCACTTCTGCAATTCCAGACTAACACGGCTACCTCTCGGATTCTTGTGCTCCTGTTGTATTTGTTGGTAAAATCAGACAATGTAGCAAATCTTCCGTAAAGTTAATTGCCACGCATATCTCTCTATATAAAAGTCAAATGGTGTATGTATGCGTGTATGTATGCGTGTATGTACGTTCACTTACTCCTTCCACACTGTTTGAGCTAGAGACTTGAAATTTGGTACAGTTAGAGGTCTTAGGGTCCTAATCAGGGTAAGAGTCGAAAATTTTTCAAATCTCACCTCTGACGCCCCCCAGGGGTGAAATTATTTAAAGGCCAATCACATCAGCTGGGCAGCTGCTGTTCTCTGTGACATAGTTATGATGTCATAATACCCCCCTCCAATGGACCCTGCACTCGCTCAGCTCTCTGCCCCCTCCCCACCTCCGACGGACCCGAGTTGGGTTTGGTTGGAGGGTAAGTGAGGTAGGGGTGTCGGGTTTGGTCCGGGGGTGAGGTGGGGGTGTCGGGTTTGGTCGGGGGGGGGGGGTAAGTGAGCCGGGGGTGTTGGGTTTGGTCTGGGGAGGGTGGGAAGGTGTCGCGGTGGGTGAGGGGTGAGGTGTGGGTGTTGGGGTTGGTCGGGGGTGTTGGGTTTGGTGGGGGGGGTAAGGTGGGGGTGTTGGGTTTGTTTGGGGGGGTGAGAAGGGGGGGTCGGGGTTGGTCGAGGGGTAAGTGAGGTGTGGGTATCGGGTTTGTTTGTGGTGGTAGGTAGGGGTGTCGGGTTTGGTTGGGGGGGAAGTGAGGTGGGTGTGTCAGGTTTGGTCTACGGAGGGTGAGGTGTGGGTGTTAGTCAGGGGGTGTTGGTAGGGGGGTGATGTGGGGGTGTTGGGTTTGGGTGGGGGGGTGAAAATGTGAGTCGGGGTTGGTCGAGGGGTAAGTGAGGTGGGGGTGTCGGGTTTGGTTGGGGGGCTGAGGTGGGGGTGTCAGGTTTGCTGTCTGCCCCCTCCCCCCTCCAACGGACCCCGCACTCGCTCAGCTGTCTGCCCCCTCCCCACCTCTGACGGACCCGAGCAACGCCGGGTATTTTCGCTAGTATCACATAAAATAATAATGTTGCATAATTTGAAATATCAGTACTTTTGTAAAGTTGGATAGCAAAATTCCTGGCTGACAGTAACCAAATAATAAGGTGGACTTTCAAATGATCTGTAATATCACATATTTGCTGAGACATTGTGTTATCACTGAGAAGAATACGTCTCAATTTTTCTACAGCTTTCTCAATGAAAATTGGTATGCACCATAGCCAGAGATTTCAGCAACTGTATGGGCCATTTTCTCTTTTGCTACCCATTATGCAATCAGATATGATGCTACTTGTGCCTTATCATTCAAAGTACTTGCACTGATAACTTTAATTCCCATGTGCTTCCTTTGAAAATATTCAAGAGGCTTATCAATGAATTCCCCATGTTTTATTTCTAAACGTCTCTTTAACTTTGTTTTCAGATGCTCTCTCATTGAAAGCACCTCGCTGCAAATAACATACTGAGGCTTTGGCTCTTTGTTTGCGTTAGCACCAATGAAACCATATTTCAAAAAAGCATCACTCTACTGCCTCATCCACAATTGGTTTTCTTTTTAGTAGGTTGTTCAGACAAGGTCAACATGGCAGAAGTCTGTCTGTTACTAGAACTTTCTGTTGCAGACAATGTACTTACACTTGATTTTCAGATGTAGATGGCTGTGATGACTGTTTCCAAACTTCTTTTTCTTATTCCAAAACATTCCATTTTTCAGGATGAAGGTTTGTTGATTAAGTCTCACAACTCGAGTCTTTGCAGCATTTAACAAAACTGACTGTGCAGAAAGCAGTCTTGTTAGGTGATTACATTCAAAATGGCTATGTTGCATACACGTGTAGTGCATAACAAACTCTCAGCAAATGAATGTCTTACTATAAATAAGTAAAATGTCCAACATTTAAATGCTTGTAGTGTGTTAAAAGTAATGAGACATTTTTAAAATTTGCTAGCGACCCAGTGCCTAATATTCTATGACCTAGTACTAGGTTGTGACCTGTACTTTGAAAACCACTGTCTTAGTGTATGTCCACCCTGCAACATAAGTCTGTGCTAGATCCCAGGCTCTAGCCTAACTTCCCTTGCATCTACACTGCAATTGCACTAATGTGGGGTCCCAGGACCCTGTAGGGCTGGAAGGTCTGAGCTCGGGTTATGTTGGGAACCAAGGTCCAAGCCCTATTGCTTTGCAGTATAGATGCAACCCTGCTTCACTCAGATTCTGGGAGTGAGCCAGAAGTATCCCACAATTCCACGGGACAAATTCCTTAGTCCTCTCTATCCCAACAACTTGCAATCCACTCTACTGAAAAGGGAAGCCACCCCCCACTTTGTGAATGGTAGCAGCTCAGATCAACATAGGGAACCTCCAAGATCCTCAGACACAGCAGATCCTGTTTAGTTTGGAGAATTGTCACTGATATTCTGATTAGCAATTTTGCTAGGGAGACTATTTCCCTCATTCCCACAGCTGAAGAAAAAATAGTGTCCTTCAATGTTGTTTTTTTCTTTTTGGCCAAATGGTATTGTGTTTCAGAATGAAGCTGGTTGGCTGATCAATGCCTGAGAAATCTGACAGTCTCACGTATCTTCAGTTCAGCATGTGGCAAGCCCAGTCTGCACATAATAATTCCCCTAATGAGTCCCATTTCAAGAGCTTAGGCAGTCAATTCTCAAAAAACAGACCAGGGTTGTTGCTTTGACCACCAATAAAGCCGGGGTTTTCTCATAGTTTAGCAGCTCAGCTAGAAAAGCACTGAGAATTACTTCTTGTTCCGACCATTGTTTTCCCAAATTACATTGGTTTGCTGCTTTCCATTTTTTTACGTGCTTTGGAGGCATACAATTTTATGCGAGATGGTATTACACAGTTTTTATGTCTTCAAACATTGTTTATGTAATGAAGACAAGCCCTCATTAAAGGGTGATGCAATAATGATCCCACGTTAGGCAAACATTAGATACTACCCGCTTCTTCTCCTCATGAAAAGCATTGTTGGGACTGCCAACTGCCAGATTGGAATGTCTCTTTAACTTTGTTTTTAAACTCTCTCTCATTGCAAGCAGAGAGAGTTTTTTCACTGTTCAGATTTGGCTATTTAATACCTACCAATTTGTGTCTGTTATCTGAAACAATCAGAGCTATGGTAGTTCTGTGGTTCATGCAGGTAGCAGAACTAAGGTCCTGAATGCTTCTATCTATAGTAGTTATCAAAATAGCAATGAAGTTGCCACAGCAGTGCAAACTGATGGTTATTCAGCTAACAGTCTATACTCTAGACGCCAAGAGCAAAAGTATTAAATCCTCTTGTGTATATTACTATAAAAGCATATTAAGAATGAGGACCCTTAAACAAATACACTGACTCCCTGGGATGGGATGTTTAATCATTTCCAGGAAAGTGTGGGGTGATGAAGACTAAGAAGGGGGCTAATTAACCCAACAAGGCACAGCTGAGGGGGATCAGGTGGCCAAGTAATTGGAGTGAGGGAACCCAGCTATGGAGGGGTGAGCTGGGCTGGGACTATAAAGACAGGAAATTGGAAGCAGAAGAGAGCTGCTGGGGAAGTCTGTAGTCAGTCCCTGAGAAAAGAGAGGTATGTTTGGAGGCTAGAGAGACAGTTAGCCCACAGTTACCCCCTGGGAGCGGGGAGTTAGGAGGCTGGCAAACTCAGAGAGTGGGGAGAGCTAGATGTCAGGAGAGGGTTCAGGGAAAGGCAATAAGGTCTAAAAGGGAAAAGACTTTGACTGTTGGCTAGAGGGTCCCTGAGCTGGAACCTGGACTAGAGGGCACACCTTGGTTTCCCTGTCAGTCACTGAGGGAGTGGTACTATGAGGCAGTGAGCAAGAAAGCTGCCCATAATTGTTGGAGAAGACTTTGATACCCTGGAAGGGGGAAACATGGATAGTGACTTGGCTGGAGGGTTGAGTCATGAAGAGACAGCAGCTTGTAGAGGTGAGAGAATGCTTATGTGGATTTTTTTCAATACCCTTAATGTAAACTTATAAGGTAGAGTTTTTTCCCCAGCGTAATTGTCATGGATCTGGTCTCGCTCCTCCTTCTGGCAGCTGATGAGAGTGTTGTAAGAGGGAGCAGTCACCAAATTGTCTGTGTGCTCTAAGTTTTCCTGGAACTCAGCTGGCTGCAGCCCTGCTTCCTCCTTTGGCCTTTCTGGTTCAGTTCCTGGACACAGACTGTCCCTTTCCCAGAAATAGGGCCCTGCACTCGTTGTGCCCTAAGCCCCCACAACCCATGCTAACCACACAATACCTCAGTAATGCAAGCACATCCTCTCCTAGAGCTCCACCCAAAGGCATCAGCCTTCTGGGTTACCTCGTGGAGGGACCAGGTGGTAGGTGTAGCACATTACAGAGACATTTGGCATGGAAGCTTAACATGCTACTGCTGTTTATGTAAATACACAGAACTATAGATTACAAACCCCACATGTGTTTCTCTGCCTCCGTTTCATCACCACTCCAAGGCATTCTTTGGACTGGCCAGGGTCGGCATGCTCCAGTGCATTGTGCGTGTTCTGGAACATGCCAGCTGACCTAGGGAGAAGATGGATTCCTATGACTTTGGCTGGTCTGTGACCTTCCTTCCTCCTGCCCAAATGTCTGGTGTGTCTCACCTCAAATCTGTTTATATAGTCCCTGTAGCGGGGTGACCACCCACTCCTATTCAGAAGGGCTTAAAACAGCCATGGGAGAAGCCTGAAGCAGGGAGAGAGATTAAGGACAGCTGGGTCAGCTGATTGGCCACAGCTGTGGTCAGCTACCCAATGTAATTAGGGCCCAGCTGGCCCTTATAAGAGGGCAGTGGGCTGGAGGCAAGCAGTCCTTCGATAGCCTTTGGAGAGGGAGGACCTGACTGCTGGAACTAAGCAGGGTACCAGGAGTAGGGCAGGGCTAGGGGAAGGATAGCATGGCTGTGGAGCTCTGACCTGGAAACCCCCCAGGCTGTGGGGTCTAATCTATGGCCAGATATGTACTGGGGTGCAGGGAGCAGCCTCAAGAGTAGGCAGGGGCAGCAGGTCCAAACCTCATTGCCAGTGATGAGTGGCAATGATTCTGCAGTCTGCCCCAGTGAATGGGGGCAAGTAGTGACTGGCAGTTGCCTATGCTGAGGCAAGGTGGGGATAGGGTGTGGGGGTTCCCCACGGAGGGGAGACCCAGAGATTTGTGGGGGTACTGCAGGGGTGCAGCACCCCAGTGGAAGAGGACACTGGGGTCTGGGAGGGACATGGGACCGGCACTGAGCGGGACATCGGCCTGTAGAGGGTGCTCCGGAGGCTGGTGAGGTAATTCCCCAGACGACCAGCAGGAGGCGCCAGCACAGGGTGAGTCACCGCATGCTTACAGCCCCCTATAAACCAGCACCCTGGCTGCTTTCTTCTGTACTTGGTGGTAACTTTTCATTCTCTCCGTACCAGCTAGGGTGACCAGATGTCCCGATTTTATAGGGACAGTACTGATTTTTGGGTCTTTTTCTTATGTAGAGTCCTATTACCCTCCACCCCCTCTCCCAGTTTTTCACACTTACTGTCTGGTCACCTGTAAGAGGGACGACACTCGGGCTCATCCCCTAGTGGGGCGGTGGGGCACCACACCGCCTCGCTCCTATCTCCTGCCGGGTTGGGGAATACCCGGCGCGTAGTTCCGGAGGCCCGGGCCCTGTGGCAGGGCGGATAGCAAACACATGCAGAGTCAGGGCTCAGACCCTTAGGCAGGGGCTGAACAACAATAGTTCATAAGCCCAGGTGTCTGGTAGAGGGGGAGACTGCCACCCACGTATAAGGGGGGGGGGGTGTGCAGGCCCACCCACTCCACTGCGCCCCAGCCTGGGGCCCTAGCAGCGGAAACAGACCCGCTGCAATCAGTGGGGATCCTGACCGCAACACACTGACATGGGTTCTGAATCTTCCCCCGGGCTACTTCCAGACTCCCGCTCCAGTGGTACCTGGTTTAGCCCTGTCTCCATGGGCTCCTCTGAGTCACTGTCTGGGGGCAGGTCCGGGAATTCCTCGGGGTACCCGGCAGGCGGTAAGTTTGGTTTGGCCTCTGGGTAGATGCTTGGGGTAGGCTGGGCGGCTCCTTGGGGTAGCGGCCGCTCGGCAGGCTTGGCCAATCCTCCTCTGGGTAGCGGTCGCAGGGTAGATTCGGCCAGACCGCAGGCTCAGGCTGGGTTGTAGTGGCTCCCCAGTCGGGAGCTTCCCTGGGAGCGTCTGGCTCTTCCGGGGTCTGCCTCCTGAGTGAGCTCTGGCTCCGGGCTCTTATACTTCCGGGTCGCTGCGGTGACCTCTGGGGGGTGGGCCCCAGCCTCTCTAGCTCCGCTCACTTTGGTATCTGGGGAGGCTCGTACCCTAGCGGGGCGGTGGGGCACCACACCGCCTCGCTACATCACCCTCATTGCCAGCCCCCTGCAAAGGGAAGGTGAAGAGAACAGGTTTCTCCTAGGATGCAGTTACTTTTTTCTTCTCCCCACATAAGACCTGTTGATATAGTTATAGTCCTTTAACATTTGGCTGGGGTCCCTTGTCTGGCAGACATATGGCACAGCCCTGCCAGCTCATGGTGGATACACGTACAGAGTGGCATTCAAGATGCAATAATTTTCATAGTAACAACATCATGTCAATTAGGATTCAAACTTATACACCCAGACCTCCAGTGTAGTAGAGAAAACCAGTGCTTTGAGAGCAGGGTGAGGTGGGGGAGAGAAGGTTACGGTGACTCAGTGGGACTCCAGCATCTGAATTCAGTTCTTAGCTCTGCCACAGATTTTCTGTGAGACACTTAATTTGTACCTTGTTTGTTTTCCCCATCTAAAAGTTAGAAACAATCCTCCACCCCCCCCCCCCGCTGTCTTTTTTTAGACAGGTTGTTCTCACTGCAGACAGTTTGTAAGTATGTCTCTAGCCCTAAGGTCATCTGAAGCCTCTTGGTGCTACCCCAATACAAACAACCC